>JAZAYU010000002.1:0-1274322 GCA_038501625.1 Corbicula japonica
CTTTACGCTGATGATTCAGCTATTTTGGTGTCTCACAAATGTTTGTCCAGAGTGGAACAAGCTCTGACTGAAGATTTGCACTTAGTTAGTCAGTGGCTTATTGACAATAAGTTATCATTACATCTCGGTAAAACCGAGTCCATTGTTTTCGGGTCAAAGCACAAACTTAAGTCTAAGTCCGTTCTTGACATTAATTGTAACGGCACCTCCATTCAACCTAAAAAGTCAGTTAAATATCTTGGGGTTACTCTAGATCAGCATTTATCATTTGCCGTTATGGCCGATGCTGTTCTTAAGAAAGCAAATTCACGTCTTAAATTCCTTTACCGCAAAAAAGAGTTTCTTACAGAATTTACGAAAAAGCTGCTTATTATGTCTTTGGTACAATGTCACTTTGATTATGCCTGCTCAGTATGGTAAAATGGTTTATCCCAAAATTTTAAAAACAAGCTACAAACCACTCAGAATAAAATGATAAGATTTGTACTTAATCTGGATGCCCGAGCCAGCATTCGTAAAGAACATTTTAATCATCTTTCTTGGTTACCTGTTGAGAAAAGGGTTCATCATTTGATGTTATGTCATGTTTTTAAGGTTAGGAACAATTTGGCTCCTAGTTACATGGGTGAATTTTTTGTATCTCAAGACTCTGTTCATAGCCACAATACCAGGTTCAGCAATAAAGGTGGATATGGTCTCCCTAAGGTAAAAGGCTCCGGCTCAAAATCATTTTGTTTTTTAGCGTCCAAACTTTGGAACAGTTTACCCTCATTTTTAACAACAATAAAGCATCTTAACAATTTTAAAGTCTCCATTAAAGATTTCTTAATGAACAACTTATAATAAATATTTTAACTTTTTAGCACGCATATTTATGAACTTATTTTTTTGTTTTACTTATCTATTTCGGCGTAGGCGAATTCTGCTGTGACAGAAAGTTTTTAAATTTACAAAGTAGATTATCGTTTTACTTTATATTGTTAACAATACCCACTGTGATAGTTTGATAATAACAATGTGATGCTTATTTATTATTATTTAACTTCTTACTAGTTTGCCTCTCTGGGTCATGCAACCAATACAAAGTACCGCAATGGAAATAAGTGCTTGCACTTTATTGCGTTATCCTTGGTATTTGAAGCATTCCATGGTTATCTCTGCTTCTAAACATTTTATATGATTGTTATTTGTTGGTAATATTTATTTTTATTGTTCACATGTGTAAAAAATTATGTAAACCATTGTATGTTTCCTATGCCGAAATAAATCTATCTATCTATCTATAATCAAAGAGGGCTAAATGAAAGTTATACAATATTCTGATACATAAGCTCGGTACATGTTACAATATTTTCATAATTTGTAATATTCCATGGCGTTTAAAGTTCCCTTTTCATCTATTCTGATTATGAAAAACTGTATGTACGAATTACGTATGACGTAATTCAAGTTACGACAGTTTTCCATATACAAATAGGGATTTAGAACGACTTTTTTGCAACTACCATATATATTTGAATAAGATTTTTAAGATGCCACTTTTGAAACAAAAAGACTTACGAGAGTTTTCCGTTCAGCACTCGATGCAGGTTGACTGTCACAGTCTCTCTGAACTATATTATATTCTGGGAGTGGATCCAGATTGCTCGGATAATCTGAAATAATTGATTTCAATTAGTAATGATCTATCTATATAATCAACATGTTCATTTATATCTTTAAAACATTGATCTGATGAATAAAAGACATTAAAAAAGAGTAAAATATGCATATCAGGGATGTTCACATCCAGAAGACACAACATTCCCGCATAGCCAAAACGTAGAACGGAGAAGAGAGCATGGTATTACAATTATTTCAAAATGGACCGAAATCAATTAAAGGAAGTGAGAACAAGAGAGGTTACTGCCTTGAAACGGTCAGTGGCTAAACAATTTGCCACTGGGGTTATTCTAGGGTGCACCTACCTAACTCCTGTCCCAACAGGTTCTCATATAAAGACACAAGCACAAGTTGTCGTGATGAAATAACTCCAACCCACCTATCAGCTCAACAATGTTGCATGCAAAAGCATACAGACATATAAAACATAAGAATTAATAGCATTGCACTACTCGTACATGTACTCATACTCGTACGTACTCGAGTACCAATTTTCAAGTACTCATACTTACTTAAGTACTAACGAAAAATGGTCAGTACTTATGAGTATTTTACGAGAACTATATGAGTACTTTCACACTTCAATGAAATAAAATGAAATTGATAAAACTTAGCCTAATTAAATGTCTTATTTAAATGGATGGTAAGAAATAATTCATTGATATCACATATTGGGCAGGGTAATTGAACAACTTTTGTATATATGCTTTACTTACTTGATTTTTTACACTGTTTCATGCATTATATTAAATCACTAAATAAATCATTATATAAATCATTAAATAAAAGTACTGAGCGAAACCCTGGTTAAAACAAATCTGCGAAAGTATTGAATTCCACTTTTATCAAATGACGAAAGCTAAAACGAGGTCGAGGTGGTAATAAAGCTATGTTTCTTTTATAGAAGGATATACGACTGTCAATTAATTTGAATATTTGTTGTTTTTTCCAGTTAGAAAGAGCATTAGGCTCAACTTGCACCATTCATTGCAAAAAGAGTTTAAAGACTGCATTTTCTGCACGACATGTATTAAAGTCGATGTCCAATGGAATTCTGTATTTCGGACCTTTTGAAGTTAAATTACGGATTATGAAGCCTTTGATAACATTTAGATCCCCTGTAACGACGTGACCGGCAGGTTGATAGCAAAATTTTGAATTTGAACAATCTCATGATATTGGTGTATTCTCAACAATCTGTAATTCCGAGGTAATTTTCTTGTAATTGAAAATTGTGTTTCTAATTGGCTTGTTGTGTTTATAACAAACGATGGGTGTTTCAGTATTCTCGAAATAATTAGGTATAAACAATTCAACAGTTTTATCTTTAAATATAATCTGGAGGTCAATAAAATCTATTCCCTTTTTAATATAAACTTTTGAGGAAATGTGGTTTTACTGCAAAAACCTAACTTTTGTTGCAACTCAGTATTAAAGTGATTGGCAAATCGAAGACTAAGTATATAACCAGTTTTTATGACTTACTGCGTTCCAAATACAATTTAAAAGGGTCATCAATGACTTCCATTGACTTTATAATTTGATTTGATTGATGCAAAAATACACGTAGCAAATCCTCTGTGTCACTGACTTCTTCTTGCTGCGACCAGAACCGTTCTGTCATCTTGTATCTACAACATTAAAAAAATTAAAATTATTTTATTCTTAAAATGGTTTCAACATTTTTATCATCTCTCAAAGCTCGGTAAACTTATCACATTTAACTCTAATGTCCCTTTAAAAGAAAAAAAACTTAATTTGAAAGTTTACAGCAACTAAGAAAACTTGTCTGAGATAACACGAGGACCCAGAATAGTCAAAACATACGTCATTCTAGAATAACTACAGTACGCTCTAACAAACTATTGACTATATACAAATGACAGGGTTTTTTTAAGAAAGAGGGGAAGACGCTGGACGCTGGTCAAAAAGGGGAAAATAGCGTGAAAAATACAAAATTGGGGAAAATCTAGTTAATTATACACTTTTGCTTGTATTAGCTAGAGTGAATGTTTATTCTCAAGTTTATGCTTCTGTTATTCTTTTTTTAATTTGCTTTCATTACCAAACAGTCTATTTAGCTTACAGAGGGATGTCTCTTTGTTATCTGTTTTTAAACAGTACAAGAATAAGTTGATTTATACTTGCTCACTTTCTGAGCCTGCTTAAAATTTATCCATAATGTGTGTGCTTACTCAGTTCCGTTAGTACCTAATTTCTATCAAATATTCGTGAAAATTGTGCAGATTTTAGCTGAAATAGATTAAACATAACTATAAATTAAGCTTCTGTTTACGTTTTGATAAAAAATATCGCTTTACAAGGGGGAAATAGATTTTTGTTGGGGAAAACATTTTCTGAGGGGAATTTTTTTTCTAGGGGAAGACGCTGACTACCAGCGTCAGTTTGTTAAGGAAAAAAAACCCTGAATGATATACATAATTATCAGAATATAGTTTTAAATAAATTTGAAAAAGTACACAGATTATAAACTCTCCGTGTTACAGGTGTTTGATGCTTATAGGCTATAATTACTATTCACTTACTTCCGGTAATAGGTGTTATATTACAATGTATATTCGCATAAATCGTGCAATTCATCCAAATCATCTATTTGCAATTAATTATTATTTCTTTAAATACATGTATAATTATGATGTTCTCATCACATTTTATTAGGTCAATACAAATAATGTTATATTTGTTTGGTTGATCACGTTACCCGATTCATTTAACGTGTAAAGATCGCTAATCATACGACGCCGATGTTGTTTGTTACCCGCTTGAAGTGTGAACACTGAAATGTCAGATTTTTTAGTAATATATTTCAATTAGTTTGAAATATTGAGTGTCATAAATAGACAATTTGGTATTCGAATTATACGCAAAATCGTTTTGCCGAGGCCGAGATACGAGTGTGAAATATCTTCGCTGTCCAATTAAAGAAGTAGGACTGAATGTATTTTAGATTTCCGGCGAATACAAATATTTTAGATAGAACTCGAATTATACATGTACATGTATACATATTTTGATACATTTACTGTACATGTACTCGTTCATGTAAAAAATACATTTTATATTTCATCGGATAAGTGTAATTTTTCACCGCGATTCTCCGCGATTACACCCGAGGCAAAACTGCTGGAAATGAATGCGAGTCGACAAGAATGACTGCAGCATTGTCGCGGCGAATCGCGGTGGATCGCCGGGTTAATCACGGTGATGAAAATCAAATCAAACTTCGCGGTGATTTTCCACCCGAAGAGATTTTTGAACGCGGTGAGCGTGAGAAAAATGTAAAAGACACCCGAGCTGTAGCATATCACTACCGGATGTAAACATAACATTCGTGGTTAGCATACCCAGTTGTAAAGTACCGCCCATTTGTTGTTGCTCTGAACGGTAAAAAGAGATAACATAAAGTCTATTTCATTACAGTATAAAAACAGATCAGCAACAAGAAGTGCACAATTAGTAAATATAATCCAGTAAAAATGTGAGCGCCTGGAAAAGGTCTTGATAGGTCCATGAAGTATAATTATCATTAGAACCATCTGTAAAGAACGCCTTATGTTCATAACAAGCAATAAAATTAATGTTTTATTTTCTCGATCAAAAGTTTTTTCAGTGAGACTGGTTAGCTTGTCTCTTATTAAATTATGAGGGAGAGAAGTGTATAGAGTTGAAAAATCATAAGTAGACAAACAGAACGCCTGTAAATTATTTAATTGAAGCTTCTTCAAAACGTCATTTGAATTTTGTATAGACCAAAATAATTTTTTGCCAGTGGTTTCAAAAACCTTTTCGCAATACCTAATTACATATTCCTTTATAGCTGTAAGACAAGATGTTAAGAGCGCGGATAATTTTGTAGTTGTACAAGAACTTGAGTTTGCAATAAATCTTGCTTTGTACGGTGTTTTGTGCATTTTAGGCAACCAATACATAGTTGGTACTTTGTCTTGTTTCGATTCAACACTGATTCTAAACTTTGTAATTTGTAGAGTGTGTGCATTAACAATATCACTCTTAGACGAAGAAGTCAGTGTACAAGCATTAGTGCTATTAAGCTCTTCAGTTTGAACATTAATATAGCGTATACGTCACACTATATTTACATTATTCGCAGCCTTATCAGCAGGAGTTAAAACAAATCTGTTGTGAAAATCTTGAATACCCTTTTTCAAATGACGAAAGCTAAAACGAGGTCGAGGTGGTAATAAAGCTATATTAATTTCTTTTATAGAAGGATATACGAGTGTCAATTATTTTGAATATTTGCTTTTTCCAGTTTGAAAGAGCATTAGACTCAGCAAGTTCACGTTTACACCATCTATTGCAAAACAAGTTTAAAGACTCCGCAATTTCCGCACGACAGTTATTTAAGTCGATATCTAATGGAATTCTATATTTCAGACTTTTTTGAAATTAAAGTGCAGATTCTAAAGTCTTTGAGAACATTAAGATCCCCTGTTACAATGTGACCGGCAGGTTGATAGAAAAATTTTGAATTGGAACAGTCTCATGATATTGGTGTATTCTCAACAATCTGTAAATCCGAGGTAATTGTGTTGTAATTGAAAATTGTGTTTCTAATAGGTTTGTTGTATTTATACACCACCAGCGCCAATGTCGAAGCTGACCTGTATCTTGTAATGTTACACCTGTGTACCAAACATTTTAAAAATATTTGATGCATTTCAGAAGTTACTAGTATGGCCCAGAAAGCATTTTTCTGTTTTTAGTAACACTGACCCCACAGCTCCAAAATCGAACTTGACCTTATCTTATGATATTACACGTGTACGAAAAATTATTTAAATCTTTCAATCCCTTCATAAGTTATCATCCGGAAACGATTTTTCTTTTTTTTTTTAGTAACAGTGACGTTGACATTAACCCCACCAGCCCCAAAATCGAACTTGACCTGTATCTTATTATGTTAAACATGTGTACCAAAATTTTTTATTTCTGTCAAGCCCTCCATGAGTTATCATTCGGAAATGAAGAATCCGACCGACCGATCGACCAACAAGCTCAATCCTATATAACCCCTCAAACTTCGTTTGTGGGCATATAAAAAGATAAATTACTAGTATCTCTTGTGAGTATAGCCTGCAATATTTTTATATTTGTCGTGGTCGAGGGTCTTCAAAGTTCTCTTTTCATCTATTTCAATATCACAGTAGCATTGTTTGTGCCGTGTGGCGGCTGTAAAAAGTCTCCCTGTACATTCATTCAGTGCTGTTATCAGATACGTCCTTTGAAGGTCGTCGAGCACGATACTTATGTACTATATTAATAGTACTTCTAAAATTATGTTTTGTTTTTAATATTTCGGCCAGTCTAAAGATGGGTGGTTTCAATATCCCAGCCAATATAAATTTGGATATTGTTCAATCACCCCCAAGGATATACTTCCTGCTTTTTAAATTTTGCCTTTGGCGTTTTCTGTGATATGCAAGATTTATATTCTAAGATCCCCTCTCAAAATTCTATTCGGTTTAGTTCCACCCATTGTTTTCTCGTTCAGGGCGAACCCATTATTTTATCTGGGGACCATACGCCGCTGAACATGGAATGGTATTAATCTGAAAATACCGCATTGAAGGTTCCATGTTCACCGCCATATGCATAACATCGTTTGAGATGGATCAAATTTGTACTGTTTATTGGTGTAAATATCGAGTTGCGCTCAACCAGGGGCTAGGCGGCGTGGGCAGTAAAATGCATTTCCATTACTGCCCATGAACCGAGCCTGCAATATTTTCATATTTGTCGTGGTCGAGGGTCTTCAAAGTTCCCTTTTCATCTTTTATTTTATTGTGGCCCTTGATGTGTGGCATAGACAGGCATAAAATTTCTTTCACAAAACTATTGAAACTAGAATTATCACTGAAAGTGATTAAATACCCCCACATGTGTGCTTGATAATTGAACTGGGAATGCTTCGAATCAATGGCATAATGTGCCCCACTTTGAATCCAAAGTGTCGTCTTCACAGTAGCCACATATACAGCAAGTTTTATCACAATATCTCATTCATCTAAATGTTATTGAGCAGAAATGGTTTGAGTATGTTAGTAACCTTTAGTGACCTTTACCTAACTTTTAACAACTGTGTGCCAAAAATTAATTATATATGTGAAGCTTTTCATGAGAAATCATCCAGAAACATTTTTTCTATTTTTAGTAACAGTGAACAGTGACCTTGATCCCATCAGGCCCAATTTCAATACAAAGTTTCGTCTTCACAGACACTACCTATATAGCAATTTTCATCACAATATCTCATTCTGAACCAAAGTTATTGAGCATAAAGTTTTTTTCTATTTTTAGTAAGAGTGACCTTGACCCCACAAGCCTTACTTTGAATCCCAAAAGTCATCTTCACAAAAACCACCAATACACCAAATTTCATTTAAGAATCTCGTTCCAAGCTTTAGTTACTGAGTGGAAACAAAGTTTTGAAGTTTAAATAACAGTGACCTTGACCTTGAACCTACAGGCCCCAAAGTCAAACATAACCTATATCTTGTTATGTTACATCTGCGACCCAAAAAATAATAAAATCTATGAAGTATTTCATGATTTATAGTCCAGAAACAAATTTTCTTTTTTAAATTACAGTGACCTTGACATTGACCCCACAGGCCCCAAAGTCGAACTCGACCTGTCTCTTTTGATATTACATCTATATACCAAAAAAGTATTTAATCTGTTAAGTGTTTCATGAGTTATCATCCAGAAACCATTATTCTATTTTTAGTAATACTGACCTTGACATTGACCCCACCAGCCCCAAAGTCGAACTTGACCTGTATCTTTGTGATGTTACATCTATTTACCAAACAAGGATTAAATCTGTGAAGTGTTTCATGAGTTATCATCCGGAAACCATTTTTCTATTTTTAGTAACAGTGACCTTGACACTACCCCACCAGCCCCACAATCGAACTTGACCTGTATCTTATGACGATATACCAGTGTACCAAAAATTATTTAATTCTGTCAAGCCTTTCATGAGTTATCATCTGGAAACGAAAAATCCGACCGACCGACCGACAAACAAGCTCACTCCTATATACCCCCTCAAACTTCGTTTGTGGGGGTATAATTACCGGTATAAGTTAACACAGACAAAAGTAACTTGTCCGCCGGGCCACCATAAAAATACGTAATTGGTTGCCCGGGATCGTAATTAAATCAAGTTGACAAATAAACAAATTTCGCACAGCAATATACGACTTTCGCTAATCATGAGATTACCGACGAACCCTATGATTCAGCACCGCCTACCTGTATGAAAATCGTCCAATCAACGCTTATCCTTGATTAATTAGCACTACTCGACCCGCCTATATTTCACAACAAAATCGGTACCATTTTTCTCGCGAGATATTTGATTCTCCCGAGGTTATGCGGCAGCGTGATTACACAAACTGTCAAAACTGTCAAAATTGTGTCTTTGACAATTAAAAAGGTGTATATAGTGGTTTGTCGGCGCTTAATTAATTTTTGACGAGAAGTGATTAGGTTAAGTTGATTGCCAACGATTGAATCAATTAGTTCACAGTTGTTACTTTTATAGAGTTATTCCAAACTACATTTCTTACAGTACGGACTATTCCCTTCTTTCTACGGAAAATTCCTCAGTTGAATTTTAAAATAATGCTTTAATTTATTGATGTATGTGCTTTACAGTGTTTAGTAATTAGGATTAGATTTTTGAATGGATCGTTTTGTGATACGAAGGTAAATATTAGTTTTGCAAAACATGTTGTCTAAAGTAAAAAGGGAGATAATAAGTTTGATTATTAAATTGATTAAAATACAAAATCTCTGCACATTAATTCGTATGAGCTAAAATATTACTAAATAAATATGATATAAACAAAAGATATGAAAAACAGCAAAAATTTTTACAGATTTGTAGCCCGCTTATGCGAAATACAAAAATCATATATATACTAATCATTATATCATGTCAATGAAAATCTAAAGTAAAAAGGGAGATAAATCTAATTTTTAAATTGATTAAAACACACAATCTCGTAGCTTCTTTTCCTCACTTTGTTTCTAATGTTATTTTCAGAGGACTGAATGAATGAGGTACCAAGTCCAGTACCAGTGGCTTCTGAGGTTGATGAATACCAAGATGATGAAGACCTCCGTGTTGAAGATTAAGATGACAATCTGTGTCATTTATATGTGACAGTATAAATAACTCTCAAATTCAATGGAATTCTACAGTATATAATACTTTTTGGATCTGTGTCTTAAATAATAGTGTGAGCTTGGAGTTACCAGTATTTACCTGTGATTTTTGACTGTTATGTGAACTCTGCACATTTTTACAATCAGAATAAATTTGCATTAATTTATAATGTGTTATTCTGAGTACATTGATGTTTAAGGCAGGTGTGTGCATTTTGTTCGTAACATAGGATGTACTGTTATTGCTTAACAGTTTTTTGCGATTTACAATTTCACGTGATTTTCCGGGCAACCAGATAAAAATTCTACTTGCCCAGTGGGCAACTGGAAAAATTAGGAATTTGTCGGTCCCTGAAAGTGTCAAAATACTTAATAAAATGAGCATTATGAAAACAATTAACAAAAACAGAATTACAAAAAAAATACACTAAATTTTACAGAACCATTGCTTACAACTTAATGAAATGACTGCAAACTATAAAATAAAATACTTAAATTACAAATGTGCATTGGAAACTTATTATTAACAAAAAAGCTATAATGCTTAGCAAGTGTCTGTTAGTTGAAAGTCAGATGTATGCATATGGTCAGCTATATTAGAGAATTAGTAAAACAATTATGTAGCGAATTAATTATAAAATTGATGCATGATTTATGTTAAGATATAATGTATACATATGCATAATATATGTTTTAAATGTGAGATAAAAAAAAATCATAAATTTTAAGTTTAGCTTTATTGTAACTTGTTGTTTTTTTTTCAATAATTTTACATACTGAGTCGTTTATATGTACAGGAAAAATTAATAGTACAAAGCTTACAAAAACTTGTCAAATACCCATCAGAGCATTTCTTACATGCCAGATTCTGTTAATGGCATTTGTCCATTATTTTAAAATAACTGTCGCAATGATTTCAGTTTTCACACTCTAGACTTCATGATATACTTATGTAATCTAATTTATAATTATATGTTTAAATGACGTGATCAAATTATTATGCATAAAAGGAAATTCTTAATAGTGTAAATAGTAAAAATAAACATTCACGATTCCTTTAATAATTTGAAGTTGAAACTGTAATATTATTTCAATATTTAATAATTTATTATTTTTGAATTGCATATATTTAAGTAAAAATTGTATTCAACATTTTTACCTTTCAAATCTGCCCCAACTCTATTTTTCATTTAAGGGCATGCCACACTCCTCCCAAACCTATTCAACAATAAAAAGAAAATTATCCAAAATTTGCACAAATGAATGTTACTAATGTATCTTTATATTGCATACAGTAAGACACGTTAGAAAAGTAAAGAAACAAACCTAGACTTAAAAAATTCCTTGAAATTCTATCTACATAAATTCACAAAAACTAAGCGATACAAAACATAATTTAAAATTCCCTCGCGCAATTATATACTGACAAGAAAATATTGTGTACTTTGTAAAAAAAACTGTCAACTACTAAAAGAGAAATCAGTGAGTGTCATCCGTTTACTTTACGCAACCTTGAAATTGAAGGTCAAACACACATTAAAATTTTATCAATACATGTATCTCATAAAGTTAACACATGTAAGTGTTGAGGACACAATAAATTGTTGTCAATATCATATTTCTCATGTGGGAATTTAAAATGATGTTTTGTGTTCCTTATTTTTTGTGAATTTATGTAAATAGAAGTTGACAGAATTTTTAGATATCGCTATTTATCTTTACCTTTCTAACATGTCTTACCATCTGCAAAATAAAGCTACATTAAGGACATACATTTGTGCAAAGTTTCTTTAACAGCATTGTGCCATTATTGAGATTTTGATAATTTTCTTTTTATCGAAGAATAGGATTGGGAGGAGTATGGCAAGCCCTTAATTTATAAATAGGGGAGTAATCATCCCGGAGAAATAAGTGGTGTGTGGGAAACATCTGGAGAAGGGGGGGGTGGTTAGGGGGAAAATGACCTGTCGGGGAAACAACTGGATACCGTCTTGTATTATGCATGGAGGCGGCCATTTTTGCGTTTTGGGTGGTTGTCAAGGTAAAGTCAAAGGTGTTTGACATTTGTACAATTCTGTTCACCTGTTCTATAGTCTACACTTTATGAAAGACAAACGAAAAACGCAAAAATTTTGTTTTAATAATAATAGGAATGTTAAACTCCTGTGGTAAAGTAAAGAAATTTGTCAGCAGCAAGAGCCCCAAAACAAAAGTCTTCAAAACAAACCAGTTAAAGGTGCAGAAGTTCCCTTTCCCATCCAGAGTATACTAAGCCATACGATAAGAAGCCGCACTCGGCCCAGCTCAACACTCTGCCGGTCCTGACAGTTTTGGAGCGCCAGAAGTGGGATCTGTTGCTATCTCTTTATCGAAGAATAGGATTGGGAGGAGTATGGCAAGCCCTTAATTTATAAATAGGGGAGTAATCATCCCGGAGAAATAAGTGGTGTGTGAGAAACATCTGGAGAAGGGGGGGGGGGGGGTTAGGGGGAAAATGACCTGTCGGGGAAACAACTGGATACCGTCTTGTATTATGCATGGAGGCGGCCATTTTTGCGTTTTCGGTGGTTGTCAAGGTAAAGTCAAAGGTGTTTGACATTTGTACAATTCTGTTCACCTGTTCTATAGTCTACACTTTATGAAAGACAAAGAAAAAACGCAAAAATTTCGTTTTATTATTAATACGAATGTTAAACTCTTGTGGTAAAGTAAAGAAATTTGTCAGCAGCAAGAGCCCCAAAACAAAAGTCTACAAAACAAACATCTTTTTACAAACCAGTTAAAGGTGCAGAAATTCCCTTTCCCATCTAGAGTATACTAAGCCATACGATAAGAAGCCGCACTCGGCCCAGCTCAACACTCTGCCGGTCCTGACAGTTTTGGAGCGCCAGAAGTGGGATCTGTTGTTATCAACAGGTCAAGTGATCCAAACCCAGGCAATGTCAGCGACCAACACCACTGTCATCCCAACAAGTTGAGGCTTCGGCAAGAAACAGCGAATCAGAACTTTAGCATTTTCGGCAAAAAACAGAGTTTTTCTGCATCAGGGAGCAGTCATGGATTTGAAACTTTATCGCATTTTTAAGCTGATGATTCAGAATTACATTTAAAAAGACATGAAAATCAAGATTCCCTGCAAAATATATCGTGACTGTGAATAATTGTAGTCCAAAAATGACTCCTACTGCAAATACTTTCTTTCTGTCCATGCAATGCAGTAATAGGAGGAATGAGTGAAGCAATGAGTGGTGTAACTGGTATCCTTAAGGGCGTAGTACATGAATTAAAGCTTTTGAAGCAAACCCATACCAGTCCGGCTTTACTGAAGGGCATGAACTAATCGTAATCCTTAGGATTATCCTGTAAGATTTGTTGAAAAATTTGATAATTGCAGACAATGTGCTCAACACAGCAACAATTAATATACACCCACTACCGGTTTCAGGCATACTTTTTATACTTAGGTTGTCAACACTACATGAAATGCTAACAGACCAACCAGTATGCAATTTCAAGATAAAAGAGTAGATCACATGCTGCCAAGGGATCAATTTCATGTGTAGGCGTAACACTGTATTTAACATAAAAGCATCAACAATATGTTCTTAATTATTTTCAGGTCGAAAAGTCTTAACATGTTTTCCAGTCTGGGGTTGGACAATTTGAGGTCGAAAAGTCATATAAAATAGTTTGGGGTCGAAAAGTCTTGATATCCGACGAGACTTTACCGTTTTTTGAAAGAAAGTGATTGGGCACGGTAAGTATTGCATCAGCGTGATAACATCCGCACTTATTCACGTCCTACCTGTCCATCAAATGTGCCAAAAATCATAATCCTGAGTTTGGAGACCAGCCTCAAACCTCAAGCATCTTGGTTGAACTGGCGATCTCAAGCTGATTGGCTGAATGGCGACTGATCAGATGTTTGAGATTTAAGACTTGTCTCCAATCTCAGATTTATTATCTTGGCCTTGGGCACCATTCTGAACTTAACCTGTTAACCTGTAACATTTATATGCCCTATAAATGATATCTGAAGTAATAAGAATATGTTTAATTATTAAATAACATGAAATTTTATGAAAATAGGAAACCACACTCCCCCCAACTTTATCCGTATATTGCGACAAATGATTCCACCTTATTAAGGACTATGTTGTTCATGAATTCTCATCATGGCTTCAAGATACATTGTAGGTCTGATTATAAAAAAATGAAAATTACCAGTAATTTATAGTAATTTGAACATTTCCTTATGTCAAAATGAAAGAAAAGAGTAAGTGCTTCAAAGAAATGAGAAAACAGATGAACAAAATCTATTAATTTTATGAAAAAAAGGTGTTTAGTCAGTGTTATTTTCCATGCAAGTTTTCATATATTATTAGGGTCGGGCGGTATATACCACCCCCGGTATTTACCGGTGGTATTTACCGCCCTGGAAAATACTCCCCAAAGTGGCAAATACTGGAAAATACTGGCAAATACTACTCAGATGAGTTTTTTTGCCTTAAAATACTGCAGAAATCTTAACTTAGTTGACTGTTATTAATGAATAATCATAATAATAATTAAATTACTCCTATATTTTAATTAAATTTCATATCAGGTTATCACTTTAAGCACTTTAAAGTAAAAATAATTCTTACAGAATTGTCTTTTTTTACTCTAAGAACCAAAAATACAGCAGGTAAGAAATTAATGCTGATCCACCTGTGTACCTGGCCATTGACACAAGCAAGGCCATAATGTCTAGTCTATTTAAACAACATTACAGGGGGCTGTAATAGCCAGGGGCAACAAAGGCAACAGTAAAGTGTCATAAATAACCTATACAATTTGTCTAGGTGCAAGTAAGTGGTTGTGTATTGGTGTGACTGCAGAAAGCTGCCAAACTGGTGTTCTGTTACAGGTATCTTAGGGGGAAAGAAAAGATTGACTGGTAGACAAAGGCTTCTTTGTATCTAAACCTTATTTGTTATTGTATTCATGTATATTTATTTATTGTAAGTTGTGTACATTACTTGTTTATAATTAAAATTAACCCTCTAAAATGATGACTCCATTATTGTTAATAATTGAAATTTGAATTTGTCCATATGCTGCCTATAAGGGATACATTGTATTGTATAATTCCATGGGTGGTCAATTCAAATGACCATTTGTTCAGTACGTAAATTTTTATTTATTATGGATAAAGTGATAACAGTGTTAAACTTAAGTATAAATATAATGGCCATTAATGGGTAAACTTGAAATTAACATCTATATGAATGCTGATAATAGATAATATTGTATAAATTCCAGACTGGTAAATTCAATTGACCAGTATTTGCCAGTAATTGCCAGTATTTGTAAATACTGGCATGGACAATACTCATATTTGCCGGCATTTTGCCAACCCTGTATATTATACAAAAAAGCAATTAAAAATAAATATGAAAGTAAGATAGTGCAGACCTCCTTACAGATGCACTATAAGCTAAAATTTTAATTTTAGTAGTGCAAACAGTAAGTATGGTGTCAATACTGGACACAGGTAATGGAAAGTACACTAAACATTAAAGATAGTTATTTAAATTTAAAGTTAATACTGAAAGTGTGTGATAACTCATTAACTGATAATGTTCTGTCTCAATTTTATATTATGAGTTGCATAAATAAGATACGATATTCCATATAAAAAACATATTCAAGCTGTAGCATGTGGTTATGCTTATATAATAAAACAAAAAGGTAGTAACTGTGCTACAAATACCATTAATTTTATTGCCGGAATAGTGAAAACGTATTTCTGTAGTCAGGGCACTTGTTTGGCTGTTTTTAGGGCCGAATATGGGCCCCATTCCCCTGTCAAAATAGTATGTTTTTTTCCCCTATTTCAGAAAAAAATTCCCCTAAAAAATCCAAAAATATATAAAATTTAGAAAATTAATTAAAAAGTAACTCAATTGTTTTATTTGTAAGTCTACAGTCACAAAATATGCTAGATATTATAATATGGGGTAGAAAACAATTTTATGAGTGTGTGTGACCCTTTAGTCAAAACATGTGTATATGACTTAAAATTCTCTTTTCGTCTTAAAATAATGAAATTCCCCTTCCTGCGGGTATGGGTACCTGTCCCCGAAAGTTGTCTAGTGCCCTGGTAGTATTAAATGTTGTAAAAACGTAACATGTCATTGATTTTGTTATTGATATGCTGCTGCAGTGCAATAAGCAAAACAATATGCAACTTAACTGCAAGTTTTTGAATTACAAGTGTTATGATGTTGCAATTATTTCGTAACATTAAAAGCTTATTGCAACCATGGGATAGGATTCTTAATTAAGTTTTGTCAAATAAAGATACTCCACTTCATATGAACAGTACTGTTTGTAAAGCACATGGTAAACTTCATTTGGTGAATGGTCTTCTCCTTTTTTATATCATGAATAGTGCCTACAAAGATGTTTTTGTAGGTCTGGTCAAAAAGTTTAATGAATAATGAATAAAAATTACTAACATCATTAAATGTGTAATCTTTAAGTAGCAACAACCAACGATCCGCTAGGTGGCGCACATGCGCATTTGACATTTGCGTGAAAACATGACCCCGCTGGCATGGTTCTCTATTACGCCTTTCTGTGATAAAAACAGGATGTTTCCGACTGTAGAATTATAATAATGACGTAGAAAGGTGCTTTTAATTGGTCTATCAGTGGGTTTTTCAGGTGCCTGCGGACAATTTCCGTAATAAAATGTTATCCAAAAAATGTGAAGCGAAAATATATCCATTAATCCCAAAGATCAACTGACAAGTTTGGTTTTTTTCTCCAAATAAGGCCAACATTTTTTTATTTTTTGTTTTACGGGAGCGCCGACCCTAATTTCTGGTGAAATGAAATAAAAATAAAAGCAGGAACATTTTCTTTTATTTTTATTTGTTCCGCCGACTTGATGAATTCCCATCCTGGCAAAATAAAATTTTCCGCGATCTGTCAGAAACAATTTGCCACTGGTTTTCGATATTTTCCGGTATATCTTCCAAACAGAAATGTAAAACAAGTACCAGTCAACAGCCGGCGAATCTGATTGGATTAATCACCTTTCACGACGTGACGTCAAGGCTCGCGGACATGGAGCTAATAAAACCAAAATTGTCCGATAGAAACGATGTTTTTTTTTCATTTATATTTAAAATATGTTCAAAGGTTAATGCCGATTTAAGAAAGAGGTAAAATGTGAACCGATAGAGCAATGTTCTTTTCGTCTTTGCACTGGATTATCTGTCTGGAATTTGCATAACGCGATGGATTAAAACGCGTACTCATTATTCTTTGTACCAAATGAGAACTCGACAAGCTGAATTAATTTACTCTCGAAGTGTGTTTTGCTTTGATTTATTCGCAATACTATGAGAATTAATCACAAATCATAATTAATAACGACATCGAAATTATAAGGTAAGATTTTTTTATCCAAAATAGTTGCATTGATTCCGTAGTGTCGGGATTCCAGTTATTCGCACTTGACGACGATATTTTCACACGGTCAATAGAAAAAATGTAGTTTTTTTATCAGTTAGTAGAAATTGACAGCTGTCTGTTGTTTATTGTTTATTTACATGCCTTTCTTTAAAATATTGTCTTTAAACTGGCGACCAAGACCAACATTGCACAAATGTGTCATTCTATGTCGTCCAACAATTTGGGTAAAAATTACTTAAAATGAATAATTGGTTTAAAAATACAATACAAATCTGATACAACAAAAAGCATCAACCTTTTTATGTATCAATTTTGGAAAATCAACAAAATTTAATATCATAATATTATAAAATTATCATTCTACCACTTTTCTCGAATATTTTTCATAAGTTTGATAAAAAAAGGAGTTGATCCACTTTAAACATTTATGTCGAAGATATTTTTGCCAAAATGGAATCTGTCACCTGGTCAAATCTAACAAAAAGCTTAATGAACACTATAAGCAATATATTTGAACAACTATCATAAGTTATGAAAAAAATGACATGAACATTTGAATATAGGCCCAGTGATATCAGACACTAGGTCACCTGGGGTAATCTTGAATAAACTTGTGAAGATTTAAGAGATCACTTATAAGATTATATTTCTGAGAAAACTGTCGTAATGTTTGTCTTGAAAATCTTTCATCTAGGTCATGCTGAGCCAAATCTAGATCTAAAACACTTGGTTAAGTCATATCAAACATCGCCACAAGATAAACAAAACATGGACAAACATTTCAATATTTTGAACGGAAAAAAACACATTATATATCCTTTTGGATTTATTCTTTGATATATGAGATAAAATGCACACTTAAACAATGGATGATTATACTTACTGAACTGTTGTCATTGATATTTGTGATCGTAGCTATCAATTTTTTCAAAAATAAGTTTTTCGAAAAATAAAAATATGCTGACGGATTTTCAATTTTATTTTTTTTATTTTGGTCGACTCGACAAAAAAGTGGATTTTATTTTTATTTTTATTTTGGCCCCCCGACTCAATTTTTTTGAAAAAATTCCCGTAAAACAAAAGATAAAAAAATGTTGGCCTAAATGTTTTCTATTAACAAAAAAAGCATTATCTTTGGTGGATGACCACGTAGGATTTGTATTTTTTATTGTTAATAACACCAGCCAGAGCAGATAAATGCGCACCGGAAGTGCGAAAGTTCGAAAACAAAACCATGTCAAACTTACTTAAAGCGATTATTTGTTTAGAATTTTGAAAGGTAGTGGGTAAAATACGAAGTGATATAGGTCCAATATGATAGGAAATAGTGTTCTTCATTAATTCAAAGCAACAATATGAGGTGTCATCTGTTTATTTACTTGTTAACATGTAAAGACATATGGTAGCTGATTCGTACCCAAAATATTCGATTCCGTTGTACGCTGTAATGTTTATGACTGTACGACAGTGGTAATCAATATTGTTTCCTTACTAATAAACAATGTAATAGTACATTGATGATTAAAACCTTGTGAACTGTACTTTCATTCATGAAAGCAACAGTTAACATAGCTAGAACCAATTTACTCTGCAAGTCCAACACACTTTGTTTTATTATGAATAAGACTATGAGAAAAACTTTTATAATTTGATTATATTGGAAACGTGAGATCTTATAAGTTGTTTGCACTGCATTTCTTTCTGAATTGCTTTTTTATTTATGACAACATTTAGTGCTTAAAATTTAAATGATGAATGACTATTGTTTTATTATGATTGTGAAGTGAGTTCACTTGAGAATTTTTGTTTTAATTAGACTGTGGCTAAGCGATTAGCATATTTAATTTTAAAGATAGCTGTTACAATTGTGTTATTATTTTTTCTCAATTCCTGCAGAAAGATAGCCTGATGATTAAAATTTATCTTTGCTGCTAACAGTTACTTTGAAGCAGTTATCGTTTGTTGTCAGTTTGGTTCGGAAATGCAGTATAGTTGTTTATGTTCTGTTTAGACCACATTTTAACCTAATGTGTTTCTATAATTGTTTCTTTGTTAAAAATAAGTGGGGTTTGTATTTTATATTAATTACCCAGATATATATTTCATACAAATATCTTTTTTAAGGAAATGGTATGCAAATGATACAGTGATATAGTTTACATGGGTGGGTGGGGTAATCTTGTATCCCTTTTAAATAAAAAAATATATATAATTTTCATAAATACAACAATTATTGAGCAACATATTAATGCTTTGACAAACCATTAGGACACTAAATAGTTAAATACCTTGTATAAATGACATGCATGTGATTCACCAGCTAAAAAAGTCCTATTTTGTTCATTTTTATTTTATTTTTTTTGTATGGTGGGTGAGTTTGAAGAGGTATACCAATGACTAAACACAGTTTACAGACAAGTTCAAGTAACAGAACAGATCAAAACTGTTTATTGAACAAATATATGGTGGATTAATGTGCTAAACCTGTTACAGGATGAAGGGAACAACTGAGGTCAACTTTATTTAAAAATTGAAAAGAGTTACTATTTTAGACTGTATTTTTTCGACTTTGTGAACCATGTTAATTAAAAAACAAATAGGTGTAACATAGCAAAACTATACATTTTTGTGAATGGTTTATTGAGATCTTTCAGAAAATATCAGCTTTTCTATATTTTTCAGTATGTTTTAAAATCATTGGTTGTTGCTACTTTAAGACATAATTTAATTAAGTATACATAATCAAAAGCGTATGTGATCATAATTTGCATGAAATGGAAAAACGAAGCTCAATCGAAATATAATTATATTAAACGTGGTCCTTTCACGGACACCGTACTTTCATATCACAAGAAAATCGTGGGTAATTTTTGTGTACACTAAGAATGTAAACAACGGTGACCCTCACTAGAAAATGGTAATAAACTACGTTGACGTACACGATCGCACAGTGTTTGCAGGGCACGACAAATCCATTGCCCGGTTCCCGCGGGCTACCGCATTCTACCCTGCGGACTACCAAAAAATTCCAGCGAGTTCCCGCCGGGCCACCTTAAAATTCCTATATTGGTTGCCCGGTAAATCATCAATTCCAATAAACAGGAAACGTTATGACACTCCACTGTAAAACAACACGCGCGAGTAATTGTCGATTTTCGTCACCTTTGACCTCTCGCTGTCAGTCTCGCACGCTCAGTTGTATGCTATCTATTTATTTAACCGAGCGCGAGGATACGGCGAGATTATGCGGTACTTTAATGTGTTTTGATTAGATCATCAATCTGCCAATTTTAAAAACAACCTGTTGATGGCAACTTTCAAAGTTTGGGCAACCTAATTTAAGACAGATCAAAGGTTTAATTGGTAAGTATGTAAGTTGATTGAGGATGATTGGGTTAATTATTACGAAGGTGAGAAAAGCAATGGTCGGTGAAAAGATAAAACGTTTCATAATACTATTACAGTTAATTAATCAGTTCCGTCACACGCTCGATATTCTTGCTGCAAATTTCAGAATGTTTATGCAAACAATGTATCATAGGGTATTAGATTGAAGATAAATTTGTTAGCAACAATTTGAGATCAATTTTGATAAAATCTAGCGTGTGTAAGCATTGAATTTCTGCCGGCAAATATAGCCCCAATTCAACTAGTTTCGATACCGTTCAAACAGTTCCGAAGCATAGTAATATTTAAATTTGTTATCTTAGGGGTCATCTAATAACAGTTCTATATATTATCATAAAAATAACGTGTAATAAATGTTTTTTTAGTTGGATTTGTATTTTGTTAATGGAAAATGGATCGTTTTGTCATCAGAAGGCAAGCTAAATTGTTAAATTTTCTTGCCAAATACTGGTCTTGGGATTTTCACATAAAATTTCATAAAAATTAATTTTAAAGAAGTATTTTTCATAGGCCAGTTGAGTTTCTGTTTCTTATTTTATTTTAATCATATTGATTTAAATTAGATCATATTCAAGCATGATGTTTTATGAAAGATAACAGAATAGGCTAGATAAATTAAAAATCTGATGTTTGTTGTTTAAGGAGTTTCAGGGGCAGACAGAGAGATAAACTAGTTATTAAATTCAAATATTATGTATTTCTTTTCTTTTTTTTAAATTCCAAAGACAGGAATCAATTGAAATATTTGATATGATCATGCTAGAAACTGGATTGATAAAGGGTTAATAAAAGAGTAGAGATATAATGAAATTATTTCTATTTAGGAAAAAGAGTGAGCCTTCGACTCAAAACCTATCATCAAATCACAGCCAGCAGTCAACTCCCAAATCAGTGAAGAGAAAACTAGATGATAAAAACACATCAACGCCCAAACGACCCAAATTTTCTAACAAAGAATATGACAAGAATCAACGGGTTCGAGCATTTCAAGTCAGCCGGCTTACTTCACATCCCTGGGTGAAACATGATCCCGGAAGTGGTGCAAAGGATGACCTGGGATTTATGTATTGTAATAAAGTAAATAAATAAAAGTAAATAATCTAAGAGGTGTTTTAATATTGACTAGTAATCCAAACCACCCCATCATTGTTGTAATGTGTATATATCTAAGGTAATAAATACCGACCGAAAAGTCCGGGCTACCAAGCAAAAACCCTGGTAGCCCAGTGGGCTACCAAGTAATTTCAGGATTTGTCGTGCCCTGGTTTGCAAAGAAATGTGCATTTATTACATAAACAAACTTTCATTGCAATAATAAACTCACCTAAAGTTTAAAAAACAGCCTTTTTTCCTACTTTCACTTTACTTCCACGACCGGACGGTTGATGCTATATGCAGTACCTCAGAACGGTACATATACTATTTGCAGTACCGATTTCCGATGTGACGTCATACTATCATTTTCGTACCCCAAACATTCGACCCAGCGTTTCTTAGCGTTCCTCAGCGTTCCCGAAATAACATGGCGCTCAATATGAGCAAAATAGTAGAAACAGTTTAAAAAGCTAGAAGACGTGTTTAATGCGATCAGGAATTAAAATTAGAACAACAACAAGATACGTAACTGGAAAATCATCAAAAATCTTTGGAAGAATAGGTGCGATTTTTTTGCTAATCGCTTTTTTTGGATAATATTCCGATGTAGAATCTCATATTACCCTTTACCCCACCATGTCTGGCATTGACCGCTGTGAGGTACTGCACTAGGTGAACATGTAGAATATCATATTATCCATTACACCACCATGACTGGCATTGACCGCTGTGAGGTACTGCACGAGGTGAACATGTAGAATATCTTATTATCCTTTATTTACCACCATGTCTGGCATTGACCGCTGTGAGGTACTGCACTAGGTGAACATGTAGAATATCATATTATCCTTTATTTACCACCATGTCTGGCATTGACCGCTGTGAGGTACTGCACTAGGTGAACATGTAGAATATCATATTATCCTTTATTTACCACCATGTCTGGCATTGACCGCTGTGAGGTACTGCACTAGGTGAACATGTAGAATATCATATTATCCTTTATTTACCACCATGTCTGGCATTGACCGCTGTGAGGTACTGCACTAGGTGAACATGTAGAATATCATATTATCCTTTATTTACCACCATGTCTGGCATTGACCGCTGTGAGGTACTGCACTAGGTGAACATGTAGAATATCATATTATCCTTTACAGCACCATGTCTGGCATTGACCGCTGTGAGGTACTGCACTAGGTGAACATGTAGAATATCATATTATCCTTTATTTACCACCATGTCTGGCATTGACCGCTGTGAGGTACTGCACTAGGTGAACATGTAGAATATCATATTATCCTTTACACCACCATGTCTGGCATTGACCGCTGTGAGGTACTGCACTAGGTGAACATGTAGATTATCAAATTATCCTTTATAGCACCATGTCTGGCATTGACCGCTGTGAGGTACTGCACTAGGTGAACATGTAGAATATCATATTATCCTTTATTTACCACCATGTCTGGCATTGACCGCTGTGAGGTACTGCACTAGGTGAACATGTAGAATATCATATTATCCTTTATTTACCTCCATGTCTGGCATTGACCGCTGTGAGGTACTGCACTAGGTGAACATGTAGAACATCATATTATCCTTTATTTACCACCATGTCTGGCATTGACCGCTGTGAGGTACTGCACTAGGTGAACATGTAGAATATCATATTATCCATTACACCACCATGACTGGCATTGACCGCTGTGAGATACTGCACGAGGTGAACATGTAGAATATCTTATTATCCTTTATTTACCACCATGTCTGGCATTGACCGCTGTGAGGTACTGCACTAGGTGAACATGTAGAATATCATATTATCCTTTATTTACCACCATGTCTGGCATTGACCGCTGTGAGGTACTGCACTAGGTGAACATGTAGAATATCATATTATCCTTTACAGTTTACACCACCATGTCTGGCATTGACCGCTGTGAGGTACTGCACTAGGTGAACATGTAGAATATCATAATATCCTTTACACCACCATGTCTGGCATTGACCGCTGTGTGGTTCTGCACTAGGTGAACATGTAGAGTCTCATAATATCCTTTACACCACCATGTCTGGCATTGACCACTGCGAGGTACTGCACTAGGTGAACATGTGGAATCTCATAATATCCTTTACACCACCATGTCTTGCATTGACCGCTGTGAGGTACTGCAATAATTATATTTTTAGACATATAAGGAAGAAAAAATTTTTTATGGATGGTGAACGTTCCCTATATCAGTCTGTGTCAGAAGATTCTGAACTGCCATCTTGGCGAAGACCTCCATCATAAATCGAAGGCCAGAAAGGTATTCTGCATCATCTAGATATACATATTTTGATAACCCTCAACTCCAAATATGGCTCTTTCAGATGGGCAGATAGTGTAAAGTTCAGTTGAGTTTGTAATTTTGCGCATTATGATATAACTGTTTTTATTTTTAATCATTTATTCTGACCGAAACAAAAAGTGATATATCGTTTTAACAATGGATTTTTTTATTGACCTTGAAATGCTCAACTTTATGATCTCATCTTATGATAGCAACTTCTGATAACCCCTTTTTCCATGACAGACCAAATACATTGTTCTCAAGCAATTTTCAGTAGTAACAATGTATAATTGAAATCTTTATAGGCTTGATCATCTTCATTTAGCCTCAACAATAGTCATAATAACAATTCAATACATTTGGGTAGAATTTATCTTCACAAGACTTGGGTGACTTTTGGTAAAACTTGAGGAATTGTGATTTTGAAAGGAACAGGACACTTTAATTACAAATTATTTACTGAAAATTTATGTCTGTCATTTTGTCAAGAAAAATATTTGAATGATGTAAATGTAATATCTTCATTCCAACTTCTCAGTTTTCATAGGAATTCATCCTTGTAGTACAATGCAGTACACTCAAACCTTTGGTGGAAACATCAACAACTTGAGAGATGTCAGTTCAAATCTGTCCATGGATTTCCAAGATATGATTAACTGAGAAGTTCTTCAATGTAAAATATAGCTATTTTTGCTATTCTTTGACTTTAAAAATCACAATATTTAATAATTTAAAATTTAAAACATTTGAAATATTTTTTTATGAAACAAATGAAGGGATTACATCGACATAACACGGCATTTTTAATCTAAACTTAACATGATTATCAAGTGTAATGACCAAACAAGAGTCAGTCGGAAACGACTGCACGCTCGACTATTCGAAGTCAGACTTATTTAAGCACATTTTAAACTGGGCTTCATTTAAACTGGGGAGTGATTCAGGAGTTTATGACACCCTACACACACAAGTTAGGAAATCAATAAATTACACTTAATTTATTATTGTAGTTTTTTAGAGGGTTTACACAACCCAGCCCATACACCCCTGATCCCACACTCATCAACCCACTATCCTTCCCCACCTATAGTGATGTGGTGTGGTGTAGAATGGTATGGTATGCTGGTTGCTGTTGTTGGTGGTGTTGGTATTGTTGTTGGTGTTGGTAGTGATGGTGTTGTTGTTGGTGGTGGTGGTTGTGTTGTTGTTGGTGTTGTTGTTAATGGTGTTGTTGTTGGTGTTGTTGTCAGTGTTGTTGCTGGTGTTGTTGGTCGTTGGTGCTGTTGATGCTATTGTTGGTGTTGATGTTGTAGGTGTTGTTGGTGGTGTTTGTGTTGTTGGTGGTGATGATGTTGGTGGTGGTGTTGTTGATGGTGGTGTTGTTGACAGTGTTGTTGGTGGTGTTTTTGTTGGTGGTGGTGTTGTTATTTGTGCTATTGTTGGTTGTGTTGTTGGTGGTGGTAATGGTGTTGTTGTTGGTGGTGTTGTTGTTGTTGGTGGTGGTGGTGTTGTTGTCAGTGTTGTTGTTGGTGGTGTTGGTTGTTGGTGTTGTTGATGCTATTTTTGGTGTTAATGTTGTTGTTCGTGATGTTGTTGACAGTGTTGTTGGTGGTGGTGTTGTTGTTGTGATTTGTGTTATTGTCGGTTGTATTGTTGGTGTTGTTAGTGGTGGTGGTATGTGGTAGTGGGTGGTGTGGTGGGGGGTAGGGGTGGTGTTGTTAGTGGTGGTAGTGGTGGTGAGGGGTGGTGTGGTGGGGTAGGGGGTGTTGTTGTTGTTGTTGGTGGTGGTGGTGGTATGTGTTGGTGATGGGGGGTGGTGGTGGTGTGGTGGAGGTGGTGGTGGTGGTGTGGTGGTGGTGGTGGGTGTGGTGTGGTGTGGTGTGGTATGGTATGGTATGGTATGGTATGGTATGGTATGGTATGGTATGGTATGGTATGGCATGGTTTAGTATAACCACTCAACACTTTCAACCAAAGTATGTTAAGTACATATGTTTTAAACCTTTTCTATAGCATTACCTATGAAAAACACTAACATTGAAACTTTAAACCATAACATTTCTAAGTCTTAATTCTAATTTCTAAACGAAAAAGGGCAAAAATTAAATAAAAAAGCAAGGATGAGTTATGGGTCTTTAAACATCAACCTGATGTATGATAAAATAAAGGTATACAAAGTTTTAAAGTTGTCGTTTTAATAGAATGAAAGTTATGGAATGAAAGTTATGAGGTTTCACCAGCTTGCACGCAGACTTTAACCATAATTTCTAAGTCTAAAAAGGGCAATAATTTGATAAAAATCGAAGAAAGAGTTATGGTTCTTGGCATACATAGTCAGGGTCATGATAGTGAACAACTTTCAAAGCCAAGTACAAGAAGTATGAAAGAAACTAGCTAGCACGCAAACTTTAACCTGAAATTCTACGTAAAAAAGGGCAATAATTTGATAAAAAATCAAAGAAAGAGTTATAGCGCTTCTTGGCATACATAGTCGGGGTCATGATGGTGAACAAATGTCTTAAGTTTCAAAGCTATAGTACAAGAAGTATGAAAGTAACTAGCTTGCACGCAAACTTTAACCAGAAATTCTAAGTTGAAAAGGGGCCATTATTTGATTTTAAAAAAATTAAGAAAGAGTTATGGTTCTTAGCATACATAGTCAGGGTCATGATGGTAAACAAGTGTTGAAAGTTTCAAAGCTATACAGTACAAGAAGTATTAAAGAAACTAGCTTTCACGCAAACTTGAACCTAAAATTCTAAGTCGAAAAAGGGCCATAATTTGAACAAAATGGAAGTTAGAGTTATGGTTCTTGGCATACCTACTTGGGATATGATAATGAAAAAGTGCTGAAAATTTCAAAGCTGTAGTATAAGTAGTATTGAAGTTATGGGTTTGTACACTAGCTTGCACGCAAACTTTAACCTAGAGTTTTAAGTCCAAAAAGGACCATAATTTGATCAAAATGAAAGTTAGAGTTATGGTTCTTGTCAATCACACTCGGGACATGATGATGAACAAGTGTGCCAAGTTTCAAAGCTGTAGTATAAGTAGTATTGAAGTTATGTGTTTGTACAGTAGCTTGCACACAAACTTTAACCTTAAATTCTAAGTCGAAAAAGGGCCATAATTTGATCAAAATGAAAGTTAGAGTTATGGTTCTTGGCATACACACTCGGACATGATGATGAACAAGTGTGTCAAGTTTCAAAGCTGTAGTATTAGTAGTATTGAAGTTATGAGTTTGTACAGTAGCTTGCAAGCAAACTTTAACCTGAAATTCTAAGTTGAAAAAGGGCCATAATTTGATCAAAATGAAAGTTAGAGTTATGGTTCTTGGCATACCCACTCGGGACATGATGATGAACAAGTGTGCCAAGTTTCAAAGCTGTAGCTATAGCAGTTTTTAAGATAAAGGTAGGTTGCATGCAAACTTTAACCAAAGCGGGACGCCGACGGCGACGCAGAAGGCCAGAGTGAGTAGAATAGCTTGACATATTCTTCGAATAGTCGAGCTAAAAAATTGTCTTCACAAGTGGGTGGGTCAGAGAAGGTGGTTGTAGCCCTATCCCAACAAAAAATTGTAATTACATCTATATTTCTTTCAATACTAAACTCAAACTGAATTTTGCTATATAACTTGTAAAAAAGTTTTTCCACAAGACATCCATCCACAATGGAATCATGAGGATCTTCTGCACTGTCTAACCTGAACCCCTAGGTCCTCTTGCACTGAGGGAGCCTAGCTAATGGCTAATGTGCTGTAGTGCAGTAGCACTCACCATGCCAGCTATGTTACAGAGCAGGTTAGCATGCTGCAGAGGGTGACTAATAGCCAAAGGGTACATAACAAGCAGATTGATGAAATATTTCTGGAAAGTAAAACTTATCACACCATTTTTAACTTGCGAGACAATTTGAAGAATATGTGGGGTTAAAATATTAGTTTCTGTACCATAAGGTACCATAAGGTAATCAATATTTGTTGTAAAGTATTAAGCATGTATTATTTAATGTAGATAGAGCTGGTAACATTGTCTGATTTTAAAATCTTAAAAGGTTGAGATTCTGTGCTTAAATGATAATATTTTTCTTATATGTTTTCCTACCCACTGAACATAGATAGACACGTTTAGAATACCAGAAAACATATATTAATAAATTCTTAAGTGTTCAATTTGAGGAATTATTTCAGACTGAAACTATTATGATATCATGTTTTTTGATGCAACTAAATTTTTAAATCAGAAAAAAAATTAAATTTAATACACAAGAACCCCAGACATGCTTTATTTGGCCTTCCACTATATATTTTGACACAATGTTATGTAACCCACAGGTCTAAAAGGTTAAAAATAAATTTACACATTGTCTTGCACCTGCTACAACAAAAGAACATAAACATTGTTATTTTTAATATTGAGCATTTATAAGTTTTCCACCATTATTGTAAGGTACTGTAAAATCATGAATTAATTAAAACTTCATTAAAAATTCTGCTTTCAGTGTTGGAAGACATGCAATGTAACTTAAATGGATGACTGGAGCAGGGTCCAACAAATCCTTTACCCGGTGCCCATGTGCAACAAGCTATGATCAGCTGTGCTAGTAAAAATTTTCTGAATTAGCCCACCGGACCAGCAAAAGGTCGGTGTCTGGCTGCCTGATAGTAATATGTGATCAAAATAACCAAGGTATTGTTTGACAATACACTACCAATATTTGATGTCACAGGGGCTTAAAAGACAGACCTCGTTTTCTCCAAAATTTTTATAAACTAAAACTGCACCCCTCCTTAAAAAATGAGGGTCTACACAGGTTCTTCACTGCATAAACACATCTTTTTTGTTTTGTTTCGATAGATTTGGATTGTTATCAGTCTATCCACACCAAATTTACTATACCCATATATACTACAGTGTAACTAAACTCTTCACCTTGGACATAATTTTAGTATCTGAAAAATAAAAACAAATGGATGTTATTAAAATGTTTTCTTAATTGCCTAGCCAATGATTGGTGGAATTCAACACAAGAATTAAATTCATGATCAATATCATATTTGGTAAGATTAGTGAAATATTTGTTGAGATGCTGATTTTTTAAAGCTGTGTTTACATTGGGCTTTACAAAATGGACATTTTGTTCTCCTCCATTTCCAGCATATACAGTCGGGACACAAATTTTCAGAGAACTTGGTTATTGATAGTAAATTAATTCAGTGTGAACAGACTGATATTATCAGTGATAACAATCCAAATATATCAAAAGAAAACAAAAACGATGTGTTTATCCAGTGTAGACCCTCATTTTTTGTGGGTGTGAGGGTTGGGGCAGTTCATACAAATTTTGCAGAAAATGGGGTCTGTCTTCAAAGCCCCTGTGTTTGACACTTTAAACTAATAACTTCTAAATTCAAGTACAATTAGTCCAGACTTCCTGAAAGTCGCCGGACTGTCGGACCTATCTGGTAAAATTTGGACTTGTCTGATGTGATTTCCAATGCTGTAGGACCGAGTGTCTGGCAAAAATTTGATCTGCCTATTCCAATTTTACAAGCTAAAATAATACATTACGATTTTACCTGCTGTTTTGATTCGAGACTGTTCTGAGGGAAATGAGTGAGGATATCTGAATGAAAAATTTTATGTATTCGTCATAATGACAATTCGTACCACTATCTGGGGGTATGAATTACCTTAACACCTGGTTAGCATGTTGAAGCCCCTGGCTGTGGAATATTCCAACAGTATGTAAATGCAGGTGTCACCACAAAAACGCAATACAAATATTAAAATATTAATATTAAAATGAAATGTAAATGATATTCACAGTAACAACCCCCACAGAAGCAGAAACGCTAAAGTATATAACTTGTCATTACTTACTTCCATTGAAAATGGTGTTTAATTCTCTTATGTGTCGAATCCTCCTAGCTAGCTATCTGCAGCCATATTTATTGTTTCGTATTACCTCCCTTACTCCCAAAAAATTTTAATACAATTTTTCTTTTTTAAAATTTTATCCTTAATATGCTGATATAAGTTTAAAAACATTCCCAATGTGACATAGGCCTATATGTCCTTTTAATTTCATTAAATATATTTATATATAAATTATTACCAAGATTCGAAAGTTAAAGGGACGAATTCTAGCTTATGACGTCATAAAAACTTTAATACTGCATTTAGATTTTCGACCGCTGTGCGGTACTGCATTTAGCGTCAACCCGACCGGACGTTCAAAAAAACGGAAGTCAAAGGGGAATAACCGGTCCTATAAACACTGCAAAAGACATGCAAAGACGCCACAAGACATGCAAAGACACCCAAAGACATGCAAAGACAACCCCAAACACATGCAGAGACATTCAAAGACACCTCGAACACATGCTCTAGATGATAACTTTTATTTGGCTGCAGTGCTCATAGACCTTTCAAAGGCCTTTGACTGCCTAGCTACCACTTTTACTGAAATGTAGGCACTATGGTCTATCCGAATCCTCTGTCACCTTAATCAAGAGTTACCTCTCCTGTAGAAAACGAATGTGTAAAATTTGGAGATAAATATAGCACTTTTCAACATATTGTAAAGGGTGTCCCGCAAGGTTCTATACTAGGTATTCTCTTCAACATCTTCATAAATGATATTTTTTCTTTTGTTCACAGAAGCTCTTTATATAATTATGCTGATGATAATACTCTTTCATACCAAAGTAAAGAAATAAGATCGTTACTTACTTTTTAATGTGTGTTAAACAGCTTAACTTCTATAAAATAGTTAGAATCCCTCTTTAGGTATCAGAGAAATCGGCGAATAATCCGCTCAGCTCCATCTTAGTCATTTCAAAATTTGCCAGAATTAATAAAATTTCTTGTTTTCATATACTTAAAATTTGCAATCAATGTCGAATAAGTGTATAAAAAGTCTCGCAATCAAGCAATAATTTGAATCAGCGGAGAGGCGGTGATTTAATCTTCGTAGGATATAAAGTATGTTACGACGAGGATTTGCCGACTTTTAAATGCTTTATGTTCATGAGCGGAATAAAATTCGGTCCCTGGAATCCTAGAACAACCATATTAAATATATAAGCAGTGATCCTTAGCTCGCCCGGCATATTATGTCTGTTTATCAATATTTTATTACCGAACTTTTTAAACATTTTGTAAACCAGTTTAACTAAAATTTACAGAACTTTGTCCAATCATTGCAACGCGAAAACATGATTTTTTTTCTTGATATATTTGAGATTATCATTTGAATACTTTACCCAAGGTTCTAATTACACAGATTTCTTCATTTGTTTCACCGCTATTTGTCTTCGGGCTATTCTCTTTAGATGATATTATTACAGCTTTTAACAACACATCGAGGTACCTTGATGATTTATTAAATATAGATAATAACCATTTTCCATTACTGGTTAATAAGATTTATCCTAAAGAATTACAGCTTAATAAAGCGAACACTTCAGAAAAGCAAGCAAACTTTCTTGATTTAAATCTATCCATTGACAATGGTTACGTCACTACTAAAATTTATGATAAAAGAGATGATTTTAATTTTAATATAGTAAATTTTCCGTTTCTAGACGGCGATGTTCCTCGTGCGACTTCTTACGGGGTTTATATCTCACAGCTTGTTCGCTTTTCAAGAGCTTGCAACGATGTGAATGATTTCAATGAACGTAATCTTTGCATTACAGAAAAACTTTTAAAACAAGGTTATAGGTATCACAAATTAAAGAAAACCTTTTGCAAGTTTTATCGCCGATATCCAGATCTAATTCATAAATACAGGTGCAGTTTAAAATCACTATTGCAACAAGGTATTTCACAGCCAGTTTTTTATGGAGATTTAATTTATAAACTTAAGAAGATAAAAGGCGATGTTAATTTCTCCCGGGTATTCGTAAAAACCATCTGTAAATTTAAAAAGAAAGGTTACCAACATGATGTTTTACAGCGCTCTGCAGGCCTGGTGATTAACCCATCTACAGTTGATCATTATGCTTACCTCTTTGGTTGCACGACGGTGGCAGGGGTTTAAGAGTTTATGAAAGTTTATGGGGAAATCTTTTCTAAAAAGAACCTAGAAGCTCGATTTGTTTCTTTTATCCCTGTCATCGTGTTCTTGCTGATTTTACTCCAGGTGCTCTGGTCTCTGTAAGATCATTGAGTACCCGCCATTTGGCTTTGCAATGCTATTAAATTCTTATGTTTATATGTTTGTATGCTTTTGCATGCAACATTGTTGAGCTGATGGGTGGGTTGGAGTTGTTTCACCAAGACAATTTGTACTTGTTTTGTGATACGAGAACCTGTTGGGGCAAGTGTGAGGTTGGTGCACCCTAGAACCTGGTTTAAACCCCCAGTGGCAATTTGTTTTGCCACTGACCGTTCCAAGGCGGTAACCCCTCCGGTTCTCACTTCCGTTATTTGTTTGTGGCGTCCATTTTGAAACTGATTTTTGTAATACCATGCTCTCTTTTCCTCTCTACTTTTTGGCTGTGTGGGGAGGCTGTGTATGCTGGATGTGGCCATTCCTGATATGCATATTTCATTTTTTTTCTGTGCTTGATTCACTTTGATGACAGATGTTGTTGAAATAGGTAAGTATTTTAATATGTATTTGTTCCTCCACTGGTAGAAAACACGACAGTAAATATGGTGCTACATCTGCTGCAGTTTGTGGTAGTGATAAAACATGTTTCAGCAACTGTTTTTGATATTGTTCAAGTTGACTTATATATTTCTTAGTTGGGATTGTTACTTCAAGTCCATATAGGATGTAACGTGGTATTTGGATCTAATCCAGTTTCCGCGTGAAGACCGGCTGATAGTAAGCTATATACGGTTCTTCTTGCTTTTTTATATTGGCCTCGACGGTCTTGGCAATAGATTTATTTATAGATGTTGATCTTTGGATTCATAAATGAGTTGATCTACTTTCACTTTTCATTTGACTACCCGCCATGAAATATTGTTCATATTCTTTTTATTACCTATTTCGATGACTACATTCTTATAAGGTTGCAGTTTATACTTCTTTTTTAAACTATAGTCATATGCAATATCAGTAAGCGTCTGAGTATCATATGATTTTGAACTATTAAGCGTTACATCATCGGCACAGGCCGTTGCCGGACAAGGTATATCACCAATTAACATGCCAAGGTTGGAACACTGTAGATTATGGAGCAATGGGTCTACATAAATTTTATACAGGTCTGCACTCATGACACCTCCCTGTCTTATGCCCTGGTGAATGCTAAAACTATCAGAAATAGTGTTTTCCATTTAATCGATGTGGTTGCATTCGTGTGTAGACTGTTTAAGAGATTCCAATGTTCGTCGTTAACACCTATATGAAATAGTCTTCTTATGAGATTCTTGTGATCTACGACGTCAAACGCAGATTTCGCATCTAGTAGGACTAACGTCATTGTTCTCTTTAAGTCCTTTGCCTCTCGGTAGCATTCTTCCAGAATACGTGAAGCGTTAAGCGGCGAAGTACCAGATGTGTACACTTGGTATTTTCAATTTTCGTCTGGATACGTGTTTTCAAGGTGGCTTCTATGATTTTACAAAGCACCGGACGCACTGTAATACCCCTGTAAAATTGTGAATCAGTCTTTACACCTTTATGTTTGAAAATAGGAGTCAATAAGCCAACTTTTAGTGCATCGGGTATTTCGGCTTTATCAAAGATTTTATGTATCAATATCAATAATAATTCAATCAGTTTTTCACCTGCATAAAAAATATGTTCAATCACTATGCCATACATGTCTGCAGATTTTCCTTTATTAATTGATTGTATTGCTTTCATCAATTCTTCCCGTATCACACTCGGTACTTTGTGATTAACAACTATATCTTTGATATATTCAAATTCAAGTTGTACTATATTGTCAAAACTTTTATCAAACTCTGGATCGTCGGATGGAGTAGCTTAAGCTTCAAAATGTTTTTTAAACCCTGTTAAAATATGATCACTCTGAAAATGTTCCTGTCCTACATGTAGATCGGTTATGTAATCATTCCCAGTTTTTCTATGTTGTCGTATCAGTTTGTAAAATAATTTGGTGTCATATGTCTTAGCATCAAGGATTTATTGTTTATGTTTATTTCTCCTAATTGCAATTTCATAACGTATTTTACTTCTAAGATTCTTATTGACAATCTTTTTCTTTTGGACGAATTGGTTCATATTATCACTATTATTTTCCATCTTGAGTTTTCTGTGTATGGTTCTCAGTTCCTTAATATGTTCGGAAATTTCACTATTCCAGACTTTTAGTTTTGGCTTTGACGAAAATGGTTTCCTCCTAGGAGCACTTTTCTTGGCTGCTTCACTTAATACATTACAAGTCAAAATGGATATTTGTTCAGAGTTTGTATTGTTAAGCAAATTCATATTCAACAAGGATTTAACTCCATCACTGACCATAGCTCTATACAGGTCATAGTCAACTTTATCCCAGTTAATTTTACTTTATTCTACTATAGGTTTTTCAGTAACTTTTGTTTTTAGCAGCGTTAAAGACACTTCAATAGCAATTGGATAATGATCAGAAACGTTTGTATCCGAATCGCGCAGAATTGTTTTTGTAGAAAACATGGAATTACAGTGTTTACTAAAAACAAAATAATCAATTTCCGATCAGTCTTCTCCTCTAGGATTAACATAGGTATGGCCGGTTGATAAGTAATCCAAATTACATTCATTCATAAATTCCATCAGGCATTCTGATCTTTCGTCATTCTTCAGTTGTTTCCTAAAATCTTCATTGAAGTCACCGCCAAATATTAAGGTATGTGTCGACTGAAAATTTTGGACGATTTCATACATTTGTCCGTATATTATCTTTATAACCTCTAGTTGGAAGTTAAACCGATGAAATCAGCAGTGGTTTTGTATTAACAGGTGAAAGTTCAATACACTGAAAACGTTCATTAACATAAGGAAGTGATTTAACCATATAGTCTATTTCTTTGTTCCATAATATTCCAACACCGCCAAAACCTCGTGGTATTTGTGAAAGTTGGATTGGGTTATATTTATCCACTCCTTTTCCTACTGAACACAAATTTAGGTCAATTTCATTCAGTAAATCAATTTGGAATTCAAAGAGCCAATGTTCTTGTAGTAATATAATATCGTATTTTTTTTGCTAATTCACTAATAGTAGCCGCACTAGTCTTACAGTTCTTACAGTTATAGGAAGCAATCTTCAGTACCTGGTACCCTATGGTTATTGATTCATAATAAGGTTTCTGCTCTTCGATAAAAAATGCCTTTGTGAGTTTCCAGCTGCAGATGTTAAGGTTGGATGATATTCTGGTTGGAAATTTTGCGGAGATGTTAATAAATGTTCTTGTGTGTTGCTCGTTGAGTTATCTTGCCTTTGTGAGTTTCCAGCTGCAGATGTAAAGGTTGGATGATATTCTGGTTGGAAATTTTGCGGGGATGGTAATAAATGTTCTTTTGTGTTGCTCGTTGAGTTATCTGGCATACTGCTGATGTTCGGTCGTTGTGTGATGTTTTGATTTTTCCCCTTCTTGGGCTGCCCTAAGTCATAGTTGGTTGAGGTATTTGATAAAGGATTCTTGACTATGTTAGTGCGTTTCTTCATCGGAACAGGTTGAAGTGGTTGACCAGTTAGTACTTCTGTTAAATCTTGAGGTTTCACAAATATCACATTTTCACTGTCTTTTGGGGTGTCTGATTTGTCTACGGATCAGCGATCCCGAACTTCAGGATCTGCCATAGCTGATATATATATTTCCGAACTGCTATTGGATACAGGTTTTTGTTTAGGAGACCGTATATAATCGTCTGTTCCTGCGAATAAAGTTTTATCTAATTTATCAATTTGGACTTCAAGTTGTTTCAATATAAAGTTAGTAACTTTCTCATGAACTCTTTGTTATATTTTTTCATTACTACTGGAATTATCTATGTATTCAGATGGTTGTCTAGCACAGTTGAGATTCACCTCCTTTGGGGCAATTTGTTTAATTCTTTGAATTAGTGTTCGAATGGTATTTTCAAGTGCAATTTTCTCATTTTCTAGTTTCCTAATATGCGTGTTTAATTTAGTGATTTCTTTTTTATTCTCTGCCAGTACTTTCTCTTTCATAACCAGTTCCTCTTCCCATTTACGAAGTTTAATTTATTTGTCTCTTAGTTCACTTAGCTTTATTGTATTTGTACTTTCATCATTAATACGGGTTGCATAACCTTCAGTGGTATGATTTTGTGATTGTATACCAATGCAATTGTAACACTTGCTTACTAAGTCATTTGTATTTATACAGTGTTTGTGAAATAGTTGTTGGCATGTCTCACAGGAAATTTCATCGGATTCTATTAAATTCAATCCACATGTTGTACACACTAAGACATTGTTTTCAGATTCAACGTTTTCATTTTGTGATACTTGAGTTAATTTAGAGGTAGAATTACTTCTAGAGTCATCAGGAGTATATGATGCTACTTTTTTAATGTAGTTTCTTCATCTAATATTTCTTGGGCCATAGAGGTTGATTTCTTTACACCTACTCGTTATAAGATAAGACTACTACCTGGATATTCACATAACGTGCATTTGTATGTAATAAATTTACTATTTTCAATGATATTAATTTCAGCATTTGTTAATTTTTCACAGTTGTAATGAACCCAATGATTTCCGTCTGTGCATAATGTTGCTTTTGTACGACATGCTTTCTTACACTTAGCACACAAGATGTCCTCTGGTTTATCTGGACTACGTGGAGATGACTCTGTTTCTTCTACCGGTTTTTCCCGTTTGTTGTGAGTATGATTTCTATCTTCCATCAAGTTTATGAGTTGCGATTTTAAGAGTTCATTTAACGATTTCAATGTGTGATCAGACGTTAAGATAGATGATAAACTATCATGGATTACCTTTATGTCAACGTTGAGAAATTGATCAATGTTTTTACCATTTATTAAAAATTTTGAGGTGTTATTATACATATTAACAGCATAAGATTCACCATCAGTATTGTTCACTCTCACCGTAATTTGCACTGTGTTTTTACCAGTTTAGTCAAAGATCTCTGTAGTACTAGTACTGCCATGTTCTGGAATGTAGGAATTATAGAAATTGACCATAGCGCTTTTCAAAAGTTCATATGTTGCGGCATCGGCAATAGCAACCATGCCTCCAGCAGTCATTGTATATGTCAAATGTTGGACTCTTTTAGCAGCTTTTAATTTCTTCAGTAAGGATTTATCAGTATTCAAGTTGTAGTCTGTATAAGTTTGTGTCTGATGATTGTTACATTCACTCATTGACAGCAGTCGCGCTGAAGACCTTTTGCTCACGAGTGCCATGCTATATGTTTACGATTTATATAAATTGAGATGGTCGAATCAACGAAATCGACAGGGGCAACAGCAGGACCCGCAATACATGTCCAACTTGCTCTCCCACCAATGGCAGGTTTAGCTGAATCAAACCTCGGTTAAAAAATTGGTAAGACAATAAAATCATTTAAAATATTTAAACGTTATATTCTGACGTGGTTCACCTCAAGAAAACGTCTGGTGTTCGCCGAACGATGGCACGATGCACCACCGTGCATTTACTGCACGCGCCTTTGTGCTTGGAGACGTGGAAGGACAAACGGAACAAGGACTTGTCGCTGATATTCTGCAGAATTTAAATTCCATTTGATTAAAACAGCTAATGTCCTCTTGTGCATTGACGAACCAGCCCACCGCGTTATAACTGATCACCCATAATAAAAAAAATCCGCTTCAACTAAATTTTCGCGATTTAACCGTTCATCGCTGAAGGTAACCATATGCGTCTTTAACTGATATTGTGAATTTGTTTTCTGTGGGTGTCAGTATTCTAAATGATTGTGAGCAGTCATTTGTATGTCATTTTGAATAATGTTACTAATAAATCAGTTAGTATTCCCTGCATGTTTTATTGAAAGTTTTAAAGCATTAGCTCAATAATCAAGCCAGTAATGCCCTAGTACGCAGGTGTATACTTAGAAAAGTTCTTAAGTGTATAAGTCCATTGTTAACATGTAACGCCAATGTAAACATGCCAATGTAAAAATTGCCAAATTACCTTTGTCCAATTATAAAATACCACATATTTACCAAAGAGGTAAATCAATGCAATTATCGGATAATTTGACTGGACACTGTATCAAGCTGAAGATAGATCAACAATATTTTTATCATCGTGGCGGAGTGGTAAAACTGCTGACGGGCAATCTGCGTTCAGGAGAAGAAATATTGTATTTATACGCAACTGTCTACATTTTTTATTTATTTGTTTGTTTTTTAACACAATTTAGACTATTTGTTATTGTATAATTTATTTCAGTCTATTTTACTTTATTTTAATCAAAAGACATAATACTCTGGAATGAACATATGTATGTACGTAGTTATTTCATTTTTGTTATTGTTTGACATCCAAGACATGTTTTATACTACTGTAATTTTGAACCAGGAACAAATTTAGAATCCCTATTATTGAGTATAGAGAATAGTGTGGTTCTGCCTCTTTTATTCAAACAATTATTCTTAACTGATACAATTCAACTATCATTATAGATATGCACACGATTTTCAAGCATTAATCGCGCCAGACCTGTTAAATTGGGTTTTATTTCTAACTTATGACAGAAGACGTCTCGATGGTGCAATTCGGCTCTATTATGTTTAGTTTTGAGAAAGCAGACATTAAATGTGTTTCATATTTCAGTTGTTCAGTTGTTCTGTATGTCATAATATTAGATTTTCATTTTTAAGAATTGAAAAAATTTCCACGGAAAGTAAGACTCATGTTTAAATACAACACGATTTCGAAGCTAACATAGACTATAAAAAGTAAAATTTACTTTTATTGTGTAATAGATCATTTATCTTTATCGGCAAAAATAAGGGTACAGTTACAATCACTACCTTGCTCCCTTTTCCTCTCTATGTTCTCTATTCCTCTCTATGAGCGGAAGTTGTGTGTTCTAGATGTGGCCATTCGAGATATTTCACCTTTTTAATGAAAGCAGAAAAAAAATGTTTTAAGTAGTTAAATGAGGTAAAGACAGATCATAGTTCATTCAGATGGATAATGAGCTTTAAAACTGTGTAACTCGTCTCGCTAAAGATCCCATCTTCGTACTCAATTAATCTATAACAACGGAAGACATAGGCCTACTTAAATGAAGTTGGATTTGTCGTAAATGGTGCGGTCACGTAGAGCGTGTTTATGGTAGATTTAAAAAACATAGAGGTTTTGAATGGGATCAAGATGAGTAGAATAGTAGCAGTTCGATATTTTGAATTTGAAGCTTTCGGAAGGAAGCAAATCTATCGCGAAAACACTCTAAGGAGTTACGTTTTTCTGAAGTCTCTGTCAAATCAGTAGGAAAGATCTACAGGTTGTTCTTAGAAAAAAAAAAGATCCTGCCTATACCAGAGCCCAAGATCATAAAACTAAGTTTTGAAACCAGTCTCAAATCTTATGCATCTGATTGGCTGAAATGGCGACTGGTGATGCTTGAGATTTGAGACTGATCTCCAGATTTAGTTTAATGATCTCGGGCATAGGAATCGATCTCTCAACAAACGGCAAAATCTGCTAGCCACGCTTCCAACTAAACTAGCCGGGACAACCCCTAAAAAGGCTGCGTGAGGAACCCCGATGAACGTAATTATCATCACATGACATCGGTAACCGATTATATACTGATAACAGAACTGTCTTTATGTAGCAGGAAACTTTCTACGGCCGCGTTACCGACACTGCACAAATAGCGCTACTGTGAAATTCAAATGAAATTGCCAAAACTGGTAACCCACAACGTATGGCGACAGCGCAAAACCATGTAACTTCGATTACACTACCAACTAAGCTAGCCGGGACAACCCCCAAAACAGTTGCGCGAATAACCTTGATCAACGTTATCATTATAACACGACATCGGTAACCGATTATTCACGGATGACAGTTCTGACTAATTATTCACGGATACTTTTTACGGCGACACTTCGCAAATACCTCTACTGTGAATATCGAATTGTATAATATTTCCCATACTGCAAATCGAACTTGCACCATAACAAGAAAGCGCCTAATCCGATTACGCTAACGACTAAGCAAGCCGGTACAATCCTAAAACGGTTGCGCGGATAACCCACCATAACATAATCATCATCATTTTACGATGGTCACAGTTTAGTTACTGATACCAGTATTAAATGTATTTACGGGGAGTCTTTGTAGCACTGTAAGTATTTCCCTTTTCATAGCAATGCACTTTTGTTCGTAACACATTCTACATCCGCCACATTGCACAAAAGCTCTCCTGTGAATTTAAAATACATGTAATATAATTCAAACGGGCCTTGAACTTGCGCCGTATGGCGGCAGCGCGCAGCAATACAACTCCTATTACGATACCTTTTGAGCTAGATGGGAACAGTCCCTAAATGGTTTCCCAGACAACCCTGGAAAACGGAAAACATCATTATACCGATTAATTACTCATAACAGTAACGACTTTATATATGAACGGGGAGACTTTCAACGGCCGCCAAAGTGCACATATATCGCAATTGTTAATTTGAAATGATGTTGCCCATTTGGGAACCGAACACTTACCGTACGGCGAAGGCTCTCGGTACACATGTGTTTAACAACCAAATTTTTAAAGCTATTAAGCCTGTCAGTCAAGTATGAATGGTGACAGTAAAGCATCAGAACACCTTTGAGTGACGCGTAAAATATAATGGTTCTAACTGACTAAGGTAATAAGCGAATGCTAAATTTTATGATGTGACATGATATGTTTTAAAATTGATAGGTTAAAAACTGTCAAAATTAATTTCAATTCAGTAGTTCGAAGTGGGTATCATTTAGCAGTAGCCATTATTCGACTCAAAAACCGAAGAAGGAACCATTTTTGTCAAGGCAGAATATTTAACAAAAGTGGGTCCAGTTTTCTCATGACATGTATACAGTCAGACACAAGAGTTGAACAGTTTATTTCCAGGTTCAGGATACTAGTTTATCTAGTAAAAACATTTTGTCGAACCAAGGGAAACAATTACATTTTCATTTGTTCGGAGAAATGCGCCGAGATCTAAAAAAATAAAAGAAAATGCTGACCATTCAGAAGAATTGTTGACAAGTTAAATGAAATGCTGTACGCAATGCTTAGTGCTTAGTGTTTATGTGCTGATGTCTTGCAAGTGAACGGTTTTACGAAATGTGAGGTATGAGTGTTCAAATGTTAAAGACTTCTATTATAAAGAGTGTGTTTGTTTGTTTGTTTGTTTGTTTGTTTGTTTGTTTGTTTGTTTGTTTGTTTGTTTGTTTGTTTGTTTGTTTGTTTGTTTGTTTGTTTGTTTGTTTTTTTTGAAAAGTCTTCTTAAACAGAGAACGTGATATGTGATGTTTTATGTAGATCAGGTCAGCAACGGAAAAACGGTTGGCGACACACAGGAAGAAAATCATGTAGATCTAGATTTCTGTAGATGTGGATGTAAATGTTTCGATGATGGTGGTTCACTCTGAGTCGGTTTTCCTGAATTTCAGTTGGGAAAAACTGTAACGTGCCTACATTAGATCGGACTTAACTTGATTTTATTTTTGGCAGTACATTTAATTCATTTCTTAATTCTTATTTTACAAGCAAAAGCATGTTAAATAAAACATGATAGACAAGTATGTGTGACAAACAAACACTGAACTCTTAGTATGTCATCGGTAATATACGTTTACACTGTAAGCAAGTTTCGTTATCTATTCTTTGCCAGAAAAGAGTTGTGTTTTCTTGGAGTTGATTATTCAACGTCTTCTTAATGTTTATTGATTGTTTCCCCAAATGAATTCAGTACCATTTATTTACCACAAAGGCTCAAAAACTGGACAGAATATAAGGTAAAGGGAGGTCATAATAAAATTCAACACTTCAAACAGATTTATAAAAAAAGGAAAATGCTGTTGATCGATGAGGTGTTAATCTTTCAAAGACGGTTTCTGTTAGAATAGAACCAAATAGTTCCAAAAAGTGAATGGCCGCTTAACATTTACTTGCGTGAATGCGTTATTATCTACACGAAGAATTATAAGTAACTTGCATGTTTGTGTGGTGAAAATGGGAAAAAAATCTGTCATCTAGGGTGAACTGTTTTTTGAGGAAAACGAGGCTCTGCTCAACCGAAAGGCCAGATTCATCAATCTTACCGTTTATCTAATGCAAGATACTTTTTCTTGCTTACCTTTTATTGTTCATAATACTTGTGTATATTTATACAAACTAAATTTTGTTTATTTACGCTTATGTAATGACATTGACGCAAACCTTATTTTCTTAATGATGTTACTGACTTGAATATATTACTATTTATATTCTCAGATCCCTTGACAAAAATTCATGAAAATTTTTACGTTAAGTTCCATTGTTTTCTCGTTTGGGAAAACCCATTCTTTTATCTGGGGACCGTACCCGGTGAACATGGAATTAATCTAAAAATACCGCATTGAAGGTTTCATGTTAATCGCCATATGCACACCATCGTTTGGGATGGTCAAAATTATACTGTTTATTTGTGTAAATATTGAGTTGCGCTCAACCCGGTGCTAGGCGGCGTGGGCAGTAATATACATTTCCATTACTGTCCATGAACAGGCTCAATCAAACCGAGCCTGCAATATTTTCATATTTGCCGTGTTCGATGGCTTTCAAAGTACCATTTGCATCTATTGTTGTTGTAACTTTTCTATAGATTTAAATTATTAGTTTTTGAATCAAAATCGTGTTAATATGCACATATTCAAAGGAAAGATATATTATGCTTATCGGGAAATTCAGAAATTTCAGCCTCGGTTAAGACTATTATCAAATTGAGGTAAACTTTGCTTCAAGCTGCCACAACCAACAGTGGAAGATTGTGTAACTAGGCTAAGGCCATAGAAAATAAATTCCTAGATTCTCATCCCCGCCCGCCCCTCGAAAATCATTCCGCCCGAACGTTTTTTATTTTGAAAAAAAATTCGTACATCAAAATTTACCTAGCTAGCAGAAATACGTTTTCAGCGCAAGTTTTGAGTCGTATACGGAATCCAACTATAACTCATTCTTTCACGATCAAAGTTCTAAATCAACGAATTCCTCCTCCTGTGGCTTGTTGTCGCCTTAGACTTGTACTTGTTTTGTGATACGAGAACCTGTTGGGGAGAGTGTGAGGTTGGTGCACCCTAGAACCTGGTTTAAACCCCAAGTGGCAATTTGTTTTGCCACTGACCATTCCAAGGCGGTATCGCCAAAAGTTCTGTTTTTCGTTAATTTTGTGTGGCGTCCTATTTGAATTGACATACTTATAAAAAAACATGCTCTCTTCTTTTCTTTTTCGCTGCGTGGGGTGGCTGTATTTTGTGAGTTTGGCGATCTGATATGCATATATTATTACCTTTTAAGAAAACGCACTCAAGATCTTCATACATACATTGCTGTCTGGAATTTAGCGTGGTCTCTGACTTTCCAACCAACCAATTAAACACCATCGATTGATCAAAGCATGTTGACACCATGCATCTTTGCTGCATACAACATAGTGTTAAAATATTAAAACAATGTTGTATTTTTAGGAAGAACAAGAAAAAGTAAAACAGTAACTTACTGTTTTACAGACGGTCTATTATTCACAGACAACTGAATAATCTCTCACAGAATTGTATTGCAATGTCTAGCCCATTTGTTGATTTGTTTTAATGATATTTTGAAAAAAAAGCTATCCAACCTGCATTCTGATTTCAAACCTTGCCTATCTGTATCACACTTGTTCTTTTCATAATTTTCCCTTTTTGATAGTGTTCTCACCACATATTATTTGCCTATCAAGTATGATACATTTATGTTTTGTTGATTTTGAAGAACAATTCAATATTCTATGATTTTTATTTCATTTTTAACCACTACTATGGGTTTCAATTACCATACCCTTTAGAATACAACTTCTTCCCCAATCTTTATGTAATATTTAGTGTTTACAAATTATATCATTTAAAAACAACAGTATCAATTTATTTTACCACAGATTGATGAAAGTGATATTATGTCTTGAAGACATTCAGGCTTCCTCTAGTTCAGGCAAACTTAACTTTGGAACCTTTTTTTACATGATAGGGTAATCTTTTTAAATTAAGACTTCTTTTCTGGAATTTCATACTGAATAGCTCATGATTTGACAAAAACATGAAAGCGTGTTTTATTCTGTTAAATAAACTATAAAAAAAACAATTCTTCATACGCAGAAAGTTTCATAAATTTATGTAAAATACTCAATACACTATATTTTGCGAATTTCCAGAAAAATATTTAATAATAAAAATAACAAGTGCTGAATTACCTTCAGATATATGTCAGAAATACTTTACCTCTCAGATATAAAGAGAATATAATATATATGTCAGATATATGTCTCACTCAAAATTTATGTGTTTGGCATAAGCACTTTTAATGCAATAAATGTGATTGTTATTGTTTTTGTTTATGTATAATTATCGCAACCCAAATGCTGCTTAAGTATATTTTATTTGCAAACGTTTAAGAAATTCATGCAAATAAACAGAAATACTGATACCTTTATTCTGCATTAAATATTATGACGTCGGAATGTACAAAGAAATACTATGCGTAACTTTCGCGCTAACTGGGGAATCGGCATGTTTAAAATTTCATTTTAAATTCGCAATAGCAGGAAATAGACTAACAGTTTAATTAAATTTGCGGCATTTATACAAATTGATTGTGGGCCATTTTGGTAGAATAGATGAATATGGATAGATGTTGGTGTTTTAAAGAAGGTTTTATTAAGTAATGATCATATCTTAGCGTTTCTTATACACATGAGAATAATAATGAAATAATAATTAAATTCGAATTATTTTATTATTAGATTTAATATGAAATTGTGTGGATTTGGTGTAGATTTGGGTGGATTTGGTGTATCTTTGGGTGGATTTTGCATAGATTTGGGTGAATTTGGGTATATTTGGGTGTTTCGTATCGCCGCAACGAATCAATGGAACGAAAAGATAGCATATCACTAACATGGACAACTGTGTTTTTCTCAGCAGTAATAAATGCCGATCGAATATTAAAAACTAACTTTTGATTGATCGCAACAAGGTCAGCAGTCGCTAACAATGTTCACTCTTTTTTCAAGACTTTACAACACGCTGCTAGTCAGATGACCTACTTTACTGTATTCCACTTTAGAGGGGCATGCAAATTCATTTTTTTGTTTCATTCCTCGTAATAATAAAATTGTTCAACACAAATCTATATGCATCTTCTTTTAAATTATAAAGTTTAACAATGCAAAGTTTTCGATTCCTGCAATAAAGTTGTTTTTTTAGTTCTTAATCGCGAAGTCCACGACAGTCGAATTAACATTTCTGCACATTGCGCATGCGCTATATTAAGCATGCGCATCTATCCAGGACACAATATAAAAAGACCTTCAATATATATCCAGACTAAGTAGCATTAATATATTCCCGCTACCTAATACCGTCTTGAAAAAAAAACAGAAATTTATAAGACGATGGTGTTTTATCTATATAATTCTATTTACTTTTGTGACCCAGTTAATGTCGTTACTATTTGTATTATTTAACGTAAGCAATATAGACTTTTGCAGTCTGACACTACACTCCATGTAAATTATCGTCATAGTGTTAATTTCCCTAGATCTGCAAGCGTTCTGGAATAGTTTGATTTGCATTCTTTTTAGGTAAGCTACACTTCAAAGTAGGGATGTCAACGGATATCCGAATAATCGGATATTCGTTCGGATCATCGAATATCCGGATCGAATTTGGCATCCGGATATCCGTTTATAAAAACTTTAAATTTTTTATATTACTTTTATTTTGCTAAATTATTTTCATTCAATGTCCGTATGCATTTAAGCATAAGAGTGTTAAACGGATTATCGAGAGGTGATGACACGCAGTAAATTGGGCTTCACGGGTTTGGAATTGTGCTAAAGTATGACAGTATACATAAGAACTTGCTAATTAATGGTCAACGTTTGAAGTTAATTTATTTTGAGTTAAAAAAACTATCTTTAATTCTGTGAGATCGGTTTTATTGAGAAGGGATAAAGCTATAATTCTGTAGACAACAGGTTTGGCGGTCATAAATCAATTACTCATGTGTAGGTTTGCTTCTATCTATATTGAATTATGGATGAATTCATTTTTTATTTGATCTCGCGATCTTGATTTATTAACATCTACGTTCTTACATGTAACAGATACTTTGTTATGCCTTCCTTTCTATAGTTCGCTGTTTGCGACATTTTGTGAAGTAAAATGATGATGAAAAAATACAGCAAATGTATAGTTCATTCACACAGTTTTTTTATCGTTTCAATTCCAAACTTTTTGCAATATTTATTTAACAATTGAAAAGAAGAAAATACTTATTGAAAATACCCAATGATTTATTGTTCGTAATTAATGAAAATATTAAAGTTATGAAGCGTTTATGTCATTTTTTTTATCTTTATGTCTAGCAGTGTATATATCCGGATATCCGTTCGGATCGTTCAACGGGTATCCGGATCCCTAATCTAAGATCCGTTGACATCCCTACTTCAAAAGATATTGCAAAAAGTGAAATAGGCATATCAGGAATGGTCACATGCATCAGTCACAACCTCCCCAACCATCCTAAAAGTAGAGAGGAGGGGAAAGCTCGGTTATCAGTTTCAAAAGAGACGCCACAACCAATAAAAGAAGTAAGAACCCGACTGGTTTCTGCACTGGAATGGTCAGTGGCAAAATAATTTGCAACTAGGTGTTCAAACCAAGTTCTAGGGTGCACCAATCTCACACTTGCCCGAACATGTTCTTATATGAACAAACAAGTACTGTCGTCAGAGTGTTATTCAGTTAACGCTGTCATTTCAGTGGAAGAAAGCTTTAGTTGTTAAGAACGCCAGAGGGACAATTAACTACCGGTCATGACATTACTGACAGTTAATGTTTTTGAGCTGTAGAAATGAAACCTAATGAAAACTAAAAACCTGTTTAACAGTAAGAAAATAAGGATTGTTTTCCTAGTAATTTATTTCTTATTACACAAACAAAGGCGTACAGCAATAAAATATTATATAGGTAGCCAAAAAATACAACAAACAAACAAACAAATATTTTTCACTCACAAAAGTTATTATTGGTAATCAGTAACATAAATTTTTGATGTATTTAAGTGTTGTTACTTCCCTTTATTAAGAGAAAAGGAAACTCATTCGTGTGGTTATCATATTACATACACTCACCCAAAGTTCTAATTGGCCAATATGTGTCTTTATCGTTTTATTAGAAAAACGTTGACACTTAAATTTTTATGAAATTATTTGTCAATATCAAGCTTCATGGATGGAAATGATAACGATAAAAAACTCTGAATTATTGATTCATCCCCTCTCTTGACACGTTGAAGAAACGAAACCAACATACATTGTAAATAGATACACTTGATGACCAATTAGAACTTTGGGGGACCACCCAAATAAGAGCGTACACATATGTCGGGTAATCAGAAAAATGAAACAAGGAACGTGGCGATGGATGGACGATTTTATAGATGTTAAATAATCAAAAACCGGAATAATGAATCATGTCTACTGCATCTAAAGTGAAGGTTGAATAATGAATTAAATATGAAACAGAAAATGAAATAATTGGAAAAATATATTTTATATTTAGAGTACATTTCTACTGAAGATTACAAACACACGGTTATATCAAACAGTTGATAAAAATGAAATATGCACTTCAGGCCTGAAGGTTATAAAGCTGAGATTGGAAACCAGTCTCAAATCTCAAGCATCTGATTGGCTGAAATGGCGACCAGTCGCCATTTCAGCCAATCAGATGCTTGAGATTTGAGACTGGTTTCCATGCTCAGCTTTATAACCTCCAACCCTGGAATTTAAGATTTACAAGCTAAGGGCTAAACTGATAAACAGTTCGATACAAGAAAAACACAACATTATACCAGTGCGATTTATGAAATAAATAAAATTGTACTTTCTCTTGCTCAAAAGTGTATAAAATATGGAATAAAATGTATGACTTGTTGTTGAGTGCAACAAAAGTTGTCGTGTTAGAATCAGAATCCTGTTTAAGAATAGATAGTTATGCACTTATTCAAAGAAAAGAAATGCATATAAGGAAATTTAGACATTTTCTAGCCCTCATCAAGAATTTGATCAAAATCGGGTAAACTTTGCTCCAAGCTGTCATTATCAACTGTTACAGTGGAAGTTGGTACTTCCTGGCTGCTTTGGGGTTGGTTTATCTTATTCAATATGGTGTCTTTTGTCTGCTTTTTGCACGGAGGACCAACCCAGGTAGAATATCCAGCACTGTGTCTTTTCTGACACGGAGGATGCTGATAACCTTCAGATTTTAATTTTGTTAATGTAACATGTCTTGCCTGTGAGGAATGGTATTTGTTTGCTACTTTCAGATGAATTCCTGAAGCCATAATAGCACAGTCGCGTTCAGTTGTCTGGGCATGACTTGATGTGACCTGAATATTGGGAACAACTGATTTGGATACAGCATTACTTAGCTGACTTTCTTTAGATAGTGTATCATATGATTGAAGCGCAAGAGGATGACCGTTTGAGGGAAGTATGATTTTTGATTTCTGAATTGAAATATCAACTGCATCCTGTTCACGTGGCTTAGAATTCGGTTTAGATTGGATGTCAGTAGATGGGACTTGCGGAAATACTGATCTTGCGAGTTTTGAGTATTGAACGGTATGAAACTCGAACTCCTCCTTACTGTTTGCTTTTGGCAAAACATTTGTGACGAGATTTGGTAACAATCTTTTATTTCTTGAGCAAATTTCTAAATCAACAAATTCCTCCTCCTGTGGCTTGTCGTCGGCTTGTAAACGCACTCCAAGCTCTTCATACATACATTGTTGTACTTGTTGGGAATTTCCAGTTTCACTAATCTTTCCGTCTATGATAGATGGTTCCGGTGTATTCTTGCAATTCATGTCGAATTTATACTCTGTAATTAATTGACTACAGTATTTTTAAGGTAATAACAAAACGGGGGAAAATTGATTATAAGGCTGATATAATGGATAATAACATTGTCGCGGAAACAAAAAGAACGTTAAGGAATCAGAAATTTCCCAAATGTTTGTATTTTCTCTTAAACGTTGTGGTAATTTAAAAGGTTTTAACAATCTTTATAATAACATTAAAATCGAATACATTGTAAAAATAGCAGTGATCATACTATTTATCATCTCTCTATCTTTCTCTCTCTCTCTCACTCTCTCTCTCTCTCTCTCTCTCTCTCTCTCTCTCTCTCTCGCTCTTTCTCTCTCTCTCGCTCTCTCTCGCTCTCTCTTAAAATCGTGTAGAATTAACAGAAAAGACAGAAAGCTTAATATTTGAATAATTTCATATTTTACAGTTTGGCTCTCGTCAGAGTCCAATAAATTTGTTCGTGTTTTCTTTTTTTACAAATCAAGGAAATTATGCCTTACGTTCCTCCATATCCAGAATGTCTGTCGCTATTTCAGGAGGCAATACGTGATTCGTTTCATCCATATTTGATTCTAAAATAAATGTGACATAATATGAAAATATAGCTGGCGACGTCTGATGCCTTATATTTTCAATAATAAATAACACTGGTCCACTCAATACTTACACAACAACTTATTACATGTAGATTTCTGATTGAAAATTTTTGAAGCGATATGTCAATATTTGAAATTTAAAAACATGAATGTTCTCATCGGCCTATGATCCCGGTTAAAAGTGATTCAGAAAGTTGCGAAGACGAATATGTTCAATTGACATATACGGAAGGGGATGCACATACTTCAGGCAGACCTGATGAAACTAAAATAGAAATAGAAACAAATGTAAGAGATAACAGGACTGGTGCAAAGGATGCAAATATAAGCTTATAGTTAAAGAGTACAGTTAGAGAAACAGATAATGGTACTCATAAGGAAGAGTTCACAGATTCTCGCGATGGCAGGTAAAGTGTTAAGGACTATGCGCTATTGCTGATTGACAAGAATAATGAGATATCGTATTTTTAAAATGCAACAGGAAAATGTGTAAATTATTAACTACAGCCTTTAAAAGAAAGAACGTAGTATTTAGGATATGCACATGCATATGATTTAATGATGTTGATCCGTTAAAGGTTTAAATAAACAATTTATATGTTGAGTTTTTGAGTAACATGTACTAGGTTGTAATTATAATGTAAATAATAATTTAAATGGATGTCTGTTAATATGTTCTTAATAATCCAAACCTATCAAACAGTATATTTCTTTAAAAATATGATTCTAATCTAGTCAATTTTTTAAGAAAAGAGATTATTCTAGCTTACTTGATAACTGAATAAATGATCTTTCCTTTGTAGCAATGGCTCCAAGTAGCTGGTAATCATCTTCTGCTTCAACCATTTTATTGACCTTTCTATAAAAACAAAAGTCATAAATATTTCAAGACAACAGTTCCATAATGTTATGACTTGTGGTTATAGAAAAGTACAATTATAGAAACGATACGTAGAACAGCAAACGGTAAGGTATCCTGAATGAACCAGGGTTTAGAATATAAAAGCTTTCATCAAAATCGTTAATTTCTCGTGCATCGTTGGACGAAATCATTGGAGTGAACTATGATTTCTGAGTTTGCTCAAAAGTTCGTTGGACGAAATCATTGGAGTGAACTATGATTTCAATAAGTTCTATCACTTATCATGTTTATAATTAAATACAATTATCTTCCGGTTAAAGTCGTCGTTATTTGCAAGGGAGCATACTCTGTCGAGTTTGTAAGATTAATAATATATACTGAAAGGATAAAGAAACGCAGGGTAACAATTGGATAGGCAGGTTCGAAAGCTCATGCTCCACGACGGTTTACACTGAGGCAGTGGAGACAAGTTTTATTCACTTTCGACACATGTTAAGGTGTATCATGACCTAATAACTCAATACACAAAGTTTCACTTTATTTGGAGAACGCGTTCTTAATATATCGGAACAAATGTTACCCTGCGTTTCTTTATCCTTTCAGTATATATATGTTATCATTTATGATCTTCTATGTGATCTTCAGTCATCTTGACAGCGGTAAGAAATAAAACAATCTATGTAACGGTAAAATTCAGTTTAATAAAACATTGCCCAAATAATCGTTATTGGTGTACATGTATCTCATTTTACATATTTTAAGACAAGTAAGAACAGTAAAGAAAAAAGATAGACCTAAAATTTCCTTACATTCTTTGTTCACAAATTAACAAAAGCTAAGCAACACAATACATCATTTTAAATGTCCACATGAGTATAATGATCCTGACAAGAAAATGGTGTCTCTTTTTGACGAACTTCAATGAAGTGAGTCACCCATTTACGCGACCAGGAAATTAAAGGCAAAACACTTTTACAAATATCTCATATACGAGTTGTTTACATATATATGTCAAGAGGACACAAGATACAGTTATCATATTACTCATGTGGGCGTTTAAAATGATGTTTGTATTGTTTAGCTTTTGGAAATATAAGTGTATGGAATTCTGGTTGTTTTTCTTGATTGTTTTAACTTGATTTACCATATGTAAAATAAAGATACAGTAATAACATTTATTTGTGCAAAGTTTCATTGATCGGCATTTGGCCGTTATTGAGATTTTGATAACTTTGATGACCATAGACGGCCCTTAATCCCAGTGTACGGAACGATCATTTACAAAAACAAATATCAAAGAAACACCGGCTCCCAACAGAGCTAGTTTGTAACGACAGATCAACTTTTTCAAAGATAAATTTTGTTTTCTTACATCTGATACACAAAACATGATGGCTTACCACTAAGGAACAATCAAAGTCCAAATATATTCTTTCTGTCCGTTAAAATCCAGGCGCCAGTCTCACACTTCTCCAACAAGGTACTATAAAGAAAACACAATCATGTCCCAAGGTTATAAAGCTGAGATTGGAAACCAGTCTCAAATCTCAAGCATCTGATTGGCTGAAATGGCGACTGTTCGCCATTTCAGCCAATCAGATGCTTGAGATTTGAGACTGGTTTCCATGCTCAGTTGTATAACCTTGGGCACTTATCACTGGAAGTTGAATGGTTAGAATAGGACTATAAACGTGCTTTGTACTGAAGACAAATAATAACATAATAAGGAAAGTTATCACATATAAATTAATTTTAAATGAACGAATTTTTTAAAGAGATGTAACTATGTTATGTATAATAACTTTTTCTTTCTAGCTACAATAAAATCCTTTAAGTTTAAATCTTATTCCAAAAGTCTAAGTAATGTCAAACATATCCGCATAAAAAATAATTCTATTAAAGTTGTATATTTACAGTTTCGAATGGAATACGTCAATGCCCTAGGTGTGGTAATTTTTATTCTATAACTCATATATAATGCCGATATATGAGCGAATTTCGACGAAATTGTTGACTATTCAGTATATTTGAGGATTTGTTGTGAGTAAGTGTTTAGGAATATTACATCACATTTAATTTTTTCAAAGCTATTCAAAATTATAATTTTGATATTTGAAAACACTTTATAGTTTCGCCCTTATACATGTACGTGGATACAGGCACATTGAAAGTTGCCGACTGGGAAATTCCTGTTAAATACGGTATCAATAAAGCGGCGAAATAAACTAAGTCTTAGTTGTGGTTAATATGAATTGTGCCACTATATCAGGCTTATGAAAACACTTCATATTCGCGTCCTCTTACGTGACTTCTGAACATGCACATTTAAAGTTGACGTAAGAAGCCACGTCAAGAGAACGGCTAGCAGGAAGAAAAATCTAAATGCTTACACAACATCGTGAACATCTTTGTGGTATTATAGGGATTGCGAGCTTGTCTCAAATGTAACAAGAGATAATTGCAACATTGCATGCTGCTCCTGCAGGTCAATACAGTGTGAAAACTGCTTAGAGAATTTCGAAACATGAACAACATGGTGCTATCCTCCAACATAATAAAATTAGCCACACTTCTTTTTTTCAGAATGTAGAAATAATTTGATGATAGTGGACATAACAACCTATGACATAAAGATCTGGTCTTAAATTTCAAATGTTTACATAAATTATGTATTCAATGTCAAGAGTGTACACTTCTATATAACTGAAAATAAACAGTCACTGGTACTCTTTGTATCTAACCAATGATATAAAGAATCTTATTGAAGAAGTTCATGTGAATAATCATCGTTTATAATCAAAGCGATATTAAATTCGTGAATTTTTTTTTGCTGAAAACCCATATTTAAATTTACTGGTAGCTATGTCACGTGACCGTCAATTTAGCGATAACGTACTGTATAGCTGGGAAGCAATAAAATCATTAAATTAAAAAATTCAATGACAGTGGTAATCGACAACATTAAAAATGTTTTATTTAAAAACAGTACATGAAAGAGTAATAACATTTCATACATTATAGATATACCACAATGTCGATGTCCTACCTTCTATACTTCCGGATTCTTAAAGGCCGTGATTCACGAAAACAATCGATGGATATAATCCGAATACAACTTACAACCATCAACCATATGTTGTAGGCAATATTTACACAAATCACACTAATAATAGTTGTTGTGTTTAAAGAAATGCTGTAAAACTTTAACAGTGTAAAGACATTCAGATATGGGGTGACTAGTCAATAGTTCACCGCGCATGTCTACTTAGTATGTATGAGCTAATATAAAAAAAAAACCCGAAGTGGTTGTTTCCCTTCGACTTTTAAAAGATTGGTAGGATACATTTATTAAGGGCTTACCGCTCTCCTCCCAATTACGTTTATCGATAAAAAGAAAATAATCAAAATCTCAATAACGACAAAATGCCGTTAAATGAAACTTTGCACGAATGAGGTTTACTATTTTGCATCTGGTAAGGCACGTGAAAACAAAAAAGAGCAAGAGCTGTCCGAGGAGACAGCGCGCTCGACTATTCGAATCATTTGAAACAAATGCAATTTGAAGACTAAAACAATAACAACTATGGCCAAACATTCATGTGCAATCAGGAAAAGTATTAACAAGTGAATGGGAGAAAGTAATTTTAAATAACAGAAATAATTCCATAATATTCCTTAAATATTGAACTAAAAAGGGGAATAACTATGAACTAGTTTGGAAGAGTTAAAAAAAACTTGTTAGAAATTTATGATTGGAGAAATTTACTTTAAGTTCAATATCAATTACTTTAGTAATGTTACAGAAAAAGAACTGAAATGAAAAAAAGCATTACTTTAAAAAGCATACAATAGGTCAAGTGAAAGTGATCTAGATAATGATAGTGAAAATGTTTTTCAAGTTTGAAGTTGATATCTGTATTAGTTTTAAAGTTATGGGCGAAGTGCATAAAAACTTGAAAACAAAATCTATTTTTAAAAGGACATAAATTTTAAAAAATTGTAGCAGAGTTTTCTGTCTTGGTGGTTATTGTAAAGATTATCATATTGACTATACATGTATATTCCAAGTTTGAAGTTAATATCTCATGTTGTTTCAAAGTTATGGGTCAAGCGCATATTTCGGCTATTGCAAAAACTAACTTCAAAAGGGACATAACTTACAGAAATATTTCCGATAATGATTGAGAAACTGATGTCAAACATATATTTCAAGTTTCAAAGTAATATCTCTAGTTGTTTAAAAGTTATGAGAGAATTGCATAAGTGAAAAGGGGCATAACTTGAAAAATATTGGTAGCATAGTAATGGGTCTTTTTGATAATGACATAGATTTTGATGGTGAATATAAATTCTAAGTTTCAAGGTAATATCTCAAGTAGTTTCAAAGTAATAGGACAAGTGCATATTTTGCTTAACACAAAGTTTAAGTGAAAGAGGGGCATATCTGGAAAAGTATTGGAAGCAGGGTTATGGGTCTTGTTGGTTATGATGTAGATTTTGATGTTGAATATATATTTCAAGTTTCAAGGCAATATCTCAAGTAGTTCCAAAGTTATGAGCCAAGCAAAATTTAAGTGAAAAGGGGGGATAACCTTTAAAAATAATGGTAGCAGAGCTATAGAGATTTGGGTCTTGTTGGTAATTATGTAGAGTTTGATGGTGAATATGTATTCCAAGTTTCAAGTTGATATTTCAAGTGGTTTATAAGTTATGGACCAAAGTGCATATTTTCCTTAACGCAAAATTTAAGTGAAAAAAGAGTCATAATTTGATAAATATTGGAAGCAGGGTTATGGTTCATGTTGGTTACGATGTAGATTTTGATGGTGAAAATATCTTTCAAGTTTCAAGGCAATATCTTAAGTAGTTTTAAAGTTATAGTCAAATTGCATATTTTGCTTAACACAAAATAGAAAAAAGGGGCATAACTTGAAAAATATTGGAAGCAGAGTTAAGGGTATTTTTGTTTAACGGACGGAGACGCCGACCCGACACCGGTGCGAGTAGGATAGCTCCACTATTCTTCGAATAGTCGAGCTAAAAATATTGAGATAAAAAAATTCCATTAACTTCTACATTAACAGCACAGAACATCATTTTAAATACCCACATGAGTAATATAATGCTAAAAACAATCTATTATGTCCTCGTGACTTACATATGTAAACTTTATGAGATATTAGTAAAAGTGTGTTGACCTTCAATTAACTGGTCGCTTCCTGGTCGCGTTAACAGATGACAATTATTGATTTCTCTGTTAGTAGTTAAAAGTTCTTTACAAAGTACATAACACTTTCTTGTCAGTATCATTACAATCACTTGGGAATTTAAAAACATGTTTTGTATTGCTAAGTTTTCGTGAATTTATGTAGAATTTTAAGGTATTATTAGGTCTAACGTTTTTCTTTACTTTTCTGACGTGTTTTACCGTATGCAAAATAAAGATAAAGTAGTTACATTCATTTGTGCAAAGTTTCATTGAACGGCATTTTGACCTTATTGAGATTTTGATTATTTTCTAGTTGTCGATGAACGTGCTGGGGAGGAGTGTTGTAAGCCCTTAAAGAAAAGATTTGGTCGATCAAATGTAAAGCAAATGAATAAATAAAACATTCGAAGTACATTGCATTATTTGTTGTAATTATTTCTACTGTATGACACAATAAATGTCACAAGGTGAGAATGCATGCACTGTTCAGCTGGACTGGCACTCGAACCCCGGATCCTTCGCTGGCATGACGAATGTTTTCCCGACTGAGCTATTTCGACCGTCATCTCCCCAGACAGTGACTAGATTTGTATGGCGACAGATTCTTAAAAATCGAATTCCAGAGGGTACATTATATTAACAACAACAACAACAAACTATTATTGCAACTCATCATTTTAATGACTTTGGCAACGAACAAAAGAAAAAGAGATTACACTTATTTCTATTATATGATACATGCAATAAAAAAACCTGCATGCGTCTTAGACTAAACATGCAATGTCGTCACTGCCCCCCGTTGTCGTTAAATATCACATAAAAATGCGATATATTTTCATCTTTATCTGTAGATTATCGAGTGCGCTTCGTATTATGTTATCAATTTATGAATAACATTGTGGTATGGTTTTATGCTTTATTGTACATCATACAAGCGCATTGACAAAACTCATACTCACTATAAACAACAGAACATTCATCATATATAGTGTTGGAACAGTAACTCTTAGATATTATACAGCTCATGATATGTAGTGTTGCGTCCCTTGATACATGTAATAATCAGTTACACAACACTTCGGATGACGTAAAAATACTGTATAGTCGAATATATCTTGGAGCCGGATTAACTTAAATTTCATTTCATTGGAATAACTCCATTTTCCGCGCAATAAGGCAGGTTAACGGCAGAAATGAAATGATTTGATTATCTTTCAGTTACAAATGGTTTTGCCACCGATCTTTCCAAGGCGGTAAACCCTCCATAATGTTTTTTTTTTGTTTAATGTTGTGGTGTCTTATTTAAATTTGATCATTTTTATAAAACCTTAATTTATTTTCTTCTTTACTTTTTGGATGCGAGGTGAGGCTGTGTTTTCTGCTTGTTGCAATGACTCATCAGCACATTTCACTTTTGATAGCACAATGCAGAAACTAGGGGTTGTCCAAGTTAGCTCAGTTGGTTCCGTCGTCGGAATTTCAGGTTAGGCGCTATCGCCGTGACGGTGCGTTTTCGCTTCCAGGTAGAGGCCATATCATTTTCCATTCATAATATCGTATCATCACAACATATGACGATGTCTCGTATTCTTTTAATATCTAAAAGGTCATAATATCTAATGTATTTATAACACGAAATGATCTTTGACGGGAGAACAGAAAGTAAGGACTCTATATGGCAAAATCCATGCAGTTATTTAAAGGTCGAAATCAAAGTAATAATTATTTTTAAAAATATTATCATAATTTTTTATTATTATTTGGTGTTCAATGCAAACTAGTGTTATTTCTTGATGAAAAACTACTGTTTTGTACACAATTTAAACTTTATCTAAATAAAAACGGAACAGCATATACTTTAATAGATCATTGAAATGTTGTTTTTTTATCTCTGACCTGTTTATGTCTCTAACTGGTTGAAACATTTCTGGTTCTGTTCTCAGGCATTCAAATGATAGTTACCTCATTAAAAGGTTGTCGCTGAACACCAAACACGTGCCTGACCTTGTTCAGTTTCAGGTTTGGTTACCAACTTTTAAATAAGTTTTGAGTCATGTTCAACGAGCAATTAGGCAGATATAATTATGTAGTATGTGCTAGTAGTGACACATAGAATTTCTTTCGGTGGCTTTCAAAGTTCACTTTTCATCTATTTCAATATCACAGTAGCGTTGTTTGTGCCGTGTGGCGGCTGTAAAAAGTCTCCCCGTACATTCAATCAGTGCTGTTATCAGTTACGTCCTTTGAAGGTCGGCTGAGCACGATACTTATGTACTATGTTTATGGTACTTCTAAAATTCCTTTTGTTTTAATATTTCGGCCAGTTTATAGATAGGTGGTTTCAATATCCCTGCCAGTATAGATTTGGATATTGTCCAATCACCGCCAAGAATATACTTCCTGGTTTTTAAATTTTGCCTTTGGCGTAGTCTGTGATATGCAGGATTTATATTCTAAGATCCCCTGTCAAAATTCTATTCTGTTTAGTTCCGCCCATTGTTTTCTCGTTTAGGGCAAACCCATTCTTTTATCTGGGGACCATACGCCGCTGAACATGGAATGGTATTAATCTGAAAATACCTCATTGAAGGTTCCATGTTCACCGCCATATGCATACCATCGTTTGGGATGGATCGAAATTGTACTATTTAATGGTGCAATTACTGAGTTGCGCTCAACCCGGGGCTAGGCGGCGTGGGCAGTAATAAGCATTCCCATTACTGCCCATGAACAGGCTCAATCAAACCGAGCCTGCAGTATTTTCATATTTGTCGTGTTCGGTGGCTTTCAAAGTTCACTTTTCATCTATTTTAACAGCTCATGTAATTTCTGGTGTTGACATGATCCCGAATAGTAAAGGCAAAAAAACCCGAATGTTTCGTTCCAAATGGTGTTTTGAAGCATGTGGGTTTTGAAGACGCATAGCAGCAGTGGTTTTGGACGATTCTTTGTTTGCTGGTCTTTTCTTTTGTATTAGTAGATCTCTGCAGTTGGTCGCTGTGCTTTCCTCTTTGTGCAACAGTGGTGGTGGTGGGAGTAGTCTCGATCCGTTTCTTTTGTCCATGTCATCGTGTTCTTGCTGATTTGACTCTGGGTGCTCTTGCTTCGGTGAGGTCATTGGGTACTCGCCTTTTTGCTTGATCATGCTGTTGACTTTTTATGTTCTTTATGTTTGTTTGATTTTGCATGCAGCATTGTCGGATTGATGGGTTGGTTGGATTCATATCACCAAGAAAACGTGTACTTGTTTGTTTGTATGAGAGAACCTGTTGGGGTAAGTGTGAGGTTCGTGCACCCTAGAACCTGGTTTAAATTGCCACTTTGCAACTGACCATTCCAATGTTCGCACTTTCGTTAATTGTTTGTGGCGTCTTTTTTGAAGTGATCATTGTATATATATGCTCTCTTCTCTCTACTTTGCTGTGTGGGGTGGCTGTGACTACTATATGTGGCCATTCCTGATATCTGATATACACATATTGCACTTGTTTTTTAAATATATTTTGCAAACAAATATTATTCAATATCCCCACACGGATACAAGAAAAGCAAATATACAACTGTTGTAAATTATATGGAAAAGACATTTGAAAGCCACAAGAACACGATACTTATCAAATTATTTCATGCTTGGTTTGATTGAGCCTGTTTATGGAAATCTATATTACTTCCAGGCCACCTATCCCAGGGATGCAAAGTACTTAACAGTTAAACAGTACACGTTTCCGTCGAGTGTCAGGCTTTTTGTTGGGTTCCATTTATCCATTTCTAATGAGTTCTGACACTAATTGGGATATTTAGTCCTAAAATGACTACGATAATAACCATTTCCATCTCTGATTAATAACATTTATCCTAATGAACTACAACACTTCAGACAAGCAAACAAACTTTCTTGATCTCAATCTTTCTCTTCAAAATGGATACGTCGCTGCTAAAATATATGATACAAGAGATGATTTTAATTTTAATATTATTTTTTTCCATTTTTAGACGGCGTTAATCCTCGTGCAACATCTTACGGGGTTTATATCTAAAAGCATATTCGTTTTTCTAGAACTTGCAATGATGTAAATAATTTCAATGAACGTAATCTTTGCACAACAGAAAAACTTTTAAAATAAGGTTATCGGTATCACAAATTAAGGAAAATCTTATGCCAGTTTTATCGTCGATACCCAGATTTGCTAGTAATTAAAAATACAGGTGCGGTTTAACATTACTTTTGCAACAATGTATTTCACAGCCAGTGTTTTATGGAGAATTAATTTATAACTTAGGAAAATAAATGGCAAAGTTAATTTCTCCCTGTTATTCGTAAAAACCATCTGTAAATTCAAAAAGAAAGGTGACCAACATGATATTCTGCAGCGCTCTGCAGGGCTGATGATTAACATATCTACAGTTGATCATTGTACGATCATTGTATCTCGTACTTACCTCTTTGGTTGCACGACTGTGGTAGGGGATTAAGAGTTTATGAAGGTTTATAGGAAAATCTTTTTTAAAAGAACCTAGAAGCTCAAATTAGTTTCTTTTATCCCTGTCATCGTGTTCTTGCTGATTTGACTCCAGGTGTTCGGGTCTCGGTAAGGTCATTGAGTGCCCGCCCCTTTGCTTTTCAATGCTATTTGAACGGTCATTGGCAAAACAAATTGCCACTGGGGGTTTAGACCAGGTTCTATGGTGTACCAACCTCACACGCCCCAACAGGTTCGCATACCGACACACAAGTACAAGTTGTATTGGTGAAATAAATCCAACCCACCCATCAGCTCAACAATGTTGCATGCAAAAGCACACAGACATATAAAATATAAGAAGCTTATAGCATTGCAAAGCCAAAGGGGCGGATACTAAATGACCTAACTGAGACCTTAATACTTAGTAAAATGCTCTTTACTAGGAAGATATATCCATGCTTTGTCATATTTTGAAGTACAGCAAACAATTGGAGTAGTTTTATCTATAATATTACCTAATAAATGTATGAAATTTGTACCCAATTTCTAGATGCTTTAAACCATACCATCCATATCAGTAAAATAATCAGCGGTGATTATGCCGCTAAATAAATGATGGGTTATTTGTCATTATTGCATGTGAAATATAATCTTGTTAGTTGTTTAGTAGGTTAATCCAAACAAAGCAAATTCGGTGTAGATCAGCGACATGTGAAATACGCATGTAAAGGAAAAACTCTCTTCTTCCACAACAGCGGCTGTGTCTACCAAGGTTCAAGAGAACAGAAATTTTAAAGTAAAAATAAAACTATTACAATCATTTAACTAATATTGTGTCTGTATAATATTCTTAACAAAAATGAAGGACCGCAAAGTCAACTTCTTTATTTGTTTAACTCTATTTCTTTTAGCGCGTTTAACTATGTGTGGTCAAATAAAAAATTCTTGGCAGCGATAGCATTTCTTTTGTATGGTCATTGAAAAACATTTTAGTAAATGACCTTCAATTTGTCGAATTAGCTCCACTTAAAAATTTTAAGTAGAAGTAAATCTTGAAAATCACGCCTTTTCAGAAGAGACGTTCAATATTATTTTCATAATGATTGGTGAATTAGATGTTACTTCAAGTTATAGCGTCAATTTAAAAACTCGTGAAGTATGTTTATTAAAAGTTATGATCTTTATATATTTTATTATATTTATAATATAAATATTATTATCAAAACCCAGAAATGATATCATCCGTAACTTAAGAGTTAACAATTGTTTTATTATTTTATTTTCGAGAAACAGGAAGGTTTTTGTATTCCTGTACATTTTCTGATTCACAGTTTAATAATATGAACAACTAATTAAATATATTGGGTGCAGGTATTTTAGAAGATATAGATCACATTTTAGAGCTGGTAGGAGGTATTAACTAATATTTTCTTTAAAGTGCTGGTATATATTCAGTTTGTCAGTAAGTATTTAATCTTAACACGTTAAAAACTGGCTTATATATCATTACATGTATCTACATGCATCTGCACGCGGCTTTTTGACTGCGTATTATTCCCTTTTTGCTCTGTTTAAAATGTCGTATGGTGATCAAGTTAAATTTTAACAATTAATGTATGCTGTGTCAAAATTTAGTCGCGCAGAATTTAGGCTTGACACAAAAAAGACAGCATGTATTTGCAGTATTGAATTATATTAAGAGGACAATATGCCTATTTTCTGTTCTACAAAATATCAATATCAATTTATTTCTAGAATATAATATGTCAAAAACACTTAATGAACAAAAGACAAGTTGTTCAAATTTATGTAACTTGTTTACAGTTAATGTTGAAAGCGTTAAAACTGTGTTTTGAAAATGAGATTTAGGCATTACTTATCTGAATGTTGTATTTCATTAATACAATAAGGTTCTAACAAATAATATATGCATATGCTTATAATATGTGTTTATCCTTTATATATTTACAATAAACTTTGATTTGTTCTTTTAGGAGATCACTTTAGGGGAACATCACATTGCCTAACAAAACGTAGCAATTGTCATGGAAACCTTCCAAACAAAAATTTCTATAGGCACAGGTGTGCAAACAACCGATGAGCATGCGCACTGTCAAAATATCTCGACATCCTGTTTAAATCCTGAATCGGAGTATGACCTGGTGCAGAATCATTCTACGGCTGAATTGTTCACTAAAGATGCCTTCGCACACCCCAAGTATTTGAACAACCTGTGTGGAGTACAGTTAGCATGTATACCAGACTCGCGAAGATGCCCACGAAGCAGAGCCAGCGAAACATCAATTGTATCATCAACTTCTAGCATCGAAAGATGTTATGATTCGAAATTTTTCTTTTATTGTGTTTTAGCCTTAGCGTTGTTGTCGGTCGCGTTTGCAACAGGTTGTGGAGTAAAATCGCTACAGCTTAATATAAAATGCAATGAACTTGAGAAAAAAATATCTTCTCTTCAGACGTCGTTTGAACAACTTAGCATGCACTCGTGTCTTCCATGCGTAGAACTGTCACAGGGGCCGTTCATAGAAGACAATCATATTATGGATAATTTAATCAAGAGAAATGAAAATGGGACCCAGACGTGTTGTGCGAGGTCAGCTGATCAGTTCTCCGTCTTGCTCAATCTGGTAAAATTTTCTAACTACCAGGTCCAATGTATTTCTAATCTCGGTTTTTTAAATTTCTAATGTGATATCGAAAATACTTTAAGTGCATGCATTTACATATATTTACATTCCTATTGATTTCTTCGTTTTAAAAAAATCGGTTCATTTTGCATGAATTGCATGACCCGTAATGACGTCAGTAACGTCATGACTGTTACTATTGAAAACTCCCACGTATTACTCCCCCTTTTCACTTAATACTAATTTTTGAAAGCGTTCGACTTAAGTTTATTTACAGAAAAAAATGAATAAAATGTAAATATAAGTAATGATTCTTATGTTGGTGAGGTTCATGCAGATTGGATGTGCACGCGAGAGCTGGCAAATTTACCATAAAGCGCTAGCACGTCCAATCTGCATGGACCGTACCAAAATAAGAATTATTCCTTGAATGAACTCCGTGTCTGTCTTTATTTCAGTTTGCCAAAAGAAAACAGATGGAAATAATTGCAGAAGGTAAGAGGAAATGCATCAACTATACAAGCGTAATGATTGAATCATTGCTAAAATGTTTTTTATTTTATTTTATGCTGACGTTTAACGTTGTCAGGCATTAAATCCATTAAAAGTCCGTTCTATATTCAATATTGCTTAAATAACTTCTTACCGTTCTTTTTTCAATTATTTTAAAAAAAGGTAACAATATAGTCCGTATTTAGACCTTGAGAAAATTTGCAATATTAGTTAATATGCTCAAGGTTTTTAAACAAATGGATTCCATGATCATTATTTTCACATGCTGTTTGTGTTTAATGAGTTAAATAGATTTTCTAATTAAACTTGAACGATTTTTTTTCAATTTCCAACAGAGATTCTGATCAAAGAAAATTTAACAGACGATAGTTGCATGAACGAGACTAAGTCTGGCAAACCGTCCTCTAGATCTGAGAGTATATCTGCCCATTTGGTAGCCGGGGACCAAAATATAAGTCCAAGTAAGTTCTTTGATAGCTAGTTTAAGTTGAAACTTTATCAAATGGTTTAAATGACGTTTAGAATGGGGTTTTATAAGATAGTAAGTAAGTAAGTAAAGTAAAGTAAAGTAAAGTAAAGTGAAGTGAAGTGAAGTGAAGTGAAGTGAAGTGAAGTGAAGTGAAGTGAAGTGAAGTGAAGTGAAGTGAAGTGAAGTGAAGTGAAGTGAAGTGAAGTGAAGTGAAGTGAAGTGAAGTGAAGTGAAGTGAAGTGAAGTGAAGTGAAGTGAAGTGAAGTGAAGTGAAGTGAAGTGAAGTGAAGTGAAGTGAAGTGAAGTGAAGTGAAGTGAAGTGAAGTGAAGTGAAGTGAAGTGAAGTGAAGTGAAGTGAAGTGAAGTGAAGTGAAGTGAAGTGAAGTGAAGTGAAGTGAAGTGAAGTGAAGTGAAGTGAAGTGAAGTGAAGTGAAGTGAAGTGAAGTGAAGTGAAGTGAAGTGAAGTGAAGTGAAGTGAAGTGAAGTGAAGTGAAGTGAAGTGAAGTGAAGTGAAGTGAAGTGAAGTGAAGTGAAGTGAAGTGAAGTGAAGTGAAGTGAAGTGAAGTGAAGTGAAGTGAAGTGAAGTGAAGTGAAGTGAAGTGAAGTGAAGTGAAGTGAAGTGAAGTGAAGTGAAGTGAAGTGAAGTGAAGTGAAGTGAAGTGAAGTGAAGTGAAGTGAAGTGAAGTGAAGTGAAGTGAAGTGAAGTGAAGTGAAGTGAAGTGAAGTGAAGTGAAGTGAAGTGAAGTGAAGTGAAGTGAAGTGAAGTGAAGTGAAGTGAAGTGAAGTGAAGTGAAGTGAAGTGAAGTGAAGTGAAGTGAAGTGAAGTGAAGTGAAGTGAAGTGAAGTGAAGTGAAGTGAAGTGAAGTGAAAAGTGAAAAGTGAAGTAAAGTAAAGTAAAGTAAAGTAAAGTAAAGTAAAGTAAAAAGTAAAGTAAAGTAAGTAAGTAAGTAAGTAAGTAAGTTCTTTATTTAAAGAGGGTGACATATTTTGCAATATACTAATCTTCCATATGGCTCTCCTTACAAGTATTAACATAAACAGATTAAGATAATCACGATGATCATAAATAAAACAATATCACAAAACACAATATGACATTATAATAAGAAATGAAACTGCAAATAATGTATCTGTGTTAATGTTTAGGTGTTGCATTTAATGGGTAGGTGCGTGCATGTGTGTGCGTGTGAGTGCGTGTGCGTGGGTGCGCGAGTGTGTGTTCGAGGCCTATGTGACTGCGTTTTCGCAAGGTAGAACTGAATATTTAAGAAATTTGAGAACATACATCAATAATACACAATGTATTTTTATATACATGCCTCAACACATTTCTGTTTCATTGAGGCTATATTATACATTTTTTCGTATCTTAACATCAAAATGTGAATATAAAATATAAAACGAACTAATCAATGAATCATCCATTCCACTTTAGATACAAAGTTTTAAAGTTGTCTACAGTAGAAGCATCTTTTATTTCTTTAGGAATTCTGTTCCATAAACAACTGCCTGAATAAAGTAAACTATTTTTATATAATTCTAAGTGCGGCATTGGAATACAAAAATTATGGTTAATATGAGATCGTAATGTATAATTTTCGAATTGTAATTGGTCACGAGGAACATACATATTGCAAATATAATCAGGTAAGACATTATGGGCTACTTTGTACATAAAAACAGCTTTATTAAAAATAAGTCTTTGATTAAACCTTTGAATGAAGTCCTTTGAATGTTTTCCATAATTTTTGTAGATCGTATCACTTTAAGCTTGAACTGGAAGATGATTTTTATTGAATTTTAAATGTTTAATATGATACATAAGAACATCTAAGAGAATGGCTCACATGGAAGATTGGAAAACCAAATGTGTAGCCTCGTAAAACAAAGACTTACTTACATGCTTATTTAATATGCTGTGCCCTTTAAAGTTTATGAGGATTACCTATTGTTTATTACACAACCACTTTAAAGTTACTCCAAATATATTTACAAAAAGTGTGGTACTTTTAATTTCTTAATATAATGCAAATATGAAAACTGTCATAATTAATTTACATGTTTTATGAACATTTATTTCTTTCATTTAGATTCGAGCAACGAATTTCAGCCAATTAAAAATTGGAATTCCCTTATGCCAGGGGCTCATTTATCAAACATCAACATGATCGACAACAACCGATTACTTGTACCGGAAAGCGGGGAATACTTCCTGTACAGTCAAGCGGCATTCTTTTTCTATTACGACAATACTCAAATCGTGGAGGAAACAAAGCAATCATCATTCCATGTAGTTTATCGTTACAATGCCATCTATCCCCTAGATGGGAGCGAAGAACTTCTTCGGAGCGAGTTTACCCAATGTTGGGAGAAACATAAAAGCTTTGAACGTTACACTAGCTATGTAGGAGCGTCTGTAAAACTCAATAAAGGAGATCAAATATACGTCAAGGTTTCACTTATTGAATTTTTAAGTAATAGTCAACAGATGACATTTCTTGGCCTTTTCAAGCTTGGCTAATATAAATAAGTATAACAGAAGAATGAAAAGACATTATAACTAAAGTATAACGTTCTTGATCCAATTTTTAAACTACAAACCACGAACGTGTATACCTTTTGTTTATGTTATGGTCCAGACTTTCGTTTAATCATAGGGCCTATGTATTTTATACATGTATGCAAACGTATCGCATATTTATAGGCATGCAGATATACAATATACTTTTACCCTACCGTCTCCGCCCCTTGGTACAGATGTATGTAACAGTGTTTGATCTCCGTATATTTGTTTTATAATATTTTAAATTTTGAATAAAACACTTTAATACATGTATTCTTTACAATATTTATTTCATTTCGTGGCTGCGTAGTGATGCTATTCTTTACCAGAATGTGGTATCGTTGGTAATTTAAAAAAATCAGCCATTTATAACTGAAATCATACACATTTACCGGGTTTGTGTTAGTGAACAGTGCTTTGTGAATTCCGAAATGTTGTTGTGTGTATGTGTGGAAATAAAACTAGAAAAGTTGAACAGTAAAACTCCTGTAATGTTAATACCAGATATAGCCACATCAAGAGGACACGTCAGCCTCATAAAGATAAAACGCATAGAGAGAAACAGAAAGCATGGTTCAATATTTGCCTGAAAATAACAGAGAGGCTGGTAGCAAAGTTACTCTATATTGCACACCAAACGATATTATGTTCAAACGATTTTGTTTTCGGTTGATATATATTAACAACTTTAGTTAAATAATACTATCATACTGACTAGCCTACTCTTTGCGATATTGAAATGTCAGGAATAGTTTGTCCACAAATACTCGTATATCAGTATAAATTTAAATATAAAAAAGTACTATATGCATATCAGGTATCGCCACACTCACAAAACACAGCCTCCCCACGCAGCGAAAAAGAAGATAGGAAGAGAGAGAGAGCATGTTTGTTATAAGTATGTCAATTCAAATAGGACGCCACAAACAATTAAAGTGGCATGCAAATATAATGGGACAACAACAGAGATCTCGGTCACCGAAAGTTACAAGTTACAACTTTATTTAGATACTATTGATATCAGTACAAGATTAAGTTTTTTTTGACAACGCCGATTTTCAAAAGCTAAGTAAACCAAGTCAGTACTGCCAAATTGGATTTTCAAAGGAGAATAATCAATGAAATAAAAAATCAAGTTATTTGCAATATTTATATCGGAGAATCCAATAATCTTTGAGTAAAATGTTTATACTTTAACCATTTTATGATGTAATGCTCTGAGGTAACCGTTCACTTCCTAGCTGTCAAGAAACAAAAGACTGACACACATTATCCAAGTTGGAATTAATGTACCAAACATCGATTGCTCTTCGTGCACTAGCACGTAAGTTTTGCATACGTATTAGAAAAGAAATAAGCAAACTTATTGTTAACCTTGTGGGTTATATTTCAAACTCAACTACAGTTCGAACTCTTATTGACGTTTATTTGGTCACAAACTTTACAAGATGATGTGCTACAAGTCTTAACAAGTCGTCCTTCATCTGTTACTGTAGGCTTGTTAAGAAAGGCACTGAAAATACATAATTATCAATAACAAATATGTCAATTCATACAATAGTAAATAGCTGTAATAAATCATTATAATATGATCACATATAAAAGTAGATTAAAACATCAAAAGAAAATCTGGTGTTGTTGATCTTCTATATCTTCTTACAGAGTTAATACAATAAAAGGTATAGTGGTCCGGTACCTTACTGAAATGATGCAAAGTCTTTGTCATCTTAATATTCACAGAAAAAGGTGTGAACAATACAAAATAATGTTATTTACAATTATAAGCACCATTCATACTTACAGATCCATTTGATCTTCAGCCCTTACAAACAACAACAAACTGGTCATAAACTGGTCTGGCCAGGTACCTCTATCTTCCCACGACACTCCCGTGACTGTAAACTGTGAATAACAACATGGGATTAGTTTATGCTAGTATTCACTAAAACATGCACAGAAAAGTGTAGGAAATATATCAGCCATATTGGATCTAATTGAACAAACAGTTCAACTTGCCGATTCTTACTAAATACAAGTAAATAACACATCTCAGCCATTGCATCAAATGACCTGATTAACTGTATGAATATCTTAAAGCTAAATATTCTAAATGAATGATTGACAAGATTAAAATTCATGAAATGCTGTCAGCGAATTCAGCATTTCTCCTTCAAACATGGCGCAATGATTTTTCCGCGCCAAGAGATTAACAAAGGGGCATAATTAGAGTATAAGATTCCAAAGAGAAGGAAAGCACAAGTAACAGAAAGAGACAGTAAGTCAGTCTAGTCCACAGGTCAACAATTTTGACTCTGTTACACTATTTATACACGACAAGAGCATTAGATGAATAAAATAGATAATAGGAATTAAAGTGTTTAACTTGCACGTTTGTAACATTGACGTTTTACGCTTGCAACACCTCACTAAAGTTCTGGTTTATTAGAACTATCCGATCTACCTGTTTTGGGGTTGTCCCGGCTAGCTTCATCGGTTGCGTTGTCGGAAAAACAAGGCTAGGCGCTGTCGCCGTGACGGTGCGGGTTCGCTCCCAGGTAGAGGCCATATCATTTGGAACGGTCAGTGGCAAAACAATTTGACACTAGGGCTATAAACCAGTTTCTAGGGTGCACTAAGCTTTCACTTTCCCCAGCAGGTTCTCATATGAACGAGCATGTACAAGTTGTGTCGAAGAATTAGCTCCAACTTACCCACCAAGTCGACAAGGTAGCAACGAAAGTACACAAACACACATTGCCAAACAAAGATGTGGTTACTCCATGAGCTTACTGAGACCAAAGCCCCTGGAGTCAAATTAGCAAGAAAATGATGACAGTAATAAATTAAACTTTTAGGTTCTTTCGCAAGATTTGCCTATTAACCTTCGTAAACTCTTAAACTCCTGACAACTTCATTTTAACAAAAAGGTAAGCAAAACGAGCAAAATTTTTAATAAAACAAAATTATCTCTCTAATTAAATCATGCGAAAGTGAATTAATGAGTTTCCAGAAAGTGCTGGCGTTTTGTGGAAACCGTAACCCGATTCCTTATTGATTCAACAAATAGTAGTTCATGTTGTTTTTTTTTAAATATTTTTGCAACTACGTGTTCTCATGAACGACCGACCGTAAATTTCATATTGGAGCCACTGTATTGCTAAAAGCTTTTCATTATATTTTGAATAGTTTTTTCCTTTTCTTCTAGTCATTATTGTACGGTAAAGGTTACTTTCACGAATAATATTAATAATATTAATATTCTTCCTCTTGTTGTAATTGGATAGATAAAATTTCCAAATTTTACATTTAAATTTAATAAGCTATGACGGATATTTAATTAGTGAACAAAATGATCTTAACTGCCCAATATTAATTAATTCAATCTGCTATATTTTTAATTACCTAATTGCTATGACACTACCAGTATTTCGGATAGCCACGTTTTGGTTGCACAGATAAACCGATCGTGTTAATTACATTTACGGATATAGTAACACGATTGGTTGATATCAAGTTTATATATCAGGGTATTTTCCAGTTTGATTCAGTGTCTAAATATATTATCGTATTCGGTGATTCTAGAAACAGGAAGAAATACAATTACCAGTATTAAAGCATTAATACATATTAATATCGAGTAAGACCAGGTGTCGTTGACGAATAGTAACACGTAGATTATGCGTAAGACTATATGATATATTTTCATTACCTTGCAGCTTTATCTGTTTGTAGGATAAATTTGATTTGGTTGTGTTGCTGCTGTTGTATATATAATTTTTTGTGTTTTTTTTATTTTATAAAAATGTGATATTTTTCTAGTTGACCGTCCCGATGAGGTTATACATCTTTTTATTGTTCATTATATTTTTATTAAAAAAATCAGATTGAGTCAAATAATTTAAGAGATACTTCTGAAAACGGTATTTGGTTTAAAATAAGTGCGCATAGGTTTTCTTTAAAAAATCGTCATATGTACACCTTTTTCTAGGATAAATTCAAGGAACATTGTATATGTGCAGAATGATTTGGTTTAGGTTTTCCAGTAGCAGCTATTTAGGAAGAGGTAATAGCTCGTGTTCTCTCGTTCTACAAATGTTTGTAGACCAAACGAGTCTTCTTTTTTCGAAACATGATTGATCTGTAATTTAGATGTCAGTGTTAATTAACATTCAGAAGATCAATTTTACGTTCTGTTGCGACCGTAAAATGTCGACCGTACTTGGATTCAGTATTGTTGTAACTAATGGTGCATTGTAATTGTCTAGCCCATTAAATTTTGTTCGGCGGATAAAATTTGGCTAAATAGTGTGTATGAGATATAAGACGACGGTTCTTGTAGCATCAATGAATTTTTGTGAACAGATTTAATTAACCAGCAACTACGTTAACCAGCTAATCATCGTTTCTTCTGTATGTGTTCTTTTGTTATTGCAAGTCATATGTCGCTTCTCCTGTGTTTCGTCCTGGTTGTGTTCTCTGAATCAGTTTTCCTCATTTGAACAACACATTTTGCTTGCATTTTCAGGCGATTCCTGGTGTGATATACAAACTGGATACACAAGGAATCATGGACACCTCACAACGAACAATTCCACGTGTCATAGAGGTGCCTCTCGTGCAGACAATCAACGAGCGGTCAAAATGTCGAAATATTCCGAGATCTTATTCGCAATCTGATTCCGTGTATGGGTGTGAACAGAATCCCTCTACAGCTGAGTTGGTAACGAAAGATAAGTGCTTGAATGATTCGATCTACAGAATGCCAAACGGAATAAAATTAGCTTGCCTAAGGGATTCGCGCAAGCGCAAACGATGCAAAGGAAGTGTAACATTGGCAGCAGCATCGGGATCTAGTAGTGAGCAAGCATTTCGTTCGAGATGTTTATTCTACACAAGTGTAGCCCTAGTATTCCTATCGATTGGTTGTTCAACAGGTTTTGGTATTATATCGCTGCAACTTATGTTGAGATGTGACGGACTTGAAACGAAAATGGATTCAGTTCTAGTGTCGTACGAGAATCTCAATATGCACACATGTCTTCCGTGCACTGAGCTTTCACAGGGACCGTTTCATGAGGAAAATAATGTCTTGAATAATTTAATCAAGAAAGCTGAAAATGGAACACATGTTTGTTGTGCAGAGTCAGCTGAACAGTTCTCGGTCTTGCTCAATCTAGTAAGATTTTCTAATAGTTTATTACCTATTTTGGTTGTCTTATAACAAATGTGAATTATTGAAATTTCGGAATAAGTGCCCACTGTTATAAATAAACTGCATATATGTCATACTTTCAGTTTGCCAAAAGAAAACAGATGGAAATACGTGCAGAAGGTAAGAGGACGATTAAATATATTTAAAATACATTAATTGCGTTAACTTGCGAACAAAAATAAGTCATTACTTGTTTGCTTTTATTATGAAACATTCGTTTTCATTACGGCCATAAAACTTCGCCCAATTTCTCTCACCACAACATGATCGTGGTTGGTTCAAAATAGATTTTCGCTGAAGACTGTGCATAGCTCCACGAGGGATTTCTTGTAATCAGAATTACTAATAGAGAAATTGAAACAAATCGTGTGTTAAAATCCTCTACAAGTGAATGCAGTTTTCTCTTCAGAGCAAAAGATCTAAAGTTAATTGTTTTGATAAAATTATTAGATGTTGTCAACTTAAAATAAGACCTAATTGTTGGTGTTTGTGAGGTCCTCAACATTAGTTAATCATTTTTATTAAAAAAGATTTGAAAATCTTCCAACAGAGATCCTGGTCAAAGAAAATTTAACAGATGCGGTTTGCATGAACCAGACCGGATCTGGCAAACCGTCCTCCAGAACTAAAGTTATATCTGCTCATTTGGTAGCTGAGGACCAATATACAGAAGCAAGTAAGTTATTTCGTTAGCTTATGACTGTAGTTTGGTAAGTCACGTCGGTTCTCTTACTTGAATAACATTTTGTTTAGTATTTAAGATTTCTGTTGTTTTGTTTAATACGTTTATATTTTTCATTGTGTTGTTTTCTGCTTCAAACGTTACATAGAAATATTAAAAAGTTTAAAATGGATGATATTGTGTTGACGGGCTGCATTTAAATATTGAGATTTTTGTCAGAGGATTATCCAATGTCAATTACGCAGTGATCTAATACTATCTGAAAAATATTAACGATGCTTTATACTTCAAAAATACGGATAACTGTTTTGATTAAAGGTTTCCAATCCGGAAAAGAAACTGATATAACTGTTATTCTTTATGAAGATGGGTTAATTTCATTGTTAAATTGTTAAAGTAATGCATTTTATTTATTCCGTCAGATGCGATCAACGGATTTCAGCAAATCAAAAAATGGAGTTTTGGTATGCCTGGGACTTATTTATTAAACATCAACATGACCGACAACAGTCGATTAGTTGTACCGGAAACCGGTGATTACTTCCTGTACAGTCAAGTAGGATTCCGTTTTTACTATGACAACACACAAAACGTGGAGGATGCAAAACAATCTTTGTTCCATGTTATTTATCGATATAATGTCATCTATCCTTTAGATGGGAGCGAAGAACTTCTACGAAGCGAGTTAACACAATGTTGGGAGAAAAATAAGAGCTTTGGAAGATACGCAAGCTATGTAGGAGCTTCAGTCAGACTCAGTAAAGGAGATCAACTATATGTCAAAGTTTCCTATATTGAATTTTTAACACAAAGTCCACAAATGACGTATTTTGGTCTTTTTAAGCTTGGTTAGGTTAGTGCCAAATATTTTACTAAATACAGAAAGATAACAAATTATTTTATCTTCTGTGTAATTACTTGTAAAATATCGTGTATATGTTTGTGGTCTTTTATTCACATTTAAAGGTCAATTTTTTTACGCTCTCTCTCTCTCTCTCTCTCTCTCTCTCTCTCTCTCTCTCTCTCTGTCCGCCCTTTAAAGATAAATGTTAACACTTATTTAATACTGTAAATCGTTCACTGATATGGTAATCGTGGACATTACGCTTAGTGCATATGTTATGTGTGGTTATAAATATATCGTTCCAGGTAAAAAAATTGAACTGCAAAGTATTTCCAGAAACAGGATGGTATTTATAGCACAGCTATACCTTGTGACATCGGATCTTATTTATATCGACAACTAATCAAGATCAAATAATAAAAAATTTAATTATTTGTAGAAGACAGTTGTTTTGGCGAGCTCGGGTGCAATTGTAATTGTGAACGTGAACATTATAAAATTGATTTTTACGTTTTAGTCAATTACCGTAAATATTCAAACGCTAGAAATTCAACCTTCGTTTAAGACAGTCTGCTTTTATGAATATTAAAGTTCCTGGCGAAGACTTGAAGAATCTTTTTTATTGGCGACAAATGTTAAGTCAGTTTATGCTGTTTAATTCTCAAGATAAGCTTTTTTACAGAAACTAAATGTGCTATATGAGTAACTTCTCCCGCCGTCTGCAAGGGAAGTTACTAACATATGTTTTATCGAAATTATATGTACTGAACATTTTTCCTAGCAAGGCCCGTCAGAATAAAACATAGTCTGTTAAAATTAAGAACATAGATGTATTATGTAAAGGTAGACTTTTTAAATTAAACCCCGAACGTTATTGAACAGTTCGATTATTAACTCGCCTCGAAATTGAATGCTGTTGGGTTTACCGTTTCATTATTGACCTTTAGCTGTTGCTTATCAACAGCTGTCACCTTTTCTGCAATAGTTTTAAAGGTAACGTTTTTGTTTACTTTAAGGATAATCCTTATCAATCAAGGCTCATCTCTCAAACTAAATAAATGAAATACATTGCCAAACCATGTCTTGCATTAGTACGTATTTCTGTATCACTGAATAAAAACCTTTGAGATGTTAAAGGAAAATATTGAATACCTAATTAGATTTGATATTTTTAGTCTAAAACCGTACAAGAAAGGCAATGTATAACCTGAATGTTTTTCGAAATCAAAAACGTTATTATGATAGACTGATAAAAACAAATATTCCTTTAAGGTTATGAAACTAGAGCAGGTCAAGATATCAGACAACAGCTTTAGTGCTAATTTTTATCATTGAATTTGCAGTTGGTATCGATTCGTGGTGCATACAGTTTTATCTTTTCATGTTATGAACTACCGGTATGTTCAAAATAAAATATGGTGAATCAAATTTATTTATTACATGCATAATTATTGTATAAACAACGAACAGTTTTTCATGTGTAAATGTGTCATTTAATACATTTGTCGTTTAATGCCCTGTAAGCAGAGCCAAAAGATCATCAGGAATACAGTTTGTCATAATGGACGGTTGTACAGTTTGGGTATTGCAGCAGAGCAACAGTTTTACCTGTACAACATCGATCAACGATAGTAGTTATGACATAGAAATAATAAGTTAACCGAAACAAAATGCTTAACCCAATTTACAATAGATATATATTTACATTTGCTTGCTTTAATTGTGACGACACCTCTTTATATCATTAAAATTTGACTACTTTCTAGAATTAAACAGCATTTGTCGCCATTGTTCAAAGCATTTACAAAAATTACTTTTGTAAGTATTTCAGCCAGATTATAGAAAGGTGGTTTCAATATCCCAACCACTATAGATTCGGATATAGTTCAATTACCCCAAGGATATACCTGTACTTCCTATTGTGTTTTTTTTAAATTGTGCCTTTTGGCGTTGTCTGTTATATGCAGGATTTATATTCTCAGATCCCCTGTCAAAATTCTATTTTGTTTAGTTCCGCCCATTTTTTTTTCGTTTAGGGAAAACCAATTATTTTATCTGGGGAACATACGCATGGAATGGTATTAATCTGAAAATACCGTATTGAAGGTTCCATGTTCACCGTCATTTGCATACCATCGTTTAGGATGGCTCAAAATTGTACTATTGAGTTGCGCTCAACCCGGGGCTAGGCGGCATGGGCAGTATTGCTTTATGCACTTCCATTTTTGCCCATGAACAGTCTCAAACAAACCGACCCTGCAATTTTTTTCGTATTTGTCGTGTTCGGTGGCTTACAAAGTTCACTTTTCAGACATCAATTTACAGACGATAAGAACAGTAAATACGCATTTCCATTACCGCCCATGAACAGGCTCAAATAAACCGAGTCTGCAATACTTTCTTTGATGGTTTTTCATACTAAATACAACACAATACAGAGATGCCAAATATGACACTTGTTATCAATAAGGGTCGCCATGAATCCTTGGGAAACAATACTTTTTACGTTTATTCAATTTTTGTGCCAACATCGGTGTAATAATATAATTCTAGATACTGATTGAGGCTAAAATTACGTGTTAAAATGAAAATCGACAAATCACATAATAATTATAACAATGAACCTTCCATTACCGACTTTTACAAAATCACACCGCACTCATTTTGAAAACCAGTCTATTCAGACAACTTTCTCCCAAAAATTAGTACTATAATACTATTATTACAACATCATACTTACGGCGATCTTGCCGCGTACCAATAGGCAAATATCATTCACTGGTATATACCATTCACGAGATGGTTGCTGTAAATGGAGTGTAAATAATGCTACAAGGTATTTCACGGCCAGTTTTTTTATGGAGATTTAATTTACAAACTTAAGAAGATAGAAGGCAATGTTAATTTCTCCCGGTTATTCGTAAAAACCATCTGTAAATTTAAAAAGAAAGGTTACCAACATGATATTTTACAGCCCTCTGTAGGCCTGGTGATTAACCCATCTACAGTTGATCAGTATGCTTACCTCTTTGGTTGCACGACGGTGGCAGGGGTTTAAGTGTTTATGAAGGTTTATGGGAAATCTTTTCTTAAAAGAATCTAAAAGCTCGATTCGTTTCTTTTATTCCTGTCATCGTGTTCTTGCTGATTTACTCTGGTCTCGGTAAGATCACTGAGTACCCGCCCTTTGTCTTTGCAATGCTATTAGCTTCTTATGTTTTATATGTTTGTGTACTTTTGGATGCAATATTGTTGTATGTAGGTTGGAGTTACTTCACCAAGACAACATGTACTTGTTTTGTGATATGAGAACCTGCTGTGGCAAGTGTGTGGTTGGTGCACCCTAGAACCTGGTTTAAACCCCTAGGGGCAATTTGATTTGCTACCGACCGTTCCAAGGCGGTAACCCCACGGGTTCTCATTTTTGTTTATAGTTTGTGTTGCCTATTTTTAAACTAATTTTTTATTAACCATGCTTTCTCTCTCTCTCCTTCTTGACTGTGTGGGGAAGCTGTTTTTTCTGAATGTGGCAATGCCTGATAAGCATCTTTCACCTTTTTAGAACGTAACAACATTAACACGGACTGAGATGCCATCTTTTAATCAAGTACCATTTCAAAAATAGGACACGTAAACACTAAACGGTATACGACTAATGAAAACAAATCATTAACTAGCAAAAACACGATACATCCTAAAATATGTCTTTAATGCGACCTATTTCGTCTCAAATAAAAGTCATTATATTACAGTTGGTGCATAAGTCCATTTTTCCTAATACAGAAGACTAAATGTTATCAAAATCGAAGGTCCGTTAGAAACTCTGGCAGGTTTGGAAGGCTGGTTTGATACAGCAGTCGACCAGGGCTTTTTGTTGATCTAGCAGTGGAACCCCTATTCTGTCTTACACCATCCGGCTGACACATTTTCTGAAGTGCTTTTAAAGTCCGATTATTAACAGGCGGTCCTTTACCCTCGGAGCTTGGGCGAACTTTACTTAAAGAGGATCGTTTACGTCTAACAGAATTGCGTCTGTGTCGGCTAATAGGTGTCGCACGACGATTTGCCGGTGGTAAATGCTTGTGTTCGAAAGATGTATGGTCTATTTTATTGAATTTTCTTGTGCTTGTCTTATTACAGGCGACTGGATCAACTGTGTTGCTTACGGTTGAATTGTCATCACCTTGTAGATAAGCGGGCTTATTATCCACCTGTTGATCATGTACGCTTGAGATTGATGCCATCGTTAGCCAAACAGTTTTCTCTTTTTCTTGCATATCATCATTGTGGTGAAATGATTTCACTGACTGATATTGTGAAACCAAGTTACTCCCCGCTTGGAATGGGTTCATCGAAGTATGTGCGTCTTTTGCAGACTTGGAGGGTATGAGTGATTGTGTCGCAGCTGACTGACCGTCGCCGTCTTCACTACTGGATCTCAACGAAATTCCAAAGTCGTAGGACAGCTTCCTTTGTCGCAAACTTATGACACGGCTATCTCGTTCACATTCCCTTCCAGCATTAGCTGGTGACACAATATCATAAGCTGGGAGTGGAACCATCATACCCGGAAAATCTGAAATAATTAATTTTAATATGTAATGATCTATCTATATAATCAACATGTTCATTTATATATTTAGTAACCTGATCTGATAATAAAGACATCAGAGAATATGTTTTACTGCCAAAACTTTTGTTGCAACTTAGTATTTAAATGTTTGGCAAATCGAAGAATAACTTCAGTTTTATGACTTACCTCTTGTCAAACCCAAAATGTCATCAAACAGTTCGCTTGGCAACATCTCGGTATTTGCTTGTGCCCTAGTAAACGCCTCGGTGACTTCTTGTTGCTGCGAATGTTCTGTCATCTCGTCTCCCTATTACATTATAAAAATATAATGTATTCTTAAATTGATTTTGACATTTTAATCATCTCTCAAAGCTTAATAAATTAATTACGTATTAACTCAAAAGTCCCTTTAGAAGGACAAACATAATCCCGAATTTTTAAGTTTACAGCCACTGAGAAAAGTTTCTCTGAGTTAACACGAGATCCCAAAATAGCCAAACAAATGTCATTCTAGATTGTGTACGGCTGTGTCTGCCTCCATTTTCAAAAGCTAACACTTGAGATGTAAAATTACAAATAAATATACCTCAAATTTATAAAAGTCCATGACAAAACTAGCTACAGTGATGCAGATACTTTAATGTTTTGCAATTTCAAAATCGTTACACGAAGATTATCGACTATGCATGGTAAAATGAGGGCTGATCAAAATTATTTGACGTTTAACATTATCAGGCGCAACATGATTTCGTTAGCTCGCCTTTTTATCATCATTCATTGCTTGCTCCAATCACAAAATTTCGTTTTCTCGTTGTCTTCTGAAAACAGACATACAATGTCACATAAATATAAGATTTTAAAAATATATTAAACCTACCTTTTACCAGTTTACATTTTTGAAATCTCCGCAGATTCGTTCTTGTGTTGTTCCTTTGTGTGGCGAATCCTAATACGCATATATCACTTTTTTTTATTCAGTCAGTTTTCTTTGGTACGAAATTAGTTAAGTAGAATCATTCTGCTCAAGGACAAATATAAACTATTTACTATGTAAAATTTGATAACTAATCAACAAACAAAGCAGTAGATATAGAGGATATTTTTTTTTACAATAGAAATATATTTCACCGAGTGAGCTCCGGAATTCGTATTTTCATGAGTGGCTTAGCTACGAGTAAAAATACATAATTCCGGAGCTCACTCGGTGAAATATATTTCTCTCTTTTACTGGTAAAAACAAATTTTCTTTTTATTTTATGCTTTTAGTGCACAATGTGTGTGAATTTGACAAACAAATGCAAGAAATGGCGCCAACACCGCTTGTTTATGACGTGACGTCATGACGTCAAATATCCAAATTTAAGCCCGTTTTCTAAACGTTCTCATTTGCTATGTTATGTGCGTTTGGGTACCAACGTGAAAAAAGCAGTGAAAATAAAAATGATATTCCACTGTTTGACAACAGTGAACTACCACTTTTATTTTACCGGGAAAATTCTGTAATTCACCGAAAAGCATAAAATAAAATCATTTACTAAAGCAACCTATTGACATTTCAGTTATTAATATCAAGATATCAAGCGAGCTTATTTGTAAGAGAGTGTAGGCTATCATTCCAGCGATCCCCAATGTAGGCTACATTGGTATTCAGAGGTTCGCTGAGTAACAAACAAGCAGAGCGTGAAAAAATAGCGCATACGAGTACTAATAAACTCCTTCGAGTGATTAGCTAGGACTTTTCAATAATCACTAAAACACCCAATATTTCGATTGTCATTAAATTGAACCAAATATCTTTTTAACATTTTTGAACACCCCTTCCTCTTAGTACTGTTCGGAAATAACCAACTATTTAAAGCTTGTAATACGGAGCAAGGTCAGTTGGTCTATTGATTAAAGTATAGGTCGATAAGCTAAATTGGCGATGTTTACAATTATTTATAGAATATAAACTCGGGTTAAGACAAATTTACGCGTAAAAAGTACTATTTTGTCTTTTTATATCACATCGCCCTGATAGCTCAGTGGTTAACGCGCCATATGCATAACTTTTTTCGACACGGGTTCGATTCACACTGACACACGGCTTTTAAGGAAATATTTAAGGTTTATATTTTTAAGCTTTACTGCAGTCATTTCAAAGTGTTATATGTATTTTGCTTCAGTTAATTTTATCGCGGAAATAATTATTATGTAAAAATATTTAAAAAATGTTAACAAGAAAAAAACATGTTTCGAACCTCCAACCTATAAAAGCGTTCCTACCAAAGCAATTTTAAGTGTTGAAATGACTGCGTCTTAGACCACTCGGCTAATTGGACAAGTATTGGGAGCTTGACACTTTGTATTAAACAACGATTAAAATATTATTTCATTGTTTACATGTAACGTCAATGTAAACATGCCAATGTAAACATTGCCAAATTACCGTTGTCTAATAATAGTACTATGACGATGCAAAAAGTTATGTTTATAAATAATCTAAGAAATGGGTACATTTTGAACAATGCACAAGTGCAAAATGACGAGAGTTTACGCGACAAAAAGCACTGCTCCTCTTTTTGCGTATCATTTTATGAAAATGAATCGCTGATATAGGCAGGGTATAAGATTGACCCCACCTGTTTGCAATATTATTTTTGTTTATTAATAAAAATATATGAAAAACTATTAAGATATACACTGACCAAATTACAATCTTAGATCCAATAAAAAAAACTTTTGGTTGAAAATTTACATCCCTTTTTACAAGAAATCAGCAGCCATATTTCGGTCTAAATGTATTCAATAACTATATGTCAGAAAAAAATGAAATATGCCTATCAGGAATGGCCACATTCAGCATACACAGCCTCCCCACACAGCCAAAGAGTAGAGAGGAAAAGAGAGCATGGTATTAAGAGCTAATGATTAAGAGCTAATGATTGCAATTAAATTACGAGTGATAGCAATAAAATTTAATGAAGGTAGATCCTCTAATATTTTCTCTTTTTTTTTAAATATGCACATCAGTGCTGAAGGTTATAAAACTGAGTTTGGAAACCAGTCTCAAAGCTCAAGCATCTGATTGGCTAAAATGGTTTCCATGCTCAGTTGTATAACCTTGGGCACAGGAATGGCCACATTCAGAATACAAAGCCTCCTCATGCAACCAAACAGGGAGGGGAAAAGCACGGTTTAATAAAAGATCAACTCAAGTAAGACACCTCAAACAGTTCACGAAAAAGGATCATTGGTGGTAACCGCCTTGAAACAGTCAGTGGCAAAACAATTGGGAGGGGGGGGGGGTATAAACTAAGTTGTAGGGTGCACCAACGTCAAACTTGCCCAACAGGTTTTTATATGAAAACAAGTACAAGTTGTCTTGGTAAATTAGCTCCAAATCACCCATCAACTCGACAGTTTGCATGCAAAATCTCACAAACGTATTAAACAAATGGTTATAAATATACCATTTCTAGTGAACATCTTTATAGGATAAAATGTGCACAAAAGTAAATAATGCTGAGGTTCTGGTGAGGGTTATGAGCTTTTATAATAAACGTGCTGTATGAATTTGAAAAGCATCATCCAAAAAAACACGACACCACGGTATATTCATAACAATATAAATTTCTTGGAGAGGATAGTTTTAATCTTTGAAACGAAGTTTTATTTTAGAAATACCCGTGTTATAAGTAGGTGATTCACCCGTAGTTTTAATTAGGTAATCGTTATCAAAATGATTGATATTCAACAGATAATGTTTCATAGATAAGTGTTAAAAGGCCTAATTTGTTAATCTAATTGGCAATCGTATAGAGGTGATTGTTAACTAAAATGAATGTTAACGCGAAAATGAAACAATTGTTGGACAAAAAGCCTGTGATCAAGTTACTTTAAATAAATGAATGGAGACTTTATATTCACTTTATGCCAAAGGGTTTTTATTTAAATGTCAGTTTTACTCGTTAAATAAAACTGTTACATTTATTTTTTTAAGCAGCAAATCGGACCCAATTTACAACATGTCCCTAATATCCAGAATGTAAACTATTAAGGCATGACATGGAGTTCGATCCTTACCACAAGAAAACTGGCCCAATTTACAACATGTCCCGAATAGCCAGAATGTAAAATATTACAGGCATGACATGAGGATGACTTGACACAATTTACAACATGCCACGAAAGATCAAAATGTACAATGTTACAGGCATGACATGGAGTTCGATCCTTGCAATAACAAATCTGACCCAATTTACAACATTTCCCCAATGGTCAGAACGTAATATATTACAGGCATGACATGGAGTTCCCAAACCAAATCTGACCCAATTTACAACATTTCTAAAAGGTAAGAATGTAGGTTTGACAACAACAATTTTTTTCAGCATGTTCGTTAAAACGCAATATAAATGAGAACGACGGCATAAACAATAACAAAAATGACATTCTCATAGCAAATTTACTTTTAAAAATGTAGTCCAGCTGTCGTTATTTCCAAATTTCAGTCGCCATTCCGAAGTTAAACATAACTTGTCACAACATTTCCGTCCTTGAACTGTCTGTATGTTTTCAATATTTTTAAGACTGGTGGCATTATTTACAATTTACTATTTTACAGATGTCAACCTCAACATCAAGCAAGGTCAATGAAGACCTGAAGTACTTAATGTGACTTCAAAGTGCAATAAAAACAAAAGTCAATGTATGCAAAAATCTTGCTGATGCTATTCAATGATACAATTCCTTAAGAAAAAGTATAGTACGGAACATTTTAGTGTTCGGCTCAGTTCGTTCTTTGACGAGTATTCCAATGTTATGTGCAACGTTCGCGTAGGAAGGTTCTTAAATATCGAAATTCTCAATAATTGATCTAGTGGACAAAGCTTAACAGAAATCTGCATTCCCCTTTTCTTTAATTTAATTTCGTTGAAGAAATTCTTAACTTCGTTCAATTGCAAAGAGCAAGTTCATTTTTAATTGACATTTCTAAATGTTTCATTACAAACAGTAAATAAAATAAAATGCTATCTTATCAAATTCCCATATTACATACTTTTTAAATTGTATAAATAATAATCAGGACCGTTCATAATTGGTCAGCTTTTAACATATGGCAGAATTATCAGTTTTAAAATCATAGATTTGTTCAAAAAATATATAGTAATACAAACTAAAAACTCTTAGAGAGCTCACCCAAGCATGGCGCATTATTTCAATGTAACCGAGTACGACTAGAACTTCTACTTGTATTGTAATCATTTTCAACACTGGTGTCAGGTTATCGAGGAAGAAAATTATGACTTAATTAATGTCGGTTTCTCGTTGGCCAATGAATCAGTTTCAAACTTTTCAAAATTAGAATGTATTGTGTGGTTATTTAAGAAACTCAAATTAAATGTATTTTGTGTTTGAACTATACTTTTCTTGGTCAGTTAAAAATGATGAGAAAAAAAGTGATCGCCTTGTTTATAACTTTAAAACAGATGTAGATATATTTAAACATTTACTAACAACTACAATTGCTACACTGTCAATGATGTGACTAAGATGTTCTAATTAATTTTGTGTTATATAGTTGCACAATAAATAATTAATCAGCATGTGTGTTAGTAGTTTTAATTACATTTTCAATTATCGAATTTGTAAAAACAGTCTTTTTTAAAAATTATTCCACGAAGTAAGACAAGAATAGATAAAGTTCTACCGTTGTCCCAAATGCCGTTTAGTAGATCAAGGTCAGGTTCAAAATCGATTGAATTAATTTTCAAAATGACTCACAAATAAATTTTAATACTGAAAAGGCTACGTAATAATAACAATTGCCTTAAAAGAAGTAGTGTCCCTTGTCATAAAAGAACTAGTGTAAAAAAGCCGAAGAGTACTTTTGTATTGTTCTTATACCTAAATCAGGTTAATCATTATTTAAAACTATATGCGCATTTTTTAAATTAAATTAAACTATAAAGTAATGCAGATATATGCAGCTGAAGAATCAGGAATCCTAGCTATAAAAGTTAATGTTGTTTAATATTAAATAATCAATAATCTCAAGTCAGAATCCATAAAAATTAATAGTTATTTAACTTTTATTGAATCGAAACACTGAATAGTTATCATTTATACAGCAAGCCTACATGCATTACACTAAATCTAACATCACTGAAATATTTAAACATTGTCGGGTGAACGAATGAGTCATTTCCCTCAACAAGTGTAAGCCGTAAGTCATCGCAAATTGTCTATTAGAAATGTCCGCTGATTTGGTCTACTTTTCCTTTGATAAACGGGCCGATGTTACCTTGGTTAGCCAAGGAAATGCATTTCTTTCGTACAGTTAATGCAGCATCCAGTCTGATATTTCCGAAATTCTTTTAAACATGTAGTATCATCGGTAATTTGAGGTCCTTTCAATAGGGCGGAAGTTTCTTAAAAGAAACGTAAACTTTGCGTGCTGCAGCTGAGCGATCGGGTTTGATACAATAAAAATGCAATTTGTACTCTAATAGAAACTTCTTTGGCGCTTTGAAACTGATTGATTCCTTTCAGCTTGTCTTATTGAATACCTTGTTAAATATATTTTTACGGTTTTTTATTGAAAGTTTTGTTTTTATTCTACAGTATTGATATTATATCTCAGCAGTAGTCACATTAGGGTCTATCATAGTCTGATTATTAATACTTTACTCCCGTGAAACCCCTCTTATCCCATAAGCGACAAGTGTAGATCGAGATAAGTCTGGCATATATGTGTTTTCTGAACAGGATCTCCAAGCTTTCAGATTCTTTAGTTGATTTCTGACCAAGCAACAGTGTAGTTTCAGGTCATTAAGATAATACGGCATGGATCTTCAGGCTGATCAGGGCCCAAGATCATATAACTAAGATTTGAGATCAGTCTCAAATCTCAAGGATCTGATTGGCTGTAATGGCGACTGGTCGCCATTTCAGCCAATCAGATCCTTGAGATTTGAGACTGATCTCCAGATTTAGTTTTATGATCTTGGGCACAGGATCTACATTAGTCGCATAGAAATAAATAAAGAAAACTTTATTAAGAATACAAAACTTTAAAATTTCCATAAAATTACAATGCTAACCCATGGCTTGAGATTCGTTATACTTAAAAAAACTTTAATCATTTTGAAATACAGAGCAAGCATATTGTTTAACGGATAAAATATTTGAACGATGCTAAACATTAGCATATGATTCAATTTACTATTTGCATTTAATACAATGTCTTTTTATGACTTGCTTCTATTTTAGTTAGTTTTAACGCTGGGGAAGAACATTTTATTTCGGGGTTTAGACAAGGTGTTTACCATTGGCAAACGAAACAGTTTAGTTTCAAGTAACATAATTTCTTTCCAACAGTGTTTTGTTTGATATATGCACATGTATTCAACACTGTATTATCATAAATCGGTTTCACATTTTATAAAAGTGACGCAAAGGTTTCAAATAAAACATTGATAAGATAATCTATATAATACAAATCAATCACGAAATCTATTGTCCTGCTTTCTTCTAGATTCCCCTTCTTACAGTGAAACTATACGAGTATATCTTATGGTAGGAAGCAGGCTGTTGCATGTCTGCTGTAAACATTAACTTCTAATTGTTTCTTACAGTGTTTATGTAAATTAGAGCTATGCTAACTTACAAAATTAAATTTGTTTAACTAAGTTATAAGACCGTGTCTCAGAAAATCTTGGCAACAGATGAGGATGTTGATTCTGCGTCCCTGTTATCAGCAAGTCTCCTTTCTCAACATTGCAATGCTTGTTGAATGTAAAACTTACTCGTATTAACTGAACAATAAATAACGATAGTCGTGGGTATATTGTATTTTTAGACCGTATTTTTACTGTTTTCAACTTTAGAAACATCGATGTTTAATTATTCCGGAAGTAAAAGACACGAATAGATACAGCTCAGTGTAGCATACATGGTGTAGATCAAGGCCATTTTAATAGATTAAATGAATCAGTTTGCAAACAAATGAAAATATAGTTTACCACTACCGGCAGATCATTTTACCTAAATTCGGTCATATTTGTTTCATTTCAAATAAAACGTTAAACGTGTAAATAATATCCCACTATGCTGTGAAGAAGTTAAGACTTTCAAAAAAAGTAAATCACTAACGTCATCAAAATCTTGTATCTGTCTTTTTATTAGATAGGAATGAGTCATTTCCGTGAATGAATCTTTGGTCTCTTTAATAGTGGCCCAATATCATAAAACTAAGATTGGAGATAGATTAAGTTTTTATCAAGGTCTATTTATACAATTAATAGAACTGGTTTTATGATCTTAGACACACCAGTTTACTGACATCAATTTGGAACAGGAAGGCTCCTTTCCAGTTGTTTAATAAATTAAAATTTGTTGTGCAACTTCATAGAAAATATTGAAATTTCAGCAGCGTGGGATTCATACTGATATCAGCGACTTAACTCTAGTTGCTTTATCGTAGTTCGTACACATACAAATGAACAACTTTAAATATTTTACGACATGTTCCAACGATAAAAAGAACGTGGTAGAGTATGATAAGAAGAAAAAAAACAAGTATTTCAGTGCGTGCGATTACGATTGTGAAACTGAAACGTGTACACGTCAACTTTCTTTAAAATCTAATAAAAACTTTGAACGTTTGATTAACTAGTATTTCTAGTGTACAGCAATATTGCCCTGCTTTGTAGACAACAGGCCAATGATTCTGAAAACTGCACGAGGCCTATTTAAGACCTTAATTCTTAACAATCACATCACTTGAAACTGAGAACTGTCTATGATTTGATAAACATAGAATCTAAGACAGACCTTTCTCCTGTATCAGTCTATAATCACAAACAACGATCCATATTAAAAAAAACATAAGTGACTATCATTGGAGCTAATTTTCCGACTTAAAATTACGAAAGAAGAGAGAATTCATTTATAATTTATTCTCAACTGAAAACCTCTGGATACATGTATCACAAAAGGTAACAAAAGAGTGACCCGAAATGGGTAAAAGCTTGTAGCGTTGTGGGGTGAGACATGACTACACAGGACAAGCCAACCCGGCCAACCTACAGTTACAGTAAAACATACTGACAAACAAACCAAATAATCAATAGGTTTTCTTCGTATGCCCAAGGTTATTAAGCTGAGCATGAAAACCAGTCTCAAATCTCAAGAATCCGATTGGCTGAAATGGCGACAGCCGTAGTCTCAGTGTTCTTGGTTAGATCTACTGAATCCGGAAGTTTCATGATGTGTTCTTTGCAGGTGTCATGTTTACTTGTGCTCTCAATTAAGGTGACAAGGAATAAAATAAAACACGGATTTTAGTTACACACTGCCGACTGGTGTTAACAAAACTTTCTTGGGAAAGCAATACGCTAAATGCCTTCAAGTACATTTCTTGCTCGCTATTGATCGGTAAATGTAATAAAATGAGATTAGTAGAAACCTAACCAGTCTTCAAACTGACCAACCACAAGGGAGAGAGAGAGAGAGAGAGAGAGAGAGAGAGAGAGAGAGAGAGAGAGAGAGAGAGAGAGAGAGTTTCGAAACTAATCAAGTGTCGCGAACCCAGGTTTTAATATCATGATTGTAAAATAACTTTTTTTGCATAAATTTCAAGATTATATAATATTATGCGCGTCTGTAATGAGGAAGTGTAGTTAAAATGTACACATGAACAAATGCAAATCGCAGCCAATAACATTTTGTTGTATGCGATAACCTGGTGACTTTGTTATTTTGAATGTCATTTGTTCTTCTTTTTAATTTTAAGGTCATACATTACCGATCTGGACAAGTTTTCACAACGCTTGGGTTATTAATCCAGTCTGGCTGATAATTTCCTTGTCATTTATCTTGTGCCCATTATACATAATGTATTTAACTTCATACGGATTGAATATATTTTCTCAAGCCGGGATTTTATTTTCAAATTCAACAAATTGGTCGACTTAGAATACTTAGAGTCATTATACATAGACATTCCCATCATTTGTCAATGTCATTAATTTGGTTACTGATCGCACACTGTTTTACAATTTTCATAATCAGCAGAAAGCAATTGTCGAACTTTGCTCTTGATGAACAAATTAAGTTGAGAAGATATCATTACGCCAACGGGAACCCTTGCCTGGTTTAGCCGGGAGAGGACGAAACTGATAAGAGGTGTTGTGCTTTAAATGTTTCCTTGCATATTTTTTAGAAGTGATTTTGTCACGGTAAATTTACTTCATGGAGAAAATCAGGTTGACAGTGTCACATTGCTTCACGGAATAGTCAGCTTGGTCCGACGTAAAGTTGTCATTGTAATGTGTTGTCATGGTAATTTTGATCAATGGTGAAATCAGATTGTCATAGTTGCCTTACTCTGAGGCAAGCTCAGTTGCCAGTTGAAATTTTGATACATTTGAAACTCAATTTGTCCTGTTACCTTTCTAGCCAGAGAAGTCATGTTGGCATGGTAATAGCATTGTCTCATTAGTTCCGTGTTACCTTACAGACTGTTATTGTTCTTTTTTATTATCGGTTTTATTCATAGTTCAAGAAATGGTGTTATTATTTAATTTTATTGTTTAATGTTGGTTTTCACTTCTTCTAAACCACATGTACATGTAATTGGTGAGTAGTGGATTATGCTACCCGAGTAGGTCCGGTTGTACGCATTCTGTTCCGTACTCGGTACTCCACCTACAAGTCAATGGGAAAGGCCGTCTGCTGATGTTGGAATAACTCGTGGCCTGACCCATTTGCGTAAATAGATTATTTCTTTATATAAAACTGCATGTATATTGTATGCTATTTATTGCAATAAAATATGTTTAAACTAAGTCAATGTAAAAACTCAGATCAGTTGGTCTTGAACCGTGATCTGTGTTTTATATAACGTCTGGACGGGCGTGACTTCTAACCGGGTAACACTTAAAGTTAACCTTCCAACATTAGTGTGGAAGAATAGTAAAAATAAACTACTGGCTATGTCTATTTGTTATTTTATTATCTTCTTAAGATATTTTGCATTGAGCTTGTACATCACATATAGACACAAACATTCACTTTATTTGAACACAATTAATTAAGTTTCACATATAACTTACAAATACTTATATAAAGAAAGCAATTTTAAAATAACAAATACACAAACAATACAATATTAACAAGCTGGAAATATAAACAATATTATCACAGTCAATTTACATAATTATACTAAACTGAAATGAATTCAATAAAATCTTATTTTAAAAATATCACAACATTCAAATGTTTATATGCGTAACTACGAACTACACAACCAAGTCTGTTCGTAGAAAGTAATGTGGGCCCATCACACTATACTAAAATGCATGTTTACATGCACATCGAAACTTGGCGATCACGTCTTCGTGTTCACAGAAATCACCAATTGCAGCTCTATTGTACGCCGAAACACAATTCAATGAGGCAGAGTATTAAATTAAAGCACATCATGTCCATTACATGGACTGAGGGTTCGTTCCATAGTTTGGATTTGAGCATAGCACCGGCCAAATATTTGAGATCGCAACAAAATGGCACTTAACGTTACTTGTTGAGTTCTTGTTTGTACTGTATTAACAAGCAACCACTTACAAGACGTCACTGCACATGTCAAGTCTTTAGTGACGCTTGCATTTAGAGTCAAACTAGGATACGAAATATTTAGCACGAGGTATTTGATAATCTTTCAGCTTTATTAACAAAGCTAGTTACTAGCATTATCTGAAAAGACCAGCTTTCTCGATCGGGATTGAAAGACCAGCTTTCATCTGCGAAACATCTCGCTTGGAAACGTCCAATGACACTATTAACAACTCAAGCGTATAAAGCCTGAAATTCTTAGATTAGTTTAGCTAAGCTTGAAAAGTCCGAAGTATGTTATCTGGGGTGTTCTGGACAAAGATTTTATTTTGGAAACCTTTACGTAAATTTGGTCCCCCTTGTTTAATCTCACAGAGGCTCCAACGTAGCTGGTGTAACGTCCGAAATCTTTCTGTTTCTCCCAGCATTGTGTAACCTCGCTTCGGAGCAGCTCCTCACTTCCGCCTAGAGGATAGATGGCGTTGTAACGATACACCATGTGGAACAGAGACTGCTTTGCGTCGTCCACGTTTTGTGCAATGTCGTAATATAAAAGAAAACCAACTTGACTGTACAGGAAATAGTTGCCAGTTTCCGGTACTACGAGTCGACTTCCGTCCGACATTTGGATGTTTGTAAGATGGGTCCCTGGTTGGTCTTGGAAAAGCCAGTTTTTTATCGGTTGGTAGTCATTCTCGTCGCCATCTGCAACAAGTCAGATTTTAAGGTGAAAAAGTGAAATGTGCATATCAGGAATTGCAACACCCGGAAAACACAGTCTCCCAACGCAGCAAAAAGTACCGTAGAAAAGAGAGATGAATTTAGTAAATGATCAATTTAATAAATGAGACCACAAACAATTACGAAAATGAGAGCCTGAGGGGTTACCTCATATGAACGATCGGTGACAAAACCATTTTTGCAACTGGGATTTTAAAACCAGGTTCTCGGATGAACTAACCTCACACTAGCCCGAACAGATTCTCATATGAACAAACAAGTACAAGTTGTTTTGGTGAATCAACTCCTAAATATCCGGAAATAATATTCATACTGAGAGATTTTTTGTTCAAAACAGTCCTGGCATACAATTTTGATTATGTACGTACATAATCATTTCGGTCAATTTGATTACCTCCTGGGCACAGAGAACAATTTGAATGATACGTACACGACAATATCTCGCCAGTTGTACTAGATTATATGCATATGTAATAATTGTCATTTATGATATAAAACTACGAAATAGTAAAGCTTACCGTTTTGTGTCTGTTCCCCGGCAACCAGATGAGCTGATACGGTCCCGTTTGTTCTGGAGGGCGGGGCCACAGAAGAGGTGGTGTTATTACACACTGCCTGTGTACTGTTCTCTTTCACTAGAGTCTCTATAAAAGAAATAATACATTTCTTTAATCTACAGCAATACACGCGTCGTCTCTACAAATACGAAAATTTATATATTATACTTAAGTATGATACTAGTAGCAAAGAACTTAGTTTTTCGATGATATAGAATGGTTTATAAATGTCGCACCTTTAGTCATAATACTGAGATCAAACTTAAGCTTGCGACTGGTCGGCTTGAAGTTCGAACTCCATTTCAACCAGCTGCTTAAGACCGAGGCTTGCCACTTTATTCATTTTCTTTTATTTTTCATAGGTTGTGTTAGTATAAAGAAAAACATATAATGTCTGTGTTATGCTTTAAAGTATCTTGAGAATGTTACTTAAAGAAAATATATGTTTTAAATATTCTGGCATATTTAAATATTATGTCTCTTTGAGAATTAATATTCTTTGGTAAGTTTAACAAGTTAAATATATGGAACAAAAATAATGATATTAATAATTTTTGAACTGAATAAATAAAAGCTGTTTTTACCTTCTGCGCACTTTTCCTTCTGTTTTCTTTTGGCGAACTGAAATAAAAAAAGTAATGTATAATTATTTAATTTTTGTTTAAAATGCTATCGAATTTTAATCATAGCGTAAAGAAACACAAATTTATTATAAAGGTCGTATTTTTAGTTGACAAAATCTGATAATTTTATCAAAAGTATAAAAACAATTAACTTGATATGTTTTAGTCTTTAGAGAAAGTTCACTAACTCTTCCCTAGATTTTAGAGCATTTTTAAACACTTACTAGATTGAGCATAATAGAGAACTGTTCTGCCGATTTAGCACAGCAAATTTCCGTTCCCGCCTCCTCTTTCTTGAACAAACCATTCAACATAACATTGTCTTCTTCGAAAGGTCCTTGTGACAGCTCTCCACACGGGAGACACATGTGCGCTTCCTGTTGCGCATGCGCATAAGATGTCTGTGCAGAATTTAACAGCTGCTCAAGTCTATCACATTTAGAAATGAGACGAAGCATAATAACTCCACATCCTGTTGCAAACGCAATCGAAAGTAATGTGAGAGCTATAAGAATGTAAAATGAACACCTCGACACACATTGCCTGTCAATCCCCGTTTCTGGCACGGTTTCCACTTTTACACAAACATCGTCTCTAGCGGGTTTCAACGAGTCTCGTAATGACAACGATTTAGTTCTTTCGATTTTCAAGTTCTGTGGGCGCTCATATTTAAGACGTGGATTAGAACTGTTTTGTAAAATAATATTTCCATTCGATGCATTGAGCGCGTGTGCGTACCCAGAATCGGAACGTTTATATGGGGGATGGGGGACTGGTGAGTTTGGAACGCCATGTTCCCAGTCTCTGGTCGCCCAGTTTGGATCCCGTTCCACGCCCATCTCAGCGCGATATCCGTTGTAGAACTGTACTTGCTCCGTCGTCGGATGGCCGTTTAGAGGCTCTGAAATCATAAGTATTTCATTTAAAGACGATATTTATACATGTACTTAACAGCGTTATCAAGTTTTCGCGTGTATCGTTTGCAAAGTGTGTCTTCATTTTTGGCTCGTTTTTGAATCAAAGAAATCAATTGACATGTGAAATCCGTTCTTTGTTAAATAATAATTGTGAAACAACTTTTATCGGTCTCAAATCAATGACAGAACTTTCCAAATGCGACTGTGTTATATGCAAACGGTGCTCCCGTGAAATTAATAACGTTGTGAAAGCGGAAACTACCGTAATCGTCTTTAACTGCATTCCAAAGTTACAATCACATTTTTACATTATGCTTGCGAGATTCAAAAAGGAATATGATAACAAATTCTGTATTGTAATTTCATTATGTAAACAGAAATCTGTAATTAGAACTTATACACCATAATAAAAGTCCACATAAGATAAAATACCGTGGAAATCGTCCATATTAAATTTTATTGAAGTTCCAAGACTGCTTGCGCACATGTTAATGAAAACCAGACTGATTAGTTAACGGGTAAAATAGTTTATACCTTATAGCTATTGGATAAAATTATCCGGTTCTTTTTTTTAAATACCCGACATTGTCCTTCCTGGTTACAACTATAGCCCGTTCACAAACTTGATAAAAATGATAACAGTCTTTAACTCTTAACGTGTTATATTCCTAACAATTCAAGCTCATAATCCTTATTTATATCTGACATAATATTTGGGAATTCTGTCTAAAATGAATGCCAAATGCCATTTAGATGATATTTTGGAATGTGGTCAAAACACCTAATATTGATGTTATTAAAAAAAACATTATGGCATGCGAGGCGAGTTTTGTCATAATAACAATGTCTTTACTCGAATGCTCGCACAAAAGTCGGCCGTTGTATTGTTTGACAATTTGGCCTTTTTACCACCACAACCACCAGCAACAACAACAACAACGATGGCACCAATGGTGACACTGGCGTTATTTTGTCTGTGGTTGGTGGTGTCACTAGTGGTTCATTTTGTGTTGTCACAATACATTTTACTTGGAAGTTCCAGGATCGGATATCAGATTTCCAAAAAGGGGGTTCCTCTGAGGTCAGTTTTAGGGTAGTATGATAATTGATGAACATTAAAATTTTAATATTGCTGCCCAGACGGGCGTTCCAGCAACCCCATCAAATACCCACTAGAGCCGCCCCTGCTTGGAACTGACCAAATTTACTAGCCTGCTCAATGTTTTTTAAATTGAAAATTTAATTTTACAAATTCTACAGCTAATAGCGTTAATTATGTAAGAAGTAGGAAAGACAAAAGAAGTTACTGTAGTAATAACATAACACCGATGTAATATGTATTGTAAATGACCTAAGGCATGGGCTGAAGGTAATAAAACTGAGATTGGAAACCAGTCTCAAATCTCAAGCATTTGATTGTGGCAAATGGCAATTGGTCGCCATTTGAGCCAATCAGACGCTTGAGATTTGAGACTGGTTTCTATGCTCAGTTATATAACCTTGGGCAATGATTCTTAATGATTTGCCTGTAAACTTGACACATTATACTTAAGGAAGTAATAAGTGTAGCCAGTCTTGTGATTTTCGGATACAGATTGGTTGACAGTTTGTGTTACTCAGTGCCCAAGACTATAGATTTAAATCTAGAAACCAATCTGAACTCGGACACATCTGATTGACTGAAATAGCGACTGGTCGCCATTTCAGCCAACCAGATGCTTGAGATTTGAGACTGGTCTCTAATCTTAGTGTTATGATCTTGGGTGCAGGTTATAGAGTTACAGTTTCTAAAAAAAGTTCTGAAAGTCCCCATAAAAATACGTTGTTGTTATCAAAACTTTATCGCTTGATATAGGTCGCATCTATTTACAAAACGAAGTTTTCAGTCATTAAAAACAAAGTAAATGAGGTCAGGGTTAGTAAAAAAAAGTGGGCACCATGGCTAAGCTTTCACATGCTTACATATCATTTTAACTATTTAGTATTTAGGAATGATATTTTACTGCGCAACAATGACGTAAGGAAGCAAAAATGAAAGAAAATGTACAGTTTACAGGAAATTACTGCGAGCGAAGATTATTTTATACAGAACAACAAAGCTTACTGAGGTCTGATACATGTTTCCATAAATGGTCTTGATCACTATTTGATGACTTGTTTTACTACAGTCAAACATATATTTAGAAACACGTGCGAGCATGCATAGTAAATTTTCCGTAGTATGATGCATCTGGCACGCCAGAACGATCATGCCACATATGCGATTTGTGAAATATTCTCGCATATTATTTATGAGCGCGAGAAGCATTCGCACTTATTTTTTAAGTGTGGCGAATTCGTTTTTGTTTAAAATAAGGCTAAACATAATACTCTTCTCGAGCATTGTCGGATTGCCTCGTTAACAAAAAAACCGCAATTGGTAGAAACCCCCAGTTTCCCCTCTATCAGATCAGGGTTTGCGCCTGGATAGACCCAATGATATATACAACTTCTATCACATGGTTGACCAGTTAAGATCCAGATCAGCCGGCACATCTGATCCATCTGGTGCCAAGGTTATAAAGCTGAGATTGGAAACCAGTCTCAAATCTCAAGCATCTGATTGGCTGAAATGGCGACTGGTCGCCATTTCAGCCAATCAGATGCTTGAGATTTGAGACTGGTTTCCATGCTCAGTTTTATAACCTTGGCCACAGAACTTCATATACAATGTTTGCCTTCTGTTCAGAAATAACCTAATGAATCTAAAAGCGAACAGTAGATCCTGATCAGACGCCGCCATGAAAGTGCCAGCTGATCTAGATCAAAACTTTTCGCCCATGCAATAAAAGCCTTTTGTATGAAGTAAATGGTAAATATTACGGCCCCGTGAGTCGCTAAGGAACAGGTTATGTTGATCTCCTTCCCCGCGCCTTTTCGTTTGCTTTACTTTTCTGAACGACTAATAATGTTGTTTTAGCAGAAACGTTTTTAAATCGGTCGAATATAAATAAAATGTTAAGTCTCGATGCAAAAGCCGAGCATAGAACGTTGTTAAATAAAACAATTTCCATTCATATTTGCCGCCAAGTATCCTAACGAAAGACAAATGTAAATTTGATTGTTTCCATTGAATAAAGTGTTGCTATTGATTTTGGTCATTGCTTGTATTTATATTTGACAATTGTAAACGAAAACCAATTATGAATAAATGTGGTAAACTTGGATACAAGGTCCTGAAACGAAAAAAAAACTTGTTTGCAGAAGTGGCTCGATTTCTTTGAATAAATTAAACTCAAACGGAACCAAAATTGTAATAAATTTATGCTCCCTACCATATTCGCTTGGATATTCCATGTTGTTCATTTTACATATTACATTAAAACTGACTTAAACAAAAATATAAAATTGAATGAAATATTTTGAGGAAGTGGTTTGGCAGAGTTTGGGGTATTCACCCGCTTACATACTAACCCGTATATAGTTAAATGAGTAATCAGGATATAGACTTCCGAACTGGGTATTATGTTCATAAAAGTCGATCTTGGTTCAATTCATCGTTGAGTGTACTATTAAACACTGATAAATGAACTTTCAGCGAATTTAAATAAAATATAAACTTTGGCCCTTGTAAAGCTGCCTTTTCACAGTTCAGGATGAAACATTTCAATGTCTTAGTTGTGGTTAGCATTTATTGCACTGATATAAATGACTGAGAAGGAGGGAATTCTGCCGAAGTTTAGAATAATCAGCACATTTAAGAATCTGTTGTGAGTGAAATTTAATGCGTTAGATACGCTGTAAAAGCTTTGAGTATAAATACATGTATATTCATTCGTACATATAGGCTGTGTAAGAATTTTACATCACAGTTACTCTGTTTGCAGGTCTTCTACAATTTATATTTTAAATTTTGGTATTTGTAAACATTTAATAATTTTGTTCGTCAAAGTGACCAGGAACCTTTAATATCATAACTCAGAGAAATAAACTATCTTTGTCGACTAGGTTTGAATCGATTCTGTTATTACTCAATTAGGAATATATTTCCAACTTGTTTTTCGACAAGTTTATTTACATAAATTTCCCTTTGTATGATATCACAAGTAATGAAGTTTTCATGTATTTTTATTCTTCTACGAAAATAAAATGTTAAGAACAACAAAACCACCAATCTAATTTTACCAGTTTCCAACACCTGTCGATTGGATAAATTAACAACCTTTCTTTTGACTAAACCTACATGGTTCAGTAAAAGACTTCTTGTTAAGAACTTTCCCCATTCTCGACCACAATACATAAGGATTATGATTAAAGAACTGAGACGGCACAATGCACAGGTGTACCAGTCTATTATTTGTGGGTTATGTGCATGCGGAAGAGACGGTTTGGAGAGATTATTACTGACATAACGAAAACTTCTTTTTTTTCAACAACTCCAACACTCAGCCATGTTGAGATTCCTTGAAGAAGCAACTTTATGATATTTTCGCTGACACATTGTAATTCAAATATTTCGGGCTGACAAAGTACTGGCGGCAAGGGAGATTTAAGTAAACCTTTCTCAGTTTCTGGTATCTAAAGCGCTCCTAGATAAGAGCGACGTAAAAAGTATCATCGGCGATATCCAGAAACCAGAAGATGATGTAGCAGACGAGCGTAACGATGTAGACGACTATCGGTGAGAATGCAGCAACCGGCACTTGTAAAGATGTCATGTGCAACGGCTAAAAACCATTGCAGAAGCAAACAGTGGAACGGCGTACACTATAATCGAGTATCAACAAGAATCAAATCAGTTACAACTCTTTCAATGCAATGTTTTTTCCCTATTATTCGAGCCGTATAAAGGCCAGTAACTTGATTTTCAAAAAAACTATTACGATATGTAAGTTGTCGCTCTCTGAGTGTTCTTTACCATATATAGTGAAGTTTACAATATGGTATTTAAGACGATTGTGGTAGTTTCTGATTTCACAACATTATGAACGTCGTTTAAGGGCTGTTTTATTACGTTGGTATCATTTGGCACAGGAGATAATTCCTTTGTTAAATAATACTTTTGAATCATCTTTTGTCGGTCGGGAGTACACCACCGGATTTGCTGTCATGAAAACGGTGTTTATAAAAGTTATAACATTGTGAAATCGGCTACTACCACAGTCCTCTTTAAGAACGCGTACTTTGTGTTTTCAAGGTCCGTACGTAATGAGTCACGACCCCCATCTCGCCCTAGGTTTACATAAATCTTTGAAAAAACCGCCATAGTACAGTGTTTTCCTAGCGATATTATAATATCTGTCGGCTACCCAAATACATTTATCCTTCAGCGACTAGATTTGCCAGCGGCACCCTCACGCATCTTTGGAAATGGTAAATAATACTGGTCTTTATGCACCAGCATTCAGCTTACACTGCGGGTTTGAGAAGGTTCCATAATAAAAACTGTTGCAATTTTATGTATGCATAGATTGAAAATTACTTCAATGTGTGGATATTAGCTGTAGATACTAGATAGCAATTTTGCAAAACATTTTAATGTTTAAAAATGAATATGCCACTTTGAAAGAAAATATATTTAAAGTTTAAATTTAAGATGATTAACAGCAAAGAAGATGCAATTCAAATATTTTATTCAAAACAGTGCACAGTTTATCGTCCTAGCGAAAATATCGATTAGAATAATTATTACAAATTCTGTCAGTTTTTTAAATGTTCCAATACAATACTTACCAGACTTTTGTGGGAAACGAGGCGGGAAGATTACAAGTTGCGGGGATTTCGGACTGTAGCATTCTCCGGATGTTAGAGAGTACTTCATCTTGATGGGCGATTCTAGGCCACTGTCAATATCATCAGTTGAAAAATCCCGCCGGGGAGGCTGTCTCTGTTTAAAAATAAATAAAAAAGATAAAAAATGAAAGTATGAAACCTTTAACTTTTGCAACATTTAAAACACACCGTACTTTATAATATTTTTTTTTCATTTTTAAGTGGTTTCACATTGGGATTTCAAATAAACTGTGTCTCGTTATTCAGACGTTGCTTTGACCGTTAAGTGTACACATTTAACGGAATAACATTAGACATACTTTTTCCTAATTTAATCATATACTTAAAAACTGCATATTTAATTTTAAAAAGTGTATTTAATAAACAGAAACAAATCTACTTATGTTACTGTAAATAGTCCTGTATAGTAAAAGAGTCCAAAACATTCAAAATAAACAAATAGTAAGACTTCTAATATTTACAGAGGATGTGCTTATGTTATTAGTTCAAGTGTTTCCTTATCAACCTTATATATAAATAGTTCGCCACTTCATCAACATTTTTTGCTTTATCAATATGTTTATATGAATATAAATATTGTAACCTAATATAATAAAATACCATTCAATAGAAATGATTTATTTTAAAATATATGTATACGAAGTTTAACTTAAATTATAATTAAAATAGATTAGAAGGAAATAAAATTTTAAATAAAACATTTGGTTTTACATAAAATTTTACATCTAAGACATTAATTTATGTTTCTGTAATCACACATTTAAAATAATTAGAATCTCAATATACCTTCCTTTTAATACCGAAAAACTTTAAAACGAAATCCATATCTTTAAAACACCGTTATGCTTATTGTTCGAATATTCGAGTACATATCACCATAAATAATCTGTGCAAGGAAATGAAACAATACCTTTATTATGCTGCAGGTATAATGTTGATAATCCGCTAACGTAAACATCAGACCCTGTGATGCTGATTTGTATTCATTGTGAATCAGCAATACAAAGATTCACACTACTAACCACACGCTAGACAAAGCGCACTGTAACACCCAGTAATGCAGTGGTTTTTAGAACGCACGAGTTACTGCGGTTCAAACAAGTGCGTGCTCAATGCCTGGCTGCTGTGTCGTCTATGCGGGATGTTCGTCAGGTTTTCTCATTAATTAATCTCAAAAATTCATATTCCCTGCAGCATCATTACGTACGATAACGAATGCAGAGAGGTAAAGAAAACGCCTAAATTGCAACTTTAACACGCCTAGTCAATTAATTATAATAAAAATCTACCTGATGGTTCGCAGCTTCGTTCTTGATAGTTTGTTGTTCCTTTCCGATGACCACTCGCGCTAGAAGTAAATGTGCAAGTGATGTGCTGGACTTTATAAACCAAAATGATAAATCCGTATTTTTGGACAATAGAACCGAAGTATTTTACCACATCATTAAAATTGAAATATCTGATCACACGCTAGTTAATAGATTATTAAAATAAGAACTAACAATACGTGAAACATCGGCCTTCCGTTCATTAACCCTCCTGTCTATTCAAATTTACAAAAGTAAAATCTCTTCAGAAAATTGGTATAATAGGCGGTTTGATATATTTATCGTTTTAGTGTCAAAATACATTACGGACTTCATAAGTACTGTTGCTGATTCAGTCAAGCCTCGGGACATAAGTAAAAATAAAACTACTAAATCTAATGATGGGATACAAAAATATTCAGACTGCGGTTGCTTATTCGCAATGCTTTGTTCTCAAAATGAATCATCTGCCCTCCCCACCTTTCCTCTCTCCGACAGTTTATAGGGGGGTCATACAAATTTTCAATGCTTAATGCGGAAGCATCTTAATTGAGATGTGGATTTGGATGCAGGACACTTTTTTAAGATAATAGCCATTTTCTTTGCACCCACAACGTGTCGAACTTCCTTCAAGCAACCACATCAAATGTCCAGGCAATTGCAGTATAAATAAAGAAAATAAAAATTGTGGTGGCGATTTGTTTAACAAGCTATTTTTAAAAGGATGTGGCGTTGGTGGTGGTTATAATAAAACGGAATGACAATGTAGTTCTTAAAATTACTTAATAAAGAGTCAGTGACCTAGAATGTTAAAAAAGCAGTAACAGTAAGTACCTCGTTAAGTGTTTGAAGAAGGTATGAAAGGGGTCATTTTCCTGATTGCTTCAACAATTTTGTATCACTTACTTAGACTTAATCCACATATTATTTTAGTGATACTATTTATCTATATAAATTGTGTTTAAAAATAACCAAAATTACTATATTTAAGTGTTAATGGATCTAGTTATAAAGTTGCTATGTGCCCAAGGTTATAAAACTGAGCATGGAAACCAGTCTCGAATAATAATAATAATAATAATAATAGTAATAATAATAATAATAATAATAATAATAATAATAATAATAATAATAATAATAATAATAATAATAATAATAATAATAATAAAATCTTTATTTAAAGAAGAATTCCAATTAAGTGTACATAAAACAAAATTTAATGTAAACTTATTTTCAATTGGGTCTTCTATAACAATTATAGAACAATTATATGACTGGTCGCCATTTCAGCCAATCAGATGCTTGAGATTTGAGAATGGTTTCCATTCTCAGTTTTATAACCTTCAGCCATGGACAGCTCGTTCTGCATTTGTTGTATGATTTGCATGTAACTGTATTATTATTTTTTCTTTATGTTTACATTGTAATAAATTATGAATGTTAACTTGTAAAAACGTAGGCTTCAGCTAAGCTTAGCCAACGGACCATGTGGGCTTAGAAGAGGGTTCAGGATGGAACGTTGGACTAAGCGTCTATGGCGATGAACCCAGAGACTTACAATTTCACTTTATGATATATGGCTGTTATCCAATAGGGAAAAGGTGTAGATCTAAATTAATCGGGACATCTCTGTCGTCAGATCAGGATCTGCTATGATCTCTTTGATTTATTAGACTGGTGTTTCTGGCCAAAAAGCGACCAATGTTGATAAAGATCAGACTGCCCGGAAAGGCCGGCTGATATAGATCTAATACTGGCAGCGCACGCGATAAAACCCATACTATATGGAGTAAAATGTTGAAACATGGTGTAATTTATTTTAAACGTGTAGTTTTTTCTGCACTGATCTTTTCTTCTGGTTATTTGGCCATCGCCATAATTTCTCCTGCAGTATGCAGCTATAATCCTGCAAGAGTGACTCAAACACCACATCTGGAGAATGCACTCTGCAAAGGAGATCAAATGAAATAGACGCACTTATTAACTCCTGCAATTATTAAAACAATAGAAAATTCGGTTAACCACCTGTGAAGTATTTAGCGAATTGCACATGTTTATGCGCGTGTTTGAAGTCAAAAATCAAAGAACACAAACATTGAATTATGACTGTACAGTTGTAGTCATATTGTGGTAAAGAACACACAAAAAAATGGAGAAAAAATGTAAATTAGGGAAACTAAATGATAGCACAGTATGTCAAGTCAAGACGTCACGAAATTGACGACAGAATTGAAAGTAGTAAAAGCTTTCGATAGCGGAATTCATAAGAACTATTTATTAGGTGTAATTATTGAAAAAACAGTAGATTTTAGTTACTGTAAAAATTCTTGACCAGAGAAAAACATCGTGTCAACGCGTGTAGCTGGAAAATTCTTGTAACGAGTTCATTGGGGTTAGTTGGTGGGTCATGATTGTCTTGCATTCCTGGTGACTTTTATATAGGCATAAAGAGGGAAAAGTCGTATAATGTGGTATCTAGATATTTTATGATAGAAATTCAGATTCCTGTGGTTTTATTCACGCATTTTAACAAGAATAGTGCTGGAACAATAACTCTTACATCATTTACTGTTTAAGATATACAGTGTTGCATGCCTTGATACATCTAATAAGTGGGTACATAACGCCAGTGAGCTTAGTTCAGACGAAGAACTGTGACTGATTTGAGACAAATTACATGGTACATAAAAGGTTCACAAGGTCCGGCGGAAGTCTGCGAACCTCAATCTGTGGTTGACTGTATACAACGAAGTAGTAAACGAAGGTTGTAATTGAAAGGAAAGTATACAATATACATGGGATTTATTCTATTTCAAAAGGGAATACATGTATAATCTAATTCAAAAGATTTATCATTGCAACATACCGGTTCGGCGATAATCTGAGAACACATACTGTTACTAACATTACACAAAGTTTACAACTGCCGAACCACCAAGGTCCGGCTGTAGCAGACCGTCGTTCAGGCTTGCTGCGCCATAACAAGGGAGGCAAATCGTGTATTCAGGATTGTAGGCTTCAATATTTTCCTCCCTTATTTGTGGTGCTCATTTAAAATTTTAGGCTAGATTTGGCAGTAACATCTGTCACAATATCCCATTCGCGTTTTCTAATGTATATGTAAATCTTTGTTTCCTAAAATGCTTATTTTGTTGTATTGCCGTTGAATTAACTGTGTGCAATGAACATTGTACGCTGTTAACAAGGCCTAGTGGTAGTCCGCGAACCTCATTCTATGAAATTACCTCACATGGTCTGCAGTATCAAGGTCAGAGGGTAGTCTGTGAACCTCATTCTATGAAATTACCGCACATGGTCTGCAGTATCAAGGTCAGAGGGTAGTCTGTGAACCTCATTCTATGAAATTACCGCACATGGTCTGCAGTATCAAGGTCAGAGGGTAGTCTGTGAACCTCATTCTATGAAATTACCGCACATGGTCTGCAGTATCAAGGTCAGAGGGTAGTCTGTGAACCTCATTCTATGAAATTACCTCACATGGTCTGCAGTATCAAGGTCAGAGGGTAGTCTGTGAACCTCATTCTATGAAATTACCGCACATGGTCTGCAGTATCAAGGTCAGAGGGTAGTCTGTGAACCTCATTCTATGAAATTACCGCACATGGTCTGCAGTATCAAGGTCAGAGGGTAGTCTGTGAACCTCATTCTATGAAATTACCGCACATGGTCTGCAGTATCAAGGTCAGAGGGTGGTCTGTGAACCTCATTCTATGAAATTACCGCACATGGTCTGCAGTATCAAGGTCAGAGGGTGGTCTGTGAACCTCATTCTATGAAATTACCGCACATGGTCTGCAGTATCAAGGTCAGAGGGTAGTCTGTGAACCTCATTCTATGAAATTACCGCACATGGTCTGCAGTATCAAGGTCAGAGGGTAGTCTGTGAACCTCATTCTATGAAATTACCTCACATGGTCTGCAGTATCAAGGTCAGAGGGTAGTCTGTGAACCTCATTCTATGAAATTACCGCACATGGTCTGCAGTATCAAGGTCAGAGGGTAGTCTGTGAACCAGGCCCTGCGGTTGACAGATTACAGTGAACATGGTATAGTGTTCGAACTACATATTTAAACTGGCTGTATACAATGAACATGGTACATTATAAAAGACATTCTTCAGTCGCCATTACTCTGTCATCGATAAAAAATAAAATGATCAAAATATCTTTAATAGTAGAATGCAGTTCACTAGTTCAAACAAACATATCAATGCATCTTTATTTTACATACCTTAAGCAAAGTTAGAACAGTATACAAAGATAGCTAAATATTCGCTGCGGTTCAATTTACAACCAAACACAAAAAACTAAGCAACACAAAACATCAATTTAAATGCCCACATGAGTAATGGGGTAACTATAACAACATGTGAGATTATTTTAAAGATTCTTATTTATGAAGAGAGAAATCAGTTAAAACTATTGTAGAAAATATAGCTTTTATGAGAATTCGAATGTGACTTGAATTTATAACAGATTGGGACTGTATCTAACTTGTAAGGAGATCTAGCTTCACAGAAACAGAATTTGTTGTAAAACCACCGAATTCTCACTATTACAAGAGAAGCAAATCGTGCATGCATTATTGTACGCTTGTAGAATTTGCCTCCCTTGTAAATCTCCAGCGTATATTATGACAGTTCCGCATGTCATTCTAGTACAATTTTATGCGATAGTATCAGAACACCCACGGCGGGCGGGTGGTGCAGCTGACTAGAGTAATTCTTATCCAGTCTTCATTATACGTGGTCAGAATGTTTATGGCCACAATATATTTGGCCAAGTTTGATGAACATCCAAATTGATCCAGTATGCTATCGTTGCCATCTGATCAGGATCTACACTGTTCGCACATGCGATACAACCTGTACACTAGTAAATATATAGGAGGAGTAAATGGTCAATAATCAGACCGGATGTCCGTGGAGAGAAGATTGATCCGGTTCTTCACTGTGTGTGGAGAAAATGACTGTTTGTTAAAATTCTGTTGGCATGCGTAATTGTTAAAAGTCGGTGTTCTACGTTGACAATTACTTGTTTGCTGAGGAGTGTGTGAGGTCAAGGGCGTTGTTCCATTACTTGTGTTGATTCTACCAGGCATTGAAAGTTAGTCCGAGTTTTAATATTGTAGACCAAAGATAGAAGTCTGTCGGATTCATAAGTCCAACATAAAACTAAGATTGGAAACAAGTCTCAAATCTCTAGCATCTGGTTGGCTGAAATGGCGACCAGTCGCCGTTACAGACAATCCGATGCTAGAGATTTGAAACTGGTCTCTAATCTTAATTTTATGATCTTGGGCCTGATGTCTCTGACTGTATCAAGAATCTCTAGGAATAATTGATGGAAAATATGTTATACATGAACAGCTTTTCTAATGCGAGAATCTAGCACCGGTCGGATCTGAAGCTTATCGTGCCGTCGTTTTGTTTTAAACAAAACGGGTACTTTTGCTAAAACTTCAGTTTTAATGTAAACAAGAAATATCTTTTTAAATGATAAACGGCTTTGATACAGATTTTCAGGTCACTGTATGAAAAGCGATAAAGTAGATGCAGTCTATTAATTTGCGAATGAAAATTAAATTACGACATTTATCTACACAATGCGTCTAAAGTATTATATGACCAAAGAAATAATTTTTCTTTGAGTGAAGCGAGCATGGAATCCTCGTCATTAACCAATGTCTGTGATGGGATGTAAATACTTTGAGGCGTTAAGTAAAATGTTATAATCAGAAAACAGGCTTTAAAATGGCATTTTTGAATACTGTACTTCTTAAAAAAAACATGTTGTATCTCGTTTTAAAGTCTGAACAACACCCCGCTTAATGCCTATCTGGTAGAAACCGGCACAAATCGAAATAGTTTATTTAATTTCCCCTCAACGGGTATTATTTTTAAAACATTTCAATGGTCAGAAAGCCAGCTTAGACAGATAACACCGGATTCCCGTTAAAACCGAAAATAAGGGATTATCAGAGACACTTCACTAATCCCTATCTGTATTTTACTTTTAACAAATACAGCTTTAGCGGTCAATGTTTTCTATATTTAGACACGTAGCGCTACTTTATAAAATAGTTTTGAACTTACCTGTATACAGTATACCTTACTTGTCATTTAGAACGTACCTGTAATTTCAATACTGTTTATTCTAAAAATAGCCCTATAAGGTAAAACCGGTTTCTGAAATGTAAACGTTATGTAGGGTTCAAGTTGAGCGTGTTGGACGGACGTCACACCCAGCTTTCTGGAAACTGAATACTGTACCCAGGGGAAATAAACTTTTTCTTTTATTTTGCAGGGTACATCTACCCAGCCGTAGATCAGAATCAGGATCAATTATTAGAAATTATTCATGTGGAATTGAGCGCTCGTTAGGCGTGACTGCTCGTATAATAAAACAGTGTAATAGTGTGTTGGATTTTAAAGGAATTAGTTTGGATTGTAAAACTAGAAATAAATCTAGTAGGAGTAAAATAAGGGTAAGAAATGGATTCTCACAATATAGCGCGTACCCGAGAAGGGCACGCGGCCCAGGCAGGCGTGGACAAGTGGGTCCTGATTCAAGAGAACACCTTTCGCAACTGGGTGAACGAGCAGCTACGATCCGGTGGTATGGAGGTCACCAGCCTGGAGAGCGCCTTTGATGATGGGGTTCGGCTATGTGCACTGATCCAGGCCCTGCAAGGGAAGAGGATACGAACCATAAAGAACCCCAAGAATCACCATCAGCAGCTAGCCAATGTAGCTGAGGCCCTGACCGCAATAGCCAATGATAACATCAAACTCGTAAATATAGGTATACTATATACTATAGTAAGGCGTAAAAAAAAAATTGTTTGTTTCCGGTATCCCGACCTACCCTAAAAATTCGGCCCGACCCTAATGTTTTTATGGGCTCCAAAATTTTTTTGTGTACTGTATCTGGAAATTCATATCAAATTTAGCATATTAAGTCATTTTTCACAAATAAAAACTTTTTCCAAAAAAAAAACTTTTCCCTACCTACCTACCCTATTTTTTTGGGGCATGTTACCGGAAACAAACTTTTTTTTTTTTTAGGCCTAATAGACAATCAGCATTTGTTTGCGTTTGGGAGACATGCCAACTGACCTTTTAAAAATTAAAATGCAACATTTAGGCATTCAACCCAGAACTGTAATAAGCCGAGGTGTTTCTTCAAATTCTCTTTTGTGAATTTATTATAAAATAGTTTTGCAGGTATTGAATAATAAAAATTGAGAAATGTCCTGTGCAATATTATTCTATGAAACCAATAAGGTGAAATCCCCTTATAAATAAGGTAGTATATAAATATACCAATCTATCATTATCAAAGCATATTGTTTTCAGGCGATCATTTAAACAGATTGTAATTAGGCAATAATATTTTATTACCTAAGTTGAAATGACCTTCTATTATAAATGAGGTGTTATCACAAAATAGTGTTGAACCTTCAGGGTTTTTTTTCCTTAACAAACTGACGCTGGTAGTCAGCATCTTCCCCTAGAAAAAAAATTCCCCACAGAAAATGTTTTCCCCAACAAAAATCAATTTCCCAATTGTAAAGTGATATTTTTTATCAAAACGTTCACAGAAACTTAATTATGCCCCCCTTCGAAGAAGCGGGGGTATATTACTTTGCACATGTCGGTCGGTCGGTCCGTAGACCACATCTTGTCCGATCAATAACTAGACAACGCTTTGTGATACAGTCCTTATATTTGGTGTGGAGGTTGGTCATGACCAGTAGAAGACCCCTATTGATTTTGGGGTCAGTAGGTCAAAGGTCAAGGTCACAGTGGCCTTGACCACAAAAACCTTGTCCGATCAATAACTAGACAACGCTTTGTGATACAGTCCTCATATTTGGTGTGGAGGTTGGTCATGACCAGTAGAAGACCCCTATTGATTTTGGGGTCAGTAGGTCAAAGGTCAAGGTCACAGTGGCCTTGACCACAAAAACCCTGTCCGATCAATAACTAGACAACACTTTGTGATACAGTCCTCATATTTGGTGTGGAGGTTGGTCATGACCAGTAGAAGACCCCTATTGATTTTGGGGTCAGTAGGTCAAAGGTCAAGGTCACAGTGGCCTTGACCACAAAAACCTTGTCCGATCAATAACTAGACAACGCTTTGTGATACAGACCTCATATTTGGTCGAGGTAAATGTAATCCTCTAATTGGATGACCTGGTTATTGATATATAGGAGTTCCACCGTCTTGTAAATTGCTTTCATGACTGGTACCCTTCATTGCTAAAGCTTACAAAAGTCTCTAAATTTCCAAAAATTTTAATTCAATGCTAATAGATATCACTTGCACGTCAGGGGGGGCATTTGTGTTTGACAAACACCTCTTGTTTATAGTTATGTTTAATCTATTTCAGCTAAAATCTGCACTATTTTCACGAATATTTTATAGAAATTAGGTACTAATGGAACCGAGTAAGCACACACATTATGGATAAATTTTAAGCAGGCTCAGAAAGTGAGCAAGTATAAATCAACTTCTTCTTGTACTGTTTAAAAACAGATAACAAAGAGACATGCCTCTGTAAGCTAAATAGACTGTTTGGTAATGAAAGCAGAATTTAAAAAAGAATAACAGAAGCATAAACTTGAGTATAAACATTCACTCTAGCTAATACAAGCAAGAGTGTATAATTAACTAGATTTTCCCCATTTTTTTATTTTTCACGCTATTTTCCCCTTTTGACCAGCGTCCAGCGTCTTCCCCTCTTCCTTAAAAAAACCCCTGACCTTAAGTCACTAAGGTATTCCCTAACCAACACAGCAGTTATGGACCCTTGTATACTGGTTAATGTGGCAAGACTAGATTATAACCCTACATAATAATATAAAAATTGTCTAGAGGTAAGAGCATCAACAAATATAAAAATAACAAACCCATTGATTTACAGAATGTCTAATAAATCAGTAAGTCAGTAATAGTTTTACAGATATCTTGAATCACTTATGAGAAAATACAACTTTATAATTCTTCTGGTCCCAAGGTTATAAAGCTGAGTTTGGAAACCAGTCTCAAATCTCAAGCATCTGATCGGCTGAAATGGCGACCAGTCGCCATTTCAGCCAATCAGATGCTTGAGATTTGAGACTTGTTTCCATGCTCAGTTTTATAACCTTGGGACCTGGTTATTTACTTTATCCCTTTCCTCCATATATATGGATTTTTACGCATGTGTGACCAGTGTGGATCCAGATCAGCTGGCACCTTCCGTGCCGTCTGATCAGGATCTGCACTGATCGCATTTTGGTCAGAAATAACCTAATGAATCAAACAGTGAACAGTTTAGATCTGATCCGACTGCATGAATGTGCCAGCTGATCTGGATCTAAACTGTTCGCCCATGCAATAAAGGTGTATCTATATGGGAAAGGGTTAAAATTAAAATATATTTTCACCATCTGCATCAGATTCATAAGACCTATATTATTTTTTCAAGGTTATTCTCTTCTTCACATAAGAGTTTGCTTTATATTTTTTATTCAGTTGGTCCATGACTTAAATGTTTTTTTTAAAAAGTAAATTGTATCTAACAATACTTATTTTCAAAATTGCATTTATTTCAAATTAATTAAGTAGTTGAATGCAATGATATCTCTGATAGTTTTTGTTTCAATTCTGATCGACCACTGGACTGAAGGTTATAAAGCTGAGATTGGAAACCAGTCTCAAATCTCAAGCATCTGATTGGCTGAAATGGTGACTGGTTGCTATTTCAGCCAATCAGATGCTTGAGGTTTGAGACTGGTTTCCATGCTGAGTTTTATAACCTTGGGCCCTGATCTAGAGGTTGCTGGTTAAGACTCCACTTAGGTGCTAGGACTGGTTTGTTTCATGGGAAGCAGGGAATCTTAACCGTTTACTCCATATGTACGCATTTTAACGTATGTATGTATGACCAGTGTAGATCTAGATCTATGAATTTATTTACAAAATATACATTTTACCACTAAGTCGGTTAGTGTTTATTAACAAGATTTTTACAAATGAAGTTGGTCATAAGGCTGTGCTTCACTTAGACATATTTAATTTCGTAAATGCTCATTAGTAAAATCTTCCCATTACTTCATCAGCATTCGCAGAATAAAGTGGTTGCATGGCTCTGTAATTTAATTTTGTAAATGGTCATTAACCCATTCCTCCATAGATACACCTTTATTCCGTGGGCGAACAGTTTTGATCCAGATCAGCCAGCACATCTGTGTCATCTGATCAGGATCTAAACTCTTCGCTTTTTTATTCATTAGGTTATTTCTGACCAAATGTGACCAGTGCAGATCCTGATCAGATGTGCCACTGATCTAGATCTACACTTGTTGCACATGCGTAAAAATGGGTATATATGAACCAAAGGGTTAATAAACGCCAACCTAGACAAAATACACAATTAAATTTTTATGTAGTATATAATTTGAAGTTATTAATCTGGTTATAACTTATATATCATCATGAAATTTCTTAAGTCAAATTTATTGAAATCTTAGAGACGTCATTTATGAACCTATTATATGATTGAGAGAGGGGTACAAATTTCATTCCTTTTATAGCTTTTTGTCCTTGGATTAACTCATTCAGATGAGAAATGCTGTATTCACAACTTTTATTTACTTAAACATTTTTACGGTTTGTAAGGTGGAACACTGAGAAGTGAACGCCTACGATTTATTTGCTGTTTTTTTTTTATGATGACTACAATGAATATTAAATGAAATTGAATAGTAAGTTGACCAACCAGTAGTCACTCTGGGATTGTCGGTAGATTGTTAGACATACCTGTACATGTTAAACCTTTCCTCCACATACAAGCCTTTATGGCTGCCTGATCAGGATCCTGTTTGATTTTTTATTTATGTTTTGGTTATTTCTGACCAAAAAGGGCAGATCCTGATCGGATGTAACTGGTTGCACATGTGTAAAAAGGCGTATACAATGTATATGGATAAAAAGGGAAAGTCTATTACATAAGCTGGAAGACTGGGGGTGTTTACACATAAAATAACAATCTCCTAGTTTTTTTGTGCCAGATTGTTAACTTTGTCAAGATTGATTTATCGCTCACTTCAGCATCAGACAAGGGCCCCAGGTATACGATGTATTAAGTTTTGCCAGAATATTTGTGTAGGGCCCTGATCACACCAGAAATATCAACCCATTGCTTGTATTTATTTTCTGCTTTTTTTCCCAGAACTATTTCTCTGTTATCTTGCAACATTGAATTATGCTGGATATAGTCATTTTGTATTACAAAAAGAAGGGATTCAGTTAACCCTTTCCTGTACAGACACACCTTTATTGCTAGGGCGAACAGTTTAGATCCAGATCAGCCGGCACATCCGTGCCATCTAATCAGGATCTAAACTGTTCACTTTTTGATTCATTAGGTTATTTCAGACCAAAATGCGACCAGTGCAGATCCTGATCAGGATCTACACTGGTCGCAAATGCATAAAAATGCGTATTTATATCAAGGAATGGGTTAATCCTTAACTTCATGATGATATCTCACCTATCCATGATGAACAGTGTAGATCCAGATCAGCTGGCACATGCATGCCAACTAATCAGGATTTACACTGTTCACTTTTAGATTAATTACTAGGTTATTTCTGACCAAAATACAAATAGTCTAGATTTTTTATCAGACGGCACAGATGTGGCCACTGATCTGGATCTAAAACGTTTACAGATGGGATAAAACTCGTATATATATGATGGAAAGAGTTAAATGTGTGCAACCTGCCTAAAATTGTCAATACAATTAACAGAGAACAGCGCCTAATTTGTTATAAATCCTGAACCAGTTTGTCATTGAATTTTTATTTAAGAAATAAATCAGACTGACAAGAAAAAGTGAACGAATTGGTTTGAAAGTATTTTTCTCATCATTTTTTTCTATGAGCCCACACAATTCTTTTAAAAAAGTCAACCACTCTACACCTGAACAAGCTGAAATTTTGTAGTAGACTTTATTTTCTTTTGAATATGGGCCGGGCAATTCAAAGTTTTATCCCTTTACTCCATGCCCCAAGGTTATAAAACTGAGCATGGAAACCAGTCTCAAATCTCAAGCATCTGATTGGCTGAAATGGCGACCAGTCGCCATTTCAGCCAATCAGATGCTTGAGATTTGAGACTGGTTTCCAATCTCAGCTTTATAACCTTCAGACCATATTTATGGGTTTTAGGGAAGATCCAAATCAGCCAGCACATCTGTACCATCTGATCAAGATCTACAATGTTACATTTTTAACTCGACTATTCGAAGAATATGTCGAGCTATTGTACTCACTTGGGCGTCGGCGTCCCGCTTTGGTTAAAGTTTACGTGCAACCTACCTATATCTTAAAAACTACTATAGCTACATCTTTTAAACTTGGCACACTTCTTCGTCATCATGTCTGGAGTGTGTATGCCAAGAACCATAACTCTAACTTTCATTTTGATCAAATTATGGCCCTTTTTTGACTTATAATTTCAGGTTAAAGTTTGCGTGCAAGCTACTGTACAAACTCATAACTTCAATACTACTAATAGTACAGCTTTAAAACTTGGCACACTTGTTCATCATCATGTCCCGAGTGTGTATACCAAGAACCATAACTCTGAATTTACTTTTGTTCAAATTATGGCCCTTTTTTCGACTTAGAATTACAGGTTAAAGTTTGCGTGCAAGCTACTATACAAACTAATAACTTCAATACTACTTATACTACAGCTTTGAAACTTTCAACACTTGATCATCATCATATCCCAAGTGTGTATGCAAAGAACCATAACTCTAACTTCTATTTTGTTCAAATTATGCCCCTTTTTGACTTAGAATTTCCGGTTAAAGTTTGCATGCAAGCTACTGTACAAACCCATAACTTCCATACTACTTATACTACAGCTTTAAAACTTTCAACACTTGTTCATCATCATATTTGAAGTTTGTATGCCAAGAACCATAACTCTAACTTCAATTTTGTTCAAATTATTGTCCTTTTTCGACTTAGAATTTTTGGTTTTTGCCCCTTTTCACTTGAAATTAGAATTAAGACTTATAAATAATTGTTAAAGGTTCAATGTTAGTGTTTTTCATATGTAATGCTTTAGAAAATGTTTAAAACAGATGTACTTTACATACTTTGGTTGAAAGTGTTGAGAAATTGTGGGGTGGGTGGGGGCATATACTATACTATACTATACTATACTATACTATACTATACTATACTATACTATACTATACTATACTATACTATACTATACTATACTATACTATACTATACTATACTATACTATACTATACTATACCATACCATACCATACCATACCATACCATACCATACCATACCATACCATACCATACCATACCAGACCAGACCAGACCAGACCAGACCGAGACCCAAACCGAGACTGAGACCCAAACCGAGACCGAGACCCAAACCGAGACCCAAACCGAGACCGAGACCCCAACCGAGACCGAGAAACAAACCGAGACCGAGACACAAACCGAGACCGAGACACAAACCGAGACCGAGACACAAACCGAGACCGAGACACAAACCGAGACCGAAACACAAACCGAGACCGAGACCCAAACCGTGACCGAGACCTAGACCCAAACCGAGACCGAGACCCAAACCGAGACCCAAATCGAGACCGAGACCAAAACCGTGACCGAGACCCAAACCGAGACCGATACCCAAATCGAGACCGAGACCCAAATCGAGACCGAGACCCAAATCGAGACCAAACCGAGACCGAAACACAAACCCAGATCGAGACACAAACCGAGACCGAGACACAAACCGAGGCCGAGACACAAACCGAGACCGAGACCAAAACCGAGACCGAGACCCAAACCGAGATTGAGACCGAGACCCAAACCGAGACCAAGACCCAAACCGAGACCGATACCTCAACCGAGACCCAGACCGAGACTCAGACCGAGACCCAGACCGAGACTCAGACCGAGACCCAGACCGAGACCCAGACCTAGTCGAGACCGAGACTATTACTATTACTATTACTATTCTATTACTATACTATTACTATACTATACTATTACTATACTATACTATTACTATACTATACTATTACTATACTATACTATTACTATTCTATTACAATTACTATAACTATACTATTACTATTACTATACTATTACTATGCTATTACTATTACTATACTATTACAACACCAGCAACACCAATACCACCACCAACAACATTAACACCACCACCAACATCAACACCACCACCACCAACAACAACAACAACACCAACACCCCCACCACCAGCAACAACACTACCACTGCCAGTAACAACACCAACAATGACAACACCAGCAACCAGCATACCATACTGTACTTCACCACGCCACACCACTTGGGCAGGGATAGTAGGTTGATGGGTGTCGGATCAGGGGTTTATGGGCTGGGTTGTGTTAACCCTAAAAAAATCTACAATAATAAATTAAGTGTAATTTATTTATTTCCTAACTTGGATTAAGAAACTTTTGTTCATGTGTGTTTGTTGGAGGCATCATAAACTCCTGAATCACTCCCCAGTTTAAATGAAGCCCAGTTACAATGTGCTTAATAATTCTGACTTTTCGAATAGTCGAGCTTGCAGTCGTTTTTGACTGGCTCTTGTTAGGTTATTTGTTACCAATAAGCAGTGAGTGTAGATCCAGATCAAATGGCATGGATGTGCCAGCTAATCTGGATCTACAGATGATAAAACATGTGTATATATATATATGGAGTTAAGGAGTAAGGGATTTATCAAAGCTGATTTGTACCTTGCACCAGGCCACTGAAAATAATGTGCATGCTGTCACCACTGGTTGAAGTCTTTAATTTAAGGGACTGTGACTTTTCAAAGGAAACTTGAAAATCTGAAACTTTTACAATGGTATATCAGTGAATCCAACACGAACTGTAAAACAATGAAAAAATAACTATGTGAGCAAAACCAGCTATATTTTGCAGTGATTTGGGGCGTGTTGACAGCCCAGGTATGTTGAAGTGACAGCCTCAATTAACCGTGTCATAGCTTTAGGCACACACTGTACAACTGAAGTGAGAATTAAATTGATAAATTGCTTCATTGAAATGCTTTTTATGCTGGTTTTTATCTGATGTATTTATGTTATGATAATTATGCACCAACAACCTTGAAGTGCAGTTGAAACAAGATAAGAGTTTGTGTATTAAGATGACACTTTAGTGTTTTTGTCATTGAGAATTGATTTTAAAGCAGAGCCCCAGTAAAATGGTTGACAAAAAATTGTTCTGCCACTCAATAGGAAGAGCACTTGACTTCTGGAGGTGCAATCCCCATCTGCTTCTTATTCCTTTTAAGACCACCATTGATTAAAGACCACTTAATGCATGCCTGATGTTATCCTTTACTCCATATATATGATTTTTTTGCACATGCAATCAGTATGGATCAAGATTGGCTGGCCATCTGATAGGATTTACTGTCTTCCCTCCTAGATAAAAATTATTTAATGAATCAAAAGCAAACAGTTTTAAGTCTTGCTTGTGGTTCAAGACCAACTGTCTATGAAGTCCACTCATCCAGTTTCCCAAGTGATAAACTTACTCCCAGGTCCAACATTGCATCATGTAAAGCCAGTTTACAAAATATTCAGCACCTCAGAAACATGTCTTTTATTTGTCAGGTCCTGAGGATGTTGTGGACGGGAACCTCAAGTTGATCCTAGGACTGATCTGGCACTTGATCCTGCGCTACCAGATTGGCAAGAGCAAGTTCCCTACTAAGAAGCTGATGCTGTGCTGGCTCCAGGCTGTCATCCCCGAGTGTAGAATTTCCAACTTCACGTTAGACTGGAATGATGGTATAGCTCTACAGTAAGTACTTAAAATATTTGCCTACCAACTTGAGGCATCATCAATATTTGTCCATTTTATCATTTGATACCAGCCCGGTTAGCTCAGTAGGTAGAGCGTCCGCTTCCGGACTGGGAGGTCATGGGTTCGATCCCCAGCCGGGTCATACCAAAGACTTTAAAAATTTTAGTAATGGCTTCCTTCCTTGGCGCTCAGGGTTTAAGGGTTAGCATTACGACCGATTCGGTGGGTGTCGGTATAGGAGGACCCGCAAGGAGATCCAAAGTCAGAGGTGCTGAGCCTGCAATATGGCGGTCTCCTATCCAAAAAGCGCAGCACCACGCTTACACGCCGAAAAGATGAATGCCAAAAAAAAAAAAAAAAATTGATAAAAAAATTAACCCTTTACTGCATATATATGTTTTTTATGTGTGAGCAGTGTAGATCCAGATCAGCTGGCATTTGCCAAGTAATGAACAATTTAGATCCTGATCAGAAAGCACAGATTTGACTGCTTTGAGAGAATGCTTTGTCTAAACCAGAGTGCACTCAAATGCACAAGAGTGTCACTGTGCACTACTTTTCTACTGGTCTTAATAATTACTCATAACACTTGTCACTTGCATACAAAAAAGTAAAGTATTTTTTGTCCAAATTTTTTTGGATAAGGGGTTTTCAGCTTTAAAAAATCTTACTTAATATTGCAATATTTGTGGTAAACTTGTTTTTGTTGCCAACATGTGCTGTGTTTGTTTATTTCAGTGCCCTTATAGATTTCTGCCGGCCAGGCTTATGTCCGAATTGGAGGAACTTAAGTAGGTCAGATGGGTAAGTAACCATGGTTACACATCTACATCTGTTATTGTTCCACTGAACATTTTGGAAGAAGTGATCAAATCTGATGTTTTAGAGAACATAATTATTTGTCCTTAAAGTACTAGTAGTTACAATGGGAGTGGCTAGTAACTTCAGCAATGGTTGTAATTTAAATCCTTTTCTGTTGTTAATTAAAGGCAGATAACCTTAAACATTATGCCAGGAGGCAACACCTGTTGTATGTCACACAAAAGAGCAGGCTTTAATTAATGATACAGTAGTTCACTGATAATATCACAGGTTAAGATGATTTACAGCCTCTGGGTCGAAGATTATAAAACTGAGATTGGAGACCTGGCTCAAATCTCAAGCATCTGATTGGAAGAAATGGAGGCAAGTGTCTGTTTCAACCTATCAGATGCTTGAAATTGAGACAGGTCTCCATTCTAATAATAATTATCATGAACCCAGGATTCAAATGGTGTACTGCTGGATGAGCTGTTGTGATCAGGTTTTGTCTGTTTGTCTGCCCATTCGTCTCTCTGTCTAACATTTAGTTGTGGGCAATGTAGAGGCTTACATTGTTGCTGAATCTTTACTTTGTTTACTGCATTGCTCAAAAGCATCAAAATACCTTATAGGTTTGTGCGCATCACTTTAAAACATCATTACATGCTAACAGGTTTTTACCAATATAGGCACTGTTGTAACTGACAATATGTGTCATTATTCTCTTTCAAGAAAAAAGTATTCAAGAATCCTCCACTTCATTATTATTCCCTTAACTCCATGAGATATGGCTGTTATTCCATGGGCCAACAGTGTAAACACTGTTCATACTAAGCCAGCACATCTGTACTGTCTAATCTGGATCTTCACTAGTCGCAATCACAATTGAATTTATATATTTCGTGTAAATGATAGTGCCTCTAGATTGGAGCAAACCCTCACTGCCATGGCGACTAAGCACCTAACCCTGCAATTCCGGCAACACAACATACTGAGCTAGCAGGGACAACCCCAAAAAAGGGTTGATCAGATAGCCCTGATTCACGTTACCATCACTGCATGACATCGGTAACGGGTTATTTTACTGATAACAGTTCTGACTATAAAGGGTCAAATGTGCATTTTTGCAATGTATTTAATGTGTTAGGCCACTGTAAAGAAAAGATGATTGTGTTTAGAGAACCACTTAACATTGAATGAAGCACTTGTTACCAGTTAACATTGAAAAAAGGATTTAAAATATTTGAAATTTTATTATCAATTGACAACTGTCAATATAAAGCTTTAATGTCATTCAAATTTACGAGCCCATATGGCATACGGTACGTTATATATTTGGCTTAAGCTAGTATATTTGAATCTGGCAATTGTATGTTTGAATCCTCCTTTCCTCCATAGACACACGTTTATTGTGTGGACTAACAGTGTAGATCCAGATCATGCGGCACATGGATATATGGAGGAAAAAGTTTAAATATGTGAATGCAACATGATGATATTATGATAATGTTTGTCAATATCTGCAGGTAGCCAGTCAGTGGGCTTGTAAGATTTTAAAAATATCTTATTCATACCCAAGATTTTAATTATAAACTAAGTAGGACTGGTCACTTACTTTAATTTTAACTCTTTCCTCCAAAGAAACACCTGAATTGCGTGGCCCAACAGTGTAGATCCATATCAGCCGGCATAATATTATGATAATGTTTGTCAATATCTGCAGGTAGCCAGTCAGTGGGCTTGTAAGATTTTCAAAGTATCTTATTCATACCCAAGATTTTAATTCTGAACTAAGTAGGACAGGTCACTTACTTAAATTTTAACTCTTTCCTGCGTGGGCAAACAGTGTAGATCCATATCAGCCGGCACATCTGTGCAGACTGATCACGATCTGCACTTATGGCTTTTTGATTTTTTAGGTTATTTCTAACGAAAATGCAACCAGTGCAGATTCTGATCAGATGGCACAGATTGATCTGGATCTTCACTGGTTACACATGCATAAAAATGCGTATATATGGAGGAAAGGGTTAAACACACTTATTTATGGTTTATGCTTTAACCCTTTACCTCATATACATCTTATGCCCCCTTTATCATTTGGGTGATCGATGCCCATCCATGCCATCTAATCAGGATCTACACTGTTTGCTTTTTGGTAAAAAAAACCCCCAAATAAATCAAAAGTCAAACAGTGTAGGTCCTGATTAGATGGCACGGATGTGGGTAAAGATTCAGACCATTATATTTTTACTGGTTTAATCAATGATGATTGATAAGAATTAAAAACCTTTGCCTTCTGACATAAAAAGTGGGATCTTTATTAGAGAGTAAAAATCTGATGTCATTCAAATAATGAAATAACTTTTCTTTATCTTTGATTTGTGACTCATTTGACATGACTTTCAGTGTCATAGGTATGAAGCATTTAGCAGTTTTGTTAAGGTAAACCTACATGAGGAAAGAAAAGAAATGAAAAGGAGATAGAGGTGTATGCTTGGGACAGATAATGCTTTGTTAACCCATTCCTAAATATATATGCATTTTACACATGTGCGACCAGAGTAGATCCAGATTAGGAAGCACATTTGTGCTTCCTGATCAGGATCTGCACTGGTTGCATTTTGGTCAGAAATAACCTAACAAATAAAAAGCGAACAGTGCAGATCCTAATCAGACAGCACGGATTTGCTGACTGATCTGGATCTACAGTACACTTTTTGCCCAGGCATAAAAGGTGTGTCTATGGAGGAAAGGGTTAACTATTTACTCAATCAGATATGGCTGTTTTTCCATTGGAAAACAGTGTAGATCCAGATCAGCTGGCACATCAGTGCCATCTGATCAGGATCTACAGTGTTCGCTTAAGATTAATTAGGTTGATTTCTGACCTGGATCTACACTGTTCATATTTAAATTTATTACACCTCACATGATTAGTTTACTATATAGCGTAATGTGACGTCACAGGGAGATAATCGCTCCTGTCACATATGTGACAGCATCATGTCACCCTCGCGTGGATCTAAAAATAAATATCTTGGAAATCCGATTACAAATTAACTTCTAACATTAATTTAATGTTAAGCAATTAATTTGGTCATAGTCAAGATCTCTAAAAAAACAAATGTTCGGTGTAATAAAATAAATATCACATCCCATTGGGGGAAACAGTTCGAAATATTAACCCTTGAGGAGGTAATGTAAACCTCGGCTAATGCCTCGGTTGACATTACTTCTCTCGGGTTAACAGCCTCGGTTGACATTACTTCTCTCGGGTTAACATTTCGTACTGTTTCCCCCAATGGGATGTGATATTTATATAGTGTATATAATTATGGAGTAAAGGGTTAAGGCATTGCTCCATTCCTATGTCATAGACAAAAAAGACAAATATCAAAATCTCTCAAACAGCACAATGCAGTTCCATCAAACTTTGCACAAATCAATGCATTTAGTGTATGATTATTTTACATACTTTATAAAAATTGTTTAAAAGACTTCGCATGTGATTACATGTGAGCCTTTTAACTTGACACTTTATAACATATGAGCATTTTCATGGCTTACCATAAGAATATAATATAATTGTTAGTCCCTCGTTTATAACCTCAATGCACAAGATTACGTATTAGCATTTTCATGGCTTACCAGAAGAACACTGCATAATTGTAAGTCATTTCATTATAACCTCTGTGCATTTGATTCGGCTACAGCATTGAAAATAAATTTTGCCTATCTCTATTTCAGACTAGAAAATTGCCGTAATGCAATGATGCTCGCAAAGCAGCATTTTGATATTCCTCTGGTTGTACGTCCTGAGGACTTATCAAGCTCTGATCTCGATGAGTTATCAGGCATGACCTATCTGTCCTACTTTATGAAACTCGACTCCCCGGGATACCATGCGACCTTGAACTTGGTGCGCCGCCTAATAAAGGGAACAACTGTAAACAACTTCACGGTAAATGTTTCTTTAATTTTCTTCATGCTACATTTTTCTTGTGTGATTTGAGAGCATTTCTCGTAACTTCATGTTAGAACCTGAGTATCCTTTACTAGGACCAAATGGACATTGGTTTTCAGGAGTCTTTAGTTAAATGCAGCAAGGAATGACTCTAAACTGACAACTGTATCTTTGATTGTGGTTTTTGAATACCATGCACTGATTGACCATTATTAGTTTTTGATGTATTGTAAAACTCAGCATGAAGAATCAATTACAGTCTTGTGCCAAGGTTATAAAGCTGAGATTGGAAACCAGTCTCAAATCTTAAGCATCTGATTGGCTGAAATGGCGAATGGTCGCCATTTCAGCCAATCAGATGCTTGAGATTTGAGACTGGTTTCCATGCTCAGTTTTATAACCTTGGGCACTTGTTGAAACAGTATTGTATGCATCTCTGGAATCATTTATTTGCTAAAAATAATGAATTTTATCTGCAAATCCTTCAGTAGTTTGCTGTTGTGAGCGAGTCTCAACTGTTCAATTTTACTTAATGCCAATATATTGGAGTCTATCATATATTTAATGGTGTTATAGAGTGACTGGAGCGATGGTCGACTATTGTGTAAGCTGGTGAATGCCGTCGGTGGCCATGTTCATGGATGGCCATCACTGTCTGCCAACCCTGTAGAGTGCATGCAGATGGGTAAGTTCCTAACAGAAAACTTTACAATGATTGTATTACAAATAAGAGGTCTTAGCTAGACAGATTTAAAGACAATTTCCATGATGATTTGGTTTAAATGACATCATTTTTATCATACAAAGACATAGACATGAGTTTTCGTGTTCTGAAATCAGTTTTGTAACATATTGTAAAATACATGTATCATGAAGCACCTTTTAGCAACACAAATTTACGCACTGCGCCGGGTGTGCTATACCGAGGTTGTTATTTTTGCTATTAGGACAAGTTTTTTAAGTTGTCAGATAAAACATAGCATCGCTGTGTAGGTATTGCTTTCTGATTTAGTGTCACTGTGATAATATTACAATAAATGATAGGTTGAACATTCTTTAATTGACAGCCCAAATCGGTTTATTTTTTATCATCCCTTGTATCACAATACTTAAGAATAAAATTTAAGCAGAATGATGGTTAATAATTTTGTGTACAGTATTAAATAAAGTATAATAACAAGTTATAAACTTGAGTTATAAACCGGAGTCCCAGGATTTGTATTGTGTTGTTTACATCTCATCCATAGCATGCTAATATCAAATTGAATTTTATTGCCAGACTGATCATATTACCATCAAAAAATGTTTTTGTTGCTTGTCTGTTTTTGTTTCTGGACAGTAGGGATACGAGTAATGCCCCCTTAGCAAACTTGGTGGTAGTGTTTATGGGTGGAATGTCTTGGTCAGCTTTGATAATCAGCTTGACTTCACCAGTAACATTAGAGTAAATAGTTGCATGATAAAAATAAACAAGAATTCTGTGTTTTCTTCTCCAAATGAAATATTTATTTCTCAGAATTTAATCAATTTCTTCTGATTTCTTCAACAATTAAAACAAATTTTTGTTCAAATTGTCCATGAAATATGTCTGATACTGAATACACTCTCAAGCTGGAAGGAAAGTCTCATAGAATGATGGCAGCAAATTGTCTCCTTTAAAACATTTATGTCTTAGAGTGTTCTTGCATTATTTTGAATGAACTTGCAGTACAGATGGGTTTCTTATATTGGCAACATATAAAAAATGGAGTATGAAAAAAAAATATAAGGGTCATTTTATGACGCATATTCTTGGCAAGATGTGTCACCCTTTAAAGAATAGATGATACATAGATCACTGTGTCTGTCTCTTCATCTGTCTATTGGTCTGTCCATTACAAAAACTTAAAGTTGGCTATTAACTTTGCCATTTCTCAATATTTCTTCAACAAACTTTCAAATTATATTGCTTATGACAAACCGGTCATGATGATGCCAAATTCTTTAGGTCATAGTTACATTTGATAGAGTCATGCCCCTTTTTTGGCTCCCCGAATAAATTCAGGGGAGCATATAGTTGCCGGGATGTACGTCCATCCCTACTACATACCGATTCATGTCTGGCTCATATTTCTTTTATTTCAAGTCAGATAGTCAGAAATGATCACCATAATGAGACGACGTGTCACGTGCAACATTTAGGTGGCTACCTTGAAGGTCATGGTGACAGCATGACCTTGCACTAAAATCGTGTCCAGCCCATAATTTTTTCTTTGAAGTCGGATTATAAAAATATTTCACAGAATTTATCGCCATAATGCGACAATGTGTCATGCACAAAATTTGGGTTGCAATCTTGAAGGTCAAGGTCACAGGATCACCTTGCACCAAAATCGTGTCCAGCCCATAACATTTTTATTTAAAGTCTAATTTTAAAACTATTTCACAGAAAAGATCACCATAATGAGACAACATGGCTCGTGCAACATTCAGGTCACTACCTTGAAGGTCAAGGTCACAGTTTGACCTGAAGCAACATCGTGTCTGGCCCATAACTGTCTTATTTGAAATGGGATTTTAAAATTATTTCACAGAAAAGATTACCAAACTTAGATGATGTGTTGTGCAACATTTTGGTTGCTACCTTGAACGTAAAGGTAACATCATGACCTTGAAGCAATATTGTGTCCTGTCTATTAAACTCTGTTATTTATAGTTGGATTTAAAAATTATTTCACAGAAATTATCACCATATTGAGGCCAGGTGTCACACAACATTTAGGTTGCTTTTTTGAAGGTCAAGGTCACAGCATAACCTTGAACCTTAATCATGTCCAGTCCATAACTTTGTTATTTATAGTTGGATTTCAAAATTGTCTGATTTCAAAGCACTACACTATTTTCAAAATTCACCTCAATAGTTATACAACTAACTGTTTTTGTGACAAAGTACCCATTCGGGAAGCATCACCCGTCTTTGACACGAAAACTTAATGTTGCCTATAACTTTGACATTAATATTTCTTCATAATGTTTTCAAATTATATTGTTTATGACATCATGCTCGTGATGAAGTCAATTTTAGGTCAAGGTCAGATTTGATGGATTTAACACAAAAACTTAACATTAACTTTAACTTTGCCATTTCTTAGTATTTCTTCCTCAACCTTTTATATTGTTCATTACAATAGCTCATTATGATGCCAAGTTCTTTATGTGGAGATGGAGTTATGCCCCTTTTTGTAATTGCATTTTTATTCTGACATAGTACCTGAGGGAGACACAAGTGTTCAACTGAACACCCATCTAGTTTATTTTTTTTACTTGATTGAAAAGCTTGAACTTGTATTTTGATCATTTGGGTCTTTTTATATCTTGATCCCAGTCTGGGAATTGTCTTCTTGACACTTGAGTAATTGATACGGGACTTAAAATAAATTCATCTTGACCTGCTTCATTTTAATCAAGACACTTTACTTCCCAATTTTTTACTTTGACTTAATCTTAAAAGTTTTCTTGCACTTTGTATATATCTTTTACATAACTCAAGTGATTGATACAAAACTTAAAATAAGTGTCCAACATGTTGACCTGCTACATTTTCTACAAGTTCCAAAATGCTTCCAAAAATAGTTTTCTGTTAATCCTCATTTTAACTTGAAATAAATGGTAAATTTATCATATGACTACTGTTAAAAGATTTGATGACAAATTCATCAACAGGACTGACTCACTAGTTTTCTAACTTTCCAAATATAAATAATTATACCCCGTTTTAATTAAGAATTTAAAGTACTTTGATGTATTTAAAACCAATTTTCTCTTTCCTCATCGACTTGTTCATATGATTGCTGTTTTCACATGGGCATTTGACAATACCATAACTAGGGATTATTCTAGACCTTAAAAAGGGGCAGGGTGGCACAAAAAAGGGGCAGGGTGCTGACTGCGCTAGGGCAGGGCATATTTTGCAAACGTAATTTTGTTTAGAAAAAAAGCTTAAAATTGTTAATGTACAAGTTATTTACATGCTTTTGTTTTAGATTATTTAGTTGCTGCTAAAAATTGTATTGTTATCACTTATTTAGCTTTTTCAGAGACGAAAACCACAAACAACAGTTGGTGATTCATAATGCCATGAGCTTAATCATTTTATATTTTAAGGGATCTAGCTAGTAAAAAGTGCTATAACTTAAAATAGTGAAAACCTGCTAGAACTGCATACATGTGATATCAAACTGGAATTTGGGTATCAAAACTGGAATGGTTAATTGCATATATTGACACTGAAACAGTTATGTATTTCTTCATTTCATTCTTTGTGATTAACTGATTTATGATTAGCTGTCTTGCTGATACATAAAACGTATAATTCGGGTTCTTTGATTAATTTTAGATTTAAAGAGTGTTTCAAATTCGTATCCGAAATTCGGACTATCCGAAATCATGTACACTTACTCCGACTATAGATTTTTGGTGTGTTGATGAAGTTTTTCGGCATCAAATTTATTGCATTGATAGAAATATGTGATTCACATATTTTAGAACATTTTTTACTGTTTGATTGAGTTCTAAATTGTGTTATTTTAGCGGACAAAACCAAAAGCAGAATGTAGGCAAATCCATCAGTTTTCATTACTATACGTAGAATATATTTCTTTTTCGTCAAATTATAGCTTTGCTTATCCTATTACTCAATAAAAATATCATTCATTTCATAAAAAGCAATATCTCCTTTTAATTTTAAACGCAACTTGTTAAAATATATCGGCAAAAACGGAGCGACGTCCGTGAAATTGTAGATTTCATGATACGGTTCGGATGCGATTTCTGGACTGTTAAAAAGTTATGATAAAGCTTTTACCAAAATTATACTTTCTTTCGCATTTTAAACCATAATTCAGTTGAAAATAATTGCAGAATTATTATTCAAATCTCGGTCGTCGATATTTACGCTTTGCGCAACAATTTGTAAACCCCCGCATTCGTATTATCAGAAATATTTAGACGTTGGTGTTCTAGATTCCTGGCATTACTGACGGCGGCATACAAGTTTATCCATATTTTAACTCTGTGCCTTATTAATGTTACATCAAATACACGTACATATTTTAAGATTCAATAATTACGCGTACGGTTTGTTATTTGTCGGTTGCACGGGACACAGATCAAAGAAGAAAGCCGACATATACATGTATCAGGGGACGCTGTTCACCACCCTTGTTGCAAATTTAGATTAACGTCATTCATTTTACCTTGATAGAATTTTCGAGTTATGGTCTAAGCTGTCATCAATCAGTCTTAAGTTGTGTAATCACTTGTTTATTCTCAATCAGTTTTATCGCGCTACATGTACGCTGGATGCAATCGGTTAGCGGAAAGGTGTTAGTATGACGCGGTACGATAATTTAAAGCAGTGTTCGACAGGCTTTAAAAAGGTGTCAGATCGGCGCATCACGATCATTAAAAAAGTGATTGACATCTATGATTGCAATTATAGATGGGCATTATTGTGGCAGGAGGGCGCGGTTTGTTAGCTTCGTTCGGGCTAAAGGGCGGAGCTTAAAAGGGGCAGGGCGGGGCGCCCTTCTATTCCGCGCTAGAATAATCCCTAATAACATTGTTTTGATCACTCTATTTTCGACGTTTCGGCATTAAGCCTTTTTTCAAGATCATGTAGAAAAAATTTCTACATCTTTCTCATTGTTTTACAGCACAGTCATGTTATTTTCTTGTTATTTACATTCATCCCTGATAGGATGTAATTTAATGTTTGATGATAGTTTTAATTTTAAAATTGAATTAACATCTATTTTAAAATATATTTTATCAAATGTTAATTATTATCAGTTGCATACATTTCCGACAATATTATTCAAATAGTCAAGTGTTTCATCTCCTCTGTTTTACTTAATAAATTATGTTCCCAAAACCAGGGAATGGCTTAGAGGGAGACTTGGGAGAAATAGTCTCCCAAATTTTCAAATCTTCTCCCTCTACTGGGTCAAGGGAGAAGTTTTTCCCTATATGTTTTTTAAAGAAAGCTGAAAATTTCTAGAAACTTCTCCCTAAAATTGGAAAAACTTCTCCCTGTTCTCACAGCCTGAGCCAATCCCTGAAAACATTTTGGGATATTTAAAGTCTGTCAGTCCGAGTTTTCTTGTTCGAGCTGTTTTTCAGCAGCCACTGTCAGAATTCAATGAGACTTCAGGGGAAGCTTCACTACCTGGAGGAAATAATATTATTCTCTTTGAAAAACTATACAGTTTAAAATAGTGCCATAATCGGCGGAGCTTTTTTCTGGGCCACCTCCAGAAATTTTATGAAGCATTACAAGTTATGTCAGCTTGTTAGTGCAATTACAGAACTTTGATAATGCTTGTATAACATTGTTGCTATAATCCCATGTTTACTTCATTTGTATTTCTCAGCAACCACTTGCTACATTCAATGGAACTAAACTTTAGTGGATGTTATAATAAAAATTATTAGCGGTGCTGTAAAATTACAGTTCCTGGGTTTATTGAAAATAAGATCATTACATTAGTCCATGCACTTAATGAAAGGGTATAGTAGGGGAAACTACTGATGATTGCAAATACTGATTACTGAAATTGTGTTATCTCCCTTTGCATCATGTACGGGTAATCACCATAGAAAACAGTTCTTGGATAAGGATTTATAAAAAGGAAACTTGAGAAAACTGCTTAATAAACACCTTATTGACAATTTAACATGACTTTATCTGTTTTGGTGAACTTCAAGAAATTTGTACAAAAGTTAACCTATGTACAAGTACTGTTCTGCCTTTGATATTAAAGCTATCATGCTGAACCCAGGTCCTCTGTGTTACTATTAGTTGTCCAACACTAGCTATTAATAAAAAAAATAAAAATATAGCTTTAAATCTTGGTGTGGTGTGGCAGTCCTGTTCAATTGTAATGCCAACAGATATATTTAGTTTACACAATGTTTGTTATGATTTGATTTGATTTTTTCTTAGGAATGGATGGAGCGAAGGGTTTAGGAATTGAGCCAATCTTGTCAGCCAAAGAGATGGCAGACCCTGAGGTGGACCATATTGGCATCATGGCTTATGCTGCCTACTTCATCAAGTTCAAACCTGTGAGGTCTTCCTCCGAGAAAGTCATGTTCACCTCCCTGCCACAACACACCCCTGTCGGACAACAGGTAATGTACTGTTACACACAAACACTGTAATATCATACAGGAAGTAACTGCAGTAATATTCCAGTCAAACGCCTCTCCCATAAACAATGCCCCCATGTTATTTTTAGGGAAAAATTGAGTTAATTTATATTTATTATCCAATTTCCTTCAGAATCTTATATTTAAATAAAAAAAAAACAATATAAATAATGAGCAATCCCACTTTCAAAAATGTAATGCCCAGGTCAATTTAAAGGAATATTACTGTATTTATTTTTGTGTTTGTAACCATAAGAATTGTTGAATGCTTTGTGCATATTTTTATTTTCTTACAAGGCGTAGTGTACTGTTGTATGTCATGAATGCCATTATACAGGTATGACAACACGATGGCAATGCAGAGTTCTTTGAGCTGATTTTACATTTACCTTAGCATCAATGAATGCCATTATACAGGTATGAAAACACTATGGCAATGCAGAGTTCTATGAGCTGATTTTACATTAGCATCAATGAATGCCATTATACAGATATGACAACACTATGGCAATGCAGAGTTCTTTGAGCTGATTTTTACATTAGCATCAATGAATGCCATTATACAGGTATGACAACACGATGGCAATGCAGAGTTCTTTGAGCTGATTTTACATTTACCTTAGCATCAATGAATGCCATTATACAGGTATGAAAACACTATGGCAATGCAGAGTTCTATGAGCTGATTTTACATTAGCATCAATGAATGCCATTATACAGATATGACAACACTATGGCAATGCAGAGTTCTTTGAGCTGATTTTTACATTAGCATCAATGAATGCCATTATACAGGTATGACAACACTATGGCAATGCAGAGTTCTTTGAGCTGATTTTACATTAGCATCAATGAATGCCATCATACAACTATAGCAACACTATGGCAATGCAGAGTTCTTTTAGCTGATTTTTACATTAGCATCAATGAATGCCATTATACAGGTATGACAACACTATGGCAATGCAGAGTTCTTTGAGCTAATTTTACATTAGCATCAATGAATGCCATTATACAGATATGACAACACTATGGCCATGCAGAGTTCTTTGAGCTGATTTTACATAAGAATCAATGAATGCCATTATACAGGTATGACAACACTATGGCAATGCATAGTTCTATGAGCTGGTTTTACATTTACCTTAGCATCAATGAATGCCATTATACAGGTATGACAACACTATGGCAATGCAGAGTTCTATGAGCTGATTTTTACATTTTCATCAATGAATGCCATTATACAGATATGACAACACTATGGCAATGCAGAGTTCTTTGAGCTGATTTTACATTAGCATCAATAAATGCCATTATACAGGTATGACAACACTATGGCAATGCAGAGTTCTATGAGCTGATTTTATATTAGCATCAATGAATGCCATCATACAACTATAGCAACACTATGGCAATGCAGAGTTCTTTGAGCTGATTTTTACATTAGCATCATACAAGGCCATTATACAGGTATGACAACACTATGGCAATGCAGAGTTCTTTGAGCTGATTTTACATTAGCATCAATGAATGCCATTATACAGATATGACAACACTATGCAGGCTGTCAACCGATTCCTGTATTCCTATATTTCTCCTATATTTTGGATCAGAATCCTATATTCTGAAAAGCCTCCTATATTCCTATATTTCTCCTATATTTTTATGTGTATTCCTATATTTTGTAGTATTTGTTTTTTGCCGATACATGAAGAGAGTAAATATTGCTTTGATACTCTTCTGCTTTCTTCTTTTTTTTTCAAGAACAAAACTCAACTTTTAGATTGGTGAAAACTTGGCGGGTGGCATTCACTTAAGTTTTAATCTGATTCTCTAACAACTTTGTAGCAGGTTTCTGTGTATTAAGGCTTACCTTACAAAAACAAATTTTCACTTATATGCAGATTCCAGAATTCTTGTTGCAGTTGCAACCAAATGCAAAAAATATTAAAGATCATTAAATTTTATTCACCAACTGTAAGGACTAGAGAGCTTTTACTTGGTATGGTGTATGCGGTAGTCTAAAACGACAAGATGGACACTTGGGAAAAACATGCTTGACTGTGAACAAGAATTCTTCTTTTGTGGTCAGTTTTCCAGTTTGAAAAGAGTGTTATCAAACTCTGTTGGAAAAGAGTGTATGCAAAAGAAAGAGAGAATGCAAAAGAAAGTGTCTTTACAAAAACAATAATTTTCAAAAGGCAAAGTCAAATAAACAAATAAAGGGAGGTAATAAAAACAATATTATTTGATAATTTGCAACAACTGTTTGTTAAATAAATTGAGATAACTTTAGAATTTTTTTTAATGAGATAATCTGCAAAATATTTGCATAGTTTTCTAAAATTATTGTTTTTCTTATGGAACCACTGAATGGATAAAAGTTAAATTACTGTTAAACTTAAATAAACCTTAAAAGGAATAATGTCAATCTATTCCCATGAAGGCTTTGGCTTTTGAAAATTATTGCTTTTGTATAGAAATTTAATGGCAGTTTGAATTAAAGTTCAGTTATGGTTATAACTTGATAAGTTTTTATCATTTCTCTTGAAACTTGTAGCAGTATTCTTTGTATTTAGGTTTACTAACTTATTTGACTGCAGTACTGTTCCATGCAGATTAAATAAATAAATGAAATCATATTCCGGAACTTCTAGAGTATTGAAGGGCATATAATTTTGTATGATGTATTTCGTACAGGTTCTCAATAGAGTTTGACCAACGTAAGGCCTTGGGGTCACTTTTGACTGAAACCCTTTTGGACATTGTAACTCTGATTTTTACACACAAAGCAATATATGAGTGGATAGGTCGATGTACAGTACTATATATCATAGAAGACAAACTAAAACTGAAAAAATCCAGCTTTGTTAATGCATTTTCTGCATTTCCCCCTTGTTTGAATGGTCATTCAGATGCTTGTGATGTGCTTGATGGTGCTGTTGTTAAAATTAATGGTTTCCATCATTTACAGTGGACATTTTGAACATTGATAATTGTAGAAACAGTAAATGCACATGTGAAAATCATTTGTAAAAGTGCAAGTAAATAAAACTACCGGCATTATCAGTTCCAAACTCCTATATTTTGCCTCAAAATCAACCAAAAACTCCTATATTTGTTGCAAAAATATTCCTATATTTTTCCTATATTTTGGAGATGACCTGGTTGACAGCCTGCACTATGGCAATGCAGAGTTCTTTGAGCTGATTTTACATTAGCATCAATGAATGCCATTATACAGGTATGACAACACTATGGCAATGCAGAGTTCTATGAGCTGATTTTACATTTACCTTAGCATCAATGAATGCCATTATACAGGTATGACAACACTATGGCAATGCAGAGTTCTATGAGCTGATTTTTACATTAGCATCAATGAATGCCATTATACAGATATGACAACACTATGGCAATGCAGAGTTCTTTGAGCTGATTTTACATTAGCATCAATGAATGCCATCATACAACTATAGCAACACTATGGCAATGCAGAGTTCTTTGAGTTGATTTTTACATTAGCATCATACAAGGCCATTATACAGGTATGACAACACTATGGCAATGCTAAGTTCTATGAGCTAATGTTACATTTTTACATACATTAGTATTATTCACCACTGTAACATCTGCGTCTTGTGAAACTATTACATGGTATTAAACAGAAAAGTGGTTGGTAATATAGTCCAACTTCAATAATTTGAACAATTCGCAAGAAAAATGTTGGTATTATTATTTATATTGCTGTTTAAATAAAATTAACTGGTTTATATTGTTTTAAATTAACACATACTTTTTACACTAGGATTTAGCAGTTAGTACTATTGAAAGATTTCCTTGGTCATCACTTTCAGTGATGATTTTCCACGAAGGGATAAATAAATCACAAAAAGATTATTTTCTGTGAAGTTTGCAATTCAAACACTGGTGACATCATATTAGGATAAAATTGTTTGTCTGCAAGAGGTAATTATCAAAGTGCAAAATGACTTAAACGATATATCAAAAAAGAGTTTGAAATGTTTTGGGCGAAATTAATGAACAACAATGATTTGCTTGTCTGGTCTCTGAGTTCAAATTTCAAAATACAGGGATGTTCAAATTATCAAAATTAAATGTATGTAGACTATAAAGGGGTTCTGCCTGGACCAAAAACAAAACAGTTGGAAATAACTACAGTGTTCAAATTATCAAAGTTTGAATTCAAGAAGTTTTACTGCACTTTGGTAATGTTAGATTACATTAAAATACACTAACAGATATAGTGACTACATATAAAATTCACTGTCAAAAAAACTTCTATTCATTTGCAATTCATAATATGAAAACAAAGAAATTTTAATAAATTTTGTTCCATTTTAAAATAAGAAAGGAGTATTTGAATAGGCAACTTCTGAAATAGATGAGTCTGCCTTCACAATCTTTTTACCTAAAGTACAATTAAAAATGTGTAACAGACCAAAATTAAGACATTAATGTATCTTGTGACATATGACCAGCCTTGCAGTTAACATTTGATAATGATGAATAGAAATAATGATATAACACTGTTTTACATATTTGACCTTCCAATTTAAATATAATAATGTTAGCTTGTTGGACCATAAAACTATGTTGTTAGGGTCATCAGTTTGAAAAATGGTTTCATACCCTATGATTCCTTTTTAATGATCCTTCACAAGCTGTAGACTGACTCCTGGGAGATTTCTGACCAGTGTAGATCTGGATCAGATTTCACAGGTGTCAGATCACACTGCACATATACCTGTGCACATTTGCAGTTTGATCAGCATTCCCAGCCTTTGCAAGCAGTTCTACAACCAATGAATGTGCTGGTTCAAATGAAACCCTTTACTCGCTGGGATGGTTTTGATCCCTTGGGGAAACAACTAAGGTCCAGATCAGCCAGCTCATCCATACTCTCTGATTGGGATCTACACTCTTTGCTTTTATTAGGTTATTTTGACCAAGATGTTAATGATATAAATAAGATCAGGTGGTGCAGATGTATCAGCTGATCTGGATCTAAACTGGCAATCCATGTCATATTAGGGATATCCATATTCTAAAGGGTTTAAGGAAAGCCAGACCCTTACACACATTATCATGTAGGCATGGGAGACCAAGATCAGACTGCACAAGTGCATAAGCAGAACCGTCAGGATTAAAATCAATTTAAAACAATCATAACATTTTTAATAAATAAATTATTACAAATAGACTTAAAACTTGTGAATAACTACAAATAAAAATAATCAGTTTGTAATAAAAAGAACTTTTCATTTTTTTTTTAAAGTTAACTTAAATGACCAGTATTCTATTCAGGATGCATTAGCTTGGGTTGTTTAATAGGTAGAATATGGTACAGTAATACAATACATCACTCAACTAGTAAATATGTCATGAAATTTGATTCAGTGGTTGTGTTACTTTTTACTGTAGTAAAAATATTTCGGCCATAATTACCTTTAAATTAGGGCGGGGTAGATGGAGTCGTAAATTCTAATTTTAATGATATCGAATAAAATATTGTGAGGAAATTAACAAAAGGAAATGAGTTCTAAACAGTCACTGAAGCAATCTCCAGCTCTACAGGTGCTAGTGCAGAAATATGAAGGAGATAAAAATCTATATGAAAATATAGGTGTTGGAAATAGGAAGTCAAAATTGTTCCGGTTCAACATCTCGGGAGAATCCAGTGCCAGGCTCTCCGGAAATTAAACACAGAGAAGAACGAGAAACGTCATCCATCATTTATAATAATGCTGGGGTCAAAGCAGACACTGTGAGATCTACTGGGATCTATAAGAATGTACATCCCAGGCGGGAAAGCAGAGATCCTCAGTGACCAAGGGGGATTTAACAACGAAAGAACCTGCTCTGAGAACTGCAGCTCCTGGGAGAAAATCTGCTTCTTTGCAAAAGAAACGCCAATCTAAATTACCTAATGTCTCATTTTCATTTCCTCCGCAGAATTCATTTTATAATATCACGGTATGGTTTTTTGTAGTTTGACATTCATTAAATACCAGATGTATTTATTTAAGAACTTTTAACAGATAAGAAAGGGGAAAATTTAAATTGTATAATATTCAAAATAGTAAGAGAAATAATTTTAACAACATGAGCATTAATGTATATTTTAGAACTATTCAACCAGAATGTTTTCCTGCAGTGCTAGAAGAAAACAATCATGTAGTATAATGACCACCTGTTGGCTGTTAATATTTTTAATGTCCTAGAATTATAAAAATACAGTTTTAGGATTATACAAATGTACTGTTCAATGATTGATGAAAATTTTATGAGAAAAAAAGTTACATTTTATTAGTTTTTAAGATATTTTTTGTTAGTTAACAAATTTCTGTGCTTGAATACACCTGGGATCTAGGGGATCTCAATGGTTATCTGTAAGCTTGGCAAATTCCTTGGTATTGTTGTACCATGTCAGATCAACAAATATTTTCATAATTATACTTTATATCATAATAATCATCTACATAATAAAAAAACTTACTAGATTTATAGACATTCGAGATTTCTCAGTATAACACACAATCAAGATGTGTCCATAGTGTAACATCAGCAGACCTAATAGAACGTCCTGCTTACAAAAGCCGTTATTTCCTAATATTAAGTAGCAGCTATAAGTATAAGAAACTTTAATTGATATTATTTTGTAAACTTTTACTTATTTTTATAACAGTTTAGTATTTTTAATGATAGTAAAATGTATTATTTATTTGTAAAGTGACAATGCATTGGGTATGAACAAAAACACACACTTCTGATTGTTGTTTTCCAGGCCAGTTTCAGTATTACGCTGGAAGATGATGATGTTTCAGCTGGTGATATCCGTGCTGAGGTCATTGGTCCTGACTCCAATCATAATGTCCACTTTAACTGGACAGGACGCTCTGGGCATGGCTACTTTACACCGACAGAAACTGGCTTACATAGGGTGAGTGTTTCTGCATGACATAATATTATATAATTCATACTACTGAACTGAGGTTTAACTCCTCATTCATTTTATATGTAGAATGCATAGGCAGGTTAGGGTCTACAGTAGGGCCCAAGATTGCAAAACAGCTATTGGCAATCATGTCTATCCAGGCTATAAATATGGATGGTATATATTCTGCACTGTTGGATATCATTCCCTGTATATCTCATTCTGATCTGTTGGGGGAAATATTAGATTTTATTATACCTCACGTGATTAGTTTACTATACAGCATAATGTGACGTCACATGCTGACAATCCGTAATGTTACCCTCTTGACATTACCTATACGCCCGCTTGACATTACGAATCGGCCCTCGTGATATTTATATACTAATATATCCTGGAGTGAACCTTTTACTCCATAGATACACCTTTATTGCATGGGTGGTCAGTGTAGATCCAAATAAGCCCACACATCTGGCCATCTGATCAAGATCTGCACTGTTGGTTTCTAGGTTATAGATAGCCCCACATATCTAATAGCAACCAGTGCAGATCCTGATCTGATGGCATGGTTATGCCAGCTGATCTGGATCTATACTGTTTGCCCATATGATAAAAGGCATTTATACAGAGTAAAGGGATATGGGAAAACTATCAAATATTACATGCTGCCCCACCTTGTCAATCTTGTGCAGCTTTATCAGTCAGTAAGAATGTTGATATTTTCAGTAATTGGATATTCTTGAGGAAATTATACCCTCATTGTCATTTTCAAAGTTTTGAACAGGGGCTTTTACATCTTTCACAGATAAATAAACAGCATGGTATCAGATTTCTGTTATAAATTGAAACTAAAATATGTATATGGTACCTGTTTGTGCAAGGGTAATTGTACCCCATCCTCATGTACAATAGTGGAGGGTAACAGATACCCAGCCATAATTTATGTGATATGATTAATGGCTTGAGTAATGCAGAACATTACCAGTTTAGTGAGATTTAACAATATTTGAGCCAGTCTCTAACAAAATGACCCTTATTGCATTATTAAAATTGTCCCCACTATCTAGTCTCAATAATTCGACTGCAAGCACAGACCCATTATCATACTGACTTTTACAGATGTCTGTTCTTTACGTCTCAAGCAGTTACGATCAAAACTGTGGTGGAAACCGACCCGATTTAAATCCTGTTATTTATCGATAAACTTGACATGGTGAGTCAGGTAAACTTGAAGCGCGGAAATCGAAATTTGTTGACATGTGTGGAGGTTTAAAAGAGTTTTGCATAAAAAACGAAACCGTTATTTATAAAGGATTACATGTATTGATTCTACTTGAATGTGACTTTTCAGGTATGTAATTTTTTTAAAGGTACATATGGTTTAAGATGCTTTATGGAGCCACCAACGTTGCGATCAAATTCCCATTGGCGGCATATAGAAATAGAACGAAAATTTTCCGCATTGATTTGAATGCTAACTGGGTTGTACGCAAAAGGCAAATATCGCATATATAGAAAAGCCTTTGTCGCGTACAAATAGTTGTGCTACCCACTATCCTAACTTTCACTGCCTGTTCTGAGAATTTGTGTGAATATTTAACTTAATGAGAAGTTAGCAAGGTAAATTCAGGTAAAAAGTAGCAAAATATTTACAGTGAAGGGGATGTAAAATGATGCATTTTATTGTGGCTTGAGGCCCAAGGGTCATTTTGTCAGACAGGACCATTTATAGCAACTGGTTCTTTCACTTAGTCATCAGATATTATATCTTACATTAAACTGTGATTTTGAGGAAAGAAATCATGAAAACAGAACAAAGCTTTTAAAATAAGCAGATTTAATCAGGTAATTTGTGTCACTTTTGTGGGGTTATGCTTATGCAGAAATTATTGTTAAGCCAAATGCATAGATTCCCAGATCAAAGGGAATTACTAAAACAATGCAATTTAAGTATTTGGTGAGTTGTCACATGTTTAACCCTTTTCTGCATAAACATGCCATAATGGCATGGGTGAACTATGTCATTCTTGCATACCAGATCAGGTCATCCGGTGATTTCACCCGTGTAGGAAATTATGATTCTACACCAAACCCCCCCCCCCCTTCCCCACCGTGTAAAATGAGTCACGTGAGTGATGTCATATATTCAAGTTATTGACGTCATTTATAAAAATGGTTAGCGCGTTAATGTCATTATTTCAGCATAAGGAAAATAAAAAAGTTTCTATACATGCATAGAAATGTTATAAATAATAAAAGGTATGCAAGAAAACGTATCTTGCATGAGACATTCGGTAAAGATAGAAAAATCTGTCACCTCGTGTGAACTGTTTTGGTGGGAACTCGGCAGAGCCTCGTTCCCGCAAAACAGTTAACCCTCGGTGACAGATTTTTCCATCTTTACCTCACACTCATGCATGATACTTATATTCCCGACCAGAACACACATCCATGCAATCTGACCAGGATCTGCAATGTTCGCTTTTTGATTTACAAGGTTGTTTCTGACCAAAAAGGGAACAGTGCAGATCCTGATGAGACGGCACTGTTATGCGGCTGATGTAGATGTACACTGATTGCACAGTTTAACACGTGTATATATGGTGTAAAGGGTTTAGACATTATAATTATGTTTTCTGACAACTCTTTTGTATTCTTTTCCAGTTGAACATATTCTGTGAAGGTCAGGTTATAAATGGTTGTCCTGCATCCTTCAAGGTGATGGCTGATCGCTCTAAGGTCACTCTGAAAACTGTAGAAAGTTGTTCACTGGGAACGCTCACCGAACTGCAGGTATATACTTGGGAAACTACTTTATTCCGCTTGTTTATTTTGTGTCATTTTCTGCTTAGGTAAACAAGCAATTTTTTTTTTGAAAAGTTAACATGAGTTATTTAAACCTTTACTTCGCAAGATACAGCTTGTATTCCATGGTCTCGAAAGTAGAACTCAGATCAGCCGATGCATCCCTGCAGGATTTACACTGTTCAGTTTTAGATTTTTTAGTTCATTCAATAGCAAAATGCAGCTAATGAAGATCCAGATGAGTTGGCACAGATCGTCGCCTTAGTGCAATATTTTAATTGTACTTATACCGTTATTGCACTAAGGTGACGAGATGTGCTGTCTTTTCAGTATTGACACCAGTCTCCAATTTAATAATTGATGTTTCTATAGGTTAAAAGTTTAAGACATTTTGACTGTCATCATAGAATATATCAATTGATGGCACTGGAAACCGTGAGGTTATGTTACAAGGTTCATTACTGAAAAAAATTGATGGCTAAAAAGAAATTGTCCAACACATTGTTTTTGAGTGAAATGGCAAAAGCTTATTAATAGTAATATTGTAGGTAAACAGTGCAACTGCAGGAGACGGTGAAGTGGAAATTCATGTGCGCGCACCAAGTGGTCGCTCTATGAACCTCAGTGCAGTCCCACGGCATGGTGGGAACTATGTCTCCAATTTTAATCCCACGGAAGTTGGTACGTATATGATATACAGCACAGCGGAGCACTCTGGGATATGTTTAGTCACAAAATATTCTGCCTTTGTTTGCACCACATGTATTTTGTAACTTGAAACAAACGCTACAGTTCTCTGGTGCTGTAGGAGAGTTTAGGGAGTTCTGACTCCAAAAGCTTTCTGTACCTCTGCTATTAAAATAAATTAACTATTTCTTAATTGTAAAAGAAATCATTGACTTTACTATAAAAGAAAACATCTCTAGGTTTTATTTATTGCAATGAAACTTGAGTTTAAACTCTTTTTATGTTCTCTGCCTTTCAAACATGTTTTTGGATTGTTGACGTCATTCCTTAAAATGACGTCGTAGGGATAAGCAGACAACAATACTTGTTATGCTTTTAGTGGTAAACAATATCGTTTATTGTGAAAATATGTAATAATGGGATTATGAAATAGAATTGTTAATTCTTTCCAGACATTCAACTTCTAAATATGTCAAAAATATCACAGATGCCACATTTTTGCATGAAATGGCTCATTTTTAAGTTCTGTTAGACTGCTACAGGAGCTAAAACCAGTTCTGTTTATAGATTAATGTTACAATCTAGGAGAGCCGCCAGAAGTCTCAAGATTAAGAGAAAGAATGCCTGTCTCAAATCTCAAGAATCTGATTGGCTGAAATAGAAACTTGTCACCATTTCAGCCAATCAGATGCTTGAGATTTGATAGAGGTCTGCAATCTCAACTTTATAATCTTCAGATCAGGACTAAATCTTGCAATCTAAAGATCCAGAGCTAAACTTAAAACCATACACTATTGTCCAGTTTCCCCACCCTGTACATGGTTTACAGATATAATCAGAATTACAATATTAAATGTAATCACAAACCATTACTTTATTGTCTCTAATTACAGAATTAGATTCAATTTACTTTTAAAACAATAAAAACATGCTTTAAATCATGGAAGGTTTTAATTTGCTAAAAGAATTGTGAACTTATTTGATATTTAAAAAAAAGAATAAATTTCTTTGAGATTTTTTAGTATCTTTGAAAACAGACAGCTATTTTTAAAATGTATTTCTCCTTGGGGTGTTGATAGGTATGAATACTTTTTGGCATTCAACATTATCATTTTTGTTAATTTTTATGTTATTTTTATGTTATTTTTTGTTATTACACAATTAAAAATCAAGTGTATCAAAAGAATGTTTAATCATGTATCATCATGTACAGTATTCAGCATAAATCTTGTTACATAAAAGAATCTATTATTCTTATAGAATTAGATCTAAATACTATTTTAACAAGTACTCTTCCATTATAATTAATGAACCTTTTAATTTAAATTATATAACTCATTTATTATATAAGAATGCATGCTAATGTAAATTGTTAATTTTGTAAATGTTAAAGTTGTCTTTTAAAAATTAATAAAAAAAATCCTATAGTCTAGAAAGTGTAGCTGGTATTGTACGCAAATCAGTGTTCCCCTATATATACATACTAGTTTCTACAATTAAATAGTAAGGTTCTAGGGTCCGCTTATTCCCTATGTATGTTTAGTGAAAGACCAACTGGTCCCAAGGTTATAAAACTGAGCATGGAAACCAGTCTCAAATCTCAAGCATCTGATTGGCTGAAATGGCGACCAGTCGCCATTTCAGCCAATCAGATGCTTGAGATTTGAGACTGGTTTCCAAACTCAGTTTTATAACCTTCAACCCAGTTTGTGTCATTGTTTTGCTTACAAAGCTGTGTTTAACCCTCTACTCCATATAAATTAGGCGGTTTTTATCACATGTGCAAACAGAATAGAACCGGATCAGCTGGTAAAAACTATGCTGTCTGATCAGGATCTGCACTGTTTGCTTTTCGGTCAGAAAAAATCTGATAAATCCAAAAGTGCAGATCCTGATCAGATGGCTTAGTTGTAGTTGTGCCAGCTGATCTGGATCGCTCTGTTAGCACGTGTGATAAAAGGCATATATATGGAATAAACGGTTAAAGGCTTAAGTTTTAATTTAATACTTAAGTGTGTTTTCAGATTCTTATAATAATAATGTCTCATTTTATAATATCAGCTGTTACAATTTTGGATTGATCAAGTTAACGTTTTATTTTGTGATTTAGAAGTGTTATTGTATTAAAGCTTTGCATGGCAATTGCTTAATTGGATGGTTTGTAAACTAGTGTATTTTATGGCCTCAAATGTGTTAGAATTAATAGAATTTATGTTCAGTAAAAGGGCTAAGGTAAAGCTTTATGAAAATAAACTAAATAATAATACATGTACTGATCGACTTTAAAGTGAAGTATACTACCTTTTTGTCAAAAATGAGAAAATAGCAATATTTTTTATAGACCAATTTCTTTTTTCAGAAAATAGCATTCCAAACATGACCATGCATCAATAGTACAATTTGAAATGCATTAAATAGTTTGAACCTGAAACAAACAAATTTTTATAATGTTTTGGTGTCCTTGTTCTTAAATTTGTTTCACGCTGTTAGTTATAAATACAATTTCAAATTACAAAACTGATGTACACTGTACTAAGTTACTTTGTTGTGCAGTATAATTTTTCTAACAATCATCTTTTTATATTTTTTATCTGTTTGTTTACAAAGAAGAAGTCCGTCATTGTGTGATTGTTGAATGGGCCTGATGGACTTATTGTAAAAGCAATGAAAATTCAAATCTTTTATACTGATTGAAAAAAAACAACATAATTTAAAACTAAATGACAGTTTTTCATTGTAAAGAAAGTGTTAAATATGTTCAACCCAACAGTTAGAAAAGTTATTTTTTACGGAGAATTTTATTTTTAAATTAGGAAAACATAAGTAACATTTCTATCTGCATTACTTATAATTAGGCAACCTTTTCCCTTAATGTTGTCTTATCCTCTTATAATATAAAATTCTGATTCCATTTGAAATAAAAACAAATGATGTAAATACAATCTCTGTGAAATTTCACTTGAATAAGATACCTAAAATTGCGCCAGAGTGTCTTCCATATGTTGTAGACCACCTCAAACACATTTTCAGACTAAGATTTAATTTAACCCTTATTCTGGCCATGTTATCCTAGATCCATGTAATTTCTAGAGGCAAGTGAATCAAACTACTGAACCGAACTACCAAACCCTCATTTTTTTATGTTTCTTCCAGGTGACATTTTCTCACCAACAGTTCATGAATTGTGAGAAACACAACCATTCTTAAAGTAACTTATCTTGTTTAAGCATCTGAACATTATTTTATTTAACAGATTTATGTTTTTAAAGAAGAGATTCTGGTTAATGTGGACTTGTAAGTTAAACTTGTAATTGGGGTTTGGTTCACTGTTATCTTCACTTCTTAAGTACATAAATAGTTATCTCACTTGATTATCATAGAACATGTTTAGATAGGCAAAGATGATGTTCAAGTTTAGTTCTTTTAGGCCTTTATTTGAAGACGGTATGACTTAACTGTGAGAAACACTGAAACGAAATTGTGAAGCTGATAGTATCATACATTTAATACATTTTCACTGAATAACATGCTTAATCAGAAAGTAAGATATTTCTTTGTGTAGTGGTAATACAGTCATTAAAGAACGCTTTTTGTGATATATATATATGTGAGGTATATATAGTCTGTACATTATGTACATTAAATATTCATTCATGAAATTGTTAATATGACATTTCAGACAAGACAACAAGGTATAGTACAGAGCTTAAGTATAATTTGAGAACAACAACAGATGCTAGTCATTTTTCGTAATGCTTATTGTTGTTTGTGAAGTGGAAATAGGAAAAACAGCTACGATATCGGATTGCTATTCAGTTGTCCATTTGTCTGGCTTCATATATTTGCCAAAATTTAATATCTTGAATTGCCAACAATGCCTTCTTATTGTTGAACTGTGTCTCTATAAAACCTTCACTCCATAGGATATGGCTGTAATCCAAAAAATGAACAGAGTAGATCCAGGCTCCAAGGTTATAAAGCTGAGTTTGGAAACCAGTCTCAAATCTCAAGCATCTGATTGGCTGAAATGGCGACCAGTCGCCATTTCAGCCTTATCAGATGCTTGAGATTTGAGACTGGTTTCCATGCTCAGTTTTATAACCTTGGGCACAGATCAGCCACCACATCCTGTTCACATTTCGATTCAAGTTCTTTCTGACTAACAAGGAACAGTGCAGATCCTGATCAGACAGCATGAATGTGCCAGCTGATCTGGATCTATGCTGTTTTCTCATGCCATAAAAGACGTATATTATAGTGGAGTAAAGAGTTAAATAGTCTTGACAGTTCTACGCAGAAAAGTCTAAAAAAATACTTGCAATTAATTAGTTTGGGTTTTTTTAAGATCAGTTGCTTGTAAATCATTGAACACGCTTATCGATTATAATATTTTCATGCATAGTCTGTTACAAAGAACGGGGTGGTATGCTTTTGTGGTATGCTCAACTTTTGCCTTTTAAACTCTTAAATTTCTGTTTACTGCTAAAGATCTGCAGCAGAGTTTCCCATGGTTGCACCTTTCTTTAAGTTTGAGTCTGCAACTGCATTTATTATTCATTGGGAATTTTGCAATAATTATTGCCTAAATAATTAAAAGTTTTACCAGTTCAATCTGTATACAGATATGTCCGATGTGCGCCCAAGCAGTGTCATGTCCCATTATCAGCATGCTTTGAACATGGGGTAATATACATCCTAGGCATAGAGCTTTCTCAATCAGACTTGACACTTGAAAATTTGCATCCTGGCATTGTCAGTATGGGTCTCTTCACTCCTTGGATAAGACTTGTATTACAAGAGCAAACAAATAATCTAGACCCTGAGTTGGTTATTGGTCAGAAACATAAATTGAATCTAAAAGTGACTAGTTTTAATCCTGATCAGACTGCCAACTTGTGCAGGCTGTTCTGGATTGATTATACTGTTTACACATGTGATATAAAGAGTATTCCATGGTGTAATAGGATTGACTTCAGTGGTTGGTGCTTTTCGTGTCGCCCTTTCAAAGAAATGGCGATACATAGGGACCGCTTTGTCCGTCCGTCTGTTGGTCCGTCATGAAAACATAACGTTGGCTATAACTTTGCCATTTCTTAATATTTCTTTATCAAACTTTCAAATTATATTGCTTATGACAACATACTCAATATGTTGCCAAATTCTCAAGGTCAAGGTCACATTTGATGGAGTTATGCCCCTGTTTGTACTTAGATTTTTACACGAAAACTTAACGTTGGCTATAACTTTGTCATTTCTTAATATTTTTACATCAAACTTTCAAATTATATTGCTTGTGACAACACGCTCATGATGATGTCAAATTCTTTGATGGAGTTATGCCCCTTTTTGTTCTTGCATTTTTATTCCGACATAGCACCAGAGGGCAACACAAGTGTTCAACTGAACACCCATCTAGTATGTATGCTACCACCAATCTGTACAAAATGATCTCCGCCCCGCCCGGCTAGCTCAGTTGGTAGAGCATCGGACTGTCAATCCAGGGATCGTGAGTTCGATCCCCAGCCGAGGCGGGAAAAAATTTCTCCGTAACAATTGAACTCGGACATTGCGTCTGAGAGTCATTTGTCCCTCACCTCTAATTCAAGTGAGGAAGCAGTCAGTCGCTTGCGGAGAAATTGGTTAGTACTGGTTGGAAACCCAGGAACACCGGTTAGGTGGACTGACCGCCGGGATATAACCTAGAAAGCTGTTGAAACCAGGCGTTAAACCCGAAACAAACAAACAAACAAACAAACAAAATGATCTCCACATATTTTTATGACATCACACTAATGACACTGTTTTTTTTCCGTTTGTAGGAGAGTGGGAGGTGTCTGTGATGTATGATGGTGAACACATCTCGGGTAGTCCGTACGTAGTGAGTGTGTTTGACCCATCCCTCGTCAAGGTTGTTGGTCAAGATGGCGGCACCATGACTAGCGGCTACAGCTTTAGTGGTAAGACTTGCTATTAAGAAAAAAACTTTGAGAATAATGCTAATGTGTATGTAACATTGACACGCTGAAGGTGAAATTACTTCCGTTGTGTATGCTATTTGGACTAAAAGGATCTAAGCATCATATTCCTCTCCCATTTTTAGTGATATGACCAGTGCCCAAGGTTACATGGAAACTGGTCTCAAAACCAGTCGCCATTTCAGCCAATCAGATGCTTGAGATTTGAGACTGGTTTCCAATCTCAGTTTTATAACCTACAACTGAGGCTAGCAGGTACAGCTTTAGTTGTAGGACTTGCAATTAATGTTCTTGCACATATTATCAGTATTTTCTGTGTTTTCATCAGTGCTGGTATAAGGCTTGTCATCTAAAACAACTCAATGTAAGATACATGCTTACAGAACTTAACATTGGGTATAACTTTGCCATTTCTTAATATTTCTTCATCAAACTTTCAAACTTTATTTCTTCTGACGACATAGTCATGATGATGCCAAAGTCTTTTATAGGTCAAGGTCACATGTGTTACGAGTTGTGAATCTTCTTGTACTTGGATTTTGCATATCAATGATTATATATGAATATATTGGATAGAAAATGTGCATTTTATACACATGTAATTATGATAATTAATAACTGTCAGAAAACTAGAAACCAGCATGTGAAGAATATATCTGTTTTTTCTTTACAGCTGATGCCACCAAGGCAGGTAAAGGTCGTGTGAAGGTTGAGGTGTTGAGGGATGGATATGATGTCACAGAACACTGCATTATCCGCGAGGAGAGGAAGGGCGTTTACAAGATCAACTTCAAGCCACCCTCCCCTGCCATGTACAAAGCACATGTCTACTTCAATGACATAGAAGTCCGTGGTTAGTACAACAGGACAGTTTGTAACAAATTGAATATCCATTAATGAGTGAAGGACAAAATGTCTTGCCAACAAACTCTGTCGCAGGAAAAGATGTCTAAAGGAATTGACAATATTCTTTAAAATGACATCATAAAGTTAAGCAGATAACATTGTGTACTAAGCATGTTATAGTAAAATGAACATGATATAATCAAAATATTTGTCAAGATCACCAGTGCCCAAGGTTATAAAAGTGAGCAAGGAAACCAGTCTCAAATCTCAAGCATCTGATTGGCTGAAATGGCGACCAGTCGCCATTTCAGCCAATCAGATGCTTGAGATTTGAGACTGGTTTCCAAACTCAGCTTTATAACCTTCAGGCCTATTTGTTATGATGAAATATTAAATAATTGTAAGTTTCTTTCCAAATATAGAAACAACTAAAATGTCAACCAATTTGAACAAAGACACCTTTTTCCTGTGATGTGCCCTAAACATTGTACAAAATTATACCCTGTACTATGGTTCTTTCAGATTCTCCATATGACATTTACATATTGGACTCGAGCAACGTGACCGTCAGTGGAGACGGTATTGGTCAGGTTCCGGTCAACAGGACAGCTGTGTTTGAGGTACACGGTACAAGTGGAGGAAAGGTAGAAGTGGAAATCACTGGTAAGATAACATTGATTGATTTGATGATGGAGATGTTGATCCCTGCACTTTTTCTTCATGGAATATGGCTGTTATCACATGGGGAGCAGTGTAGGTCCTGATCAATCAGCACATCTCGTCCCCTTAGTGCAATAATGGTATATCTCCTTCATATTTCAATGGTACTTATACCGTTATTGCACGAAGGTGACGATCTGTGCCATCAGATTTGGATCTGCACTTGTTGCCTCTTGGTGAGAAATAACCTAATGAATCTAAAGCGATCAGTGAGATGGCACAGATGTGCTGGCTGATCTGGATCTACACTTTTTGCTGATGCATAACAGTCGTATCCCATAGAGTAAACAAAATGAGGGTTTCAAAAGTTTTAAAAGGAAACAATTTGAAAATGAAATCTTCTTTGTTCTGACATGCTGAATTTAATTTATATTTGATTTTGCTATGTAAGGTGACAATGCAGGGATCAAGCTTGTCTGTAATTTGTGGTAGTGATATTGTTCATAGGTTTCTTAAACCATTATCCCTCTACGCTGAAATGGACGTGCTGCAAAGTGGTAAAGTCCATGTTTTCACATGCCAATGGTGCGTAATGGTATAACTGTATAGAAATTCTGGCTGCCTGAAGTCTACAGTTGATATGTAAAAGTACCTACAATAATGAGATAACTTCAAAAACATGCAATCTGGCTCCAAGGTTATAAAGCTGAGTTTGGAAACCAGTCTCAAATCTCAAGCATCTGATTGGCTGAAATGGCGACCAGTCGCCATTTCAGCCAATCAGATGCTTGAGATTGGAGACTGGTTTCCATGCTCAGCTTTATAACCTTGGGCACTTGGCTACTGTAGCAAGATGTTAGCTCTAGGATACACCTACATGCTCCTAAATGCTTATGAAAAAGCTTACTGTGAAACATAGCTTTATTTGTGGTGTGATGTGAAAAGGTGACAAAATAAACATACTTTTACTTAAAAGTTACTATAAAAAATATGGAGGGTGGGAAATACATAAAGGTATAAATAATTAGTCACAACCTCAGCCTTGTGTATAGTATCATTCTGAGTTGAGAAGGCCCCTAATGCTGAGTTCAGTAGGCCCCTAATGCTGAGATGAGTAGGCCCCTATGCTGAGATAATGACTAGGCCCCTAATGCTAAGATGGCGAGTAGGCCTCTAATGCTAAGATGATGAGTTGGCCCCTAATGCTAAGATTAATGCTGAGATTTGATGTGCACTTACTAGATTTTCTGTTGTTGTTGACAGACAGAACAGAGTTAAGTTTCCTGTCACTGATGAATTATTCTAACAGAGAGAGTATAAAGGGCAGTAACTGAGAAATAACAAAGAATGCATGTAGATTAAGCCATCAGAGCATGCTTCAGTTATCTCCCCTCTCTCCTCCTAGTCTATACAGCACAACCACAAAAATCAAGAAGCTCATGTTAACCCTCGCCCCAGTTTTGTCCTATTGAGATATGTACAACAGATTAAAAGATCAGATTATTAAAATATAAAACTATTTTGCCAAGTTGTTGGACAAATATTTATAACATTACTGATGGTGTAATATAGCTGTAAAGTCTTAAAATACAACAAGAAAGAAGACCTCAGTCTGAAACCCAAGCTTTTAACAGCATGATGCTTTTGCATGTTGCATTACACATATTTATTATATATTTATCTTTAATAATATTAATAAGTTAGTACAGGAGATACTGTAGCTTCATTATTATGCATGTTGCGCTTGAGATTGTTAGCTTTTACAACTTAATTGAGCTTAACCCTTTCCTCCATAGACACACATTGATTGCACATTGTGCCGTCTGATCAGGATCTGCACTGTTCGCATTTTGATTAATCACTGACAGGTTATTTATGACCAAAAATGCCACCAGTGCAGATCCTAATCAGATGGCACAGATGTGCCGGCTGATCTGGATCTACACTGGTCGCACATGCGTAAACATGAGTAGATATGGAGGAATGGGTTAAGAAACAAGTGAAATGTTGAAATGTTTTCACGATAAACCTAAGGTGGACAAAATGCTGAAACAACTTTTGTGGACAAATTCCTTTCATGAAATTTCCTAATAAAATTACATATATTTTTCAACTTCATATGCAAGTGTGAGGAATTCCTTGTTTCAGTATTGAGAGTTTAAATAAATATGAGTGTGCCATTATTTGAGAAACTGGTCTCAACATGTTTGCAGTGGCATAAGATACAAGAATATACAAGAGCCATTATTTTTGAAATAAAAAAAGCAAAACAAACAATCAACACAACAATTTTGTGAATTTCAGCAAGGGATTTTGCCCAGATGCCAAATTAAGACATTTTTATATGATTGTTTAAACCTGCTTTTTAATATAGCAGAATATAATAATATTTCTTTCATTGTGCAGAAATTGAGTTCCACATTGTGCAGTTTGTTTAGCAGACTGACTGGTTGGAACTTTTGACAATTGATGAATACATGGTATGATGTAATGACTTGTTCATTATATATGACTGGTACTCATCAGTCTGTTAGCTTTGAATTTTGCTCATTTTTTTAATTATGCAGTATTTGCATCTGATAATGAATCTAAAAGCAAACAGTGTAGATCCTGATCAGAAGCACAGATTTGCCAGCTGATCTGATTCTTCACAGTTTGCCCACGCAATAAAGCCATAATTATGTAATAAACAGTTAATTATCGTTGCTCAGTCTCCAAACTTGACCAGTCACTGGCTTGATTCTTTAGACTTGCACTGACCAGACATGAAACTCCAGCTTGTGATTGGTCAATTTTGAAACTAGGTTAGGTTTCATTCAATTGGCTGCTGTAGATTGGAGACTGGTTGATTTATTGTTCTGAGTCCTTGATAATGCTCATGCAATCATATATCTGATGATGTTTAGCTTAACTCATTAGCTCTTCAGGCCTTGTATAGTAAAACAGTTTAAGGTGTACTTGCTATTGACTTATTATTGTTGTGTAATGATAAGAAAGAACTCTAGCTACAGGCATAACGCATAATAGAAATGACGGCTGTAGAATATTTGTATAAAACAACAATATCTTAGGATCTTCATTATTTTGTGCAAAGTAATTAAAAAGACTGCTGTTGTCTTGCTTTAAAGATGATCTTTATCGCATGCTGTTCTGTTGCTAATTAACGTTATAGCTGTGCTTTAATTGTGAATAAGTTTAACCCTTTCCTCTCTATATATGTGCCTTTATGGCATAGGCAAACAGTGTTAATCCAGACCAGCCAGCATATTTGTGTCATCTGATCCAGATCTGCACTGTTTGCATTTTGATTCATTCAGTTATAACTGACACTGGTCACATATGTAATAAAACGTGTTTGTATGGAGAAAAGGATGATTTGTAAGGTTATTTCTGACCAAAATGTGACCATTGCAGATCCTGATCAGACAGCATGGATGTGCCGGCTGATCTGGATCTACACTGGCCGCACATGCATCAAAATGCTTATATATGGAGCGAAGGGTTAATTTTAATGCTGAAGAGCAGATATTGTTGCTTGTGTCAGTTCAGAATAGAGCAGAAAGCAGAAGATAAAGCTAGTGAAGCTGCTTTAAGTTTGCAGTTCCTATTGTTGAGTTTTTATGTTTTAAATTACATATAATGTCTTACACAAATAGTGCTATCAGATTATCATTTTTAGTTTTTGTACAATAAAAGTTTTAGCTGCACAGTTTATGTCTCCTGATTTATGGACATTATCATATTTTATGATGCCAATCTAGTTAGAGCACCAAACAAAAGCTTCAGCACTTTACTTCATATATACAGGTTTTATCTGTATTCAACCTGTGTATATCCAATGCAACTGTTTGCTTCTTGGTCAGAAATAACCTTAGAAAATCTAGCAATGGACAGTGCAATCTCACTAAAGTCAGATCTAACAAAATGTTAGATCTGATGACAGCCCGCAAATACCGTGTGTACGTTATAGCGGTTTCCCCGATTACTATTTTTAGAAATTGTCAACACAGGAAGCATGATTTATAACCCTCGCAAAATGATCTGAAGATGTCATTACATTAGAAATGAATGTAATACTACACAAGCACATATATCTTCAGTGAAATATGTCTTACATAGGCTGTCAACACTTCCCATGGTTTTAAATACTGTCTGCTTTCACTTTTGCGATTTTGTAGGCGACAATCTGATTGGTTCAAAGGGTTAACTAGTGATAAAAGCACGTTTTAGTTACTCCTCGTCAGATCCTGATAGTGTAGCGGTTTTCAGGAGATGATTTTAATCAGATTGTGGACAGTGTAGATCCTGATCAGACAGCACAGATGTGCCAACTGATCAGCATTGACACTGTTTGACCATGGGGAAATGGCCGTATCCCATGGAGTAATTGGTTAATGATCAAAATGATTCTGAACCATGTAAAGTAATGAGAGGAAATTAAGAAACCATCAGATGACTGATTCATTGCAGAAGAACACTAATGACTTTGAGCTGCACATATTTCATAGCAAATTGTACACGCTTTCTTTTTCACTCGAAAAAAAAAGAAAAATTATACTGTTAGAAGTTTTTAAATAGAGATTTTAGTTATGTAAACTTCATCTGTAACCAACTGTTGTCTATGTTAACTAACAGGATTTTTACACCAGTTTAGAAAATGATCATATCAATTTGTGGCTCAGATTTTCCTTCCATTCATCCATAAACGTCCATAGTTTCTGATTAATAAAAATGAAGAAGGGATTGCCCTACATTCATCAAACTGGTAGAAACTTTGGACTAGATGAGTAGATGGCCTGTATTGAATTTTGGATAAAAAATCAAAGGTCAAGGTCAAAGACCTTTCATTGAAAATAGGAAACTGACCAATATAGAAAAGCAGAACTTGGTATTGAGATTGTTATGGTCAGAAGGTGGCCCCGATTAATTTTGGGGTAGAAAGGTCAGAGATCAAGGTCACATTGACCTTCCATTAAAAATAGGTTTTCTATCAACAACTGAAGAATAGTTTACGCTGATGTGGCCAAACTTGATTGTTAGATTGACAATGGTCAGTAAACGATCCCTGTTGATTTTGGATCAAATGTCAAGGACACAATGATCTATGAAAATTGATTTCAGATCAGTAACTGAAGAAGGGTCAAAGCTCCAGTGACCTTTTATTAAAAATTATCTTTTGATCTGTCACTGAAGATTGGTGTTACCTAAAGTTACCAAACTAGAGTGAAGGGATATATTCACATTACCTTAAGTAATTTTAGTATCCCTGCATCTGGATAACGGTTGCATCTTCTGTTATCAAGCAAAGGTATGGAGGTTGTTTTTGTCAGTAGTTGGTTTGTTTGCATTACATGACATACGCACCGCTTGGTGGTGCTCTAAGTTGCGCTGTCTGCTGCTATTACACATTTCTGACTTGAATTATTTCAGTATCTAACTAATAAAAAGGTTACACTCTTTGAATAATGCTGTTCATTTAATTTCATTTCACTCAATATCAGCAAATGTTAAACACTTAACTAACACCACATAGTACATGTATTTATACATTTTTCTTCTTTTTAGACAAATAATATAGCTGATTGTAAACTTTTAAATTTTATTTTTTTATTTAAATTGTTTACCTGCTTACAACATGATCCCGTAACATGTCGCTATTGAAGATCTTTTGATGAACATTGAAAGGTGACTTTCACTTGTAGTCAATGTTGTTTATTATTTACTTTAGTTACTAGAAGTGTTTGAAATGTTATGGAATAGCCAGAATGTTTTAGGCAAATGAATATTGTCAGTTGAACACAGGTGTAACAAAAATCTCTGCTCTTCAGATTTTGAGCTACCGCTGGCGCCGTTATTTTCGTTTTGTTCCCTTCTCGACGTTATAGCGGTATTTTCTTCTACTACCCTGGCGACTGCGTACTCTTCACTAATCACAATGGAATGAACATTTTTTGTTTATTTACTGCACATATTATCTCCAAGGTGAGTTCTTGGTAAAGGGGTCAGGGTCAACTTTTTTGTTTAGTAGTTGTGCATGTTTGGTTTAAGCATATATATGTGTAATCAATTTTGTATGATTTTAGATATTTGTTGGTTTTGGTTATCAAACAAGTAGTGAACTAATGAATATTTCTGTTTGTTTCAAAAAGGCAATAAATGTGTTGAATAAAGCACTTACAAGTAATAGTTTTAATCAAGCCTTGGAATGTTAGTAAAGACTTTTATAAAAGATGGCTTTCAAGCTACTTTGCAAATAAGTTGACCCAGGCCATTTCTTTATTTTTTTATTTTCTAATATTTATTTTGTTCTGCTAATATGTTAACACTTGATTATTCTAAAATGACATTAATGATACTGTTAACAAACAAACTCTACTGTTGCATGTTGAAATAATTGTGTATGTATGTATGCTTCAACATTTAACAACCAGCAGACATTCCAGCCACTACATTAAAATATTGACATTAAAGTCACCACATTCAAATATTGAAATTAAAGTCTCTACATTCAAATATTGACATTTGAGTCTCTTTAGTGCAAATAATGACATCAAAATTACTACAATCAAATAATGACATTTAAGTCACTACATTCCAATATTGAAATTAAAGTCACTACATTCAAACAGTGACATGAAAGTCACTACATTCAAAATAATGACATTAAAGTCCCTACAGTCAAATAATGCATAAGGATTTTAGACATTACTATATGTTAATAAATAAGTGATTTGATATTGGCCCTGTTACATGTCCGAGGGCAGTTGTATTGACCTGAGGCCGAAGGCCGAGGGCTAATACGACTGACCTGAGGACAAATAACAGGGTCAATAATATCAAATCACTTATTTATTGACAATTTTATTAAATAACCACAAGTATTTGACCCAAGTCAGAAAATGCTTATGTTTTTGTGAAATCTTCACGTTGTAAATTTATAACACGTTCGGTTTTAGACTCTTACTCAGTCGTTACATACCAGTAAATAAACGTTAACCAATTCCTGTTTGGAAACTAAGTATATTTTATTACGAAAAATCTCTGCGTCGACAAATAGACCGAGTTAAAACAAAATGGCTGCCATTTCCTAGAGTTTCTTGTTGTAATCTTTATCAGTTTTTCAGCCCTGCCTTATTAGCCAATCAAATTGCCTCAAAAGCGGGCTTTATATATATAACACTTTTCGGCCCGGGGCCGGCAAAGTGTTAATGATAATGGCCCTGTTATAAAGCAGGCCGTCGTGTTATTGAACGTGGCAGATGGTTTTTTATAGGGCTAATAACGTAAAGTTATTTAATAATTGACTTTATTAAGTTGGGTATATGGAATGAGAACATAATAGTTAAGATTCTCAGGTCTGAGAAAAGGGGTAATGCATATTGCAAATTGTAAATGATTTAAGAGCTGAAGAAGTAAAAAAAAAACAAAAAAAAAACATTGCACTTACAGCATAGTTTCCCCAAAGCCTAGCTGGAATATGCAAATTTGTTGCTGAACTCAAATCTGGAAAATTAGCATTTGTGAATAAATGTTGATGACTCATAAAACCACAGATCACCCCACCCATGCCTGCAGCATTAGGCTGAATGAAAAACCATTCTTGTCTCAAACTCCTGCCCTGATGTATTACTTAAGAATCGCAGAATAAGCATAAATAGAATTTGCACAATTAATTAAAAATTGTCTTTCAGTTTATTTAAAATGAATAAATGACATGAGCAAGCATTTAAGGCATGTTGACTGATCATTATTTGAGGGCTCAGGGTAGATAGAATATTACTTTTTTGAGCCTTCTTTCGTAATATATTATGTAGATAAAATATCTATACAGTGTTGATACATGCACTGGAACTTTTACACCATATATACAGGTTTTATTGCACCTGGGACCGGCATAGATCCAAATCAGCTAGCAGATTGGTGATGTGATCTAGACTGCAAAGTTTGTATCTCGGTCAGAAATAAGCTAATCAATCTAAAAGCAAACAGTGTAGATCCTAATCAAATGGCACAGATATACTGGTTGATCTGGATCTAAACTGTACCATGTTATATATGACCATAGTTCTCCAGTGCATGAGATCAATTATTGTAACAGTGCATGATGTATGGTAATGTTATACATGATATATCACTTATAGCATGATGTGTAGTGTTCTCACATGGCCCTTAAAAAGTTAGAAATCATTTCTGAGGTTGTTCTCATGTTGAACATACTATGATCTGTCTCTTAGTCCTTACTGTCATTGTAAGTCTTGTGTGTTAAACACTGTCCCTATAAGAAGCTGTCCAATTTTTATGTGCTCCTTTATGGCAGGCGTAATCATGTGCTAGGTACAGGAGGTGGTTCGGTACTAGGCATTCTGAATGCTGTCCAGATTCTTATGCTTAAAACAAATAGTTCAATCTTTATAAAACTTGGAATTTTTACATAATGCAAGTAAATTTTTATGAGCACTTTGTACAGGTCAAGTTTGATGACTACCCAGTTTTGACCATTAAATAACTTGAGACATTTCTTTTTGTACAGCTATTTACAAACATTACAGTATGGGAACACCTGCAGTGGACAGCTGCAACAGTGTCCACAAAAGTTACCCACTCTCTTAAGCAGGAGTAATACTTATCCAATCTTTACCAAACTTGGTCAGAATATTATGACCATAATATCTCTGCCAAGTTTGCTAATCAGCAAGATTGCTCTTGAGTTGCAGCCCTATTAATTATGGTTTTGACTAAATTTGCAGTGACCACTCACTAATTTGAGTAATACTTGTCCAGTCTTCATTTTACTTGTTCAGTATGGTTGTGGCCATAAAATTTCCATCATATTTGATAAGCTGCCAGATAACTGAAGTCACTCTTCAGTTACCAGCCTTTAATTTCTGATATTTGACCAATTTAGCCCTTTTCCACTCAACTTGAAAAGATTGTGTTTTTACTAAATTTAATCAGAAAGGTTATGGACATAATATCTCAACCAATTCTCGAAACTTGTTTAGAATGTTTATAGGCTGAAATTCTTATCTTAAAGGCAAGATTGCTTCAGTTACTATGGAGTTTTGGACCAGTCATTGCAAGAACATTATCAAATTAGAAATGTACACTCTCTGATAGTTTGGCTTTTTTCAAAAAATTTAACATTGGTTACAATATTGTTATTTGTCAACTTTTCAAGATTTTCAAAAAGGTTTTAAAGTGAACTTGGTTTGGATGAGCTTGTTCAGGAGCAGTAATTGAAATTTATGCCATGCATTACTCTAGTCAACAGTAAACTTGGTGATTCATCTCTAACAAAGATTTGCATGTGACAGAAATAAAGGAACAGAGTGGTAGTTTAGTATGAATACAGTTTCACAGTTAGCAGCATACAATCCTTAGATAAAAGGCATTGATAATATGTTGAATCCATTTGATAATCCACCACATTTGACCTGAGTTGAGACCCTTAGTTTCAAAACATTATCAAGATAGTAAGTTTACACCCAGATTTAAGTTTAATAACAGATCCTCATTAAACTGAATGACTTGGTGGTCATAATAAATTGGTCAGCCTTGATTTATACCATAATATTATCAGACTAGATACAACAGGAACAGGGCTTATTTGCACCCTACAAAAACTAAAATCTAAAATTGACTAAAGGGGACACTTGTTGCTGCACTAACTGAGTAACCACAATTTGAAGCAATACATTCAGATTCAATATGAAAAATACTAAGAAATTTCAAAAGACGCAGATTTGTGCATTTTGACGAAAGGAAAAATCAATTTTTCCACTTTTGACCCTGTCTTATTCTGAACTTTAAGGGTCAAATTTATGCAGAAGTGATAAATATTTTCAAGAAAAAGATAAATTGCATATACAAGTATGAAGTGAATAGTAATTTTCACTTAATACAACAACTGACTTTCAACAATCTGATTATGAACCCATTGAAAATTCTAAATCGAGGCAAATAACCCATTGGTTTTTAAAAGCTATCAAAAGCCCTGCAATGTTGATTACAAGTAATTAAAGATGCTGATGACCAAATACAAAATGAGGACATTCTTGTTTTTACAAAATAAAGAAATTATATTCAGAACAATTCATCTCAAGATTCAGTGAAGCAGAAAAACTATTTTTGTTCACCACTCCTTAAAAATTAATCTCAAGATTCACAAGTGCATCGGATTCTGAATCTTTCGTTGATCTGTAGTCCAAAGACTCCAAACACTAAGTCATAGTATACCAGAATCTTGGCAAACACGGGGTGTGATGTTCAGTATGCAAGGAAAACAGAGTTAGTGAGGATTTATAACATTCATCCTGTAAATATACCAGCTTTGTTTGCTGTTGTTATTATAATTTGACTGACTGTTGTCATGGTAGCCTGAATGTATGACCTTGACATTTCAGCACCAGGTGGAGCCCGGGTACCAGCTCAGATAAAGAAGTTGGCGAATGGTACCTGCAATGTAGAGTTTGTTCCAAAAATAGTTGGTAAGTAATTACAAATACACGTATATCTGAGTATTTTTTAGTTTGACAATATAATTCAATTTTGCCATTGAAAGTTTACAAAATGCAGCAATACAGACTACCTCAGCTAATAATACATTTTTATACACCCATTAGAAAAATGGTGACAATGTGTCATGGCCTAGGTTGATATTCTCTTTGTCTGTCTGTCTGTCTGTCTGTCTGTCTGTCTGTCTGTCTGTCTGTCTGTCTGTCTGTCTGTCTGTCTGTCTGTCTGTCTGTCTGTCTGTCTGTCTGTCTGTCTGTCTGTCTGTCTGTCTGTCTGTCTGTCTGTCTGTCTGTCTGTCTGTCTGTCTGTCTGTCTGTCTGTCTGTCTGTCTGTCTGTCTGTCTGTCTGTCTGTCTGTCTGTCTGTCTGTCTGTCTGTCTGTCTGTCTGTCTGTCTGTCTGTCTGTCTGTCTGTCTGTCTGTCTGTCTGTCTGTCTGTCTGTCTGTCTGTCTGTCTGTCTGTCTGTCTGTCTGTCTGTCTGTCTGTCTGTCTGTCTGTCTGTCTGTCTGTCTGTCTGTCTGTCTGTCTGTCTGTCTGTCTGTCTGTCTGTCTGTCTGTCTGTCTGTCTGTCTGTCTGTCTGTCTGTCTGTCTGTCTGTCTGTCTGTCTGTCTGTCTGTCTGTCTGTCTGTCTGTCTGTCTGTCTGTCTGTCTGTCTGTCTGTCTGTCTGTCTGTCTGTCTGTCTGTCTGTCTGTCTGTCTGTCTGTCTGTCTGTCTGTCTGTCTGTCTGTCTGTCTGTCTGTCTGTCTGTCTGTCTGTCTGTCTGTCTGTCTGTCTGTCTGTCTGTCTGTCTGTCTGTCTGTCTGTCTGTCTGTCTGTCTGGGGATCAAATGGCTAAAGATGAAGTCAGAGTAACCTTCAGTTAAAAACTGGTTATTAAATCAACAGCTGAAAAACAGATGGTCCTACAATCATCCAACTTTGTATAGATTGCTTATGGTCATTCAATGACTCTTACTGATTTTGAGGTCAATATGTCAGAGGTCAAGGTCACAGTGATCTTTAATTGAACATTGATTTCAGGTCAAACATTGAAGACTGATTTGACTTGAGGTTACCAGACATTTTGAATAAACTGCTCATGATCTGTAAGCTGACCCCTGTTGATTTTGTGGTCAAAAGATTCCAAGGTCACAGTGACTTTTACTTGAAAATTAGTCTTCAATCAGTAACAGAAGGATGGTGTAACCTAAAGAATGCCAAACTCAGTATATTGAGTACTTATGACAAGTGATCACCCCTACTGATTTTGGGGTCAGTAGGCCATGGTGTCCTTAACTTGAAAATCGGTTTCCATCAATAAATAAAGAACAATGTGACTCTAAAGACTCTTATTACAGGCTCAAACTTTGAGTTGAACAAGCAACCCAACAGCGCCTACTGACTGAAATGCTAGAAAAGTATTTTACTGTTAAATATTGTATTAAGTACATGCACCATGTAAGGAGAAACTCAAATGGTGAAAAAACATCTCTTGCCAAATATTGTCTTCTATTTTTCCTACTGTTTATTTCTTATATATATCATTTTATGATTTTAATGACATTCATTTTTAGGTGACCATAAAGTAGATGTTATATTTGCTGGTCAGAAAGTTAAGGGCAGTCCTTTTACAGTCAGAGTGTGGGATGCAGCTAGAGTAGTTGTGTCAAATATGCCAGCATCCAGCGTGCTCGGCCAGCCAGTTGTCTTTGACAGTAAGTGCAAATTATTATTTACACTTTGATATTGCAAAGGAACAAAATGTACACAGAGCTTTCAATTAAAGATTGGTTCTGATCAATAACGGAAGAATAGGTAGATCTACTGTTGTCATTCTTGGTAGGGGTATTTAATGTGATTAATACATTACTCCTATTGTTATGCGGTCAGAGTAATAAATGTCATTACTTCCCCTTGTTATATGCCCTTAGGAAGAACAGGAGTATTATTTATTGGCACGGGTTGTTTGTCAATAAACTTTTGTAATCCAACCAATTGTCTTTTAAAATGAGTTATTTTTAGCTCATTTATTGACACTGCCTATTAGTTGTAAGATAAGAGAATTTGCTGTAATACATGTATACAGATATTCATATGGGATTATGATCCTAACAAAAACACAAATGCCAAGCCATAAATCTGTTCCTTTAACAGTCTTTTATCATTTTTATTTTTAAAACCATATCCATTTTCCCTATTTGTGATGATAACAACATCGAGGTATATTAAATGTACTTGTCCCTGTATGCAGTTGATGCCTCAAAGGCTGGCAGTGGTAACATAGAGATCATGATCAATGAAGGAGAGATAGCGTGTAGTGTACAGAACCATGGTAACTACAAGTTTACAGCCTCCTTCCTGCCAGCAAACACAGATGATCATAGAATAGAAATGAAGTTCAATGCTCTACAAGTGCCAGGTCAGTCATTTGTATTTGATTACAAACCAAGTTCTGCATTAGAATACCTTATGTAATCTTTAAATGGCAGATTTAATTATTAACTTTTAGTAATGGGATATGAACAAAATTTGAATAGGAAATCGGAAGTATTGAGTTAGAGATGGGCTTAGGTTGTCAAAACAGAGAGAAGTTTTTTTTCCAATTTTAAGAAGTCAACTAGGATTTTGACTTTTTGTCTTGGCTGTTTAGGGGGTGAAGTTCTGTACATTTGAGAGAGTATTTCTCCCAAGTCTCCCTCTAAGCCATTCTGTGCAAGATTATAAATTAAAAATGGCTGTGGTCAGCTGTTTTATTAAGGAAAGACTGAAAAACAAAAATTTGGTAGGATGGAGCTACCTCTTGCTTTTGATAACCAGTTGTCTACTCTTTACAGCTCGTTTTCTATCCCAACTTTGAAGAAATAATTATTTGAACTTTTTTTCTTTAATATTTATTGGCTGATTTTCTGTAGGTTCGCCATGGACAGTTGCCATATTGGATCCAGGCAAAATGTCAGCAACAGGAAGTGGACTAGATTTTGTACATGTTGGGAGAACAGCATGGTTTGATGTGAACATGGGTGGAATGGACCCAAAGAAATTATCAATCAAGATTCTAGGTAAACCACAGGTGACACGGGCTGTAGATGTATACCTGGTAGTCGAGACAGCTCTAGTTAATAACTCCAACATTCTGATAACTCAGTGCATGTGTCCTTATATTTTCACTTACTTACCATATAGTTGGTTAGTTCTGTGGGTATGACATTCTTTATTTTAACCATTTATATAGAGGATACAACATGAGTGATCATTTTATACTGAAATTATTAAACGAGTCATCTAAATCGATATAAAACGAGGCTTTTGCCGAGTTTTATATCGATTTAGATGACGAGTTTAATAATTTCAGTATAAAATGATCACGAATGATGTATTCTATTTATCACATACCCTGAAAAAACAAGCACAATCCATGAAATGTCCCTTTCTATTGCCTAGTAGAGCGAACTTAAAACGTGTGTAATTCGGTCGTATCGGTTGATACAAAAGCTAGTCCAAAAATAATTTATCCTACCATTTTCCCATTTGCCAAAATAAGTTTTAATAAATAAATAAAATTAACTGTGCTAGAGTCTAGATAAAAGAATCTATCATTTATAGGCTTCTTTTGTTGTGTTTAATTAAATAAATCGATCTAACACGTTAGTGTATGACGTCATTTGTGTAATTTCATAGCGGCATATGACAACATTGAAATTTGCTGGATATAAACTGGAAATTTGGATTGAAAATGTGTTTCTAGTGTTTTTATTTGTTTCGGGGATGTTGTAAGATCACACCGACGATGTTCTGAAAACGATGTCAGCGTCTGGGTCATTTTGTTTTCGATCTAAACAAAATGAAATGGCTTTGTTGCTGTTGTTGAATTTCATCATAGACTTTCGGCGTAGTTGCTATCTTACGGAGTAAACAAGATGTCAGAGTTATTTTTTCTGCGGATATTATCAATATGAGGGATGCTTTAAAGATCCTTATAGAAAATTGATTGCTTGCCTGAAGTGGTCAGATGGCCAAAGTAAGTCATTTTCATAAATTTGTTTTGATCGCTGATAACGCGGATGAATAGTGATTCGGCTATGTTATATAACTAGTTATATATCGAAAATATATAACGAATGTTATTACACTCCCACACCGGAAGGTATGTGATAAATGGGTTTTATCACATAAGTGACCAGTTTAGATACTTAGCAGCTGGCGCATCAGTACCATGTGATTTATTGAATCTGCATTCAGGGCTTTTTCAGGGTTTTTTGGGAAAAAGGCCCCTGTCCAAATTGGGAATTTTTTGACGCGGTAAATAGTCATATTTGGGAAAAAAGTATCAACAAATGATAATCAAACCAAATTGGGACATTTCAACATTCATTTATCTGCACTATAGCTTGATCTGCCTTGCTGTAGTGTTCCTGGAAATGTCACAAATCTATTCCAGGGTTTGTTCTGACAGCTTTACAGATGTATCACTTATACAGTAGAATGGCCATCATCTGATCCTTAGAAACTTGGCAAGTTTCAACTGACAGGGAAAGAACTTTTGAAACATTTGATGTTTTGTTCCACAGAGAGTTTAGTTTTGGAGTACCCTTGGCATCTTTTTTCGCGGCCCTTTTGCATAGTTTTCGATAATATACGACAATTTAAAATTTGCGTCACTAGTTTTCGCGGGTCAGTATACAAGCCGGTACTGCACATACCATTTTTGATTCATCCTTTCTGTTTTGTACGCAGTCGAACGATTATCGCGAAAAACATTTGTTAACGAAATAAAAATATAATTTCTGTTAATATTCAAACCATAATTTGACCATAATATAAGTTATCTGGAATCATGGGCGCCGCGCTCCACCATGAACTTGCGTTACGGTAAATACCGGTTTTTACACCAGCACATACAGTTTTCACGGAAAGAAGTTTTCACAGATCGCCGATAAACAAACAATTCGGGCTTGAACAGTCTCGATATTATTGTTTCTCGTTTATCATTTTTTAAGACAAATGCGTTTCGGTTCAAAAGGGGAATAATTTAACAAGATTGGGAATTTTTTTCTTGAAATTGGGAAAAATGGTCGCTATTTTGGATTGGGAACGGGGCCGAATATCGGCCCCGTGAGATAGGCTGAAAAAGCCCTGGCATTGTTTGCTTGTAACTCAGAAATATCCTAATGAATCTAATAGCAAACAGTGTAGATCCTTAAGAGTGTAAAGATGTGATTATATCCCTACACATCTGAACCCTGACTCATTATATATCCTACCATATATGACCAACCACTATATATTACTTCATAAACCTTTCTTTAATATGTAAATATAAGATAGCAATTTCATGGGTAAAAAATTCACTAAAATATGAATAATTTTTATTATTGAGTTAAGTTGCTTATAAAATGATTTGCAGCTGTATGTATGTAGTCTATAGAAATAGATGTTCTGGGAAATCTTACTGTAATCTGAAATTCCACTAATAAAGCTTAAAATGGGGTTTCCAGTCTCACTCTGACTTTAATAATCATCAATATAGAATTTACAGAGAATCTAATTCTTAATTCTATACCTTTGATAAAAGCAAAATGGTGGAAATAAATACCTCACAGAAATTGCCAACTATTTGGTAGTTATTTTTCAGTATTATATATTAAAGTTTGTTTTTGCATGTTTATATTGTGGACTGTCTTTCACTTTTCTAGAAAGAAACATGTCAATATACATTTCTTACTTTCTGGCCAAAGCCATGAAAAATTATATATTGCTACCGAAAAAGAGGTTTGAGCAACCAGTTGGAACTTCCTCTATCTCCATCCTGCATGATGTGGAGACAAAGCAAATACATCCATTATTTCTTCTATTTCAGTAGCCTAGACAATACTCTTACCTCTACACAGTGTATTTCGTTGTGTACTGGACACCATTGTATAGTTTAATAAACAATTAATTGATGTTGTAGTTTGTTTTTATTTCTGTTACCTCAGTTTAGCCAGGAAGTCTTTAAATCCTGTATCAACTTACTGGTAGTATATAATCACTAGAATATATAGCTTAGTATTTTCTTTTTGAACCAAACAATGTACAGTTGTGTTATATCATTGTTCTAAGTGTTAAATATAAAATGGATTTTGCACTTGAAGACTAGCAAGTTTTTTTCACGAAATCACACCACAAAGGGAAAGCAAATTTTTATTTAGTATTATTTTATGGGTTTTGAAGCATGAGAATGGGAAAGAAAGTATTATTTTAAAATATGTTTTTCTATTCATATTAATATTATACACTTCTCATCACCCATTACATTTTGGTAGACAACAATTTTATTTGTGCTTTTTTTATTCTTGCCTCTAGAAGTATGTATGGTCATATGTATGGTCACTGCATATGTTGTGACTGATTTCACCAGAATCTAAATACAGCCTGATTGTAATTGGTTGAGAATGATCACATGATTGACTGGTTCTTGTATTTCTTTCAGCTCCTAATGGATCCACAGTTCATCATAAAACAAACAAGGGAAGCAGTGAGGTGAGAGTTGAGTACATTCCTACTGAAGTGGGTGAGTATAGCTTCATGCCGTAATGTCCATTTAGCCAAACACTACCATCCTTGAGAAGCTGAATTAATGTAATGGACATGCATTTTTGGTTTCTGTCATCTTACAACATTGTCCATAAGGGTATTTCATAGAAATTCATTAACTCAACTAATTGCATAAATTGAAAACTGTGTAGACCTTAATCAGACAGCGCAGAAGCACAGGCTGGTCTGTGTCTACACTGTAGGAGGTTGCAAATGTGACAAATGCTTTGCTGAGCACTTTAATGGTTCGATAATTTAGCAGATCTGATATCCATCATAAAATGTGTGTCAAGTCAAACACAGTTAACTTTACAAAAACTAAATGTTTTCCTAACAAGGAAGTAACTGTGAGGAAAATCCTGAACAGATATGTATTTGTTTAAATTAAGAGAAAGCCTATCTGGGCCACAGATAATAAAACTCAAATATCAAGTATATGATTGTCTGAAAGGGAGACTAGAATATTGTATAATAATATTTTAGTTAAGTATTATTTTTGCTTGCCAGCCATGGTATGGATCAATGACCATGTTATTTATAAGTCCTGTAATAATGTACGATTATGTTTCTTCACTTTTCTTGGATTATAGATCTTGTACATACTTGTGATTGTTGACAGGTGACTACACCATACAGCTTAAGTATGCTGACATGGAAGTGAACGGAAGTCCTTTCATTGCCAAGGCATACAACACGGCAGCCATTGAAGTCACAGAACTCCCTGATGGTGTTGTTGGACAGCCTATTGAATTTGGAAGTAAGTTTATCATCAGAAGCAGCTGATAAGCCCCACCAATAATCTGTTGCCATCCGATGCATGGAGTTGAAGTATTCTTACAGTAACATATGCATTATTTTTCAAGACACTTACAGAAAATAGAAAATTAATATGATGGATGAACATTGTTTAAAAGGGTGTTTTGCAGAAGTTTATTGTAAAGTGCACATTGTAGACCAAGATGAGGCTGTGTGGATGCCCAGGTTGATCTGGGTCTACACTGGGCACAAAATATTTTTGACATGACCTGTGACCAGCACTGTAAGAGTGAATATTACAGTTGATGTGCGCCGGGCTGGAGAAGGTCAGTTGGAGATCATGGTTAACAGTGGTAACCTGCCTAATACAGTGGAATCAGATACAACCGGTGTTTACCGGATGAGCTTTGTACCGGAAGAACCAGGCTTACAGAAAGTAGAGATCATCTTCAACAAAGAAAGTCATCCAGGTAAGCTGGGCTTTAACTAATTACAGTACATGGTTCATTTTGCTGAATTTATAAAGTGGTACATTAATTCCTTTATATACTACTAAAAATATGATACAGATTGCTTTCCGATTTATTCCAAAATTACCCCCCCTCCACCCCCCACAAGTTTCAACTGCTTTTCTGCTTCAACGGTTTGTTGGCTCGTTACTTCTTTGGCACAAAGCTGAAGTCAAACGAACACATTTTCAGAATCACAGTATATATTTTATCATTTCAACCTTTGCCCAAGGTTATAAAACTGAGCATGGAAACCAGTCTCAAATCTCAAGCATCTGATTGGCTGAAATCAGATGCTTGAGATTTGAGACTGGTTTCCAAACTCAGCTTTATAACCGTCAACCCTTATGTAAGGAATAAACACAATCTTTTAAGTGATCCTTCCCAAATGTTGAGAAGTACATGATATGAAATGGTGTTTCGAATTAAGATTAGAAATGGTTTAGGTGAATGAAAAGTAAATGTAAAATATGTATGGTAAACAAAACTGGTGCTTAAACTTTTATCAGTGAGTGGTTGATCGCTTAATTTGGTTAAACAATAGAGTAAACTGCCCTATTATCGACACATTAAGCGCAAATTATGACAACCGTCATAATAAGCTTACCTTCACATCCAATATTAACTGTAAAATAAATTATCATTGGTCGATTTCTATGCAGTTAGCGTTATCATACATAGGTATTGACCAATGAAATATCTAGTTATAAAGAGTGTTAATTAGTTTAACGGCATTAAAACGGCTTCTTTACATAATATCGACACCCTGTTTTCCTAATATCGACACCCTTAATGAGTTTAAAAAAATAGGGTATAAATTGAAAACACATTTTTCTTCAATTATCCTGAAGGTGCAGTCAATACGTTTACCGGTATCATTTACCGGTAGTATAGGTAGAGTTTATGTATTTTATTACATTCTAACTGAATTTAAAAGCAACATACGAACATGTTTCAAACAATATGGAGATCAATTATATTGATAGCCAGGCAAATTGTTTGTAAATGGTGTTTTTCTCCCATCAATATCCAGGACGTGCTTCACTTCTTTAAAAAATTCAGCTTTGGTGAGCGGGTAATATTATTCCAATCTCAGCCATTAACTTTGCATATCTTGCAAGCGTTTCCTCTTCTGCAGCTGCAAGGACCAGTTTTCTGCCTGCTGACCTCTTTAGCGAATTATGGACATTACGGACAAGACATAACGGACCAGATTTTGGGACATGACGGACCATCAAAAAGGACATAACGGACCATATTTATGGACATAACGGACCATCTGTTAGACATTACGGACCATCTATAAGACATAATGGAGCAGATATATGTACCTTACGGACCATCTATAGATAGATATGATATTTTTTCACAGTTAATTGAGAGAAAATTGACAGGTGTCATATCAAAATTAGCAAGTAATAACAAGGGTATCCGCCAAAATACGAGGAAGGGTGGCAAGTTATACTGATGTACGTAAATTAAAATAAATGTTTCCATCATATAATACTCGAAACAGAAAATACGATAATATATAATTTACAATATATTGGGAATAAAACTTTATATAAGAAACATCTTTCATAAGTGTTACAATACGATTTTGAAATCTCTGTTTCATTTAAGGAACCAACCGAGAAATGAAAAAAAGGAGACTTAAATTGAAACTACTGTTAGTTTTCATAGATGATCTGTAATGTCCGTATATTCTATATCTAACTATAGATGTTCCTTAATTTCCATAAATCTGGTCCGTTATGTTTTCATAGATATATAATTGATATTCAATATTTATCTGTGGATGGTCTGTAATGTCTACAATACTAAATCTGTCCATAATTACAATCCATCTACAGATAAATAATTATATGGAATATCAAAATCATAGATATAAAATTTTATATTTTATATCAATCTATAGATGGTCCGTTATGTCTTATAGAAGATGGTCTGTTATGTCTCACAGATGGTCCATAATGTCCATAAACATGGTCCGTTATGTCCTTTTCAATGGTCCGTTATGTCCTAAAATCTGGTCCGTTATGTCTGGTCTGTAATTGTCATGGTCCGTAATGTCCCGATACTCCTTTGGGTACTCTACCGGCAAGCTTGTAAAGTAAGGTGTTTCTTGGAATGTTAAATGTTAACGCAGTTTTCTTCTTACTCATAGAGCCTGACTTCACAGCTGATAGCGCTCTAGCCATCTGTTCTGGTGGTAGATTGAGCCGACATAGCCTGAAATCAAAACATGTTATGTTAACTCTAATTAAATCAAGTAATATCCAAATACAAGGAAATATGACATATGGCTAAACCGGATGCATTAAGGGTGTCGATAATACATCAATGCTCCTAAATTTGTTGACATAATATCAACACCTATGTGTCTAAAAAACAAGGCTGTTTATGCGCAAAATCATGTAAATATTAGTTAATGTAGGCCTTATTTAGCCTAATAAACATGACGAACGACAACAGGGTTCAACATTTTCGCAAATATTATGCATTATAAAATAAATGCACTTACCTTAACGCTCGTGTTTAAAATATGGTGAAAAATGTTCAGTTTGAAGAAATACACCAGAATATGTTTAGAAAATGGCGGATTTGGCATGGTCAATGACGTCATACTAAAATTGTTCTTATTATGTTTTAACACACAAACTATTCCACTTTATAGCCAGGATGCCAAGGAGTGTCGATAATTGGCAAGTGTCGACATTAGGACAGTTTACTCTTGTAAATGTGATGAGAAATGGTGTTTTGATTAAAGATTAGAAATGGTATGGGTGAATGTAAAATAAATATCAAATATGTATGATACAACATTTGGCAAACCTTACTCTCTCTCTCCCCACTGTTTTATATGGTTTACTTGGGTAATAACCACATCAGCGTTAAGTTTTCTCATAGAATTACAGTTATTTCACCCATCCATGGGTGGAAGATCAGTGATCTAGGGGTAGAGCGTCGGACTCCAGATCCGGAGACTGCGGGTTCGAGTCCCACCAGGGATGAGGTTCGTCTGCAGTTTCCTCAATCCACATACGGCGCAAGTACTGGTTGGTAACCCAGGAAGCAGTCATCGAGCGTGATTAATATAAGTTGGAATAACTTGTCTACAATCGATGTAAAATAAATAAGTTTAAAAATCCATGGGTTACTTTAGTCTCCTAAGAATTGTGTTTTAAGTGGTGCATTACTGTACTGATGTGGTCTGTGAAGTACAGATTTCTTCTGTAAAGCTTCAGTAGAGTACATATCTGTGATAACCTTCAGTAAACAACAGAAACCTTCAAGTACAGAAGTGTTTTGATAAAATACAAGACCTCGAGTGTTGCTGTTTTCTCAAACATTCAAAAACAAATTTTGTTTGAAAGTGTGAGTTTGTCTTCAAATGTTTCAGAAAATGGCAGCCAATTGATATTAGAAGTTAAATGTTGATGAAAATGCTTTTAAACAGGAGTATGTAGCTCTTTATCAGATCAAAATGGGTACAGAAATTACTTAGAAATAAGCAAACAGTCCTACCTGAAGGGAGCGATTTTGTGTGTGCACAACATTCTAAATGTGACATAGTAAAGCCACTACACAATGATTGCAACATTCCTCGATGTTTTTCTCTGTTTTTTAGATTCACCATTTACCTGCAATGCTGTAGATTTGACTAAAGCATCAGTGCGCAGTTTGGAAATGCAGCTTCCAGTTGATAAGACTGCATCTTTCTACGTACACTCGGAGATCATCAGTAAAGATCTTAATGTGTCTGTGGATATATCATGTAAGTCCACATTACATGTAAGCTTGCCATTGGTAATATGCTTGATTGTTAACCCTTTACTCCATAGACACACCTTTATTATGAGGGCGAACAGTTTAGAGCCAGATCAACTGGCACATCTCTGCCGTCAGTTCAGGATCTTAACTGTTCGCTTTTTGATTTGTTAGGTTATTTCTCACCAAAATGAGTATGGGTTTTACCACATGTGGGACCAGTTGTAGATCTAAAACAGAACATTTATGCCATCTGATCTGGATCTACCCTAGTTGCTTCATGGTCAGAAAAATCCAAATAGAACCTGATCAGATGGCATGGATATGCATGGGTGTCCTATTGTTCTGGATCTACACTGTTCAGTGCCCAAGGTTATAAAACTGAGCATGGAAACCAGTCTCAAATCTCAAGCATCTGATTGGCGCAAATGGCGACTGGTCACCATTTCAGCCAATCAGATGCTTGAGATTTGAGACTCTTTTCCAAACTCAGCTTTATAACCTTGGGACCAGTAGTGTGATAACAGCCATATCCCATGGAGTAAAGAGTTAGAATTGCAATGATTTCTTGGTGACGGAATTTTACTTCTAACAAATAAATTATTTTATGGGACTTACTTTTTTATTATCAGTCAAAGTTGTGTAAAAGGTCAATTATTGAAATTTAAACTGACTGAATGATCGAGTCACTCAACAAGGGTTGTGGCTGGGATTTATGTTGACATAGGATTGACTGAATAGGTTGCAGAGGATCAATTGACTACTATCTGAAAAATTCATGCAAAAAACATTAATCTATGTCACAGACCTATTTTCTGAGTTTATTTCGACTTGACATGTAAACATAGGTCAATTAATCACCTGGAACCTGTAGACAGATTACGTTGAAGCATAATGTTAACTAATATATCACATAATGTATACATAATGTATTAACATTTTGCAATTTCAGATGTGTTATGATATAACATAATATATTTTAATAAATGCTGATATGTTGTTTGCATGTTGTTTTTTACATTCTAACATAACATGATGTACTTAGTCTAGCTCATTACAAAAACTAATGTATAATCCCATCTTAAACCAAGTCCCCTGAGAATTTCTCTTAAAAATATTATTTAATAATGGAAAATAGACACACTCAGATTAATTCAAAATGGTGTTGTTGGCTGGACTTCCTTCTGAATGCAGCAAAACAAAGACATGGCGTGTGAGAGATCATGTGGTGGGAGGGAATAGCTTGTGAGAGAACACCGTGGTGGAAAGAAGAAAGAGCCCCAGGGTGGAAGGGAAAAGTATGAGAGATCACTGGTGGGAGGTAATAGTGTGAGAGATTTGTAAGAGAAGGGAAGGAAAAGAGAGTAACTGTGTGAGAGAGCACTGTGGTGGGAGGGAATGTAATGGGGCTTGTTAGAAGAACACAACTTTTTGGTCTAGTTGATGGCTATAAGTTGATGATGTTGTTGGTATATTGTGGAAATATTTTATTTTGGTTGTGAATAAACTACAAGGGATGTATATAACCAAAGGGGGTATTTGTAATTATTAATACCTGGTACTTTAAAATATATTTTAAAAGATTGCTGTATGAATGTAGTCTTTGGAATTGTATTATGTATGTGGTATGTTTGGATTGCTTGCATGCATATTAGAATATAATAAAGAACTTAACTTTATAGTTTATAAATTGTGATCAAGGTTGACTGCTTGCATAACGGTATTAGTTTTGGCAAACCTCGGTTGTTTTGCATGTTGATTTATGGGCAGCATGAGGATGATGCAACAAAATCGCATAGAGCATGAGTCTGCATTCAGGTAGGTACAATTACTTGTTTGTAATCTATTCATATTAGCATTAAAATAAACAATATTTTGCCAAGTCTTGTGTGGTTGATAAGAATGGTGCTATACCAACACTCAACACCTGATGGAAAACAATACTGCCAGTCTACCTTTAGATCTTTAGACAACAACTGCAGGGGATCCTATATTTTTTCTTGGTGGAGCAAGGATTCTTACACTGTTTCTGATGGAAGTTGTCACTTACTTTGGTGCTGTCAGGTTTCTTATGAAGAGTTGAAAACGAAAACTATATTATTATATAGGAGAGCAATTTATTGTCATTCAGCTTTCTGTAAACATATATACACTATTTCAAACTTGACCCTCTCAGTCCAGACAAGTGTAATTTATGTACCAAGCTTTTTTAACATACAACATCTGGCCTTCTGAACTTAGATTTATTTCGTATATATAGAACTGTAAATATTTGACTCACTGTATTGTAAAGTGTGTGTAATGTCAGTTTTGCCCAATCTATTGTAGCCCCCAGCGGTAAGGCTGTTGCTGTCAGTTATAAAAAGCAGGCACATGGTGTACAGAGGATTGACTTTATACCAAAGGAAGTGGGTAAGTACAGTAGTTCACAGGAACTATGGACAAAAGTTTTATGATACTAAAATTATTATAAATCTACATTGATTTCATTTGCTGAAACACTAAATATGCTTAATAATATGATTTTAATTTTAATATAGTAATTTTTCCGTTTCTAGACGGCGATGTTCCTCGTGCAACTTCTTACGGGGTTTATATCTCACAGCTTGTTCACTTTTCAAGAGCTTGCAACGATGTGAATGATTTCAATGAATGTAATCTTTGCATTACAGAAAAACTTTTAAAACAAGGTTATCGGTATCACAAATTAAGGAAAACCTTTTGCAAGTTTTATCGCCGATATCCAGATCTAATTCATAAATACAGCTGCAGTTTAAAATCACTATTGCAACAAGGAATTTCACAGCCAGTTTTTTATGGAGATTTAATTTATAAAAGGCGATGTTAATTTCTCCCGGTTATTCGTAAAAACCATCTGTAAATTTAAAAAGAAAGGTTACCAACATGATATTTTACAGCGCTCTGCAGGCCTGGTGATTAACCCATCTACAGTTGATCATTATGCTTACCTCTTTGGTTGCACGACGGTGGCAGGGATGTAAGAGTTTATGAAGGTTTATAGGGAAATCTTTTCTTAAAAGAACCTAGAAGCTCGATTTGTTTCTTTTATCCCTGTCATAGTGTTCTTGCTGATTTTACTCCAGGAGCTCTGGTCTCGGAAAGATCATTGAGTACCTGCCCTTTGGCTTTGCAATGCTATTAAATTCTTATGTTTATATGTTTGTATGCTTTTGCATGCAACATTGTTGAGCTGATGGGTGGGTTGGAGTTATTTCACCAAGACAATTTGTACTTGTTTTGTGATACGAGAACCTGTTGGGGCAAGTGTGAGGTTGGTGCACCCTAGGACCTGGTTTAAACCCCCAGTGGCAATTTGTTTTGCCACTGACCGTTCCAAGGCGGTATCCCCAAAGGTTCTTTTCTTCGTTAATTGTTTGTGGCGTCCTTTTTGAATTGACATACTTATATAAAACATGCGCTCTCTCTTCCTCTCTTCTTTTTCGCTGCGTGGGGAGGTTGTGTTTTTTGAGTGTGGTGATTCCTGATATGCAAATATTGCTTTTTTATTATGTTCAGTTTAAGTACCAGCTGTTACACAGGAAACAAGACAACCTAAATTTATACAAAAATATGATGCTTGATTTGTTAGAAAAAGCAATTTCATCTTTTGTCTTAATACATGTCACTTAATGCAAAACCATTCTTTATTATTAATAAAAAGTTACAATAGTTTTGCATAAAAGTACATGTAGCAATCATCTTTTGTTTGTTTCATTTCAAGAAAGCAAATCTATTGTTCACTCACAGGTGTGCACACTATAGAGGTAACGTACCAGGGAGCCTCATTAGGGGACAGTCCTTACCAGGTGAAAACATACCACCCCAAACTGGTGCGCCTGTCCAAGATGCCTCTTGGAATACTCAACATTCCATTCAAGTTCAGAGGTAATTAAGGATTGAATCGATATTTGATGTTTTTCATTTGGGTATGGAAAACAGTTGGGTTGTTTAAAGTGTGTGAAGCCCAAAGGGCTTCACGCATACTTTAAACAATCCAACTGTTTTTCATACCCAAATGAAAAACATCAAATATCGATTCAATCCTTATATTTACACATATTTATACTCTCATAAATACAGAAATTATTAGAAGAATTCGTAATATAACGGCTTTTTCTTATGGCTTTTAGAACAGACATGTTCAAGACAAAGTGAATGACTGCACGCTTTTTCGCAACAACTCGTGGCAAAACGTGCATGCTCGGTGACGTCACAGGTCAAAACATTGTGCAACGTCCAATAAACTGTGAACGGTTCTTCTGGAGCCACGCCTTTTAAACTATTACGTCACACTGTTTACCATTAGAAATTATGATTCCTTAGGTGAATAAGACTTCATCGTAGAGAATGAAGTTGAAGTGTAAATATTTGCAAATAGTAGAATTCATTCTAATTGCCAAGATTGATTATGTACTTAAAAAATAAGATCCTTTTAATTGAATCTATATACTTATAAAAAATTAAGATCCTTCCCTAGCCAATTATTATTCATTATTCATCACCAGTCTTTCAAGTAGGCCAATAATAAACAGGACAGCTAACACAATGCATTTACAATTTTTATAATTAGCAACATATGTATTAATAACTTTTTATAATGTATGTTGTTTAAGGTAAGACCTGTGTAATGAATACCTATATCAAGAAGAGTATCCAATGGAGGTAACTATAGTAGTAAATTAGGGTAGAGTTCTATCATCCAAGAGGACCGGGGTTCAAATCCCACTGGAAGCTATTTTTTTTTTGTAAGCCTAGAGCTTAAATAATTGGCATATTTCTTTTTTTCCTGTGTAATTCTGTCATTGAATATAAAATTCTCATGATTTAAACTAAAATAAGCAAAATAATCAAGATTAAAGGGGTTTTCGCTATCAGAACAGTGTTTATTCCAGTCATAAATTTGAAAATTTCTAAAACTGGACGGTAAACTTTTCTGAAATTTTGTTTAAATTTTGTTTAAGGTATATAGTTAAAAAATGGTAAAGTTTGGTATATTGCACCAATCAGGATTTTGCACAATTTTCATTAATTTAGTCTCGTGAAATATAAAAAATGCATTTTTTAAATTTATTTGGTCAAAAAATGTCATTTTAAGATTAATTCTGTATTTATATATTATATCTTTAATTGGTTTAGTAAACTATAACATATTTTGGATAAACTGTAAAAAAATAGGGTTGAATTTATCAATAACAAAAAATTTTGTCACTGATTAAAGAAATTGGATACTTTCACGTTTTTTCTCACTTTTTTAAATAAAAAAAGCTAAAAATCTCAAAAACTACACGGTGAAAATCATTAAAACTTTGCATACAAGTCAGTGGTATGAAGCAGTTGATAAAAATATAATCATATGTTGGATTTTTAATAGTACCTATTACACAGGTCTTACCTTAACTTAAAGGTTGTTTACAATTCTTTTATGTTTTAAGAGATTGATAAAATGTGGTAATATTCAGATGTGTCAGGAGGTTAGGTCCAGTAAATGTCTATAACTCTGAAAATTTGCCAGTAAGCAGTACAGTCAGTCCATGAAGATTTGTTTTTTTCTGGATACTGTAGTTATCACTTCAGTCCATATATATGCCTTTTACCACATGTGGACTGTGCAGATCAAGATCAGCTAGCACATCTGTGACATCAATCTGGATCAGCAATATTTGCCTCCTGGTCAGAAATAACCTAAATAATTCTAAAAGCGAACAGTTTAGATCCTGATCAGATGGCACAAACTGGTTGCCCGCTCAATAAAAGCTTTATTTATGAAGTAAATGGTTAAATGTTATTTTCTATTTCTTAGTGTTGGGAGAAGAGGCTGGTGATGGGAAGATGGAAGTCACTGTGGAGGCAGAAGGGGAGAGAATTCCTACAGAACTAGAAGCACTAGGGGAGGGAACCTTTGAAGTGACCTTCATGGGAGATGGGGAGAGGAAACATACCCTTTCTGTTCTCTTCAATGGAGAGCATATTCCAAGTATGATGATTATAATGAATGTAGCTTTATGTTTATCAGAAAAAAGTAGGGGTAGGGGGTTAATGCTCAATTGGTTACTTTTAAACAATTGATGCAGTCAAGGACATACTGCTTTGTTCAGTATAGATGTGTGAATGCCTTCAAGATTAAGTACACAAAAACTGCACCTCCTAAGTAAAACTGTTGAAGTTTACCATCTCTTTAGATGTAGAACTAATGGTTTTTGTGTATAGTGTATTTTACAATTGATCATTATGAAAACAATAAGTTAAATTATTGCGATTTCAGATAGTCCAATCTCCATCAATTTTGCTGATGTAGACAAGATTCGAATACAGAAGCCGGAAAGCTTCCTGGTTCCCTGTAATCATCAGATCAAGCTGCCAGTCACCTCAGCTCCCACTGCCATTGATGATCTTGTCATTCATATAGAAGGTAAGCTGGTTCCTGGTTCCCTGTAATCATCAGATCAAGCTGCCAGTCACCTCAGCTCCCACTGCCATTGTCATTCATGTAGAAGGTAAGCTGGTACCTGGTTCCCTGTAATCATCAGATCAAGCTGCCAGTCACCTCAGCTCCCACTGCCATTGATGATCTTGTCATTCATGTAGAAGGTAAGCTGGTACCTGGTTCCCTGTAATCATCAGATCAAGCTGCCAGTCACCTCAGCTCCCACTGCCATTGATGATCTTGTCATTCATGTAGAAGGTAAGCTGGTTCCTGGTTCCCTGTAATCATCAGATCAAGCTTCCAGTCACCTCAGCTCCCACTGCCATTGATGATCTTGTCATTCATGTAGAAGGTAAGCTGGTTCCTGGTTCCCAGTAATCATCAGATCAAGCTGCCTGTCACCTCAGCTCCCACTGCCATTGATGATCTTGTCATTCAAGTAGAAGGTAAGCTAGCTAGTTCTGTGTGGAGAAATCAGGTTCTATTGTTTCAAAATGCTGTAGCTACATGACTGGATATGCAGTTTGTTAGTAGGTTGAACTATGGTGCCAGTGGTCTGGGTTTGATCCCTGATTGTGGCTGATTTCCCAGCTGCTCTCTGGTACTGGGTAAATTCCTTAAATGGTTGGTTAACCAGCATCAGTTCGAGTGAAATTAAGTTTTCCATCCATTCCAGAGGGGGGGGGGGGGGTCTAAGGTAACATTTACATTTATGTTGCAGCTTCATACAATTCAAAAAAAAGTGTAGAACAGTGCAGATCCTTATATGATAGCAGGGATACAGTGTTCACCCATGGATACCAACCATTTCCCATGAAGTAAAGGATTATTTCATTTTTCCAGGTCCAGTGTACAATAAGGTTCCGCATGTATTCCGAGAGACAGGTGATGAACTATACAGCTTAGACTGGACCCCTATCAAGCCTGGGGATTATGACGTGGATGTGAAATATGGGGATGTGATACCAGTCTGGGGATCTCCTATGAAGTTCAAGGCCTTTGATTCTACTAAAGTGTGCATGCTGGACTCTCGAGAATCCCCACAGGTTGGGGAGAGATATCTCATGAAATGTAGGTAACTTTATAAATTACCCTGTCTGCAGATTGATAGACTGTATCGTGCTACTTCTGATATAATCCCCTAAACATTTCTGCCACAGGGCCTTTGCCTAAGATGTCTGTCATGCAGACTTGTTACATTTTCTGAAATTCTTAAGCACACATAAAGAGCTAATTAAAATATTGTACACATCTGCCATCTTTAATTCTTGTTCCATAACCTGTTTTCAACCAGCCTTACTCATCTGTCATGCATGTATTCTTTTGATTATTATTGGTAAAATATGCAGAATGACTTAAAATGGTTATATTGACTGAAATTCCTTGTTTGTTGACTAAGTTTTCTGGAATCAACTCAATTTTTATAAGAAATATGGACAAAGTAAAATAAATTATATGAAATTTTCCTGTAAGCTGCAAGATAGTACATTTAAAAACAATAGTGATGTGTTCGTACAGAGTTCCCTGTCCATTACAGTTGATGTTGAGGAAGCAGGTCACGGAAATCTGGGTGTTATCATCATGTGTGCGGGTCAGACTGTACAGTCTGCGGTGAACAAAGGCAAAGATGATCTCATCTGGGTCTCCTTTGAGCCAGAAAAGAATGATCTGTACCTGATATATGTGACCTTCAACAAGGAACCTGTACCAGGTAACGTTTACTTTTCTTATTAATATTCAGTGTACATAAATGTAATTTGAAATTGTTTTTAACTACTTTTACTTTTACTACCTAAATATTGAATATCATTTGTTGATTAGTTGATTATCACTTGAGTTACATACAAAACTGGCTTAAAGAAGGGAAGTGGTCTGTGTATGTCCTCAATAAATGAACTGGGCATTTGTGCAGTCTGATCAGAATCTTCACTTTTTAAGATTCATTAGATAATTTCAGACTATGCTACATGTACCAGTGCAGATCCAGATCAGATGACATTAATGTGCCAGCTGCTCTGGATCTACACTGTTCACCCATGCAATAATCATGTATCTATGAAGTAAAGGCCTAGCTAAAGTTTTACCTGTTTGCTGTTTCAGGGTCACCATTCAAGTTGGATCTTCCAGCAGATGACCCCTACAATAAAGCTCTGGCCCTTCCACACACAAAGTACTTTGTCGTGCAGGAGATACAGTGGTGTTTTCTCCAGTTTCTAGGATATATTCTACCTTTAGATCATTTAGCCATGTATATTACAGGTGTTTAAACTGAAAACATCTACAACATCAGCATCATATGTACTTGGCTGTCAGGCTATGTTATCTTGGAAATAAAACCATTTTTTTTTACAGAGCATCGTGTGATTTATTGTTCTATATTTATTAAAGTTAAAGTGATGTGAGTTTTTTGTTTGATGCATGAGTATATAAGGGGATGCTCTTGTTTGTTTTTGGGAAAACTTTGTATGGAAGTTGTGGTCAAATATAAATTAACAGTTTTGGGAGGTGATTGTTGTTATGTTTAGTAGTAAATTGATGACTGTTTTCAAGGCAACAATTTCCTTTTTCTTGGAATGTCCTATGGGTGACTGATATATTTAATTTATGGTATATTGGTCTGTTTAAAAGAATATGAGTTACCGTAACTTGTGTACAAAGTTCAGACCCTTGTGGTATAAATGGTGTAAGATATGTGATTAAATAATTTCCCATAATAAATAGTAAATAAAGTAGATATTTAAGAGCATGCATTGTTTATTAAATTAAACATGGTTTGTAATGGCAGTTTGACATAATTTTCCACAAGTCCCTGTTTGATATTATTATGCATGTAGACTGAAGTTTTAATCTGTTATATTATACTAACTCTTTATTTATAATTAATACATGACTATATAACATATTATTTTCTTTATTACATTGTGTGATAGGTAAATTTATTATTGTTATTTTGCTGCAGTAGTGTAGGATATTTAAAGATTAGATGACTAGTGTTAAGTTGTAGACTGAAACATGTACATTGTATAGATTTGTTTTGATTATATGTGAACTTGTTGTTTTTTGTTTATTTATATTGTAAACAATGGAATTATGAATCAAAAATGTTAAAGGTGCAAACAAGTAAAATATCATAATAGATTAAGACAGCAGTCTTGAAGAAGACCAGTACTTCTGCTACTTAAGCTGGATTATGGGGATTTTACCAACTGGGTTACAGTAGTCACAAAACTTTATGTCAGACTGGCTGGATCAGTCAGCTGGTGTAGATAGAATGTACTAACCAAAACATTTTTCTGATTGTTTACAGCTCCTTCAGGGGATCGTGTTAAGGCTGACGTGTACAACAGAGGTAAAGGAGAGTTCCAGGTGGAGTGGATGCCAAGAGTGGCTGGTAGGTTTTTATTCTCATGGAAATAAATTGTGTTTTATAGTAAAGCTTTCCTCCATATATGCCTTAAAGGCAAGGGCAAACAGTGCAGATACAGATCAGCCTGCACATCTGTGCCATCTGATCTGGTTCTTAACAAGCTGATTCTTGGTGAGGAAATAACCTAATGAATCTAAAAGCTTACTGTTCGCCCATGGGATAGCATAATGGGGCGTCCGTGGCCGAGTGATGGGGCATCCGTGGCCGAGTATGGGGTGTCCGTGGCTGAGTGGTTAAGGTTTCCGACTGAGAACCACTTGCCCTTCACCGCTATGAGTTCGAGATCTACCAGGGTCAAGATCTTTCATGTGAGGAAGCTTGCCAGCTAGCTTGCGGAACGTTGGTGGTTCTACCCAGGTGCCCGCTCAGGCATGAAAATTGTCCGAAGGGGCACCTGGGGTCTTCCTCCACCATGGAAAGCTGGTATTCCAAACGGGCCTAAGAAGCTGTAAGCTTAGCATCTGCGGATGTTCTGATCTCTAATATTATACATGATACATGTCCCGTGAAGATGAGGGTAAAAATAAGATTGTTCTTAGGCAAAGGAATGTCACTAAGCAATGGCAAAGATTGTTTAGACCTTGCTACATGGATTTGTCTTGTACCCCATGTGTGACCTGTGTGCAGCATCCTAATCCATGAAGTCTGATCAGGATCTATACTGTTTTCTTCTTGGTCAGAAACAATCAGTGATCTAGATCTACACTTGTCTAATATGGGGCGCGTCGCGGGAAAAGGTACCTTCGGACAATTGACGTCAATCAACGAAATTACGTCAAAAAGTTGAGCAGACGACATTGATTATTATGCAATTAGCGTTTAAATTTGATTTTATTGTCAAGATGTGTAAGAAAAGCAATTGTTGGTTATGAGCAATTGAAAGATAGGTGTAAGTTCCTTCTAAATATAGTAACAACTAAATTGTCACAAAATATGACCGAAGGTACCTTTTCCCGTGGCGTGCCCCATATAGTGTACTAGCATGATTCATGTAGTGCAGACTTAAAGATTAGCAAGAGTTGTTTAACACCTTTGAGATTTTGTAAAGATAAGGATTGAAATTCCAAACTAAAATCGGTGGATAAATTAATCCAAGAACATTGGATCATGGATGAAACTACTCTTTGAAAATACTTGAAATTCTTGGTCAAATTTTATTCACACAAGAAAATAACTCAGTTAAAAAACTCTTTTAATGGCGAAAAACACATTAAATTTTAACTACTCTGTTGTTTTTTTTGTAGGTCGCCACACAATAGATGTGCAGTTTGCTGGTGTACAAGTTGATGGAAGTCCATTCTATGTGGACGTTTTTGATCTTTCGACAATCAGGGTAGATAACTTCAGGCATGGTACAGTTGGCGATGAGGCAGGATTCAGTGGTAAGTATCAATGAACATGAACTTCTTCTTGGTCTATTGTTTTGCTGGTCAAGTATGGATATCTGTAATGTAGCCCATTAGTATTTATCATTATTATAAAATAAATGCATCAGATGTTTGAGTCCAAATAACAAGAAAATGGTTCAGCACAAAGACTATATTTCTTGTTTTGTTCAGTATAGATATAATAATGAATTATTTTACTCATTGTTCGCACCTTTCACAATGAATTTAGGATGGATTATCTTCTTATGAAAGTTCTTGTTGGGCAGTTAACTGAAACATTTAACTTTCCTTTCCAGTTGACTTCAGTAATTGTGGAATGCTGGACCAGGAGGTGCAGATTGTTGGTCCCTCCGGTATAGATGTTGTGTACGATTCCCGGGAGCTAGGCCACCTCTGGTCTGACTATATCTATGAGCCAGAAGAGCCAGGAAAATATCAGATCTACATTAAATATGGCGGCTTCCAAATACCAGGTAGGTTTAATTTGTTGTATAAATTTTGTGTTCAGCTCAAGGTTAATCTGCTCCCGCCACATTGATCTGACCTGTTGTTTAGGGGCAGATTCAGAGGGGGTTAAGTAGGGTTGCTTGTACCCCATTTTTGGGCAACAGTATTTGTCATGGGGATTTTGGCAGAAATTTGGAAGTAACCATGTAATTACACTACGACTGCCCTAAACGAGTCCTGTTTCCAGAAATCTTATTCAAACCTGATAAGTTCTACATTCTTGTGAAAAATTGTCACCTTTTCCTTCCACTTTTTGAAGCCAAAACTTTCCTCATTTTTATGATACTTACTTGGCATATCTTATGACCCAATCACCTGTAACACTTAATCCGAGATGGATGTAAGCAGGGCTTGCTCCTGGGCTACTACAAATTCATGAAAATTCTTTGTGGATTTCTTTAGAAAATTGTTCCATCATTATAAAATGCAGTAAAGCATTGTCTGTTATTAGTATTTTTTAGAAAATTAAATCAAAACAATGCCAATTTGAAAACCCAGAAATATGCCGTTTTACTTTTAAAAAATGAAGACCCATGCCCATGAATAGAAATGCATTATCAGTGAGATTTGCATACAATTTTTATGACATTACTAAAGTTCAGAGAGATCTTGCAGGATGACATTGATTTTTTCAAAAGAAATGTAAAAATACTAAAGTTACTTAACCATTTCCTCCATATATTTCACCTTTATCTTATGGATGAACAGTGTAGATACAGATCAGCAGGCACATCCATGCCATCTAAAAAGGATCTGCACAGTTTGCATTTGATTCCTTAGGTTAAATATTTACACTTCTACTTCATTCTCTACGATGAAGTCTTATTCACCTAAGGAATCATAATTTCTAATGGTAAACAGTGTGACGTAATAGTTTAAAAGGCGTGGCTCCAGAAGAATCGTTCACAGTTTATTGGACGTTGCACAATGTTTTGACCTGTGACGTTGCCGAGCATGCACATTTTGCCACAAGTTGTTGCGAAAAAGCGTGCAGTCATTCACTTTGTCGTGAACATGGCTGTTCTAACAGCCATAAGAAAAAGCCATTATATTACGAATTATTCTAATAATTTCTGTATTTATGAGAGTATAAATATGTGTAAATATAAGGATTGAATCGACATTTGATGTTTTTCATTTGGGTATGAAAAACAGTTAGATTGTTTGAAGTATGTGTGAAGCCCTTCGGGCTTCACACACTTTAAAGAACCCAACTGTTTTCCATACCCAAATGAAAAATATCAAATATCGATTCAATCCTTAATTCTTACCTAGAAAAGACCTTTGTAGATCCAGATTAGATGGCATGTATGCTCAGGATCTGTACTTGTTGACACATGTTAAAATGTGTATATAATATTTTATGGAGTACAGGGCTGAAGGTTATAAAGCTGAGATTGGAAACCAGTCTCAAATCTCAAGCATCTGATTGGCTGAAATGGTGACTGGTCGCCATTTTATAACCTTGGGCACAGGTTTTATGTAAACTATGACTGTATGATAAATAGATGATGACACAACGTATTGTTGATGCAAAGTCATCCATAGAAAGTCAACATGTTATGTTTTGTTTTCTTTGTGATGGTCAGTATTGAATAAATACTTTTAAAAAATCTGATAAAAAGTTGTGTTACGATTGTAATTGAAACATTACGAACAGCATTTTTTGTTCTTCAACCCTTTCCTCCATAAATATGGATTTTATCACATTCATGACCAGTTTAGAAGCAAATATTTTAGCTGGCACATATGTCTGATCACTTTTTGATTTATTTTAAGGTTATTTCTGACCAAAAAGTGAACAGTTCAGATCCTGATCTGGATCAACACTGGTCGTACAGGCAATAAAATGTGTAAAAATAGAAGAAAGATGTTGACTCATTTGTAGTTTTGTTTAATGCTGAAAAAAGCATAAAAAATCTATTTCAGTGTTTGGTTATTAGCTAATTATTAAAAAATTTTCTCAAGGTGTTTGCAAAGTCAGTGGCAAATCACTGATGATCTAAGGGAAGTCTGTAAACTAAAAATTTAATTTATGGAAAATGGTGTAAGTTATGTTAATATTTGCCGACAAGTTTCATGATTTGCCTCTCATATGTCCACTAGATAGTAGAATAAATCTGCATGTATTTCTCTCACAAGCACTTTTGAATCAGTAATTTAGTAATCACGATGACAGAACCTGTTAACTGCAAGTATTTAAACATTCAGAGTTTGGTAACAAACCAAACTAAGATATTCACTTAAGTTTAGAGAGTATGACAACAGTGAATACCCCACAAAGATAGTGTAGCAGGTAGATCTGCTGTAGGTAGACCTGCTGTATGACAGTAGATCTGCTGTAGGTAGACCTGCTGTATGACAGTAGATCTGCTGTAGGTAGACCTGCTGTATGACAGTAGATCTGCTGTAGGTAGACCTGCTGTATGACAGTAGATCTGCTGTAGGTAGACCTGCTGTATGACAGTAGATCTGCCGTAGGTAGACCCACTGTATGACAGTAGATCTGCTGTAGGTAGACCGCTGTATGACAGTAGATCTGCTGTAGGTAGACCCGCTGTATGACAGTAGATCTGCCGTAGGTAGACCCGCTGTATGACAGTAGATCTGCCGTAGGTAGAGCCGCTGTATGACAGTAGATCTGCTGTAGGTAGATTCCGCTGCATGACAGTAGATCTGTTGTAGGTAGAGCCGCTGTATGACAGTAGATCTGCTGTAGGTAGACCCGCTGTATGACAGTAGATCTGCTGTAGGTAGACCTGCTGTATGAAAGTAGATCTGCTGTAGGTAGACCCACTGTATGACAGTAGACCTGCTGTAGGTAGACCCGCTGTATGACAGTAGATCTGCTGTAGGTAGACCCGCTGTATGACAGTAGATCTGCTGTAGGTAGACCCGCTGTATGACAGTAGATCTGCTGTAGGTAGACCGCTGTATGACAGTAGATCTGCTGTAGGTAGACCCACTGTATGACAGTAGATCTGCTGTAGGTAGACCCGCTGTATGACAGTAGATCTGCTGTAGGTAGACCTGCTGTATGACAGTAGATCTGCTGTAGGTAGACCCGCTGTATGACAGTAGATCTGCTGTAGGTAGACCCGCTGTATGACAGTAGATCAGTATGATGGCTGTAGGTAGATTCCGCTGCATGACAGTAGATCTGTTGTAGGTAGAGCCGCTGTATGACAGTAGACTAATCTGCTGTAGGTAGACCCGCTGTATGACAGTAGATTTGCTGTAGGTAGACCAGCTGTATGACAGTAGATCTGCTGTAGGTAGACCCGCTGTATGACAGTAGATCTGCTGTAGGTAGACCTGCTGTATGACAGAAATTATAGAAGGTAGACATTCTGCAGATAACAGGTACACTGCATAACAGGTAATGCAGTACGTAGACCCTCTGTATAACAGATATTGTAGTAGGTAGACCCACTGCCTAACTTGTGGGATTAATGGTCATCTTTAAACCTTATGACACTTCACCGTATGTTATTTCTCATTTTTATGTCCTCAATTCATCATGGCAAGATGATTAATGGTGACTTCCTTAAGGGATTTCAGCCAAACTATATCTAATGACCACCACTAAAGGTAACAGAGTTTAAACATCACACTTTGTCAGAAGCATAAATTTGCAACTAGATTTGGATCAGCCATCACATGTGTGCCATCTGATCAGGATCTGCACTGTTCATTTTTGTAGTCTTAAGATATTTCTGAAGAAGCAAACATTATAGATCATGATCAGACAGCAACATGCAATAAATGAGTACCTTATGTCGTAAAGGACATTGATTGGTAATGAGGAATGTGACCAGCACATTTGAAATGCTATATCACATTTTGTATCCATACCTTTGTCTAAAAACAAACACAGATGTCAAATTAAAATAAGATATTATTCATTCAGATGCAAAACTTTGACATTAGAGGCTACATGTGAGAACAATATTTTCTTTGTATCATTACTAATGGATGATTTTATTAGAAATGTTGAGTTGATCAAGCATATCCTAGGCATTGATCGGTACAGGGAACTCGGTTGAACATTCTATATAATGTTGTCCCGCCTTGCCATGATTTATCATGCGTTTTATAGGAGACAATAAAATAATGTGGAACTTGGAGAAGAGGTTAATCTGTTGTGTAGAATGAACCTTATTATCAAAGACAGAAAAATAAACTGGAACTGAATGAAGACGGAGTATACAATGAGTTAGGTTAATCTTGTATGTAGAATAAACCTCATTATCAAGACAGTGTTTAAGAATGACAGCCATAAAGTTTGAAAATAGATTGTAAAGCCAGATTGACATTTAAGTGAAACAAAAAATGAATGAATAAAACGGAAACGAAAGAAAATGCATACTAAGCCAAGATTTGTAACCAGGACAACTTTTAACAAAACATAAGGCTTAATGTATGCATGGATTTACAATCTAAGGTTACATGAAATAGAAACAGGAACTTGCCAGTTGTTTGAATGTGTGCACTTTAGAGATTAAATATTCTTGTTAATTGTTAATTTAATCAATTAATATAATTGATCACAATATTGATGGTGGATGTTTCTTGAAGTGATTTATCGTCAAATCATTATTATCCATTTTGCTGCATAATTTGAATGAATATTTTTTTTAATAAAATACATGTATTCTTAATATGTTTTTTTTAACATAAAAGTAGCAATAAACAATAGTTACGTTAAAGGAGATTGAAATAAAACAGGTGATAGGATAGTGGTAAAGGAATAAACCAGAAAGGAAAAGGGTGGTTGGATGCTACACATTTAATGAATTCCTTTAAATAAAGAATGAAACTTAATTGGATTTTTAAGTTTTACTGCCACAACATGGACCATAAACTTTAGTGAAACTAATATTGCTTGTAACCTAAAGTTTTGACATCCCCTACCGAAATGTAATAATTTGGCAAATAATGTTTTACTTGTAAACCTAATTTGGCTTAACTGCCAATGTATTTTAAAGAGATTACACATATTTCAATTTCCTGCAAATCATGTCAAACTGTACTTGCTGTTTCTGAGTCTGTGGATACAAAGTCTTGAAATATTTGCATATTTACTAGCATACTATTGGTTGCCATTGTTATAATTTGGAACTGGTTCTGTAATGCATGTTATTGGATTCTCATCTGGATGTTGGTAAGTTAAGTGCACTTACTGAGATCTGGTATTCATAATGCATTTGATCAGTTAAGTGCACTTACTGTGAGCAATGCCTTTGATCAGTTAAGTGCACTTACTGAGAACTGGTATTTCCGATGCATTTGATAAGTTAGGTGCATAGAACTCACTGAGAACTGGTATTTCAATATAGATTTGGATAGTTAAGTGCACTTACTGAGAACGGGGAGTATGATCAATTAATTATACACTTTAAAATTGTTTGTTTTCAGAAAATCTGTGGTATTAATCTAGTAATATATGTCGTGAAAGTCTAATATATGCATCATATCAGAACAATTCCAATCATTCATCAGCTAAAATCTAGAACACCAGAAACATAATTAAAGTAGCAAGACTTAGTAATTTAGAAATAAAGTGGCTAATTTGGTTAAGTGAAAGATTGATCCAATTTTCTACAAGAGTGACCTTTTACTTACAAGGTTAGTCATTCAAGTTAATATTTAGATCTTTATTTATTTTAAAAGCCAGGTTAATGTTAAAATTACTATTGGCAAAAATGGTTTGCAGGCAGTGTTTAAAAAGTACATTGATTTACTTTGCATAACCTAAGAACTCTTTAAGCACAAGGCACTGTTTATGTCACATTTATACTCCCTGTAGACATTGATTGCACTATATGAAATGGGTCTACACTATTCAATCAGTGAGATTTGCAAAACACTTGTAACATCAACGCAAAGTTAGTGATTCACTTCAAGTTTAGATTTCATATAGTGTTTCAAAGATAGGGCACTCTTCTCTATTATACTTTCCTAAATTATATGTTCTTTAAAAACATGTTATTTTGTGAAATTTGTTAATCCATTGTGGATATCCAGTGACTTGTGTTGCAGCAGTCAGTCTGATAAAATGAGAGATATTTTGCTTTATCACTGAAACAAAATAGCCAAACTGTTCATGTATAATTATTTGCATGAAATCTGTTAATAGATTTATTCAAAATCTGTCTCCTGAACTGCCTTAAACCAGATAAAAATGCAATTGAATGCAAATGATAAACAACTTATTTAATACCAAATGTTTTGCATATCTTTTATGCGTGTTGAGATAATTTTTTTCCTAATTACATAGGGCTTATTAATGTAATCACATGCCTTTATCTTAATGTAAACATGGGAAAGACTAAAATCTTTATTGGGCTGTGGATTTATCTTTTGCTCCTTGGCCTATAGGCGAAAGTGGCCAAGTTTATTGGGAGATAAGAGGACCTTATATGGCAGTTTATTGTCTTTGCTGATTAAAAGTGCTATAATGTTTACAACAGAATATAAAGGGAGCAAAAGAAATTGTTTGTCTAACACTGAAATGTAAACTGGTCAAGATAAAAGGACAATTTTAATGAAATGTGTTATAAATCAAAGGCTGGCAAAGTATTTGGTGAATTTATTTTGTGAAACATTTCAAAACAAGGGCTGAAGGTTATAAAACTGAGTTTGGAAACCAGTCTCAAATCTCAAGCATCTGATTGGCTGAAATGGCGACTGGTCGCCATTTCAGCCAATCAGATGCTTGAGATTTGAGACTGGTTTCCATGCTCAGTTTTATAACCTTGGGCAAAGGTGGATGGACTACCGGGGAAACCTTTTTTATAATATCATATAATTTTGTATAATAACAGTCAAAAAATAGACCCAAGGTGTATAAATAAATCTGCTTTATATAGAAGAGGACCATGTTCTTGTTGTTAGATTAGGATTTATTTAAGTTTGATATTTATACAAATTGTGCAGAATAAAATGGAAATGATCATTATACATAGTGTTTGCCCGATTGGTCGTGGGAGTATTTAACAAGTGAGATGAATGGATTTTATATTGAATTTATACTGTTCAAATAGCATTGCCATCTAAATCATGTCATCCGTAACGCAAGTTAAATTTGAAGTTAAGCCTTCTGTAAGGAAAAAGGCAAACAGTGTCAACAGCAATACAAGATCAATTGGAAATGTTGCTAAGTCTGATATTAAAAGTGAACATTCAGTGGCAAAAATAAATGAGATTACAATAGATAGAAAAGCTTCTGATGGCAGCAGTAGTGTACAAAGTGCATCAAACTTGGAGGCAGAAAATACTAGTGCAGGAATATATAGGAAATTAAATGTGAAAGAAAATGCAGGAAAGACCATTGAGGTCACACCCTCAATGGAAAAAAGAGAGATTGTTACTGTAAGCTCAAGTAAGAATGATAAACCAGGTGATGTACAATCAAGTATAAAAGTATTGGATAAAAGTATTAATGACAAACCAACTACACCTGCAGCAGCACAGGAAGGTAAAATCAAATCTGAAGATATTGTTCAGGATAAAAAAGCTAGATCTGATGGGAATGTAACTGCTGTTAAGCAAACTGATGTTGGACAGTATCCAAAAGTTAGTGTTGCTAATTTAGATTTAGATCAAAAGAATACTATTCAAAAGGACATTACTGACATCAGAGTTCTTACTAAAAAGGAGTTGGAAATAAAACCAGCTAAAGTTACTGGTAAGACAGAACCTGCTATTACTCACAAAGCAGTTGTAGAAAATGATCCAAGCGGCATAAATTCTGGTATGTTTATAAGTACAAGCTTAAAAAGAACAACACGAGATGCAAACAAATCAAGAGTATCTTTGAATGTCACTGGTGCAACAACACAGAAAGTTGATAAGAAGCTGCCAATTAATACAAACACTTCTCGTGATAAAAAATTGCCAGATGTCGACAGTAAGGATACAAAAGCAAATATAAAAGAGGTAAGTGACTCAGCAAGAACAGGTTTGTTAAATAATAAAGTCAACATCCCAAATTCTTCACCAGAAAAGAAAATCAGCAACATTGAACGTGAGAAAATGCTTGCTGTGGGTTTAAAAGAAGAGCTTTTGGAAAAAAGAAACATGATGGCCAAAAGAACAGTTCAAACGATGGACCAGGAAAAGATGATCAATCTGGAAGATGAAGATTCGGCTGATAGAAAAGAGGTGGAAATAAATATTGGGGGAAAAGATGATGACTCTGTTGTGATATCGGAACCAGCTGATATGATTGGGGAGTTACAAAAATATCTTCTTAAAAAGTTTGGGCCAGTAGTTACCAGCAACATTCAAGAAAATGCTGAAATAGAAAAGTTTGAAAGTCATGATCCTGACAAAACTGCTCAGTTGGAAAAAGACACTGGCTTTGAAAGTAAAGAAGGTGAGACAAAATCTGCTGCAACAGTTCCAGTCACATCTAAAGGACCAATCAGTCCTCATTCATTTATACCACATCCTATATTTTTCAAAACCTCTATTAAGAAAGATCCAGGATCAAAATTACATGATCAGCTTCTGAAGGAGCTTGGATCTGTCCTCAAAAAGAAAGATAAAAATGGCGAGGACGGTAAAACAGCTGATAAAGAAAATGAAAATAATGACACTAATAATGAAAGCAAAAAAGATGGAGTGAAGTTTCCAAAACGACGAGTGAGTGCTAAAGGTAATAAAATTCTTGGTAACAAGGCACTGTTGGCTAACTTAGAAAATCAGTTACAAAGGACACTCAACAGGAATAAGATATTCCAAAGACAGAAATTGAAAGTGGTGGATTTGGAGACAATTGAAGTAGCAGATGACGACATGCCAAAATCACCTGTGTCTGATGTGGAAATGAACATAGAAAGTAGTGCTAAATCTGGTGCTAAGTTAATTTTGGACAGTGAAAAGAGACACCTTGATGAAGATCATATACCAAGTGCCATAAAAGAACTAGATATGACATTAAAGGAACATTCAGATGATTCTAGTCAGAGTCCAAGCAGAAATAGAAGTCATGTGATCTCAGAAAGTCATGTGACCTCTAAAAGGGATAGTGGGATTGATTCAGATGACCAGGAACTATTTGTTTATGCTTATGAAAATGAAAGCGGTAAAACAGAAGGGGTTGTGTGTAAGGTAGGGAGAAGGGAATCAACTAGGGACTCGCTAGGAAGACCTAGAAAATACATCACCTGTATCAATATTGTTGCAGAAAAGGCTCTTGATACAAGCTTAGATGAGGAAGGTTTGTACAACTTTAAAATTTTTGTGTTTATATCAGTTTTGTAATATTTTGTGATCTTTTGTTTAGATAACAAAGAATCAATCAGGTGTCTTGTTATATTGAGAGGCTTTTATTAAATATGTTGAAGCAGTCTAGATTATAGGAATCAGTTTTGATTGCAAAGCCTTTTTTAAATTAATGTGCACAAATTTATGTTTTCGGTGCGTATTTTCACGCCCAGGAAAAAGGGCCCTTGCGCTATACATTTTGTGAAAACTGCACGATTTCTACTCTAAATGGGAATGAAATAACCAGATGTTAAGTTTTTTATATCACTGAAAGATTTTAAAGAAATGAAATGAGGAGAAGGCACCTGTAAACAGGTTCTACTAAAAAAGAAAAAGCCCTGTTTTCATTATTTTGATATTGAAATTGATTTCTAACAGATATTCTCAAGAAAAACTTTTAATAAAATATGACATAATTAAAATGTTTAACTTCCATTATTATTACATGAAAAATGTTATGTTAAATTGATATGTTATTAGATTTAAAGTTTCAAATTCATAATTCAGAATTTATGTCACTGATCATCATCCAAATTTCTAACATAATATACTGGTAACAATAACATTGTAATCCTCTTAATGTGTGCACCAGTGTTGATCCAGATCTTCCTGCACATCCATGCTATCTGATCTGGATCTGCACTGGTCCCATCTTTGTCAGATATTACCTAATATATGTAAAAGCAAACAGTGAAGATCCTGATCAGATGGCACAGATGTGCCAGCTGATCTGGATTTACATTGTTTGCCCATGCAGGTGTATCTATGGAGTAAAGGGTTAAATTTATGGTGTAATTTGAAGAATTCTTTTACACATATGATCATTGCAGGCATATATTTAATGTTGTCTGGAAATCTCCTTAAACATAAAAAGTGCATTTAATTTTATGATAATGATATACTAGTCTAAGAAGACCCTAGCTGACTGTGGACTGGCAATTGTCAGCAGCTGCTGATGTTTTATGTTATATATATTATTCTATCATTTGTGTATGCAAATAGAAATTATACCTATCTATTTCCAAATTGTATGAGATCATATTGCATAATTGAAGTGTTGAAATTACCTGTGCATTTAATTTTGGCCTTGATCTGCCAATTCGTATATTTTATAGATTTTATCTGTGCAGTCATTTTGCCCTTGATCTGTTACTAAAATTTGAAAGTTTAATTGGAAGGGAATATTCTACAACCAGTGAAAATCTGTATCACATTTTGAGCATAGATGTTCTGACAAAATTTATTGATGGTAAACATAGCCATTAATATTGATGATGACTTGCCAAATACCTTAAATTATAATGCATGCAATATACTTTATTCTGCATGTGCAAATAAATATCATCCACATACACTCAGTTTGCTGAATTTAATGGTGGGGGTTCACTGCGTGCTTAGTTTCTGAATTGACTGATGCAGAGTGTTGTAAGTTAGACATCAGGCATATTCAATTTCACTGCATCAGTTTCACATTCTGTTTTTACATCCTGTTTTTTTTGGACAATTTTCTTTATTTCTGGTTATAAATTATCCTGATGTTTCCAAAAGAACTAGAAGAAAATTTATTAATAAGCAATTTATAAAAGGTCTTATTTCACTCCATAGATAGTCTTTAATAACTCCAGAAGTCAGGTAACCACACATTATACAGGACGGGAGACATTTTTGTGATGCCCTTACTTAGAAAATCTTGTAGGAATAACTTAGTTCATCATTTGGATTCATCAATCTTTCCTTCACAAGATTTGGCTATAACTTTACAATTTCTAAATATTACTTCAGCAAACTTATTATGATTTCAAAGTTTAATATTATGTTGTAGGAGTATTAACTTGTTAGAGTATAATGTTCATGTATTATGTTGTAGGATTGTAATGTATTATGCTAGGTATACATATTATGTTGTAAGAGTATAACTTATTATGTTGTAGGAGTAGAACTTTTGTTGTGGGAGTAAGACTTGTGTAGGATTATAACATTATGTTGTAGGAGTAGGACAACAGGAATATCCAAATCATACAGCCTAATATACTGGCCCTAAAAGTCTGGTTTGCTTGTACATTTGGGAATGCATTGTCAAGATATAATCAACAGAAACAAATAACTGTGGTTTCCTCCCTGAAACTTATTTGCAATTAGGTCTGATAAGACACTCTCAGTGATTTCTGGACTATCACAATGATATCATTTCATTTCTCATGATGGTTTGGCTTAAGCACACAATTTACATATATACATATATATTGGTGTTCAAGGCATGTGTTTGTGTTTACAGGCTGTCCATTTACACAAGAGATTGCTGATGGAGGTTTGCCAAGCGCCAGTGGGAGCGGTCTGTTCTTTGCCGAGGAAGACAAGCCAGCGCACTTCAATGTTGAAGTTGGTCGCAGGAAGGGAGACCTCAGGGTGGCTGTCAGCGGTAAGCCTACTTATCTGGTGTTAAAGAATACCTGTGCTCAAGATCATAAAACTAAATCTGGAGACCAGTCTCAAATCTCAAGCATCTGATTGGCTGAAATGGCAACTGGTCACCATGCTGTGTTTTGTGAGTGTGGCGATTCCTGATATGCATATATTACTTTTTTTTTGAGAACTTTGGATAAAGGTTTCCAGGTGAGCCATGTTTAAAATATACTCAGAAAAAAAAATTATGATGCTTAATATACTTTGAATAACTATGTGATCGGTATTTTAGCACCCTCGCATAAAAATGTCTAAAACACTTGTTTCATGCACCAAAAATATCAAAATGCACAGATCAGTTCAAAACATGTTCATTTTGCATTTCTAACCACAATTCACATAGCTGGTCATCTGATTCCAAGATCATAGTTAAAATAAGCTGTGTCGGGTTTCATTTTATTGTTGAGCATATTATACAGTTAACTTTGCCATCTCATTTAAACTGTTTATTTCATATTGAAGGTTTAAGTTCTGTGCAAACATTGGAAATAGATACTGTTTAACATGCAGTTGCTGTATTCATGGTATAATACTGATCTGAAATTCCATGATGAGAGACAAGATTTTTCAGTTGGATAATCAATTATTGCAGGATTTTGATTCAGTCATTTATAACTGTAAGCTGTAAACTCCAATATGGATGGTAGATGAAGTTGCATTCTGATGGTTGGCAAGGTCATTTACTGACATAACAATTATATGGATACTGTTTATCATAAATGCAGTTGGAGTATTCATCAATTAACACTGATATTGGATACGGAGACAGAAGACAAGATTTGTCAATTTCTGATACTGTTAATAACAGTATTATCTCCCTTTCAGGTCTAATACTGTTAACTCCCTTTTCTCCATATTTACGCATGTGCAACCAGTATAGATTCATATCAGCCAGCACATCCATGCCGTCTGATCAGGACCTGCACTGGTCACATTTTGGTCATACATAACCTAATAAATCAAAAGGGAACAGTTTAGATCCTGATTAGATGGCACAGATGTGCTGGCTGATCTGGATCTAAACTGTTCGCCCATGCAATAAAGGTGTGTCAATGGATGAAGGTTCAGCTCTCTTTTATGTTTTACTTGATTTTTGCTATTACTGTTACCCATGTTACTCCAGACTCATTTTCTGATACTATTACCACCATTAATGATCCATACTGCATGCATTACTTGGTGGTGATAAGTGATCAGTGCTTGTTTGGATTGCTGTTGTTAGGGGATAGGAAATCAGCAAATATAGTCAATGAAGAATCCCAAATGACATCTTCATGGGTATGCTTACAGAAATATTAAATTTTACTTACAGTTTAACCTACCTTTCAGGTCCAAACTCAATTGCTAAATGTAGTGTAGATCCACAGTCGGACGGCTCATACACAGTAACATATATTCCAGTAGAGACAGGAATTTTCGATGTCAGTGTCTCGTGGAATGGCCAGGATATTCCAGGTATGCTCATGATTGTATGTTTGCTTTCAGAAAATCACTCAAATTTAAATTAACCCTTTTATCCTTAGGTACACCTTTATTGTATGGGCAAAGAGTGTAGATCCAGGATCTACACTGTGCCCAAGGTTATAAAACTGAGCATGGAAACCAGTCTCAAATCTCAAGCATCGATTGGCTGAAATGGCGACCAGTCGCCATTTCAGCCAATCAGATGCTTGAGATTTGAGACTGGTTTCCAATCTCAGCTTTATAACCTTCAGAACTGATCACACGTGCTTGAAAACTCTTATGTATGGTGTAAATAGTAAATATTTAAATAGTGTCTCTTTTATCTTGCAATCTCAGTTTTATGATAATGGGACTAGGTTTTACATTTTTGTTGTTTGATGGAATACATTAATCATCCGACCTTGACTCTTTGTATTGGAAAGTTAAACTAACTTGCACAGTAGCCAGAAACACATGAAGTTACTTGCTTGCCTATACATAATTAACACAATCTTGTATTATGGCATATTATACACAAGACTTAAATATCAAACTTTCAACCATTGTAAGTTATTATTATATAGAGCTTATTTGTTATTTATGTTTTGAAGGAAGTCCATACCATCCTAAGGTGGTGGATGCCCGCAAGGTTAGAATCATAGGTGGCTGGCAACACTTCATGGACAGTAACGAGATGGTGAACCTCGTTGTAGGAGAGCGCAAGCAGCTGCCATTTAATATTTCTGAGGCTGGACCAGGTGGGATGTTTTTCCAGGAAAATCTTGATGGTTTCAGAATTAAACCAAAATATCCTGTCAAGATGTGCTGGGTTTGGCTTTGTAAATAATATGATCATATAATGGAACACTAAGCATTGTGTCAGGTTCTGTACTTTTATTCAAACTTATAAATGTATCAACAATGGAAGTTTTGTTACGTCAACCATACTTAATAAGATTCCAGGCGGAATCATACAACTTCACACTAGAATCCGGACACAGGATATAAAACTAGCATACTTAGTGTTTAACAGTCTACTTTTGATATATCCTGTCAGAATATAAAACTATTGTAGCTATAAATAAAGAACAATGCAACACCAGACACCATATTGCTGACTGACCATTATCTAGATACAGTACTGATATTTGTCATCTATTTACAGGAGTCCTTCGAGCAGATGTGAAAGGTCCATCACGCAGTATTGATGTGGATATAGATAAGCATACAATTGGAAAAGCTGTAGTAGAGTTTGTCCCAGAAGAAGAAGGTTAGCATTTGCTTGTTTTAGTATTCAATGACTAAATTTCAGGACGCTCATATTCTTGTAATGTAGTATAGCAAAGTCCGTCATTGGACTCCAGACTGGCATAAATTGATTTAAATGTGTTATTTAACAAGGAAACTCCCATGCAAATTGTTATCAAAGCATACATTGCCTTCAAACATAACATCTCTAAAAACAATGTACACCATGCAAAAGGTGCGAATGTAAATTGTGCATGTAAATTGCTGGTTAAAATATATAAGCTGATTACTTTGACTTTGATCGGATAGTAAACATCTGTTTTACGCAATAAAGATCATAATTGTATTATACGTTTAAATTATTTTAATGAATGATTCTGCTCTCTTTAGGAACCCACTACATCCATTTGTTCTGGTCAGACATCCCTCTGGTGAACTCACCATTCCTAGGCTATGCTGTTCAGCACGCTCCAGATGCCAGCAAGCTGATCCTGACAGGGCGCGGTCTGAAGGAGGCAGTTGTCAGGGAGGAAGCAGAGTTTATCATTGATGGCTCACAGGCAGGCAAAGGTAGGTTGTCAAGGTTTGTTTAAACATTTGAAGAACATCATCTTTATGTGTGAATCTTTCTAAGTTGTTTTATTTTCGCAATAAAATTTAATGTGTTTGTTATCAAAGGTAAGAGAACAAAGGAGGCCTTTGTGGCTAGGTAATTAATGTCCTTGGAAGACAATCACAGGCCCTCACTGCTGTGGGTTTGAGTCAGAATCTTTTATGTCAGAGAGCTTACAAGCTTGAATGGTTCTACCCAGGTTCCTACCTGTGCATGAAATCATGCCTCTTGGGTCTTCTTTCACCAGAAATATCTGGAAGTCCACACACAGATATCCACTTGTAGGAGACAGTGCAGAACTTAAAGCTATCCAATTATTATTGTAGAAGTACAAAAACCCTTCAACTTTACCAGATGGTAAAAATATTGGTTACAGAATGGCGTTCACCTACTAGAAGTTATTTTACTAAAATAAAGGCAGCCCCGCCCGGCTAGCTCAGTTGGTAGAGCATCGGACTGTCAATCCAGGGGTCGTGAGTTCGATCCCCAGCCGAGGCGGGAAAAAATTTCTCCGTAACAATTGAACTCGGACATTGCGTCTGAGAGTCATTTGTCCCTCACCTCTGATTCAAGTGAGGAAGCAGTCAGTCGCTTGCGGAGAAATTGGTTAGTACTGGTTGGAGACCCAGGAACACCGGTTAGGTGGACTGACCGCCGGGATATAACCTAGCTGTTGAAACCAGGCGTTAAACCCGAAACAAACAAACAAACAAACTAAAATAAAGGCAGTTTGTAAGATATATTAACACAAGTTGCCCAAAACATAAAATTTCTATTTTAAATGTGATAATTATTTGCATTTCAGAAGTTAAAACCACTAATATTATCAATATTTCCAGGCAAACCTGATGTTGTTCTTAGTGGAGTAAGAGCCGAGGTCAGTGTCAAGGTCACACCACTAGGCAACGGAAAATTCCGCTGTAACTACATTCCTATCCTTCCTGGTGCCTACCTGCTACACATCACCTGGAATGGCCGACAGCTGCGCGGTTCTCCTTATAAAGTGAATGTGATTGGAGCTTTCTATCCTAACAGAGTGGCAGTGACTGGAGTGGGGGCAGCAATACTCGGCAAAGAAATGAATGTTGGCATTGATACTAGGAAAGCTGGACCAGGTTAGATATGTGCCCAAGGTTATAAAACTGAGCATGGAAACCAGTCTCAAATCTCAAGCATCTGATTGACCAGTCGCCGTTTCAGCCAATCAGATGCTTGAGATTTGAGACTGGTTTCCAATCTCAGCTTTATTACCTTCAGCCATTGTCTTCCATATTTTTTTCCTCGTACAAATACACTCAATCTTTGAATATAACGTGCCTTCAAAAAAGTTTTATCATTAATAATTAATAATGTTTATAAGTGCTGCATTTTATTTTGTTTAAAAAAAATATTGAAATGCAACTTTTTTCATGTATGTATGAGTGTGTTTTAGAATGATTGTTGTTATAGAAGGCCTTATTGAAAATAAGATATTAATTTATGTTGATGTGCTTCATGAGTTACCTTATTTAAATAAAGATACAATTATTACCATAATAATTATGATTATTATTATTATTGTTATGATTATTTTTATTAGATTGTGCTTACTGTAAATTAATAGTGGAAGGATGTCTCAATAGGTGTTTAACATTTGCTTCATGTAATATACTGTTATCCTTAGGGCAAAACCGTGTAGATCCAGATCAGTCAGCACATTTTTGCCATCCGATCAGGATCTACACTGTTTGGTGTTTGATCTATTATGTTTGATTTGTAAGGTTATTTCTGACCAAAACACAAACAGTGCAGATGATGATAAGATAGAATGAATGTGCCAGTTGATCTGGTTCTACACTGGTCTGAAGGTTATAAAACTGAGATTGGAAACCAGTCTCAAATCTCAAGCATCTGATTGGCTGAAATGGCGACTGGTCGCCATTTCAGTCAATCAGATGCTTGAGATTTGAGACTGATTTCCATGCTCAGTTTTATAACCTTGGGCACTGGTCACACACACATTAAAATGAATATATGAGTAAAGGGTGAAATGAACTATCTGACAAGTAGCTAGTGTATACCGAACCCTTTTAATGTTGTAGGTGAGCTGACAGCTTACTGCATGGGTCCCCACCAGGTGGCATTCTGTGAACTAGAAGACAATCGAGACGGGACATTCAGGCTTGGAGTGAAAGCACAGGAGTCAGGCAGACATGTACTGCAAATCAAATATGGTGGAGAACATGTTCAAGGTATAAAAAACATGACTTCAAAGATAATTAAAAGTAACTGTCAAAATAATTCAATGGTTTACTGCAATTTAAATTCAGGTAATAATAGAGTCAAAATTGATAAAACTGAGACTGTAGGTCAGTTTCTGATGTCAAGCTTGCCATTTGTCATTTGAGAGACTTTGCACAATTTTAACTGATCGGGTTAAACTGACCTTTTGTTAAATTAAAGGGTTTTAATGAAGTCAAATCTGTTACCTTTGGTACAGTATCACAGATAACACCATGATTCTGTATGAGCCTAACACACATTATCACTCTTCTGTTTCAGGAAGTCCATTTGTCTTCAAGGTGATTGCTCAACCTGATGCTAGCAAGGTCAGAGTTCATGGTCCTGGTGTGGAACATGGTATCCTAGCAACCTATGTGAGCCGATTTATTGTGGAGACCAGGGGTGCTGGTGCTGGCCAACTAACTGTCAGAATCAGGGGACCAAAGGGTAACTAGTTCCTCTGCTAAATCAAACTGTCTGTACAATATAATATTATGCAACTTAGAAGATTTAACAACTTAATGCCTGATCATTTTGATAATCACTGTCGAAACTTTGAATGAAATCCTGTAGTTATTTTTGGATTGAATTCTTGCACAACTATTAATTATCACTTGATATTTTGAGTGATCTGCTTTACTGTATGCAAATCCTTGATTAGAAGTCACGAGACAAACTGACCATACTTTAGTCTTCTATTTCAGTCATAAATACAGTACATGTATTTTTTTACCCTGTTCATGTTTGTTACAGGTGCTTTCCAGGTAGAGATGTATCGTGACAGTCAGCGAGATCGTACCATCCTGTGCAGGTTCGATCCTACAGAGTGCGGCCTGTACATCATCAGTGTAAAGTGGTCAGGAGTTGACGTGCCAGGCTCACCTTTCCATGTGCACATCCTTGACACCCAGGAAGAGCTAGAACATGTGCTTAATGATGTTTCCTACTCACTGGGAACCAGCCACAGTCATCATGGTGGATCCCAGCATTCCAGTCAGCCGCCAAGAATGGTGTACAGTCAGTGGCGAGAAAAAATCTAACAACACCTGCAGTGGTTTACAAACAATTGCAAGAAACCAAATATACAAATCAAAGCCAGTCTTTAGAATAAATAATTCTTGGTTTCTCAAAACCAGACTGCTTTTGTGATATATATATTTTCTGTTGGAGGTTATGAAATCATATGTAGATAGAAATAGAATATTATTTCTTTGGTTGACACATAAAAAGCCAAAAATATGCCAAATTACTAGGTAAATACCAGAACAAGAATTATGTAAACTATTGGGGACTTTTTGAAGTGGACAAAACTAAAATTTATGTGATCATGTTTAACTAATGGTCATGTTAAAACCACTTAGACGATTACAAAAATTATTAATGCAACTTTGACAGTAAAAAACTACAGTATGATACAGAAAGTTCTATTCTGAGTCGGCTAGACTATTACAGTGAGGTCACATTAGCTCTTTTTAACCAACTATTACAATTGTTTCTTTGGCTCACTTGTAATAAAATACCACAGAATACTGAAATGAGTTCTCTATTGTACTGTATGTTGTGTTAATTTAATGGCCCCCAGGTAGAGCTTTTTTCATCTTATTGAGGATGCGTACTGGAAAAAGATTGCTTAGGCACTTCATAAAAACTTAAAACCCTTTATCCCATAAATATACCGGTAATGTTTATGGTGTGACTGTGTAACCAGTCTAGATCCAGATCAGTTGGCACATCCATGCAGTCTGATCTACACTCTGCTTCAGTTTCTTAAGGTTATTTCTGACCAGGAAGTGACTAGTGTAGATCAAGATCGGGTGGCATGGATTTGCCAACCATTTACCAACTATAATAGAGCAGCTAGATGGGCTGTTGATAAACAGTACAGTGAACCCTGTTTTTAAGACCAACTTAAAGATGAGAAGAGTTCATCCTTTTATGTTTTGGAATGACCTGAAGCACAAAAATGAAGTGTAATAGACCTTATGCTGTGCATCAGTCCAATATTAAATAACCAATCAAAATGCGTTTCCATGCCTGACAAACATGCATGTGGTGACAAAATTCAAAAGGTTCTTTTGTAGTTACTGGTCCAACATCAATTAAGGGGTCCAGCCTGGCATGATCTGATGTCAACAAAGGGACAGGCCTAAAATGGTCCAATCAACAAAGGGGCCAGTCCTGGCCTGGCATAAGTTAAATTCAAACATCCCAACTTTGAGATTTGAAGACTCCATATTTTCCAGATATACTTGTTGTTTTTTCAAAGCAGGTGTACTCTTTGAAAGCAGGTTTGGATGAACTGGAGGATGAAATGTAGTAAAAAAATACTCATTTAACTTTTATTTACAACGATTTATTTACAGATGATATATTTTTGTTGAAAGTCTGTACACGTTATTATATAAACACTGTTGGTGTGAAACTAACATTTTGTACACAATGTTTTGATTTAATAATAGTTTATGCCATTTATTTTCAACTTTTTTACAAAAAAAGATAATACATTTGTATTATTTAACCCTTTCCTGTATATATACGCATTTTTACGCATGTGCGACCAGTGTAGATCCAGATCAGCCGGCACATCCATGCCGTCTGATCAAATCTGCACTGGTCGCATTTTGGTCAGAAATAACCTAATGAATCAAAAAGCGAACAGTTTAGATCCTGATGAGACGGCACAGATGTGCTGGCTGATCTGGATCTAAACTGTTTGCCCTAGCAATAAAGGTGTTTCTCACTTACTAGACAGAAAAATCTCTATTTTTAACCGTGTGAGAATTCCTTATCTCGCATGGCCTTATCTAACACTCCGCATGCAAGCTCGCGTACTTTCGTATTATTGCGCAACATTTTAATTACGCGAAAGAAATAGTTCTCTAAAATTCTTGCGCTTTTTATAAATTTTAAAGAATTTTGTTTGAATCTTTAAGAAGTAAGTGAGAAAAATAATCAATCATTGGTATTCGGCGAAGATCGCGGTATCCCAACCCTCGGGCAATGCTTTCCAGACGGAAACTCGGCACAGCCTCGTTTCCGTCTGGAAAGCATTACCCTCGGGTTGAGATACCTTGATCTTCACCGAATACCAATGATAGATTCTCTTTATCTGTACAGGAAAGGGTTAAAAGCCTAACTTTATGTCTTGAAAGCTATTATCATTAAACAGACTGTAGATCTATATCACATGTTTACCCGGTACTTTTTACACAGTAAAATTTATTTTGACACAAAAAGCTTATGGACACAAGAAGTTTTATAGCTAGTGTGTTTTAATTACACAATTTTACATATAAAATATCTTATATAATTTGTTTATGATCTCTCATGTTTTTACATTTTATTATGTAAACACTTAATTGTTGGAAATACTTAACTCATGCTTATTAACCCTTTCCTCCATATATACATATTTTTACGCATGTGCGACCAGTGTAGATCCAGATCAGCTGGCACATTTGTGCCATCTGATCAAGATCTGCACTGGTCACATTTTGCCATCATTTTGGTCAGAAATAACCTAACAAAAAGCGGACAGTTTAGATCCTGATCAGATGACACAGATGTGCCAGCTGATCTGGATCTAAACTGTTCGCCCTTGCAATAAAGGGGTATCTATGGAGGAAAGGGGTAATAAATTTCACAAGTCATTGAAACCATTAAGTTTATTGTCTTCCAAAATTGAAAGTAACTGTTTTTAGTTGTTACGAGAAACAAAATTCTGGAAATTAGCAAATGAGATTTTATAAAAAGGCCACATTTCATTATAAATCATTACTTTTAGTGCTATTTCAAATGTATCATTATTTTACATTGGACAGAAATTGGCCACTTCCTTTAGGAGCTGTTAGAAATAAGCTGTAAAGTAGTAAAAGAATTAGATATAGAAATACTATATGTATTTATTTAATCAATAATTGTGCTGTTTCTGTTTTTCCAAATAGTTTTTTGCTGTTAATTGTTGGACTGTATTTTTATGTGGTTCTAGTGATGACACACATGTACACAGAGATCAGTCAATATCTGTTCTTTCTAGTATAACATTTCGAAAGCAGCTCAAGTTCTGCTACTTTTCTCGTTAGTGATACATTACCTTTCAGTGCCAAAAGTTATAAAGCCGAGCATGGAAACCAGTCTCAAATCTCAAGCATCTGATTGGCTGAAATGGCGACTGGTCGCCATTTCAGCCAATCAGATGCTTGAGATTTGAGACTGGTTTCCAAACTCAGTTTTATAACCTCCAGCCCAGTAATATAGGGGCTTTCATCTGGTCATAGGCCTGACAAACTGTTCATAAGAATTGTTTGCCTCAAAAACTGTTCTATTCAAGGTTTAATTTCTAAGCAAAATGCCTACCACCATGGTCCGCCGAACTGACTTAAGTATCTGAGAACTGTACTGGAACATAGCGTACACCATTATTTCTGGTTGATATTATCTTTAGTGTTTGTTAATTATACTGAGAGTTGATGAAGTATTTGTTAGATCTGGTATATTAGCTTTACTCTTTGTAACTGTGTATACATATTTGTTGCAAAATAAATTACAGCAATACTTGTGAATAAATAAATTGGTTTATTCATATAATACTGTTGTTATTAATACAACAACCATGAGAAAGGCCAGTTTTAAAATCAAGCAAGGAGTTTGGTATTTTCTGTTTTTTTTCTGATGCAGAAACTCACCTTTCATGTGAGATGAGTTGGGCCAAGTGACATCTTTTAATTATTACAGACGATTCTACAACCTTGTAGTAAATATGAAGCATAATTATGAAAGCTTTTTCCTGAATAGTAGTTAATGCAGACAAGTTCAAGCAACATCAATAAGTAGGCATTCCATGGTGTAACCTTATGATGCACTTTATGGGCATAACTTCAAGTATTAAGTGAATAGCTCAAGAATAAAGTTATAGGCAACATTAAGTTTCATTTTAAAGTTAAGGTGTGGGGAAATATCTGGCCGCCACCCAAGGACAACAGGATCCTTATGAGTCCACCTGCTATCGCTGGCAACTTAAACAGTAAATCAAGAGTTACCACTGTTATTGTTCATCCAGATAATAAGTTTTAAGTATGGTGCCAACAGGATCAGCACCTTCAAAGTTATAAGTAAGTTATAAGTAACTTGTAAGTTTTAGGTTTGTCATTTGAAAGTGGCATAACTCAAGTCGGTCAACCAGGAATTGATAGATAAAACAAAAGTAAACATATTAATATCTTTGTTTTTATTTTAGCATATATTTAACATCTACTTAGATGTAATTTGCTACAAACTGTAACCTTAACATACAATAGTTTGCCAAACAATTAGGGTAAATACTGCCTTACATTTTAATGAACATACATGGTCACAAGTCTTTTGAAATAAAAACTAAACAAAAACATCCAGTATGACAATCAAAACAAAAAAATTCTAATTTCACACTTTCTTCCATATATAAGCATTTTTACACGTGTGCGACCACTGAAGATCCAGATCAGCAAGCACATCTGTGCCATCTGATATGGATTTGCACTGGTCGCATTTTCAGAAATAACCTAATGAATCAAAAAGTAAACAGTTTAGATCCTGATCAGACGGCATGGATGTGCGGGCTGATCTGGATCTAAACTGTTCGCCCTAGCAATAAAGTTGTGTGTATGGAGGAAAGGGTTAAATTTTCTAACTGACCACTTCAGACAAACAATCACCATGTTAAAGAAAGGAGTTTCCAATAAAGTAATATCCATGAAGTCCATGCCATGGAATTTGACACTATTGATTTTGCAAAGTTGTCACCCTAAAAACACAACCTTACAATTTTTTTCAACTGGTTTTTTAAACTGATGTATTTTTGTTCTGACCACTCAATAATCAATATATATGCCTTCGAATGCATGTGTAACCAGTATAGATCCATAACATGCAACATATACATGCCATCCAATCTTGATCTACACTGGTCCCATCTTGGTCAGAAAATACCTGATTAGATGGCACAGATGTACACTGTTCGCCCACATATTAAAGGTGTATCTATGGAAAAAAGGGTTAAGCTTGTCTTTTAAACTGATATGAAATTGAGCAAAAAATTCATTTTATACAATTTCAGTATAAAAATGAACACTACACAAACAAGTTCAACAAACACAATTAAGAGCCAAAGATAAACCTTTTTTTTCATGGTCGAACAGTTAAGATTCATTAGGTTATTTCTGACCAAAATGCGACCAGTGCAGATCCTGATCAGACCAGACGGCACGGATGTGGCGGCTGATCTGGATCTACACTGGTAAAAACACATTTATGGAAGAAAGGTTTAAGCTAGACAGCAAATCAGTTTACCAAGGAGTGTAGAACACAGCAAATTACAGCACAAAATATACATGTATAGCTTTATTTTTATTAAACAAGGAGCTATCAGCTAGAAATACTTGCATTATTAACATTTGCAATAAATAAGAGACTCCTCTACCTAACAACTCAAGTACTATATACATATTGCACATTGCAAACTATATGTACAGCCATAATTATGTATAAAATATATATACCCCTTAAATAGAAAAAAAGTTACCACATAATTACTATCAGTTTTAACTTAATGATAAAATAATATGAATGGCTAATAATGAATTTAACCCATTCCTCCATATTTACGCATTTACCAGTGTAGATCCAAATCAGCTGGCACATCCTTGCTGTCAGATCAGGATCTGCACTGGTCGCATTATCAGAAATAACCTAACGAATCAAAAAGTGAACAGTTTTGATCCTGATTAGATGGCCGGTTGATCTGGATCTAAACTGTTCACTTCTGCAATAAAGGAATATCTATGGAGGAAAGGGTTAAAGTTCTACTAATGACGGAATTTCAAACAACTATATTTACACCTTTATTTCCACTGCTTCAATATCCTTTACCGGACGAGTGAAGGTCAATCTTCGATGAACACCGTTAGCCTTATCACCGCGCAATTGTACAGGAATGCCCTGGTGACGTCATGAAATCCCCGCTATTTTTATAATTGTTGCTAATTTTAGATAGCTCTTCCTGGAATGTTGCTATTTTTAGATTCATTCGAGTGTTTCAACCAAGTTCTAAGGTAAAACAAGCATGCTGCTTTATCCAGAGACAATAAAATAGTGACTCTATTTTGTCGTAGTATGATTATTTTGATTTGAGTAAATAGGCGGACCAGTCCAAATGCCAAACCCGGGGTAAGAAATGTTTTAAACAACATTTCGAAATTAGTAAAAAGTATATATTTTATATTAAATTTAGAAACAAAATGATAAAATGAGGTGTAAATATAAGTAATAAATTTCGTGTTTGATAAGTTCACCGAGTCTTGAACGTCATTAGGGCTGGTTAAAGCACCCTAAGCTTATTTCCTGTTTTCTAACTTGGAGAAACTAAACAGTAGTGTGTCTTACAAGAAAACATAGGAAATTTTATTTTTCTTTAAAAAAAAAAGCTTTTTCATGATGCCCCCAAAATAATAAAACAGCTTTCAACATATTTTCCCATTGGCTGTATGCAAATTTGTCCTGCTGATTTTGTTTTTTTTTAAACAAATATTGAGCTTATAAATTTTGGCTGCAGAATAAGCTTGATAAGACTGTAAGTAACCGAAATATTGAAAGTATATACCAGTGCTACATTACAATACTGAAAGGTTTCAATTTCATCAATGTAAAAGCTATGATAAAAGTGGTGACTTTCTATTGACGGTCAGTGAATAATTATAAATTCATCTATATTTACATTTCAACATTTACAGTAAAATTTAAACTTTTAACAAATTAATTCGCTTCATCAGTTATTCCAACCTCAACTCCCACAAACTTCATTTTTAATCAAACTTGACTTAACATTGAGATTTATCTAACAATAGCATTCAATAAGAAAATAAATGATTGTTAAGTAAGAAAATAAATGATAATTCAATAAGAAATAAATGATAATTCAATAAGAATATAAATGAAATTAATTTGATTCTTTTTAAACCACTTACAGACTTTCTTCATAATGGCTAATCATTTTTGAGGTTTATATTATGAAAACAAATATTAATTTGCACTGGAAAATTGGAACACATAATATTCTACACAGAAAAAAATAAGTGAGAAAAATATAATGTGGTTCACTTATTATCGCAGTCCGGATAATGGATATCCAATACCATAAAAGAGATAAAGAGAGAGAGAGAGAGAGAGAGAGAGAGAGAGAGAAAGGATGTATGGTATTTCAAATCACTTATATACCTTTATAATGCTTATGTATTATCAAAATTATATTCCCTTCTCCTCACAACTTCCAAGTAACCCTTTCTTTACAACTTGGTTCTGGCCAAAGCCAAACCTTAAATTGTCAGCCTTATATCAAAAACGTGGCTTGAAATCAGTGTCAAAAATCTCGCACCTCTATGCCAATTGAAAAGGATCAAGATAGTCAAGTGTTGACAATGTATTCTGACTGGTGGAAATTTCAAGATCAAAACCTCGTATTTTACAAGGTTTTCATATAAGCTGCTGATTTAACCAATACCTGTGATCACTCGGAAAGAAATCAGCATTTTTCCCAACTAAGTTGGATACAAAAAAAACTGAGCTAAAGATTATAGAACTAAATCTGGTGAATAGTCTAATATGATCTGATTTGCTGAAACAAAGACAAATCTCCATTTCTGGCAATCAGACGCTTGATATTTGAGATTGGTCTCCAATCATATTCTTAGTTTTATGATCTTTGTCCCTGAGCTGATTTGTTAAACACTTCAATGTCAGAAACATCCGCAAACATCATCCTAAATTCCTGCACCAACAGCAGTAGCAGAAGCAGTAACAGGTCACAGTTCTGTTAGAAACCAAAAGCTGAATTGTCATGTTTTGATGGGGTGTTTAACGTCTGTGATATGCCCATCACCTGGGAAGGTTGGGTGGTAGCTGACAGCAATGACTTGCTGCGTATACATGCAGCTATGAAATCCGACACTCCAGTCAGATAATGGTGATCTAGGTAGTTCAAGAAATCCCTCTTCAAATACTGTAAATAGATAAACACTCATCTTTAAACCTTGGGTCTACGGATACACATTAATTGCATGGGCAAAAGTCAGGGTTTTATGTAGTTTTGTTTGTCAAATAAACATAATAGTCTTGTACTTAAAGATACCTATATTCCTAAATGAACTTCTTCTGTTTAATCTCATATCAACACAATGTTCATACTGTAGTAACATTAGACTTCCCTAATTTTCTTTTATTTTGTACCATGAAAAGTTTGCAAAATAAAACCATTAGAAACTTAATTCGTGCCTTCTTTGCAAACTTTGATCATGTTCATGTACATGAACTTAGTACTATAGTACTTAGTACTATAAACTTACTTGTAGCTCAGCAAAGTCCACTGTTGGCTTTTTCAGAACCTACAACAAAAGAACAAGAATCATCTCACAAAACAAACCTGCTGTCAATATTTGCACTGATAAAGTACAGTCGGGCTCCACTATATCGCGGTCTGTGGGGTCCATCCCCTCAAATCGCGTTATTATCAGATCCACGATATTCGCGGGACAAAGAACTATTCTTAGGTCACTACATGTACAACAATTACAAGTTGTACAACAATTTAATACCTAACAATTTTATGACAGTTTGATATTTTAATAAACGAAGGAAACAATCAACAGTTCATAAAGAAACATTTTACAATTGTTTCAACGATTCTCGGTACATTAATGAACGAGCGTCATTGTCTTTATCGATTAACCCGGTATTAACGTTGTTACTTCCCTTTTTTCCCTTTCTAAATATAAAAAAAATGGCCATTGATAGAATTTTACTATCTTTTATGAAAAAAAAACGGGGTCCAAGGGTTGACCGCATTGGATTTCGCGATATAATGGATCGCGATATAGTGGAGTCGGACTGTATAGCAGAATAGGTAATAATATAATATAGGTAACAAACACAATTTACTTCAATTTTCAAATAAATAAGCATTGGCCTATGTCAGTGGCTGTTGCAGTCAAACATTGATTCTGACAAGAATTTGTAGGGTTATTTTTGCACTGGGAAACATCTTTATCTTTAATTGACTCATCTCATCTATTGTAACATACAACACCTGTGCCCAAGGTTATAAAACTGAGCATGGAAACCAGTCTCAAATCTCAAGCATCTGATTGGCTGAAATGGCGACTGGTCGCCATTTCAGCCAATCAGATGCTCGAGATTTGAGACTGGTTTCCAATCTCAGTTTTATAACCTTCAGCCCTGTTCCTTGTTTAAGTAACTAAGTTAAAACCAATGGAGGCTGTTGTTTGTTTGAATAAGTCATTTAACAATTTCTGGACTAAAAACAGTAGACCATTTTCAATGGTAAGTTAGTGATAGGTCCATTTTGAATCTGGCATCTATTTCAAACAATCAGCTGCCCAAGATAGGAGACTGGTTTATTCGTCCCCAACTATAAAGTAGCATCATCATCCAGGAAAAACACTTGTTTTGCTCAATATAAAAATAAGACAGTGAAGAGGGAAGTTACCTTTTGAACATATCTGATGGTGTAGGGCAGTAGTGCTGGGTGTCTGAAGAGTCCCAGACTCTCACAGACCGGAGGATTCGAGCTGACATTCTCCTTGTCTGCCTCTTCACGCTGCCAGTGAAACAATGACTTCTCATCTATAAAACAATATAGAATTTCAGAGCACAAGTTTGCAACTAAACGGACTTCAGCAAATCTTCATAAAATGTAAAACCTTAATTAGGCAGTGTAGCCAAAGAAAGTCAAAATTTGTACTTATAGTTTCTTACCTAACAAACCAACCAGGAAGTTTTTAACCAAATAAAATCTTTTATCTACAGTGATTTAATTTTTGTTTAACTTTCCATGGCTCAATGTCGTTCCAAAACAGCTTCACTTTGATACATAAACTGGATAGTTTGGTTTACAACATCAAGAAACTTTGCAAGAATATGAACATTTTGGTAGGCAGACATCAGATCAGCATAATATAAATGAATGCATTTCCCTAGTTTTAAATGTAAAGATACTTAGGTACATTTTGAAAGAAATCACTAGCAAACTTTAACACTCCAACTTCCAGATAGTTAATGCAGCAAACTGTATGAAAACGTGATACAAATCCCAGATGTTTAGGCCGGTATTCCATTTATACGGGAACGTGTAGCGTGAACGTGGAAAATCAAACACACGATTTTCTATTGTATGTATTCATTATCGGCGTGAGCCCGACGTGAGTGTGAAGTGCGAATTTATGACACGTGACCGTGAAGCGCGAGCGTGAAAACGATCGCTACATGTAGTGATTTTTCACGTTCACGCACAGTATTCACAGACGAGAAGCCACCATGAAAGGTCCTCTGTCTATGCCAGATGCAATTGTTTTCAAGCTAACCGGATGAATGGAATAGTATGAGCGTGAACATTCACGCCTCACGTTCAAGTTTCACGTTCACGTCGCGCTCCCGTATGAATGGAATATCGGCCTTAGTTTCTTGAAATACAATTGAACATGAAGACTTTACTTTTAGAAGAGAAGGCCTTGAGCCTCCACAGGTTGTTACTGAAGTCTATGATCAGCTGGTTACAGGATCGGATCATCTTCACCTCTTCATGGTTATATACCTGCTCACCAGACTTCTGTAACGCTTTCAGCAGCGTAAAATTCTCCTTGTATCTAAAAATTGTAACAAAGTAAAACCATGTCACAGGGTATTAGATACTGACAGCTTAACATGTTATCTTGATTTTAAATATCAGTATGTCAACACCATTTTTAGATCTTTGCAATCCGGTTCCAAGATTATAAAGCTGAGATTGGAAACCAGTCTCAAATCTCAAGCATCTGATTGGCTGAAATGGCAACTGGTCGCCATTTCAGCCAATCAGATGCTTGAGATTTGAGACTGGTTTCCATGCTCAGTTTTATAACCTTGGGCAGAGACTGAAATTGAGCACAACTCAGCAATCACAGACATGATCAATGGAAGTTTGAGATTTGAGGCTGATTTCCATGCTCAAATTTTAGAACCATAGAAGCAGATTGCCTATACTGTGCCTAAGGTTATAAAACTGAGCATGGAAACCAGTCTCAAATCTCAAGCATCTGATTGGCTGAAATGGCAACTGGTCGCCATTTCAGCCAATCAGATGCTTGAGATTTGAGACTGGTTTCCAATCTCAGCTTTATAACCTTCAGGCCTGGAGACTTGTCTCCATTCTTAGTTTTAAAATCTTGTAAACTGCCTCCTGTCATCTTAAGTGGTGGGGTTATCAGTAATGTTAATTGAAATAAAAGCACACTACTTACCTGCAGATTATTTCACAGACACCTGACACTGTCATTGGATGCGGGCTGATAAATAACAGTTCTAGCAATCTAGGTTCTACTAAAACCACAAATGGTAACCCATACGCCTTGTGTAAGTTTGATGCCTGAAATCATGAATAAAGTGGCATTAAGTTTATAGTGTATTTCTTACATGACCAAGTCATTAGCAAATGGTCTAGACAATTCCATCTTCATAAATACATTTATTAAATATAAAAAAAACACATCAAAACTTTTTTTCAATATGTGTCTGCACCGACTTACCAAAACATTTGTTTCCAGACAAAGCTAGGTATTTACTTACAATGTTGTAATTAATAGTGGCTGAAAGCCGATGTAAATTGTCAATTCTGGAATCATGCTGGGCAGTAAGTGCACCAGGGTTGCTCTAGGGGAAATCGAGAGCAGATCTAGCATATCCAAAAGAAAGATTGCACATAAGTTTGTTACTTCAGTTACTTTGAGGAAAAACAGAATTTTATTTGCACACACATATTTGACCTTGTTCAGTATTTAAAAATGCTTGATTAGACTTCATATAAACATGAATGTAATGTTTACAATGCTTGACCAAGCAACAGTGACTTAACAGCTGGGTACTGCAGACTCATAAATTATTATTAATGACAACTGAGAAAAGCCAGTGGTCTATATAATAGGCAATGGAAGGGGATTTTAATATGGACCCCAAGACCTAGCTATTTTAGTGTTTGTATTATAGTGTCTTAAGAGCATGACCCCATTAGACATAAATTGCATGTTGATAGGTAGTCTAACAGTGGCTATCAAGCAAATGCATATTATATGTACACATTTTTATACACATGTTGAATTCACTTAATTATTATGTATCATGAAAATGTATATGGGTTATAACCTATTTCAAGCCTTGTGTAGTCGAAATTCCCAGATTCCAGCCCAGGGTTGAAGGTTATAAAGCTGAGTTTGGAAACAAGTCTCAAATCTCAAGCATCTGATTGGCTGAAATGGCGACTGGTCGCCATTTCAGCCAATCAGATGCTTGAGATTTAAGACTGGTTTCCATGCTCAGCTTTATAACCGAGGGGCACCAGTCTGACCTGTTATCCAAGCTTTTTGTTTCATTACAGAAATGATCCCATCAGACTGAGGATTATCTCCCTTAGAACACATACAATAGTTTGTAACAATTAAAACTTATTACGGACAAGGGACCAATATCATAAAATTAAGATTGGAGACCAGTTGCCATTACAGGTCTCTAGATTTAGTTTTATGATCTTGGGCAAAGATCTTACCAGTCTGAGGAAGTCTAGAACAATCAGTTCAAACAGTGGGTATTGTCTTTCAGCTATACAGGCTACCAGTATCATCTTGCTGACATATTTCACCAGTTTTATGATGCTGTCCGGACTTGAGCCTCCCTCTCTGCTATTACTAAATAAACACAGGCTGGGACGAAAAAACATTAACACATATAAATAATCTGCGGATATATGAAAGATGCAATTAAAACTACATGTATACTAGTGTCCAAGAGCAATGGTTCCACTTGTTTGCAAGGATTTACAATAAAACCAAACAGCTATAGAACATTTGGATTGGTCTAATTCATCGGAGAGACCTTTTAAAAGCATCATCAGTGTGTACACAAAATCAATTTAATCAATTCTGTAAAAGCATTGAATTTATAGATGGCTCAGATCTAAAACAAATATTTTATTGAAAGTTTGGTATCGTTTTTTTTTTGACAATTAAGTATAATGCAGGAGTTTCTAAAGATGCAGATTTAACATTACGTTTTTGTGTCAAAATCGAAACCGAGCATAACTCCATCAAATGTGACCATGACCTATACAATGTGGCACCATCAGGACCATGTTGTCATGAGCAACATTATTTGAAGGTTTGATTAAGAAACAGTAAAGTTACAGGCAATGTTAAGTTTTCCTAAAAGGACATGTATTGCATTTTCTTCGAAAGGATGAAACCAAAAGCGAACAATGTAGATCCTGATGGTAAAAAAGGTCAGCTGATCTTGATCTACACAGTTCACCCACGCAATTAAGGCATATGCCTGATTAACGTGCTAAAAAAGACTGAATAAAAATCTGATGATAATCATACCAGCTTGAGTTAGCCTCTTCTCGACTTCGAGGCCATTCATTGGCTGCCTGATTCCTCAGCATCTCTGTCAGGCATATCAAAACCTTGCACTAAAAACAAACAAATATGTCAGGCATATCAAAACCTTGCACTGAAACACACAAATATGTCAGGCATATCAAAACCTTGCACTGAAACACAAATATGTCAGGCAAAACCTTGCATTGAAACACACAAATATGTCAGGCATATCAAAACCTTGCACTGAAACACACAAATATGTCAGGCATACCAAAACCTTGCACTGAAACACAAATATGTCAGCAGGGTTCTCCTCAGAATTTTTTTAAGGGATAGCTCATCACGACCGCGGACGAAGTCGATACTCAAGGTTATGTTACCAACTACCACACCTTCTCCCCTAAACAAATCTTCCCTCCAAGAAAACTTCAGGTTTAGTTGTATCATGGTTTTGGAACTATAAAGAATGCAATAAAAGCAGCTAATATTAATGTTGAATATAAATAGGGATCTTTTATATATTCATTCAGCACTTTTAAAAATATATGTGTCATTTTTATGCAGAAGTGAATACAGGTTGTTTGTAAAGCAATGGGTCAGGTGGTGTTTAATATGGTGCAGTATTGGGTATCATCTGTTTTGAGTGTTGGACTAAATATCAAGTAAAATTAGTCCATTTCACAGTGAGGTTGGTGATTTTGGCAAGATAATTGTTTGTTTCAAAACTAATTATAGTCTGGATAAATAAAATTACAACTTAAATTTCTGAGGTCGAGTATAATTTTATCAAATATAGCATGGTCGCGAAAATATATAACTTTTGCATTTTTCCATGTTTCATTCCAAAATAAATTAAAAGAATGACTTAAAATAAATAAATCAACCAATTTTGACATATTTTACTACGTTTTACATTTTAAACAATCTTTAAAATTCTTTAAAAAAATGTTTTCTAAAGTTAACCTCGATCCTGGACAACACATCAACAGTAACAATTTGTCAACAAAAGAATTAGAAAATCAAACACAAATCTAAAAACATTGACCATTTTATTATTGTTTTAGCCTTGATTATTTGCCTGATGTTTGATAGGTTCGGTTTTTCATTAAAGAAGGGTTAAATGTGCGTATCAGGAATTGCCACAAACCAGAAAGAAATACAAATTACGGTAAATTTGCTGACGTCATAGACTGGTCTTAAACCCCACCCACCAGTCTTGATTCGTCAATTGGGCATTGATTTGTGTAAACAACGGCCTTTTAGCTGTAATTTCGTAATGAGGGAAATAGCCTGAGGCTACTTTTGAGAGGAGACACTTGGATTTTACAATAAACAGGAAGGCATAGCGGTAACTGTTCAGGCATAGCGGGAAAATTTAAGAGTAGCGGAAGTACAGTAGTTGAGATCAAAGCGTAGCGCTCCCACTACGCTAAAAAGGGCTGGGGAGAACCCTGGTCAGGCATATCAAAACATTGCACTGAAACACACAAATATGTCAGGCATATCAAAACCTTGCACTGAAACACACAAATATGTCAGGCATATCAAAACCTTGCACTGAAACAAAAATATGTCAGGCATATCAACTATTCATTATGTTACTTCTTAATTTACTGTCCTGATTTACAGCAAAGATGCAATACAGATTGGCATATGCCATAAACCCATATATAGGGAGTAATGAGTTAATTTTATAAGTAGAACTTTCTACTTATGGATTTTGAGACAGACTTATTCATTCACAGCATTTTATCAAAAGCGTGACAGAAAAATAGTTTCCAACAATTGAACTTTACTTTCCAATCAGAAGTGAACTCACAGGAGTATTACCTTGAAGTAAACAGACGAAGAGAAGAACAGTTTCTTCAAAGGTTCTAGCACAAACTGGCGCAGCACTGAAAGGAAGAAAATACATTACATGGGCCGTTGTATTGACAAACTATTTCTTGTCACTATTTTAACCTTTTCCTCCATATTTACACCTTTTATCTCATGTGTGAACACTGTAGATCCAGATTAGCCGGCACGACCCTGATGTCTGAACAGGATCTGCAGTGTCCGACTTAAAAGCGAACATTATGGATCCTGATTAGAATTCACAGTTGTGCCAGCAGAACTGGATCTACACTGTTCCTACATGTTATAAAAGGCATATTTATGAAGGAAAGGGTTAAGGAGATCTGTTTAATCTTAGTTGTTTGATCTTAAGTAGTGCTGCAGCGAGTATCCGAGTACTCGGATATTCACAAATCGTATCAGAAAATCGGGTATGAATATTCGCCATTGCAACGATCATAAACTCAGGATCTTTTATTAAAACATTTATTCAATTTTTTTTTATGAAATACAAACAAAAAATGACTATAAAGTGTTTTTAAACAATGCTTTTTACACCCCATTACTTTTGCTTCCATAATCTTCCACCCAAATGAATGGAAATACTTGGGTATTTAAATAAAAGATGAAGAAAAGGGCATTGATGTGGCAGATACTGGTAGCCAAACTTGTCAAATCATATGAAAAGACACCACGGAATCAACCCTATGCCGAGTGAAAATTATGACCTTATTTATAATCACTTTAACTAGGGATGTGTTATTTGATCTGTCAAATGTCAGGCCTGAATCATGGATCGGATCACCCCTTGCACAGCGCCCCACAGCCCTAACTTACGCCCTTATCTCATCAGATAAACATGACAACAGAATTATCTAAAGTAAAATTATTTGCAATAAAGGAAAATAACCTTGTGTCTTTGACAGTCTTATGAAGAGCATAACAAAGACATCCGCACATATTTTTATTGCAGTTTGAAAATATCAAAAATTTAAAAAAAATGATTTAAGTAGAAGAAACTTATATATCTGAATATTCTAAAAATTATCAGAAGTACTTAGTGCTTTTAAAAATTTCTATTAAAGCAGTTAGATTTGATTTCATTTTTAACAAAAAATGCACGCAAATAACCAAGTATCACTAAATATGTGTAGTTGAAAATTAAAGTTTGTTTGTGACATCCTAAGATCATAAAACTTAAACAGTCTCAAATCTCAAACATCTGATTGGCTAAAATAGCAACTGGTCGCCATTTCAGCCAATCAGATGCTTAAGATTTGAGACTGGTCTCCAACCTGAGATTTATGATCTTGGGCCCAGGTCTCAAGGCTAAACCTTATTATCTTGGATCTGTGATTACTTGGTACTAACTTACTTGTAAACGGATAGATGCGGCATCTAGACAGAAGTTTGAAGATCTCTGATGTATAATGTACACCATTCCATGTACTCAGATACTCAAATATTATCATATCTACTGAAGGTATTCCTTCCTGCAACATAGAAACATGTAACCATAATGTAAAATAGCAAAAATCAACATTGTGTAAGTTTAACCTTTTAATCCATAAATACATACATAAATACAGGTTTTATCATGTGTGTGAAAAGTTTAGATCTACTATGGTCCCCTCTTGCTAAAAAAAAGCCCATTGAATCAAAAAAGGGGAGCAGTGTAAAGTCTGATGAGATGGCACAGATGTGGCAGCTGATCTGGATCCACAATGTTCTACCAGGGTTGAAGATTATAAAGCTGAGTTTGGAAATCAGTCTCAAATCTCAAGCATCTGATTGGCTGAAATGGCGACAGGTCGCCATTTCAGCCAATCAGATGCTTGAGATTTGAGACTGGTTTCCATGCTCAGTTTTATAACCTTGGGCACAGGTGATAAAGGAGTATCTATGAAGCAAAAGCTTAAGACTTATCAGGTCCAATGTTAAACTACTTCAGGAAAAAAAGCTGAAGTCTCCATTAATATTGGCAGCTTTTAGAATAGACTTAAGATATTAATTTATACATCTAATGAAAGGAAATTGATGTAGGTGAAATTTAAGCAAAAGGTTAACATGTTTATTTCAAATGCTCATTATTTAGCCTACTGCATTACAATGTATCAAATCGAAACAACACTGCTATGGGAAAAAATAACAAGTACGTGTACTTTAGGAAGCAGTTGTCAAATACATAATTACAATTAACATGATCTAAAAAATCAAGTTGTAACAAGTTACCTGAAGAAAACCTGAAAACAGGTTGATTAACTTGAGTAAAGTTGTCACACGCTCAACATTTCTCTGCTTCAGACAATCAACAAGCTCTGAAATTACACAGGAACGTTTATTTTCGTAAGTATCAAGTTTGGTTTATTTTAAAATTACCTATTATTATCGGTATTCAGCTAGCATAGGAGGTTGTCAACTAGTAACTCATATTTTGTTTTAAAAAGTTTTAAATTAATTCATCAAATGCTCTCTTTTATGTTATGATAATGTTTAATTAAACTGACTTACTCCCTGTGTTTTCTTAAAATATATGCAAAAAAACAGCTCAAAATAGTCAGACTTCCGAAAGTTGAAAAAAAGTGTCAGACATTTGGTCAGACAAGATGTGAAAAACTGTCTGACCAAAACAAATTCTGTCAGACCGAAACATGTTAAAAAGGTATTATAAAGTATTAGGAGTTCAAATTTGTGTCTGACATTCGGTCAGATAACGTTAGAAAACATGTCTGACCGGCTGAAATTTTACCAGACAGATCCTTCGGTCTGGCAACTTTCGGGAAGTCTGTTAAATAGTAACTGTTTTTTTTAGCTCAAAATAGTAACTGTTAGTCAAACTCTTATTACAATGGAAACGTTAAACAAGAACAGAAGATTGAAAAGATGAACACCAATAACAAAGACATTGAAAACTTGAACCCAACAAAAAAACAGAACAGTTATCCCCAGTAACAGTTATTGAAAAGTTTAATCCAACAATGTAAATGAAACTTAACAATTCAAACCAATTAACAGCAAGCAAAAAATTGAATAGCTGAACACCAATAACAAAGAAATCGAACAAAATAACAGAAACTGAACAATTAAACCCAACAAGAAAATGAATCAGTTAACACTTATAACCAGGAAGTTGAACAGTTAACAAAATAACAGAAACTGAATAAATACCCCCCCCCCAAAAAAAGGAAATCAGAACAGAAATGAATAACTACCATTAAATTGAATACATGTAGTTATATACTAACAGGGGGTTTTTTAAGGAAGAGGGGAAGACACTGGACGCTGGTCAAAAGGGGAAAAATGCGTGAAAAATACAAAATTGGGGAAAATTTAGTTTATTATACACTCTTACTTGTATTTGCTACAATGAATGTTTATACTCAAGTTTATGCTTAGAACTGTATATCTTTTTTACTTTAGCTTTCATTACCAAGCAGTCTATTTAGCATACAGACGCATATCTCTTTGTTATTAAACAGTACAAGAATAAGTTTATTTATACTTGCTCACTTTCGGAGCCTGCTTAAAATGTTTCTATTAATTGTGTGTTTTGAATCAAAATCATTTCGGATGCAAGATTTCCAGAAATATTTTGTTTAGGCCAGTGCTTGGGTAGTTATTGATAATTTCCAACTTAATTGCTGAATTTCCCAAGAAAATTAAATATTGCTGCTCAAACTAGGGTTCGAGCAATTCCACTGACACCCCCCCCCACCCCATCCTGATACGCAAATGCGAATACAACACGCGACGAACGATGATAAATGATCGTAAAATTACACAGTACTTTGACTTTTTAAATGTCGGGATAATTAAATATTTATTGTAGTTGTGAGTTGCATCGTTAATTTGCATTTCAATGAATTCTCCGGAAGATGCGGGATATAAAAATCTTGGGATAAAAATGATTGCCCGGCACAGTTTTGAATGTGTGTTTCACCTGACGATTCTTGTGACAGAATATGGCGCCGTATTCTGTTGTTCGTATTTTGCATTATTCGTCGTTCGTTTTACCTTACAGTGCAAACAAGCCGCATCCGTTTAAAAGCACGACGAAGACAATATACGACAACTAGCAATTTACTCAGTTAATCTTCAATTAATTGTCAATTATCAAAACAACAGATTCTTTTTTGCCCGGTGTCAGTATACATTACTCGGCGATAATTAGACCGGCGCGCGCATGTGTTTACTCGACTGGATGGTATTTTTAAAGTGGGCGGAGCTAATTGTTTTAGCAAAACATCTTTTACTATTTATCGTAAACGGTGTGACCTGAAAGATTATAGGCGGGGTTTAAATTTACTCTGACTGTCTACGTTGACGGTTGTGATTTTCTTTTTAGGAAGTCCGCGGGACGTATGTTGTCGAGAAATTCGGCGGACGGTCGTATTTTAGCCGTTATTTACGGCCGTACACGCGCTAACGGTACTCAACTGTTGTAAAATCTACTTAAAACTGGCAGGTAGAATGCCTTTATTACCAACACGATGATAATCCATTATCAGTAATGTTTAAGTTGACGACAAGGATACACTACACAGTGTCTGTGACGTAGCGAATCTAAATTTAGTAACATTCGACAAATAATACAAGTTGCGTACGTACCTAATTTCTAACAAATATTCGTGAAACTAGTGCAGATTTTGGATGAAATAGAATCAAAATTACTATAAATTAAGCTTCTGTTTACGTTTTGCTAAAAAATTATCACTTTACAAGGGGGAAAGTGAATTTCGTTGGGGAAAACATTTTCGTTGGGGAATTTTTTTTTCCTGGGGAAGACGCCGACTATCGGCGTCAGTTTGTTAAGGAAAAAAACCCCTGAGACTAATAACAAGTGAATATGACAGTTCACAGCAATAAAAATGCAACTAAAACAAATAACACCAATAACAAGTGAACAGTTGAACCCTAGGAACAAGAAAACTGAACAGAACGGCTAACAATAAAATTCAAAAGTTATACAGTTATACACCAAGTACAAGTAAATTGAACAGTTTTGCATCAATTACAGGAAAATTTAGAGTTAAACCCCAATCATATAGAAACTGAATAGTTTAACCCCCAAAACAAAGAGTTTTCACCAATAAAATGGAAGCTGAACATTTAAACACTAAAAACAAGGAAAATGACCTGATGAACTCTTAAGTAAATCGAAATTGATTTTGATACTTCATGTATCATCAATACAATTAAGAAAAACAAATAATCATGTAATTTAACAAGAGTTTCAAACTGTTACCTTCACGCAAAGTCTCAGAGACCCAGTACTGGAACCTCCCCTCGGCTAAATGGTCCTTTGTGTAAGACATAACATGCTTGAGGGTGTCAGAGCGTAACACTGCTCCTATCTGGCTAGGAAACTGCAAACAAAACATAAATATATGCATTCACTAATAGGCAAACATCTGTTAGAACATCAATGCCCAAGGTTATAAAGCTGAGCATGGAAACCAGTCTCAAATCTCAAGCATCTGATTGGCTGAAATGCGACCAGTCGCCATTTCAGCCAATCAGATGCTTGAGATTTGAGACTGGTTTCCAAACTCAGCTTTATAACCTCCAGGCCAAATGTGTATTATATTTCCTGCGATAGCATGCTCGAAGGCCAATGACTGGAGATCTTAACACTTAGTTTTTATAAAACTAACAGATGTTCTGTAATATTACCAAATACAATACAAATGCTGAAAATTTCAAACCAATTGAAGGGAAATCCTCAAAATATATTTTCCTGTCAGATTATCACAAATGCATTCAATTGGCTTGATTTGCAATATAAATTAAGAGTCATTTTTTTGGTTCAAGATATTTTATTTTTAAAGCAGCACAAACAGTTTTCTGTTTAAACAATCCACACAGTGACATTATTTTTAAAAACATTAGCTACTGCAAAATCTATACCCTGTGACGGTTATACTTCCATGGCACCACTTGTAATTGCATTGTAAAAGCATGATTTGTCAAACTTTCAAATATAATGTTATAGCAAGCAGCATAACCAGAAATTGCTCAATAAAGGACTATTACCTCTATAGTTTCAAGGTTATCTAGAACATCTTTGAATGAGTGTATCAGTATAAATGGTACAGAATTCATTCCCATGGAGTGTGCTAGCGTATCCCGTCGGTAGTCGGACTTTGTTGCCAAAGAATTTATCACAGGTATAGGGTCAATCTTCCTTCTCTTCCTTGACTGAAACAACAACAAAAACATGTATATGTAGTCTGTGTATTTACATTTTACTCCATGGAATATGGCTATTATACATCGGCAAACACCTCTGCCAAGTGATTGGGATCTGCACTGTTTGCTCTTTCCTCAGAAATAACCTATTTAATCAAAAAGTGAATCTGGATCTTCATTGTTCACCCTGGATAAAAGTCATACCCCATGGAATAAATTGATGTTTTATAAAAATTAATATTTACACCTTTATTTCCACTGCTTCAATATCCTTTACCGGACGAGTGAAGTTCAATGTTCAATGAACACCGTTAGCCTTATCACCGCGCAATGGTACATTCAGGGTCGGATGTAAACTCGTACCGGTAAACTGCAATCTATCCTGGTAAAGGAATGCCCTGTTGACGTCATGAAAACCCCACTATTTTTATAATTGTTGCTAATTTTAGATAGCTCTTCCTGGAATGTTGCTATTTTTAGATTACTTTTATTTTTAGTTGCTTTTATACCCCCGGAAGTAAACAAGTTTACTTATATGACATCAAATCCAGTTGTTTCTTTTGTTTCGTGTTCCTGTTTTATGTTATATTTGGGGCTACCGCCCCCGAACCCCCGTTTTTATGTTTTAAGCGAGAAAGAAAATGGCCGCCAAAAATCCGATTCAGTCAGGGTCGGATGTAAACTCGTACCGTTCCATTTTCTAGAATTATCATTGGCTGAAAATTTAACGCATTAGTCTTTTCTAACATCCCGCCAAAATAACGTTTTTTACTTAGACTATCATTTACTCGCATAGATAGTACTTGCTGTGATACAAATTTGATGTTTGTTGTGAAATATTAGGTTTTCCTGTATATAAATGTTTGAAAAAACGGATGAATGTGTTCAATAAACATGGAACTATTTTTGGTCATAGTATGATTTTTTTTATTTGAGTAAATAGGCGGACCAGTCCAAATGCCAAACCCGGGGTAAGAAATGTTTTAAACAACATTTCGAAATTAGTAAAAAGTAATATATTTTATATTAAATTTAGAAACAAAATGATAAAATGAGGTGTAAATATAAGGAATAAATTTCGTGTTTGATAAGTTCATCGAGTCTTGAATGTCATTAGGGCTGGTTAAAGCACGCGTGGAGTCCTAATGATGTTCAAGACTCGATGAACTTATCAAACACGAAATTTATTCCTTAATTACATGTTTTTTTATTTTTTTAATAAAATGGCTTAAGTTAGAAAAGTTGGTTTGGGAGGTTTAATGTGTAAACACTGCCTGAAATGCAGTGTCCTTGACACTTGTTTCAATGTGTGTGTAATCTGGCAGTTTACAAATGCATTTAACCCAGAAAATAAATTTTGATCATGAAATCAATCATCATTTACCAGGTATTGTAATGATTATATGATCAGATCAACAACAAAAATGTAAAGTTTCTTACGGGCACAAGGTCTATTTTCTGGCCTGCTGGATGCAGTCTCTCTAACAGTGCCTGGTCCCAGCTCACGTCCACTGTTGGTGGCAGGCCGTTACTTTCTCGTACCAGACGTATAGTAGCACTCCACTTCCTGTCATACGTTGGGAAAAATGACTGCAAAATATTTGAATGAGTAATCAATATGTGAGCAACATCTCTAAGTGCGATCAATTGTAGTAAAATTAGCTTGCATCAATATGCAAGAATCTACATCAACAAACCACTGCAGAAGTGTCTGGCCAAGTCACTGTATAATTGAGCTTTACATAATAAAAATTACCTGACCTGACATGTGACCTTGAAAATTAATCAAAGACCATCACTTTTGCATGTGACAAATGGTAATGTCATGTGGCTGCGACTGAGAAACTGTAGACTAAATATCATAAATTATGTTTAAAGTGTGAAATCTGATTTGTAACTCGTGAAAAGTTCAGGCAAAACTACACAATACTATAAAGTTCTTGACGGGCTATTGTTCATTATGAATAACAGCAATGGCTTTAATTGCTCTTATTCATAATGAAGGATGTACTGTCAAAAAACTAATGTTGACAGGACATTTTTTCAGCAAAATATTTATAAATTTTGGTTATTTGTCTTTAATATTTTCACAACAATAATAAATAGCTAACATTAGTTATCCCAAAGGTGACCAGTGTAGATCCAGATCTGCCGGCACATCCATACTCTCTGACCACAGCCCAAGATCATAAAACTAAGTTTTGAGATCAGTCTCAAATCTCAAGGATCTGATTGGCTGAAATGGCGACTGGTCGCCATTTCAGCCAATCAGATGCTTGTGATTTGAGACTCATCTCCAGATTTATTTTTATGATCTTGGGCACAGAATCTACACTGTTAACATCATATTCATTATGTTGTTTCTGACCATGAAGTGAATAGTGTAGTTCCCAAGGTTATAAAGCTGAGCATGGAAACCAGTCTCAAATCTCAAGCATCTGATTGGCTGAAATGGTGACATGTCACCATTTCAGCCAATCAGATGCTTGAGATTTGAGACTGGTTTCCAAACTCGGCTTTATAACCTTCAACCTAGATTTATTGCAGAGTGTATGGATGTGTTAGCTGATCTAGATCTACCCTAGTCACATATGAGATAAAAGGCACATCCATGGAGTAGACCTAATAAGCTTATATTTCAGACACAACCCCTAACATGCTATTAGTTATCATACCTTGTAAGACCTTGTATAAGCTGTATGCACTAGGTTTGGGTAGTAATGCCTGTATATAGACAACAGCCCTGTCAGAAATGCTTGTGGACCCTGAAATAACAAAATGATTTTCATGTATTTTTTGTAACAAAAATATGTTGGAACTTTCTCTTTAATATATATTTAAATAGTATGACTTTATAAAAGTAATGTAGCTATTTAAAAAGTCTTTAAAAAAACAAATGCAGCTGTTAAGAGAAAACCTATGTTTATTGGTTGATTTCAATAATTCAATAATAAGAAAAAAAGATTTAAAGATGGATTTTCATATTTAGTTTTAAAGCTTTTAAAATTAAACACACTTTCAATAGCATCTTGATTCAACTCAAATTGTCGACTTTTCTATCAAGATTTCTGAGTTAGCCACAGATTGACTCCATTTCCTTGAATGTCATTCCAATGACAATCACTAGACCCCCCTAGACTACCTGTTACGTTTCAAATGCCGATCTTTATTAAATAAAGTGACATATGCCTTCAGTCACTAGCAATACTGTTTCAGTGAATGCAAGATCATATTATGCAAAAATATACACATTTATCATAATTATCCTAAATAACAACACCAAAAATAAAAATTATTTTCTGACCTGACCTAAATTTCATTTCCTTATTAAATGAACAGTCCAGGCAGTTAACAAGTGCAAGCTGTCAGTTACATACACTATATGTAACTTCATTGTAAAGATTTCCATTGCTGAAATTTACTGAATATATTTTATTAGTTTTTCAATGCCATGACATTACCATATCTTTCTGGTACTGCATCAGAAATCTGACTCGAAACAAGCGGACATCTTCCTTCCTGGTCAGCAGGTACAGCAAGTGACAAACATAAGGCATCTGTAATGAGACAATCAGATCTTAAGGACCACTTCTGCCAAGCCTTGAAACTTTCAAGGTACTGAAATTTGGTAGTTCCTTATAATAATATGCTAGTTTTCAAACATTAGGCAATTTAATTAATCTTGTGTCCATTAAATAACATACTCATGAAATTTTCATGATATATTATATATATGCCAAGGTATCACTTAAGAAGAAACTTTTTTTGTTGACATTAAATATACAGAATGGAGTTGCTGTTCTAAAATATATGAGAAAACACTAAAATATTTCATCTAATTCCAGATCACCTGCAACCAAATGATTTTTAAAGACACCAACTTACAACTTTTTGTATTAATTGATACGAGTTGATACGAGTTAACATCTGTTTCATTTATAAATATATTATACAGACTTGCATACTTGTATATCGTTAAATTAATTATGATAATAGCTGCAATGATCAAAAGAACAATTCTTTGAATGATGGAATAATTTATAGCATTAAATATACTCACTACAGGTATGAATGTCCATTACATTTACAATGTAGATATGGCAAACAGAAAGTTGTTCAGTCTCGAGTACAACACACTTTTTACTCACAGCATAGCAGAACTTTCGTAAGTGCAAAATCTTTCATAAGTGCAAAATCTTTTTAAGTGTAAAAGATTTACTTAATTTCAGTGTTTCACAAAAGGTCCCGAATTGCCAGCTTTTGATAGTGTTATCAAATTTCAATTTTTCAAGAAATCAGGGATTAGCTCTTGTATTTTATATTGCTTTCATTAAATTTTAATTAAATCAACCTTGAACTTGAAAGCCCATATCATTTTCTTTATTTTATTATTATAATAATGATAATACGCTTACTAATATTCTGTAATGTAGGAAGTGGAAGAGAACACCATAGAGAGCGTGTAGATTCTCCCGCGTGTCCATGTAGTCATATATCACCAGGATCCAGCGTAACAGTAAACACTGAAACACAGCAAACAACATTATCCCTTTCCTCCATATATATACTTTAATACGTGCAACCAGTGTTGATCCAGTTCAACTGAAACATCCATGCCTGGACCTGCACTGGTCACTTTCTGGTAATAAATTACGTAATAAATCAAAGCGTGAACAATGCAGATCCCGATCAGATGGCACTGATGCACCGGCTGATCTGGATCTGTACTGTTAGCCCATGCCATAAAGGCGTACATAAGGAGGAAAGAGTTTAAGACCTAAAGCACGGACAATCCTAACTACCAGTAATATTCAAAGGACTGCAGGCTTCCCGAAAGTTGCCAGACCGAAGTACCTGTCTAGTAAAATTTCAGCCGGTCAGACATGTTTTCTAATGTTATCTGACCGAATGTCAGACAAAAATTTGAACTCCTAATACTTTATTATACCTTTTTAACATGTTTCGGTCTGACAGAATTTGTTTCGGTCAGACAGTTTTTCACATCTTGTCTGACCAAATGTCTGACACTTTTTTTCAACTTTCGGGAAGTCTGGGACTGAGAGTCCCAACATACTGTTCAAAGCATCTGAATGTAAAGCTAGAGAGCACATATCGAGGGGTCAGTGCAAAACTATTGTAACTTCATTGAAATAAAGGAGTTACAATAGTTTTGCACTGACCCCTCGATATACAATAAAGCACTCCTGGCTGATTGTAAGGGTGATATCCCAACACCGAAAAAACATGGACATAACATTTAGCCAACCATAGTTAACAGAATGTGACAAATGTCCCCAACTACTAGTTCAAGGCTGAGACCAGAGGGAAAAAACATTGATGTCATTAATGAGAACACTGCCCAGAGTGATTCTGTTTTCAGTGATAGTGTGTGGGATTTGTGACGAACAGACTATGTATTGTCCAACAATATTGACCTGGCACTTCATTAATTTTCGTAAAGGTCATTGGATAAACACGGGTATTAGCGAATACGCCGATATATTATTCAATTGACACCCCAGTGATGTGTGGTATATTAGAATAGATGCCGGACTACCGACTCAACGTAGATCGTAACGTTTACGAAATTTAACGAATTTGGGGTCAGATGCAAGAGTGCCAGGTCAATGTTGTTGGACAATACCTGACCAGAATAAAAAAACAAAAACAATTTTTCTGACAAATGATTTTAAGCTAATTTCAATCCCTTTAAATGGTAGTACAACAAGGCTATATGTGAAAGCAATGTTGTACAGTTACCTGTATGTTAATTGATGGTTTCCTGGTACACAGCCATGATATGCACTTGACAACTGCCCGATCAGGAACCACGGACTGCGGGATCAGTGACTTGATTATCCTCTTACAGAGTGTCTCCACTGGGAAAAAAGCATGGACAAACTGATTTTTATAATCTGACCTTTACCACCGACGGATATGCATTTTATCACACAGATGACCAGTGTAGATACAGATCATCTGACACATCTGTGCCATCTGATCTTAATAGATCTATACTGGTTACCCTTGAGATAAAAACCATATTACTCCATGGAGTAAAGGGTTAAACAGCTTTACAAACAATGAATCTGAAAGCCCAATATTGGTGACACCTAAAAAAAATACTTACAAAGTAACATTGTTACACTAAATGGGCATTTGGCATAGGTTCATGGAAATAAAGTTTAATGTGATAAAACTGTATGTACTGAAACAGGTTGTTGAACTAAGTTGTATACAATAATTTGTTTTCTTAACTTTAACTGTGTACAAGATTAAAAAAGATATGTATAAGTAACTATTACGATTCATTAGTAACATTAATTCATAAGAAATTATTTAAACTAAATAAAATGAAATGTTGTCCATTGTGCTTTACCTTGAATACCGGAAGCAGCCACATCTATAAGGGCAACAATGTGGTCTGGATGTAAGCCTGACCTGGCTGAAGTTGCCTCGATACAGTCTAAGGCCCAAAGAAGCTCATCGTTGCCTTTAAACTTTAGCTTGGAAGTAGCTGTAAAATTAGAGGGAGAAATGTCAGCATTTCACTTCCGTTAAGGTCCGTTATAAGGTATTAATCCTCTTTCGGTACAATGTGAAATATTTGCAGAATGGCTGAATTTTTTCAAGTGTGATGACATTTACACTTACAAATTGGAAGTTTCATTAGTTACCTTGTTCATGGGCAATATTTAAAATGCAAACAATAAGACACTTTAAAAAGTAACGAAAAAAAGCTAGACCTAAAAATTTCTTAAAATTCTATTTACATAAATTCACAAAAACTTAATAATGCAAAACATAATTTTTAATTCCCATCTGAGGGTAATGATTTTGACAAGAATATGTTGAGTTCTTTGTGAAGAACTTTCACCTACTAAAAGAGATATCCATAATTGTCATCCATTTAGAGGGCCCCAAGGGAGATTTTTTTTTTTACTAATTAGGTTACCCTCTATAAAGTTATTCATTCATTTGTTTACGTGAATATGAGGTCAAACACACTTTTACTAATATCTCATAAATATTTAGATCTCGATTTTTCTTTACTGTTCTAATTTGTCTTACCATATGCAAAACAGGGTTGGCAAAATGCCGGCAAATATGAGTATTTTCCATGCCGGCGGTATTTACCGGCAAATACTGGTTGATTGAATTGACCAGTCTTGAATTTTTACAAATATACCTATTATCAGAATCATATAATTATATAATTTTAAGTTTACAATTCAACTGCCATAATATTTATAATAAAGTTCAACACTTTTATCAGTTATCCATAATAAATAAATATTAAAGTACTGAAAAAGTAGTCATTTAAATTAACTACCAATGGAATTTATAACCAGCATTTGGACAACTTCAAAATTCAGTTATTAACAATAATGGATTCAGCATTTAAGAGGGTTATTTTAATTATAAACAAGTAATGCACACAACATTTGATATCCCCCTAAGATATCTGTAACAGAACACCAGTTTGGCAGCTTTTTCTGCAATTATACCAATACACAATCATTTACTTGCACCTAGAAGAATCCTATAGGTTATTTATGACACTATACTGTTGCCTTTGTTGCCCCTGGCTATTACAGCTCCATGTATGAAACATGTTGACATGTTTTAATAGTCTAGCCATAAGGGCCTTGCTTGTTAAGTGTCACAGCCATGTGAACAGGTGGATCAGCATTAATTTCTCTTTTTTTGTTCTAAGTAGAAATAGAAAGTTCTTTAAGATTTATTTACTGTAAGTGCTTAAAGTCATCACCTGATATGAAATTTGATTAAAATATCTGAGCAATTTAATTATTATTATGATTATTCATTAATAACAGTCAACTAAATTAAGATTTCTGCAGTATTTTAAGGCAAGAAAACTCATCTGAGTAGTATTTGCCAGTATTTGCCACATTGGGGAGTATTTTCCGGGACGGTAAATACCGGTAAATACCACTGGTAAATACCAGGGGTGGTATTTACCGCCCAACCCTGATGCAAAATAATGATACATTAGTAACATTCATGTGTGCAAAGTTTCCTTGAACAACATTTTGGGGTTGAGATTTTGGTGGGTTTTTTTTAATCGGTGCAATTTGAATTTTTGAAGTGTTAGCCCAACTATCTGTGCACAACAAGAGCTTTTCTATATACGATGGTCACTCTTCGCGCACAACCCAGTTACTATTCATACAATGCGGAAAATTTTCCTTCTAATTCTATAATGACGCTGATGGAAAATGAATCGCAACTTTTCAATCTTTTGCCGGCTTCATAAAGCATCTCAAACCATTATTGTTTAAAAAAAATTACATACCTGAGAAGCCACATTCAAGTAGAATCAATATATGTAATCCTTTATAAGTAATGATTTCGTTTTTTATGCAAAATTGTTTTAAACCTCCACCCATTGTCGGCAGCACGAAATACCGAAATCTACCAATTTTATAGTTGCTGTTGGTAAATATTACTCTACATATTTCATGATGAAATAGGTCAAATTGAACAAAAAAGCAAGTACACAGTTAACTTCATATAAGTTTTAATCATCATAATACTTATTTTATCTACCAGTTACTAGCAACTGTATGTTTCACCAAACATAAAATACAATAAGTCATACACTGATGATTATGCTGCTGCTGCTGTTGATGATGATTTAGACTACAATAATTATTAAATTTCATGTTGATTAATTAACTTTATGACTACTGTGGTATCATTTTATTTAGCGATGGCTTAATTTTCGCGTATTTCGCGCTCGGGCCAGTGCGCGAATTTAAAACCTAAGCTAAAATTTAACCAAAAAGTTTCACATACGTATCCGAAACGTGCTATATCCGAATGGACCTACACTTTATATATTGTTGCCCGTCTCGCTATTCGATATAAATTAGAAGTATCGAAAAATTTTGTTAAGAAAGAAAATAACATTAGTTATAACTGTCGAATTTCTTTTGGAATATGTTTAATGTTACTTCAAAATTTGAACGACAATTTAGTCCGCGCATTTAGCATTTTACCACACAGTATCGTTGTCATCTCATTTTTAATTTATCAACACTTTTTTGAGTAACTGTTTCGCAATTAATTGACATTTTAGACCATAAAACGGGTACGAAATTTAACATGCCAATTATGATATGAATGGTCCAGATAGACGGATCAAACGGGTCGCGTGTCAATTAGCGGCGCCGAATAAACAGCGGTCGGATAATTGACTAACAAAGGAAGTGGTTATTGACAGGGGGCCAACTGACACATGATTACCTTGCGTGTTCAAATAAGCAATAGGTTTTGATAACGGGTCGGTAAAATATCGATAATAATATTTTTTTAATTTGAAAAATTGGATTTGCGCGAATTTACGTCTGCGCGAAACAGTCTTTTTGGGCGACTGCGCGAAATTTTGTGCCAGCGAAATTAGATGATACCACAGTATTAATAAGAAACAGATAAGCAATATGGGGAGGGATATAACTCTACTTTAAGGTTGTAAATGGATCAATATTTCAATAAATATAAATTCTTCTAATATAAAGTTTGATTGTCTTATTCAGTTTATTCACAAAAGATAGCTAAAATATATAGAATTTGTCAAGATTTATCTGAAACAAACTAAGATTTGGGTAGATTTGGGTATTTTGTGTCACCCCACCCATGCAAGTACACCGCATAAAGTTTATCTGACTCGCGTTTATCGATAATTTTCACCGTGTAAATGGCATATGCTGTGGTAGGTTTAACAAGTTATTTTGTGGATTATTCGTTCATTTTATTGTTACTTTTATCATTATTTATGTTTTATAATGATATTTGACATACAGTGCGGTGGCCAATAAAATGCATAAATAATGACCTATTTTCGTTTTATATGTTTTTATAATGAATTCCGTGGAATATTACTAGTTGTAGGTAATTTCTCCGATAGCGGCATGAGCAGACTAATGGCGCATTCTTGTAGGGACCGTCTCAAAATGGATTTTAGCTGTCAGAATTAAAAGCTCAGAAATTGCCATTATAATTATACACTGATTGCTTACCAACAGTGTGCCCTGAGAGAGAGAGATGCTTACCAACAGTGTGCCCTGAGAGAGAGAGGTGGGGTATTACTTTGAATATAGGATGTAGTCAATTTCTGTATATAATTTATAAAATGTACAGAAAATGTTATGAATCTGAATGATTCTTTCTAAATATCATTTCTCTTTTTTAGGTGATGGGGCGCACTAAGTGTCATCAAATGGGTATGCATTCCCTGGAGAGCCCAGCCCAAAAGAAAGCAAACAGTGAATACTCCAATAAACATGATGACTTTGCCTGTCTAGTTTGGATGCCAGACCTACAACAATTCCCACAGCATATGCATGAAATGACTACTGATACCAAACGTCACTTAAAACTTAAAGACATTGCAGGTTTGCCAATAGGACATGTGCCCAAAAATTTATCCCAGTATTTTAGATTTTTTTGGATGACAGTGGATCAATTTTTGCTGTATGTACTGGTGAACCAGTTCCAAGTTATCCTGCATGGCCATTGTCAAATGAAAAAGGGGACGGGGTAGTTCTTCCATGCAACTATATAATCTGTCACAAGAGTATTGAGGAACAAATCAAATTGTTGTCTGAAATATTGAAAACTATTCCAGAGGGTGAATGTCTGGAAGTGACAAGGGGATTCCAACCTTAAACTGTTTATTATATGATCATTAAACTGTTTATTTTGTATGTATTACAATCTACATACTATGTCAAATAAACATTTGATAAACTGTTATATACATCTTCTTTTTCTCTTTGTCTTTCCTCTTGTAAAAAACTGCTGGGCAGACATCAAGGACAAGATCCACCTGTGGCAGGGTGCCTTATAACATAAAGTTATAGTAATTAAACAATCTAATACCAATGCATTAACTAATTAACCTATGCCATACAATGCAACCACAATTTTCAAGTAAGCAACCTCTAACTTTGATGTCATAGACTAGAAGTTAGTGCTTAGCATTTCGTTATTGGCGACCGCACTGTACCAGTGTTGAAATTTTCATGTGGGAGTGAAAAAATTAAGAATTTAAATCGGGCCGATTTCCACCACAGTTTTGATCGTAACTGCTTAAGGGACAGACAACGAAAATTTCCGTATGATAATGGGCCTGTGCTTGCAGTCAAATTATTGAGACTAGGAAGAGTGTATCGTAAGGCCTTTAAAAGCTCCCGAGAACTTATGTTGTTTTATTGTATACTTGTCTTGTCAGGATCACTCTAGAAAATTTATAGACAATTTTTAAAATCCTTTGTCTATGTCTTAGTAAGTGTAGCAAGTCTGGATTATTTCACTTGAACACAGGAGCTTTGGAGACCCCTTATAAGTTGGCAGGCAAGCGTCTAAGCCTAAAACTGTATCGAGAACAGCTCTATGTTCCTGTTGTTATTTATAATATAGCAACCTGTCGTAAAATACTTCACAGCATCATCTATTCCTTTAGCAACACGCTTGTGCGATGACATTTTCTTTAAAATTTGTTTTGTTTCGGCGCCATTATTTTTAAATACCGGTAAGTACACGACAAGCAATGGAAATTAGAACGCAACGAATGGTAGGTATAAAATACGCAATGGAAAAAATAGCGAAATGGAAAAAAAAACACGATAAAATTTAAAAAATGTATTTTGTGTTAGTTAGTTATTTCTTATTGCTTGTAACTAAAGTAATGCTGGAAGAAATATTTTTCAAAAAGCATATTAGCAAATTTTGTTTATATTTATGAAACAGATGAATAGGGAACTTTGAAAGCCGAGGAACACGACAAATATGAAAATATTGCAGGCTCGGCTTAATTTAGTCTCAATAACTCAACTGCAAGCACAAACCCATTATCATACTGACTTTTTACAGATGTCTGTCCTTAAAAGGGCGAAGATCGCATATATAGAAAAGCCCTTGTCGCGCACAAATAGTTGTGCTAGGTTTGATTGAGCCTGTTCATTGGCAGTAATGGAAATGCATGCAACTGTCCACGCCGCCTTGCCCCGGGTTGAGCGCAACACAATATTTACCAATCAACAGTACAATTTTGATCCATCCTAAACGAAGGTATTAATATTGCGCTCAACAATAGAATCTTCAATGTGGTATTTTCAGATTACCGATAATTCCATTCCATGTTCAGTGGCGTATGGTCCCCAGTACAATACAATACAATACAATACAATACAATACAATACAATACAATACAATACAATACAATACAATACAATACAATACAATACAATACAATACACTACACTACACTACACTACACTACACTACACTACACTACACTACAATACAATACAATAAGATTTATTTTGAGTCGGCAAGACAAGTACAATAGAATAACATAAGCTCTCAGGAGCTTTTTAACCGACTGTAATAACAAATGTAAACAGGTAAAAACAAGTGTAAAGAGGCTGTAATAAAAGCATAGTTAAATATTAAACAGTATGTCATAGTATAAAAAAACAGCACATTTAAAGTTAATTTCTGACAGTTAAAGGCTAATGAACATTAATTAAATAGTTAAGATTATACATTCATTATATAAATAGGATTTCTAAAATGTGACATGTCTTAGTAGTTAATAAAAATTTCATTTATCACTGAAGTTTTACTAAGATTTATTAAAATTTTATCACACATGAGGGGGTTGGCTTCACTCGTGCCGGTGTTTGAATATCAGTTCTACCCAGGAGGTCCAAACATCCGCCTGAAAGTATCACTACTCCATTTAAGTCACCCCTGTCCAGGGGGTTAGACGTCCCACCTGACCCCAGATAAAAGGATGTGTTTGCCCTAAACGTGAAAACAATGGGCGGAACTAAGCATAATAGAATTTTGACAGGGGATATGAGAATATAAATCCTGCATATCACAGACAACGCCAAAGGCAAAATTTAAAAAGCAGGAAGTATATCCTAGGGGTGATAGAACAATATCCGAACCTGTATAGGCTATGATATTGAAACCACCCATCTATATAGTCCAAGATTCGGGTACGATACCGCTTTCAAAAAACAATATTGAACAGTTTTACAAAATATGTGTCAGTGACCTCAGCGCGATTTTATATGTTCATTTCAGATCTTATCATAACCACATCCTTTGTTATTTTTCAAGTTTTTAACAGCATGTTCAATGTCAGCTTCCGTAATCTCATTATTAGGAGTGACATCTGGGCGTGTAAAGTTTATGTTGCTGTTAGTAATATCATTGCGATAATTCACGTGCTCATTTTTAAAGAAATCGTGTAATTCGTTAATTCGTCAACGTCGTTGTTGTTATGTCGCGGTCGGTTAATAATTTTCCAGAACATTTTTGGATCATATTTACCTAATTTACGTAACCTTTTTATATTATTATTTTTAAATTTATTATGAAACGTTTTAATCGTATTTTTGTATATTTAAGGAATAAATTTCGTGTTTGATAAGTTCATCGAGTCTTGAACGTCATTAGGGCTGGTTAAAGTGTGTGGAGTCCGAAGGACGCGTGCGTGATTTGACATGCTACCAAAATCAGAACACAAAACACAAAATTAAAGAATCGTTGTCATAATAGCTTCTAGATTTCATGTTTAAACATATATTCAAATTGGTAAAGTAAATGTATAAATCAAGAAACTTAGATAGCCAGTTTTCTGTTTTTGTTACATTTTCTAGATGTTAGTGAGATTTTTTTTTCTTCAAAACAATATCTTGCAAGGAAGATATAAGAATGCTTGTATTTAAATTTACTTTTATCCCTCAAATATAAGAATCAATAATTGATTAAAACATGTAACTTCTTTCACATAAATATGTGAATTAAATAATATTTTCATGTATATACTACAACTTGCATTAACTAATTATAAATGATCAATATTATTCTTTAATTTCCTATACATCGTCTGTGCTATAGTCTTAAACACATTCACCGTGAACGTTAACCGAGCCGCAGTCGAAAACCACTACCATACCATTACAATCTCCAGCGATCTTGATATTTTTTTTTACAATATTTCAGTGACCAACAGTGAAGATGCATTTAAATATTCTCACTTATGTTTGTTATTTTCTTATAGCATACATATCGCCAAAGCAATAGCATTTTTTTTCAAAATGGTCGTTTTGAGATCATTTGCGGTAAACGTTAACCGACCGTAATCGAAAACCTCTACCATACCGATATGAAATCCCGGGAGCTTATATATTCTCTTTATTTCCACCAGAAAGTGATTAACAAACATGACATAGAAGGAGACATGACAAAATGTACATGACATGACAAAGTCGACAACTACAAAATATACAATTACATTAAACATAGACATAAGAGGTCCAAACTTACAAAAAATCATAGAAAGCAAAATACATGAGATAGTCCCAATCTCAAGTGTGCGACCGGCCGAAATGGCGACCTGTGTCCAAGATCCGATAACCGAGACCGGAGACCCGTCCCGGAACATGAGCACCCAACCGGCCGAGATGGCTCCCCTCGCCATTGCAGCTAATCAGACGCCCGAGATCCGAGACCGGTCCCCGACCGAAATCCAAGACCCCTGACCGGCCAGTCGGACGCCCGAGACCTGAGACAGGTCTCCAAAACCAGTTGCATGGTTTTCAGTCAACACATATGTACAGATTAATCCTATATTTGTGTTACAAGCATAAAACAAAATCCTTAGAACATAATAAAGTTATGAGCAATCATTTTACAATATAAATGATTGGAAATGTTTGTTATATATTGATTTGAACATATTCCAATGCAGGCAATCATGAGAACGCATACACAATAATAACAACAATAATGAGATGCTTACTCCGTGTGTTTTTAACAGGATTTTTTTAAAATAAATTTTATAAATTTTAAAGAGCTATTATTATATTAAGAAGTTCCCCTTACTGTTTTTCAAAAATTTCGTTTCGTTTTAAATAATCATAGTAGGAAACTGTAGATATCGAATATGTTCAGTAGTTAATATAGTTTTTTATTATAATTATTATTTAATAGCTTTGACTACGAAAGATATAGCAATTCTTAAGAAGTGCTTGTGCACTGCTTTACTACTGATAGCATCTATTTGCCTGCCTATTAGTTTTTGAAACTTTGATTCATTATCGTCATTTCTAAGTTCGCTTACAATACATTGTCCGAATTCGTTTAATAATTGATCGAAAAAACATTTTCTTATTGAATCAGTTTCGGAGCACTCCAATGTACAGTGTTTTACACCATCATCTGTTAGTATTCCACAACGTTCACATAAAAAGGGAAATTTGTGGAGATACGATTTATTGATCCATAACTGACTTATTTTAAAAGCATTTAGTAAAGTTTTGGAATCATGTGCACATTCCCAAATTATCGCGTGTTCAATATTAGTATGTAAAAATTTAAATCTGCAAAAATCGTTGTCTGAGTTAAGTCTTTCAGACCAATTTACTGTTTCAAAGTTGTTTATAGAGGTCTTACAGATTCTCTTCCACATCAACTTATTTGGAAATTCACCAGTCTGTATGTAATTTACTAAAACATGAGATAGCATGTATTTACGAAGTATCATAATTATGTCAGGTATAAATCCCTTTTGCTTTTTATCTACAGAGCAGACATATTTTGAAAGACGTGCGTTAAAGATATGCGCAGATAATACTGTATTTGGCATGAGACATAAATTGCATAAAAACATCAATTTTCTGTAATCAATGTCGTAAATGATGTTTTTCCAGCCCAACATACTTAGACAAATATCAGTTCTCGTTCTTTGATGAAATTTTTGTATCTTTTTTGCTGCAAGTCTTTGAAATCTATCCAATCTGTTAATTTCAACGCTTTTTAAATTACTCCATAACTCACAGCCGAACAGAAGACTGGGTATGCAAATTTTTCTAACAAGAGAAGCCGACGTTATTGGATTTAGATATCTGGAATCTATTTTAATTGACAAAAGGGAGAATAGAGATGATTTTGCCTTACGAGTGGCATTTTCTACTTTGTCCGAATCGGTAAGTTTATCGTTTAGGAATATCCCAAGATGCTTAGTTTTTCTTGTTTGACTTATTTTGTCAGGACCAAGATTGAATGATAACTCTGGCTGGTTTCTGGACTTATTGCCGAAAAGAAGGATGACACTTTTAGTTGGATTTATAACATATCTGTACTTCTTTGTGTAGTTATATGTAATATTAAGCATTGTTTGAAGATTTTGTGGTGATATTGCTGTGAGTGCAATATCGTCTGCAAGCGTTGTGTTGCCAGTCGGGAAGTTCAGTACATATGTTCCGCAGCGACTTTGTTCAAGTTCATTAAGAAGGTCGTCTATAAATAATTTGTATATCCAAGTGGACATTATCCCCCCTTGTCGGATGCCTTGTTTGACTTCAAAAAAGTTTGAGCGGACACTGTTTGCGGCAATGCAGCTAAACATACCGGTATGAGCATCAACTAAAAGTGACCAAATTTTCCCAGTAATGCCTAATTCATATATTTTAAGGAAAACTCCATTTAACCAAACAGTATCAAATGCTTGTTTTGTGTCGAGCATGCATGTGTAGACCCTACTATTAAGTTCTACATTTTCATAAATCGATTCTTGTAGAGTGAAAGATGCTGTTGTAGCACTTGTGTGCCTTTGATATGCGTTTTGTTGCTTATTCGGAAACTTTATTTGCTTTTCTATTGTCCAATTTGTTAGCAGTTCATGAATAAGTTTTTCGAAAAGCTTGTAAATGCATGGCAGCAATGTTATGGGTCTATAGTTTGTTGGGTCTGCCCTTGATTTACCATTGTCCTTATATACTGGGATAATCATGCCCAGCTTGCAATTACGAGGAAATTTCCCTTGTCTTATTATGTTGTTAAACAATGTTGTTAACGATTTAATTAAAAAGTAACCACCTAGTTTGATATGTTCGTTGCAAACCAAATCAAAAGAGGGCGCTTTATTATTTTTTAAAGATTTGACATGTTTATAAATGACATCTATGACATCCTTTGTTATTTTTCAAGTTTTTAACAGCATGTTCAATGTCAGCTTCCGTAATCTCATTATTAGGAGTGACATCTGGGCGTGTAAAGTTTATGTTGCTGTTAGTAATATCATTGCGATAATTCACGTGCTCATTTTTAAAGAAATCGTGTAATTCGTTAATTCGTCAACGTCGTTGTTGTTATGTCGCGGTCGGTTAATAATTTTCCAGAACATTTTTGGATCATATTTACCTAATTTACGTAACCTTTTTATATTATTATTTTTAAATTTATTATGAAACGTTTTAATCGTATTTTTGTATATTTAAGGAATAAATTTCGTGTTTGATAAGTTCATCGAGTCTTGAACGTCATTAGGGCTGGTTAAAGTGTGTGGAGTCCGAAGGACGCGTGCGTGATTTGACATGCTACCAAAATCAGAACACAAAACACAAAATTAAAGAATCGTTGTCATAATAGCTTCTAGATTTCATGTTTAAACATATATTCAAATTGGTAAAGTAAATGTATAAATCAAGAAACTTAGATAGCCAGTTTTCTGTTTTTGTTACATTTTCTAGATGTTAGTGAGATTTTTTTTTCTTCAAAACAATATCTTGCAAGGAAGATATAAGAATGCTTGTATTTAAATTTACTTTTATCCCTCAAATATAAGAATCAATAATTGATTAAAACATGTAACTTCTTTCACATAAATATGTGAATTAAATAATATTTTCATGTATATACTACAACTTGCATTAACTAATTATAAATGATCAATATTATTCTTTAATTTCCTATACATCGTCTGTGCTATAGTCTTAAACACATTCACCGTGAACGTTAACCGAGCCGCAGTCGAAAACCACTACCATACCATTACAATCTCCAGCGATCTTGATATTTTTTTTTACAATATTTCAGTGACCAACAGTGAAGATGCATTTAAATATTCTCACTTATGTTTGTTATTTTCTTATAGCATACATATCGCCAAAGCAATAGCATTTTTTTTCAAAATGGTCGTTTTGAGATCATTTGCGGTAAACGTTAACCGACCGTAATCGAAAACCTCTACCATACCGATATGAAATCCCGGGAGCTTATATATTCTCTTTATTTCCACCAGAAAGTGATTAACAAACATGACATAGAAGGAGACATGACAAAATGTACATGACATGACAAAGTCGACAACTACAAAATATACAATTACATTAAACATAGACATAAGAGGTCCAAACTTACAAAAAATCATAGAAAGCAAAATACATGAGATAGTCCCAATCTCAAGTGTGCGACCGGCCGAAATGGCGACCTGTGTCCAAGATCCGATAACCGAGACCGGAGACCCGTCCCGGAACATGAGCACCCAACCGGCCGAGATGGCTCCCCTCGCCATTGCAGCTAATCAGACGCCCGAGATCCGAGACCGGTCCCCGACCGAAATCCAAGACCCCTGACCGGCCAGTCGGACGCCCGAGACCTGAGACAGGTCTCCAAAACCAGTTGCATGGTTTTCAGTCAACACATATGTACAGATTAATCCTATATTTGTGTTACAAGCATAAAACAAAATCCTTAGAACATAATAAAGTTATGAGCAATCATTTTACAATATAAATGATTGGAAATGTTTGTTATATATTGATTTGAACATATTCCAATGCAGGCAATCATGAGAACGCATACACAATAATAACAACAATAATGAGATGCTTACTCCGTGTGTTTTTAACAGGATTTTTTTAAAATAAATTTTATAAATTTTAAAGAGCTATTATTATATTAAGAAGTTCCCCTTACTGTTTTTCAAAAATTTCGTTTCGTTTTAAATAATCATAGTAGGAAACTGTAGATATCGAATATGTTCAGTAGTTAATATAGTTTTTTATTATAATTATTATTTAATAGCTTTGACTACGAAAGATATAGCAATTCTTAAGAAGTGCTTGTGCACTGCTTTACTACTGATAGCATCTATTTGCCTGCCTATTAGTTTTTGAAACTTTGATTCATTATCGTCATTTCTAAGTTCGCTTACAATACATTGTCCGAATTCGTTTAATAATTGATCGAAAAAACATTTTCTTATTGAATCAGTTTCGGAGCACTCCAATGTACAGTGTTTTACACCATCATCTGTTAGTATTCCACAACGTTCACATAAAAAGGGAAATTTGTGGAGATACGATTTATTGATCCATAACTGACTTATTTTAAAAGCATTTAGTAAAGTTTTGGAATCATGTGCACATTCCCAAATTATCGCGTGTTCAATATTAGTATGTAAAAATTTAAATCTGCAAAAATCGTTGTCTGAGTTAAGTCTTTCAGACCAATTTACTGTTTCAAAGTTGTTTATAGAGGTCTTACAGATTCTCTTCCACATCAACTTATTTGGAAATTCACCAGTCTGTATGTAATTTACTAAAACATGAGATAGCATGTATTTACGAAGTATCATAATTATGTCAGGTATAAATCCCTTTTGCTTTTTATCTACAGAGCAGACATATTTTGAAAGACGTGCGTTAAAGATATGCGCAGATAATACTGTATTTGGCATGAGACATAAATTGCATAAAAACATCAATTTTCTGTAATCAATGTCGTAAATGATGTTTTTCCAGCCCAACATACTTAGACAAATATCAGTTCTCGTTCTTTGATGAAATTTTTGTATCTTTTTTGCTGCAAGTCTTTGAAATCTATCCAATCTGTTAATTTCAACGCTTTTTAAATTACTCCATAACTCACAGCCGAACAGAAGACTGGGTATGCAAATTTTTCTAACAAGAGAAGCCGACGTTATTGGATTTAGATATCTGGAATCTATTTTAATTGACAAAAGGGAGAATAGAGATGATTTTGCCTTACGAGTGGCATTTTCTACTTTGTCCGAATCGGTAAGTTTATCGTTTAGGAATATCCCAAGATGCTTAGTTTTTCTTGTTTGACTTATTTTGTCAGGACCAAGATTGAATGATAACTCTGGCTGGTTTCTGGACTTATTGCCGAAAAGAAGGATGACACTTTTAGTTGGATTTATAACATATCTGTACTTCTTTGTGTAGTTATATGTAATATTAAGCATTGTTTGAAGATTTTGTGGTGATATTGCTGTGAGTGCAATATCGTCTGCAAGCGTTGTGTTGCCAGTCGGGAAGTTCAGTACATATGTTCCGCAGCGACTTTGTTCAAGTTCATTAAGAAGGTCGTCTATAAATAATTTGTATATCCAAGTGGACATTATCCCCCCTTGTCGGATGCCTTGTTTGACTTCAAAAAAGTTTGAGCGGACACTGTTTGCGGCAATGCAGCTAAACATACCGGTATGAGCATCAACTAAAAGTGACCAAATTTTCCCAGTAATGCCTAATTCATATATTTTAAGGAAAACTCCATTTAACCAAACAGTATCAAATGCTTGTTTTGTGTCGAGCATGCATGTGTAGACCCTACTATTAAGTTCTACATTTTCATAAATCGATTCTTGTAGAGTGAAAGATGCTGTTGTAGCACTTGTGTGCCTTTGATATGCGTTTTGTTGCTTATTCGGAAACTTTATTTGCTTTTCTATTGTCCAATTTGTTAGCAGTTCATGAATAAGTTTTTCGAAAAGCTTGTAAATGCATGGCAGCAATGTTATGGGTCTATAGTTTGTTGGGTCTGCCCTTGATTTACCATTGTCCTTATATACTGGGATAATCATGCCCAGCTTGCAATTACGAGGAAATTTCCCTTGTCTTATTATGTTGTTAAACAATGTTGTTAACGATTTAATTAAAAAGTAACCACCTAGTTTGATATGTTCGTTGCAAACCAAATCAAAAGAGGGCGCTTTATTATTTTTTAAAGATTTGACATGTTTATAAATGACATCTATGACATCCTTTGTTATTTTTCAAGTTTTTAACAGCATGTTCAATGTCAGCTTCCGTAATCTCATTATTAGGAGTGACATCTGGGCGTGTAAAGTTTATGTTGCTGTTAGTAATATCATTGCGATAATTCACGTGCTCATTTTTAAAGAAATCGTGTAATTCGTTAATTCGTCAACGTCGTTGTTGTTATGTCGCGGTCGGTTAATAATTTTCCAGAACATTTTTGGATCATATTTACCTAATTTACGTAACCTTTTTATATTATTATTTTTAAATTTATTATGAAACGTTTTAATCGTATTTTTGTATATTTAAGGAATAAATTTCGTGTTTGATAAGTTCATCGAGTCTTGAACGTCATTAGGGCTGGTTAAAGTGTGTGGAGTCCGAAGGACGCGTGCGTGATTTGACATGCTACCAAAATCAGAACACAAAACACAAAATTAAAGAATCGTTGTCATAATAGCTTCTAGATTTCATGTTTAAACATATATTCAAATTGGTAAAGTAAATGTATAAATCAAGAAACTTAGATAGCCAGTTTTCTGTTTTTGTTACATTTTCTAGATGTTAGTGAGATTTTTTTTTCTTCAAAACAATATCTTGCAAGGAAGATATAAGAATGCTTGTATTTAAATTTACTTTTATCCCTCAAATATAAGAATCAATAATTGATTAAAACATGTAACTTCTTTCACATAAATATGTGAATTAAATAATATTTTCATGTATATACTACAACTTGCATTAACTAATTATAAATGATCAATATTATTCTTTAATTTCCTATACATCGTCTGTGCTATAGTCTTAAACACATTCACCGTGAACGTTAACCGAGCCGCAGTCGAAAACCACTACCATACCATTACAATCTCCAGCGATCTTGATATTTTTTTTTACAATATTTCAGTGACCAACAGTGAAGATGCATTTAAATATTCTCACTTATGTTTGTTATTTTCTTATAGCATACATATCGCCAAAGCAATAGCATTTTTTTTCAAAATGGTCGTTTTGAGATCATTTGCGGTAAACGTTAACCGACCGTAATCGAAAACCTCTACCATACCGATATGAAATCCCGGGAGCTTGACAAATTAAAAAGTAACATTAAATTATTTAACAATAAAGACCGGTTGATAAATTAAATTACTCATTATTTGCATTTGTAGATTATCATAGATTAAAAGTGATAAGAATATTATCAAAGTTCTTTAGCTGTTGATGTGATTAACTGGGTTAAAAGCGAAGTGTTACAGTTTTCGGATTACAAACGTTCTCGGATATCACATTAAAATACTTTCAATAACCCATATTTGAGATTGTAAATATCTAAATTGATTGTAATTAAGTATCAGAAGTGGCTCCTCGTTTTTGTTTATATTGGCATTTAATGTAGAATAGTTATATTATACACTTTTTTCTAAACCTTTTCAGCAAGATCTTCTAAAAATATCATACCCAAGTAAGATACATGTAAAGCAAATGCTCATGAATATGTCACGTAGTATTGATATTGATCGAAGCTGATACAACATTGGCGCCAGTAAGACAGCCGAATTTCAACGTTGTTTGCAATCGTTGACCAGTATTTTTTATGAATATGAATTTTACACTTAACTTCTGGTTGCGATCCAACTTTAGTTATTTAGTCTGTGCTGTGTGGCGGCCGTAAAACGTCTCCCCGTACTTTCAATCAATACTGTTATCGTTTCATCCCTCAGGGATTGTTTTTTACAGTCATTTTTCACACCCCTCCCCACTCACCCAAATACTCTAATATACCACATTGAAGGTTGTATGTTCACCGACCTTCTGTTATATTTAAATGGTTTTATTCTTGTGTATTATCTGGTTTCAGAATTGAGCCTTTGTATATACTGGAAAGCACCATTTACAGCCCCATTTATTATTTAGGGATCAGTGATTCAACATGTCTATATTTATAAATTGTTCTGCGTGCTATTTATAGAAAACACCATAAGCGCGCAAACATTTACGTCATATATTGCATTGTGACGTCACTTACTGTGGTATCATTTAATTTCGCTGGCACGAATTTTCGCGCAATCGCCGAAAAAGACTGTTTCGCGCGGACGTAAATTCGCGCAAATCAAATTTTTTCAAACAAAAAAAATATTATTATCGATATTTCATCGACCCGTTATCAATACCTATTGCTTATTTGAACACGCGAGGTAATCATGTGTCAGTTGGCCCCCTGTCAATTACCACTTCCTTTGTTAATCAATTATCCGACCGCTGTTTATTCGGCGCCGCTAATTGACACGGGTCGTTTGATCCATCTATCTGGACCATTCATATCATAATTGGCATGTTAAATTTCATACCTGTTTTATGGTCTAAAGTGTCAATTAATTGCGAAACAGTTCCTAAAAAAGTGTTGATAAATTAAAAATGAGATTACAACGATACTGTGCGGTAAAACGTGACCTGACCTAAATGCGCGGACTAAATTGTCGTTCAAATTTTGAAGAAACATTAAACATATTCAAAAAGAAATTCGACAGTTATAACTAATTTTAATTTCTTTCTTCACAAAATTATTCTATACTTCTAATTTATATCGAATTTCGAGACGGGCAACAATATATAAAGTGTAGGTTCATTCGGATATAGCACGTTTCGGATACGTATTTGAAACTTTATTGTTAAATTTTAGCTTAGGTTTTAAATTAGCGCACTGGCCCGAGCGCGAAATACGCGAAAATTAAGCCATCGCTAAATAAAATGATACCACAGTAATAACTTGCGATATGACTGAAGGTCGCTAATCATACAATGGTATTTTTTCAAACAAAACAATCATGGCGTACAAAATAAAAGGAAACGTTTTAACTCACAGGCTATCTTCTGCGTCTTCTGTCCATATTCCGGCTAAACTAAATACTTTCACTTACATGCAACCGTCAATTTGTTTATCTCCAATAAATTTATCTTCGGCTACTTCCGTCAATGTGACCGGTTTGCATAGTGCACAATGCACCCATTTATTTAAAAATAATTTAAAAATAAAATTGTCACCTATCAAATCACATATTCTTAAAAAATATAATATTTCCACGCCTATAAAACTAAACGACGGAAGACGCAGATCTTATCCTTTTATATACAAGTGTAATTTAAAGAGGTGTAGGTGCTGTAGTTTTTTAAAATGTAACTCGACTATAAAATCAAATGTTAATGGAAGAATTTTTTCAGTGAATATTAGTTCAGATATTGATTGACAAACAGATAATATCATTTATGTTTTAACTTGAAACGCTTTAAATTGTGGCATTCAATATGTAGGACAGACGGGACGCCCTTTGAAAACACGTTTTAGCCAGCACTGTTCTAAAATACGAAACAATAATAAAATCAATACATATTTATATAAACATTTTAAACAATCAGGCCACACTTTAAAACACGTAAATATTCAACCTGTGGAAAAAATTATATTTGATAACAGTGCTTCAAGAGCATTTAAAATTAGAGCAAGACTTGTTGCAGAAGATAACTGGATAAAAAAAACTACAAACTCCTTATCCACTTGGTTTAAATGATAACATTTATCAAGAAGGCAACATTTCAAAAAACCCTGATTTTGACATTTTTGGTTTGCTTCAAATACGAAAACGTAAATCGAGGTCACATGGGATAAGGACTAATGGTAACATCAAAAGAAAATCCCGTGTTCATTGTTCTATTTATGACCTTCAAAATATTTTAAAACATTCTGGTAGACATGCTATGCTGTCGCGTTTAGCCTCTCTTTCTATTTCAAGTTTACATAAAGTGGATAAGGAAGCCGATGATATTGTTATTCGAACTCATCCACTTTATGAGGTTGCAAGCCTTACTCAGTGTTACACTCGGCATGTTCTAAGACCACACATTGACTTGGAATCTGATCACCAAAGACATTTCCTTAAAATTTCATTTTTAAATAAAGGCATAGATTTTATTGACCTTCCAAGTATATTTAAAGATAAAACTGTTGAATCGGCTATACCAAATTATTTCAAGAATACTGAAACACCCATCGTTTGTTATAAATATAACAAGCCTATAAGAAACACAATTTTCAATTACAACAAAATTACCTCGGATTTACAGATTGTTGAAAACACACCATTATCTTGAGACTGTTCTAATTCAAAATTTTGCTATCAACCTGCCGGTCATATCGTTACAGGGCATCTAAATGTTATCAAAGACTTTAGAATCCGCAATTTAATTTCAAAAGGTCCAAAATACAGAATTCCATCGGACATCGACTTTAATACATGTCGTGCGGAAATTGCAGAGTCTTTAAACTCTTTTTGCAATAAATAGTGTAAACGAGAACATGCTGAGCCTAATGCTCTTTCAAACTGGAAAAAACAAATATTCAAAATAATTGACACTCGTATATCCTTCTATAAAAGAAACAAAGCTTTACTACCACCTCGACCTCGTTTTAACTTTCGTCATTTGAAAAAGGGTATTCAAGATTTTCACAACAAATTTGTTTTAACACCTGCTGATAAGGCTTCAAATAATGTTATTATAGTGTGACGTATACACTATATTAATGTTCAAACTGAAGAGCTGAATAGCACTAATGCTTATACACTGACTTCTTCATCTGAGAGTGATATTGTTACTGCACACACTCTACAAATTATAAAATTTAGAATCAGTGTTGAGCCTAAACAAGACAAAGTACCTACTATGTATTGGTTGCCTAAAATGCACAAAACACCGTACAAAGCAAGATTTATCGCTAACTCTAGTTCTTGTACAACAACAAAGTTATCCGTGCTCTTAACATCTTGTCTAACAGCTATAAAAGAACATGTAATTAGGTATTGCGAAAAAGTTTTTGAAACTACTGGCAAAAATTTATTTTGGTCTATAAAAAATTCAAATGACGTTTTGAAGAAACTTAAATCAAATAATTTTCAGGCGTTCTGTTTGTCTACATATGATTTTTCTACCTTGTATACTTCTCTCCCTCATAATTTAATAAGAGACAAGCTAACCAGTCTCATTGAAAAAACTTTTGCTAGAGAAAATAAAACATTTATTGCTTGTAATGAACATAGGGCATTCTTTACAGATGGTTCTTATGATAATTATACTTCATGGACCTGTCAAGACCTTATCCAGGCGCTCACATTTTTATTGGATAATATTTATTTGAGATTTGGTACATCTATTTATAAACAAGTAATAGGCATTCCAATGGGTACTAATTGTGCACCCCTTGTTGCTGATCTGTTTTTATACTGTTATGAAAGAGATTTTATGTTATCTCTTTCTACCGAACATCAAGATGATATTATTACAGCTTTTAACAACACCTCGAGGTACCTTGATGATTTATTAAATATAGATAATAACCATTTTCCATCACTGGTTAATAAGATTTATCCTAAAGAACTACAACTTAATAAAGCGAACACTTCAGAAAAGCAAGCAAACTTCCTTGATTTAAATCTATCCATCGAAAATGGTTACGTCACTACTATAATTTATGATAAAAGAGATGATTTTAATTTTAATATAGTAAATTTTCCGTTTCTAGACGGCGATGTTCCTCGTGCAACTTCTTACGGGGTTTATATCTCTCAGCTTGTTCGCTTTTCAAGAGCTTGCAATGATGTGAATGATTTCAATGAACGTAATCTTTGCATTACAGAAAAACTTTTAAAACAAGGTTATCGGTATCACAAATTAAGGAAAACCTTTTGCAAGTTTTACCGCCGATATCCAGATCTAATTCATAAATACAGCTGCAGTTTAAAATCACTATTGCAACAAGGAATTTCACAGCCAGTTTTTTATGGAGATTTAATTTATAAACTTAAGAAGATAAAAGGCGATAGTAATTTCTCCCGATTATTCGTAAAAACCATCTGTAAATTTAAAAAGAAAGGTTACCAACATGATATTTTAAACCCCCAGTGGCAATTTGTTTTGCCACTGACCGTTCCAAGGCGGTATCCCCAAAGGTTCTCTTCTTCGTTAATTGTTTGTGGCGTCCTATTTTAATTGACATACGTATATAAAACATGCACTCTCTCTCTTCCTCTCTTCTTTTTCGCTGCGTGGGGAGGCTGTGTATTTTGAGTGTGGCGATTCCTGATATGCATATATTACCTTTTTATATGAGGTCTTCAAAAAAAATCTTGATTCTTAAAAAGAATGAGATTATTTGTAATAATACTTGAAGCGATACAATATCCTTATTGATAGAACAATAGCAAGAAAGACGACGTTTATTTGTGTCACACAAAATGACCCTCTAGCGATATGTTTCACGAATTTCTTATTTTGGGGCGAATTTTATTTCAGTTGTAGTGCATACAGTGTCATCTTCTAACTTGCAGAACCTAAATTGTATAAAGTTATGCGCAGATTAATATGGATAATGTATTTTACATCATAGAACCGCATGAAAGAAAAATATTACTGCTACGCATTTTTTGCAATTTTCTTTTCTAGTTAGCCGTGGATTATATGTTTTCCTCTAATTTCAGATGTAATTTAGAATTCCTTTAGCCAGCTATGCCGCATGCAGCACAGGACCCGTGTCAAAAGCAGGCTTGTGACATTCAGAAATGCCTGCAAGGTAAACTTTAGGTCTTATTGTGATATTTAAGAACAGCAGGAAAACGAATACAGTAACACTGTTTTTTTTTGTCAGCACAGCTTTTAAATACTTGTATTATCAAATTTAAAGAATACAACACAATTGGTAAAGGAAAAATGATAACTCACGGGGTTACCGACTTGGAAGATCAGTGGAAAACGTATTTTGAGTGAGAGTTTAAACAAAGGTTTAGGGTGCACCAGTGTCTTATTTGTATGATACCTGATGATATTTCCACGACCTGAGTACGCGGCGTTCAATCAGCATAATCATGCTGCTAGTATTCGAAGAAACTGAGCCAGCTTGTAAGTTCTTTTTCGATAGAAATCATCGACTCTTAAAATTCACAACACTGTCTTACAACTTGAAAGGGATTGATCACTAAGCACGCAAAGCGCTATAAATATCCGATTGACAACTTTACAGTTCTTTGTTCATTAATTTCATATTAAAGTAGGATTGTTTTTGTCCTGTGGCGGCTGTTCAATCATTCCAAGGGTATACCTCCTGCTTTAAGATGTTTCTCTTTAAGTCTTCTGTAATACGTAGGATTTATTTTAAAATTTCTATTTTGTTTTGTTTCTGACTATTATTTTCTAAATAACACATTATTAAAATTAAAGGTTCCATGCTTCGTCATATACACACTATACTTTTTGATGGATGAAAATGGTCCTGTTTTCTTGTTGTTAATTAAAAATAGACATCGTTTTGCTCTTCTGTCAGAGTTCAGTTTTGCTCCAAGGGTGAATAAACATTATGCGAATGTATGCTTTGATTAAGTGATGCAGTCCAATGGTGAAGAATCATATTATGATTCTCAAAAATACCGCAAAATAGAAAAAAACAACAACAAACTTTTAAGTAAAAAACGTATTAGCAGCCAAACTCATAAAGGAAATAGAGAAGTTTTTTGAGGGGATACATGTACTTACCGGTAATGATGTATAAAATTTGATATTTTATCGTTTGATGTATAGACTGCTGTTAATTAATTTTAACAAGAAGCTGATATATTGGACTACAACCCGGAAAGTGATTCTAAACGGGATAGTTGGGGAATATGATCCTTTAAAACAGTTTAAATGCGAATTAATTACATATTGTCACAGATATTAAATTGAAGCCCCAGTAGTTGGGGATGTTATTGGAAGTTTGTTTTGACATTTCTGCAACAAACACAGTATGCCATGTGACCTTTTCGAAAATGGTCTTTTTTTGCAATTTCGCCAAAATATATTCTGCAGTTTGCTGTTGTTATTTTTTTAAATTTTATAACAATCTCTTATCACTTTTAAATCAAGGTTATCGGTATCACAAATTAAGGAAAACCTTTTGCAAGTTTTATCGCCGATACCCAGATTTAATTCATAAATACAAATGCAGTTTAAAATCACTTTTGCAACAAGGTATTTCACAACCAGTTTTTTATGGAGATTTAATTTATAAACTTAAAAAGATAAAAGGCAGTGTTAATTTCTCCCGGTTATTCGTAAAAACCATCTGTAAATTTAAAAAGAAAGGTTACCAACATGATATTTTACAGCGCTCTGCAGGCCTAGTGATTAACCCTTCTACAGTTGATCATTATGCTTACCTTTTTGATTGCACGACGGTGGCAGGGGTTTAAGAGTTTATGAAGGTTAATGGGGAAATCTTTTCTTAAAAGAACCTAGAAGCTCGATTTGTTTCTTTTATCCCTGTCATCGTGTTCTTGCTGATTTTACTCCAGATGCTCTGGTCTCGGAAAGATCATTGAGTACCCGCTCTTTGGCTTTGCAATGCTATTAGCTTCTTATGTTTTTATGTTTGTATGCTTTTGCATACCACATTGTTGAGCTGATGGGTGGGTTGGAGTTATTTCAACAAGACAATTTGTACTTGTCTTGTGATACGAGAACCTGTTGGGGCAAGTGTGAGGTTGGTGCACCCTAGATCCTGGTTTAAACCCCCAGTGGCAATTTGATTTGCCACTGACCGTTCCAAGGCGGTAACCCCTCGGGTTCTCATTTTTGTTTTTTGTTAGTGGCGTCCTTTTTGAAACTGATTATTTTATTAACCATGCTCTCTCCCCTCTTCTTCTTGACTGTGTGGGGAGGCTGTTTTTTCTGAATGTGGCAATTCCTGATATGCATATTTCACCTTTTTAGGAGTAAATCGTTAACAGTATTTTAGATATCTTAGTACTTCATTCAATGAAGAAAGCAGGATTTAAAATTAATTCTATAGATGTATGCATAAATGATACAATTAGTCATGTATAAACTGCTTAAATTCAAATCAATCATAGATACTATTCTTGAATTTGGGACAGAGTTGAACTACAACCAACCAATAAGTGTACAGGATTCAGTATTTTATTTTGACTTTTTCAATATTGTTATAATTATCATTATTTTTGGTTATTGTTTTGTTTGGCAGCAATGGGTTACCAGGAGAGCAAGTGTGAGCACGTGATAGCAGAGATGTTGAAGTGTTGTGACAAGTTTAAAGAGAAATCCGAATGTTGTTCCGGATTTTTGAAGGGTCAGAGAAAAAAGGATACACCACAAGAGCACATTTAAATGGTTTATGATGTTCAACTATTTTGTTTCACATGAACACTAAAAATATTGCTAAAATAGTTAAATGTGATATTTTTACATGGAGATATTTTGCTATTGTTTTGCTTGTGTTTAATAATAAACGGACGATGTTGTTAGACATTTTACTTTGATGTAGATATTTCTTGAAGTTTTAATAGAGAACAATACTACCGGTATATTTTTCGCTGAGATGAAAATCTCGAATCGGTGTTACTTTCCGATGAATGACCGAAACTTGTCCGAATTCCGCACCATTCTATTCTATTCTATTTCTTTCTAGTTTAGTCAAGTTTAGTATACTGTTCGTTCTGCCAAATCTGACACAATACTGTCCAGTAAGTATGAGACTGGCAAAGACCACAAACTGTTATTTTCAAAGAACCATGGGTAAAAAGGTAATGTATTCAAAATGAACTACTTAAGTATATCCCTTTTCAGAACATTTTCAAGTACACTGGTAGGCTTATCAAAGATATGTAATGGGAAATTGCTGTGAAATAGGTACCTTTATTGCATCAAGGCAACGATTTACGCCACCAGGAAATTCAAGGTCAAACACATTTTTTTAAATATCTCGTATTGTATACATTTTTGATGTTTCCTTTGCCTGAAAACAATTATAACTATGCGTTGAATTCATTTAGACCAACGAGAGCTAAACAACATTCGTTTGTAAATTTTAATTTCTTTATACATGTATCATTGTTGTTTAATATAGCACCTTCATGTACATTCATGATATTTATTTTCTGTAAACATACAAGGTTCAAAATCCAAACACTTCAACCTCACAGAGATGCAAGTATTCTAGGTTCGGACTATTTTGTTGCACGCGCACCCATCTTCCGGTCGTATTCTTTGGACAGTCTATAACAATGGTATTGCCGTCGCTAGAGTGTCCGTAATAGAAGCCACACGTCGTGAACAGGGCCGAGCTCTTGTCCAGCTCTGTAGCATTGTACGAACTAACGAGAATCGTCAGGTGGAAAGAGCGATCTTAAAAACAACAAACGATAATCACAAAGAGGGACGTTCCATGTACATGTACATATATAGCATTACTGAAGTTCCATTTAACCTTCCGGAGTTCTGATGTTCATAGTTACTCAAATTGTGCATTTCATTTAACTCGAGTATGACATTTATGATTGATCGCATAACATTTGCATACACAGGAGCGGATCTAGAAGAATTAAGTATGGTTGATTGAATCCAGTTTTTCGGGCAGCAGTATTAAATTTTCATGGGGATTTAGGCCAGACGATTGGAAGTTATCATGTAACTACTCTAAGACCGCCCCGAACGAATCCCCTGTCCGGAAATCTTGCGTCTGACCCTGATAGAACGAAACTTATTTACGTCTTTGCTTCTTTTAACATGTTTAATACAAATAAAATAATTGGGAATAAGCTGAAGTAGAGATTTGGAACCGCAAAGGAAGACAAGTCTTTTGTTTGATAAATCAATCATCTCCTGAAAACTGCTACGCCATCATGCTCTGACAACGTGCTTTTATCAACAACCTTCTGATCCAACCAGGTTGTCACCTACACAACCGCAAAAGTACAGGATGATCACAGTTATTGTCGAATGTATATTGTATATTGTATCCATGCATAACAGTGTTAACCCGTGAAAAGAGTTGGCAAAATTTACTGACAGAAGATAAAAAAAATTTCGGGAAAAACCGCAATAGCTTAGACCTGAATTCAGTGAGAATGATAAATGTACTTGCCATCAGCCCCTGCGTCATCTCTCTCGTGTATCTTGACCTTAGTAATTCGGTACTCGTGCTGGAGATCTACTGCCCACCAGGCGTAGTAATCACTAGCTGTGTGCGTACACGACCCTTTAAAGTAGTTCTTCGTGGTGTCGCCATCTACCGCGAGATCTGCTGTTCCGTTCCAAGACGTTGAACTTTGATATGCTGGCTTGTGGAGAGCAAGATTGACAAACGCTGGAACGATTACAAGTAAGATTTAGTGTTTTAATGAGAAAAAAAATGTAGTAAATAAATTTGTTTGTCCACAATTGGATTTTGTTAGCGTTTATTGAATAAAGCCTGGGCTAGTAATCACGACAAACATAGAAGTCTTGCAAAGCTCTCCTGTGAAATATTGCACGTTTCAGTATTACCAAGCACTTGAACTATAAACAGTAAGTAATGTTTCACGAAACAACGTTTGGCTTATTTCATATTTAAACAAATCGAAAAAAGAATGGTCTTTCTGGAGAAAAAACGTTATATTTCTGGAAGACCTAGTGGTATGGAATGTCCATCTTTAAGGACAACACAACTAGCACATGGAAAATGTAATATGAGACAGTTACACGTGCAGTTCTTGTTACAGAGGTCGGTGTCACAACAATACAAGCACCGTGACTGTGACTGGGATACTTGTCGCTTGCCTATAATTGTGTTCTGTGTCCCTGTGTAAGATAGCTCCGCACACATCTACAATCATGCAAACAATCTTTGAGTCTAGTGTTATTGCTACCATAAAATCTGATCTGTTTCCAAACCATCTTTTACAAGTATTTAAAATCTTCTAAACGTACAATAAAATATAACTAATTATAAATTTCAGACAGGAACCCTTGTTATATCAGCAGAGAAAACTGCTCTGTTTAAATGGGCTTTATACTTGTAATTAGTTTTTATTTTAAAATAATATTCAGTGACACGTTTTACTTACGTCTAAATTTTCACAGCCGGACCAAAAGTAAAATTCTCCATGAGGGGCAGACACTTCCTGTACACTGCAAACCTGTATAAGGTAAAGGACGATTACTATATGATTAACCGCTGTGCTAGTATGTTGGAGTTTGCTACATGTATGTGCCAAGATCATAAAACAAAATCTGGAGACTAGTCTCAAATCTCAAGCATCTGAGATGCTTGAGAATTGAGACTGGACTCCAATCTTAGTTTTATTATCATGGGCCCTGCTGGAGTATCATTACAAGCTGTGCGAGATTATAAGTGGACGTCTAAAATGTATTTCGTGGAATGAGAGCGAAAAGTTTCTAAGTGATATAAAATAAAGAAGCAGATATAGTTGTGATTCATTTTCGCATTCACCCCACGATCTGAATGTATATGTACAGTGAGACCTGCATTAGCAGCCACCTGCGAATAGCAACCACCTGTCTTAAACAGCCAGTTTGAATATGACCTAAACTGACATTTTGTTCTATTTTTTACTGTCTTTAACAGCCACCAGTTATCAACAGCCGCTTTTGGTCACTCCCTTGGGTGGCTGCTAAAGACAGGTTTAACTGTATAGTGAACCGAGTATAGCAAATACTAAGCAAACTCCGGCATATAAAACCAATTGAAAATAAAAAAGAGAAATTATCTATTGTTAACATTATTAGACTAGATTCTGTCTATTTAACATGAATATTATTACACGGTGACCTGGGTATATGCCTTTATGAGATAAAGAACAAAGTATTTCGTTGACTGTAGGAACTTCTAATCTGCTGTCACTCTCCTAAAAAAATTCAGAGGTGTTTACCTGGCCGTAGAAAAAAGAAATTAAAATCTAATGCTAAAACCGTCATTTACAAATTTCCTCAATTTTGATTTAAAAGAACGATATATGATGTCATTTCTTTGAATTCCGGCGTCATCTACAATGAAAATGTAACTCTTGTAAACAGCACCAGCAAATTATAAAATGTACTAGACGATTAATATACTGTCAAGTTTTTTATGGTTAATGACCCGGTGTTTATGGTTAATGACTAATTAATATTTAAAATTTAAAAGGTGTATGAAATAAAGAAATAGCTCTGGGACAATCTAACCTGATCTTGAGTGCAGGTTACGGGATTTCTGCACTCCTCTGGGTTGTCGGTTCTGTCACACGAGTAGCATATAGGACCGGTCTTTTCTGCAAGAGTAAACAGAGTAGCATATAGGACAGGTAATTTCTGCAAGAGTAAACAAGCAGAGTAGCATATAGGACAGGTCTTTTCTGCAAGAGTAAACAAGCAGAGTAGCATATAGGGCCTGTCTTTTCTGCAAGAGTAAACAAGAAGAGTAGCATATAGGACCTGTCTTTTCTGCAAGAGTAAACAAGCAGAGTAGCATATAGGACAGGTCTTTTCTGCAAGAGTAAACAAGCAGAGTAGCATATAGGACCTGTCTTTTCTGCAAGAGTAAACAAACAGAGAAGCATATAGGACCGGTCTTTTCTGCTAGAGTAAACAATCAGAGAAGCATATAAGACCGGTCTTTTCTGCAAGAGTAAACAAACAGAGAAGCATATAGGACCGGTCTTTTCTGCTAGAGTAAACAATCAGAGAAGCATATAGGACCGGTCTTTTCTGCAAGAGTAAACAATCAGAGAAGCATATAGGACAGGTCTTTTCTGCAAGAGTAAACGAACAGAGAAGCATATAGGACCGGTCTTTTTTGCAAGAGTAAACAAGCAGAGTAGCATATAGGACCGGTCTTTTCTGCAAGAGTAAACAAACAGAGAAGCATATAGGACCGGTCTTTTCTGCTAGAGTAAACAATCAGAGAAGCATATAGGACCGGTCTTTTCTGCTAGAGTAAACAAACAGAGAAGCATATAGGACCAGTCTTTTCTGCAAGAGTAAACAATCAGAAAAGCATATAGGACCGGTCTTTTCTGCAAGAGTAAACAAACAGAGAAGCATATAGGACCGGTCTTTTCTGCAAGAGTAAACAATCAGAGAAGCATATAGGACCGGTCTTTTCTGCAAGAGTAAACAAACAGAGAAGCATATAGGACCGGTCTTTTCTGCTAGAGTAAACAAGCAGAGTAGCATATAGGACTGGTCTTTTCTGCTAGAGTAAACAAGCAGAGTAGCATATAGTACCGGTTTTTTCTGCAAGAGTAAACAAACAGAGAAGCATATAGGACCGGTCTTTTCTGCAAGAGTAAACAGAGTAGCATATAGGACCGGTCGGGCTTTTCTGCAAGAGTAAACAACATGGCAATTCCCATAGAAGATATGTAAGCTGTACACGAAACGTACATAGCCTATCGTTGCAACAAATATCAGAAAAGAAATCATGCATGCGAACTTCAAATATTCATTGAATTTTTAAAAGTTTTTAAATTGTTAAAAACTTAAAATCGTATTCGCTTGTATATGTGAAAAGTCATCATGGGGCTAGGCGGCGTGGACATTAATATGGCTTTCTATTTCTGCTCATGAACAGGCTCATATCGGACGTGTTTGGTGGCTTTTGAAGTTCTTTTTATAACTATTAAATAAGTTTAAAGTTTGAATGACCTTTGATAAATATAAGACATCAAATGATATACGTAAATATATCTTTCTTAAATAGTAGACAAATCGTAAACTAACCTTGTCCGCTTATGACCCTCCAGCTATTCACAAGCATCCACAAACAAGACCAACTCTCTAAAAAGATATTGAAACATGAAGCATTCATATATATGGCAGTTCCAACAGATAGAACTGTTCACTTATCTGAGTCTTTGAATGAATTTTACGTATTTGTTTACTTGTTGTATGTGTTTGGTTGTGTTATTACCTCTATTGCAACAAAAGTGTGCACTTTGTTTTCGGTGCTTTTCTTAATGCTAAAATATTTGGTATAAAAAAGAGATTAGATCATAGACACTTTTATGTAATTAAGTACAAATTTCGATTTCAATTAAAATTCGACCCAGCGAGCAACCTCCGTAAACACCTGTTGCACCTGTTGCACTGCAGCACTTCACAAGACGCTGACCACGCTTTTTGTCATGCAACGACCTTAAGAACGGCCGCTCCAATTTTTCTTCCAATATAGGGTTTGCTGTTTATCTAAATATGTGTCGCTCTGGGTTCATTTCCCTTGCAGATGTTGAACCAATCACAAAGGGAGTGGCTGAAAGTAAAGCAAGCTAAAGGCGTGATTAACAATTTGATGTTTTGGTTGCAAGGCAAACTCTGAAATAGAAATTTGTAGTAAATAATCTAATCTCAATTTTTATACCAATAGTAAGGCATTACGAAATGCAGTTAATGCTAAATTACCGAAAAGAAGGCGCACACTTTCTTTTGGAATAGACTACAGTTAATCGTCGGCAAACCAGAATTATCACTTTCTTCCAAGTAAAAACGAGTCACTTAAGGGCCCATATGGGCAACCAATGCATTATTTTCTTTACAAATAATGGACACCAACTCCTTTAAGTTGTATATTCACAGTTGGAATACGTCAATGTCTCGGATGTGGTTAATTTTCATTGTTGCTCTATATAATGCCAATAAATGACTGAATACATTGAACTGGAATGAACTGCGCCGACATTTGGGACTAATCAGTTCATTAAAAGATCTGCTATGAGTGAAATTTATTGCGTTAGTAACGCTATAAAAACTTAAGCTATAAATATATTCACTCGTGCGTTGGTTTTGTAAGAATATTACATCAAATATATTTTGTTTACATATTTTCTATATTTGAGATAATAAATTTTGTTATTTGAAACATGATTTTCGCCCTGATTCGTGACTTGGCACCTTTATCGTTGGTCTGCCTCACTATTAATATCTATCAATCATGTTACTGGTGTTTCTAAAAATGAAATGTTGCAAAATGTAAAATAATTATGCAAGAAAGCCATTATTGCTTTAACTGTGGAACTGGGGAAAAATTCGAAAAATAAGTTTTATGTCTTACCTTTTCAATGTGATAATGCCACCTAAGATAGTTATAATTATGATTCTATATATGATTTTGAACTATATAAATTTTCGAGATATAAATATGGAATTACGCTTAATACATAAATTACTCACTTAATTTCATCTCCTTATCTGTTCCACTTTATTACTATACTGATTACTCCTTATCAATAAATGTGCTTTTATCATCATGCCATCATAAACTCAGTGTCATGAAATGTCCCTTAAGAAAACATGTTGCCATTGTTTCCATGCCGCTTTGTCTATGTCACCATCTCCCTCGCTTGGCCAACCCCGTCACACACAAGCAAGCAAGCAAGCGCACACACACGCACGCACACACACTCTCTCTTGCCTTTCAGAGTGGCTTCTTAATGAATGTGGAATCTTCAGATGTAAGCGTAACTTTTACTCGAATTAAATGACTTCGAATTTTAGCATTACAGAATTTGTCCGCAGGTAAATAACGCTTATCCAGAGGCACTATCATTTGAAATTCATAGTCACGCTATTTGTGCACTGTGGCGGCCGTAAAAAGTCTCCCCGTACATATAGTCAGTACTGCTATCAGTAAAATAACCAGTTACCGATGTCATGCAGTGATTGTAACGTATATCAGGGCTATCCGATCTACCTTTTTATGGGGTTCTCCCGGATAGCTTAATCGGTTGCGTCACAGGAATTGCAAGGCTAGGCGCTGTCGCCGCGACGGTGCGGGTTCGGTCCCAGCTAGAGGCACTATCACTTTTATCCAGGGAAAGAAGCTAATTGTGTGTATGTATGGTGTAGATTTTGAAATCGACATTTAAGTATTGATTTGTTTTGTGACCCAAACATAATTACTGTCTCATTTGATGGTAAGTACCTGTTTTGAAAGACCATTGCAAGTTATTCGCTTAACTTGATTGCTACAGCTATTTTATCAGTATCATTGTCATTTAATCATATAGTTATATATTTTATGAACTCTTCTGAGCACTATACCTCCTTTTAAAAATTAGTTTCCCTTTGTTTGCTTGATTTTTACAAATAAACAAACTAAAAAACTTAGTCGAATCTAATAGAAAGACAGACGTTTATAACACAAAGCCATTCACTTAAATCCCATTTCGTTTGCCCGAACGGACGGACAGACTGATCGACCGTAAAACAATAAGAATAGCATTTCTACATTACACAAAAAGAACTTTACCGACACACGAATATTTTTATTCAATCTTTACTTTCTAAACTCAATATCCAAAAACTTCAACTTCGCAGATATGTAACCATTCGTTTTTTGGGTCACTTTGTTGGACACGTACCCATCTGCCAGTGGTATTTTTCGGACAGGTTATGATAATAATGTTGCCGTCGAAAGAGTGCCCAAAGTAGAACCCACACTTGGTGAACAAGGCAGAGTCTTTATCTAGTAGAGTGGCATTGTACGAACTGACCAATACAGTCAGATGGAACGAGCGATCTATAAACATGAAGCAAATACATACAGTAACTTGCGGTGTCCGAAATAGTTAACTTTTAGCATACATTTGAGAAAAATCATAAATTAAAACACATTAATATAAAAATACTATATCACCCTTATATACGGCGTCATTTAAACAAGAAACCTTTATATCAAATGTTGATTACTTGAAATTATGGAAGTCAGGAGTTGCAGATATTAAATAAATCACAAGAGGGCAAGCAATCGTCTTTTTCATGGATGTTGTTACATTTTAAGTTGCTTTTCTTTGTGCAAGGTATGACGAAATTTGATTAGCGAACGAGCATAGGCGTTTGAAACTGTACGTTTTATGCAATCTATAAACGTGTTACCATCAGTCAAAGCATCACTTCTTTCATAAAGTTTGACTTTAGTGATGCGGTATTCATTCCCAAGGTCAACAGCCCACCACGGGTAATGCTCATCAGCTGTGTGCATACATGAACCATGTCCATAAACACTATTGGTGTCGCCGTCCACGGCTAACTGTGGCGGTCCGTTAAAGACAATTGAACTTTGATATGCGGGTTTGTGAAGAGCCAAAGTAACTTCGTTTACCAAATCCAAGTGAAGTTGTCGCTTTTAATAACCTGTAAGCATGCAAGATCACCCCTGTGAACTGTATGCAAACAAGTAACCTTGGTTACTGGAATAGGACTCAAGCCATCTTAATAACTTATAAGCACGCAGGATCACTCCTGTGAATTGTATGCAAACAAGTAACATTTTTTATGGGCTCGTTTCTGGGGCTTGTGTTGCAATTGTTGTAGTTTAATAATAGACTATCAAACGCTTGGGTAAACAGTGCACAAATTTAATGCTCCGCTTGTAAAGAACTATTAGAGATAAACTTTCATCATCAAAATAATGTCATGTTCAGCGAGGGACCTAGCCTATGTAATGGGATCTTCTTATTACAATATACATATAACAGTGCATTGAGATCCTCTTCGTGGTTAGATATATACATAGAGCTGCTATATATTACGGTACTCAGAATCTCGGCTTAAATAGATATTAACGTGCGTGTACCTACTTCATTATGAAGTACATGTGTGTAGATCTAGATCTAGCTCTATTATGAAATGGGATCTAATCTGCTATGCCATTATATACTGAAATCCACTGTTACTATTTGGTGGTCGGAGACCAATACAACACCTTGGATCTGCGATGATGTGGTACTTCACCATTTTAATGATAGTAATGCGAGGCTCAGACTTCTTATTTTTGAAATGGCTGAAATGACTGTAGTGTTTAAAGGGAGCTAACTCGTCAGGTCTTAATAATACTTTAATAGTTGTATTGACGACATGTAGTTTGTATGTTAACACCGTCTACTTCCGCCTTTGATGTAAAAACGTGCTCTCATAAAAATGAACAATAAATTGCAACCTCTCACGTGCTGAGTTGTGTTATACTCCTATAATAAAGAACATATCAACTGGCGACGAGGTAAATGGCTACCCAGCTGCCGTCATTTCCACCATTCATCGTCCAAAGCGGACAAGATTCGAACACAAACTCTGCCGGTGTTCGGTGGCAGAAATGGATCTCCAAGTTTGATAATATGTTGTGTGCTCTTGACATAACTGACGATAGGAGGAAAAAGGCACTCCTGTTGCACTACTGTGGGGATGAAACATATGACATATACGATTCGTTCTCGGACATAGACAAGGGAATCGGGTCAACAAGGGAGGTAACAGATGTCAATGGGGATCGAGTCGAACTCCCAGACGAATATAACAAACTGTGCAATTCATTTAAGATGTATTTCACTCCCAAACAGAACCTTAGTTTCGAGGTTTATAAGTTTCGCCAGGCGAAGCAAGAGCCCGGTGAAGGTATTGACTCATTTTACACACGTTTACGTACTCTCGCAGGTACTTGTGACTTTCACGACAAAGACAGTGAAATAGCAGCCCAGATCATACAAGGGTGCACATCATCTCGCATAAGGCGACGGGCGCTTCGGGACAACTATACGTTGGACAAACTTATTGAGGAAACGCGTGCACTGGAACTTTCTGAGAAGCGTGCAACCGAAATGGAAGCTTCTATTGCTAAACCTGTCAATGCGGTACGCCAGGAGGGTGTACACAGCCGTGGTCGTTCACGTGGACGTTTTCGTGGTAGAGCTCGTGGTCGTACTCGTGGTCGGGGAGCTGGACGAGGTAACCCCCAACAGGTCAGCAACAGCAACGATCGGTGTGGTAACTGTGGAGGCGATAGAAATCACAAACGGTGTCCTGCCGTTGGTCTAGAGTGCAGAAACTGTAAAAAACTCAATCATTTTGCTAAGGTCTGCAGATCTAAGACTCATACTCATAGTGTTAATCTTACAGAATCATCTAAGCAGTCATCAGGCCAATTAAGTGACAGTTCATGTGATGAATATGTGTTCAAAGTACATAGTAACAATCCTTGCAATGTTATTCCTTCTGTGCATGCCAAGGTTTTTGATTCAAGTGTAGAATTTCTTGTTGATACAGGGTCAAGTGTAAATATTATCAGTAAGAGTGTATTCAACAATTTAAAAACCAAACCATCTCTTAAACAGCCAATACCCCTTATATATGCATATGGGTCTACTACACCATTGAATGTCATTGGTTATTTCACAGCTGAAATTAAGTATAAAGATAAGTCGGTTAAAACAGAGTTGTATGTTGTTGAAACCACTGACTCTAGGTATACCAGCTGTCTTCTTGGGGCTAAAGCTGCTCAGTCATTGAACATTATTCACTTTGCCTTTACCACCTCTGTTTCTAGTTCTATTCCAGAGCAGTATCCAACCCTGTTCGATGGGAAGATGGGCAAGATAGATGGTGTGAAGGTAAAACTGCACATCAACAAAGATGTCCCCCCTGTTTCACAGCGTCACAGGCGCATTCCCTTTCATGCACGAAAAGATGTTGAGGCAGAACTCAAGCGTCTGGAAGACCTTGATGTGATCGAACCCGTCTCTGGTCCCACCCCATGGGTCAGTCCAGTTGTTATTGTGCCCAAAAAGTCCAAAGGTGTCCGTATCTGTATTGACATGAGAGAAGCAAATAAGGCTATCTCCAGGGAAAAACACCCTATGCCTACTGTTGAAGATCTCATGGCAGATCTTAACTCTTCTGTTGTTTTTAGCAAACTAGACCTGTCTAATGCTTACCACCAGCTGGAGCTCGATGAGGAGAGTCGCTACATCACAACGTTTTCTACCCATGTAGGTCTGAGACGCTACAAACGTCTTTTGTTTGGGGTAAATGCTGCCTCAGAAATTTTTCAGAAAAAGATAGCTGATTTGTTGGCGGACATACCTGGTGCTAAAAACCTCTCTGACGACATCATTGTACATGGCAAATCACAAGCTGACCATGACCGTGCTTTGCAGTTGACCTTAGATAGGCTCAGTAGCAGTGGTGCCAAGCTTAACAAAGACAAATGTATATTTTCAGTGAACAAGATTACATTCTTTGGCCATGTTTTCAGCAATGTGGGTGTGTCAGCAGACCCAGAGAAGATTAAAGCTATTGTTGGTCAGTCGGCGCCGCAGAGCCCTGCTGAAATAAGGTCATTTCTTGGTATGACTCAATATGTTGCTCGTTACATACCTCACTATGCAACACTAACCGAGCCCCTCAGACGTCTCACTAGGCAGAATGTCCCGTGGTCCTGGTCTCATGATGAGCAAACTTCTTTTGACAGTCTTAAATCTGTTCTTTCTAGTACTCAGGTGATGGTGTACTTTGACCCCAGCAAGGCTACAGAGGTTCTTGTTGATGCGTCCCCTGTGGGTGTCTCTGCTATGCTTACACAAGAAGGCAAGGTTGTCTGTTACGCAAGCCGTGCCCTGACTGATGTTGAACAGCGGTATTCGCAAACAGATCGCGAGATGCTGGCTGTAGTGTATGGTGTTGAACATTACCACTTGTATCTATTTGCTTCTGAATTCAAAGTGATCACAGATCACAAGCCCCTTCTAGGTATTGTCAACTCTCAAAAACCTGCTTCTGCTCGTATGGAACGCTGGCGTCTTCGCCTGATGCCATACCAGTTTACTCTTGAATACCGTCCTGGCAAGGAAAACCCCGCCGACTACATGAGCAGACATCCATATGACAAACCAACCCGTGACAATGCTGCTGAAGCCTATGTTGCTTACATAAGTCAGCATGCTGTCCCAAAGGCCATGTCACTAGATGAAGTTAAACTTGCAACACAAGAGAGTTCTACCCTACAACAGGTCATGAATGCTATTCAGAGTGGTAAATGGTATGACAGTCCAGACTTAACCCCATTTGTTCGTTTCAGGGATGAGTTCTCTATTGTTGATGGTGTTATACTTCGGGACCATCGTTTGGTCATTCCCTCTGCTTTGCAGCATCGAGTAGTTGAAATAGCACATCATACACACCAGGGTATAGTGAAAACCAAACAGCTGATCAGGGAAAAGGTGTGGTTTCCCGGAATAGACAAATTGGTGGAAGATACGGTCAAAGCCTGTATTCCGTGTCAAGCTTCTTATCCTGGACCAAATAAAAGTGAACCTGTGTCCCCAACTGTCTTACCTTCTAAACCTTGGTCTGAAGTTGCCGTGGATTTTGCCGGTCCATTCCCTTCTGGGCAATATCTTCTTGTTGTTGTTGACGAGCATAGTCGGTTCCCGGAGGTAGAGGTTGTGCATTCTATTTCAGCCAAAGTCGTTATCCCTAGGCTTAGTAGCATATTTGCACGCCAAGGTTACCCCAGTGTTGTGAAATCAGATAATGGTCCGCCTTTTCAAGGTCATGAATTCGCTGAATTTGCTGCTACCTGTGGGTTTAAGCATCGACGTATCACTCCGTTGTGGCCCGAGGCAAATGGAACTGTTGAGAGATTTATGGGAACTCTAAACAAGTTCATACGTGCTTTAGTAACTGATAATCGTGATTGGAGAAATGAGCTTCCAAGCTTTCTCATGCACTATAGGGCTACACCTCACAGTGCAACTCAGATTTCCCCATTTGAGGCACTTACTGGCAGGAAAATGAATGTTGGTTTTCCAGAGATTCCAAAACCTAAGCCCCCCTCTGTTTCTACCCGCATTTCACATAATGATGCTATAAGCAAGTCCAAGATGAAGGAGTATGCAGACAAAAAGCGTCATACCGCTCCATCCAATTTATCACAAGGTGACCATGTATTGGTTAAGCAACGCAAGCTTGATAAGCTTACACCCCCTTATGACCCAGACCCATACATTGTCATAGAAAAAAAAGGTAGTATGGTCACTGCGGACCGTGATGGTCACACCATTACTCGTAACTCATCGCATTTCAGACCGGTTAAGGTTGAGCGCTCTTTACTGGATGAAGAGTTTGAATCTGGTCCCAGTGTGCCACAAGAAGTACCATGTGTTGATGACCCTTGTGGGCAAGACCCCACAGCTCAATCTGCTCTATCTCCTGTAAACCCAATCTCTGCACCTGTCACTCCTGTTCCTTCTAGGAGAAATCCCCCACGTTCAGCTGGTATGCCCAAGAGATATGCAGATTTTAAAATAGGCTGAACATAGTGTTATTATTTTTAAGCTAGTAAACAAATGCTGAATTCATAGTTAGGAGTTTTCAGAAATTTGTAAATTGTCAAGCAATATCTGAAATTAGATTGTTTATTTTCAAGGTTCATATTTTACATGCTAACCTGATGTTCTTTTTTATTTTGTGTGCTAAATTCTGATGTTAATGAACAGTTTTCATTTTCAAATCACTGCACAGCCTGTTTAATGTTGAATCCCAAGATCTAGTCAATAATTAAGATATACTGTGTTTTATTATTCTAGTCTCCTGATTCATTAAGAGCTTTTAAGTTTTGGCATTGTAATTATTATTAGTCTTTAATATTCATTCTATAGATGTTGAAATATGCAGTACTACCAGCAATTTATTTGATATTATTATTATGGGTTTTATTGTCAGATAATTATAGGCAAGAAACTATGAAGCTGATGACAAGTGTTTATTTGAACTTTTAACATACAAAGTGGACATTTATTAACAGATTCGTGTTAAATGTTAATGTTCAGTATTGCTTATTTCATTCTCAAGTTATATAAGCTTTCTTTAAGGTTGGGAGGAATGTAGTGTTTAAAGGGAGCTAACTCGTCAGGTCTTAATAATACTTTAATAGTTGTATTGACGACATGTAGTTTGTATGTTAACACCGTCTACTTCCGCCTTTGATGTAAAAACGTGCTCTCATAAAAATGAACAATAAATTGCAACCTCTCACGTGCTGAGTTGTGTTATACTCCTATAATAAAGAACATATCAATGACCTGTAGCCGGTGTGCTTGTAAAATGCTCTTTTACTAATGATAAAGGTAGAACTGCATAACAGTGTTTGTCGTACCTTAGATTTATCAGATCTATATAAATTATTTAAGAAGAGATTCTTTCATTTTCTATTGTTTTCTGCAAAACTACAAAAATGTAAGACTGTTGAACTCAATATATGTCCACAATTTTAAGAGTGAAATGTAATTTTGACCAGATAATGGGAACATTCTGAAAATGAAGAGTTCTCAGAGTACACTTCATTCATTTGGATTTAGTAAAAAACAAAAGTTTGATAATTTATGGTTCATCCTCAGTTCCAGAGAACTGTTAATTTATTGCACACTGAATAAGTACAGATATAGTTTAGGTATACTTAAAATTACACCATTTTAGCACACCGCATAAAAAAATCAAACGCGTGAGGGGATACCCCTCCCGCACCCACCCTGTCATCAGCCCCCCCCAGCATGTACCAGTCTGGATCCGGGCCTGAAATATGTATATATATTTATATTTTTGCTATGAGCAAAATAGCTGCTTTAAGCTGTACTGCTTATAAGGCTGTTAATCCACTCGGAGTGAACACTGCGAAAAGAAAATGCAGACTGATGATTTTCGCGGTATTTATACCCTACAGACTGTACCACATGACCGCATTATCCAATCACAAAGCTGGCTCTTAAGGGGGTAATGTGATGAGTCCGAGACAAGTCTCAAAGCTCTATACATAATACAATTCTATAATACTGGCTTCCTACTGGCTCCTGAATTAAATTGAAAAAAAGCCACAATATTAACAAATATAAATACAGAAACACGCATATAAAGAAAAAGCCACTGAAATTTTACATTGCGTAATAACATCATACTGACGAACATGCTACGCTCATGAATGTAGTTCTAAAACTCACAAAAACTGACCAGATATACATTTATAAATGTGTCTCTAATGGGCTAACACTCTATTTTAAGTGTAATAACATGTTAATAAAATAGATTTTGACAAAATCTAACGTTTTCATAAAAAAAGCAAGACGCTGACAACCGGAAGTAGTTCTGGAGTTAGACAGCCGCCATTGTTTAAATAAACAAATATGGATACTGGATACGATGCTTAGAAAAGTTCAAATATCTTGAAATAATGTCATCCTATTGTGACAAAAACTGATTCATTTAGTGCACAAATAATTTGAACATTTGCACATACATTGAATAGACGTTACTTAAAGGTTTACGGGAGTTATTCACCCTTAAAAACTCTCTCAAAATTTACAAAGAAGATGCATGGAATTCATGGAATTTTACCAATTTGGCTGGAAATAACAGTCCATTGTTGTTCAAATGATAAAAATTGGTGAGTCCTAGTTTGTTTAATACACAATTATAACAATGTGGGCACTCTGGATGTGAATATACCACAGAGGCATGTATATTATTAATTGTCATCACTTTTCAGGACCTTGTAAGGATACTTAGAGGATAATACACGGCTGAGCGGGGCCGAGGCGTGATAATCGGCCCGAGAAGAGCATAACGGCCCGAGGGCCGTTTGCGACCGAGGGCCGATTATCACGCCTCGGCCCTGCTCAGCCGTGTTTTATCGTCTATAATACATACCTTAATAGACATCTATTTGGACATCTTTTTAAAAAAAATGTTCACTCAGCTTCTTGAGCGAGCACTTGTTAATTGAACGAGCACTACGTCATGATTCAAGTATTACGTCATTTTAGTTTAATATGTGACGTAATTCGACGAATGTTTACTTTTCAAACAAAGCACATCACTGTCGGTTGAATGTTTCTTTTCTTTTTGCTTTTAAACAAGAACTTTATTGCAAAATCATTGGACAGGAAGGAATATGTTTTAATAATGAATGGTAGAAGCGTTTAACGTGGTATTAGTCTGTAAAGGCTATGATTTAAGAGTGTTTATACCACTGCTGCGAGCTTCTATTCATGACCTTCAAAATATTTTAAAACATTCTGGTAGACATGCTATGCTGTCGCGTTTAGCTTCTCTTTCTATTTCAAGTTTACAAAATGTTGATAAGGAAGCTGATGATATTGTTATTAGAACTCATCCACTTTATGAAGTTGCAAGCCTAACTCAGTGTTACACTCGGCATGTTCTAAGACCACACATTGGCTTGGAATCTGATCACCAAAGACATTTCCTTAAAATTTCATTTTTAAATAAAGGCATAGATTTTATTGACCTTCCAAGTATATTTAAAGATAAAACTGTTGAATCGGCATTACCTAATTATTTCAAGAATACTGAAACACCCATCGTTTGTTATAAATATAACAAGCCTATTAGAAACACTATTTTTAATTATAACAAAATTACCTCAGATTTACAGATTGTTGAAAATACACCATTATCTTGAGACTGTTCTAATTCAAAATTTTGCTATCAACCTGCCGGTCATATCGTTACAGGGGATCTAAATGTTATCAAAGACTTTAGAATCCGCAATTTAATTTCAAAAGGTCCAAAATATAGAATTCCATCAAACATCGACTTTATTACCTGTCGTGCGGAAATTGCAGAGTCTTTAAACTCTTTTTGCAATAAATGGTGTAAGCGAGAACATGCTGAGCCTAATGCTCTTTCAAACTGGAAAAAACAAATATTCAAAATAATTGACACTCGTATATCCTTCTATAAAAGAAACATTGCTTTACTACCACCTCGACCTCGTTTTAACTTTCGTCATTTGAAAAAGGGTATTCAAGATTTTCACAACAAATTTGTTTTAACACCTGCTGATAAGGCTTCAAACAATGTAATAATAGTGTGACGTATACACTACATAAATGTTCAAACTGAAGAGCTTAATAGCACTAATGCTTATACACTGACTTCTTCATCTGAGAGTGATATTGTTACTGCACACACTCTACAAATTACAAAATTTAGAATCAGTGTTGAGCCGAAACAAGACAAAGTACCTACTATGTATTGGTTGCCTAAAATGCACAAAACACCGTACAAAGCAAGATTTATCGCTAACTCTAGTTCTTGTACAACAACAAAGTTATCCGTGCTCTTAACATCTTGTCTTACAGCTATAAAAGAACATGTAATTAGGTATTGCGAAAAAGTTTTTGAAACTACTGGCAAAAATTTATTTTGGTCTATAAAAAATTCATATGACGTTTTGAAGAAACTTAAATCAAATAACTTTCAGGCGTTTTGTTTGTCTACATATGATTTTTCTACCTTGTATACTTCTCTCCCTCATAATTTAATAAGAGACAAGCTAACCAGTCTCATTGAAAAAACTTTTGCTAGAGAAAATAAAACATTTATCGCTTGTAATGAACACAGGGCATTCTTTACAGATGGTTCTTATGATAATTATACTTCATGGACCTGTCAAGACCTTATCCAGGCGCTCACATTTTTATTGGATAATATTTATTTGAGATTTGGTACCTCTATTTATAAACAAGTAATAGGCATTCCAATGGGTACTAATTGTGCACCCCTTGTTGCTGATCTGTTTTTATACTGTTATGAAAGAGATTTTATGTTATCTCTTTCTACAGAAAATCAAGATGATATTATTACAGCTTTTAACAACACCTCGAGGTACCTTGATGATTTATTAAATATAGATAATAACCATTTTCCATCACTAGTTAATAAGATTTATCCTAAAGAACTACAGCTTAATAAAGCGAACACTACAGAAAAGCAAGCAAACTTCCTTGATTTAAATCTGTCCATTGAAAATGGTTACGTCACTACTAAAATTTATGATAAAAGAGATGTTTTTAATTTTAATATAGTAAATTTTCCGTTTTTAGACGGCGATGTTCCTCGTGCTACATCTTACGGGGTTTATATCTCACAACGTGTTCGCTTTTCAAGAGCTTGCAACGATGTTAATGATTTCAATGAACGTAATCTTTGCATTACAGAAAAACTTTTAAAACAAGGTTATCGGTATCACAAATTAAGGAAAACCTTTTGCAAGTTTTATCGCCGATATCCAGATCTAATTCATAAATACAGGTGCAGTTTAAAATCACTTTTGCAACAAGGAATTTCACAGCCAGTTTTGTATGGAGATTTAATTTATAAACTTAAGAAGATAAAAGGCGATGTTAATTTCTCCCGGTTATTCGTAAAAACCATCTGTAAATTTAAAAAGTAAGGTTACCAACATGATATTTTACAGCGCTCTGCAGGCCTGGTGATTAACCCATCTACAGTTGATCATTTTGCTTACCTCTTTGGTTGCACGACGGTGGCAGGGGTTTAAGAGTTTATGAAGGTTTATGGGGAAATCTTTTCTTAAAAGAACCTAGAAGCTCGATTTGTTTCTTTTATCCCTGTCATCGTGTTCTTGCTGATTTTACTCCAGATGCTCTGGTCTCGGTAAGATCATTGAGTACCCGCCCTTTGGCTTTGCAATGCTATTAAATTCTTATGTTTATATGTTTGTATGCTTTTGCATGCAACATTGTTGAGCTGATTGATGGGTTGGAGTTATTTCACCAAGACAATTTGTACTTGTTTTGTAATACGAGAACCTGTTGGGGCAAGTGTGAGGTTGGTGCACCCTAGAACCTGGTTTAAACCCCCAGTGGCATTTTGTTTTGCCACTGACCGTTCCAAGGCGGTAACCCCTCTGGTTCTCACTTTTGTTATTTGTTTGTGGCGTCCATTTTGAAACTGATTATTATTATACCATGCTCTCTTTTCCTCTCTACTTTTTGGCTGTGTGGGGAGGCTGTGTATGCTGGATGTGGCCATTCCTGATATGCATATTTCATTTTTTTCGATTATCTACACCAAATAGGCTTTATTCTTCGAGAAGTATGGAGAAAACGATAAGAAAAAAATATTGGAGGAAACGTGATTTTAAATCGGGATATTTCTCTGGTACGTACATTTCATTTTTAGTTTTAATCAATCCAAAGCTTCTGTTTAAAAAGATGATTTCTTTACGATTGAAAACAAAACGGAAATATTGTGACGTCGCGCGCTCCTCACGCGAGGGCTGATATCATGTTATCAGCCCTCGCGTGAGGGCCGATTATATGATAATGCCCCGGTCTGGACAATAATAGCCAAAATTACTATGTGAATTAGTTACTATAAATAGTAAGGTATGTATTATTCTACCTTACAATATGTTATAAATATACACTGAAATAAGAAACACAACTTCTTTAAACACGATGTATTTCAAGAAGTTGGGTTTCTAATTTCTTTAATCTGTTAATTATAATATATGTCAAATACATAAATGATAACTCCCGACCCAACGGACCTATATTTCTCCTTAAGACTGTGTATACATGTGAATAAGAGATCAAACAAATCAATTTAACTTATTTTAAGATCCTCCAAAACAAATCTGAAAATATGGCAGTTTAAAATATTTAAAAAAGTATGTTTTGAGACAAAAGAATTAGTGCTTATTTACATAATAACTAAAAAGGGTTTCAACAAGATACGAAATTGTAGCGAATTAAGCTTATCGCAAAGGTCTTACACGTGCAGTTTTTGTTACACATATCCCCGTTACAGCAGTACAAGCATCTTGACGCTGACATGCACACTTGTCGTTTACCGACAATTATGTTTTCCGAAGATGTGTAAGAAAGCTCCGCACATACCTAGACGAAAATCATTTGACAGTTTAAGGGCCCTCTACAGTCATCATAGCATGTTCATTGATAAAACACAATTGTGTTCTTTTATCCAACATTATGATATGTAAACAATATGAGATATTTGTACGTGTGCTTGACCGTGAATTTCATGGTCGCTTCGACAGTGCAGTGACGACTATAGACGTCCCTGAACATACAAAACTGAGCAAAAGGTCTCAACACTCTCGACACTTCGAACGTTTTATTCTTGCCATGTGTTATCCGGAACGATGCCTATATGCCGTAAATTGAATTTCATACTACTATTCACGCTGCTTACCCCCCCCCCCCCCCCCCCCCAAAGAACGCCACTGTAATAATTACTTTAACAGATAAAAGGAACTTTAAAAGCCACCGAACAAGAAAAATGTCAAAATATTTCATGCACAGTTTAATTAAACCTTGTTTATTAATGGAAGTGCATGTTACTGATCTCGCCGTCTGTATACAGAGATGAATAGAGATTTTGTAAAATTTTATATCATTCGAGCATTGATCGATCGATGGAGATATATATTAGTTTAGACGATTGGATACGATTGGAACATAGTATTAGAATATATTAGAATAGAATAGATTTGAGTAAAGATAGACTTTACAATAAGATAGGTAGATAGAGCCATGCTGATTAAGCCAAAATGTTCGTTTACATCAAATTATGATTTCATAAAAGTAAATAAAGTTTAATTAGTTATTAAATTCCGATCAGTTTCTTCTGTCTGTCTACTAACATCGCAAACGATATAAAGTCGAAATGGTATTTAAAGCTCGAGTTAATTTATAAAAAACAACAAAATGTGTATTTCTTTTTTATCTTTTTTGCCGCATCTTTCATAAACCTATTGTGAACTTTAAATTAAAGCAATGCAGTACTGCATAGTTAGATTTTTGCTTGAGTTCATAGATACTTAGAGATACGGTCGAACCCTACATCTTGTGATGCTAATATACTTTTTGACGAAGGATCTCAAAGATCATTTATAACTGAGAAAATAGCAAAAAGTCTTAACCTGAGACAAACCAGAATAGAGACACATTACCTCTCAGGATTTGGAGAGAAGAACAGACAAGCCAGACATCTTGAAACTGCAACAATAATACTGCGAACAGAAAACGAAGTTATTGAAATCAAAGTACAGTACTCATTGTACCAGAAATAGCAGTCCCGTTGAAGACTGGCGGGTCCAAGTAAGCTGGGTTCTGCGGTTACCACGAGATCTGATTAAACGTTTATACAGAGGTTGCAAGCACAATAGTTACCTTATTGCAACCTTGGAAATATTTATTCTGAAATCATTTCAATTAGAAGATCTTGTTTTTCTCTAAATTTTGACCATTTTGGATCAAAATTACGTCTGCAATGAAAAACTTTGCTCTACAACCATTTTTGTTTTGTATTTCTTAAGATAACTTAAACAATTCTTTGGCATACCCTCATGGCGACCTTAGGAACATTTTACAGTGAAATCACTTCAATTAAATATAATAAAAAATTATTCAAATTTCCCAATTACGAAAAGACAAAAGCGTTTAGACAATTTAGAAAAGTAAAAAAAGTAGTTAAAGCTTGATAATCCCTAAAATCCATTTGCAATCAAACACAAAAACGAAGCAATGCAAAACAAAAACAATTCATATGCCCACATGATCAAAATGATTATGACAATATGCAAGATCCTTTTTTGTGTCACCCATTTTCGCAACCATGAAATTAAGGCCAAACACACTTTTACAAATATCTCTTACTGTATACATGTGTTAGACAAGAGTACCTTAGATATTGTTGTAAGTAACTCATTAACCAGGAATGCATTTTAATTGATATTAAGTTTTACTATGTCTTTGCGTTTGGCTGCAGATAGAATTTTGGGGATTTTTTTAGGTCAAACTATGTTTTTTTACTGTTTTAACTTTTCTTAACGTATAAAAAATAAACATACATTAATAACATTGATTTGTGCAAAGTTTGATGAAACTGCGTATTTTCCCTTAATGCGAATTTGATTTTCTTCCCTTTTTTATAAATGACAATGCGATGACAACATCCGTAGCACCAACATATAACGTGACAGTCTAAAACAATTATCACGAAGAGGCAGTAACGGCGTACCATATATTTGCACGCATTTATGTAAAATGGGGTAGGCAAGTACTTAAACGCCTTTTGTTTTATAAACCATATACCTGATTTTGTAGCTCGATATCATATTATCTAAATAAAGGTGAAATATGCATATCAGGAATCGCCACATTCAGAAAAAACAGCCTCCCCACACAGTCAAGAAGAAGAGAGGGGGAGAGAGCATGGTTAATAAAAAGATCAGTTTCAAAAAAGACACCACTAACAATAAACAAAAATGAGAACCCGAGGGGTTACCGCCTTGGAACGGTCAGTGGCAAATCAAATTGCCACTGGGGGTTTAAACCAGGTTCTAGGGTGCACCAACCTCACACTTGCCCCAACAGGTTCTCATATCACAAAACAAGTACAAGTTGTCTTGGTGAAAAGACTCCAACCCACTTACCGGCTTAACAATGTTGCATGCAAAAGCACACAAACATATAAAAATTAAGAAGCTAAGAGCATTGCAAAGCCGAATGGGGCAGGTACTCAATAATCTTACCGAGACCAGAGCTCCTGGAGTAAAATCAGCAAGAACACGATGACAGGGATAAGAGAAACAAATCGAGCTTCTAGGTTCTTTTAAGAAAAGATTTCCCCATAAACCTTCATAAAATTCATAAGGTTCACATTGCCCAGTGTGGAAGAAATACGGATGAACGGCACTGTTAGTTAATTTCATTAGAAATCGGGATTGATTTCGAATTTGTTTATCATGCAAACGCGCCACCTGTTGGTCAGACTTTTTAATAAGCGATGTCTCTAGACGTTCGTCAGAGCAGTGTGATACTGATCAATGACAGAACGTCTAAATGATCTAGACTACGTGACTTGTCAATCCGCATCATTCTCTTATTCTGTTCTATTCTACTTATTTTTTTTTATTTTTATTCAGTTTAGTCTAGTATGTTTTTCTTTCTGCCAAATCTGACATAATATTGTCCAGTAAGATTTTTAAAGTCAAAAATTGAGATTTTCATAAGAATCACGAGTACAATGTAATCTATTCGTCGCATACTTTTCCCTTTTCGAACTATTTAAAGGAGACTGGTAGGCCCTGGGGTTCCACTAGCTGCTGAATCTCAAGAGTCATTGTGTCCATTTTCAAGGGATTGACTGAATTTTAAGCCACACAAGTAAGGGACGTGTATAGTCGTCATTGTACTGTCGTCGATAAAAAGGAAAATTATAATAATCAATATAAAATTTTCTAAAGTTCGATTTACATACAAACACAAAATAACACACCCCACAAAAATTATTTAAGGCTGACATGAATACATGTGTATTTAAATACATACAATAGTATGCTGTGTTCTTTTTAAGAACGTTCAATTACGAAGAGAGGAATCAACATTTTCCCACTCTTCTTTTTTGGCTATGTGGGGAGGCTGTATCCTGTGGATGTGGCCATTCCTGATACGCATATTTCACGTTTCCCTTTGTCGCAACTTTCGTCACCATAGTGAAAAAATACTGAATAAGTTCCATTGAAATACCTTTATTACAGCAAGGGAAAGATTTACGCGACCAGGTAATTCAAAGTAAGACAGAATTTGCAAATACGGCATATTGTATACATTTTTGACGTTTCTTCTGCGGTTAAAAGTTTAAAAGTGTAAAAGATATAACTATTATTTGAATTCATTTAGACCAACGACTGCTAGAACACATTTGTTTGTAAATTTTAATTTCGTAATTTCCTTGTTGTCTAATAGAAGCACCTTAAGTAATATGATGTTTATTTTATTTAAACATACAAGGTTCAATATCCAAACACTTCAACTTCACAAAGATGCAAATATTCTAGGTTCGGACTATTTTGTTGCACGCGCACCCATCTTCCGGACGTATTCTTTGGACAGTCTATAACAATGGTATTGCCTTCGCTAGAGTGTCCGTAATAGTGGCCACACGTCGCGAACAGGGTCGAGCTCTTGTCCAGCTCTGTAGCATTGTATGAACTAACGAGAATCGTCAGGTGGAAAGAACGATCTTGAAAACAACAAAATCATGTTTATATTAAGATGTGTTAAATACAAATGCAGCATTACCGACAGTTTGTTAGAAAATAACATGTTTCCGGTCCAAAGTTCTAATCTGTTTCTAAAAAAGTTGGTGTGTTATTTAAATCGAATATGAGCTTTCTGATTGATCTGTATAACAAAGCTACAGAACAAAGCGTATTTATGAATCAATTATTACATGTTTGCTTTCCTTTTAACAAAAACAACTATAGGGCATTGGTTGAACCAGAGATTTGGAAGGTAGAAAAGTCTCTTGTTTGATAAATGTACTTACCAGCCCCTGCGTCATCTCTCTCGTGTATCTTGACCTTAGTGATTCGGTACTCGTGCTGGAGGTCAACTGTCCACCAGGCATAGTGATCACTAGCAGTGTGCGTGCAGAATCCTTTATAGTAGTTCTTCGTGGTGTTGCCATCTACCGCGAGATCTGCTGTCCCGTTCCAACCTGTAGAACTTTGATATGCTGGTTTGTGGAGAGCAAGATTGACAAACGCTGGAATGATTACAAGTAAAATCTAGTGTTTGAATGAGGAAATAGAGGATATTTGTTTTTACCAGTGTAAGATAGAAATATATTTCACTGATTGAGCTCCGGAATTCGCCACTCGTGAAAATACATAACTCCAGAGTGAAGTATATTTATATCTTTCACTGGTAAAACAAATGTCCTTTTTATTATATGCTTTTAGTGCACAATTTCTTTGAAATTTGACAGAAAAATTGCAAGAAGAAATGGCGCCAAACCCGATTGTTTATGACGTCAAATATCTAAATTTGAGCCCGTTTTCTAAACGTTCTCATTCGGTATGTTATGTTCGTTTTGGTACCAACGTAAAAAAAGCTGTGAAAATAAAAATGATATTCCTCTGTTTGAAAACAGTGAAATACCAATTTTAGTTCATCTGGAAAATTCTATAATACACTGAAAAGCATAAAATAAAATATAGTAAATAATTTAGTCTGTCCACAATTGGAAATAAAAGCCGTGTAGTCTGGTTTAGTAATCATGACAAACATAGCAGTATTGTAAAGCACTCCTGAATATTGCCTGTTTCATTATTACCAAGCATTTGAAACGATAAACATAAATGTTTCACAAAACAACGTTTGGCTTATTTCAGCTTTAAACAAGTCGGACAGAGAATGATCTTTCTGGAGAAATAAATATAGAATATTAGGTTACTGTTTTACCAAGCTTGAATTTATTAGGCGAGTTGGAGAAAATATACAGGGCGAGGCTCTGCCGAGCCCTGAATATTTTTCGGAGACGAGCCTAATAAATTCAAGCTTGGTAACACAGTAACTTAATATTATATTTATCCTACCACCATTACCTATTTTTCTTTTTTTTTCGCTTGAAAGAGATTGTTTTTAATTTAAAAAGAATAAACATCTGTTGTTGGCGTATGAATACATCTGTCCTGGAGACAATTCTGTACTAATTCGGCCATTTTATTTAAATTGTTTTCACTTTTATAATGTGTAGAGAATACTGAAATATCAAAGAAATATGAGGGGTGTCTTTTAGAATTTGAAACAAAAATAATTTTGCAAAAATCATTGAGAACAGTCGACAAACCTGTCATAAACAGCGGGTTTACGGGTCTTAGGCTTCCAACATGTCCAATGTGGAACATCCAGTTTCTACTTTTTCAAGCTGACTAGCCTACTTGAAAAAAAGCTAGTCTCTGTATTTCCTTGTCCAAAACAATAGTCTTTATTTTTTCCCTTCTTCACAGGCTTCAGTCATTTGAAATTTAACACCAGCAACAAAGCCATTTCAGTTTTTATTTCGAAACCGAAATGGCATAGACGCAGGCATTGAATCGGGATTTCTTATCTTCAAGCATATAAATCCATCAGCACAGAAAAAGCGACAATTAAAACACATTTTAGTCTAATACAATCCAAAAATATGTCCGAAATTGATTACACACTTGTCATGCCGGAAGGAATATTGATCTCGAAATGACGTCAGTTTTAATTAGAGCGACTCCAGTTTAATTGGACTCTCTCGTAGTGCAAATGGTTCCTTCTCTGTTAGGGAACTTGCAAAAAGAGTAGCATTTGTTCCAGGTCAAGTTTTAGCAAGTATTTTGTGTATCGGAAAACTAGGTCAAAAGCAGTTCCGGACCTGCCTAATAAAGCTTGGGTGCCGTATAAACGTCAAGTTTACACGGCAGGCCGATTTTCGCGAAATAAATGGTTAGTGGTAGGATAAAACTTAATATTTCTGGAAGACAAAGAGATATAAAATGTCTATTTTTAAAGCTTACACAACTAGCACATGAATAATGTAAAATGAGACAGTTACACGTGCAGTTCTTGTTACAGAGGTCGCTGTCACAGCAATACAAGCACCGTGATTGTGATTGGGATACTTGTCGCTTGCCTATAATAGTGTTTTGTGTCCCTGCGTAGGAAAGCTCCGCACACATCTACAATCATGCAAACAATCATAGAGCCTAATGTTATTTATAGATCTACCATAAAGTTATTCAATACATGTGTATGATAAACAAAAATACATTGTTGGTTTCGCTTTGACTTATGAAAAGATATCCCAAAATGTCTATGCTCTTGAGTCTTGACTATTATTATTTCGTGATTACTTTTCAAAACACAAAACATTATAATTAAACAAAACAAACACAACAAACGAACAGACGGAACTTCATATTCTAAAACAAAATAACCTTTAATACAATCACCCAAATTATTTAGAGTCAAAAAAGGACACACTTTCATACTTGAATGAACATGACCACTTCTTTGAATGACGACGTCATAATTATGATGTGAATATGATTTAATTCATTTCATAAATTACTTAGTTATTTAATGGGTACTGGTATATAGGACCGGTCTTTTCTGCAAGAGTAAACAAAGGAGAGTAGCATATAGGACCGGTCCTTTCTGCAAGAGTTAACAAAGCAGAGTAGCATATAGGACCGGTCTTTTATGCACGAGTAAACAAAGCAGAGTAGAATATAGGATCGGTTTTTTTCTGCAAGAGTAAATAGAATAGCATATAGGACCGGTCATTTCAGCAAGATTAAACAAAACAGCTTATAGGACCGTTCTTTTCTGCAAGAGTAATCAAAGGAGAGTAGAATATAGGGCCGTTCTTTTCTACAAGAGTAACAGAGCAGCATATATGACGGGTCTTTTCTACAAGAGTAAACAAAGCAGAGTAGAATATAGAACCGTTCTTTTCTGCAAGAGTAAAGAGAGCAGCAAAAAGGACCGGTCTTTTCTGAAAGAGTAAACAAAGAAGAGTAGCATATTGTACCGGTCTTTCTGCAAGAGTAAACAAAGAAGAGCTGCATAAAGGACCGGCCTTTTCTGCAAGATTAAACAGAGAAGAATATAGCACAGGTCTGATCAGCAAGAGTAAACAGGGCAGCATATAGGACCGATCTTTTCAGCAGTTGTAAACAGAGAAGCATATAGGACCGTTTTTTTCTGGAAGAGTAAACAGACCAACATATATGACCGGTCTTTTCTGCAAGAATAAACAGAGAAGCATATAGGAGCGTTCTTCTCTGCAAGAGTAAACAGAGCAGCATATAAGACCGGTCTTTTCTAAAAGAGTAAACAGAGGAACACATAGGACCTGTCTTTCATCCAGGAGTAAACAGAGCAGCATATAGGACCGGTCTTTTCTGCAAAAAAGCAACATATGCATATCAGGAATCGCCACACTCAAAAAACACAGCCTCCCCACGCAGCGAAAAAGAAGAGAGGAAGAGAGAGAGAGAGAGAGAGAGAGAGAGAGAGAGAGAGAGAGAGCGCATGTTTTATATATGTATGTCAATTCAAATAGGACGTCACAAACAATTAATAAACAAGAGAACCTTTGGGGATACCGCCTTGGAACGGTCAGTGGCAACACAAATTGCCACTGGGGGTTTAAACCAGGTTCTAGGGTGCACCAACCTCACACTTGCCCCAACAGGTTTTCGTATCACAAAACAAGTACAAATTGTCTTGGTGAAATAACTCCAACCCACCTATCAGCTCAGCAATGTTGCATGCAAAAGCATACAAACATATAAACATAAGATTTTAATAGCATTGCAAAGCCAAAGGGCGGGTACTCAATGATCTTTCCGAGACCAGAGCACCTGGAGTAAAATCAGCAAGAACACGATGACAGGGATAAAAGAAACAAATCGAGCTTTTAGGTTCTTTTAAGAAAAGATTTCCCCATAAACTTTCATAAACTCTTACACCCCTGCCACCGTCGTGCAACCAAAGAGGTAAGCATAATGATCAACTGTAGATGGGTTAATCACCAGGCCTGCAGAGCGCTGTAACATATCATGTTGGTAACCTTTCGTTTTAAATTTACAGATGGTTTTTACGAATAACCGGGAGAAATTAACATCGCCTTTTATCTTCTTAAGTTTATAAATTAAATCTCCATAAAAAAACTGGCTGTGAAATTCCTTGTTGCAATAGTGATTTTAAACTGCGGCTGTATTTATGAATTAGATCTGGATATCGGCGATAAAACTTGCAAAAGGTTTTCCTCAATTTGTGATACCGATAACCTTGTTTTAAAAGTTTTTCTGTAATGCAAAGATTACGTTCATTGAAATCATTCACATCGTTGCAAGCTCTTGAAAAGCGAACAAGCTGTGAGATATAAACCCCGTAAGAAGTTGCACGAGGAACATCGCCGTCTAGAAACGGAAAATTTACTATATTAAAATTAAAATCATCTCTTTTATCATAAATTTTAGTAGTGACGTAACCATTTTCGATGGATAGATTTAAATCAAGGAAGTTTGCTTGCTTTTCTGAAGTGTTCGCTTTGTTAAGCTGTAGTTCTTTAGGATTATCTATATTGCAAGAGTAATCAGAGCATATTATCTATATGCAAGAGTAAACAGAGCAGCTAGGACCGGTCATTTCTGAAAGAGTAAACAGAGTAGCATATAGGACCGGTTTTTTCTGCACGAGTTTACAAACAGAGCAGGTAGGACCGGTCTTTTCTGCAAGGGTAAACAGAGCAGCATTAACGACCAGTCTTTTTTGAAAGAGTAAACATAGCAGGTTAAAGGACCGGTCTTTTCTGCAAGAGTAAATCAGTATAAAGGACCGGTCTTTTCTGCAAGAGTTAACAGAGTAGCATATAGGACCATTCATTTTAAGCAAAAGTGAAAGAGCAGCTAGGGCCGGTCTTTTCTGCAAGAGTAAAAGGAGCAGCTAGGACCGGTCTTTTTAGTAGATGTAAATATTGAAGAATATAGGACCAGTCTTTTCTGCAAGAGTAAACAAAGAAGAGTAGCATATAGGACTGGTCTTATATGCAAAAAAAATGAAATATGCATATCAGGAATGGCCACATCACAGAGTAAACAGAACAGCATAAAGGGCCATTCTTTTTTGGAAGAGTAAACAAAGAAGAGAAGCATTGAGTAACAGAGCATCATAGCGGACCGTTCTTTTCTGGAAGAGTAAACAGAGCAGCATATGCAACAAAGTTAACAAAGCAGAGTAGCATATAGGACCGGTCTTTTATGCACGAGTAAACAAAGCAGAGTAGAATATAAGACCGGTTTTTTCTACAAGAATAAACAGAATAGCATATATGACCGTTCATTTCAGCAAGACTAAACAAAACAGCTTATAGGACCGTTCTTTTCTGCAAGAGTAAACAAAGGAGAGTAGAATATAGGACCTTTCTTTTCTGCAAGAGTAAACAAAGCAGAGTAGAATATAGGCTCGTTCTTTTCTGCAAGAGTAACATAACAGCATATAGGACCGGTCTTTTCTGCACGAGTAAACAAAGCATACTCGAACAAAGAAGAGCAGCTTATAGGACCGGTCTTTTCTGCACGAGTAAACAAAGCATACTAGAACAAAGAAGAGCAGCTTATAGGACCGGTCTTTTCTGCAAGAGTAAACAGAGCAGCATATAGGACCGGTCTTTTCTGCAAGAATAAACAGAGCAGCATATAGGACTGGTCTTTTCTGCAAGAATAAACAGAGCAGCATAAAGGACCAGTCTTTTCCGCAAGAGTAAACAGAGCAGCATATAAGACCGGACTTTTCTGGAAGAGTAAACAGAGTTTTCTATTATAGGACCGGTCTTTTCTGAAAGAGTTAACAGAGCAGCATATAGAACTGTTCTTTTCTGAAAGAGTAAACAGAGCAGCATATAGGACAGTTCTTTTCTGAAAGAGTAAACAGAGCAGCATAATCGATCAGTCGTTTTTGAAAGAGTAAACAGAGCAGGTTATAGTACTGATCTTTTCTGAAAATAGTAGACAGAGCAGCATATAGCACCGGTCTTTACTGAAAGAGTTAACAGAGCAGCATATAGGACCGGTCTTTTCTAAAAGAGTAAACAGAGCAGCATATAGGACCGGTCTTTTCTGCAAGAGTAAACAGAGCAGCATATAGGTCCGGTCTTTTTTGCAAGAGTAAACAGAGCAGCATATAGGACCGGTCTTTTCTGCAAGAGTAAACAGAGCAGCATATAGGTCCGGTCTTTTCTGCAAGAGTAAACAGAGCAGCATATAGGACCGGTCTTTTTTGCAAGAGTAAACAGAGCAGCATATAGGACCGTTCTTTTCTGCAAGAGTAAACAAACCAGCATGTAGGACCGTTCTTTTCTGCAAGAGTAAACAGAGCAGCATAGAGGACCGGTCTGTCTTTTCTGAAAGAGTAAACAGAGCAGCATATAGGACTGGTCTTTTCTGTAAAAGAAAACAGACCAGCTAGGACCGGTCTTTTCTGCAAGAGTAAACAAACACATGGCATTTCCCATAGAAGATATGAAAGATATACGTAAACGTACATAGATTATCGCTGTCACAAATATCATAAAATGCAGTGGTCATCCATACGAGCTTCAAATACACATTTAAAAAAATGTTTAAATCGTTCAACCGTATTTGCTTGTATATTTTATAACTCATCACGGGGCTAGGCGGCCTGGACAGTAATCCGGCTTTCATTTCTGCTTATGAACAGGCTCAATCAGATCGAGCCCGCAATGTTTTGATATTTAGTGGTCGTGTTCTGTGGCTTTTCAAGTTCTATTTATAACTATTTAATTAGTTTTAAGTTTGAATGACCTTATAAATATAACACTCTAATAATTTACATAAAAATATCTTTCTTAAATAGTAGACAAACCGTAAACTGACCTTGTCCGTTTATGACCCTCCAGCTAATCACAAGCATCCACAAACAAGACCAACTCTCTAAAAAGATATTGAAACATGAAGCATTCATATATATGGCAGTTCCAACAGATAGAACAGCTCACTTATCTGAGTCTTAAATATTAGGTATCAAAAAAGAGATTAGATAAAAACAGTTTTACGTAAGAGTTTAGTACAAATTTCGATTTCAATTAGAATTTGACCCAGCGAGCAACCTCCGTTAACACCTGTTGCACTGCAGCACTTCACAAGACGCTAACCACGCTTTTTGTCATGCAACGACCGTAAGAACGGCCGCTCCAATTTTCCTTCCAAAGTAAGGTTTGCTGTTTATCTAAATATGTGTCGCTGTGGGTTCATTCCCCTTGCGGATGTTGAAACAATCACAAAGGGAGTGGCTGAAAGTAAAGCAAGCTGAAGGCGTGATTAACAATTAGATGTTTTGGTTGCAAGGCAAACTCTGAAATAGAAATTTGTAGTAAATAATCTAATCTCAGTTTTGATACCAATACTGAGGCATTTAGAAATGCAGTTGATGCCAAATCACGGAAAACAAGGTGCACACTTTCTTTTGGAATAGACTATAGTTAATCGTCGGCAAACCAGAATTAGCACTTTCTTCCCAGTAAAAAATAGTAATTTAAGAGCCCATATGGGCAACCAATGCATTACTTTCTTTACAAATAATGAACACCAACTCCTTTAAGCTGTATATTCACAGTTGGAATACGTCAATGTCTCGGATGTGGTTAATTTTCATTGTGGCTCTATATTATAATGCCAATAAATGACTGAACACATTGAACTGGAGTGAACTGCGCCGACATTTTGGACTAATCAGTTCATTAAAAGATCTGCTTTGAGTTAAATGTATTGCGTTTGTAAAGCTATAAAAACTTTAGCTATAAATATATTCACTCGTGCGTTGGCTGTGTAAGAATATTACATCAAATTTACTTTGTTTACATGTTTTCTATAGTTGAGGTAATAAATTTTGTTATTTGAAACATGATTTTCGCCCAGATTAGTGACTAGGCACCTTTATCGTTGGTCTGCCCAAAACATTCAGTATTAATTACTATCAATCATGTTACTGGTGTTTCTAAAAATGTTGCAAAATGTAAAATAATTATGCGAGAAACCCATTATAGCTTTATCTCTGGAACTGGGGAAAAATTCGAAAAATAAGTTTTATGTCTTACCTTTTCAATGTGATAATGCCACCTAAGATAGTTATAATTATGATTCTATGATTTTGAACAATATGAATTTTCGAGAAATAAATATGGAATTACGCTAAACGTAACCAAATAAGCGTTTGGATTAGGTATTCATATACATATTGTATCTTGCTTTAAATCAACATAAAAATGTGTAGCAGCCCGCCTGCATTACATTGTAAGGTGACAGAAGAAACGAGAAATGTATATACATAAAATTACTCACTTAATTTCATCTCCTTATCTGTTCCACCTTATTACTATACTGATTACTCCTTATCGATAAATGTGCTTTTATCATCATGCCATCATAAACTCGGTGTCATAAAATGTCCCGTAAGAAAACATGTTGCCATTGTTTCCATGCCGCTTGTCTTCGTCATCATCTCCCGCGCTTGGCCAACCCCGTCACACACAAGCAAGCAAGCAAGCGCACACACACGCACGCACACACACTCTTTCCTTTCAGAGTGGCTTCTTAATGAACGCGGAATCTTCAGATGTACGCGTAACTTTTACTCATATTAAATGACTTCGAATTTCAGCATCACAGAATTTGTCCGCAGGTAAATAACGCTTATCCAGGGACAGAAGCAAATTGTGTGTATGTATAGTGTAGATTTCGAAATCGACATTTTGGTATTAATTTATTTTTTGTGACCCAAACATAATTAATGTCCCATTTGATGGTCAGTACCTGTTTTGAAAGACCATTGCAAGTTATTCGCTTAACATGCTTGATACAGCTATTTTATCAGTATCATGTCATTTAATCATATAGTAATATATTTTATGAACTCTTTTGAAATAGATGAAAAGGGAACTTTGAAAGCAACCGAACACGACAAATATGAAAATACTGCAGACTCGGTTTGATTGAGCCTGTTCATGGGCAGTAATGGGAATGCTTATTACTGCCCACGCCGCCTAGCCCCGGGTTGAGCGCAACTCAGTAATTACACGATTAAATAGTACAATTTCGATCCATCCCAAACGATGGTATGCATATGGCGGTGAACATGGAACCTTCAATGAGGTATTTTCAGATTAATACCATTCCATGTTCAGCGGCGTATGGTCCCCAGATAAAAGAATGGGTTTCCCCTAAACGAGAAAACAATGGGCGGAACTAAACAGAATAGAATTTTGACAGGGGATCTTAGAATATAAATCCTGAATATCACAGACTACGCCAAAGGCAAAATTTAAAAAGCAGGAAGTATATCCTTGGGGGTGATTGGACAATATCCAAATCGACATTGGCTGGGATATTGAAACCACCTTATCTATAAACTGGCCGAAATATTAAAACAAAAGGAATTTTAGCAGTACTATAAACATAGTACATAAGTATCGTGCTCAACGACCTTCAAAGGAATAGTCTTGAAATATTGAAGTCTTGAGCACCAGTCTTGAAATATTGTTTAACCACTTTAAGAGTATAAATCAGAGTGACGATGCCAACTCGCAGTCTAGCAATATAATAAATATAGACATTAACGATAGTATAATCTAAAACTCTACTGAACTCAAACGCCCTATAACCGAAGCAGAAATAACCGCGTGTATTAAAAATCTTAAGAACTCTAAAACACCCAGCCCAGGGGATAATATATGAATTGAGTACATTAAATCCACAAAAGATATTTTAATACCAGCATACTTAAGTCTTTTTAACATGATCCTGGATATTGGTCATTTACCACATGTTTGGCTAGAAGGTACTATTTATGCGGTTTATAAAAACAAGGGGAAGGTTAACGATCCAAATAACTAACAGACCAATAACAATACTTAGCTGCTTTGGTAAGTTATTCACAGCAATTATTAATAAAAGGTTGAATAATTTTGTTGAAGAAAATGGCATACTAAAGGAGAACCAGGCTGGATTTAGAAAAAATCACTCATGTATAGACCATATTTTTGTACTTCATTCTCTTATAGAATTATTACGCCTAAACAGAAAAAATTATATTGCGCATTTGTAGATTTCTCCCAAAGCATTTAATAAAGTTTGGCGGGATGGCTTATGGCTAAAACTCATGTCAATTTCTATAAATGGAAAGATATTTAATGTTATTTATAACATGTATCAAAATATCAAATTTTGCGTTTTCAAAGATGGCGCTACTTCTATCTTTTTCCCATGCCTAAATGGCGACTGTCAGGGTGAAAACTTGTCACCGATTCTTTTTTTTCTGTTTTTGAATGACCTTGAAAGTCATCTTCTTATTAGAAATTGCAAAGGTGTGGAATTGAAAAATCCAAATTTAGCTCAAAATTGGCTGAAGATATTAGTTCTATTGTATGCTGATGACACAGTTATTATTTCGGATGACGCAATTGACTTTCTAAATTTATTACACGCCTTTAATGAATATTGTATCCAATGGAAGCTAAAAGTCGACGTAGACAAGACTAAGATTATTATATTTGGAGCACGGACTGTATCAAGGTTTAAGTTCCTGTTAGGTGAGAGTACGTTAGAAATATGTGTATAATCATGAAAATAAAACTAAGTAATAAAATAATTTAAAACATAATCATCTTGTTTTATTGAGCAAACTTTACACCAAACATTTGTTACGTACGTACCGTATGGTGTTGTAATAATTGCACGTCGTTACTTTCTAAATACTCGCATGGTATTCTGGAAAAGTCAAAGTCGCGATAACTCGAAGTTCGCGATAACTCGAAGTAAATCGTCGGTCCCTTGGGACTTCGAGTTATCGCAATTCGACTGTATACAATTACATCTGACAATTGCAGATAACTATAGAGAGATAGCTTTTAGATACAGAGAATCCGGGTGCGCTACCATAGCTCTTTTCGAAGAGACCCCCTGATTCTTTAACGTGCCCGGTGTATAGCACAGATACACGCACTGAAATTCTACTTCCTGGAAGTGAAGTACTTAGTTGTGTGTGAAACACTAGACGTACATTTGTATAATACAGAAATTTCCAGTGCCTTGTTTGGGATTCGAACTCACGACCTCCGAATCGGTAGACCAACGCGTTACCACTGGACCACCCGTCCCCCCCCCCCCATACAACGTGACAGTCTAAAACCATAACCACAAAGAGGCAGCAACGGTGTGCCATATATTTGCATTCATTTATGTAAAATGGGGTAGGCAAGTACTTAAACGTCATTTGTTTATAAACCATATATCTGAATTTGTAGCTCGATATTATATTACTTTAATTTCACTTTGCCCAGTGTGGGAGAAATACGGTTAAAGCACTGTTAACAAATTTCATTAGAAATCGCGATTGATTTTGGATTTGTTTACCATACGAAAGCGCCACCTGTCGGTCAGAATTTTTATATAGCTATGTCTATAGATGTTCATCAGAGCAGTGTAACACTGATCAATGACAGGACGTCTAGATGATCTAGACTACATTTGTTTCAAAATGCCTGGGTTGTTGTTGTTTAATTGTTGAATGATAAAGTGACATTCCCATGATCGCTAAATATAGAATGTATTTTTGTAAAGGGATTTCTTCAGCGGATTGTTTTCAGGTCGGTTAAAATGGTAAAATTAACCGAAAACGTCCTCCTGGAGGGTTTGAAATATCGAGTTTAGTGAAAAGTACACGCAAATGTTACATAGATCGATCTGTTTACGATTTTACCGAGTACACCTGCTCGACCCAGCCCATCTCCCATTAAACTATGAACTTTGAAAAACTGTATCTGCTTGTTAAATAAATAAATTTTCGATAACTGTATACAATTTAATTGTGATTCATAAAAAAAATCGAAAAATCTAGAATAAACGTTAGCTCATACCTTGGTAAGTGCAAAATGATATAAGCGAATATTTACATTATAGTGTGGCCCTATTCTATTTATGTTTAAAATATTTTTTTTTATTCGAAAAGTAAGTATAAAAAACTCTAGAGACAGGTTTTACATGACCATGTTTCACATGTTTGACGTTAATGATTGAAGTATTCTAATTACTTTTGTTGTGTTTAAACGTGCTGTATTTCGCAATTCATTCCTAAAAAAATCCACGTGTTGTCTATGATTTGCAGCCGTTCGAGAATAAAAATAAAGCACGTCTTCAAGGTGTTTTCATCGGGTAACAATGAGCTGGGTGATATTTTCTGATTATAACTTTGTCAAACTTTAGATCAACAGCAATCCAGTTGCTCTTTCTTACGCGCCAACGACGATCATAAAACACCATTTGAATCTTGAATGCACGTTCTTCGTTATCCCTGCTTTGAATGTCACAAACAATTCCCCATGTTTTGAAATGTACAGCATCGCCCCTTTTTATATCGGTTTTGAGATGTACTTCGACTTCTTCAACTTCAAGTGAGCTAAATATCTGGTCGTCTGAAAACTGTTGGTTTGTTTCTGTTCGCTCATCGATAACTTCATGTGTTTGTTGTTGCACCTTTGCCCAAAAGTAGAAATGACCAGATCAGTATTTGGTTTCTCCAAGTCGTTTACTTGCTCGATTTATGACATCATCCTTGAAAAAGCATCTGAGATTATTAAAATCGTATCTATAAACTGTTATTTTTGTACAATATATAAGAACATGTTCTTTTACAATGCAAGGCCACCGACATAGCCCTTGCATCCCATAATGAAACAGTTTAGAATGCAGGAGCTACTGCTTGTTTTATCACTTACTGAATCAATTGTCAGTATGTGATATAAACCTAAGTATCGAAAAGCGATTATATCACCTCGTTCAATCTCAGATGCATTGTTTATTTTTGAACAGTTATATACGCTAATCGGTGATTGCAAAGAATGTCTGATATTTGGAATCTTCCTATGAATCATCCATAAGAGAAAGGTAATGATAATAAACAAGAAAATACAGAAAACATTGTTCCCGAATTCTTTTGAGAACAACAAAAGATATAGCAAACTGTTTGAAATATAAAGTAAGTATTTAGTCTACAAATCGAGCATTTTATTTTTCAGACAAGCCCGACATATTGACTCATTGCTATAATAATGGACATTTATCATAGTCCTTAGAATGCAATGTATAAAATAATATCCAAGTATTGTTGCCATAACGAAATTTGAATGAGGAAAATGAGGAAAAACTAGAACTAATGCACTAGCTGTATGCGCTGCAACAGAACCGTTCTTACCAGGGCTCTCATGTTACTGATCTGAGGGCGTTGGATGTCGCCAACAGCACACCAGTTTGCAAAGTGTTCGCAGTTATATGTGATGGTTGTATTGTTTATGTAAGTGCCCCTCTGTTTCATATATTTTATACATTTCTTCCGTTTTTCGAACAGTTTCATCTGGTTCAAACTGACAATACATATGATGATATATTTAATTCTTGATAAATGTATATATTTGTTTAGTTTGGCTTATTTTAATAACGTTATTTTTCTTTTGAAAATGAATTAAAGTCATCTCTACTTCTGATGCGGACATTACGTCATGAACATTTCAAATAATGGCGTGATGTTGATAAAGCGAAGTCATCTTTCGTTCGGCTGGAGTATACACTCTTCCGTAATACCCTGGCATTGCAATGTGCTGTCCCTTTTTCAATAATTTAACATCTTGAACACGTTCTTGTTTTGCGCAAGTTGAACATGTTACCTTAATGTTCCTTGAAGATCGGTTGTGCATGACTTGTGTCTACAATAAAATACATTCGAAATAATGATTGTGGACTGATAATAAATAATAGTACTAATGCTTAAACACTGATTTCTTTATTAGAGTTTTATGTTGTTACCGCATACATTCTACAAGGACGGTCAGACGGACGTACGAAGACCATTCCTAAATCACCCTTCCCCATTGCGGCGGGAGTAAAAAAGTGTTAAACACTGTAAAAGTGAACTTTATTGTTTGAACTTTTAAAGACTCCTTCGAAAGTCGAAAAATAAGTTGTATGTCTTACGTTTTAAATGTGATAATGCCAGCTAAGCAAGTCATAATTATTATTTGACGATTTTGAACAAGATGAATTTTCAAGAAATATATATCGAATAAAGAAAAACGTAACCAGGTTGGCGTTTGGATTATGTGTACATATACATATTGTATATAGCGACATCAAAATTGTGTAGCAGCCCGCCTGCAACATATTGCAAGGTGGCAGAAGTAACGATAAATAACACATAAAATGTACATAAAATGAATCGCTTAATTTCATCCCCTTGTCACTTCCACGTTATTTCTATACTGATTACTCCTTATCATTTAACGCTGTCCTACCGATATACAAAGTTATCTCAATTTTCTGTCTAAAGTTACCTTCCTTTGTAACGCGCACATGTCACTGGGTAGTTCCGGTCTGGGATTTACCATTAAACTGTCATCTGTGGTTCTTTCAAATACGTTTTTATAGGGTCTGGTTGGCAAGAGATCAGCATAATGCATAACAATATTTAATTATTATCATTGAATGGAAAAAATAAATAGTTTTTACTGTGCAGCGCATAACATTTACATTTTCTCTTATAAGCATTTTAATACGTTGGAGAGGTTTGTGTGTAAGATCGTTATGTTCGACCCCTTCGGTAACTAATAAAGAGTAAAAGATATGCATTTCTTCTGGTTAAAAATGTCAGATTTGAGGAAAAGAAAAGTTAATTTAAAAAAAAGTAGTAACATTTATAACACATGATACATGTGCCAAGTTCGTATTGACGTATTTTTCAATATCTATTGTCTTTCTCCAAAAAGTTCTTTCTTATTCGTATACCATTAAGAACATATTCAAATAATCTTTCATAATGTTTTCACGTTTCTCTTTATTTGTGAATTTTTTTAGTTCATTTAGTTTTACAATCAATTTTAATTATTAAATAAATATAGTTTTGAGTAAAACTCCCGAGGTCTGTTTTATTTCATTGAGTTCCGAGAGCTTTAAGATTCAGAAAACAAATAAACAATATCTTGTGTCTCAAACTACATAGGGACAATTAATTAGAATTTAATTTCTAGTCAGTTTCCTAAAACAACACTTTTACCACCAACAAGCAACTTTTTTAACCTCTTACAAATCTACAACCGAACTTCAAAAGGCCTTTATCACCTCCAGCTGGTAAAACCCTGTCTTGCTAATTAGATTACGTAACATGGTCATAAAATCCCAGGCCCCTTTCTTAATACGTATTGTTTGCATGAAATAACGTTGAAAGATTTTAAAAAGCTTTAATTTTAATGCCATTCAATGAATGAATAAAATTACATAAAGGACAAAGTAAATAGGTGAAGTTGCATTTAGTTATTAATTTCAAATCAATTTACAAAGATGATGGTTATTCCTTATATACCTGTTTCACTTTTTTGTTAATTCGACAATGCATTTATCTTCAAAAACAATTTTAGACATTTTATCTACACTTTTAACGATACGCTTTATAAGCGCATCTAAACCGGAACTACCCCATCAGCAAGGGAAGCCACTCTCGACGGGAAGTAACTCTGTATATCAGTAGGCCCCCATTTGCTTTTATCATCACGTTATCATAAACTCCATGTAATGAAATATATCTCATGTGGTGCTGGATGTGGCCATTCCTGATATGCATATTTCATTTTTTTCATGAAAAAGTAACATACCGGTATTGCAACTGTGTCCAAGCCGCTTGTCTTCGTCTTCTCCCTCGCACACACACATGCGCACGAACACACGCTCACACTCTCTCACACACACACTCTCTTTTCTTTGAGATTAGCTTTTTATTGAGTGTAGAATCTTCTTATTTACTGGTCTCTTTTTCTGAAATTAAACGACTTGGAATTTCAGCATTACAGAATTTTTCCACAGGAAAATAACGCTTATTCAGGGACATTAGTAAATGATATATATGATGTATATTTTGAAGTCGACATTTTGTTATTGATTTTTTTATTATCTAAATATTACATGTACTTATGTCTCATTTGATGATAAGTAACTCTCAATCTTTTTGCTACAGCTATTTTTATTATTATAATCAAAATTGATTATATATGTAATATTATTTTATGAACATTTTGTTGCGCTGTATCTCTCCGCATTTTTAAATTTATTTCCCTTTGTATGCTTGTTTTGTACAAATCAAACGACAAACAAAAGAACTTACAGACCGACTAGAAAGACAGGCGTTTAGAACACAAATGAATTCACTTAAATCCCATTTCGTTTGCCCGGACTGACGGACGGACTGACCGACCGTAACACAATGGGAGTAACATAGCTACATTACACAAACAAGAACTTTACCGACACACGAATATTTTAATTCAATCTTTATTTTCTAAACTCAGTATCCAAACACTTCAACTTCGCAGATCTGTATGTATTCGATGTTCGGGTCACTTTGTTGGACACGGACCCATCTGCCGATGATGTTTTTCGGACAGTTTACGATAATAATGTTGCCGTCGTTAGAGTGCCCAAGGTAGTACCCACACTTGGTGAACAAGTCGGAGTCTTTATCTAGTAGAGTGGCATTGTACGAACTGACCAATACTGTCAGATGGAAGTTTCTGAAAGCTATAAAATTTTGTTAACGATGAACACACATGTCTGAAAACTCTTAAATTAAAGCACCACATTACAAGGAGACTAACATCGCCATCATATAAAAACCGCTCCATACAAAAAATATATATTGATATCAGGAGTTTCCGATATTTAATAAGACGGCTAGCCATCGATCTTGTTCTCGTGGATTTAGTATAATTTAAGGCGTTACTGCTTTCTTAAAGCATTGTCATCGATAAAAAGAGCTGTCACTTGTATTTGACTTATTCCCCAGAAATGCAGCTTTGAAATCAAATCGGTACACATATGTACATGTAATGAAATATGCCTATGGGAGTACAATGCATGCATATAATGTGACAGATGAAAAGGATCATTTGTTGAAAGTCTGTAGTAAATATCTCGAGTAATGAACAAGTTATAGTCAAATAGTACAATTTGTTTTAGAAAATTTTAAGATTAAAGGGGAGATTATCCTGGAAATATGATTATAAGAGTTATGGACCTTACCACATATGATGTGGATAATGAAAATGGAATATGTGAGTGATGATAAAGAACATATATTATTTGAAATTTGAAGTAAATCCCTGACTTAATATAGAAGTTAAGCAAACCAAATGAGTAATGGCCCATAACTTTCCTTAAAGTAATCAAAGCGGAAAATCCTGAAGGTAAGGGTCAAACATTCCTGTGAAATTTTAATACAATCCACCAAAGGGTTTTTGAGAGGGAGTGTGGACAATGTTTTTATAAAGAAGTTAAAGTACAAATGACTAAGGGCCCATAACTGGTATAAAAATAATTCAACTTCTGATGTTATGCACAACTAAGCTTGGTGACAAGAATTCCTGTTCAATACGAGGGCTGTTCAATAAATACGCGGAAAAGTGCTGCCATATTTTTAATATTCATGGGAAATCGACGTTCTCTTTACATTTTGTAAATAAACATATAATTAACATGTTCACAAAATTTCAATAAAATCGGATAAAAATTAATAGTAAATTTCAAGTATTTCTAAGGTAATCGCAGTGAAACCGGCCCAACGTCGTAACGACGTCACGCTCAACGCATGTATGAGAGTCACCCAAAACACGCACCTAGTCCTTCTCGAAATACTCTCCGTGAAAGGAAACACACTTTTTACAACGGCTGATCCATGACATGAAACTATTAAAGTAGGAGCCATCATTTATCTCTGAAATTGCACCTTGCACCGCGTAGGACAACTCGTCCACATCATCGAAGTGTTCTCCCCGCAGGACGTTCTTCAGTGTCGGGAACAGAAAAAAATCACACGGTGCGAGGTCAGGGCTGTAGGCCGGGTGCTCGAGGACTTCGAAGCCGAGTTTCCTGATTTACTGTGTTTCGGCCGCACGGTGAGACGGTGCGTTGTCGTGATGAAATATCGTGTCGGCGATTTTCGTGGCCCGCTTCTTTCTCATCGCCCTCATAAAATCGCGTCTCAGAATCTGAAAGCATAAAGAAGTACAATGATAATTACTTACACCAATATAACTAATTATTAGGTAATGTATTGACATAATAATGAATATCTTATTATAGATTTAATAAATTTATTCACCTTAGAATAATACTTCGCCGTCACAGTCTGACCCAGGGGTACCGCGTGGCTCAGTATCACACCGTCGATGTCAAAGAAGACGATTAACATCTGTTTCCTTGCAGATGGGCCGATTTTAAACTTCTTAGGTGAAGGCGATCCTGGAGTTTTCCACATAGAAGACTTTGATTTCGTTTCAGGTTCGTATAGGCTGATCCATGTCTCATCAACAGTCACTATCCGTCGCAAGAAACGTTCACCTTCCCTATGAAAGCGTCTGAGAAATTGATCGCAACACCGCACCCTTTCCACTTTTTGTTCGTCCGTCAACATTTTAGGAATCCACCTGGCACACAGGCGTCTCATATTGAGTTCATCGTGAATAATGCGATGCACAATCCGATCTTTCGTGTATTTCGCGAATTGTTATCCGACGGTCATTGTCAAGCAGCTCCTTTATCACAGCAACGTAATTTGACGTTACAACCTTGGGACGTCCACTGCGTTTGTCGTCATAGATGCTTAGTTGGCCGCCTAGAAATCGGGCATACCACTTGTACATTGCCGTTTTCTTCATCGCCTGATCACATATGCTTTTTGTAATCTTAACATTGTTTCTTTCTTTAAAAACCCGTTCAAAACACAAAATTTTATTGAAGATCGTTGTTCCGATGCCATTTTAACGCATACGCACTAAACAATATGGCCGCTTAACGCCTAAATGACGTCACACACGTACATGACGTCGTGTGAATAACCCCAACATATTGCGCGGAAATTATGCAAAGTTTGGTGAAAATCGCACGGTAAACGTTAAAATGCGACGTCATTATTAACCAGTGACTATTTGTAAAAATGAACAAAAGTGGGCCGGTAATCGCTACATGTGGTTACCATAACGACCGTTTGTTAACATATGATTCATGCCAGAACGGCAATATTTGCTTTATATTTTCAAAATATGTTTATCTTTATTACTGTATAAGTTTTATTCATCTAACTTGGAAAAATAGGAAGTAGCGACACTTTTCCGCGTATTTATTGAACAGCCCTCGTATAAATGAAATACGCCAAGAGGTTATGGAGATTAAGTGTGGACAGGATTTTTATATAGAAGATATAGTAGAAAATGACCGAGGGCCCATAACTCTGTCCAAAAGGAAACTCCTAATGAAATGCACACACAACCAGGCATGGTGACAAACACTCATCAGAAAATTCAATGAAATCTACCCAACGGTTTTGAAGATGAAGCATGGGCAAGATTTTGATATAGAAGTTAGGGCGAGGGTAAGGGTTAGTTAAAAAATGACAACGGGCCCACTCGGCCAAAAATAATTCGCGCGGAAATCCTGGCGATAAGCACATCAATGCTTGGCGACAAACACTCCTGTTAAGTTTCAATGAATTCCCTCAAGCGGTTTTGAAGATAAAGCACGGACAAGATTTTCATAAAGAAGGTAGAGCTAAGGTAAGGGTTAGTTAAAGAATTAGGGTAAGGGTAAGGATTAGTTAAAAATGATATATACATTACTCGGCCAAAAATAATCCGAGCAGAAATTCCTCACGATATGCACAACTAGGCTTGGTGATAAACACTCCTGTGAGGTTTCAATGATATCCCTCAAGCGGTTGAGGAGAAGAAGCGAGGACAAGATTTTGCCAGACTGAAATTTCGAACGGACGGTGCGATTACTATGTGCCTCCCTTCGGGTGGCATAAAAAATAAGTATCACTCTAACGGTAAAATGCAGTTCAATGAGATTTTGTCCAAATAAATGTTATTAATGTATCTCATTTTTAGACTGGCGCGCATGCGCGCAAGTCTTAAGTAACGATGCCGTGAACTCTGGGACGCGCAGTCTTGAACTTTGGGTGTATCATTGCGACCACGAGAGCGTATCAAGTAAGTGGGGTTTTGTGGTCACCACGAGAGCAGACCGAAATGTTTTGCACAAGTGTGCAGCACAATGCAGCACATCATTCCACGAATTCTGAGCGATTAATAGTAAGTTTCCGTGTAATCTTGGAGCATCCATGCCAATAACGCCAGCTAACAAATTTAGAGTAATATCACGACCAGCTAAGACAGTGAACAAGCAACTGGATATGCATGAGTAGTTAAGTTACGCCTGAAAGATTTCGTAGTTGTGTGGCATAAAAAGTAGTGCATTTTAAGAAAATACAAATATTCGAGAAGGAATGCGAACTTTGAGATAATGCTACAAATAAAAACAAGAAAACAATGTAATGTTGTTGTTCGAACAACTATGAAAGAATATTAAAAAACGATTAAAACAAATCAGTCACGTGACAAGCGTAAGATAGCGTGGGTTGCCATTTTGGTTAGGTTGGAGCAGTTGTGGATCGTGATTTTGCTCGGCTTTCAAGGACCGGGCCGGGCGCCCGCCAACCGTTAACAAGCTTTAATCTATTTCCAACAAGCGTTAAATTCGCCGACATCCGTTTATTCAAAATTGACATGTCATAATTTTCTGTTTCTTGCATTGTGAACACAGGTCGCTTTTCAATACACACCTCATTCAAGGTTAAGCAACGGGCGATTTGACCAATAACACTCGATTTCTTTACTATCAGCTGGATAACTCCGCCTCTCCACGTGGCCGAATTGGCAAGTCTGTCGGTGTCGTTTGATCGTATTTTGGCTCTGCCGACTGTTGATATTCTCAATTAACAGCGGGTGTATTTGATAATTGTTCAATGATTTTAATGAGATGCGATCCTGAGTAATAATTTGGTTATTCTTTGTTCTGTGATTGGAAGACAAATTCTTCAAAAATTGTACTGTATAGATGTATGAAATTAATTGCGCGATAATTGATTTGTTTAAAACAAATTATTACTATTAGCAAGTTGCAGTTAGAACTTAACAATCAGCTCATTTTGGTCGGACACATTTTCAAGTATGCATGCGCAGAAGAACGACGACTTGTCGATTCTATCTTATTTCAAGAGAAACCGGCCTTGTGAGTCTGATGCCAACTCCATCGGGCATTCTGAACTTCAAAATTCTAGAAATGAGATCGAGATCGTTCCGGATAGCCGTACAAGAGCGACTCTGACGACGCCAAGTACCCCTTCACGTCGTAAAATTACTCCGACGCCGGGCGCGGTACCCCAACATGCCGAGACACTGAATCAACGCCGGCTACCTCGAACAGCTAGTTCGATCCAGTCAGGTGTCCATCCTAAGTGGAAGAAAGTCTACTCTTGGTTACAAGAAGTTGGCAATGGTCTTTTATATATATATTTACGTGTTCTGCAGCGAAAAAAGAAGAGAGGAAAATAAATGATTTGTTTGTTGATTGTTTAACAAAAAAAGAGAACCCTATGGGTTAGCGCCTTGGAACAGTCAGTGGCAAAATAATTTGCTACGGGGGATTAAATCAGGTTCTAGGGGCGCAATATATAATTTATTATACCTGTTTTTGTTAACCTATCATGATATTATATATTATAAGAGTGAAGACAAAGCTTAGAAGCAGGCTTAACAATTTAACATAAAATTCATTGCTGTGATCAACGTAAAAATTAAGATTGTAACTGTTTCAGTCTCTTAAGGTGAGCCTTGTGCAATTCATTGTTGACACTACTCAGTTGTGGCGGAGCCTGATCATCGTTATTCTAGCAAAATTTAACCACTTATCATACGCTCCTGCATCAAAAAGACCCCCAACCTAAGGTTAAGGTGAAACAAGTGATACCTAATTTCCTTGCATCAAAATACAAGTACCTGCATCTTTTGAAATCCCTGAATATACTGAATTATTTGCTAATGTTGATGATTATCATAGTAACTGTCACAAAGTTTAACGAAAAAATCACACATAGTTTCATATGTTTACAGTAATGATAATCTGTGCAGGGCATGTTCGATTCAACCAGCGCGCCAGTTTTTCAACGCTTTGATTTTTATGTACATACGAGCATGTTAAGAGGTCGCAAACATTGCAAATGGCGAAAACTAGCTAAAATTTCAAAAATGAATTTTGGGAAAAAACTTATTGCCACCTAGATTTTAGTAAAATAGATGAAAAGGGAACTTTGAAAACCACCGAACACGACAAATATGAAAATACTGCAGGCTCGGTTTGATTGAGCCTGTTCATGGGCAGTAATGGGATTGCATATTACTGCCCACGCCGCCTAGCCCCGGGTTGAGCGCAACTCAATATTTACACAAATAAACAGTACAATTTTGATCCATCCCAAACGATGGTATGCATATGGCGGTGAACATGGAACCTTCAATGAGGTATTTTCAGATTAATACCACTCCATGTTCAGCGGCGTATGGTCCCCAGATAAAAGAATGGGTTTGCCCTAAACGAGAAAACAATGGGCGGAACTAAACAGAATAGAATTTAGAAAGGGGATCTTAGAATATAAATCCTGCGTATCACAGACAACGCCAAAGGCAAAATTTAAAAAGCAGGAAGTATATCCTTGGGGGTGATTGGACAATATCCAAAACCTTATTAGATGGGATATTGAAACCACCTATGTTTAAACTGGCCAAAATATAAAAACAAAAGTAATTTTAGAAGTACTATTAACTTTGTACATAAGTATCGTGCTCAACGATCTTCAAAGGACGTAACTGATAACAGCACTGATTGAATGTACGGGGAGACTTGTTACAACAATGTAACAAAAAATGTATTAAGCTATAGATGTAGTAAATGTTTGCATGCTCAATTTAGTCTAATTCGTGTTCTAATTACCAAGCACATACTAAAACAAAAAAAAACCGTTTGCTTGAGAACTCTGAAATTCATGAACAATATACCAAAGCAACTCATACCTGAAATAAGTATATGCTGGTCTACAATGTTTAGTGCCAATTCGTCAAAATAATATGAGGGTTTTCAAGAAATTCAAGGAAAACTTACTTCCTGGTTCAAACCGAACGTAGAAATATTGCAGGCTCGGTTTGATTGAGCCTGTCCATGGGCAGTAATGGAAATGCTTATTACTTCCCACTCCGCCTAGCCCCGGGTTGAGCGCAACTCAATATTTTTACCAATAAACAGTACAATTTTGATCCATCCCAAAACATGGTATGCATATGCGGCGAACATGGAACCTTCAATGCGGTATTTCCATATTAATACCATTCCATGTTCAGTGGCGTATGGTTCCCAGATAAAAGAATAAGTTTGCTCTAAACGAGAAAACAGTGGGCGGAACTAAACAGAATAGAATTATGAGATAATTAATAATAAATAATTTTGATAAGACTGATAGGCATTGCGATTATTTTGGCCAGAAAGCGTGAGGGGGGACAAGAACAAGCCAACAGAAGGAGAAGAAGAAGGCGGCAAGTTTGGACAAGAGAATGGCTCAACAGAAGGGTCATTTTTTTTCAGGCCCCTTTAACAGGGTAACCCCATTTATTTCTTCAAAGACAAAACACAAACAACATTTTGTGAATACAAAGCTAGATACAAATAATGTTAAAGAGATGAAGTAATTACCCTGACAGACCCTTATATTACTGAGCATTCACCATTCCAATACATGAACACACACACACACATACCACAAGCACACATACACACACACATAGATCCCAATATATACTTGTACACATATTGAGGTAAGGATCAATATACCTCAAAATAATGTTTTTCTAAATTTCAAACTATCCAAATGAATAAGAAATTGTGTTGCACACAGATTAAAGAGTAAAGTGTTATAATTATATAACTTTTGGTCATATTAAGGTAGTTGTACGGAAAGTTAGGCAAAGGAAAAAAAAAATTAAAGCAGCAATCAGCATAGTGTGTTGCACAAATACATTTCAAATAATCTAAATTGAACCAGTACAATGTTGTAACAAACAGTTATGTTCCTAGACCAGTGATAGTCTTTATCAAAAAGTCAAATTTATTAAGAAAAGGTATCAGTTTCTTTGATTGCACTGTTATTTCTTTATTAATATTCAAAATGTACTTTAAATAAGCCTTAACACCATCAACTGAAGGGTCATGATTGGTCAGTATGATACTCTGGTAAATGAACTAAACAGAGAGGACCACAGGTGTTACAAGAACTGCTGACTTGTTTCAGGAGTTTATGAGACGTGTCTGGTCACAAATACCCAAGAAAACATGTGCGGTTTTATATACGGTCTCGTACGGTCTCTCATGGTCTTGTACGATCGCTAATACGATCATACACGCACATGGCACCCAGTTTTTTTTAAAGTTTTGAAAATTAAACACGGCTTTCAAGGATACACTCGAATGTCCCGAGTGTAACTCGGACAAGGCCACGGTTGGTTCGGTTGTATGTACGGTTTACACGGGTTGCCAATCGTATAAGCCGTGTGTTCTGTGTGAGACAGACTTAAGCAGGTTCATGTTCAATGATTTGTTAAATTATGATAAAAATGCAATACTTTATAAAAAAGTCGTACTTTATTCTACCAAAACCAACAACAAAAATAATTGTGAATGTTATCTTTTACTCCATTTTCTTTCCTTTTATAACCTTTGTCTCGCTAAAGCTCGAAAAATCATATGACTTTGTATTGACTGTTATGTTATAAAATATATATGAACGTCGTGTGGATTCTGTACAGTTTTTCGGGTAACTCAAATGTTATCTGAACATGGCCCCTTCTTTTTCCGAATAAAAAACCCTGTCAAATTCAGCGGTTACCACCGATATGCTGAAGGCTTATGAGAAGGTAAAGACCAAGGGTATGGCGGTAGAGAAGGCCGCTAGAATGTATGAAGCCCCTTCCCAAACGCTTAGAGATAGGGTTTGTGGCCGTGTTAATGTGGACAAATGCCAAATAGTTGTAGAAATTAAATAGAGGAGATTCTAGTTCAGCATATGGTGACGATGGTGGAATTGGGTTATGGTTTTTCGAATGTTAGACTTCAACATTTACCTGGCTAACTTGTCTTTGATCTAGGGAGAAAGAAAAACAACAAAATTAGTATGAGCAATGACTGGCAGTATGTTTTTTAAGAACTTTTCTTAGATGATGGTAATTACGAATATCATATGTACACCCAAGGAAACCTAACATCGGAGGTTTTCGAGAATTTTTATGAAAATTTAAGAATAGTATTAGAGGAGAAATTATTGACAAACCTAGCACGTGTACAATTTGGATGAAACGGGACTACAGCCTGATCACAGCCCACCAAACTTGACAGACATCGTTAAAAAACCGTAGGCTATCAGTTCGCCAAAAAGTACAACAACAACAACAACAATCATTATTGCATGTGTAAATGCTCTCGAAAACTCGATACCTCCTTTCTTTATTTTTAAGGGTGTGAGGTTCAATCATAAGCTCATGAAGATAGCTACATTTGGGTTGAAAGTTTTCATGTCGGAGAGAAGTTGGCCGAACGGACAGATTTTCAAAGAATATCTGAGAGACGACTTTTTGCCATATGCAAATAGATGAAAGGGGAAATTTGAAAACCACCGAACTCGATAAATATGAAAATATTACGAGCTTTGTTTGATCGAGCCTGTTTATGGACAGTAATGGATTATAAGTATCATGCATGAGTGTGAGGTGAAGATGGAAAAATCTGTCACCGAGGGTTAACTGTTTTGCGGGAACGAGGCTCTGCCGAGTTCCCGCCAAAACAGTTCACCCGAGGTGGCAGATTTTTCCATCTTTACCGAATGCCTCATGCAAGATACTTTTTCTTGCATACCTTTTATTATTTATAACATTTTTGTGTAAGTATACAAACTTATTTATTTTTATTATGCTGAAATATTGACGTTAACGCAAACTGTTTTTATAAATGACGTCACTAACTTGACTATATTACGTCAGATACTTGAAGACGTGACGTCACTCACGTGACTCATTCTACACGGGGGGATGTAGGATCGAAATTTCCTACACGGATGAAAACACCGGATGACCTGATCTGGTATGCAAGAAATGCATTTTACTCCCCACGTCACCTAGCCCCGTGTTGAGCAGAACTCAATATTTACACCAATACATTTGTAAATAGTACAACTTCGATCCATCGAAACGATGGTATGCATATGACGTTGACCATGGAACCTTCAATACGATATTTTCAGATTAATACCATTAATTCTATGCAAGGCCGTGCTCGCAAGATAAACCGCCTATTTTAGCAATTTATGATAGGCATACATTACACAAGAATCCAGAATTGATGCGCAAATGAACGAGGAATAATTTTTTGCCCGCTAACATTTGTCGTTTGTTGCAGCCTAAGGATGCTGTACTTTCACGGATCATTAAGTTACCACTACACTTAATGTACATCATTCATGCGCAAAAACATCGGCCACACGATAACTACATACGACATTTGTAGCATCGCACTCAGACCTTTCTGCTGGCTATGACACCTGCAAATATTCAGGCTGCTTTTGCGGAAACGATGATTTATCCTTGAAAGTCCTTGGAATTCCAATGTTGTTCCCAAAGTGATGCTGTACCTATGCGATTGTTTTCGCGAAGAAAGGCCAGCCCAAAAGGTTTTAGCATTCAAATCCGGAAAAGAGGCAATGGAGGAGTTCTTGGAAATGGAGGAAGAGGAGGTCGGGAACCAGTCCTGCAAGTGCGCTTGTAAAAGAAAGGTAACATCTCAAGTAAAACCTTATACCAGAGGAAAAGAGATAACAGGAAACGAATATTTTGATAACAATAATCAGTTACCAAGGAGACAAAGTATCCAGTGAAAAAAAGGACAAAAACATCAAAATCAACCAGTCCAGTCACCAATAAAAAAAACTCAACTCCAGTCAGATTATCGACAAGCGGACTTTGCCAGGCAAAACCAAGACTTAACCTGTCTGTTGATTGCGACAACTTGTCAGATGACGGAGCAGACGAATCAGCTGTGTCAGTAAACGGTCTTTCCCCTCTAAATTTAAATGATTTGCCGAACTTTAATATATGATAATCGCTAATCAAACTAACTTTCATATTGTTTATCCAAATACTATGTAAATTACCTTTAAAATGTTCATTGGGTGGGTTAGACGATTTATTTATTATCATGCATGTTTCGGTTGTTTGCACATTTGTTAAAAAAGGAACTGCGCCGTCGTCGGGTCCAAGTCCCAAGTGTCCATTAAAATAAATTAATACTATAATTTTTTACCGCTTCATAGATCTTGATTAAAATATAAAAAAAAGTTTATTATGTTGAAAATGTTCCTTTGTTCCAAACAATATTGTTAAATCCAAAGCCTGATTGATACCTGACGTTGTTGATAATCGTAGCTAATTCCCTGCAATATCCAATGTAAGTCACGTGGTTTCCGATGGCAACCATCCAATCAAAAATCCCGAATATATGAAGCCCAGCGTCTACTCAGAAAAGTAAGGTCAGCACTATGTATAACGTGTTTTTCATGTTTTTTTCTATTGTACATTTTATAGCATCGGTTCTTGTGATGATAACTATTGTGACACGAGTGATAGAATAAGAATTTTGGTCGCCACGGTTAAATTTTTGCGATAGTCCTCCCGAAAATATGGACGAACGGCATAATACCATTTATTTGGGCAACATTTTATTTTGCATTTTTACGTTAGAGAGATTTAAATTTTTTCCCTTTTTAACGACGATAATGCAATAACGAAAGGAGTAACACCTTAAACAAGTTAAGCTATACTTTCTGTAAGTTGAACTTTCATTGGCAACGAGCATAACATTTGGTTATTGTAAGTTTTATTCAAAGCGAATGCACTTTGACTGGCGAACAAGCATAGGCGTTCGTTATTGTTATTTTTATTCAAAGCGTATTAAAGTTGACTAAAATTTACCATCAAACACAGGATCACTTCTTTCATAAATTTTGACTTTGGTGATGCGGTATTCATTCCCAAGGTCAACAGTCCACCATGAGTAATGCTCTGCAGCTGTGTGCATGCATGAACCGTGCGCGTAAGCACTATCGGTGTTGCCGTCCACGGCCAACTTTGGTGATCCGCTCCAGCCGATGGAACTTTGATATGCGGGTTTGTGAAGAGCCAGATTCACAAAGGCTGTTTGGAAATATAATCATCAACACAAGCATATGTGCGTTAATGCATTCACGTTATAGATTGTTGAAAAACAACAAAAATGATAGTAAGTTATAGTTCTATTATTAACACAAAAGTCAATGAGGATAAACCTGTCTTAAGCAGCCACCCAAAGAAAAGACAAAAAGTGGCTGCTGAGGACAGGTGGCTGTCAAAGACAGTAAAATTATTAGAACAAAATGTCAGTTTAAGTCCTTTTTAAACTAGCTGTTTAAGACCGGTGGTTGCTATTTGCAGGTGGCTGCTAAGCCAGGTTTCACTGTACGATAAATGAGAAATTTTTAAGTTGGTTAAGGATATGGAGTTTTGGGGATGGAGGGTTTGGTGAGGGTGGGTGGGTAGGTGGGTTATGAGGTTTGTAAGAAAATTGTTTTATTATAGTGCAATAAAATTATGTTATAAATGTACAAGTACATGTCAAATACATAAATTATAACTCACCGCCCAACAGACCCATATTTGTCCTTAAGATAGTGTATACATGTGAATAAGAGATCAAACAAAAATCAATGTAACATATTTTAAGTAAAAATATAATCTAAGAAAAAATAACAGTTTAATTTATTTAAAAAAGTAAGTCTTGAGACAAGAGAATTTAAATATTATCAAAACAAGGTTTCAAGACACGAATTAGGCATATCGCAAAGATCTTACACGTGCAATTTTTGTTACACATATCCCCGTTACAACAGTACACGCATCTTGACGATGAGAGGGAGGCCTGTCGTTTGCCGACAATTATGTTCTCAGACCCTGTGTAAGAAAGCTCCGCACATACCTACACGAAAATCATTTTGACAGTATAATAAATGAAACTGAGCAAACAGTTTCGACACTCGTGTAACTTTTAAACGTATTATTCTTGTCAAATATGAACCGAAATAATAACTAGATGTCGTATGAAATAATTCATTCCTTTAATCATTTGTTTTTCCTTAACTGTCATTTTAATTACGTCAATAAATGATGAACCACATGCGGCATAAATAAAATCACATGCTATTTCGACAAAAGAAATTCGTGTTTTATATTGACTCACAATAGAGCACAGATAATGGTAAATTATATAAACTTATTAATTGGTTCACTTAACCAATGTTCTAACTACACCGATCACATTTGTTTTATTTCTCAGCAAGGATAAGGGATATACACTGCAAACTGAAAATATAATAAGATACATCATTATTTTTCACTTGTTTGTATGAAAAAAAAAAATTAAATTTTCTTCACGCGTTTAGAAACCACTGACATTTAATCAAGGTAGGGGTAAAACCAAGTCACAAAATTGTCGGTAGTGGGTATATTCTTTGTAAACGAAAATTCATTTCTCATTGTTTTAACATGGATTTTTAAGTAATTGTGAACAATTCTATGCAATTCTGCAAAAATGCGATTGTTTAGTTGTTACACAGAAGATTTTTCAGTAGTTTTTGCCGGTTTCAGTATCACAGTGTCTAAGCGTACAGTTAAGCGAAACGGAAGTTGCTGATCTGTACGCCGATGATCACATAGTTGCTTAGAGAAAAAACTGCGACATCGCTTTATTTATTGGTAAATAAACCAAATTTAATGTGCATTTGGACAAAAATATTCCTGTGGTATGTACAACGTTAATTGTTAGTCCTGCTGTGATCATATAGACTTAAAGGAATGGTTAGTATTGTTATAATCCATCATCGTTCCCAACTCGATCAGTGAAAATAGGAGCAAAACATTGAACAAAACGGGACATTTTGGGTTCAAATTTCTTTGTGTAAATATAATTTGGACCATATTTGTGTTGGTATGGGAGAAAATTCGTTTATTAAACTTGTGTACTTCGTTGACCTGAGTTTGAACGACTTAGCAACTTGAAAATGATACTTTCTTCATGCCACTGTAAATGATAAGACTGTACGCATAGTTGCAACTGTACGCGATCGTTAGTTGTGAACAGATGCGTAACATCTGTACGCATAGTTGTCAAACAGATCATTAACAATTTATGTTTCCAGTTAATGCTTTCTGATTATATCGACAGGTTATCATTTTAGCTTCAGTTAACCTTAATCATTCATGCACGAGAACCTGAAAAAATGGCTTTTTTTTCAACAAATTTGCTCATTCTTTTAATAATACAATTGTATAAACAAATAACTGATCTTGGCTTCTGATTCATATTCAGATTTGTTTTTAAATCTCTTGTTAGCTCTTCATGAAAGAAGACGTGAAAAAAACGACTATAGTCCAACCGAGCTATATCAGTGGTAAGACCGTGTAAGATATATAGAGGCCCGCTGTAATGTTTTCATTTATTCTCTGAAGTGCGAACAGTAGAAGCCATAATATAGCTGGACAAATACGCGTTAATACTTCAACCATAGTTTCTAAAGATTTCATAAAATGTTCCAATCAGATTAACATAATCCCTGAAATCTTCCAATGAAAGTCGGCAAAAATGAAATCCAACTCGACATTTTAACGACCTTAAACATAAATTCTTCCTTTTTGAAACTGATTATTTTATTAACCATGCTCTCTCCCCCTCTTTTCTTCTTGACTGTGTGGGGAGGCTGTTTTTTTCTGAATGTGGCAATTCCTGATATGCATATTTCACCTTTTTAGCAGTTGCAGACGTAATTGTAGACTTACTTAACACAGTAACGAAGTGGTGGATTTCCGAGATCTGAAACCACTTAATGGAATTTTTCTGTCAAAGACCAGATAGTTAAAGTCTTTATGCTATTGGATAATATTTGTGCATAATGTATATTTTTGCCAACACAGGCAGGGATTTCAGCAGGTTTATACTAGTTTTTTTTTAATGTCACAATCAGGGGATTTAGGATTTCTAGCAATTATCGGTGTCTTATTTGCAGAGTGTACCAATTCGTTCATATGGTTCAACAGTAAATCAGAGTAAAAAACCTATCAATTTATAGCTCGAAACTTGCTTGTCAGTTCTAAAGTTTTATCATATAAGGTTTTATTTTTGATAAATAATACATTAGATTTGGATGATTCCTTTGATTGATTCCTTTAACAAGTTCTTGCTTCATTGATGCTTTTCAGTTGATCAGTATATGATGCACTTATGATCGCAACTGTTCGTACAGTCTGACATTGAAGTACTGCAACTTTGCATACAGTCTTGTCACTTTCGGTTGCTGCACAGAAAGACTATTTTCTCGATGCTTATTCGTTCAAGCACCGTTCAACGCAATTTTTAGCATTGGAAGTGATTTTTCTTTCACGGGAAGTCAAATACATACCTTTCCAATATATACATTATAAAATATGAGGTCACAAATGCAGATTTTCTCCACTCCTTTTCCCCATTTTGTACTGATCAAGTATGAAAAGATTACAGATTGCAACTTAACTAGCCGTTAGTTCAAGACTTCAAGATCACAGTAATACTATTAAAAAACGATGTTCTTATTATAAAAATAATTTCTGCAAAAAGCACGTTTAATTTGAATATATTTTACAAATAAAAAGCAGATGTCGCGTGTTTTTCTGTAAGCAACCATGTGATCATCGGCGTACAGATCAGCAACTTCCGTTTCGGTTAACTGTACGCTTAGACACTGTGAGTATATTATCAATACAAGTTAAGGTCAATTTTGTGACTATTGGTTTTGCCCTCACCTCGGTCAAATGTTATTGGTTTAAGAAAGCACTAAGGGATTTTAATGGAAATTACAGACAAAGAAGTAAAAATGTTGCATCTTATTATGTTTTAAATTTGAAGACTACTCCAATTCTTTGCGGAGATATTACAAAAATTATCGGTGTAGTTAGAACATAAATGGAACATTGAAAGCCACCGAACTCGACAAATACCAAAATATTGCAGGCACGGTTTTATTGAGGCTGTTCATGAGCTGTAATGGACGTACTGTTCAGGCCGCCCAGCATCCGGTTTAGCGCAACACAATATTAACACAATAAAGATATGAAAATCGTGCTCAACGACCTTCAAAGGGCTATATAATTCATAACAGTACTGATTGAATATAAGTATCACGCATGAGTGTGAGGTGAAGATGGAAAAATCTGTCACCGAGGGTTAACTGTCTTGCGGGAACGAGGCTCTGCTAAAATATTGACATTTACTACCCTTTGCGAACGGCACTACGCCGCGATCACAGCATATGCAACGCTTTTAACCGGCATAACCGGTGTCAATGTAGGAGATTTTGTGGGGTAAGGTAAGAAAATCGCAAAGTTTTTGGTTAGAAAAATTTAAATAATACTCAAACCAATAGGCCTGTACGGCTGTCAAATCATGACTATTTATGATTCCAGTCTTCTCTGTGTCCAGAATACAGTAGTTTGCTCAATCATTCGTGAAAATAGACCACGTTTTGCTGCAAAAGTTGTAAATTTCCTGTTCAAATGTATTTTTCTTGAGCTAAACAGAAGTTTAGTGAAGAATGATGACTGCATAAAAACTGTCTGTATTTGAAGACAACGCAGTGTAAAATTTGTGTGTGTGTTATCTATATTTTACTTACTTCTTGCTAAAAAATGAGAGGCCACGCACCGTACACCGGCACTTGATTTTTTCTTACGCTGCGTATCACGGCATTTTATTCAACTTTAAACTTTACTTTGGTTGTCAAAATCTTTAACTGTTACTTCACATTTAATTGAGCTGTAGTTTGTTGTGTTGGCGTACATTGCAAAACAAAGGTTGATATCCTTAAAAATGCTTCCATCAACAAGCAGGAGCGGATCCGGATGGTATTCTTTGGGGTTGCTCAAACCCCCTGTTGACGCATCAATATTTAATTTTAATGTGAATTATGGCCAGAATGTAGGAATTATCACATAACTACCCCGTTACTGACCCAAACGAACTTCTTTTATGGAAGTCTGATCCGACCATGAACAAAGCTAGCAGAGTATTTAACGCAATACCCGAGTCCGCTACTGATGAAAACCCCAAAAATAATTTGTGAAAGATATATTTATCTGACGTTGTTTCAATAAAAGTTAAATTGAATCATAAATATCTACCCCTTGTTAAGAAGCAGTAGGGTGTGGATGGGGCAAATCAACATTAAGCCTTGTTTCAAACTTTGTCTAGAACATGTTAAATTACCGAATATATTAATGTTTAACATACTTTATGTTTATTGACAACAAATCATTTATAGAAGTCGGTTTAAAGACTAGATTTTGAAAGATCGTATTGCAAAGAATGGAGAGTTTTACAAAAAGACATTGATTTATGTTATATTTGTGCATTTATCTTATTTTTAAGGTGGTATCATTTGTCACAATATACTGTTAAAGTAGGGGGGAGTGTGGTGACCTATTTGCATAAAATTCATGTTATTTAATAATTTTAAATCTTCTTATTACTTCAGATATCAATTATAGGGCATATAAATGTTACAGGTCAATCAGGAATTATAAAAAAATTAGAAATATGAAACAATTTCTCTCACTGAGTGTAGCCTTATTGCCGGTAGCCCAAACTTCCAAATTATCCACCATAGTATTAAACTACAGTCACAGGAAGGTTGTCTTTATCAAGGTTAACAATATCTTAGAATGTAGTTCAATAAACTGTACTAGAACAATAGCAAAACATGTTTCTCCCAGTGACTACAAAAGGAAAATTTGACATTCATGTTTGCATTGTTTATAACTATTGTTCTAGTAAAGTTTATCGAACTAAATTCTAAGACATTGTTAACCTTGGTATAGACAACCTTCCTGTGACTGTAGTTTAATACTATGGTGATAAATTTGGAAGTTTGGACTCCCGGCAATAAGGCTACACTCAGTGAGAGAAATTGTTTCATATTTCTAATTTTTTATAATTCCTGATTGACCTGTAACATTTATATGCCCTATAATTGATATCTAAAGTAATAAGAAGATTTATAATTATTAAATAACATGAATTTTATGAAAATAGGTCACCACACTCCTCCCTACTTTAACAGAATATTGTGACAAATGATACCACCTTAAAATACTTATCAAGGAATCCGTTGTCCGATTTTGTCCAATTTTGGATAGGTTGTTGTTTATACTAAATGTGACGGGTATTGAAAATTTCATTTCTGTTGCAATTTTGCCTACGTTTGACGTATTTGTTCGTAATGTGACTGTGCTAATTATGTTTATTGCAAGTAACTGACTTGACATTTGATGTGTGGTGAGAAATGAAATGTTGTACATTATGCTGTAATCACTTTAAACTGTGTACCAATTGTATGATATGCAGAATCATTGTTCATCAAAGGTCTAAGGTCAGGCATACATAAATAAGAAAAAATACTTTTATAACTTAGAAGTAGTCAAGATCATTCATTTAAATGGCAAAATGAAAATTAGGCACAGCCTTTTATAATCACCAATGGTCTGCGGTAGGTGTCTGTTATTAAAATAGAGAAAACTTAATATTTCAATAACTCATAAAGTAAAGTAAACAAGATACAGTGATGACAATGGCATACATATTTGATGTAAAGCGATTACAGCTTTATGTACATTATTTCATTTTTCATCATAAGTCAAAGGTCAAGTCAGTTATTTGGAATAAACATTAACTATCTTTCACACAGTATTGATTGGCGATTCACCACTGTTTTGCGTGCAATACTCTGATAGCCTTGTTCAGGGTTGGATTAAAGAAAGGGATTCGATTGGGTCAGTCTTATGGTAGTTATGTGATAATTCCAACTTTCTATAATCCCCATGAAAATTTAAATAATGTTATTAAGTAAACATAATCACAAATCTTTCACAAATTATTGATTGGGGTTTTCATTTGTAGCGGACTCTTGAATTGCGAGGCTAGCTTTGTTCAGGGTCGGATCAAAGATTTCCGCACAAGAAAATCGTTTGGGTAAGTTTTAGGTTAGTTATGTGATAATTTCAACTTTCAAATTTATATTCCCCGTGAACATTAAATATTAATGCGCAAAATGGGTGTTTGAGCAACTCAAAATAACACCCTTTGAATCCGGTCCTGCTGGTTGATGGAAGAATTTTTGAGTACTTTGTTTTGCAATGTACACTAACAAAACAAACTACAACTACATTGACGTGCAGAAGCAGTTTGATATTCGGTAACTAAAGTATTTTTAATACCAGCATCGTATAAAATGCCGTGTTACGCAGCGTAGCAAAAAATTAAGTGCCGGTGTGCGGTGCGTGGCCTCTCAATTTTTGCAAAAAAAGCAAGTAAAATATAGATAAAACACACTCAAACTTTACACTGCAGTGTCCTCCAGTGCAAACATTTTTATGCATTCACAATTCTTTACTAGACTTTAGTTTAGATCAAGAAAAAATACTTTTGAACAGGAAATTTACAACTTTTGCAGTACAGAGAGGTCCATTTTCACGAATGATTAAGCAAACTACTGTATTCTGGACACAGAGAAGACTAGAATCATAAATAGTCATGATTTGACAGCCGTACAGGCCTATTGGTTTGAGTATTTTTTTTTTAAATATCTAACCAAAAACTTTGCGATTTTCTTACCTTACCCCAAAAAATCTCCTACATTGACACCGGTTATGCCGGTTAAAAGCGTTGCATATGGCGTGATCGCGGCGTTGTGCCGTTCGCGAAGCGTACCATGTTAGCCAGGGTGTTAACGCAAACCTTTTTTACAAATGACGTCAATAACTTGAATGCATGACGTCACTCACGTGACTCATTCTGCATGGGGGTGTAGGATCGAAATTTACTACACGGACGAAAACACCGGATGACCTGATCTGGTATGCAAGAATGTATGGGGACGCTTTTTACGGCCGCCACACGGCATAAACAGCACTTATGTAGTAATTAAATAGATAAAAAGGGAAATTTGAAAGCCATCGAACACGACAGATATAACTCGGGCTTGGTTTGATTGAGCAGTAATGAAAATGCATATTTAATACTGGTCACGGTCATCAAACACATTCCGATAAGTATCTCCCGTCTGTCAAATGTAATATGAAGCGCAAGTTAAATTTAAAATAACACCAAAACGTTGATACATACCTTATTTTCCTATAAGTATCATTCATGTGTGTTGGAGATCGCGTGGTCCAGCCCGAGTGAAATATGCACAAGGGCGGTAACGAGGCTCTGCCGAGTTACCGCCTAAGTGCATATTAACCCAACATAAGTGAATGATACTTTTTCTTGCATACCGTATTTATTTTGCGAATTTTGGGGTATTTTCCGGTTAATTTATCATTGCACTACTTTTTTATTAAAGGAGCGGAGTGATATACGAGACATTCAATCGTTCTTTCATAAATGCGTAAGACATCGTGACGTCATATAAGGCGCGTGACTCATTCTACATGAGGGAGGGGGGGGGGGGGTGTAGAATCAAAATTTCCTATACGGGTGAAAACACCGGATGACCTGATCTGGTATGCAAGAAACATCTTTCTTAGACCTATCGTGAACTTTACATTTAAATTTAAGGTATGACCATCCTAATGGGCACTATTAAGAATCCAACATCTGATTATTTTTTTCATCAACTGCTTCATACCACTGACTTGTATGCAAAATTTTAATGATTTTCACCGTGTAGTTTTTGAGATTTTTAGCTTTTTTTATTTAAAAAAGTGAGAAAAAACGTGAAAGTATCCAAATTCTTTAATCGGTGACAAAATTTTTTGTTATTGATAAATTCAACCCTAATTTTTTACAGTTTATCCAAAATATGTTATATTTTACTAAACCAATTTAAGATATAATATATAAATACAGAATGTATCTCAAAATGACATTTTTTTACCAAATAAATTTAAAAAATGCATTTTTTTATATTTCACGAGACTAAATTAATGAAAATTGTGCACAATCCTGATTGGTGCAATATTAAAAAAATTACCATTTTTAACTACATACCTTAAACAAAATTTAAACAAAATTTCAGAGAAGTTTACCGTCCAGTTTTAGAAATTTTCAAATTGATGACTTGAATAAACACTATTCTGATAGCGAAAACCCCTTTAATCTTGATTATTTTGCTTATTTTAGTTTAAATCATGAGAATTTTATATTCAATGACAGAATTACACTGGAAAAAAAGAAATATGCCAATTTTTTAAGCTCTAGGCTTACAAAAAATAGCTTCCAGTGGGATTTGAACCCTGGTCCTCTTGCATGACAGAACTCTAAGCTAATTTACTACTATAGTTACCTCCCTTGGATACTCTTCTTGATATAGGTATTCATTAGGATGGTCATACCTTAAGCAGTGCAAAAACTGCAATAATTTAAGGTACAATGCTGCAGACTTTCTTTAACACTTTATGTGAAAACGGAACGTAATTTGGTTTTACGTACGTTGATATTTTCACATCCCGACCAGAAGTAGAAAATTCCATGAGGGGCTGTTATCTCTTGTACGCTACACACCTGCAAAATTATAAATATAATATTTATTACTTACTTCAAATAATATCATACAACAAAGTTTCTCGGTATTATGTGTGTTAGTAATAATTCAAACTGCATGTATCGCACTAATACTTTCCTCTGCTATACTTACTTGCCCTCTTGTAATATTCTATCCCCCCCCCCCCCCCCCCCTAAAAAGTCTGAGGCATTCCAAACTTCTATCCCCCATCCGTCCGTCCGCTCTGCTGTTTCTACATAATGTGTTTTGATGTTGTTCTGATTACTTACCTGATCGGAACTGCAGGTCTCCGAATGTCGACAGTCTTCTGGGTTGTTCGTTTTGTCACAGGAAAAGCATATGGGGCCGCTGGCTACTGCAAGAGTTGGTAGAGAATAAACACTTATCATGAACATGTACAAGGAAAACTTCACCGTTTGTCACATCATTACGTAAGTTTTTGAAAATCGAGTTGTAACACAATTACCATATTTAGGTTTATCTTCAAGTTGGGTTGTATTTATTTTCGATGTATATATTTATAAAAAATGCTGTTTAATCACTGTTAATGTAATACATTTCAGAAAATATTATTGTCTGACAAGAAAAATAAATGTCAGCATGAATCTTACCTTGACCCTCTGTATACTTTAAAGTTATCAAAACCAAAACCAAGGTCCAAAATATTTCTGAAAATAAAGTTTTAAAGACCAGTTATAGATCTATATACGTATATCTATGAGATTTATGGACGATGACATTACTCAAGAATATAAACAATAGTAAAATTTAAATGATAGTGTATATTTGCATACTGGGACTTAAACCCTTACCATATGGCGACAACGCCTGACCATGCAAATCCAAACACGCTACGTTCTAGCCGGGACAAGCACAAAAAGGTCGCGCGGCTAAACTTGTTAAACGTTATTATAATTACATGTCATCGGTAACATATTAAGTGACTGCCTATACGTAAGGATAGACTTTCTATTACCGCCCCACGCACAAATAGCGCTACTGTGACTTTTCAAATGACAGCAAACTACTAGTACATGGCGACTCTATGCCACGTTCTGATTATATGAAGACAATTATTAGAGGGGTGGGGGGAGCTACGGAAAATGTTTATCTAAGTTGTCACTATTTTAAAAGAACTTACAATAATCTATTATTTGTTAATAAGTTTTGAGCAATATTACGTGAACCAAACTGCGAAATTCATAAAAAGCAAGGTCGTCTGCATAACTTTATGACTTATTTTCATAGATTGGCGTTAGCTTTCCAAAGACACATTTCCTCACATCGTTGAATACCCCCGTTTGACTCTATAACGTGACTCTCCATACGTGACGACTGGTGAGTAACGCAAAGAATCAATCTTGGATATCCGATTTCTCCCTTGGCGCGCACCAATTGTTAGGCCCTAAAAGTTTTTATTGAGCATGGAAACTCAAAGAACATATATATTAACAATAAAGCATAACATGGCTAGTTTGATAATTACAAAATACAACGGGAACCGTTCCTTGTAATTTTAATTATATTTTTGCACCTGTAAAATGCCCATAATCAACCATCGTATAAGATCAGGGCTGAAAGTTATAAAACTGAGATTGGAAACCAGTCTCAAATCTCAAGCATCTGTTTGGCTGAAATGGCGACTGGTCAGATGCTTGAGATTTGAGACTGGTTTCAATGCTCAGTTTTATAACCTTGGACACAGAATTGTACTCTGCAGAAGACATACTAACCTTTAACAAACGCAGTTTTCATAACGTCCATGTTCTCTTGTATAAGCAACTCTACAAATTTCCTCTTATCTGTTATCTAAAATGTACTTGACAACATAGCACTACATGTAACGAAATATTTCCACAATATACAGGCGTATATTTCCACAATAAAGGAGCGTTTGTCATAAACGAGAATAAGTCAGGGTAAGGGGATATTAAAAGAATAACAGGTTACTGTTTTTGATAACTGGTGATATCAGAAAAGGCCGATATGGTCTCTGTCCGTTGTTAGGAGAGTATTGTGCATTCCTATTACTGCCAACGAACAGGCTCAATCAAACACAGCCTGTAATATTTTGATTATTTCTCCTGCAAGGTCGTTTTCAAATTCTTCTGTTCATCTACTTACTTGTGCCGAGTAGAGTACACTACCGAAGATAATATAACTAAATTTGGAGACCAGTCTCAAATCTCAAGCATTTGATTACCTAAAATGGAGACAAATCTCCATTTCATCCAATCTTTGCTACAAAAAATAGACAAAACAATCATTAAATAAAAATATCGATATAATTATATACTTGTAGCCCCGAATGATATATATCTGAATGATGGCCCATGATATATCGTGCAATAAATCACCAGAAGATATTTATTATTTAAATTCTAAATAACTGTTTTTATCAATTTCTTTTGCAGAATGGTTACTTGAAAGTGAACACGCAACAGATGTCGAAATGATGCCAGTGGCTGAACTTGATGAGATGTTGCAGATCTTTTATGCTTCTCTTCAAGCACAGAATGGAGTTGAATATCAGAAATCATCATTAGTTGCAATTAGGGCTGGGATGAATAAATAGGTATCTCACCAATCCTCCCTTTTCTAGACAGATATGCATAATGAGGGATCGGGAATTTATGTCTTCGAATCAGGTCTTAACTGGCAAAATAAAATCTCTGAAAAAGGAAGGCAAAGATGTGAATATACACAAAGAAATCATCACAGATGCTGACATTGAAAAACTGTATTCCAGCAATGTTTTCTCTGAAAGCAGTCCAGAAAGCGGTGCGGGTTCGCTCCCAGCCACAGGCACTATAATTTCAAAACAAAGTCATTTATGACATTATTTGTCAGTTTGGCAGACGTGGCAGAGAAGATTTACACCAGCTACGCAAAGATTCGTTTGTCACATGTGTTGACTCCAGTGGTGTCAAATATGTTAGAATGGCATACAATGAAGCAGACAAGAATCATCACGGTGTTGATAGTAGAGAGCAAAATAAACAACCACGGATGTACGAAGATCTAAGTAGCAAATTCTGCCCAGTGCGATCATTCCTCAAGTACACAGAAAAGCTAAATCCGAATTGTGGGAGTTTTTTTTCAACGACCCCTTACCAAAGTAGGAAGTGCAGAGAGCGTCTGGTATGCAAATGCACCACTTGGCATTAACAAATTATACAACTTCATGCCTAAATTATCAATGGAAGCAAACCTGAGTCAAAGATACACCAACCATTGTATAAGAGCAACGGTTTCTTCTCGTCTACACGAGGCAGGTTTTTCAGATAGATCAATCATGTCGGTCACTGGCCATAGAAATCCACAGAGTTTAGTCATACATTCGGCCATCTGAAGCTGAGCGAAAACAACTGAGTTCTACTCAGAGCTTGGGGTCCATTCAACTCGGTATGAATACGAGTTCATGTTCTCAATCAACCAATATCGCTAAGGAAAACCAAGGAGCTACAACTATTTCATGCACTATGAACAAATCACTTGATATGAATGTTCTTCGAGACTCGCGTGCATTACATATGTTTTCTGGAAACATTTCATCCAGTACTATTAACATCTATCAGATATTCAAAACAGACAATTGACATGAAAAGTGTAGATATGAAATTGTTCCCTTAAACAGTTGAACTTCATTAGAATTGTTACCAGAAATAAGTTAACAGTATTTTTTAAAACTGTTAGTATAGCATTCTGCAGACAATGTTGTTTAATGTCATTTTACTTGTTGACGAAAATGTTAAAAATCATACAGCCTAATGTTTAGTGGCTGCAATGTATTTTAATTGCAATAGATAGAAATTTGATAAATGAAATAAATGTATAAAAAACAACACTTTAATGTTGATTTCATTTCAGCTGCATCCAAATCTGGATTTCATTTTAGATTAAAGAAATGCTTCGTCAGTTCGGTAAAAACAAATATCTTTTATATAAACAGTCCCCATCTTACAACTGATTTAAATAAATCTTGTAACACAAGGAATACAGACCGATAAGTAGTATTGGGAAATCGGTTGCAAATCAAACTATATTATCAGTTGGAATTGGTTATCACTTCCGATGTCATTTCACAGATTATAATCGGTTTTATCAAAGAACACACACCCGAAAACACTTTGTTAATATAAATCATAAATATCTAAAAGGCCATACAAATAATTTCAATCATGACGTAATAATATTGATCAGGACTGCAGGAATATGTTAATTTGTACAGTACATTTAAAGCCAGGGGTATACATCACTTTAATTCGGTTATTCTATGTCGAATAACATATTAGACAATATGATCCATCCCAAACGATAATATGCATACGGCGGTGAACATGGAACATTAAATGCGTTTTTTTTCAGATTAATATCATTCCATGTTCAGCGGCGTATGATGCCCTAAACGAAAAAACTAAGGATGGAACTAAGTAGAATTTTGATAGGGAATCTGAGAATATAAATCCTGCATAACTTTGACGGGATCCGAGCTTATAAATAAATCCTGCATATCAGTACAAACGCCAACAGTTAAAATATAAAAAAAGGAGGAGAAAGCCTTTTAATGATTTGTAAGGTCAGGGTCTAACTCTGAGTCAGGGATCCTACACTAGGACGGAGACTTTCAATCGAGTTCCGAGGTACTGGTGCAATATAACGGTATTTAAAAAGAGACCGAGACATAGCTAGAATCGGAGAATAACCTGCTACAATTTACTAAAATGATAAGGCGTCGCTTATAAATGAAACCAAGTAAAATTTTCCAGCCTCGCTTCGCCTTTTTCTTTAGATCGTCAAAATTGAACTTCCTCCTATTCCCTTACCGCTTTGAAAATGCATATACATGTTAAAACTGTTTGTTGTCCGGTAGTTTATCATTGACATTATAATTCACGGAGATTTTTTTCTATGGTCCATCTGGGGGTAATTGTTTAATGTAGCACCACCACAACCAGTATTTAAAGGTTTAGTGTATTTGACATAATGGTAATATTTAGATTGGTAAAATAGTTAACCGGTATAAACATATCAGTTTACAATAAATATATAGCTTTTTTACATACGTTAAAGCTATTAACAAGTTCAAACTCAGTCTGATCATTTCTATAATTATCACAGTTTAATAACTTTGCGTAGGACATTTATTATATCCATTCAAGAGCAAATGTTTTTTTTTATTGTAAATTTGAAAACAGTCTACAGAAAGACTTCCACAGTAAATGCATGAAAAATAAAACATGCCAATGTCATAACAACTCAAATAACAATGAAAAAAAGAGAAAGTTATTGATAGAAGAAAACACATCAAAGCAACCGTGAGGACCTCAGCTTCTAAAGCTGACATATGTTGTAAGAAACCTTGGAGACAGGCCAGCAATGACCGGTCTTCCAGAGAGTATCGATACAGACGGTATATTGAACAATTTATTTGTGTTTAAGAAATACAATTGCTGATATTATCGAGAGGTCAGTCAGAGATGTATTTTTTATAAAAACATTGAAAATTATCATATCGTTTCAAAGAGTCCTTCAACAATACATTATTCATTTTTTGTTATATACAGTAGTTTCTGACAAGAACTTTTGATCAATAAAAGTTGCAACTGATCATAAATGAGAAATGTAACCAGAAAACCATTATTTTATCACCATTTGTCTAATCTATGATGTATAGTCAGTGGGGTTAAAATCAAAACATGCTCATAATAATTTTTGTTTTTGGGTTGATTGAAATTTTTTTGCGTGTAGTAGCCAGTTGACTCCGACTACAAATTATAAAAGGATAATTTATTCTTGCATACCGGATATGTGTTTCCGCGTGTTTTACCGAAGAAGGAAAATCTTATCTTTTCCCAAGGGAAAAGATACAGGGCACGTGCATATAGGAACTACTTTCGGGACTACTTTCATAAACAAATGACATCATAAAAAATGTGTCGATTTTATTTTTATGTTGTTTTTTTTATCACAACCATTTTTTGTAAAAATATTAAACATATAAAACAATAAGAGTTTTACTTGTCACTTCTTAAAAATATGTACAAAATCAAGAAAAAGGGAGACAAGCATCTTGAGATTACAAACTAAACACAGTAAGAGTTGTCTCCCTTGAAGCTTGAAGCATCTGCACCTTCTGTAACAATGTCAACCTGCTCATTTCAAGTTGGAAACCAAGTTCAAGTTGGCCCAGAGGGTGAAAAAGGAAAAATAATTGAAATTTATCGCCCACTGGGTACATATCCAATTTACAAAGTCCATCTGATGACTACAGGTTCAGTTACGACTGCCGCTGTGCATGAACTGGTCAAGGGTATGCCTGACCACGACTTTCAAGATTTGTTTGACTGCTTCAGTTCTGATGCATTTGCTGAAGTACCACCATTGATAGCCAAGCCCTTTCATTTATATTTCAGCGAGAAAGTACCTGGACATGGAGAAGTTGAAGTAAAATGTTGAAAAGTTGTTGTTTGTTTTGCTGCTGTTGATGAAATCCCTTTTGTTAATTTCAGTATCTGTTATTGACTTCATCCTCTTTTGCCAGTTAAATCATCATTGTTTGCCATTTAAAATTATGTTTCATTTGCATGAATATTTTTCTATGTATAATTACAACTAGAGATTCTGGTTGCAGGCAAAATAATATTAAATTTATCATAAATACACAAAGTAATGTGTTTTAATAGAAAATAATGTAACATATTTCTTTTTCAAGAAATTTATAGTTGTTTATTATTTGAAATAGTGCCAAATAAAAGTAAAAAAATCTCCTTCATGCAAACTCTCTTTTTTATTGTTATATGTGATATCTTCATTCTTATAAATACTTTAATAATTGTACTAAATTGGTAAGTTACATTTATACATTGAAAAAAACAGTAACAAATTCACATGTTTCCATTTCTTTCTTAAGTAATAAATTGCCGATGAGATGGAATTGTCCTTTCTGGTATATAGCTTGGATATGTTGTTTATCAATGAATTTTTTCTTAATCTTCATAGAGTCATGATGCAGTGCCAGAAACATCCTCATGGGAATTTTACACAATGATAATAATTACATGAGGCGTTTTTATCACATTTCAGATTACAGTCAACTACCCCAGTGGAAAGACATCAGCATTCATATGGCCAGAGCTGCATAGGAATATTTGTAAAGTCATTATGAATGGGAAAGAACTGTGAGAAAGTTATACTTGACTGGCTTGCAAAAGAACATTCAAAGGAGATAATCAACTGTGCAGCTGGTATTATAAGAAATGAATGTAAGCAAGCCTGTAAAAGAGATTCTTGTTCAGTTTTGAGAAAGACTGATTATTGTGGATTGTTCAACTTTACATTGGACTCTTTAGAGTCTGAGTTTCAAGAAAAATGCCCAAGTTTATTACAAGTTTTGGAGTCTGCTGTGTGTGATGTTCCTATACCTAGAAGTATTGACAATAAACTGTACATGGTAATGCATACAAGAAGTCAAGAAATGTCTGCTCTGCATTACCTAATTGGCTTTGTGTTAGCAAGTGGTGGTTGCACACAGAAGGTGAGAATTATATTTAATAAGATAAGTTACATATTTTCCTTTGTGATGAACATAGTTTACCATGCTGTTCTGTTTTATATTTTTTCTTAAAACAAACACATCTTTATGTTTTTTATATATATATAAAAATTAAATAAGGGAAAGAAGACTTAGAGAAATCACCCATTTTCATTTTTTTGCATTACACATGTTGTATTTATACATCTTATCAATTACCTAACTTCCTGTATTGTAGAACATTGATATCCTATCTAAACTTGGTTTGACAGTACATCGCAAGTTGTTGTCCTGGAATGAGATGCTTGACTGTGAAGTCTTAAGTTGTAAACGTGACTGGGAGCAAGGGGGAAGAAGAAAATACCAGCTTGTTGGAGATAATTGGGACAAGGATATATTACCTTCATACCGTACATCAGATAGGAAAACAGTCATTACATGTGTTCAATGTATATGCAATTGTGGACAGGATAATTCCAGAAACTGTTGGGGACTGCAGGCAAAATAACTTCTCAGAGCTTCACTATATTCCATCGCTAGATGAACAAAGGATTCTGCTGAAAGAGTGTGCTTTCATTTTTGCCAGAACAGTCATTGAACACATTCCACAGATGCATACAATTTACAGCAAGATATACCCAGATCACCTAGATCACACATACTCTGATAAATGTGGCATAAAAACTGAACAGGTATGTAAAAATCTGTCCTTTTTTAATTAATTACTACATCTATGAAATTGTTTTTAGCTGTTTTGTTTTCTTTTGACAATGCTCTATTTTTAGGTTGACAGAACCATAAGCTTCTTGTTTCTTTTTCTGCTGAAAATTGGTTAAATAAAAAGGCAGACCATGGTATGCCTGTAATTGAGGCTGCTCTTGTTCTATACTATTTCCACAGACAGTCAAATTTGCCAGCATTGTATGGGATACAACATTCTAAAATAAATTTGAGTAGAGATGATTTAATTTTCTTTTTATACAGGAGTATTTCTAATATTAAAAAGGATGCATATGACACAAGATTTATTCATCAAAACAACATGTGTTGAAGTTTAGTTGAGGTTGATATATTTGCTTCGTTTACAGTATTCTCTTGGTCTGTTTGACTGTAATGAAAACAAAACTCAAGACATCATACAGCTTCTTAAGCATCTTACAGAAGTGTATGTGCCTACAGAAAATGGAGAAATTGTTGAAGCCGTTTTCTTTGGAGGTAAATACAGTTATATTTGACATAACATTCTTCTGCATTTTTTGTTCAAAGATTTTTTTAACAAGTACTGTATTTCAAAGGATCCGTTTTGAAATAATATTATGAAATTTATTTTTGCATTTGAATTACAAGCAAACATCTTCATTTAGGTGACAGACTGACTGATGAAAGGGTACAAGGTGCTCAGATGGCGATGAAAAATGCAGACAGTCCAAGGGGACGTCTAAAAGGATTCATATCCAAAATAGAAGACTTTCATAAGTTAATGAATTTCTTGGAGGCAAGTAGAATACTGTGAAATTAATGAAACGTTTTGTTCAATAATATCTTAAAGAATGTGCAAAGTTACATTCAGAAAACAAATTTAACAAAACATTAAATCTTATTCAACATTTACTCTGCTGACTACAACTCTTGAACTGTAATATATTTACAGTAAAACTCATCATTAGGACTACCCTGAAATTACGAGCACCTCAGTAATAAGGTCATAAATCCAAAGTCCCATTTTATAGATGTTCTACCTCAAAATTAAGACAATATCACAATTAGGGCCACATTTGTCCAGTCACTGAGGTGGTCTTAATACAGGGGTTTCACTGTATATCTACTTTTGCAACCAGTGCAGACCATTATCAGTGTTAAAGGTTATGCAGTCACAGCATGGTCTTTTAGTCTGTAATTTTACTTAAAGCATCATTTTTCTGTTAAGAGGATGCAGAAGTCTTTTTTTTTATAATATTATGAAGGTAGTGAGGGTTAAAGGTGTAGACTGCGCTTTTGCTTTAGGAAAGTTAAGATTTTTCATCAAAATGTTACACCCTAAATATAAATTACATGAAGTTACCATACATTTTTCAGGCTATTTTCAAGCTCACATACAATACACAGTACTGTGGAGAGAGAGGGACAGTGGCGTACTACAGGAATGTATTAAACTACAGGAATGCCAAAGGTGACATAAAGAATGCCTACAGAGCATACAAGATGATGTATTATGCAATTTTAGACGCTATCATTGTTGATATGTTTCTGGACTTTTTTAATGTAAGAGAGGAGGAGAAAGTAATCCCTTTGCCAAAAAATTTTAATAATAAGTTATCAGAAGAGAAAAATCAATGGCTTGATGATGTATGTACAAAACTTGTCGAGAAATGGTTCTTTGAAAATTCGTTGGATATTTGTGCCTCAGTAAGAGAAGGTTTAGAAGACATTTCAAACTCTGAACACTATTGGGTTGCTAGTAAAGAAGATGGTAGATATAAGTGCCATTTTTGTGACAAAACATATGCTTGTGTTACATCATTAAAGGTACATGAAAAAAAACAGGCATGATCATGTTGAAACTGGCAAAAAAAGCAAAAAGATGATGAGAGTTCAGATCATGATGAGGTGCAGGATTACATTTTAATGTTATTTAAATTGGTCTTGTTGCACAAAAACTTGGATAGTGCTGTAGATATGGGAGACGGGGAAAGATGTGTTCGATCAGCAAAGTATGAGCTGCCTATATATAACAAGACTAATAAAGTTAAATATGCAATAGGCTCTATCCAGTTGACCGCACTTGCAGAAGAGTTACTACCTGCTAAACAAAAAGTGCGATTTATAGCAAACCGATTTGTAAATCTACAAGGAGGAAAACATTGCACTCGATGAGTATCTAGAAATGTTAAACAGAGATTCTAAACTATCTTGTTCAGGGTATAAAACCAAAAAAAGTATTATTAACCACTCAAAAGAATATCCTCTTTTAACAAAAGCAGTAAAACATGTTGAGGAAATCAGTAACATTAGAAAAAGTAAAGGTTTTCATCATATTCCGGAGTACAAAAATGATGTTAGTAAAATATTGAATGATTTGTTTCAGTTGGGTGTTCTTAATCATCAGATAAGAAAGTGTTCAATAAAAAAGGTTGACAGAAATCCATATGTGAATTGTACATCAGGTCTTGTAACTATGATTCATAGGCATAGACCATTTACCCCATACAGAAGACTACGGGATCAGCATGTGTAGATAACGCTATTTATTTAGCCGTTTCCATGTTGCTGAAAAATGTTTTGCATAATTAACTGCCAATGTACATACAGATGTACAGCCACAATATGGTCTGCGCTATTACCTTTTCATTTGTGTCCTTGCACATGTACCCATGTCAACAGTAAATGGAACTTTCCAAAGCAATTGAAATGCAGACACATTGGCTTGCCACACTCCTTCCAATCCTATTCATCGACAAAAAGAAAATTATTAAAATCTCAATAAAGGCCAAATGCCATTCAATGAAACTTGGCATAAATGAATGTTACTAATGTATCTTTATTTTGCATACAGTAAGACACTTCAGAAAAGTAAAGAAACCAAGCTAGACCTTAAATTCCTTTTACATAAATTTCACAAAAACTAAGCGATACAAAACATCACTATAATTTCCCTTGTGAACGCAATGATACTAACAAGAAATAACAAGAAAATGTTGTGCTCTGTAAAAAAAAACGTTCAACTACTAAAAGAGAAATCACTGATTGTCATCCATTTATGCGACCAGGAAATTGAAGGTCAAACACACTTTTACTAATATCTCGTAAAGTTTTCATATGTAAGTCACGAGGACACAATAAATTGTTTTCAATATCATATTACTCATGTGGGCATTTCAAATGATGTTTTGTGTTCTTTAGTTTTTGTGTAAATAGAAGTTTAGGGAATATAGATCTCTCTTTTTTTGTTTACTGTTCTAACGTGTCTTACCATATGCAAAAAAAGGATACATTAATAACATACATTTGTGCGAAGTTTCATTGAACAGCATTTGGCCGTTATTGAGATTTTGATAATTTATTTATTTTTATCGATGAATAGGATTGGGAGGAGTGTGGCAAGTCCTTAAGCTAGCTTTATATAGCACGAAACATGAGTGAGGGCAACAATATTAGGATTGACATTGAGCATAGGCCAAAAACATTTAAGGTGGTAACTGAATGCAGATATTAGTCAACCTGCCTACAAAGACACAACTAATCAATAATGGTCTTTTTCAAAAGTGGTCTTTTTTTAGGTTGACTGTATACTATGAAGTCTTTTTTTAGGTTGACTGTATACTATAAAGTATATAAAACACAAAATATCATCATAAGTTCATGAAAAATGCATTAGTCTTAAAAACATGTTATTTTCTTTACAAAAGTAACTTTTAAAGAGGCTGAATTTCATAAAACACTTTACAGAAAAAAATCGTGTCACTCATTTCCATTATCTTATCATATTAAACTAGGTGCTTTTTGTTAAACAAGAAAAATTCATATATCACTACATGTTTGTAACATTTTACTTTTTCATATTTATTACATGAATCTGAGTGCAGCTTAAATGTTATTTACCAAGTACATAATACATGTAATTAAACAATAGTTTTTATGTCATGCAATATTTTTATAAATGGTAATGAATATGCATACAATGTTATGTTCCTTTGCATTGAACAAATGATGTAATAAAGACAATAAAATCTTTTGTTTTTTGTTTCGTAACGAGGTTTCTGATTGGTCAAGTTTGACGTCATCGGCTCATTAATATTTATAACTGAAAGGTCACTTTGAGGCGACCTTTATAAGGATGTTATCAGATCTTCGTAGCGTAGAGTATTGAAGCGTAATCAAAGATCTGATTTTAATGAGATTGGCTGGTACATTTGTGAATTATGATCAGGATCTGCACTGTTAGCTTAATGATTTATTAGTTTTTTTTCTGACCAAAAAGCAAACTTTGTAGATCCTGATTAGATGAGACAGATGTGGCAGCTGATCTGGATCTAAACAGTTAGCACACGAGATAAAAAAGCATATATATAGAAGAAAGGGTAAACACATTGTTTCACATAAACAGTCTCAAGATATAAACTGTTTAAAACAATACAGTTTTTCTGAGTAGCACATAATAAAGTTAAAATGATTTTGTATTTAGGCATTTGAAATATCATAAACACGCCAAGATTATAATAATAAGACAATATTATCGACCAATCGAAATTTGTTGTTTTATCACTTTTGATGTTTGATGTTTACAAACGTTTCTGCTTTTAGTTTGGTATTTATGCATTTTTTTTGCGGGGGGGGGGGGGGGGGGCGGGAGGGTAGATACATCTTTTGATTGCCAAAGAGAACAAAAAATATGAAAATTAAGATATTATAATGATGTTTGCATTTTTCATTAATGTTTCCAGTTGTAAAAAACACAATAAACTAAAATAATTATAAATACTGACTTCCCAGTTTTGGCATTTTCTTTCAATACATATGTCCTTTCAAGCCCACAAACTATTTTCAATCCCAAATTTGATTCGCAGATACCTAAAAGAGAATAATTATGGGACTACAATTGCACATGGACCTGCCTATGCAACTACAATGTTGGTATTTTCAACTAAAACAAAATACCTAAAAAGACAAGGTAAAGGCCAGAAACCGAAAACTGCTGCTCCCATCAGTGATGCCAAAATTGAAAAGCTTTACAGCTTACAGTTATTGGGAGCATCTACACCCGAGTCGCTCATAAACACTCTATGGCTCAACAACTCCGTTCATTTTGGTATGAGAGGAGGAACTGAACATAGGCAAGTCTAACTAAGGCCACCCAAGCCAATGTTGATTAGTCTTTAAACCACTTGTTACATATTTACAAATAATTTACTGGTATACCTAAAAAATATTTTTAATTGTTTTCATCCCGAATGTTACATATATACCATCTTATAATGAAAATGCTGCGAATGCAAAGTCGAACACTATAAATTAAAATGAATTACAGAAAATTCCTCTGAATTCAATGGTTCAATGTTTAAGTCGGACAGATTTTCACATCTTGCCCAGGGCTTTTTCAGCTAGTCTCACGGGGCCGAAAATAGGCCCCCTTCCCAATGCCAAATAGGAGCCATTTTTCCCAATTTCAAGAAAAAAATCCCAATTTTAAGAAAAAAAATCCCATTTCAACAGAAATAACTTATTTTGCCTATAAAATAGAAACATACAAGAGAATCTATGTAATCAGGTTTTTTTTTTCAAATTACAAAATTAGTTTGTTTACTTTTGATCAGTGATCTGTTAAACCTTCATTCCTTGAATCTATGTATGCAACCTGTTTAAAACCACTAGATACCGTGTAACAAATTCCCAATTTGAACAGGGACCTTTTTCCCAAAATACCCCTGAAAAAGCCCTGTTGCCTGACCAAATGTCTGACAATTTTTTCAACTTTCGGGAAGTCTTGAGACCTTTTTCCCAATCCCCACTCCCCGCCTGAAAAAGCCCTGTAATGATACCATTTAAACTGTAGAATTTCGTTATTAGACAACTGATGTGGGGTGACATAAACCTATGTTACGATGATGAGCTGCAATCAGAATATTTAGAGTTTAACGAGAGACAGACCAAGACGAGAACGGGTATAGATTTAAACAACATCAAGTTCCAAAAACCCAGAATGTATACCACCTGAAACGACAGATGCCCAGTGTTAACATACAAAATATATGCGATCACAGACCTGATAATTTCTCAGGTATGAATCTATTGATCAATTATTGATGATAAAGGTACAAATACACTGGCAAATCTACTATTTGTAGATACTACACTTACTGTAGACCACTCAAATCATGACAACTGTACCAGAAATTTATTAGTTCGAAAGTGAAAATTACCTTTAAAAATATGTATAGAATAATCTTCAGAATTTGTAATTTCACAACAAGGATAAACAAAAAATGCTAGAGGCCGATATTCCACAACCCAATCCAAAATATAGTATTTTTTCCCAACTCAGACGTATAATCTTCCCAAAATGCTAGGAAGGATGTACAAAAATGGTTCAAACTCGTCTGTGGGGAGTTTGAAAATTCAGGTTTGAAAAAAAAGTGCTTTAAAAATCTAAAGAAGTTGAAAATACTTATTACTATTCAAATTTATAAAACTACCCGACATTCAATGATTTTTCCCCCAATTTAAATATCGATAGCACATAAATAAATTTGAAAGGCCAGGACAGGGAAGAACCTAAATTTCAGATGAAAAGCCCTTTAATGATGTCGAAAGTTATGACAGAAAAATTCAATTTTTTTATGTGAAAATTTAGAAAATTTGTTCACTGCCTTAATATTGATTACTAATAAAATTGTGTGTTCCAATGTAAAAACATTATTTTTTTATGTTTTTAGTGGATGATTTAGTCATTTATAAAAAATGTTAAAAAATGATCTTCCACAACGAGATAACAGTGAACATCACTTATTTCAACAAAACATATGCATTTTAGTATAATTCCCTGGAAAGCATATCATAAATTACATGACTGTAGTTACAAAAACCGCCTGAACAATTTTTATATTGAAAAAAAAATCTGTATATCAAAATTTACATTACGCGTACAATTCGGGAGAGTACGAAAGGCAGTATGAAACATTTAAGTGGGAATCGGCAATTCATAGTCAGCTGGACTATTAATTATCTAAACTACACAAGCGTCGTTAGAAACTGTGAGAATGATAAATAAAAAATAAAAATAAAACCTGCCACCCGCCCCAGCTTTTCCCAAAATTAGGATAAGAATCTAGGGATTTATTTTCTATTGCCTTAAAAAAATGGGATAAAAACTATTTGTTTCAAGTGTTTGTATTAATATTTATCATCTTTTAGAGGTTGCATTTTGCCTGTATGTCTAAAGATAACAGCACTTATCAGTAGATTTTTTCTCTTTCAGGACCAGACCATCCATTTTATCTGGCAACTGTCACCAATTCACTCAGCCCTGGACCCAACGATCAATGGTTTGTTCTTTGTCCGATTGGGAAAAACAAGCTGTATTCCCTAATGAAGCAGATGGCTTTGAAGGCTGGTCTCAGCACTGCTGACCAGGGGCAGGGAAAGAGGTTAACCAACACCAGTGCTAGAAAGGCACTCTGTCAGAAGCTTATTGCAGCTGATATTCCGGATACAAGAGCTACCACATCACTGGACACAAGAATCCATATTTACTTAATTATTATTGTACATTAACGAATGTCCAACAGCGGGAAATCTCAAATTTGTTGTCCACAACTGCTCCCTCAGTTCCTAATGTCAATGATACAAATCGCCAGCGGAAATTCTGTCACAGTTCCACACCAGCTCTGTCAGATCATCGTATAGCCAATTTTGTTCAATAATTGTAAAATCACTGGCGGTGTGTTTAATATTTCGTTTCATCGCAAACGTAGCCACTCAGACACAGAGTCTGACGAAAGTGATGACTAAAAACGCTCCAGAAGGCTGTCCCACATGTGCAGTTTACCCGCTAATTGAACTGTCTAGAACGATGATCTGCAAACTGTAACTGTTGAAATTTGATGTTAAACCGTTTATAATGTTGTTCTGTGTTTGAACTGTTGAAATGTTAGCAATAAATCTTACTTTACAGCAAAAATCCTTTTAAAAAATCCGCGATGTGTCCCATGTGCTCTTCATAAGCAGCCATGTTTGAAATGTGCAGCGGATGAATTTTTGTCGATTGAAAATGTATAAAATTTAAAAATGAAAGTCCTGCATTTATTAAAATGTTGGCTTAAAATGATTCATTGCGTTACGTTGATCAATTTTGAATCGAGCGACATAGTCTTAAAACGTTTAGAAAGCGAAATAGTTCTAAAAATTCTAGCCGACCAAAGCACACATCTAGATGTCTATTACGTCATGGCCGTACGCCTGATCCAGACATATTTCAGAATTTTCACATATTTTTCTGATTCTTAATACCAAAATTGCCAACCAATAAAATAAAAATAATTTAAAAGCTGTTTACCTAACACTGATAAGATAAAAATACGCTGTAGATTAAGAACTGTTTTTTATGCACGTAATAATAGTTATGCGGCATTTTCATTCTTATTTTCTTCCGCAAAGAGGTCTCTCATGGGGAATTAAGCGTTATTTCGTAAATATTGTGTTTCATCACATTTTAATTGTTTTTTAACTTTTAAAAATAAAACAGAAAAGGTTGGTATGCAAGTAAAAGTATCTTACAGTGGAAGACGCTAAAGCTCGGTTCCTCCTATCCCCCGCTGTCCCTCGGGTTGGGAAAACCCTGTCTTCCACTCGCGGTCATGTAAGATACTTATAAGTTACAATATGTTTATATTTTATCATTAGCTCAAAGCGAGTGGGATTACGTGATAAAAGCAGACGAAATAGGCCCAAGATCATAAAACTGTGATTAGAGAAAAGTCTCCAATCTCAAGCATAGGTGCCTGAATTGTCCCCAACTGGTCACCAGGTTTAGTTTTATAATCTTGGACTAAGCAGTGTTGCTTAGGAGGGATAGATGAAAATGGAACTTTCAATGCCAATGAACACGACAAATATCCGGTTTGATTGAGCTTGTTCATGGGTATTAATAGAAATGTATATTAGTGCACTCGCCGCCTGGCCCCGGGTTGAGCACAACTCAATATTATCACAAATACAGTACAATTTCGATCTATCCCGAACGATGGTTTACATATGGCGGTGATCATGGAACCTTCAACGTGGTATTTTCAGATAAATACACTTCCATGTTCAGCGACGTACGGTCAGAACATTGTTTCATACGATTATTTAGAACTTCAAGAAGAAAAGGGGAACAGTTTAATCTTCCAATTCAAAACGCAGTATTTTATGTTATTTTAATTGCAGTTCTTTTTATTGATATTTGCGATTTGCAAGTAAAATTGAATATACAACGAAAGTGAAACCTAATTGTAAAATTAATTTTATTGACAACTGGGCTAAACTTGCCATTATGATAATGTTCAGCTTCTAATATTCGATTTTGAGTAAAAGAATGTTTAAATTAACGTGTCTTAAAGTTGAGAGTATTGCAGCTTTTTTATGTCTCGCTGATATTTCTACGCCAGTCGCAGATTTGGCGCCAAAACGGAATGGATTCCGTGTTTTCTAAGCGTTCAAAACAAATCCTCGACTTGATTAAATGTTTCTGATGTTTAAAGCTTTCCTAGTATTAAATGTTATCTTAATGACTGTTAGTTCGGTTGATGTAACTTGATTTTGTTTACAGAATGATATATCTGGCGACATTTTATTTAATGGTGATTCCAACTGATATTCCAAATCAAGATTTACACGTTTTGATGATGTTTACAGATTTATTTGAATAACCAAGGGATTTTTGACCAGACACATTAATTCACAACTTGCTATCCATTATCCTTATTATCCGTTACAATGAAGGTCATATATAATTTAAAACGTTTTCAATGAATTGAATGAAATTGCACCAGGCCCCGAGATCATAAAACTTTTTTCAGTCTGACTCAAATCTCAACTTTTGAGACTGACTCCAATCTCAAACCCTAAAATGGAGATCATAAAACTTTGGAGACTGCCTCCTATCTCCAAAACTGTCTGAGACTTGTGATTGGTCCGAACCTGTCTCAAAACTCAATCTCCATTGTCAATATGGCTGCCCATATTCGTGTCGAGAGACGCCGGAGAAGATTGCAGGTTATTCCTCGGCCTCGGTTATTTAGAGATCGCTCCAATCCGTTAGAGGATCTCCCAGAGGTTGCGATTTTAAGAAGATTTAGGTTTTTACCTGATACGATATATTTTATAATGAGTATTCTGCCCGATTAAAGTGCATCCACAGGGAGAAATTTACTTATACCGCCAGTTTTGCAATTGCTGGTAACACTTTATTCAATTCCCTACCGGTATCCAGGCTGTTTCTACGAAAGCCGCCTTTGCCAAGGTCGCAGGTAATGTATTATTGGAAATTCCAAGTTTGTACAATTCTGATTGGTCAGTGTATTTATATAACGAAAATATGCCCGCATTGTTTAAATGTACCAGAAGCCAAAAATCAATACCCCGCTACCTCAGTATATAATGATTTATTTCTTATAAATGTATATAAAGTTTGTGAACAAATGCATCTTTCGTTTTTGTTTTAGACAAAACAATTTATTAAATCAGTTTAAGCACGTCATGAAAAATTACGGTGCTTTTCAAATTTAGGTGCTAACGGAATAGAGGTTCGGCGTGTGTTCTGGGTGATATTCAAAATACAACTCACTATTTCCAAAGTCTGGAAGAGGTTTTGGAACTTGTTTAATAATTTCATATATAAATAAATGTTTCTCTCTCCCCTCTCTCCATGGATCTCCCTAAACTCTCTTCCTCACATTTCCTTAGGATAAAAACTGATCAAAGGTTAATAATAGACTTATACATGTTAAAGGTGTAAGTGATTTGTTAACAATAATCACAAGGTTCCAACATTTAATTGTGAAACACAACTCAAGACAATAGGAACAAAAGCAATGATGAAATTCATCTAGCCCCGATTTCTCGAAAATACTTTTATGTATGCTAGTCCTGCCGAGCGCGTTATTAACTTGCGCAGTCTGAGCACGTTAATAACACGTACTTTCATTAAGCAAAAAAAACAAACAAAACAACAACAACAACAAAAACGCGCTCAGCAGAAGGATTAAGCAAGCGCTTGAGCACGTTATTTGAGTCAACGTTGTAGTTGACTTAAGTAAGTTATTATCTCTCAAATACGGCTGCCATACAGCGTCGTCTGCACCGTACAAGAGAATTAGAGATCCTATCCAACGGGTGTTTAAGGATCGATCAAACACTCTAGAGACTTTCTCTGCTTCGGAAATATTCCAGAGATATCGCTGGATACCCTCCATCTATCGTTATTCTGACGAATATGCTTTTACCTACTTGGAAAGATTAACAGGACGTTCTTGTCCTCTTCTCCTCTACTCTCCGTGCTTGTTACTTTGCATTTTCTTGCAACGGGTGTGCATTATCTGGTAAACGGCGATATCCACGGCATTTCTTCCTCTTCTGTATGTAGAGCCATTCATACGACTGATCTTCTTCTGTCTCGGATTGCATTACAAAGGAATTATAGACATACAGGCAGTAAAGTAAAATAATATTGTTACATAATCTACACGGAAATGAAGTTGATTACAGTGAGGTTGTTGAATGTGACCTTGTGCAGTGCGTCATTACACTTACTTTATCTTTTGGAGTCCAGCCATCAACCACAGACCAGTAGACCGCAGTTTCTAGCCCGATTCCTCTGCAAAACAATTCAAGTTGGTCGACAAGCACTTCCGTCATCATTTTAAGAATTTCCAGCTGGGGGCGAAACAACAACCCCCAGTGGATAAAGGCACAGACCAGCAAACTGTCCCTTAACTAGTCTGGGCAGTCGCTTCAATTAAACCATGTCACTGAATCATGAGGTAATAAAGATAAATGATATGTTTCACTTTCAGATTTCCCCAATGTTACTGGAGTGGTTGACGGAACAACGCATGTTCGGAAACAAGCTCAGTGGAGGACACTGACGGAACAACGCATGTTCGGAAACAAGCTCAGTGGAGGACACTGTCAATTGAAAGGGGTATCACACCATTAATGTGCATGTAAAAGGAAGATAAAATATGCAAATTAATTTTGTGTTCCTGTACCTATATGCTACCTTTTCACAAGTTTTTAATAACACTTACTTCTGGACCAGTCGTTTAGTAGGATGTCCCAGTAACAAATATTTTGTAAGATCGCGATAACGAACCTGTGTAAATTGATTCATTTATCTATGAGGTTTTCCTGTAAACTTTTTAAAAACAGGAGAATCTGTGAGCTAATTTACTACTGATACCCCCGCTTTGAGAAATATGACTTTCAAAATGTAATTTGCATTTTTCAATAAAGATGCCCTTTAGTTTATGTAATGGCACCTATATAGTGATAAAGATACCCTTCGGATTGTGTAGCGCACCTGTATAGTAACAAAACCTTAAAATAGTCGGTAAACAGGAGGTAGATGAGCAAGGAGCATAAAATCGCTATACACCATTTGGGACTATAGGAAACAGCAATTATGTAAAACATCAGGCTGCTGTATGTTAAAAAAATGAAATATGCATATCAGGAATGGCCACATCCAGCATACACAGAGTTGCTTAGAACACTGCGAAGGAAATTGTACATGTTCGTCATCAATTTGTAATAAAAATCAAAGTATTCAGAAAACAGGAAGTAGAAGAGGTTGAAGCATAAAATCGCTTTCCATCATATGGGATTATAGGATAAAGCTATATGCAAAACATCAGGCTGTTGCATGTTATAGCTGCTTAGAAAACTGCGTCGGAAATTGTGCATGTTTGTAATCTATGTGTAAAAATCTCAGTATTCAGTAAACAGGAAGTAGATGAGCAAGGAGCATAACATTGCTATACACCTTACTGGACTATAGGATAAAACAATATGCAAAACATCAGGCTGCTAAATGTTAGTTGCTTAGAAAGCTGCAAAGGAAATCGTGCATGTTTGTCATCTATGTGTAAAAATCTAAGTATTCGGAAAACAGGAAGTAGATGAGCAAGAAAAATAAAATCGCTTTACACCATATGGGACTATATGATAAAGTGTTATGAAAAATACCAGGCTGCTGCATGTTGTAGTTGCTTAGAAAACTGCGACGGAAATTGTGCATGTTTGTCATCTATGTGAAAAAGTGTTCGGTAAACAGGATGTAAAAGAGCTGGGAGCATAAAATCGCTTTACACCATAAGGGACTATAGGATAAAGCAGTATGCAAAATATCTGGCTGCTACATGTTGTAGTTGCTTAGAAAACTGCGACGGAAATTGTGCAAGTATGTCAATATGTGTAAAATGTAAGTATTCGGTAAACGGGAATTAGATGAGCAAGGAGCTTAAAATTGCTTTACACCATATGGAACTATAGGATAAAGCATAATGTTAAATATCAGGCTGTTGAATTTCATAGTTGCTTAGAAAACAGCGACGGAAAATAAAAATGCCCTTTGGTTGATGTAATGCACTTATATAGTAACAAAATCTAAAACAATGCGACAAACAGGAAGTTGATGAGCAAGGAGCATAAAATCGCTTTACACCACATGGGACTATAGGATGAAGCAATATGTAAAGTATCAGGCTGCTGCATGTTATAGTTGCTGAGAAAACTGCCACGGAAATTTTGTAACGGACGGACGGACGCACACACGCACGGACGAACAAGAGTATAGCAGTATACCCCCCTCTTCTTCGAAGCGGGGACATAATAAATGGGAAAAATTACTCAGTGCATGTTAAGACACAAGCTACATTTTCTGTAATGATGTCAGAATCAAATTAATTCATTATTTCTGAATTGATAAAGAAAATGTGCCCGCATCTTTAGACAGCCATCCCATTGCCAGGACCTAGAAAATGGTAAAGTAATAATATAGCGCTTATTTAATTGGTTTTACAGCCTGTTCTCAATTTACATATAATTGCTATAAGTGTTATAAAATAGTATTACATCACCAAATTAGTTACACCAGTATAAATTTGATATCTTAGTAGTTTGCAAGGTAATTATGGGTGGGCTTTGTTGCTCTTTTTATTTATTTTGTTTTGTTTTGTATATATGTACTATTTTATTTGTTTATTTGTGTTTGTATATTTATCAAATTACATGCAAATGTTTTCCTACGAATGTCAATGCTAATATTCAAGGGAATGTATTTATAAGCATTATATTTCCATTGCCTCATGTAAATAGTTGTGAATTTATGTTATTTCTGTTTTGCCTCTCTCTTTTTAAAGGTATTTATTGTAATAGAACAGGTGTACTCAATGGTTACCTGCTTGGCGACAGTGACTATGCATGTAAACTGTATCTCCTGACAGACCTTTCTAAACCCACAGTTTCCATCACAGGAGGTAATGTGTTACCAAGAGTCCAGCCGGTTAAATCAATGAGTGTGCATATCATATTAACCACATAGTTATTGAATGCAACTAAAATTCAACAACTGTTCATGAAGGCAGCCCTAAATGGGTTATTGTAAGCATTAAATTAATTATGATTGTAAAACATCCAGCATGCTGTCATTCCAATAAGGTTCTTTTTAACATGTTGTTCCCTTATACAGATCTTATTGTGTGTAACCTGTACAGATGCAGGTCACTTGTGACATCTGTTTCATCAAACATGTACCTGCACATGTAAATGCTTGACAAAAATATATATTCTTGTCAACTCTCAATAAAAAGAGAGGTAAAGACTTTATCAAATACTTGTGATATCATTGACAGGTATGCTTATCAGCATAAAGCTTTCTTCCATCCAGAATGAAGGCTACATTTTCTTTCCATGTCATTATTGTAAAATCCAGGCATATTTTTCTCATCTTGTCCACGCTCAAAAACAAATCTTAAAGATGTGTGACTAAAAGAAGAGCGAGAAGAAAACGAGAAATCGGTGGAGCAAACGGATCAGTGATTCTATATTTTTCGTACATCATCTGTCCCGGATATTTTTTCAGAAAACAAGAGGGACGACAATTAAATTTCACATCATATTTAATAATACTGATATTGTTCGCCATCGTACATATACTTTTGTTAACTTAATGTTTTTATTCAATTTTTGATCAATTTAAAGCTGGAAAAGTCCGTTTTTGGCTTGTCCCTGTATGGGGGTTATCAAATAAAAATGTTGAAATCAGACTGTTTTATGAAATGTACAAGATTTAATTCCACTTATGCCAATAGCTTCTATTTATATATTTATTTTCAGAGCAGAGAATTCAAGATTCCCTGGATCTGAAATTATATAATTAGATTTTTTCTTGTGTCCCTAAATTTCGGTGTCATTTCCGTTACAACACATAAATCCTCTTATAACTTTGACAAAGCTTCTTTAAAAGGACTTGTCCTTAGTTTAACTGATTCCAGATATGGTATAGGAATTATTCCAGTTTTGAAAGAATTTAAAACAGAAATATTTGGGAAGAAAACAGCCTATAATTTTTTTTTAATTTTAGACCGTACCCTTTATGTACGTCATTACCGTTACATGGGTTTTCATCAGTTTTAATTATAAATGTAAAAAACCCTTTGCAAAGCCTCAAAGTAATAGTGTACTTCCCCAACTATAATTAACAACCGCCATGTTAAATGAAACAATAGAGGTACAGGACGGGTTTTTAATGATTTTTTTCATTACCGTTACAGTCATTCCCGTTACTGATCTCGTAATGGAAATGACAGTTCAAGCTTTTAAATTGAGATTCATGTGCTTTTCCGTTTTAAACAACATGTAATATGTTAGAAAATGTAAGTATTATTGTATAATGGTTACTCTTCTGGTGATTTTAAGCAATATAGAATAAAAATCATTCCCGTTACGTTCAGTCATTTCCGTTACATCCCGTCATTTCCGTTACATTTTTTAACAAATACTTGTTAGTTATTCTCTGACTTTCATTCACATCTCAATTTTTGTTTTAGATAATCATCCTAAATAATATTTTGTACTGTATGATCAAATTAGGCACACAGTTACCCTGATTTAGTGTGTTTTAAATAAACTTCTTTTTGCTGTTCAATTATGTACACACATACTTTTCAAATAAAAGTGAATATGTTGCTTCTTTTTAAATTTTTCTAACAAATTTGAGACTTTTCTGCAAATGTGCTCTTTAAAGAACACAGAGCCACCAAGAATATTCATACTGAATCTATTTCTTAATGTAAAATCAGGGTTTTTGTCTTGTAACAAAAATGACACACAACCCCAACCTAGTGTCATTAAAAGCGTTAAAACCCAGTACTCGTATTGTTTTCAATAACTTTGCTTTACAGATTTCATATTTATAGACACCAAATAAACTTGTGAGAAAGTTGCTAACAAATCGAAGAGTTTTACTTTTTAACTTTTAGGAGAGGCAAAATGTACAAAAAATATATAATCACTGGGATGCCTCTGAAGAATAGGACACAGGAATGCTGCTATAATAATGTTGCTTCATCAAAGGGCCTTGAGCTGCATGAACAAAACATGAAGACGAACTACATTGCAGTCCCAATTTGGTTATATTGTTTCTTCTCATCAGAACCGGGCAATGCGTTTTTATCTCGGCGTTGGGAAGTATACGTCAAATGCTGCTGTTTTGGGGGAGATGGGTTGGAACCCACCAATTGTTAAGCAATGGGGATCTGTATTTAGACAGCATTTTAGAAACATTCATATGAATGACACCATAGTTAATAAGAACATGTTTGACTGGGCAAAATCTTGTAATGTTAAGAATAGTTTTAAAAGAATAAAAGTATGTCTCCATGATATTGATATGTCACATGTGATTGATTTAGATGTCAGAAACTCAAAAAGTATTGTGAAAGAAATAGAATGTAAAATATTTGATAAACAAATTGCCATTTGGAAAAATTTAATAAATAGAGAGACTGGAAACAAAGGTCAAGGTGGAAATAAACTAAGAACCTATGAGCTTTTTAAACAAGATTTTAAAACAGAGTATTATGTTGAAAACAGCACATTCCTTTTAGGTACAGAAGAGGCCTTTGCAAAGTTTAGGTGCGGAGTGGCCAATACGTCTGAAAACTGGTAGATATGAAAATATTGCTGTTTGTAATAGAACATGTTTCCATTGCACAAATACTGTTGAAAATGAGATGCATGTAATTCTACATTGTCCAATCTATGCCAATATTAGATGACAATTACTGGATACTCTTTCTACAAATTATGAATGTCAAAACATGTCAGATTTAGAGAAATTTATTTACATTTTTACTAAAGAGTATTTGATGTATTTGTCAGCCAAAACCTGCTATAATATTCTCCAAGAAAGGAGAAAACAGTTATATAAATGACAGTTTGAGTTTTATAACAACTGTAAAAATGTATAGCTGTATATAAGAATAATCTAATAATACAACAATTCTTTTAGTGTTTTAAAAGTTTGACAATAGAACTGATATAGGCCGTACTATGAGTACACTATTGTTTTAATTATGGTGCATTACTTAGTCTTATCATAGAATGTTTTTAGTGTTTTAGATGTAAAGCTATTGTATCTTTTAGTATTAAATAGTCTCTTATAATATAAATCAATAATGATTGGTCACATGTACTACTACATTTATATAATTGTATTGTATAAACTGTGTTGTGTATATGTAATGTGAATGAGACTCTAATAAATAATTGAATTGATTTGAATCTAAAAGTTCGGCTTTGAATATAGTTTCGTTGATCCTTGCAAGTGGTTTCTGAGAAATAATGTATCTATAACTGCAATAACAAGCTGAAATCTTAGTCAAGATACACGCTTAATTGAATTATATGTGGAGTTTGCAGAGACAAAAACACAGACCGTTATGTTGCTATTTTATAATTCAAAGTGGCAAAAGTTTGAGATAAATCAAGACAGAGGTTGCCAATAGTCCTCGACAGACCACATTGATGAAAATAACGATTACACTTTCGAGTCGGCGTATGATGAATACCGGTATACTACCAATCATTGCGACAGTCACCAATCAATACGAGAGATATCGAAGTGTTATTGTAGTGGAACAAAGCGACTGAGGTAGTGTTGGTGGAAATGATGTTATGTGGATTATACGTTTTATAATGTGAAGGCATTTAACCCGAAACCGGAGACTAACCATGAACAAAGGATCATCAAAGTATATGTAAAAAAATTGTACGCGATATCTGCGACATTCCCTACACGTGAATATTGCATGGACATGTATCTGTAAACTGCCTGTCTGGTTTTGTTTGGTTATTTCGTACCTTTTGCCGGCCTTTAAACTCTGTAATAATATCGGTACAAGTCGGCCACATTATAATCGAGACGGACGGAATAAACTTGGTTCTTTGAAAATGGCGGATAAAGAAAATGTGAAAAAGATTAAAGAACAAGGAATAACCAAATTAAACCACCTAACCCAGCGTTATTCAATTTTCGCAGAAGGGAGAAATATACCATTATTCGACAACGGTAATTTGGCAATGTTTACGTTGACCTTACATGTAAACAATGAAATAATATTTTAATCACTGTTTAATACAAAGCGTAGAGCTCCAAATACTTGTCCCATTAGCCTAGAGTGGTCTAAGACGCAGTCATTTAAACATTTGAAAATGCAGCGGTAGCAACGCTGTTAAAGGTTGTAGGTTCCAAACATGTTTTTTTTTGTTTACATTTTTAAAAAAAATTTTTTGCACAATAATTATTTCCGCGATAAAATTAACTGAAGCAAAATACATATAATACTTTTAAATGACTGCAGTAAAGAAATATAAATCTTAAATATTTTCTCAAAAGTCGAGTGTCAGTGTGAATCGAACCCGTGTCAAAGAAAGTTAGGCCTATTTCAGCCGGACGCGTTAACCACTGAGCTACCAGGAAGATGTGAAATAAACATTTAATGCGTAGATTCGCCTAAACCCGTGTTTACATTCTATAAATAAATGTAAACATCGCCGATTTAGCTTGGTCGACCTTTAGAAGAAAGGAAAATAGTAGAGGTTGTAATGTTAGAGTTCGAGGAAAAACAAAAGAATATTGTAAAAGAAAAAAACAAACAAAACTTGCGAAGTACTTGAGAGAAATAGATCGTGCAATCACACACTGTATCAACATTTTTTTTATTTAATCAGTGAGCAATCCCCGCAAAAACCTGGACTGCACTGCACAAAACGCTGGTCATTTATTGTTGTCATGCGACTACCGTTAGAACTACTATCCGGTTCATATCTTCTGAATCCCTGTAATGAATATCATGAAACTTTAGTGAAATTTTCAGCCCCTTAAAAACTATTTGCAGAATCCATGTTCAAACCAGGCCTGCTCGAGGTCAAGGCCACCTGCGGTGTATTTAGTGCAATTTTTTTTGAAAATTTTACTTACAGTGACGTGACACAAGTATTTCACGCTTGACGTAAAGCGCTGCCGTAATTGACTAAAACGCAAAACATGAACGGTTCGCGTTATGTTTATAATTGATATTTCGCTGATTTAAACTAAGTCATTTAATTACATCATGCATGACGTCATTAATTCCAAGTTTTGATGACGTTTATCTGTATAGTATGCGTTCTTTATCGCACTTCCGTAAACATGGGGAGAAAGAAAAAAGAAATGACAGAGGAGCATTAACAGCTAATCATAAAGCTAAATGGTGAAAACTTTTCCAAAGCTGAGATAGGTAGAATTGGTGGCTATAGTAGGTCTACCATTTCCAAGTTTTTGAAGAATTTTCATGCGCTAGGGTCCATTGCAAATAAGCCAAGATCAGGACGACCGAAATCTACAAGTAAACATGGCGACCGCATTTTGATGCGCCTTGTAAAAAGCGATCATAGGCGTTCCCTTGAAAAATTATAAAGTGAGTTTAATTCATTAGTACCTAGACCTGTATCTCGGCGAACTATTCAGAGAAGATTGAGTTCTGAAGGTTACCATAGACGAGTTGTTGCAAAGAAATTGACGATCTCGGAAATGAACAGAAAGGCTAGGGTGAGGTGGTGTAGAGACCATTTGATTTGGACAGTTAGAGACAATTGGAGAAACATAATATTTTCTGACGAAATGCAGGTTGAGATTGGCAAGAACCGACGTGTCTATGTTTGATGTAAAGCTGAAGAACGTTTTAGACCAGAGTGCTTGGGTTTATATAGTATGGTGTTGGTACCATTACAATATTCAAGGCTCTGTAGATTCAATTAAGTATGTAAATGTCCTAGAAAATAATTTATGGCCAGTGATTGCAAAATATTTTGCGGACAGACCCTGGATGCTTCAGAGTGATAATGCCCCCATACATCCGTCACAACTGACCCTTCAATGGAAGAATGAAAAACGGAGTAAGATGTTTAGACTGGCCATCACAATCGCCTGACATTAACATTAATCAATATTTGGAGAATCATCAAAATACGTCTAGAACAAATTCAACATGAGATCAAAAACAGTGACGACCTGGTACAAACAGTGCATTCCATCTGGGGTCGTATCTCACAGGTGTATATTCAGAATCTGTACAGGAGTCTACCGAGAAAAATTCGCGCTGTGATCAAGGCCAATGGATATGCTACGAAATATTATTAATAAAATTTGAGGTAAGTGAAGTATTAGTCAACTAAGTGATCTTAAATGACCACTGCATTCTCTGCCGTTAAGTTAATGCGACGTCAAAGCGTGAACTACTTTTGTCACGTTACTGTACATAAGAAAAAAGCCGTCATCAGCGACGCCCTATGAAGGCCTTAGAGCACGTGCTCGATACATGATATGTACGATGTAAAAATAATAATTTAGATGAAAGGAAACTTTAAAAGCTACCTTACATTACAACTACGATATTATAACACAGGCTCGGTTTGATTTAGCCTGTTCATGGGCAGTTATGAAAATGCATATTGCTACCCACATGACTTTTTTTTTCATTTTTCAATATTAAATATACAACAAGAAACAGGCTGTTTTCAAAAGTATGCATTTAAAGTTTTAAGGATACCTTTTACTGTCAAAATATTATTGAAACACTTCATATGTTTAAACATTTCAAAGTGTCATGTGCTTTGCTAAATGAACACAGTGATAGTCTGAACCAAAAATTTAGTAAGGTTCAAATAATAAACATTCAAAAACAGAGAAAAACACAGATAACATTGGTTCATTTGACCACATAACTGACCATTTACATTCAAAGATTGTTAATAAAATTCATCATCATTGTACAGGAAGCAGTAAATGTGGAACTGTTTCTACAACAAGTCAACAAAAAAATGTAATGAAACTGACCATAATTACACAAAAACTATTCCAGTATATGCAAACCACACACACACACAAATATAAAGAAAACATGTGATCAACAGAATTAAATACAAACACTCTAGAATGTGTTAATACATTCCAATGTGCAACAAAATATATTCTTAAACTATTAACCTAGAGACAATCACTTACAAACGCAACACAATCATGTAAACAAATCTCAAACAAAATAACAAAACAAAACAAATTGTAGCTTATCAGGTAATGTTTTTAAACCTGGATTAATTTGAGGCAGTTTCAGCAATGTTGATATAGCAGGCACTCATTCAAATCTTTGCATGTCCCTGGAGATGGCAGTTATTTTTTCAACCTCATTACTTTTGCACTTAACATGTTTTATTCTCCAAAACCTACAATGTGAAACCCTAGGTATAGTGCTTTATGGACAATATGTCTAATTGTTGATATGTCCCAGACAACAGCCTAGATTGGCAGACTTTAGACCCGCATTTACGAAAGTTTCCATTCAGAATGGCTGACAATACTGCCTAGTGTTAAGACAATACAACACACATTATAAAAAAATACGAGACTGTGCATCTTTCAGCAAAATGACCTAATGTTCACAAAAAAAAACATCATAAACTACAGTTTGTACATGCTTAATTAAAGCATGAGCACAGTGAAGTTTTCCAGATGTTTTTTGATAAATTTTGAAATAAATGTAGGTAAAAAAACCTTGCTGTTTTAATTACAGTTTTGTTATTAATTAAAAACGACAATGACATTTCTTTCAAAAACATCAAAGATGACATGCAGACCACCGTTCGTTGTTCTATATATTCGTGAAATAGGTGTGAAAGTACAGCCTGAATTGGCTCTATAAATTTGCAAGTATCCTCGATGCATTGGTTCTATAAATTTGCAAGTATCCTCGATGCATTGGTTCTATAAATTTGCAAGTATCCTCGATGCATTGGTTCTATAAATTTGCAAGTATCCTCGATGCATTGGTTCTATAAATTTGCAAGTATCCTCAAGGTCATACTTGTTGGTAGCTTTTGGAAAAAAAAACATCACAAAATGTTGGTTTGATGGGCCATAAAGTATTCCTTGTTTTGAGATCATATCTGACAGAATCTCTATGGGTCATGTCGTCAACTGTCATTGACCTAAACATCAGAAAATCCTGGGCTGCATTGCATGGGTCGTATTGTTGATTAGTCATAAAATGCATAATGCATTAATTCTGTACATTGCAACACATGTTAGTTATATTTATTTTAGGTATTAAAACAAGCTTTCCCCGTTATAGGTAGCACCTATTGTTATATTAGTTTTTTAAGCTACTGCTATCTACACGATTCTTCTGTTAAAAAATTTCACCAATCAGTGTCGCTCTTATAACCATTATTACTACTAAAGCCAATCAAGATCTATTTAAAACGCTATTTATAGAAAAAATAATAAAATAAATAATAAACAAAACCATTCTCTTTGGCATACTCGATTTCTATTTTTACAGTCCCATAACTGGGATCAGTGATGGCTATGTGCTATTTTTAGAATAATTCCTATTCCGAAGGCGATCAGGACATATGACGATGTTATGACGTTAATCGATAATTTTCAGTATAATTCAAAGTCGCTTTTCATTTAATTAATGGTATTTTCACAACACATAAATCATGGCCAACAAAATTAAAACAAATATGTTTAATCCAAGGCTATCCTCTCCGTCTTCTGTCCATATTCCAGCTAAATTAAATACTTTAATACCTGCAACCGTCAGTTCGTTTATCTACAATTAATCTATCTTCGGCCACTTCCGTCAATATGACTGGTTTTCAGAGTGCACATTGCACTAATTTATTTAAAAATAATTTAAAAATAAAATTGTCACCTCTAAAATCACATATTCTTCAAAAATATAACATTTCCACACCAATAAAACTAAACGACGGAAGACGCAGATCGTATCCATTTACATACAAGTGCGATTTAAAGAGGTGCAAGTGCTGCAGTTTTTTTTTAAAATGTAGTTCAACAATTAAATCAACAGCCAATGGTAGAACTTTTTCAGTAAACATCGAATCAGACATTGACTGACAAACGGACAATATGTTTTAACCTGAAATGCTTTAAATTGTGGGATTCAATATGTTGGACAAACTGGGCGCCCTTTGAAAACACGTTTTTAGTCAGCACTGTTCTAAAATAAGAAACAATCATAAAATCAATACATTTATATATAAACATTTCAAACGATCAGGCCACTCTTTAATATATATTTATAAATAAGTGATTTGATATTGGCCCTGTTATTTGTCCGAGGGCAGTCGTATTGGCACGAGGCCGTATTGGCACAATTTTATTAAATAACCACAAGTTCTTTAACATCACTCTCGCTTCGCTTTGTATTTGATTGAGCACTATCGTTTATTTCGATTGTATGGGTATAAGAAGAAGGGTAGGACATCGCTTGATTGTTATCTATCGCAAAAGATAAGTATTAGATCAAATAACATGAAACTCATACAATAACTAACCTCTCCATGCTGTTTTCTCCGAGCTGGCGATCTATCATAGAACAATCTATCATCCGCGATTCTCATTATCTGGGTACATACCGTGGACATAATCTTAATGCTAAAAGCACCTCCAGAAATATTAGCGAGTTAAAACAAAATGGCTGCCATTTCATAGAGTTTCTTGCTGCAATATTTTCATATTTGTGGTGGTCGAGGGTATTCAAAGTTCCCTTTTCATCTGTTTCAATATCACAGTAGCGTTGTTTGTGCCGGGTGGCGGCTGTTAAAAGTCTCTCCGTACATTCAATCAGTGCTGTTATCACTTACGTCCTTTGAAGGTCGTCATTTATGTACTATGTTAATAGTACTTATAAATTTACTTTTTGTTTTTAATATTTCGGCCAGTTTAAAGATGGGTGGTTTCAATATCCCTGCCAAAATAAATTTGGATATTGTTCAATCACCCCCAAGGATATACTCCCTGCCTTTTAAATTTTGCCTTTGGCGTTGTCTGTGATATGCAGCATTTATATATTTATATTTATTCCTAAGATCCCCTCTCAAAATTCTATTCTGTTTAGTTCCTCCCATTGTTTTCTCGTTTAGGGCAAACCCATTCTTTTATCTGGGGAACATACGCCGCTGAACATGAAATGGTATTAATCTGAAAATACTGCATTGAAGGTTCCATGTTCACCGCCATATGCATACCATCGTTTGGGATGGATCAAAATTGTACTTTTTATTGGTGTAAATATTGAATTGCGCTCAACCCGGGGCTAGGCGCCGTGGGCAGTAATAAGCATTTCCATTACTGCCCATGAACAGGCTCAATAAAACCGAGCCTGCAATATTTTCATATTTGTCGTGGTCGAGGGTTTTCAAAGTTCCCTTTTCATCTATTGCTGAAATCTATATCACTTTTTCGGCCCTGTCTTATAAGCCAATCAAATTGCTTCAAATGCGGGCTTTATATCTATAACACTTTTCGGCCCGGGGCCGACAAAGTGTTAATGATAATGGCCCGGTTATAAAGCAGGCCGTCGTGTTATTGAACGTGGCAGATGCTTTTTATAGGGCTAATAACGAATAGTTATTTAATTAAACATGTTAATATTCATCCTGTTAAAAAAGTTATATTTTGCAGTGCTTTAAAATTAGAGTAAGACTTATATCGGAGCAAAAATGGATACAAAAACTCCAAACACCCTATCCACTTGGATAAAATGATAATATTTATCAAGAAGGCAACATTTCAAATAATCCTGATTTTGACATTTTTGATTTGCTAGAATTACGAAAACAAAAATCGAGGTCACACGGGATAAGGACTAATGGTAACATCAAAAGAAAATCACGTGTTCATTGTTCTATTCATGACCTTCAAAATATTTTAAAATATTCTGGTAGACATGCTATGCTGTCGCGTTTAGATTCTCTTTCTATTTCAAGTTTACAAAAAGTGGATAAGGAAGCCGATGATATTGTTTTAGAACTCATCCACTGTATGAAGTTGCAAGCCTTACTCAGCGTTACACTCGGCATGTTCTAAGACCACACATTGACTTGGAATCTGATCACCAATGACATTTTCTTAAAATTTCATTTCTAAATAAAGGCATAGATTTTATTGACCTTCCGAGTATATTTAAAGATAAAACCGTTGAATCAGCTATACCTTATTATTTCAAGAATACTGAAACACCCATCGTTTGTTATAAAAATAACAAGCCTATTAGAAACAGAATTTTCAGTTACAAGAAAATTACCTCGGATTTACAGATTGTTGAAAACACACCATTATCTTGAGACTGTTTTAATTCAAACTTTGCTGTCATATCGTTACAGGGGATCTAAATGTTATCAAAGACTTTAGAATCCGCAATTTAATTTCAAAAGGTCCAAAATACAGAATTCCATCGGACATCGACTTAAATACCTGTCGTGCGGAAATTGCAGTCTTTAAACTCTTTTTGCAATAAATGGTGTAAACGAGAACATGCTGAGCCTAATGCTCTTTCAAACTGGAAAAAGCAAATATTCAAAATAATTGACACTCGTATATCCTTCTATAAAAGAAACGTAGCTTTACTACCACCTCAACCTCGTTTTAACTGTCGTCATTTGAAAAAGGGTATTCAAGATTTTCACAACAAATTTGTTTTAACACCTGCTGATAAGGCTTCAAATAATGTTATTGTAGTGTGACGTATACACTATATAAATGTTCAAACTGAAGAGCTTAATAGCACTATAAATGCTTATGCACTGACTTATTCATCTGAGAGTGATATTGTTACTGCACACACTCTACAAATTACAAAATTTAGAATTGGTGTTGAGCCTTAACAAGACAAAGTACCTACTATGTATTGGTTGCCTAAAATGCACAAAACACCGTAACAAAGCAAGATTTATCGCTAACTCTAGTTCTTCTACAACAACAAAGTTATCCGTGCTCTTAACATCTTGTCTTACAGCTATAAAACAACATGTAATTAGGTATTGCGAAAAAGTTTTTGATACAACTGGCAAATATTTATTTTGGTCTATAAAAAATTCAAATGACGTTTTAAAGAAACTTAAATAATTTTCAGGCGTTATGTTTGTCTACATATGATTTTTCTACCTTGTATACTTCTCTCCCTCACAATTTAATAAGAGACAAGCTAACCAGTCTCATTGAAAAAACTTTTGCTACAGAAAACAAAACATTTATTACTTGTAATGAACATAGGGAATTCTTTACAGATGGTTCTTATGAAAATTATACTTCATGGACCTGGCAAGACCTTATCCAGGCGCTCACATTTTTATTGGATAATATTTATTTGAGATTTGGTACCTCTATTTATAAACAAGTAATAGGCATTCCAATGGGTACTAATTGTGCACCCATTGTTTCTGGTCTGTTTTAATACTGTTATGAAACAGATTTTGTGTTGTCTCTTTCTACCGAACATCAAGATGATATTATTACAGCTTTTAATAACACCTCGAGGTACCTTGATGATTTATTAAATATAGATAATAACAATTTCCATCAGTGGTGAATAAGATTTTATCCTAAATAACTACAGCTTAATAAAGCGAACACTTCAGAAAAGCAAGCAAACTTCCTTGATTTAAATCTATCCATCGAAAATGGTTACGCCACTACTAAAATTTATGATAAAAGATATGATTTTAATTTTAATATAGTAAATTTTCCGTTTCTAGACGGCGATGTTCCTCGTGCAACTTCTTACAGGGTTTATATCGCGCAGCTTGTTCCCTTTTCAAGAGCTTGCAACGATGTGAATGATTTCAATAAACGTAATCTTTGCATTACAGAAAAACTTTTAAAACAAGGTTATCGGTATCGCAAATTAAGGAAAACATTCTGCAAGTTTTATCGCCGATACTCAGATCTAATTCATAAATACAGCTGCAGTTTAAAATCACTTATTGCAACAAGGAAGTTCACAGCCAGTTTTTTTTATGGAGATTTAATTTATAAACTTAAGAAGATAAAAGGCGATGTTAATTTCTCCCGGTTATCCGTAAAAGCCATCTGTATATTTAAAAAGAAAGGTTACCAACATGATATTTTACAGCGCTCTGCAGGCCTGGTGATTAACCCATCTACAGTTGATCATTATGCTTACCTCTTTGGTTGCACGATGTTGGCAGGGGTTTAAGGTTTATGGGGAAATCTTTTCTTAAGAGAACATAGAAGCTCGATTTGTTTCTTTTATCCCTGCCATCGTGTTCTTGCTGATTTTACTCCAGGTGCTCTGGTCTCGGTAAGATCATTGAGTACCCGTCTTTGGCTTTGCAATGCTATTAAATTCTTATGTTTATATGTTTGTATGCTTTTGCATGCAACATTGTTGAGCTTATGGGTGGGTCGGAGTTATTTCACCAAGACAATTTGTACTTGTTTTGTGATACGGGAACCTGTTGGGGCAAAAGTGAGGTTGGTGCATTCTATGCATATTTCACCTTTTTCTAGAACCTGGTTTAAACCCCCAGTAGCAATTTGTTTTGCCACTGACCGTTCCAAGGCGGTAACCCCTCTGGTTCTCACTTTCGTTATTTGTTTGTGGCGTCCATTTTGAAACTGATTATTGTAATACCATGCTTTCTTTTCCTCTCTACTTTTTGGCTGTGTGGGGAGGCTGTGTATGCTGGATGTGGCCATTCCTGATATGATATTTCATTTTTTTTTACACTAGGGGAGACCGCGACATAATTATACACAGTGGCTAGTGTTGATATAATATAAATTACATCATCAGTTACGTCATAAACTTTACCATCTTTCGTATTTTACTCGCCGCCATTTTTAATGCATTTGCTGGAAGTCATTCTGATACTTCTCTGCTATTTCTGCCAGATATCAGGATTCTTGAGCACGTGAGTATATTTTTACTTTTTTCGAAAATCATGATTTTGTTGTTGAGCGATTGGATATAATTAGATCTTCTTTACTGGAATGTTTACATAAAAAACTATGCTCGGTCTTCTTCATATTTGTTGCTGGGAATATTCTAAAAATAATCACGTACATGTTTCCCGCCAAAACCCCTGATGGGGCAAAGTGATACACAGTAGATGGGGCATAGTGATACACTGTATCATGTTTGTTTCAGATTGCCTTTGGGCCTACTTTTCAACCATACACTGTTAGACATTTAAATTAATTTATCTACTTCCAGACAACTGGAAGAGCAATTGATATCTTCTTTTCTTTTTCAGGAAAATGGTTCGAAATTATAAGAGAAAGACTGCTCCGAACAAGGTTCTAACTCACACACTGATGAAAGGAATAGCTGAGGTCATCAACTGCAATAGATGTACGATCTGTTGCGGATGAAGGCTTTAGGCTTGTCATCGGAAAATGTAGAGAGCTTCTCGCAGAGGAAATTTATACCCGTCTTCAGTAATAATCAAGAATCCGTGTTCAAGTAATATTTAAAGACTGCAGCTAATATTTACTTTGGGCTAAGTCCATCGGAAGTCTGGGTTTTGGCATTTGAATATGCAGATGCTTTTAATGTGAAAATGCCGGATTCTTGGGTACGTATTAAGTCAGCGGGCCCGGACTGGTTTTCCGGATTTATGAAAAGAAATCCAGATTTATCAATCAGATGTCCTGAAGCCACGAGCCTGTCCAGGGCGACAAAATTTAACAGGGAAAACGTTAATCACTTTTTCAACAAATTATCCACTGTTATGGAAAGGGAAAATCTTAACCCGGTGATATATGGAACTTAGATGAATCGGGAGTTACAACGGTACAGAAACCTAAAAGTGTAGTAGCTACAAAAGGGGTTAAGCAGATACGAGGGTTGATCAGAAAGTTCGTAGAATAGTGCTATAACTTGACAACTAACAAGCGCAGACATTTAAAATTTTAATATGATATAGCCCGATATCTCTTGAACAAATTCTGAAAAAATTATAACAATATCATAACAAATATAAAAGCTATATAAGAAATAGAAAATACAATAAACTCGTACCAGAGCACCCCGGGGTTACATAAACGACGTCGAAATCGACGTCGCGTCAACGTCTCACAACCGCAACAATCGCAAATGTCATAGGATTTACTACAACTTTTCAATAAAGTCACCCTGAAACTGTATACATCTCTGATGTCTGTGAATCCACGCAAAGAACACTTTCCAGTACATAGTCTCGTTGAAGTCCGCGAAAATCTCGTGCAACGCCCGTCGCAGATCCGGTAGGCCGCTGTAACGGTTACCTCGCAATTTGGACTTCACCTGCAGAGACAATTGCATAACAGCCATTTTACCACGGCCCTGAGATATCAAATAGTTTATATTGACGATTGGCTTGAAAAGTTTAAATACATAATTTTATATTAATTTTATAGAATGAATCAAATATATTATTTCTGCTATTATCTCGTATTGAAATTTTATGTTATTTTTACTTTTTATTTTAACTGTGATGTTTATTTTGCAGTAAACATATTGTCATTTCTGAAACATTTTTAAAATTATATTTTTAACATTTTCTAGTATGGATGTGTTTTAAGTACCTCAGGAAAAATGAAGAAATCCATTGGGGCGAGGTCGGGACTATACGCGGGGTGCGGGATGGTTTCAATGTCCAAGAAGGACATCTTCGGCTAGGTGACTTGGGACACGTGCCGGGGAGCGTTGTCATGGTAGAGGTATTTAAGGAATAATTCTTCTTTTGGTGAGGTTCATGCTGATTGGACGTGCACGCGAGAGCTGGCAAATCCTAGCGCGCTTTATGGTAAATTTGCCAGCTCTCGCCTCAAATGCACAAGTTGAGTAGTGGTATGTCGATAAAGAAAAGTTTTCAGTGTGATTTGTGTCCAAAACATTTTTTTCAAACCTTTAATTAAACAGTATACTTCAGAAAACAGTCAACATCAATGATTCATGTTTGTGAACTCTTACGTACAAGTATTTCACCAAATACTGCTAATAAGCTAAATTTTGTTTATATTTTTTATGTAAGACTTCAAAACTAAACTATAGTATTGATATTTATAGGTCAATGCGTATTTTATTACATATAAGTATCATACATGACCGCGAGTGGAAGACGGAGTTTTCCCAACCCGAGGGACAGCGGGGGATAGGAGGAACCGAGCTTTAGCGAGGTTCCGACTTCCCCCGCTGTCCCGATACTTTTTCTTGCATACCAACTTACCTTTTAATTTTAAAAGGTTAAAAACAATTAAAATTTGATGAAACACAATGTGTACGAAATTACGCTAAATTCCCTGTGGGGAACCTCTTGGCGGAAGAATAAAAGAACAGAGTGACCGAATAACTCCTGCAAAGTTCATTTACGTTAATAGTAAAAAGTTCCTCGTCTACATGTAATTTTCTCTTATCATTTTTGGGTAAACATCTTTAAAACTATTTTTGTTTTATTGCTTGTTATTTGCAATAATATCAATCCGAAAAATATATGAAAATTCTGAAATATGTCCGGATGATGCGTCCGACCATGACGTAATAGACATGTAGATGTGTGCTTTGGTTCGCTTGTTTTTTTTTCGAATTATTTCTTTTTCCATACGTTTTAAGACCATGTCGCTCGATTCAAATATGATCAACGTAACACAGTGAACCTTCATAACCTGAGATTTAATAAAAACACAGGACTTGAATTACATTTTCAAACAAAAAAAATTCATCCGCCGCAAATTTTTAAACATGGCAGCACACGAAGAGCACATGGGGGACATTTTGGTGATTTTAAAGGATTTTGCTAGGAAGTAAGATTTTTCTGATAACATTTAACAGTTTAACACAGAATAACAGTATTTATAACGGTTTAACAATGAATTCAAACAGTGTCAGACTGCAGAAAGTCTTTCAGTTTGCAGTGAAATTACATTTTGTCAGCGAACTGGACATTAATGTTGAAGGTTCCACCAGTGATTGTCGTGTTGGAAAATAAACAAAACGATGGCACATTGTGTGCAACAATATTAGCCTGATGCATATTGGAATTAGAAACGGTGTTAGACTGTGACAGCTCTCTTAGGACTGAATTTGAACTTGGAGGAACTTGGGCGGACAGAGCTTGGTCGGAGCTGCTGGAAATCAAATTTGATATCGCCTTCTGCTGAACATTAGAAAGAATCCTGTAATTGTTGAGAGAAGCCGGGTTCTTGTGTCCAGTTATGAGAACAGCCTGTGTGTCAGGGACGTTAGCCTGCAGCAGCTTCTGACACAGGGTTTTCCGAACACTGGTGTTGGTGATCCGTTTTCCGGATTGCATATCTGGTAGGCCAGCTTTCTGACTCATGACTTTCATCAGGCTACTCAGCTTATTTCGTCCAATTGGTGCTCTAAGGAACCACTGGTCATTCTCTGCAGCAAGTTTGCTGTGGGTCACTACAGCCAGATAAAACGGGTGATCAGGACCTGTGAAAATTATGACAGATAATTGATTTAGGTAATTTACTCAACGAGGCATAAAATAAAAGGCGGACCCTGTTTTTCTATGCATACCATCGTTTGGGATGGATCAAAATTGTACTATTTAATGGTGTAATTACTGAGTTGCGCTCAACCCGGGGCTAGGCGGCGTGGGCAGTAATAAGCATTCCCATTACTGCCCATGAACAGGCTCAATCAAACCGAGCCTGCAGTATTTTCATATTTGTCGTGTTCGGAGGCTTTCAAAGTTCCCTTTTCATCTATTTCTAAAATTTGTATAAACTGGCCGCCCCCGCCTGCCCTAAAATAAAAAAAGGGTCTACACAGGGTCTATACTGGATTAACATTTATGTTATGTTTTGATAGATTGGGGGCGTTATCAGTCTATCCACACCGAATTTACTATTAAATGAAACTTTCTCTGAAACTAGCCCCGACAGTTTAAGCCAGTATTACGCAATTTGGAAGAAAAAGGGGTCCATCTTCAAGCCCTTGTGGTTCTACTGCCATAACTGTAATCGATCCTTATTCAGCCAGGATGAATATTACTTTTAATAAATGCCAATAACATTGATCCATATTTACTTTTTATTAATTCATTTATTTCAAAGTTCTCTGGGTTCATTATCACATATGAGCTATTAACTATTATTGTCACTTGTAACATTGATATAAATTGTATGCATACCACTAAAATTTTCTGGCCTGTGATTTGCATATGCCTTGTATGTTAGTTCAGGACAGCGGTCACTGCTGGTGGCATACAGCCTTTGGTGCTGTCTCCTGACATTTGTGATGTTTTCCCCAGTCCTTGTTTTAGTCTGCCTCTCCTTGTATTCCAGGAACTCGGAGTTCATATCATTGTCGTAGCCAAGGATAATGTCCCCCCACTTCAGTTGTCTAGAAAGATACAGTCCATGATTGATAAACATTGCCAGTGAAATATGCACTTAGGCGGTAACTCGACAGCGCCTCGTTACCGCACTTGTGCATTTTTCACTCTGGCCGGATCATGCGATCTTTACCAACATAAGTGAATGATACTTATAATATACAGCTGTTAGCCATGTTGTAAAACAATGTTAGCAGATTGAAATAACTGAACTATGGGAAAACATTAACAGGTGTGATTAGTCAGCAAGCCTCATTGCATTATATAGCATTTTTTCACATTGGTCAGATGAATTAGATCTCTCTGGTAAAAGTTTACTTTTAAGAACTGCAATGTGCATTAAATTATTAATTTTAACATGTTTTTTATTTCAGGTATACCTATGCTCACTGCCTCCACCTCTAATGCCGAAGTGGATTGTGTTGTTGAACCAAAGGGTGTTTATCAAGCTGTCAGGAGAGCTGTTTCCAAGCTGACCGGTTGTGTAGAGCTGATCAATTTCTAAGTCGGTAAGGTGGTCGGAAGCCATATCTTTATTTCCTTTTCCTTGTTTTTTTCAGATCTTTGAATTTACTCTTCAGTGTTGCCATCGTCTGGCAAAACTCTGCCCATCGCGCAACACTTGTTCCATATTCCTTGCCATTCAGGTACCTTTATATAAACAAATGAAAACATACTAAAACACTTGACAAAATTTGTGTAGGATCTAAAAAAAAAAATTGTTTCTGGTCCTTCTACCAATCCTATTACCAAAAGTTTTAATGGGAACAGGGCTTTTCATCAGAAAATTGGGAAGAGGCCCTGGTCTTTCTAATTGGGAAAATTATGTCATGATATTGTTTATTTTGTGAACACAAAATGTAGGCAAGAAATATTATCATTCACTTATGTTGGGTAAAGTAAAGATCGCGTGATCCGAGTTTCGTGAAATATGCACAACGGCGGTAACTCGGCAGAGCCTCGTTAACGCCCTTGTGCATATTTCACTCGGGTCAGATCATGTGATCTTTACCCAACACATGCAAATGATACTTATATTTTAACTTAAATTTAGTTTTTAAATCACTTAAGACTTCAAATTTCAAACTCCTTTTAATTTTGTATACAAGCCTCCAAATAAATAATAACGTATATAATGGTCGAAATTATTTTTGTAACTGACACAATTTTCTCCGCCTAAATTGCCATATATGGGTATGAAAAAATCAATAGTCTGATGAAAGAAGTTTTATCATTCAACGGCCTGAGAGAAAATTATGAAATGTCTTTATCTGAAAACACCATGTGTACATAACTGACTCTCTGGAAATAACCTATGTAACAGTCTGTACTTGGTTTGAGAAACAAAGGCTTAACCGTGGAGGTTCCTTAACTCATAAATAAATCTTTCATAGCATGGCAAAATAGGTTATATCCGGATCACCGGGCTAATTCGTCTTGTCTGATCACGCTCGACACTTCTCGCTGTTAGATTCACAAGGTTATTTGTGACAAAAAAGGGAAAGTGCAAATACTGATAAGATGACAATAATAATTGATCTGGATCTAAACTGGTTGCCTATGTGATAACAGGCGTATCTATGAAATAAAGGGTTAAGCAAATTAAGATGATTATCATAAGTCAAAAACGTTAGAGCTAAAAAAATATTCAAATGATTTTCTTTTCAGCCTCCTTGAACACCGTAGACGATCGTTAACGAAATATACATTTTTATTAATAAATGTTCAAACAATATTGTGGAGGAAATCGATCTATTATAAACGCATTTAAGACCCGTGACTTTATGAGAATTAAGGTTCGAAATATAAAAAAAATACTGCATTGTCATTGGCTCAAAAATAATTTCAACCATTATAGTCTTTTTGTGTATAGGTTCTGGCACCAGAAGGGTATTCCAGTTGCTCAGACATAGTGATTTTGGTTGCTGTTTTAACACTGTGCTATCATTTTAAATTCGTATCATGACAAACTTCGCTACCGGGGGCGTATGTGTTTTCCGAATACAACATCTTGTTCAATATTTTACGTCTCGTTAAAACTGAGAACAATCATGTTTATAGGAAAATGTGCATTTACAGGAAATTCCAAGCGCTGTTTTGCGTCGCTCAAACAGGAAATTAACGTCACATATATTTATATCAATGTGTTCGCTAATTCTCTCCTGAGACGGTTGATAGAAATAATCTCCAGAACATTAATTTGAATGACTTAAAACGAAATCTTGAAAAGATGCTTTTCGAATGGCAACATGTGGAATTATTGTCAAAATGAAAAGGAACAGTATGCATATTTGAAATTAACATTGAAAAATGAAGTCTTTGAACTATTCATAACACGTTCACATAAATATTTAATTACTTTATAAACACACCTTGGCCAATCATAAAACTAGAATTAAAGACCAGTCTCAACTCTCAAGCATCTGATTGGCTGGTCGCTATTTCAGCCAATCAAATGATTGAGATTTGAGACTGATCTCCTGATTAAGTTTTATGATCTTGGGTCCGTTCCTCACTTGTCTTGACGAATTGGTCGATTAATAAAAAACATGAACATAAGCAATATGCTTTCAATTCCATGAATAAGGATATCGCGAGATTATTTAATATTTTGTTTATTTTTCCTTTTCCAAGTGTTACAACAAAATGGATTTCGTGCATATTTACTGCTACAAATAGCTTACGTATGTGTATCCGTTTAAAGCATTGGAACATTCGTAAGTTAAATATAAATGTTGACAATCAAACTTTCAACCAAAAATATTTAGCTAATCAACCTATACAAATAAAGACATGCAACATTATGAGAATAAATGTAAATAAAGTTAAAAAGCACTGTAATGTCAAAGGTTAATGTCAACCATTGTCATGTTATTTCACTTTAAGATGAACAGTTCTCAGAAAGACCTACACAACTATTGATGATTTAGTTGCATTAAGCCTATTTAAAATCATTTATAAATGTTAATGAAACAACTCCCTACGCCTTTTCCAGATTCAAGGTGTACATGTTGGATGATGTAACGGAAATATGTGTACGATATTTCAAATTTAGAATACTAAAATATTACATATGTTTAATGTAGTTTCACTTTTAAATTACCACACTGTTGCGATAAACGTACATACTTCTACATGTAATGCCGAATTGCGACCTAACGGCATTTAATAAATGTAATTTAATGTTTTTATTTGTTTATGACTAACGAACAATTATTTCAACACGAATGTTTGCAATTTTAATTTATTCCGCGAAAAACCACATCCGCACTTGAAATATGTAAACTCTATTTATAACAGCTTTTTCCCTTTGTTAGCGGATACGTTACCGACTACATGTTTAATAAAACGAAGAGTCGGGTGAATTTGTGAACACATTTTGTGATAAAAAAAATAATGGCGGAGCAAAGTAGTTTATTTTCTTCCAGAACTGAGGCACTTATATACGGTGTTTTTGTTGTAGTCTTACCGCTAGCATGTCAGTGTTACGCAATTGCGTCCATCGACTGGATTCATAACACTGATATAAGATCAGGCCTATGGCGTGCTTGCATTAACGAGGACGAGGTTACTCCTACAACAAATTTAGAACGTAATGTTTGTATATCTTTGACAGATGTGACTTTACCAGGTAAGCTTCGTTTCAGTTTGATGACATTTGTTTCTATTAAAACATGTTGTAAGTCGTTACAATAGAAACCATTTACACATTCACTTTATAATGTTAAGTGTCACTGTGTACGGATAAGGCGAGATGACTCCCACTGGGAATCAATAAACTTGAATGTATATTTTGACCAAACGGCGTGCTTGCATTAACGAGGACGAGGTTACTCCTACAACAAATTTAGAACGTCATGTTTGTACTGTGACTGTCTTTTACATCATTGGCAGTGCGCCACCGCCGTATTTGCATGACCATTGGGTTATTTATACATTTCATATATTAGTTTGACTTTCATCAACGTTTAGTATCGCAATCAAGCATGAAAGTCAACGTTTAGTATCGCAATCAAGCTATGATTTCCATTCCACTTTTATAAGGTTTGCATTTGAGCATTAATTATATTTTTAACTTATCAGACTTGTTGCAATCGCTTTTGTACAAAATAATGGTATTATCCAACTCGAGCCATACGGCGACAGCACCTAGTCACGCTATCGAATAATTTAGCCGGGAAAACCGCATTTAAGGTTGCACGGAAATCCCTAATAAACGTCATCATCTTTACATAACATATATCTGATCATATACATATAAAAATAAAGACTATATAAACGGGGATAATTTCTACGGCCGCAAAACTGCACACAGAGCGCTACTGAGAATAGGTAATGATAATCTAACCTGGACTGATTGAGTAATTTAACGAAAAACCCAAATCATTCATTAAATATCTAAATTTTAAATGATGTTAATTAAATTTTATGTACATGATGTAGTCTTCTCATGTACGCGACAATTGTTCGATCAAAAGAGCAGCGCCATATAAAAAACGTTCTTTCGGGTAGACGTCCATAAGTTGAGTACACGTCATTATTGGCTATGTACATGGCTGAAATAAATATATAATTAAGTTAGAATGTTTAACAAAATTGCCTTTCCAAAAAGAAGCAAAACAAAAGTTTGAAAATATTACCAGACACATCTTGGCATATTGCGACTTTCTGCGTGAATGGAATTTCCGGCTTTTTTTTTATTAAAAATATTTGTGTTGTGTTGAAATATACACCTCCTTAATAAACCGGTTTCTTAGAAAAGGTATTGCTATTTTTACAGGAAGGTATGATTGGTTTACTGCGGTCCAGGTACTAGAATGTCTGGGTGTTGTTGGACTCGTTATCGAATGTGGATATCTATTGTTTTACTTTCTCCGTAGAGGTGGAAATAGGGCAGCAATTATCGTTGGAATTGTGATTGAAGCACTTTCAGGTAAAATACTTACATTGTATGCCATTTTTATCGGTTAAAATCGTTTTTGATATTTAATAAAATACTGTTCATTTCTTAAGTGATATGTAAATGGTCGTTTTTTCTTTACATGTAGTTGCAATGATTTCATATCATTGACGAATTTCGTTTATGTAACTGATGTAACAGTATATCTGATCACACAACTTTCAGCATGTTCGCTTTTCTAAAGCTTTTAACAGAGTAATCAGGAATTGTCACACCCAGAAATCACAGCCTCCCACCGCAGCAAAAATACAGAAAAAGAGCATGTGTTTTCCCGATCAATTTCAAATAAGACACCACAAACAATTGAGGAGAAAGAGAATATTTGAGGTTACCGACTTCGAACGGTCACTGGCAAAATGATTTTGTCTTTGTGAAATAAATCCAATTTACCCATCAATTCAACAAATTTCATACAAAACATATAAAACATAAGAAGCTTAAAGCATTTTTAAAGCAAAAGGTCGGGTACTCGATGTTCTTAACGATTCCAGAGTCCATGGAGTCGAATCGGCAAGAACACGAAGTCAAGGATAAACCTTTGTACTCTTTTCCTCTACCTTTCGGCTGCGGTGTTGTTGTTTTTTGGGGTTGTTGCAATTACGGATATACTTATTTCATTTTTTTAAAGATATACTATTGACAAGAAACAACTTTCGAAACAGATTTATAAGATGTGTCAAGGGATATCGTGGTTATTCGGTCACAAATAAAAAGGCCTCTGTAACCGATAAAACACGATATCACTGTTCACAAGTTTCAAGGAAATACTATAGACAATGAACATTAATTTTACAATTTTCAAACATTAAGTGCTAGTATTAATTGAAGGTTTCAATGTGTTGACATTGCAAAATTTGCGGTATAGGTACAACGTAAACAATTCAATATTTTCTAATTGATACGGAATTTCTGGTTTTAAGAAGATCATTTGCTAATAATGCTGACATAAAAATTAAAAGGTCTAAGATTTGCTAATAACGCTTACTTTGTAAAGTTTGTAGTTTAGAGATTTGCGAATAACGATGACGATGTAAGGTTTGTAGGTCTGATATCTGCTTATAACGGTGACGCTGAAAAAAGTGTAGGTCTGAGATTTTCTAATAACGCTGACGTTGTAATATTTGTAGGTCTTATATCTGATTATAACGCTGATGTCGTGAAGTGTTTTGGTCTTAGGTTTGCTAATAACGCTGACGTTGTAAAATTTGTTAGTTCTTAGATTTTCTAATAACGCTGATTCGGTATTAGCTCTAATTTAAAGTTCGCAGGTTTTTTGTCGACGGCGAAAGTTCCAAAAGGGTTTTTAAAGCTATTCTGATTTTTACAGGTCTGTGTATTGTAGTCGGTGCTGTCACATTTGGAATAGAGGTCGAGTGTGTACACGATAAGTACAACGAAGATCTGTTTGGTTGTCGGGGACTCGCTTTCCAGTGCAGCTGTTTTGCCGGTGCAACATGCTTAATCCTTGCCTTTGTCCTGATTGTAAAGACAAAACGTAATCGACCAGAAACATTTGTAACCCATCATCTATGGGATACTATTCCTCACGAACAAGGAGCTGTCTTTCCAAACGAACAATCAGCTGCGTATCTACAGCCGGTTTTAAAGTTTGAGAAACTACCAAGTTACACGCCCCCTGCACAAAAGTTGATTATGATGACTGGAGAAAATGAAGGTTAAGGGCAATATTCAAGCGGATTTGGCATCTGCGTATAACAGCACAACGCTTTCTATCAATAGCTGGCAAAATGATCTAGTTAAGCAGTGTATTTGCTAAGATTTACTAAATATTCAAGCACCTTCTTTACGTCGCTGATGAGCCAGTTTACCACCATTCATAAATAAATCAAGGTATATACAGTCCAAAAAAGATCGTATTAAAGTTTATGTTACTACTTCTGTAAGTTTGTTACTCTCGGCAAGGCGTTGTGTAAAGCTCAATTTAGTCGAAACTTCGTTTGTCAAAATATAATGTACCTAATTACAATGAAACTGTGTACAAATAGAAAAATAAAATCAATTGATTTATTACATTTATTTATTAATATTAATTTATTACATGTACTGTTTTATGGTGTGTTATATACGTTATATATTTGATATATTTCAAGTTTAAAGGGTAATATGTATGCTTTTGAAATTGTAATATGTTTTCTAGACTTTCTTCGAGGCATACGTATCTTCTAGGTAGATCTAGATATTGTTCTTTCACACCATGGATATACTTTCTGTTCTTTAACTTTTGACTGTCAAAATGTATTCTGTTTTAACTGCAAAATTCTATTCTGTTTTAACTGGTGCTGTACATAAACCACCTGAATCGAATGATTTTTCAGATATAAATATGTGCATAATAGTCGTCTAAATTCGGGTTTTGCCGACAATTGGAAAAACAAAATATGCATTCAGTTGGGGAAATCGGATATCATTAACAACGGGGTCATTTGCTTTGGGAACAACTCCGTTTTCCGGAGGCGCAATAATGAAAAACCCGTGAATATTCACGTGCGATAGTCATATATCTAAAATGTGTCCTTCTACATTTAGTACATATACCACTTCTAATGAGTATCTGACTGTTTGAATTTTTTTTCTTAAGGATTTCCTTACGTGTTAATGAGCCTTCGCAACCCTCTTCGCTTTGTCTACGGACAACACCAAAGGCAAAATATAAAAAGCAGTACATCCCTGGGATGATTCAACAATATCCAAATTTATATTGGCTGGGATATTGAAACCACCAATCAATTAACTGGCTGAAATATTTAAACAAAACATTTTAGAAGTACTATTGACATAGTACATAAATATCGTGTTCAACGACCTTCAAAGGACGTACGTTACTGATAACAGCACTGATTGAATGTACGGGAAGACATTTTACAGTCGCCACACAGCACAAATAACGGTTCTGTGATATTTAAAAAGTGAAATATTAGAAATACAAAAAAGTTAACTTTGGAAGCCACCGAAAACGAAAAAATATGAAAATATCGTAGGCTCGGTTTGATTTAGCCTGTTCATGTGTTACAGTAGTAATGGAAATGAATAATGCTGCCCACGCCCCTAGCCCAGGGTTGAGCGCAACTAAACATTTACACCAATAATCAGTACATTTTGATCCATCCCAAGCGATGGTATGCATATGGCGGTGAACATGGACCCTTCAACACGGTATTTAAGATTAATACAAATGTACCATTCCATGTTCAGAGGCGTATGGTCCCTAGATATAAGAATTTGCCGTAAACGAGAAAACAACGGGCGGAACTTAACGAAATAGAATTTTGGCGGGGGATCTGAGAATATAAATCCTGCATATCACAGACAATGCCAAAGGCAACATTTAAAAATGCAAAAAGTTCATCCTTGGGGTGGATAAACAATATCATTCAAATAACGTACAAGATTGAAGATAAGAAGATTGCCAGTCTTGCAGAGGCACTAGATTTGGAGATGGAAATAGTAAAGAAAGACGAACGTTCGATAGAAAAATGTTTGATAAAAACCATGTTAATATCATTAAGAACAATACGAATTCTTTACCTCAATCTGAAACTTATTAATAAATAAAAATTAAAAAGTATGTTCGTAGAAAGTTAAAATAATCCGAAACAATAATTAATTACAATAATAAAATGATTATCAAAATATGAAAATGTCGTTAAATTCAATTGACACATGCTTATTACGAAACAAAAACTGACAAGTGTTAATTATAATTATAATCCTTTTAATAGTCAGGCAATTAATTATTCCTTTGTTTATTACATGTATATGTTCTCCTTACATATAAATATATACTGAAGGAAAAAAGTTTAGCAAGTTTTTCACACATATTATTTTTTCTTTTTGAGCTTTCGAATGAAGACGTTTTTATATGCAAATGATGTGCTTATTGATGCTTTTTACACATCTATTGTGTTTGTTCGAAAACCGTGTATTTTATCGGCAAAGCGTGAGAAAATCAAAAATCACGTGCAATGTAAGCACTGCAATTTCGGTAGTGTGTAGAGTCAAGTAATGTATCTTATTGTTTTGAGCTGTTACCACAAACAAAATAACCAGTTTGAAACTCGAAGAAATTCCAATGGGGCGTCGCCCATGAATGACGTTAAAAGAACGTAAAAAAGCTGTAGGTATGCTCCACGCTGGTATGACGGCAAGAGCTGCCGCTCGGCATTTCAATCGCCATGATCTACAATTAATCGCTTTAGAAACCGTCTGAGGGAGACAGGACGAGTCAACGACAGACCCAGATCAGGCAGACCACGGAAAACAACGCCTAACGAAGACCATCACATCACGACGCTTTCTCGACGTAACCGGTTTATGTCCATTGGGAAGATAGCCCGAGATCTCATGAATACTATTGGGACTAGGTAGTGCCTCAGAACTGTAGATACTGAACTCCTCGTGATTTTTGACGCCTTACCCCTAACGTCTTTCAGGCTGTACAGTGAGCTAAGGCAACAGGGTTTTGACAATTTATTGTTACAAACCAATTGAAAACTAAATGCTTTATCCAATTATGTACTTGGTTTAAGTCAAATTGGTATAATTTCAATAAACCAGTGAAATATTTCCAAACTTGCTAAACTTTTTTCTCTCAGTATATTATAAATAAATATAACTTCGACCGACAGCTCAGAGTATAAAATTAATTAAATCTAAAAATGGATTTGAGAAAATAAAACCTATAAAACATTTCATTAACAATCGGAAAAAAAAATATTTGTTACTCTAGTAAGGAAAACGAACATTACAATTGTTATATTGGTCTCCGAGTGACATGTTAGTTGTTGTAATGATGCAAGTATAAATATTATTAATGTTAAGTTTGGTACAAAACAAATACACAAAGTTTTTGACTTGAAACGTGTTTTGACTTGAAAGTAAGCTGTCCAAAATGAGTCTATTTAATAAGAAATCGCCAATAAAAACGAGAGTGGCTGTAAAGGTAGCCCTGCAACTAATATGTTTGTGAAATTAACATAAAATGTTGTGTAAAACAGTTTTAATTAAACGCAGTGACATTAACTAAGTTTAACATAATAAATTACAGTATATAAATGCTTACCAGGATATAATTTGAATAAAGGATTGTACGTTATTGAAGCGTTAAATGTTTCACAGTTTTGCTAAACGGTACATATATCAAACAGGTAAATCTCGAATTTAGTGTTTAATGAGAAATTATTTCAAGCGGAAAATTAGTAGAGCAGCTTTTTTAAAAATGAAAATCACGCATTTTTTTCTGCTTTGACTTTTCATTTTCTTAATGTTTTGAAAGTTTATTAAAATATTCATTTAAATTTGATTCTCTAAGGCATTTCATATAAGCAATATCTCTATTAGTTTAAACTATATTTATTCATCATAAGCACATATAAATACAACATAAATATTTAACATAAAGTGAGTGGATCAGAGAACAAGTGTTAATTACACTTATATTAAATCTTTTCCAGATGTTTAAAGTAATTTGTTTCAATATGCATATCATGATCCGGTATCAAGTTGGTTAACAAGTTACAGTGATATATTCAAGTTTAGTACAGCATAACAAGGGGAACAGAAAGTAGAAAGATGGAGAGAGAGAGAGAGAGGAAGGGAAAGAGTGAAGGTGTACATGAGGGAAGAAAGGAAGGATGGTAAGAGCAGCCAAGCGAAAAACAAGCTTATGCAAATCATTTGGTTGCCTCGATGTATTTTTGAACTTGAGTAAAAACGAACTTGTTTTCGTCAACAGAAAGATATTCAGATCCGGGGCCAGTATCTCGAAAAAATGTTAGTTAAGGTATGAGTTACGAAATCGCTACGAAGGCGCTAAGGTAACGTTACACGGGTATCTCGAAACACCACTTAGCGTTCTCTTAACGCGTCCCGAAGTTACGAATTCGTAAGAATTACACAAGGCATAAAATGACGTAATTTACATGTGAAATTTCGGCATATAGTAAACCTTTCTGAGAAAAATGTTTATTTATTCAACGATCCAACTTACTGAGCCAAAATTATCTACTTTGTGGAGTATTTGGGGCCAGTGCAAACCACCTACTTTGTGCAAAATGTCATTGATATTTTAAATCTATGGTATATTGTAAGACATTGTCTGTTTCAAATTCAAAACATGAAAAAATTAACAAATAAAGTGGACATACATGTACAACATAAAGACACTTATCATCTGAGACTAATGAACATTGATTAAAAATAGAAAAACGACCCGAAGTTAAAAGTTTGAGTCCGAATCCCTACGACTTTTAGATTGACATTCACTTGACAACTTACTGAAAACAAACAAACACAGTCCAACCTGTGCTAACGACCACCTGTAAACAAAGACCAAATGTGGACCGGCGGCAATTTATTACTTCTATTCTAACAACAATCGTGAATTTAATCGCCGTTGCTACAATCCATTATCTTTGGAGAATTTTAGCGGTCGTGTAGGAAGCCATAATAATTTTGATAAAGATATTTATCAACATTTTAAAAAACGAGAATTATCAATAACCGTCATGAAAATTCATCACGAGTGTATAAGATTATAGTTTTATTGTGTTAATCTAGGTTTTACTAATTGTTAAAATCCTAATTTGTTATTGTTGTTTTTCAATTGATAGCAATAACAATAATTTTAAAAGATTGGCAAGGCAGCAATACAGATGACCGTTATATTTATTCTGCTAAGGTTTGCACCGCACAAAGACCATTTTCGTAAAAAGTAGATATACCGTTTATCGTATGTCATAAACGTATATCGCTTATCGTGCATCTTCTACGTATATCGTGCGTCAGTCTATCATCTATCGTGCGTCCGTATATTACTGGTTGTGTGTATCGTTTGTAACCTTATACGTTCACGGTACTCTACCCGCTTCACATTGTCTCAATGCATGACACAGTGCGTACCGGGCATTTGAAGCAGGTGGACCAGGATGAACCGGGAAGATTCGTGAAGTCTTGTGCCTTACGCGGGGAAAACCCGCAATGAATCGGGATGAATGAATTTCAAATATAAAATCATGGTTTAAATACGGCTTCCGTAGAAGAATCGGCATCCATCGGCTTTCAACGTAGCCATATCCAGACTCCACCGTCACTTTATCGGAATTTACCTGCTGCTACCGTGCTAAACCGTAGTTCGACCAGCATGAGTCTTGGCTACGTGGGGTCTCCACACACGGTGGCCAAACCGGTAGTCACAGTTTCTCCATCTTGGACAGAGGACATAACTGTTTAATACAGTTTGACTTTGTGGACTGGGTGGAGAGACGGATCATGCCGTAAGAGCTTCGGTAATGCACTGGGTTTCCCCGAAATAAGCCGGAATTTGGTTTCGCACCCGGGAAGTACCGGTTGTATTAAAATTTTAAACATCACCGGGCCCACTGCCCGGTTATCGCCGGTTCAATACGGTTTATTCCGATTCAATACGAGTTTTATCGCTGTCACTACGGTTGTTGTGCCGGTTGACCCCGGTGTCCGAACCGGGGCTATATAAAGGGACAGTGTTAACAAGGCTATAGGAGTACATTGAATGTTGAGCTGTGCTCAACCCGTGGCTAGACAGCATGGGCAGTAATATAATTTTCCATTACTGCAAATGTACTGGCTCAGTCAACCCGAGTTTGCAATATTGTGTCGTATTTGGCGGCTTTAAAAGTTACATTTTCATCTATAATGAACATTTAAAAAATAAAATCGATTAAATAAATATTAAGAAAGTACAAAAGTTTAGACCACTCTCCTGAGAATATGATGAATCTGCTCAGTTTATTAAGTTACGAGAACGTTAAGGGTCGATTTTTTTTACCGTATGTTACGACCAAGTTTACGAATCTTCGCAACTTGCGAGTTCTTCGAGATAGAGGAAAATTTGGCTACGAATGTCGTAAGATGACGTTACGAACAATTTTACACTTACGATAGCTTCGAGATACTGGCCCCGGAATAATAAATTTTGGAGAAGATGGGGGCAAGGCAAATTGTTAAGGTAGTGTTGTCTATGGTTGTCAAAGTTAGGGCATCTTAAAAGATATTGGTCAGTGGATTCAATGACTACTCCACAAGAACATAAAGGTGAGTTGGCAAGGTTTCTTATGAAAAGGAACTGATTTTAAGGACCGCAATCTAATCGTAGTCTGCAGTGTTGGATCTGTAGTTGCCTGGTACCAGTATTACAATACAAAGGGGGTTTATTTATGTTGCCTGGTAACCTTGATTTAAACACTGTCAAACTTGCATGGCTAGGCGCTGTCGCCGTGACGGTGCGGGTTCGCTCCCAGCTAGAGACACTATCATTTGAAATTCACAGTAGCGCTATTTGTGCAGTGTGGCGGCCGTAAAACGTCTCCCCGTACATTTAGTCAGTACTGTCAGTAAAATTAACCCGTTACCGATGTCATGCAGTGATTGTTACGTATATCAGGGCTATCCGATCAACGTTTTTTGGCGTTGTCCCGGTTAGCTCAGTTGGTTACGTCGCAGGAATTGCATGGCTAGGCGCTGTCGCCGTGACGGTGCGGGTTCGCTCCCAGCTAGAGACACTGTCATTTGTAATGTTTTTTATTTCTTCAGGTAGGTTGTTGTAGTTTTGTACTGTAGAAGGCAAAAAGGAATTGGAATAAAGTGTTGTTTTGCATTGAATGAGTGAGTAGTTTGAGCTGTTACGAAGCGTGTAGGTTGATCTTGATTTCATTCCGGGACTAGAGACTGAAGGTAATCCGGACTTAAATTGTGGGTCATTTTATAAAACATCGTTAACTTATGTTGGTTACGTCGGACGATAAGTTTCTGCAATTTTAAATCATCATAAAGTTTATTAATTTGGCATAACTTTGTCGCACCAGTAACGATTCTGGCGGCTTCTATTTGGATTGCTTCAATAAGGTTTGACTGTTCGATGGTACAATTGGACAAGACTATGTCACCGTATTCTAAAAGCGGCCTAATGAAACTAAAACACATTTTCTCAAGTGATTTCCTATCAACAATAAATTTAAACTGTCTGAGGATTGCAATACGTTTCCATGCCTTTTCTGTTATAAATTTTATAGTTGATAACCACTTTGCATCGTGTGAGAGGTAAATACCTAAATGTTTATGTTCTTTCACTTCGGCAATAACTGTGTTGTCCATTAAGAGGTTGGGATGATTTGGTTTAGGATTGTTTCGGCTTATAATGAGCGATTCGGTTTTGTTTGGATTGAAGGTAACCAGCCAAGTTTTAGCCCAAGATTCAATTTTACTAAGATCGCGGTTTAATTCATTTGCTGCTAGTACGGGATTTTCTACTATGACGTACAAACTAGTGTCGTCGGCAAAACAAGTTCTATTAGTTAATTTTTTTAACACTATCATTAATATAAATTGAGAATAGTATCGGCCCTAGTATTGAGCCTTGTGGCACGCCAGCTGTAATGTGTTGAATTTGTGAATGAGAACTATGTAAAACTACTTTCTGTTTGCGGTCACTAAGATATGAGGTGAACCATTTATGTAGTTTTCCATTTATACCATTTTTTTTTAGTTTATGTAATAACCCTTTATGCCATACTCGATCGAAAGCTTTAGAAATATCACAATATCTATATTACATGTGTAAATGTACAAGTCTAGTTTTAACAAAATTGATATATCTATACTTATTTGAAGCACACAATGTAATGTAAATTAAGCTCAGTAAATTGTGAACATAACTTAAAGACATAACTCCATCTTGACATAAAGAACTTGGCATCATTATGAGCGTGTTGTCATGAGCAATATAATTGGAAAGTATGATAAAGAAATATTAAGAAATGGCAAAGTTATAGTTTACATTAAGTTTTTGGTGTAACAATCCAATTACAAAAGGGGCATACCTCCCATCAAATGTGACATTGACCTTAAGATTATGGTATTATCACACAAGAAATATTATTTGGAAGTTTGATGAAATAGATGAAAAGGGAACTAAACAGAATAGAATTTTGACAGGGGATCTTAGAATACAAATCCTGCATATCACAGACTACGCCAAAGGCAAAATTTAAAAAGCAGGAAGTATATCCTTGGGGGTGATTGGACAATATCCAAATCTATATTGGCTGGGATATTGAAACCACCTATCTATAAACTGGCCGAAATATTAAAACAAAAGGAATTTTAGAAGTACTATACTGAAGGAAAAAAGTTTAGCAAGTTTTTCACACATATTATTTTTTCTTTTTGAGCTTTCGAATGAAGACGTTTTTATATGCAAATGATGTGCTTATTGATGCTTTTTACACATCTATTGTGTTTGTTCGAAAACCGTGTATTTTATCGGCAAAGCGTGAGAAAATCAAAAATCACGTGCAATGTAAGCACTGCAATTTCGATAGTGTGTAGAGTCAAGTAATGTACCTTATTGTTTTGAGCTGTTACCACAAACAAAATAACCAGTTTGAAACTCGAAGAAATTCCAATGGGGCGTCGCCCATGAATGACGTTAAAAGAACGTAAAAAAGCTGTAGGTCTGGTCCACGCTGGTATGACGGCAAGAGCTGCCGCTCGGCATTTAATCGCCATGAATCTACAATTAGTCGCTTTAGAAACCGCCTGAGGGAGACAGGACGAGTCAACGACAGACCCAGATCAGGCAGATCACGGAAAACAACGCCACACGAAGACCATCACATCACGACGCTTTCTCGACGTAACCGGTTTATGTCCATTGGGAAGATAGCCCGAGATCTCATGAATACTACTGGGACTAGGTAGTGCATCAGAACTGTAGATACTGAACTCCTCGTGATTTTTGACGCCTTACCCCTAACGTCTTTCAGGCTGTACAGTGAGCTAAGGCAACAGGGTTTTGACAATTTATTGTTACAAACCAATTGAAAACTAAATGCTTTATCCAATTATGTACTTGGTTTAAGTCAAATTGGTATAATTTCAATAAACCAGTGAAATATTTCCAAACTTGCTAAACTTTTTTCTCTCAGTATATAAACATAGTACATAGGTATCGTGCTCAATGACCTTCAAAGGACGTAACTGAAAACAGCACTGATTGAATGTACGGGGAGACTTTTTACAGCCGCCACACGGCACAAACAACGCTACTGTGATATTGAAATAGATGAAAAGGGAACTTTGAAAGCCACCGAACACGACAAATATGAAAATACTGCAGGCTCGGTTTGATTGAGCCTGTTCATGGGCAGTAATGGGAATGCTTATTACTGCCCACGCCGCCTAGCCCCGGGTTGAGCGCAACTTAGTAATTACATTAAATAGTACAATTTCGATCCATCCCAAACGATGGTATGCATATATTAAAAAAACGCCAGAGTTATAGCCAACGTAAAATTTTCGTTATGGATGGACAAAGCGAACACATCGTATCAACACACAAAAAACTACATCGCAAGGCAAAGCATCAAAAGATAAAATGCACTTTATTAAAATATGTCTAGTTCCATTTAGACAAGCGAATACCGTATACATGCCAATATGATAATATCTTAACTTGCCCAAACGTCTAATTAAGCCATTAAATATTGCCTTGTTTTGAATCTCAGAAAAACTTTGCACTTTAACAACAACGACATTACAATGTCAAGTACATCCTGTTGGCAGCCTTTCAAATTTTTATATTTGGCGTTGAGTTATTCATATTATTATTATATTTATAAATCAAAACTCCAACGAACACGGTTGCAGTAGTGAGTAATGCTGCAGTAGAGATTTAATTGCAATTAATACGTGGATTTGAATCTAGATATCTGCAAATCGTAAAAATACTAAAAACAACGGTTAGCACTGATGGAAATAGCATTTAATTTTTCATAGTTTCCTAAGTCTTATTTTCATGCGGAAGTAGGCAGTTTTTTTCATTTCCTTCGCTTGTCATTTGATATTCTTTTGTCATTTCAAACTCATTTTTCAATAAGTCAATCTTTGCATGCTGTAAAGCATTTTAATTCTAAGCTGGGAATTATTCGCCCTGGATCTAGTATTTGTAATCCATTAATCATAAAGAGAAAGTTTCTCGAAATGTTTGCTTTTTTACAAGCAAGACAATTTGTTTCTTCAAAATACCATGAATAACCAATCTTAAGCAGTTTGAAAATCAAATGTGCGTTAGTGTATTTATAAAAACAAATAAACGGCCCTTTTTGCGTTTTGTATAAAATATGCAAGTAAAATGTGAAAAAAGAAATGAAATATAAGCATATCAGGAATGGCCACATCTATCAGACACAACCTCCCCAGACAATAAACGGTAGGGAGTATTAATCATTATTTATATTTGAAGACAATAAATCTATAGATTTTCAAGTGAAAATCCCGCTGCATTTGTTCCAGTTTAGATTAAACTGTCTTCTAAATTATCATTGGCACTATGGGGAATAGATGAAAAGGGGACTTCGAAAGCTTAGTTTGATTGAGCTTTTATGGAAATGCGAATAAATGTCAATGCCGCCTTATCCTAGTTTGAGCGCATTCGAATGTTTACACAATCTAACTCTACATTTATGATCCATCTTAAACAATTGTTTGCGATATGACGGAAACCATGAAACCTTCAATGCGTTTTTTTTTCAGATTAACAGTAGTTCCATAATCAGCGGCGCATGGTTCCCAGATAATAGAATGAGTAAAAGAATACGCGCAACTGAGCAAGGTAGAATTTAGACGCACGAAATCAAACTTCCGCGTTAAATATGTGATCAGCGACTGAACCCGAACTCATTATGTTTTATATATTTGTGTGATTTTGCATGCAGCATTGTTAAGCTGATGGGTGAGTTGGAGTCGTTTCACCAAGACAAAATGTACTTGTTTGTTGACATGAGAACCTGTTGGTGCAAGTGTGAGGTTGGTGCACCCTAGAACCTGGTTAAAGCCCCCCAGTGGCAATTTGTGTTGCAACTCACCGTTCCAAGGCGGTAACCAAGAGTCTATTTGAATTGACATAACGATAATAACATGCTCTTTTCCTCTCTTTTTTTTCGCTTCGTGGGGGGGGGGGGGGGGCTGTGTTTTGTTAGTGTGGCGATTCCTGATATGCATATTTCAGTTTTTTTCATTATGTAAGGGTGAATCTGGGCCCGAGGTCATCAAACAATTTCTGATCTTTGGCCCGGTACTTAATCACTTCGTTTTAACTCTCTTTTGTCGATTAACGACTGTAAAAACGAATACCATTAACTTATGTGAACTGTTCTACGGTGGGATTGCCAAGACACAAAATTTTGTATATAACCGAGAATTCATAGGTGTTGAAACGCTTAAGAGCCCTCCTTGATAAGCATATGTAAAGTTAATTCTGTTTTTTGTAGTTCGTCTTGCTCTACCTCTAAGATGTATTTGATGCAACAGGTAGGTAACAGTTGTTGCCGATTAATGAACATCGTGTGCTCAAAGGTAATAAGCATCTCTGGTATATCGATATAATAAAATGCTTCAGTCTTGTAGCAAATGAGGTATGGAATTCATTGTATCGTTCTGCTGTCTTTTATGTTATGACAAACATCTGATCTATAGTTTCAAAATCAAAATAAATCTCATTTCGTAAATAAATTATATCTTACATAAAAATATAGACTGTTTCATTGATGTTTCGTTATTTGTATGTGATTTTATCATGATATGTCACTATCGCCTGTTTCTGAACGTTTATAGTCATGTAGGGTTGTTTCCGAACATGTATTGATCAGATGAAACACTAGATGTCTGGTGTCATCATCAACAGTATCAATGTCTTATGCTAGTAGTACACAGAATTCCTTTGCTCTTTTATACGAGGGTTATTCCTGATATGCATATTTCATTTTTTTTTCTACTTATATTTATTTGCTACTTGAGTATGTGTAAATAGTTCTGCATGTAGCTTTTCATGATATGTCACTATCGCCTGTTTCTGAACGTTTATAGTCATGTAGGGTTGTTTCCGAACATGTATTGATCAGATGAAAGATGAGATGTCTGGTGTCATCATCAACAGTATCAATGTCTTATGCTAGTAGTACACAGAATTTCTTTGCTCTTTTATATGTTCACTATTTTCCTTTTCTTTTACACATTTTGGCACATTACGAGAGTATAACTGATATTGTTTCTTATTAAGACTGCTTGTCGCAACATAGATTTATTCCGTGTCAACGTTTCCTTGATGTGTTTGAATTTATCGCCGAGTTTCTTGTATATTGTCTGAGATTATCTTATAATCTCTTATAAGCAAGTCATGAATTGAGTACTCTATAGGATGCTTAGGTTCTTTTTTTTCTCATGTTTTCAATAACTACTTTTAATCTGGTCAATCCGTCATTACATGATGTGGATGCATCTACGTGGGTAGTCTCAGGACTAGGAAGTGTTTGACCATTGCAGAGGATAGATAGCAGAATTGACATCACATACGCTAGTGTTTGTTACAAACTTTCTATTAATAGCTTTTAGTATTTAAATTATTATTTTAATCAGATATAAACTTTTTGTGAATTAGTGTATGAACACTCTGTCTTCCGCATGGAAACTTGTTACTGGTTTCACCAAGGTTCACTTGTTTATCATGAGCTGGGATTTTTCGACATTTATATTTTAAAGCCGTCGATGTGTATTGTATAATGTATCAGTGTATTGTATAATGTATCAACAAAAATTTTCAACAATTCGAGTAAATACCAGAACTCAGCAAAATCCTAAGACCTCAGCCTGTTTGTTTCGTACTTCAAAACTTCGTAAGCAATGTTATTTAGTGCAAATCGTACAAACACATCGTTTATGTTGACATTATTATCTGACCAAGCTAAATTAAAGAGACATGATTGATGATCTCACAAGATCTCCGCTGTTAATCATGTCCATCTCTAAAACCTTGATTCCCTGAAAAGATACTCATTATTTCTATCAAAATATTTTCATCCATATTTATCCTTTCAATGAGTTATATACTCAAGGGATAAAATAACGCAGGTTGACATGATTTGCAATATCTTGCGAACGTGTTGATAAAAACAATGGAAATCTGCTAAGGAACTCTGTAGGTTATAATGCACGTGGAACTGTATCCAATGTCGCATAACAAATCCGCGTAACGATGTCTCCCGGGAAAGATTAAACGGGGCAAAATGGAATCATCTTCAAAGTTTACCCTGCCATTCTTTATGCATTGAGTAGATATCAAAATGTGTATTTTTACAAGATTTAGACAGGTGGTTATTCACTTCTAATACGATGCGATATTTCCTTAAATTTTAAATAAATTTACGTTATGCTTAAACCATATTTACTTCGATGTCGTCACATTCTATTATCCAGAACAATTTGCCGCCACTGAGTTTATACCCTTTTTCTAAGGTGCACCACACTTAAACTTATAAAAAGATAAAATATGCGTATCGTGAATTGGAACCATTTTCTAAGGTGCACCTAACTAAAACTTGTAAACAGATAAAATATGCATATCGTGAATTGGAACTAGTGATAAAGAAAGGTTGGCGTTTCGGAAAAACCATTTGTGCTTTTTAGTCATTCAATGAAAACACCGTGCGCTATATGAATAGATGTAAGAAGCAACGAGAATAACGTTAAGTCAGTTATATTTGCGTTGTCGGTGTCAAAGCGGGATTTATATGTATTGAATTGTCTGTCATTGTTGATATCTAGATAACTACAAATGCAAATATCAATATAACACGCACCTTTCATGAGACTTAATTTCCTTCTACTCGCAAATTGTTATAGTCCATACTCTACATACATGACCAACAGATAAAACCATTTAAATGAGGTAAGATAAAATGGTTAGGAGCTTAGGTTAAAATCCAACATAAAACATAAAGGAAAATAATGATGGCGCATGCCAAAACAAATAATAATAGGTAATCCTGGGTAGGGAACGGTACGAGGCACAATAAACTATATATGACTCTAAGGGGGGTGGGGGGGGGAAGGTTCAACCGATTTTAAGCATGCACCCTCCCACATTTAGATTATGCAGCTTTTATCTTTTTACGAATTTACGAGTCCCCATAACAATTAACAATGGGGGTAACAAATAAACAGCGTAATGGTCGTTAAGGAAACTATCACCATTGTGCCATTGTATAATGTTTTATATTTGAACTTATTCGAATAGTTTTTTCATTATGCCTATAATTTCGTACGATTTCTACAAAGACAAATTGCATTTCAAAAGTGGTCAATTTCTTAGCAAGGTTATTTAAAGATGTTCGCTACAATACAACGGAAAATATTGGAAACTCATTAAATAAAAGCTGAAATTGAACTCTGGAATTTAGATTAATATTTTACTCCAGACGTCTTTTATTACATCATAAAAAGAAGTTTTATTGCAAGATGTAAGGCTGTGGTTTAACAGATACTGCATTTAAATATCATTGTGGCATTCTAAGTTTCTCTTCATCTATTAAAATGTTACAGATGTTGTTTGTGCCGTGTGGCGTCTGTAAAAAATCTCCATGTACATTCAATCATTGTCGTTATCAATAACCATAATCTTTGAAGATCGTTGAGCACGAAACTTATATCTGTGTTAATATTGAGGCGTTCAAACCGGGGCAAGGCGGCGTGGACAGTGATATGCTTTTCCATCACTGACATTGAACAAGCTTAATCAAACCAAGCTTGCGAAAAGTTCGATATTAGTGGTATTTGGTGACTCAAATTTCCTTTTTTATTTATTCAGAATCACAGTAGCGAGGTCGGTGAAGTGTGGCGTCTGTAAAAGTCTCCCCGTGTTTTCAACGAGTGTTGTTATCAATTACCATTTTCGAAGCACGTTGGACACGATGCATATACTTAGTAAACAATGAGAAGCGATCAACCCGGGCTTTTCGGTGTGGAAGGTTAAATGCATTTAAATTGCCGTCCATGAACAGGCTCAATTAAACCGAGCCTGTAATATTGTAATATGAGGTACCCTTGTGGCCATTTTATGCTTCTTTCCTACTCTAATTCATTCAAAATTGTACTGTTACAGTTGGCATTATATTGTCAGTTCATATTAATTCACTATTAGTAAGTAAATGCATGTTGCTCATACAGGAACCTCAATATTTAGTATTTCTTCTGGGTCGCGAAAACCCATGACATTTAGTAGTTTCGAAAACTGTATTATAACAAGAAGCCCCTTTATGTTACATATCTTCAAAGAACACATTATAGTTTCTTTTGCTTACCTAAATATTGTTCAGGATACCATGGTTCCTTAGAAATTATTCATGATTTCATTGTTGACAGACATGACGCTACCAGTACTTGCTGATATTAATTATCGTAATCTGTATTTATTAAGAAATACCGATTCGTATTGTCTCCCGGACAATAACACTGCTTTAAATCAGTTAAATAAAGTTTCTTACTTAACAATGACATAAATATAATTGTCACAGTGAGTGTCATGGAGAAGGGCTATTTCCTGTATCCTAGTACGGCGGATGACTAGACTAGACGGAAAATTCTGTAGTAATTTTGATTGGCCCTAGGAGGCTGTTTCTGTGTATTCATGGATTCTGATTGGTTAGTCTTTTACATCCGAGCACTTAGTACCGCTAAGAGTATTTTGGCGCAATAAGTATAAATACTGGACGCGCTCGAAGGACGGCAGCTTTTCACATTGGACGTCAGGCCGGAAACATCATAAAATCATTAATAAATATACAAGTAATTATATTAATAATAATAATAATAATATATTCTTTATTTTTAGAAGGTTACATATGAAGTTTGAACAAAAGGATGTCAATCATATTTACAATATGGCCTTCTTAATAAAATAACAATTACAAAACAATTCTATAAAAAAACAACATTAAATATTAATTAAAACAAAACATTTGACATTCACAACAGACAAACACTCATTAAAAATATGAGAAATATAGTATATTAATTAATTACATAAAGATTGCGACAGATTAAATAGATATTGTTTCAAAAGATGCTTAAAGGAATTGAGTGACTGAACTGAACGTATTGTTATTGGTATATTATTCCACACTTCTCTACTATAGTAACTGAACGTGTCTTTTAAGTAATTTGTTCGAGGTGTCAATTGTGAGAGATGGTTCCAAGTCGAAGAGCGAAGATTGTATTTATCATTTGTAGAGAATTTTAATAAATCTGATATATAGCTAGGTGTTTGATTGTTTATGGATTTAAAAACTAGAAGCGCCGCGTGGTATTATATCTGTATTGAAAAGGAAGCCATTTCAGTTCTTTGAAAAGAGAGGATGACGGTGTTCGGTAAGATTTGCATATAAAGATACGAGCAGCTCTTTTCTGAATATTTACTATTTTACTAATCCCAGACTGGTTTCCTTTGCCCCAGACAGTACAATAATAATCAAAAGTAGACATAATGTAAGCATTATAATACATATTTTTTGTGTCTATATTTCCCCGGAGGATCGGAACACAGAACGGATTCACAGGAGCTGACCAGCAGCAATGTAAATATCATTTCACGTAAAAACAAACATAAGTTAGAACGAAGACATTAGACGATAAACATTAACTTTTTGATAACAATTTATTAGTAGTTGGATCTTAGTGTTTTTAAATAAAATATCAAATAAAAGTTATCTGTTTCGTATAGCTTATCTAAAGTTATTTATTTAGCTAGCAAATTCCATTTTTGGCCCCCAGTAAGTCCACTCAAAGGAGTCGTGTTATTTTCCCATTAAAAGTCGCCGTTCGACATTCCTGTTACAATATTTCTTTTCCATCTACCAATGGAGTAAACAGTTGTAATAATAGTTTTCGTATATACAATTGTCAGCGTTGTTATTGTATTTCCCTGCTCATCGATATACAACTAACAATGTTTTTGTTCGCAAGTGTTCTTTGATGGCCGCTTTCTAAAATTATATAATGACACGTTTTCACCTTTGAGCAATTTGAAATATTCAAAATGGCCGAAACCATGACAAGAATGGTGATAATCAGATCCTGGAAAAATAGTATGTAAATTTTCTGTCAAGCGTGCAACAAAATCAATATAATAACTTGCATGTTCTACTTTAAAGCAGTTCATCACAGCAATCTGAGCTTGCGTTTGTCAAATTTTTCACTCGTCCGTGAGAATTTATTGCACTAATACAATTTAATTAGCAACAAACAACATAGTGTTAGATTGCTTTGCTTTTTGTTTTGTTGGATATGGGGACATGACCGATGATTATCAACTGGAAATAAATATAAATAGATGAGTTTTCTAACAATTAATCGATCAACTCATCCAACAAAAAAAGGAGGATCCGAAGCAATTGATAATTTACAATTTAGCCAAACAACAATTCGGCCGAAGCTGTCTTGTACAGCTGCTTTGCTTTATATGACACTGGATGAGTTACGTTTCGCAGCCTTTAATGGTAACGATAAATTTAAACCGCATTTACATATTTGCCCGACTTACTACTTCGTATAATAACATACCTTTACATAAACTGTCATCTTACAAGATTTAAAGGCGATTGCGGTAGTTTTTGTTTTCAAACTGTTGTGAATTGTCGTTGTTCACCCTTTGCATGACTTAATCGAAATTATCAAACTCAGTCGTTTAACAGAAACCAACACAAATAAATTCACACGGATCGATTAACAAAAATAACTCACCCTTACTAGTAACATACGCAATTTACATTTATTTAAACAAAACAAGCCTAAAATGTACCTAAAATTTCAAATAGTGCTCATAAGATCCATCATTTTGTGAAATATCGGGAACTACCGCCATAGTCTTTAACCATTTGTTCAATTTGATTGGCATTTACTTAATTTATAGTCGTTTGAGAGCAGCTAAACCCCGACATATTGTTGACAACGAGGTTAAGAGAAGCTTTATATGGCAGAAGCGTCTGTTCGCCTCTGAGACTAAACGTCCTTGTCAGCCACATTGACATCTCAAGTCTTTGATGACAAATCAAATAAACATTTCATACGAAGAATCTCTCTCTGCTCTCTGAAATATGAATAGTTTCTAACGCTTGCTAAATGTATAAAGAATACGTTTATGTGATGGATTAGTTTCGAACTTCCGAGATAATTAGGTATTTAATTGTTTTAAAAGAGATGAAATATCTTTAAAATATGAAAAAAATCAACAGTGTTTATCCATTATTAACATTTTCAATGTGTTATCGATTACCTGAATGATGCTTACGAAAGTTTCTGTTGATTTGTTGAGTGCCTCTATATCTAAACACATTTTTAGCAGTTAATAATCAACAAGAACTGGGAAGAATAAGGTTCGTTCTTCAACATGCCCGTGTTTGCTATGGTAAATTGAAATTTGATAAAATAAGGCAAAACATCGTTGCGGTACAATGTGTCCATGAGAATCAACGGTAGAAGTGAAGTGCAGAGACAATAAGTCATTGCAGCGTTTAAACATCTATTGATGAACTGCGAAATTTCTAAAATTTTATGTGTAATGTCTTCAAACACAAAGTATTTGCACAAAATGATATTTAAACAGTTACTATTAAATGTACTATCAACGTTATTTCATTGTACATCATTTTCGAAAATCCATGTTGACGTAAACCTACATGTAACTGTTAATTTTGTATTCTTAGCTTCTTTATTAAGAACTCTCAACATATTCATGTACGTAAAATGAAACGTGATGTTTATTTGTTATCATAAGTTCAATAAATAATATAATATATTGTAAATATTTCGGTTCTTACTTTCATGTTTTCGTTGTGAATTTTTTATTTATAGCATTTCGACGATTTTTGCCTAGTCTGTGTGTGGTTGGTGCATCATAGAATCTGGTCTGAAGCACTAGTGGCACATTAATTTGCCACTGACCTTTCCAAGGAAATATCCCCTCTTGTTCGCTTTTTACGGTAATTAGTTGTGGTGTCTTTTTGAAATCGATAATTTGATAACCGATGCCTTCTTATCTTTTGGCTATGCATATTTTATATTTATATATTGCTTGTTTCAAATTGATGAAAAGTGGAAGCCAATTAACACGACAAATATAAAGATATTGCAGGCTCGATTTGATTGTGCCTGTTCATGGGCTGTAATCGAAATGCACATTGTATTCAATGCTCCACTCAACTTAAAATAACGAGAATATATTTCTGGCAAAATTTCTGCCTATGATCAGGTTCAAATATCCCATTACTGCAACCATTCTTATCTTTCGTGTTATGTTCCCGTACAATTCCATAAACGACAGCATGTAAAACCCGTCACACCAGGGTCGCGTTCTCACGGCGTTCCCACGGCGTTCAAAAACGCCGAGGTGCGCGCAGTACGATCGCATGCATCGCGGCAGCAACGCGGTGGCATCACCAGTAAACGCAGTGGGATCGCATAGAACGCCTATCCACGGCGCTCACTTTGAGCATGCACAAAACGAACGCCGTCTGTTTGTCTACATATGATTTTTCTACATTGTATACTTCTCTCCCTCATAATTTAATAAGAGACAAGCTAACCAGTCTCATTGAAAAAACTTTTGCTAGAAAAAAAATAAAACATTTATTGCTTGTAATGAACATAGGGCATTCTTTACAGATGGTTCTTATGATAATTATACTTCATGGATCTGTCAATACCTTATACAGGCGCTCACATTTTTATTGGATAATATTTATTTGAGATTTGGTACCTCTATTTATAAACAAGTAATAGGCATTCCAATGGGTACTAATTGTGCACCCCTTGTTGCTGATCTGTTTTTATACTGTTATGAAAAAGATTTTATGTTATCTCTTTCTACCGAACATCAAGATGATATTATTACAGCTTTTAACAACACATCGAGGTACCTTGATGATTTATTAAATATAGATAATAACCATTTTCCATCAGTGGTCAATAAGATTTATCCTAAAGAACTACAGCTTAATAAAGCTAACACTTCAGAAAAGCAAGCAAACTTTCTTGATTTAAATCTATCCATTGACAATGGTTACGTCACTACTAAAATTTATGATAAAAGAGATGATTTTAATTTTAATATAGTAAATTTTCCGTTTCTAGACGGCGATGTTCCTCGTGCGACTTCTTACGGGGTTTATATCTCACAGCGTGTTCGCTTTTCAAGAGCTTGCAACGATGTAAATGATTTCAATGAACGTAATCTTTGCATTACAGAAAAACTTTTAAAACAAGGTTATCGGTATCACAAATTAAGGAAAACCTTTTGCAAGTTTTCTCGCCGATATCCAGATCTAATTCATAAATACAGGTGCAGTTTAAAATCACTATTGCAACAAGGTATTTCACAGCCAGTTTTTTATGGAGATTTAATTTATAAACTTAAGAAGATAAAAGGCGATGTTAATTTCTCCCGGTTATTCGTAAAAACCATCTGTAAATTTAAACAGAAAGGTTACCAACATGATATTTTACAGCGCTCTGCAGGCCTGGTGATTAACCCATCTACAGTTGATCATTATGCTTACCTCTATGGTTGCACGACGGTGGCAGGGTTTTAAGAGTTTATGAAAGTTTTTGGGGAAATCTTTTCAAAAAAGAACCTAGAAGCTCGATTTCTTTCTTTTATCCCTGTCATCGTGTTCTTGCTGATTTTACTCCAGGTGCTCTGGTGTCTGTAAGATCATTGAGTACCCGCCCTTTGGCTTTGCAATGCTATTAAATTCTTATGTTTATATGTTTGTATGCTTTTGCATGCAACATTGTTGAGCTGATGGGTGGGTTGGAGTTATTTCACCAAGACAATTTGTACTTGTTTTGTGATACGAGAACCTGTTGGGGCAAGTGTGAGGTTGGTGCACCCTAGAACCTGGTTTAAACCCCCAGTGGCAATTTGTTTTGCCACTGACCGTTCCAAGGCGGCAACCCCTCCGGTTCTCACTTCCGTTATTTGTTTGTGGCGTCCAGTTTGAAACTGATTTTTGTAATACCATGCTCTCTTTTCCTCTCTACTTTTTGGCTGTGTGGGGAGGCTGTGTATGCTGGATGTGGCCATTCCTGATATGCATATTTCATTTTTTTTTTTTGAATATAAAAATAACATGACGTTGGTCATCAATTTACACTGTCTTTAAGAGGTTGGCTTAGTCATTAGTCAAATTACCAGGAAACTATTTTACTTGATCGCTAAATTAACAGGAACCCCTAATCGTCATTTCTTACTAATTGTCAAAAGACATATTGATCGCGCTGTAAGTAATGTAATTTGTCATATGAAAACAAGAGTGCCAAACTGACACAAAATACGCCCCTTATATTTGTGGTAAATTCAATGGTAATGACAACATTTTTGGAAGCAGGATTTTCCAACTCATATAGTGCTTGAGTTGTTTTTCAGCAATCATGTCAACATAATCATGGTTTCCTCGTAAGACAAAAACACACAAAAAAAATGTTCCGCAGAACATCAATTTCACATCAAGCAGCTCTCATATGTAACCATATTATATATGTCTAGCAAATACATATATTTCATTAAACAAGCTACTTCAGAAACATAAAATGTATTTTGGATTAAAATGATAAAAAGGTGTATGAATACACAATGAGGTTTTGTTTTATAGTTTATTATTCATGTCAGCATAACCATGGTTCTAGCAAATACATTTCTTCATTAAACATGCTACTTCAGAAACATAAAATGTTTTTTGGATTAAAATGGTAAACAAATAAGATTATGAATACATAAAAAGGTCGCTAATTCAGTTTTTTGATAATTCAAGCGCCACAATTCAGGCCTGGGGGGATTTGGCTGGTTATAGAACTTGGTCGAGATATTATGCCCACCAACATATTCACCAAGTTTGATAAAGACCGGATGAAAACTCTTTGACATAGAGAGCGGAAACAGTAATTTTGGACAATTCAAGGGCCATAATTCAGGAGTGCCTGACGGGATTTGGCTGGTTATAGAACTTGGTCGAGATATTATGCCCACCAACATATTCACCAAGTTTGATAAAGACCGGATGAAAACTCTTTGACATAGAGAGCGGAAACAGTAATTTTGGACAATTCAAGGGCCATAATTCAGGAGTGCCTGACGGGATTTGGCTGGTCATATAACTTGGTCGAGATATTATGCCCACCAACATATTCACCAAGTTTGATAAAGACCAGATGAAAACTCTGACTTAGAGAGCGGAAACCCTGTGGACGCCGCCCGCCCGCCAACCCGCCGCTTGTGTTCCCATAATACGTCCCGTTTTTCAAACGGGCGTATAAAAACGTGAATTTGTTCAAATTGTTTGAAAAAGATATATAACAAAAAAAAAACAACAACAAAAAAACGTGAATTTGTTCTATTGTTTGGATGAGCAATACTACCAAAATGAAAGTACGTGAATTTGTTCAATTGTGTGGATGAGCAATACTATCAAAATAAAAATACGTGAATACGAGGGGTGTTCGGGAAGTTTAAGGACTTTTGCTATATATTTGTTATTTATGGTGCATTTGTCTCCATATTTCACAAAAATATATTTCATTATATGCTTTATATTAAATATCACGCTCATTAGCAAAAATGTGTAAATCCCGCTTACAACTCGTGTCTATAGTAACCGCATAACGCATACCCGGAGCACTCCGTTATTATATTTATGCTATCAACATATTTAATTGCTAATACATTTCTTGAAATACAGTCGATAATTTCGCAAAAACGCACGAGCGTCATGTACAACGTCAACGTCATTTCCTGCAATTTTTACGCGCATATCATCAGAGTTGTTTGAATGTCAACGCTTCTAGCACAACAAGGATTTTGCAATTTAAGAAAAGAATGACGTCAATTGGCGACGTTGAAGTCAGAGCGATAATTAAGTTTTGTGTCGGGATTGAAAAGACGCCCACGGAGACCTATAAAATGATCCAGGCATCAAGTACAACGAAGAAATGTTGCAGATCTCTTGTATTTAGATGGCACGACAAGTTCCACAACGGAAGGGAGTCGATAGAGGACGACAAGCGATGCGGCCTGTTGAACCGAAATTTTCACACAAACGAATTCGTCACACGTGTGAAAAATTCATACGAGTTCTTCACATACGTGTGAAAATTTCGTACGAAAATGGCAAAAAATGTGCTGTGAAAATTTCGAGGCCTATTTTCTAACCACCACTAGGTATCAACGACTTTTTCACATAATTATGTGACACATTCCTACGTCTTGCACACATGACTATGTTATGAAGTTAAATCCTGAAAACTATAATTATTACTGTTAGCTCTTATGGATTTACATGATTTCTCAGCATTTGAAAATATCTCTAGCTCCTCGGTATCTTCCATTTTTGATGCATGGAATCGCTCCTTTGCTCGGGAAAGCATAATTTAAACAAGATGCAACAATAAAGGACCTATAAGTCGTATTGCATTATATAGGAAGTCAGTATAGATATTCCTAGTTCAATCATAGGAAGATGCAATATAATTTTGTAAATGAGAACTTGTAAGAATGTTATCTTGACGTAACCTTAATTTTCGTCAAGCAAACGTCACGCGACGAATCGCAATGTTGCGTGTTGTATCGTAAAGTGACGATGTTGTATTGCAATTAAGCAATCGCGTTATTACATGTCGTGCGCTGGGAGACGCACGGCGATGCGCTACGACATTGCGACATTTTCCGAATTTCGTATCGGATTTTCATGCGCTGGTTCCGTCTATTTGTGATTTGTAAAATTAACATTTCTTTTAATTATCTGTGTTTCTTAGAACATTCTTTAAAAGGTACAATATAGAGGTTCAGATTTTTACGTGTAACGTGAACGTGTACGTGTTAAGATTTCAACACTAATTCAATAAGCGCTAAGCAACGCATCGTTGAACAATCCCGATAACTGCACGTCACAAGTTACGTAGTGTTTCAAATTTGCAATTTCACAAGTAAAATAGCGATTTTGCTACTTGTTGAAAACCAATAACGTGTGGTTAAAGCGAGAGTCATTGCATCGTGTGAAAATGCTACAAGTACACGTACATGTTACAGTACTGTGAACGTTTAATGTTACAAAATTTGCGTCTATCGTGCGTCCGTCTATCGTGTATCGTGCGTCCGTCTAACGTGTATCATGCGACCTTCTAACGTGCATCGTGCGTCCGTATATCGTGTATCGTGCACCAAACGTTTTTTTTATTATTATTTTATCATGCAACGTGAATCAGTTACTTGCTTTTGAAAATGTATGTGTTTAAATTTCAACCATTCATCTTATATTTTGATAGCATTTTCAAATTTTTAGAAATCTGATTCACAAATTATATGAATCGGCATTATCGTGTATCGTTCGTTTACCGTTTATGGTGCGTCCGTCTATCGCGTATCGTGCGTCCGTCTATCGTGTATAGTGCGTCCGTATATCGCGTATTGTGCGTTTCATTTGTAACCTTAAACGTTCATAGTACTGTACACGTAAAAATCTTAACCTCTATATTATCTCTGCTATTACTTGGTGCATTGCCTCAAAACTTGGAACACACCTTAATGATGACAACATGCAATTGTGTGGAAAGTTACATACATAACTCCATCATAATTATTGAATTTTGACCCTTTTTAGCTGTACTATTCTAAGAATATGAAGAGCTGTTAGTCACCGTGCGTCGGCACACGCGTCCGGTTAAAGTTTTGGGATGAAGTTATATCTCAGAAACTACTTAATATATTCAATTAATGAAAGTCGCACATGGCTTCGGGTCCCATACCTTTTGGTTGGATTTTAACAGAATTATGCACCGTTATGTACTTAGAAAAAAACATAACCTAGGTTAAAGGTTTTGGAATTTAGTCATATCTCTGAAAATATATAAGAAATTCAATTGAAAGTTCACACATGGCTCCTTGGTCATTATGTAAGATTACTAATTAAGTCCCAAAACTTTTTGTTGGATTTACACAGAATTATTCCCCTAAAATGTACTCAGTAAAATCTTAAACCTAGGTTTTAAAGTTTTTGGAATGAATTCATATCTATGAAACTGCTAAAGATTTTCATTTGAAAGTTCACACATGACTTCTATATCACAAAACATAAATACTCGTACATGTAATTTAGTAATTTATTACGATCACCTTGACGTCAGCGTTGACTAACGTTAATGAAATAGTCAAATAACTTCGAAATTATCAGGCAACGTGCACTGCCGACGGTTGTGTTTGTATATTCTACTCTATACAGCGTGTACTGTCTCCGTTGGTGCTCGTTCCTTCTACTCTTGGCAGAGTGCACTGCCGCAGATGATGTTCGTACATTCTACTTTTGGCAGCGTACACTGCCGCCGGTAGTGCTCTGACCTTTTACTCTAGGCAGGATGCACTACCGCCGGCGGTGCTCTTACATTCTACTCTAGGCAGCATGCACTGGCGCCAGCGCTCTTACCTTCTACTCTAGACAGCGTGCACTGGCGCCAGCGCTCTTACCTTCTACTCTAGGCAGCGTGCACTGCCGCCGGTAGTACTCGACCTCGCGTTCCTCCGATAACAAGGTACTCTTCATGACGCTATCGTATCTTCATTGTTTGGGCTATAAGAGGAATAACTCGGATTCATTACTGAATCAAACATCCTAAAGAAAGGTCCTAGTGATTTTCATTGGGCGGATGCGTGCGTGTTTTTGATAGATCCTCTGTTATACGTACCTTTGTACCAAAAAGAATATGTGAATTTTCCGTTGGACAATATTTTGTCAAATCATTTTTCTACTTTTTTTTGTCATGTGAAAATGTCGTACCTGTTTTAGGGGGGGTGTAAGGTTCCATACGAAATTTTCACAAATATGTGAAATTTTCGTACGAAATATTCACACATATGTGAGGAATTCGTACGAATTTTTCACACGTGTGACGAATTCGTTTGTGTGAAAATTTCGGTTCAACAGCGGCCGACCATCCGTGGTAAAAAGTGGCGTTAAATACAAGGTTCGGCAGCTGTTAAACGAAGATCGACGACGCACAGTTCGGGAAATGTCTTCAGAACTCGGAGTTTCAGTGTCCACCGTCCATGACTTCCTTAAAGAAGACAACATGTCAAAAGTTAGTGCGAGGTGGGTTCCGAGACTACTCAAGAATGATGAGTGCGAATGCAGATTACGCTGTTCCCACGAGTTCGTCCAACGCGTTGAAAGAGAGGGTGTGCATTCCTAGATAGAATTATAACGACAGACGAAACATGGCTTTTTCACTTTGACCCGGAATCGAAGCAAGAATCGTCCATCTGGAAAACTCCCGGAAGTCCTCCACCAAAAAAAAGCACGTGTGCAGAAAAGCTGCGGGAAACACATGTTTGTGTTTTTCATGGACAGGCGGGAAATGCTACTGCAGCACCGAATCCCGGAAGGACAGACAGTTACCGCGGATTATTACTCAAAGGTAATATATAAAATATATTTTTTTATATAATATTTTTATAAATAAATATATATATATATGATAAAACATTTTTTTCGCCATGATGGTTTATACTTTATACGCTATTCATAGAAATCGTAAAATTGTCTAATATCAGGTTCTACGGCGCGATCTCGTCCAGGCTATAAGGAAGAAGCGCCCCGGGATGGACCTCGACCGAGGAATACTACATCAGGACAACGTCCCCAGTCACCGTGCTCAGTATACTCAGTTAGAAATCAGCCTCCTGGGATTGGAGACGCTGGAACATCCGCCCTACAGCCCGGACCTCGCGCCCATGGATTTCCGCGTTTTTCCGAAAATCAAAGCCCAGCTGCGCGGTAAACGTTTTGATTCCGGAATGGATCTTCAAATCGAAACACAGAGAATAGTTTCGACATTCAACACTGCCTGGTATGAAGACACATACGACAAATGGGTCAATCGACAAAGAAAGTGCATCGCGGTTAACGGCGATTACGTTGAAAAATGAGCCAATATGACGTTTTATGAATGATAACGTTAACATTTTAGCACTGATATGACGTTGGCGTGCTCCGGGTATGCTTTGGTGTATGTTTTGTTTTATTTGTAATTTATTTACTGTTTAATGTACATTTTTGTAATTTTTACAGCTGGCTGTAAAAGAATTAAATTTTGTAACTGTGCTTTTCTTATCTTTAAATTCATATTATTTATTAAAATACAGCAAAAGTCCTTAAACTTCCCGAACACCCATCGTATGTTTTAATTGTTTGGATGGGCAATACTTACAATACTCTAAATGAGGAAAGCCCAATTTTACATATCTCTTTATTACCTTTAATGCTGCTGTTTTCCTTCAAGTTAATGCGAATGTCAAATAATTTACATCATAACATGCATTACAGTCAAAAATCAGTATTATTTTGTATGGATTAACCGTTATAGAATTCCACTAAATAATAACGTGTCTCTGAATAACTTTTAGATGGATTTGCTTGTCGAAGTGATATTTTGCATGTATATGCAAGACTATGTATTTGTATATCTTTGTAAACATTGGTCTGTCTTTTATGACATTTTGTAGGACTACGTTCGGCATGGTCTCAAGCAAGTTTTGTACTGCAAAACAATACTTAAAAATTAAAAAAAGGTCTTATCATAAACAAGATGAGATTTATAACACTGTATTTTATCAGAATGATGCAATATCAGCATACCTATTTGACAAGATCAACATCACACTGTTATTGTCGTTAATGACAAATGTCAAATACATAGTTTCCGCTCTTTAAACGGACGGAGTCGACTATAATATATCTACGAGATCAACTTTTCTTATAATATCTATGACCAAATTTCCGTTCCTGAAAAGTTCTCGCAAGTACATTGTCATTAAACCATATTCCCAGTAAGGTACTATAAATAATTCTACCATACAGATTTATTATTTGTAATTTCTTAAAATATAATTATATTAGTATCGCGATAACTTCTAATTAGTGGCATTACTTCTATAACCGGAACATGTCAATCCAAATGATATATCTAGGAAGTTTTCTTACAATTCTTAATGATGCAGGCGTAACATATATTTATTTATTATTTCCAACGTATAAACGTCAATCTTATCTCTCAGAAGTACAGAAGTATCGTACATGGCTTTAAATATCAATGACATGCCACGTACTTTAAAAAAGCCTTCTGGCAATATTACAGAGATGTTTATAAATAAGTCCTCACTTATACAATTATATAATGCAATGTACAAAAATATACATACATTTACCTATTAAACGGGCTGAACTCAACCTAAATACTAAAAACGGTACCTAAACATTCGACTAATGAATAATGACTTATTGTTCATGTGAATGGTAATACGGAATCGACCCTACGATTTCGACGCGCGAATTCCGTGTCGATTCCGATTACGGTATTGCGCATGAGCAACGGTTTATACCAAGAGACTTGGAAACCGTGTCTTTCCGGTTTGCAAAATACCCTGTTTAATACGGCTTTCTGATTGGACAATTAAAAAGCCTTGCAAAGTAAGGCTTTTTCTGATTGGACGATATGACTTGAATCCAGATTGCTTGCTTCTGGATTTTAAAACTAAAAAGCCGCCATTGTGTTTCTCGATTTACATTTTCAGAGGTTCCATATGTTAGATAACAATTAAGATTGAACTCGCCCAAAAAAATCAGGTAAATAAGTTTCTACATTGATTAAAACCTAATAGTGTCACAGAGTTAGAGTCTAACTGTAGACTCCACCCTAGCGATGAGCATTACGGTAGTTGTTCGAAATTTGGTTAATTAATTGCAGTGACAATTTCACCGGTTTCCGCAACATTGGAATTTTACGACGTTTTTATTTATTTTTTTACTGCAATCATCAACAAGAACAGTAAGTTTAATATTGCAGATTAGATGGTTATAATATCGATTGCTTCCGTTTTAATTTGGTGTGGGAAAGCGATAAGGTATTGCGTTGAATTAACTCTGGACAGAACTGGTCAAATGAAATCTGACCACAAATTTAAAAAGTGTATTCATGATCAGGACTTGATCCTAAAGTTTGCAGATAAAGCATAAAGCTACTCTGCTAATATAAGTTGTTTGAGGCATGGTAAAGCTGTGTTTACCAAATGCTATCTGAATAATGCTTCATTTACAACAAATAAAAAGTTTTAGAGCTGCAAGCCTGCATTTCATAAAAAATGAGGCATATTGTAGAATTATTTAAATAGGTAGCACGGCGAAGCCGTGTTAACCACCTATTATTTATTTCAGATTTTAGGAATAACTGCTCAGCAGAGGTGTAGACAAATTTTCTTTGACCTACTCGCCCTGCAGGTCGAGTGAATGAGTAACTGCACTCGCCCTTACAGATAGTACACTCGTGTTACATTTTAATAAAATACACTTTCTGTAAAGCTTTGTTTACCAAATGCTATCTGAATAATGCTTCATTTACAACAAATAAAATTATAAGAGCTACATTTCATAAAAAAATGAGGTATATTGTTGAATGATTTAAATAGGAAGCACGGCGAAGCCGTGTTAACCACCTATTATTTCAGATTTCAGGAATAATTGCTCTGAGTGTGACAGAGGTGTAGAAATTTTCTTTGACCCAATCGCCCAGCAGGTCGAGTGAATGAGTAACTGCACTCGCCCTTACAGAAAGTACACTCGTGTTACATTTTAATAAAATACTCTTTCTGTAAAGCTTTGTTTACCAAATGCTATCTGAATAATGCTTCATTGACAACAAATAAAATTATAAGAGCTACATTTCATAAAAAAATGAGGTATAGTGTTGAATGATTTAAATAGGAAGCAAGGCGAAGCCGTGTTGACCACTAATTATTTCAGATTTTAGGAATAATTGCTCTGAGTCTGACAGAGGTGTAGAAATTTTCTTTGACCCAATCGCCCTACAGGTCGAGCGAATGAGCAAGTGCACTCGCCCTTACAGAAAGTACACTTGCTCTTACATTTTAAATAAAATACTCTTTCTGTAAAGCTTTGTTTACCAAATGCTATCTAAATAATGCTTCATTTACAACAAATAAAAATTATTAGAGCTACATTTCATAAAAAAATGAGGCATAGTGTTGAATGATTTCTATAGGAAGCACGGCGAAGCCGTGTTTACCACTAATTATTTATTTCAGATTTTAGGAATAATTGCTCTGACAGAAGTGTAGAAATTTTCTTTGACCCAATCGCCCTACAGGTCAGGTGAATGAGAAAGTGCACTCGCCCTTACAGAAAGTACATTCGCCCTTACATTTTAAATAAAATACTCTTTCTGTTGCAATATTTGTTTTTTTTCCATCTCTCTCATTTTTTTCGATCTCTTTCTTACTGTCCTGCTCGCTCCCTCGCTTTTCATAATCACCCGTATCTTGTGTAAAAAACTTTACCTTCAATTATTTTGTTTCTACATAATTTTTAACACACAGCGGGAAAAAGGTGCACTTGCAGCCTCGTTCTGATTTGGGAAACCCAATGAGGATAAAAACAAAACACTGATGTTATCTTTACATCAGAAACATTCTGAATACACTGGAAATCGTCCAAAATTCTGGAAATCGAATTGTATTTTGTAAACAAAGTGAAAATATTTCATTTTTCTAAGAAAACACATGTGCTTTGCTGAAAAATTTACTCGCCCTCACTGGTTTTCCTAGCCATTTTGGGAAAAGGACCTTAGCCAGAATCGGGAATATTTTAGTGCGTGAAACGTCTTATTTTAGGAATTTTTATCAACAAAAATACAGCGTAAAGCGAAAGCTAACACTGTTTCTTATGTTTTGAAAATTATCTGTGGATTCAATTGGGAAAAATGGAAGAAATTTCCTATTGGGAATGGCCGAATGGGTCCGTTTACTTTGGGAAAGGGTCCGTTTTCCGGACATTCAGAAAGGCTAGGAAAACCCTGGCCCTGCCGGTCGAGTGTTTCGGCGGCTTCGCTCGGCCCAACGGATCATTTACTCGCCATGGCGAGCGGTCGAGTGGAATTCTACACCTCTGCTCTGTCAAACAAGTTCAAATGTGTTGCATGGTGAAGTCGTGTTGACCATTAATTAATTGGTATAAATTTGAAATTTTTTTTTTTAGTTTTCACAGTCCAATAGTTTGTGTCAAGCTTTTGTATAGTTACATGCCTTGGTCTAGATGTTTGAGTGTAATGATCGCTACAGACTTCCTGAAAATTGTAAAAAAGTGTCAGACATGAGGTCAGACAAGATGTGAAAATCTGTCTGACCGAAACAATTTCTGTACAACTGAAAAATTTAACACATTAATGATTAAGTAAGCAAAACACAGTATTGAGGGTGTTTTTGTTGTTGTTTTTTTTTTCAGTGGAACAAATTGCCATTATGACGAATACGTAATATATTTCATTGGGATATCCTCTGAGTCACTCATTTCCCTCAGAACAGTCTCAAATCAAAACATGGAGTAAAATTGGAATATGCCGATCAAATTTTTGCCGGATATTTGGTCCTACAACATTGAAAATCACATAAGACCAGTCGAAATTTTACCGGACAGGTCCGACAGTCCGGCGACTTTAAAGAAGTCTGTCACTAAGAAAATAAATTAAGTCATTGGAAGGTTTATGCATGCATTGGGTGAATAATATCATTTATACAATTTGTTTTTTGTAATATGTATTTCAGTTTGAAGTATACATATAAAAGATGCCTGACAAATCTGGTTCAAAGAGCAAGAAAATGGAATAGGAGAAAAATTAGACCACTGGAGAGTTTTTTTTTTAATTAACCCATAATAAACTGTACAAACACTCAAACAGCACAGAATTTGCCCTTCCTTTACATGACTATGCATGGCTGGACAAACCCACTAGCCCGACACCTTGGACAAGCTGAAAATTGTATCTGACAATCTCAAAATATCTGATTGCTTGTCTGTGGGCTAGCTCAATTTTTTAGTGTAGACTAGTTTAAAAGTTAATTTGATGTGCGCCATACTCTTTTAGCACTGTATGCATATCATATTACAACAGCAATAAGTTTATTACAAAAAAGCAACATATGCATATCACGAATCGCCACACTAAAAAAACACAGCCTCCCCACGCAGCGAAAAAGAAGAGAGGAAGAGAGAGAGAGAGCGCATGTTTTATATATGTATGTCAATTCAAATAGGACGTCACAAACAATTAATAAACAAGAGAACCTTTGGGGATACCGCCTTGGAACGGTCAGTGGCAAAACAAATTGCCACTGGGGGTTTAAACCAGGTTCTAGGGTGCACCAACCTCACACTTGCCCCAACAGGTTCTCGTATCACTAAACAAGTACAAATTGTCTTGGTGAAATAACTCCAACCCACCTATCAGCTCAACAATGTTGCATGCAAAAGCATACAAACATATAAACATAAGAATTTAATAGCAATGCAAAGCCAAAGGGCGGGTACTCAATGATCTTTCCGAGACCAGAGCACCTGGAGTAAAATCAGCAAGAACACGATGACAGGGATAAAAGAAACAAATCGAGCTTCTAGGTTCTTTTAAGAAAAGATTTCCCCATAAACTTTCATAAACTCTTACACCCCTGCCACCGTCGTGCAACCAAAGAGGTAAGCATAATGATCAACTGTAGATGGGTTAATCACCAGGCCTGCAGAGCGCTGTAAAACATCATGTTGGTAACCTTTCTTTTTAAATTTACAGATGGTTTTTACGAATAACCGGGAGAAATTAACATCGCCTTTTATCTTCTTAAGTTTATAAATTAAATCTCCATAAAAAACTGGCTGTGAAATTCCTTGTTGCAATAGTGATTTTAAACTGCACCTGTATTTATGAATTAGATCTGGATATCGGCGATAAAACTTGCAAAAGGTTTTCCTTAATTTGTGATACCTATAACCTTGTTTTAAAAGTTTTTCTGTAATGCAAAGATTACGTTCATTGAAATCATTCACATCGTTGCAAGCTCTTGAAAAGCGAACAAGCTGTGAGATATAAACCCCGTAAGAAGTCGCACGAGGAACATCGCCGTCTAGAAACGGAAAATTTAATATATTAAAATTAAAATCATCTCTTTTATCATAAATTTTAGTAGTGACGTAACCATTGTCAATGGATAGATTTAAATCAAGAAAGTTTGCTTGCTTTTCTGAAGTGTTCGCTTTATTAGGCTGTAGTTCTTTAGGATAAATCTTATTAACCAGTAATGGAAAATGGTTATTATCTATATTTAATAAATCATCAAGGTACCTCGATGTGTTGTTAAAAGCTGTAATAATATCATCTTGATGTTCGGTAGAAAGAGATAACATAAAATCTCTTTCATAACAGTATAAAAACAGATCAGCAACAAGGGGTGCACAATTAGTACCCATTGGAATGCCTATTACTTGTTTATAAATAGAGGTACCAAATCTCAAATAAATATTATCCAATAAAAATGTGAGCGCCTGTATAAGGTCTTGACAGGTCCATGAAGTATAATTATCATAAGAACCATCTGTAAAGAATGCCCTATTTTCATTACAAGCAATAAATGTTTTATTTTCTCTAGCAAAAGTTTTTTCAATGAGACTGGTTAGCTTGTCTCTAATTAAATTATGAGGGAGAGAAGTATACAAGGTAGAAAAATCATATGTAGACAAACAGAACGCCTGAAAATTATTTGATTTAAGTTTCTTCAAAACGTCATTTGAATTTTTTATAGACCAAAATAAATTTTTGCCAGTAGTTTCAAAAACTTTTTCGCAATACCTAATTACATGTTCTTTTATAGCTGTAAGACAAGATGTTAAGAGCACGGATAACTTTGTAGTTGTACAAGAACTAGAGTTAGCGATAAATCTTGCTTTGTACGGTGTTTTGTGCATTTTAGGCAACCAATACATAGTAGGTACTTTGTCTTGTTTCGGCTCAACACTGATTCTAAATTTTGTAATTTGTAGAGTGTGTGCAGTAACAATATCACTCTCAGATGAAGAAGTCAGTGTATAAGCATTAGTGCTATTAAGCTCTTCAGTTTGAACATTTATATAGTGTATACGTCACACTATAATAACATTATTTGAAGCCTTATCAGCAGGTGTTAAAACAAATTTGTTGTGAAAATCTTGAATACCCTTTTTCAAATGACGAAAGTTAAAACGAGGTCGAGGTGGTAGTAAAGCTATGTTTCTTTTATAAAAGGATATACGAGTGTCAATTATTTTGAATATTTGTTTTTTCCAGTTTGAAAGAGCATTTCATGTTCATCGGCGTATGATCCCCAGATAAAATAATGGATTTTCCCTAAACGAGAAAACAATGGGCAGAACTAAACGAAATAGAATTTAGGCAGGGGATCTGAAAGTATAATCCTACTTATCACAGACAAACAGAACATTATGCTGAAAAATTGTTCGAGTAATATACCTTACAAATATGATGTGGGTGATGATAATGAATGATGTGGGGGACGATAAGGGGATGATAAGGAACATCCATTTGAAGTAAGAATTATATCCCTCAAGAAATACAGACGATATATGAATAAATGACCATTACGGGCCCATGAATTTGTCACAAGTAATCCTTATGGAAACAAGGCTTGGTGAAACACATTCCTATGAAGTTTCAATGAAATCCCTAACGTGGGTTTGGAGACGAAGCGTGAACATCATTTTTTTATATAATAGTAAAAATGACAGAAAGCCCATAACTCTGTCAAAAAATTTTCCGCGCGGTAAATGAGAATAGGCATAAATAGACTTAGTGACAAACACTCCTGCGAAGACCCATAATAAAATCCCTCCAGCGGTTTTGGAGATAAAGCGAGTAGAAAATTTTACCGTTCTGACATTTCGGCCGGTAAGACGGACGGACGAACAGTGCGAATACTATATGCCTCCCTTCGGAGGAACAAAATCATTTTCTGTTAATGTCCCAACGTTTTTCATGTACTTCCAAAGCAAGAGTCTACAGCGTTACAGTTACGTCATTGTTTCAAGGGGTGTAAGCGAGTACCCTGTCCTTACTGGTACAGTAGTGAACGCCTGTATTAGTTAAACCTATGTAACTCTACTTTTCCATGTATTTTTAAAAGCCAAATTATTGCACATATCGTTAAGTTCAGTCCTAAATATCCCTCTAAATTTCATTATAGGAGGAGGCATGTTTAATAAACATTTTGAAATAAACGAGGGTACTCTTCAATTCAATGCTGATGGAGCTAACATGATGTCGGACAAGGTTGAAAATCACGTTGTTGAAGGTATAATAGAGGCAGCTGCGAGAAAGTTTACCGACAAGAGAAATAGACAACAAGATAAGACGAAAAGACCGATGGGGATTTCCCTTAAGAATCATCCGGCGACAAAAAGAAATCGTTTATTGTTTTCTGCTGTTCTTAATTAAATAAATTTAAAAAAGCCTAATGCAATGTAATTATCATTTATCGCTGCATTAATGACCTCGCGACAATTTAAAGTTTTAAACTGTATTTTGCGTATTTTCATGAATTTCAAAGTGTTTCTAGCTGTTGTTTAACTTATAAAAACAGCAAGCGCATCATCTTTTATTTTTACAGACCTTTAGATGATGTCTGTATTGCGGACAAAACGTCAATGGTGGACAAATCCGCAACAATATATTAGTTTTTAACGTTTCCACAGTGGAGATGGTTTAACTTGAAAGAATTCGCTGAGCAACACTATAAGCCTTTCCTACCAACATTGCAACATTCATTCAAATGTATGTTTATTTGCGCATTTCGTATCTTATCGCAGCAAAAAAAGTTCTTGAATAACTGTTTTATCAGTCTCAAGTGCCGTCTAAGGACTTCCAGAGATGCTGCCTCCTGGAGGATCGTCTGTTTAGAGACAACGATACTGGAACAACTAGGTACGAAATTTCGTCCGACAGAAGGTTCAAGAGATGTCCACAGCCTCAATAAAACTCAACGCTTTCGTTTTCTTGAAACTGTTATATTTTCTACGAAAAGGGATACCAATTACATTGTAACATATACGTTTTTTTAAATAAAATACAAACTCGATTTTTAAAATGACACGATAAAAACCTGAAACTGTTACATTTTGACCAGTAGGTCGAAAATCTCACGACACAGCTTAAAAATACTTTTCGCATATAATGTGGTTTTGAACTGTCTACAGATATCAAATAGTTACTTTCATGACAACAACACCAATCCCTGCCACATGTAGTACTTCATAAAATCATCCTGGTTTCATCGTTTTGCGCCGTTATTCGTACTTCAGCAAGAGACACTTCATCTACAAGAAAAGTACTATTGAATCAGTGTCTGCTATATATACTTTTCTGTGTTATATATGAAGTCGCTGGCCACTTTAATTCATTCAGACAATGCCAGAAGTAGAAATAACATCTGTTTCTTGTTATTTATAGTTTTTCACAGACCGGTCATAGTGACATGAAAAGGACACAGCTGTTATACGGAAACAATTACAGAAGCAAATTAAAGTTGTATGTACCTTTGAATTGGTATATTTTTTTTATAGAACTTCTTTAAAACTATTATAGATTAAATGACCTCTGTGATCTGCAGAACTTGCGGTGGGGATTTGCATGCATCATGGCAAAATTGATGGGTGGGTTGGAGTAAGACAACTTGCATTTGTTTGTTCATAATAAAAACTATATAAGCATAAATCGTAACTTATTAAAAATAAAACTAGAACATTATTATAACTACCTAGACCTTGATGTCGAAATTGCCGCCTATAACGAATATTGTCCTTGATTGCTAAATAATATAAACCTAAACACAGAAATTCACTAAATAATAAATGTCAGCAAAATTCTATATCATATACGATAAAGGCTCGTAAATTGAATAGGTTATCGACGCTGTAACAACCACAGAATCATTAGATATTCCATCCGACTGCTCGAGCATTATGCTCTTTCGTTTTATGGTACACATTGTGAGTAAACTCACATGCTATATGAATACCATTTACAATGAAAGTTTTTGTTGTCTGATGACATTACTTAAATCGTGTCAGTAGAAGGAACCATATTCGAGTACAAACGTACTTTCAGCGGATAAGAAATTGGTTATTACAGACATACGAGATCGAAGTTTGTTCTTTGTTAATCTTTTTGTTCACGTAACGCAACGGTTATCATTAATGTAGTTTGACGTCTCACAATCAGTTTGTGACATTTTCATGTGAATTACTAATACGGAAGTTGAATTTATCTTTCACGGTTATATACCGGAGTGTGCAGTTGAACAAAATCGTCTTTTTTATATCTTTTTTAGTTTGTTGTTTATTCATTTTTAATTATTCTATATTAATATCTAATCTCTCTTTTCCGTTATTGCTTGGTTGTGTGTGAAAGCTGTGTTTCTGCACGTTGCATTCCTAATAATTGTATTTCACATTCTGCTTTGTTCAAATGTATTTGTTAGTGACTGTGTTCTTGTTTCCTACTCAAAATCGCGTTTTGATTTAATGTGGCCTGAGCACGGTAAAACATGCAGAAAACTTGCAGACATGGAATGTGGTTTACAATGTCTACTTTGCCTTAGCTTTGATGCTACGATATTAGTTTGTACAAGTGGTAATTATTTTCACAGTTCAGGTATCAAAGCAGATTCCAGTTGCTCTTTGATCTTTAGATGAAGGATGCACAAGGTGAAACAAGTCAGTGCCCAAGGTTATAAAACTGAGCATGGAAACCAGTCTCAAATCTCAAGCATCTGATTGGCTGAAATGGCGACCAGTCGCCATTTCAGCCAATCAGATGCTTGAGATTTGAGACTGGTTTCCAAACTCAGTTTTATGAAATTCAACCCTGTTCATGTATCCGATAAACGATATTTAATGTCATTTGCTGAACTCATGGGACAACATAACATGGATTACGTTTCCAGAAAATGACAAATAATTATATATGGTTTTCACGCGTTGACAACTTCGAAGGTAATTTAATACACTTTACTGATAACATATTATTCAAAAGTACACTGTTGTGAAAATTTGTCGAACAGATCGATTATAATTGCGCAAAATAAGAAACGCTTTATTTATACATTTGATAGTCGCTGTTCTCCCTGCAATTTTGAAAAACCCACTCAGATCAATTATTTTTTAGTGTCCATGTGGCATTGTGGTCAAAAACGAACAGAGTAATCACTAAACCATCAATACTGTTGATCATATTATCGAAGTATTTATAAGTGTCTTATTTTCATTGCACTGCCAAACTCTGAGATGTCTATTTTTACAGCTTCCAAGATCATTTTTGCATAAGCTAAACATCATTTGTAAACTATGGTGACATATCTTGTTCTGTTCTCTGTTTGAGGGTTGTCGAGATTGTAGTGGGCAGGGCTACTTTTTCAGTTTCGAAGTATAATATTCTTATTCAAATTTTATGTGGCTTCTGGCATTATTCTTGAAGGGGCAAAGTGTTTTAAAAATTCTAATTGTATGATTTGATTTCTGCGCTTTTTGTAATTACATTTGTACTAACCTTAATATTTGAAAGATTAGTACCTAGTGAAGATAATTATCAAACAACTTTTTTGAACAAGCTATACTCTGATGATAATAAGCTACCTTCAGTATAAGCAAAATTGTATTAATGGAAAACATGGAGGGTTTACTTAACTGTAAAATGCTCACGGAAACAATTTCAATTTTTAAAGATAGATTCAGACACCCAAGCCCCCCTGGCAGCGAATTGGGAATTATAAGGGGAAGTTACTGCTGCAAGCAGTTTGGTCAATACATAAAACTTAGACAAGTAGAAGTAGTACCGTCGTGTTAACTTACTGTTAGAAACAGCAGTTAATGACGACGTCCTTGCAACGTGTATTACCGCTGTAGCAATAACAACGGTTACGACGGTTTTCCATTGTTTATGATACTAGCAGCGTAATATATAGAATGGGTTTGTGCCTGTAACAGGGTAATAACTCAGAATCAGGTGGATTAGAGAATGGATAGTTTAACTATTGAATATAAATGATCTTTTCTTAATGTTGATAACAAATGTGTAGGTACTAAAATAGTAAATGATGTAAACAACACCAAGCTCGTCCTTCGGATTCGCGTGATATTGTTTTCACAACCAATCCGAAAAATACGAACCTACCCGACTGCATACTTCTTTAATATGCCTTTTGTGTTCGCCGCTTTTAGAAATTTGATCATCTCTGAACATTTATGACATCACAATAGCAATTACATGTATCAGGGCAAGTTTTATAACACTACTGTATTTTGTTATAATTATGCCCATTTTGTCTTACGCTCAGTCGGTAGTGTAATATGAACTGTGTGGTAATTCTAAATTTATTTTGAATAATTCTATGCAATTCAGAAATAGTGTGATTGCTTAGTTGTTCGACAGAAGATCTTTCTGCAGTTTTAGCGGTTTTCGGTTTACCAATTTCCAATGTATTTTAGTAGTTTAATATTCACATCTTTAAAATTGTCCATTTCGTCTACACAGAACATTTAAATAAAACAGACTGCTTTTGAGGGATCTGTTGCTTCTAAATGTTGCAATTCCTGATATGCATATTTCCCTTAAAAAAAATAACAAAAATATCTTTTCGTCCTTTAATTCAAAACTTCTTTCTTGTGGTACTGAAACTAGGAAGTAATTATTAAGACTTTTATGTTGTATTATCCGGTTTAGTCTTCAACTATTTTCGATTTCATATATCCATCCTGCAGGAATGTCACATTACTTTTTCTTGTTTCTGTCTCTTTTATTCTTTGTCTATCCAGACTATGCAGCGGCCAATTACTTTTCGTGTATCAGGAATTACATAACGTGACAACATTTAATTTCTCAAAAGGATTACTTCTGACAATGTAATTATGCTTGTCCACAGATATAAGAGTACGTCATGCCTTGAGTGCGTATAATATATAAACCTCATTATCTTTTGGGATGGATCAAATTTACTGTTTACTGGTGTAAATAATGAGATTGAGTTGCATCCAACCCGGGGCTATGCGGCGTGGACAGCGATGTGCATTTTCCATTACTTCTCATGAACACAAACCTAGCAATGCCTGCAATATTGTCACTTTTGTCGTGTTCGGTGGTTCCCTTTTCTTCTATTCTATTGATTTATTGGATCTAATACTTGTATGTTCTATTTCATCACTTCCTTTCATAAAATTAGTTCGTGCACAACTATGGTGTCTAATAAATGTAAGTTCTGCCTTTTTAACTAAGCATTTCGGTGCTTTGTTTATGAGAAACAAGATAATTTATCAATCGGTGATATCTAGGTTACGATCTATTGCATGCTCGGTTTTGATGTTACTTGTTCACAACACACAGGTTTGAACAATATATACTGAAAGAACAAAGTTTATCAAGTACATAAATTGAGCACAACACATCTTTCTTCAATAAAAATGGTATCTTGTGACATAAAAGTTATGATATTTTTTCAATTGTTGGTGATCAGTCATGTACTTCAGGTAAAATCATTCAGGTATTTTTTATTGCCAACTAAAAAGGTCTGTAATTTTGAAGATCTCCTATGGTATGTTTATTATGTTACTTAACTTGCTAAAAGCATTTCATTCAGTTTATCAGAGGTATGTGTCGTGTTTGGTGAATGTTGTTGCTTATTTATGAATCTTTAAAACGACAAACTACATGTATCAATTGGAACGGGAAAATACATCTATCTATTAATTAGGAAGTTCGGATGATTGCAATTTTCAGCTCATTTACCAATCAAGTAAACCAATTTACTAGTACTTTGACTGATGTTGAGCAACAATAAGTAATTGGGCATTCTGTTCTGTTCTGGTAATACATTACATGTACCAGACATTTTTGAATGGGAATTTATTCCAGTGTCAATAAAATAGTTATTATAGATTTCAGAAGACTAAGGTTTGATTTTGTGGTAACTTATAAATACTGAATGAAAAAAAGTTAAGCAAGTATATAAATTGAACATAAACGATCTTTCTTCAATTAAAAATGGTTTCTTGGTCCATAAAAGATATGATATTCTTTAAATTGTTGGTGATCCGTCATGTACTTTAGGTAAAATCAATCAGATATTTTTATTGCAAACGAAAAATGTCATTTTGCATATATTTGTTCTTTTATATTTTTGTTAAAGAATTATTGATGTTTTTTTTCTTCGATGTTGCTCTTACATAACAGTAATGTTTTAAGATTTAAACTGTCTTTCTCACTTTTTATTAGCTGTATAACAAGAAAATATTTTCTGGCTGTGTATAACACCTATGTTTTGACACCAGTACCGGTACCAAAATTATGATAAAAAAATATTTGCCGATATAATTTAGTCCAAACAATATAGGTTTAACATGCTTTTGCTACAGAACATGACTCTGCAATATGTTATGAAGATTTTATTCAGCATTGAATAATGCAACTGCAGCTTCTCCGCTTTATTTGTAAAAGTCTATAGGTAATTCTTATTCCAAGAAAGGATTGAATGTTTATTATAGTTCAAACGAAAAGCTTAAAAATACTAAGATGTTGCATTTGTTGCCATCATTTAGGGTGCTTAAGCCTTGGTCACCGATTACCTACCAGATTAGCTTGACGGTATCGTCTATATTTTGTGTTTGTGTCTTTATAGGCAACATAATCGGATAGGAGACAATAGGGATGGAATCACCAAGGCAACTTGTAATGTCTGTTCAAATGAGAATCTGGTTTTAAAGTTGTGCGATTGATTAACATTAGAACTGGTTTTAAATACCTTTGGCATACAAGTCTGTTTATTGAACGTTTCATGGCGATAGTAAATTTTATCTCGTTTCTCTTTCTAGGTTCCCTTTCTTAATTAGTTGGAAAAAAGACTTGTGCTATATATTATTTTAAAAGTTGTAACTAAGTATGTAAAATATAGTTTCATTACTATATATTGAGATTTAAACGCATTTCTGATGCCCTCCAAACATTGCTGTAACGTTGGATTGCCCCATGTGCGTTTCTAGATTTCCTTTCTTAATAAGTTGGAAAAAGACTTGTGCTTTCTTAATTAGTTGGAACAAAGACTTGTGCTATATATTATTTTAAAAGTTATCTGTGTTTTTTCTGAGATGGAACAGTTACATTAGATAAAACCTGGATCAGTTTGTTTATATCTGTTTAAGCAAAAATTGGAGGTTTGATATAAAATCATGCAGTTAATTAAAAAGATACATACACGACACACTGACAAAATTTACTTTAAATGTGTTGTATAAAATCAAGACAGTATATACCACATTGAAGCAAAATGTTCTTTCTATCTACCGTTACAATGTTTCTATAAACCTGCGTGTACTTTTGTTTGTCTTCAGAGCAGTACATTGTCATTTAGATTATTCTTATTTTTATATGACGCCAATAGATTGACATATCTACGGACTCATAATATGTACTTGCCATATAGTGATATACCCGTATAATTGATGACAGTACTAATGTCAGTTTAGAAGCTTTTATAGAAAAAGATACGTAACCCTAGTTTAGAGTAACAACAACAATTATAGCTGTGTTAGAATTTATTAGCATCAATCATTATTGTCAAAAGAACACGGCAAGTCTTAAAATAGCAAGAGGTTTGACCAGATAGTTGTGAATGCTAATGGCCTATATTACACACTATGACAAGAGTTTAAACAATGAGAATAACCGGTTTTTCCGGATTGATACGGTTAATTGTATTCATGTAATTATTAATGTGATTTAAACGTACTCCTCATGATCAAGAAGAGAAAAATAATCTAATACAATAAACCAACAGACAATTCCATGGCACGTGAAATAAAAATGCATATCTGACAATCTAACATCCGTCCAATACAAGTTGTGACTAGTTATGTAAGATAAAGTTTCATTACTGTTTCTTGAGATTTAAACGCATTTCTGACTTTCCACACCCCCTCCCCACTCACTCATTTACTATTATCTCCCCCTCTCTTCTTCTTGACTGTGTGGGGAGGCTGTTTTTTTCTGAATGTGGCAATTCCTGATATGCATATTTCACCTTTTTATAATCACAGTAGTTGTGTATGTGCTGTGTGGCGGCCGTAAAACGTCTCCCCGTACTTACATTCAATACTGTTATCTTTTCATCCCTCAGGGACTGCATTTGACATTCACTTTCCACACCCCCTCCCCACTCACTCATTTACTATTATCTCCCCCTCTCTTCTTCTTGACTGTGTGGGGAGGCTGTTTTTTTCTGAATGTGGCAATTCCTGATATGCATATTTCACCTTTTTATAATCACAGTAGTTGTGTATGTGCTGTGTGGCGGCCGTAAAACGTCTCCCCGTACTTACATTCAATACTGTTATCTTTTCATCCCTCAGGGACTGCATTTGACATTCACTTTCCAAACCCCCTCCCCACTCACTCATTTACTATTATCTTCCCCTCTCTTCTTCTTGACTGTGTGGGGAGGCTGTTTTTTTTCTGAATGTGGCAATACCTGATATGCATATTTCACCTTTTTTTCCAAACATTGCTGTAACGTTGCGTTGCCCCATGTGTGTTTGGTCACAAATAACATCTTAAACCATATTTATCTCTGTGTGTTTAAAAATGTTTCATTTTGCTTTAAACAAGATGTGATACAATAAGGTCATACTCTTGTCAATGAATCCAGGGCTCAAACACTTTTTCCGTTGGGCGAATTGTAAGGTTTGCGCAGTCTATAACCTCGTTAAAACCTGTATATTTAAATGCATACGTTATCACTTTGAAACAATTACAGAACTGCCCCAATGGTATAGGAAGAAATGCGCAACAAATTGAAGCGTTACGACCATTAGGATAAGAAATCAGAAACTATCTGAAAAGCTGCATGCACAATCAATAAGAGATTACCAGTCACATTGTAGATTACACATCTCATTTATTTAAAATGTTTTACCACTCACATGCTTTTATTATTTGCCTTCCATTTTGTGATGATATCCTCAACATAAAACTATTTTATCAAAGCAAATCGCTTTTAACAAAACGATTATACTACGAACAATGGGATATGTTGATCAGTTAGATACTGTAATGGCCATTGCTCGAGATGCACAGAGTTTTATAACATTCCGAGCATTGAAAAGTTTCGTTTAACTACAAAATGTGTTCGTATTATAAAACTCACATTAAGTTATAGTTCCGTTAGTAGTAGTGTGATCACAAAGCCTAGGCTAAAAATTTAGAACTATTTTCCATTTCGCTCAGCTAATTTGCATTTGTCGCGAATCAAGTGAACGAAAGTCAAATATATATATGAATCGCAAGTAGCCAATTTCAGTCTACTTACGATTTCTCAACATTATACACTTCGTTCCCCCATAATTTAATAAGAGACAAACTAACCAGTCTCATTGAAAAAAACGTTTGCTAGAGAGAATAAAGCCTTCATCGCTTGTAATGAACATAGGGCATTTTTTACAGATGGTTCTTATGATAATTATACCTTATGGACTTGTCAAGACCTTATAGAGTCGCTAACTTTCTTACTAGATAATATTTATGTTAGATTCGGTACCTCTATTTATAAACAAGTAATAGGCATCCCAATGGGTACTAATTGTGCACCCCTTGTTGCTGATCTGTTTTTATACTGTTATGAAAGAGACTTTATGTTATCTCTTTCTACTGAACATCAAGGTGATATAATTACAGCTTTTAACAACACCTCGAGGTACCTTGATGATTTATTAAATATAGACAATAACCATTTTCCATTACTTGTTAATAAGATTTATCCTAAAGAACTGCAACTTAATAAAGCGAACACTTCAGAAAAGCAAGCAAACTTTCTCGATCTAAATCTGTCCATTGAAAATGGTTATGTCACTACTAAAATTTATGATCAAAGAGATGATTTTAATTTTAATATAGTAAATTTTCCGTTTTTAGACGGCGATGTTCCCCGTGCAACATCTTATGGGGTTTATATCTCACAGCTTGTTCGCTTTTCAAGAGCTTGCAACAATGTTAATGATTTCAATGAACGTAATCTTTGCATTACAGAAAAACTTTTAAAACAAGGTTATCGGTATCACAAATTAAGGAAAACCTTTTGCAAGTTTTATCGCCGATACCCAGATTTAATTCATAAATACAAATGCAGTTTAAAATCACTTTTGCAACAAGGTATTTCACAACCAGTTTTTTATGGAGATTTAATTTATAAACTTAAAAAGATAAAAGGCAGTGTTAATTTCTCCCGGTTATTCGTAAAAACCATCTGTAAATTTAAAAAGAAAGGTTACCAACATGATATTTTACAGCGCTCTGCAGGCCTAGTGATTAACCCTTCTACAGTTGATCATTATGCTTACCTCTTTGATTGCACGACGGTGGCAGGGGTTAAAGAGTTTATGAAGGTTAATGGGGAAATCTTTTCTTAAAAGAACCTAGAAGCTCGATTTGTTTCTTTTATCCCTGTCATCGTGTTCTTGCTGATTTTACTCCAGATGCTCTGGTCTCGGAAAGATCATTGAGTACCCGCCCTTTGGCTTTGCAATGCTATTAGCTTCTTATGTTTTTATGTTTGTATGCTTTTGCATACAACATTGTTGAGCTGATGGGTGGGTTGGAGTTATTTCACCAAGACAATTTGTACTTATCTTGTGATACGAGAACCTGTTGGGGCAAGTGTGAGGTTGGTGCACCCTAGAACCTGGTTTAAACCCCCAGTGGCAATTTGATTTGCCACTGACCGTTCCAAGGCGGTAACCCCTCGGGTTCTCATTTTTGTTTTTTGTTAATGGCGTCCTTTTTGAAACTGATTATTTTATTAACCATGCTCTCACCCCCTCTCTTCTTCTTGACTGTGTGGGGAGGCTGTTTTTTTTCTGAATGTGGCAATTCCTGATATGCATATTTCACCTTTCCATAATGCCGAAAAGGTAAATATTGTTTTTGTTCATAATATGATCGAATTCTATAAGACACAACACAGATTTACAAAAAAGGAATTTTAAGGGGTTTTTGCATTTGAACGTGGCATCATAAGCAGAATCTGAGTTGCCTTAGCCTCACACTTGCTCCTTCAGCGAGACCGGCGTATAACCGGCATGATCATGTTCTCCTTAGTCCGAAAATTTCGAAACCGACCAACGTTTTGCAAACATAGTTCTTTAGACCAATAATATGCACGTGATGTCAGTAACATATTCGTTCTTTTTCTTGAAAAGGGCATAGTTGCTATATTGACACGAATGTTAGTTGAAGAAAATCATGGTTCTGATTAGGTGCTCTCTGATAAAAACAAAACTTCAAAAATAAAATATTGTTTTTGTTTAAAGATTTATGCTAAGTATTGGGAATGTTTGTTCAACTTGAATAAAAAATCATGATTAACTATAGCAAATGCTATAAAAGTGTTTTATCTTATGAAATAACTATAACATTATCTAATTCATCACATACAAGTGTTGTTTTTTTTGCGGGATAATGTCACATAAATCGACGTTTTCTTATTATTTTTATTCAGCATTTGACAATGAAACTTGTAACAAACTGCTATCGCGTGATAGGACACATGTAGTCACCAATCATTTTTTCAATATAAATGAGAACAAATGCAGAGGGAAGATTAATCAGGGGTCAGATAAGCAGACAGATCATTAATCAGTTATCTCAGCAAAGAAACTAAAATAGAACTGTTGGACCCTGTGGTAGCCATTTGCTGACTTGTTGATCCACCAACTGAGAAAAGAGATGCCCCTGTCAAGGTGTAGAAGAGGAGACCCCCGATACCCTAATTGTTATAAGAATGATTTGATGCAAATCAGACAGTGCCTGCGCATGTGACAAATGAGGCTGATCGCCGACGGGCTGTAGATCGTTTACACACAAACACACAAGAGTCACGCCAATGTTACCGCCAGTCTTAAATGGAAATCGGGCCGGTTTCAAATTAAATGTAATCTCTATGTATATGAATTTGTTTGGCCCAATGAGATCGAAGACGGCAAATCGGCGTTTAATGGATTGGGAGATGGCAGATATCTAAATTGAGTTACGGAGAGAATGTGTTTATGGACCAACAACGTCAAGGAGTAAAACTCTTTGGCGTTAACAGGATCAGAGAGAGTGAAAAGGGGAGCGATACTGGCGAAATTTCAGGGGGATATAAGATGGTAAAGTGGCATCAGAGGCCAACAGGCAAAAAATGAAGGTCTTTTTATCTATTTATGAACACAATCATGATTTAACAGCATCCTCCCATTCTCAATTTTTTTCCAATACAATCAAGTAGTCTCGTTAAGATCTGTAGGTGTGGTTTTCCCAGTAATATTGCTTGTGTGAACAGCTACGTGTTTTGTTAATTTTAAACCCAGATCACCCTTTTTCAATTTTAAAATGCAATCAATCCACTCATTTCTATAACCATGCAGGTATAACGTTTCCCAATATACTATGCTTATAGACAAAAGTCTTGTCCGATAGAAAGATTGAAAATCTGTGCATGCCTTTTTCAACACAATTACTCTACGGACAGTACTGGGTCAAATCCAAAACTATTTTTTTTAATGAATGCGTATTAATGTCCTCTTTCCATCGATATCAAATTTCTGCCACTCAAGTGATGGCATTTATGGATTTTATGCATTTAAAAGGTATTAATATGGAAAACCATACCGGACAAGACTTTTGTCCATAAGTATAGTATTGGCAATTTGTGTTTTTGCCAAAGTAATCGTATTTTTAAAATGGTTTCGGTGTTCATAAGCGTTAAGCTTGCACGTTTTTGTACGATATATGATGGGAAATGGTAGTATAAATTCAAGTTCAAAATATAATAACTTACCTAGTCTTTAAATTTATAGTTATTCGTTGGTGAATTTCCGAGGCTTATCAATATATAACAAGAAATCGCACATACTTGACATTTAGGTAACAGTCATCAAAAAGCAGTTATTAATACATGTACTAATTGATCGCCGTGTCTTGTTAAAGACGATTTCTACAGTAAGATTCCTACCAAGAATTTTTTTTATTTTCTCCCAATTTGTAGTTTAAAGTATGCTTAGTTCAAATAAAGAAAGAAAAAATGGGGTTGCAACCTTTGGTTTTGAGTAATTTCTTTAAAATCAACCTATGGGTATTTGCTGTCTTTCACAAATAGCGCGGTACAATTTATATACAAGAAAACATAATTTTTCAACATATAAAACACAATAAACGCAGGTTTCATTACAACTATTTACTTATCTGTCAAGAAGCAACCAATATATTCACAAAAAATTAACAACATGACATAAATAAATAATTTATTGGTATTAAAAATGAAAAAAAAACGACATAAAAATATTAAAAACAAAATATGTTTTCGACATTTTCACTCAATATCAAAAAAACGTAACCATGAATTTTTTTTTTAAATGTCTTATTTTATACTCAAAAGTATTCTTTACATGAAATCAGAAAGAAATATAAGGATTGCAAGGTTCGTTTTTAAGTTATTACTCATTTTGTGACCTAGGGGTGGTGCTCTCCCCTGAATAATGAAAATATGATTCTATGACAATAATAAGCTTACATCTGTATGTTGTTTTTTTCCAAATGAAAACAATTATTATATTATGCTGGTATATATTAATCAAATTAAATACTGTCAGAATAAATATTATTTGTTTGCCGCCAAATTTCTTTTATGATGCGATTTACGCCAACGTTTGCATAAGGGATAGGGGTAAGGGTGAGCGTAATAACGCAAAACAAAGTCGGTGACCCCCCTTTTTTATTTGTCAAATATTTTCAAAATAAAATTTACAAACGAAATATGCAAAAAAATCAAAATTTTATTGATCAGATTTTTCGCAATTCCGAAACAAGCGACGAAAATTTAGTAAAACTCCACGTCATTTTTCAGGTCGAAACGGCGCTTTTCGGCGACGTCACGCGTAAATCTTGAGTGAAAACTCATGAAAGTTACATCAGTGGAAAGAGAATTTGATTCTGTACAATATTATTAAAACAGAAAACGGAACATTCGAAATACGTCAAAGTTACAGCAGAAAACATTCAGTTACGGTTCTTTTGACGTCATGTCCAAAAACTGCCGTCAGTAGCCATCTTTGAAGACCTGTATCTTTGAGACAAAATAAAATATTTTTAAAAAATATTTGGTTTCATATCGGAAATATGGTCAATTAACTACATGCAAATTTTCATTAAAGTACTCGAAAGTTGAAAAATCGGCGCATTCCACCTTAATGCGCAGAAAAGTGCGCAAATCTTACTACCGAAATCGTCTTTAACTGTTCATTACGGTAAATAGACTAGATGATTCGTTTTGTCATACAATATTTCTCGAACGTCCTTGTTTTGTTTCCTGAAGGTACTTTCCTCGACAACAGTTGTTACACAAGTGTTAGTAGTTTTCAAATTTCAACACGCTTAAAATAATTAAATGTGTTAGTGTTGCATGCGGATAGATCACTTCTTCCAATACAAATTGTCAATGTTAATGTGTACTACCCAATAAGGTGCCACACCATTAGCAACTTGTGTTCGAAATAAAATACCCCCATTCGAATTAAATTACCGTATTCAACCTGTATTTACACAATTATCAGAGGGTTCGAGGACGCGCCAAGGTTCATTCAGCCGAAGTCAAAGAAAACGGACGAATCTGATTTGTTGATGCAGCAGGATCAAAACGAGACTCTTTCAAAAATAGATTTATTTGGACTATTGGCAATTAACAAATTATGCTTAAATTTTAATTTGTTTTAAACATTCCAGCATTTATGTCACATATTTGGAATAAATTGAAGCCAACATATCGGTGGGAGTAATTAAGTCCCTTACTTTTGTTATTCACAAGCTAACAACTAGGCGTTAGATCTGTAACAGATGAACACTCCTACTGATAATAACAAAATTCAGACAGCGAAATAAGATATGAAAAATTACAGAAAAAAAATAAAATTCGGTAATACACTTGCACTTGCAAAAAGTTGGTTTGTTTTTTGTTGCGAGCAATGATGTAACATCTTTCATACAGGAACATAAGAATTGAATACTTTTTGTAAGAATGACTTTGTCCAGTATTTACAATCTAAGCAAGTCACCAATGATACTGTAATAAGTAAGTGGTAATTAACAGATACTCAGAGCTATTGTGAACTATTTACAACATAGCTCGGTATAAAAATTCATCACCAACGAGCCAGTCAGCCTCAAAATATTTTACGAATTCCAAAAATTGTTTGGCGTCCTTGATTGAAATTTGCCAGCATTCAATTCACTTGCAGTGAAAATCAATATATGCCCGGTCTACACGTTCTCTACCTGCATACATGGTATAGCTAATAAGCCGAAGAGACAAAAACAAACTTTTGGTATCAATTTTTCAGACCAACTGTAGAAAACACGTATTGAAAAAAATGACTCGCAAAATACTTTCCCAACGGACTGATTTTAAGTAGATATCAATCAATTTAGAACATTACTGAAAAATATATGTAGATGTACTCAAATTTTTTTTTGTCATTTTCAGAAAGACTGAAACGGAAGATATATTAGAGGCAATTATGGATACAGAGGACAAGGAAATGTTGAATGAATGGCGGTCATTAACACTATTACCGCCATTCAATAACATCCGGGTCCAAGCTTTGATGGAAATGAAAGTCGCAAAACGTAAATCCGGTGCAAATTACCTAACAGAACTTATTGAGAGACCGCTCCGAACAATCAATTGTCACTCAGTTCAGAAAACGGGAACCATATTCAGAGAATGGTGTACTGAACAAAACTTAGACTACGCTGAATTTCTTGTCAATCTATACATGGTATTAGGATGCCGGAACCCAAAAGTAAACTGCTTCATGTTGCAAGGCGCTTCGAATGCAGGCAAGACTTATTGGGCGAAAGCAATCACACCGCACCGGGACCTCGTAGGTCAAACCGTTCAGAGCCAAGACTTTATCTGGCAGAAATGTTTGCATAAAGGCATAATCATGATCCCGGAATTGACAATAGTAAAGCCTGAAGTATGTGAGGAAATGAAGAAGGTGTTTGAAGGCTTCAATGTGATGGTGAACGTAAAAAATAAGGAGCCACAAATCCTTTATCGTACTCCTATTATACTCCAGTGTAACGAACTACCATGGATCAGAAACTTTGCACAAGAGAACGCGGCATTTAATAAGAGAATAGTTGGATACAAGAACTTGAAAGAAAGTAGGGTCTTACATAAATGCATTGACTTATCACCTGATCCTCGATTTTTTCAGATGGTTCTCAAGGAGATTCAGGAGGAAGATTTCGATATTGGTATGGCGATGTGGACAGATGACAAAGTCAGACTGGACAGGCTGAAGAAAGCTGCAAGAAATGCATACAATCAGCTGGCTATGGAACATATCAATGGCGATTTCTTAGAGTCAGTGGAGCGATTAAGAGGACAGTACACAAAGAACATATTGAAGAGCTTGAATCTCAGAACCACAGTCAACAGAATGCAGAGCAGAAGCAATGAAATCAGAACTCTACAGGATATGTCAGTCTATGAGAAAGAAGTATGCGCTTGGTTGCTGTTCTTGGCTCAAACAGACGCATTAGACTATTTTTGGGTGTTTGAGGACTTCAACAAGCCTAAACTTGTCATCGTGAATGAAGCAGAAGATATGCTGAAAACACTAAGACTTGGACACTTGAGAACAAGTATCTTGTCATGGACACTGAAAACCTGGCCTACAGAGATGAATCCAGAAGAAGGATTTATATACAATACAAGACGACGTGTTCAAAACTGTATTTTTATTAATAAATTTATTCTTAAGATTTAACCAACACGGCTACTATCTACATATTAGTGTAAACACGTCAATAAACCGACAATATATAAATATAATAAATAAACAACCCAGTGTGATACTCACCGCTGTTAAGTAATGCAATAGTTGAACATGGTTCACCACCATGACGTTCAATGGATACATGTGATGATGTGAGGACTTGGCATAGGTTTGTAAGTATTAGTTATCGTTCATATTTTTAAAAATACGGAATATATTGCAAGCGAACCGAAGGCGAGCGCAGCAATATGTTCCGTATTTTTAAAAATATGAACGATAACTTGCTTACAGTTTGTCACGTCGGTACACCCGGCAAAACATTGACTGAAAAAAGCCGACTCCACCCAAAAATTGATTTACAAGCCAAGGAAATAATCTAGTGGCGCGGCACCGTTCTTTGATGTCACGTGATGTCTGGACCGGTACTTGCTAACCTAAGAATTAAATTGTCGCAGTCTCGTGTTGACTTTTTTTCTAAAAGTTTTAATGGCGTCATGGACTTTACAATACTGGATAGCGATAATGAGTTCTTCAAAAACCTTTTGTTTGAAGAAATGTCGAATTTTGATTCTAGTTATACCGGTAATGATCTTACAGTGTCACAACTTCTTACATTGGATACTCAGTAACTTGTAAATAATTCATTCGACAACAAATTAAATACTGCCCCAGGTTAGTACGTCAATATTACGAAAAGTTATTCTAGCGGCGCAAGTTCATTTTTGGAATGGTAGTCATTATGTAATTTGCATAGGTTAACATTTTCTGTTGTTATGGGTTTATACAGATGATTTTACTGTATAGACTTTTTTGATGTGAACAAAACATAGTTTGAGCAATCATCGATGTTTAATTAACAGTTGTTTTCTTGTTATGTTAAAAATATCGTTTGAATAAACACACAAGATACGTTGTTGATTTTGGTTGCAAATCTAGGGGTCGACCACTTTAGAATGCCCGTATGATGGAAAGCATCAACATTTTACAGTAAACAATACAGGCTCCGCCTACTTTCTAGGAAAGTATCGTAGGCCAAATATCACTGTATTTTCTCTATATCGGAGTTCATATCGGGGACGAATTGCAGAAAATGGGAAATATACCAAAAGAAATTAGAAACGCAACTTCTTTAAATAAGAAATTTATTTCATGTTTAAAGAAGTTGCGTTTCTAATTTCTTCAAGTACATATAATATATTTAAAGACATTAAAAACGCAACTTCTTTAATCGCGAAACATAATATTTGTTTAAAGAAGTTGCGTTTCTAATTTCTTTTAGTATATTTTTCAAATTTAAAACGAAATGCAGCAATCTTATTCAATTTGGCTTTCAAAGTGGGACAAACTGTAATGTATATTGTTGGTTTGTCTCGGTCACGTATATTTACCAACATATAATATTTACCGGACGAATCAGAGACGTCGAACTATTTTAAACTAGACTATTATGAGACAGTAACATTGAAATGGCTTTTAGTCAATGACTGCAGTAGATTCTAATTTTTAAATTTTCCGAATAGTCTATATAGATCTAATTTCTGAATGTTGCAACTATGAGTTTGTTTTTGATAGATCTCATACCCTCGAGTAGGTTTTCTATGGAATGATATTAATCTGAAAATACCTCATTGAAGGTTCCATGTTCACCGCCATATGCATACCATCGTTTGGGATGGATCGAAATTGTACTGTTTAATGGTGTAATTGCTGAGTTGCGCTCAACCCGGGGCTAGGCGGCGTGGGCAGTAATAAGCATTCCCATTACTGCCCATGAACAGTCTCAATCAAACCGAGCCTGCAGTATTTTCATATTTGTCGTGGTCGGTTGCTTTCAAAGTTCCCTTTTCATCTATTTCAATATCACAGTAGCGTTGTTTGTGCCGTGTGGCGGCTGTAAAAAGTCTCCCCGTACATTCAATCAGTGCTGTTATCAGTTACGTCCTTTAAAGGTCGGCTGAGCACGATACTTAAGTACTATGTTTATGGTACTTCTAAAATTCCTTTTGTTTTAATATTTCGGCCAGTTTATAGATAGGTGGTTTCAATATCCCAGCCAATATAGATTTGGATATTGTCCAATCACCCCCAAGAATATACTTCCTGGTTTTTAAATTTTGCCTTTGGCGTAGTCTGTGATATGCAGGATTTATATTCTAAGATCCCCTGTCAAAATTCTATTCTGTTTAGTTCCGCCCATTGTTTTCTCGTTTAGGGCAAACCCATTCTTTTATCTGGGGACCATACGCCGCTGAACATGGAATAATATTAATCTAAAAATACCTCATTGAAGGTTCCATGTTCACCGCCATATGCATACCATCGTTTGGGATGGATCGAAATTGTACTATTTAATGGTGTAATTGCTGAGTTGCGCTCAACCCGGGGCTAGGCGGCGTGGGCAGTAATAAGCATTCCCATTACTGCCCATGAACAGGCTCAATCAAACCGAGCCTGCAGTATTTTCATATTTGTCGTGGTCGGTGGCTTTCAAAGTTCCCTTTTCATCTATTTCTATTTACTCTGTAGATTTAAGCGCTCGTGCGCCGCTTACATCACATATAAACATTCTTTACATAGTGTACAAGATGAAAACGCTTTGACGTCATACAGCTGGAATGATGAACGACGTCACCAAGACTAAGGTATGGTTGGTTTTTCTCACTTAATAGACAGAAAAATCTCTATTTATAGCCGTGTGAGGTTTCCTTTTCTTGCATACCCGATAAGTATTTCTGCGTGATTTCCGCGTGATTTAGGGAAAAGATAATGTTAGCATGCTACATAAGTGACGTCACGTCTTAAAGTATCTGTCGTAATAAAGTAAAGTTAATGACGTCATTTAGAAAGTAAGGTTTGTGTAACGTCAATATTTTAATGTAATGATACAAAAATTAGTTTGTAAACATATACACAATGTTATGAATTGTAAAAGGTATGCAAGAAAAAGTATCTCGCATGAGACATTCGGTTAAGATAGAAAAATCTGTCACTTTGGGTGAACTGTTTTGGCGGGAACTCAGTAGAGCCTCGTTCTCGCAAAAAGTTCCCCCTCGGTGACAGATTTTTCCATCTTCACCTTACACTCGTGCAAGATACTTATAATCTCGCATGGCCTTATCTTTAACTCCGCGTGCTCGCGTACTTTCGTATTATTGCGCACCGTATTAATTGAGCGCTTCATTATTGATTTAGACTACGTCATGATGCTAATAACTACGTCATTTTAAGTTTATTATGTGACGTAAGTAAACGAATGTTTACTTTTTTTCAAAAAAGGTGAAATATGCATATCAGGAATCGCCACATTCAGAAAAAACAGCCTCCCCACACAGTCAAGAAGAAGAGAGGAAAAGAGAGCATGGTTAATAAAATAATCAGTTTCAAAAAAGACACCACTAACAATAAACAAAAATGAGAACCCGAGAGGTTACCGCCTTGGAACGGTCAGTGGCAAATCAAATTGCCACTGGGGGTTTAAACCAGGTTCTAGGGTGCACCAACCTCACACTTGCCCCAACAGGTTCTCATATCACAAAACAAGTACAAGTTGTCTTGGTGAAAAGACTCCAACAATGTTGCATGCAAAAGCACACAAACATATAAAACATAAGAAGCTAAAAGCATTGCAAAGCCGAAAGGGGTACTCAATGATCTTACCGAGACCAGAGCTCCTGGAGTAAAATCAGCAAGAACACGATGACAGGGATAAAAGAAACAAATCGAGTTTCTAGGTTCTTTTAAGAAAAAATTTCCCCAATAACCTTCATAAACTCTTAAACCCCTGCCACCGTCGTGCAACCAAAGAGGTAAGCATAATGATCAACTGTAGAAGGGTTAATCACCAGGCCTGCAGAGCGCTGTAAAATATCATGTTAGTAACCTTTCTTTTTAAATTTACAGATGGTTTTTACGAATAACCGGGAGAAATTAACACTGCCTTTAATCTTTTTAAGTTTATAAATTAAATCTCCATAAAAAACTGGTTGTGAAATACCTTGTTGCAAAAGTGATTTTAAACTGCATTTGTATTTATGAATTAAATCTGGGTATCGGCGATAAAACTTGAAAAAAGGTTTTCCTTAATTTGTGATACCGGTAACCTTGTTTTAAGAGTTTTTCTGTAATGCAAAGATTACGTTCATTGAAATCATTAACATTGTTGCAAGCTCTTGAAAAGCGAACAAGCTGTGAGATATAAACCCCATAAGATGTTGCACGGGGAACATCGCCGTCTAAAAACGGAAAATTTACTATAATATTAAAATTAAAATCATCAGAGCAAGCTGTTTGTTGTTGTTTTATCATGATTGTGTAAAACAAATCAGTTGGAAAAGATATGTACAGTGGTTTGCAGGAACTTGGAAGTGTTTATCGTGGTATGAGTCTCTAAATGCTATTTTTGGAGTGTTTCATTTTTATACCGCTGTTGCGAGCTTCATTAAACATCAGACTCTATCATGGAGAAAATGCATAGAAGATAAAATAGGAAATACTCTGCTTTTAAATCGGAATGTTTCAACTTCAACTGGTGTATACAATTCAATCTATTAGAATTATGAAATGTGACGAAATCCCGGAGAACCTAAGAAATGCAGATCCTTTATCAACGAATAAACCCGCTACAGATTTCCATGGCATGTAGATCTAATAACGATTCCTTTCCTTAAAATTGTAACAATATTGGTGTACATGTTAGGGTATTCAAATTTGACAGGACTGTGTATTCTTGGCTGATTTACCGTTCCTTCAAGACGTTACAAAAGAAATAGTTTTCCAAAATTGTTGCGTTTTATTTGAAGTTTAAAGAGTCTTCACGAATTAAATGAGAAAAATAATCAATCATTGATATTCGGCGAAGAATTCACGGTATTCCAACCCTCGGTCAATGCTTTCCAGACGGAAACTCGGCACAGCCTCGTTTCCGTCTGGAAAGCATCACCATCGGGTTGAGATACCCTGATCTTCGCCGAATACCAATGATAGATTATCTTTGTCTCTTCTTTTCCGTTCTTTTTTTCGCTGCGTAGGAAGGCTGTTTTTTTAAGTGTGGCGTCTTCTGATATTAGTGATGGGCAATCGATTAATCGGAACTTTCAACCAACTCATTAATCGGAAATTTATGAAACTATATCCAAAATAACAGCAAGTCGTAACAAGCCACAATTGTCCAGTTCACATGTAAACATGTAAAGCTTCAAGATTTAACACAGTTTTTTCGTGAATAAAATAAACTGGATTTAGAGGTTACTTTCAGTTGCATGACATAATAAATTGCTAATATTTTACCAATTAAATTTTTTACCAATATTGCTCAATGTTTTTTGTTTAGGTAAATGAACATACTGACATTTTCCGGAGTTTAAATGTACTACACTACTTGTTAACGATACTTCATTCAAAACTAAACACACGTTCCTGAAGACGGAGCTGATGTTGGATGAGCAAGAATTTCTTCGCTAGTTTAGATAACCTGCGAAACTTGTTTTCGTTTCCACCAGTGGAGTTCTGTCATGTTAGGTTCAACTTTTGATATTATATATGTATTTAGTTCTTTTTCAATCAAAGTTTGGTCATCAATTGTACTTTAGCCAGTACAAACTACGTCATTTAGCCTGTCAGCTAACTTCACTTTCCTCATTTTTGCGGGATGTTCATCAATGAGTGCTTTTACTTCTACGTCTTCTCTCAATCATTACTGGAAGAGCTGGTTCTATGTTGTTATTCTCGTCAGTTTTCTTTTTAACAATCACATTTAAACCAACTGCTAGTCTACGGAGCAACGGTTGAGCCTCCACCCTTCTTTCTGGCATGAACTTAAACCCTTTTTATGTACGGATTCCAAACACAAGCTGCCAAAGCAATATCTTTCCTCTCTGTTCTTTTCAAAAGTTCATAATTTATGTTCGTTTTCAGTTCTTTTATCTCTGATGGATCTATTCGATCAACTGATTCAATTTGTTCTAATGAAAAATGTTGAATAAAAATTATCTCGCGACATGCCCTGTTTTTATAACTTTTTATAACTTTGTAAACCTTTGACTAACAAGCTTTTATCTGGATTGTAAGTAAGGGCTAAAATTATCAAATATCGAAAACGTCTGTGCCTTTCTACTAACAAAAGAAAATATTTCCTAATCGGCACCATTTGTTAGTTTATAGACTGGTTTTTGTGGTTCTGTCAACTCTAAATGAAGTATACATTTTCACTTAATGTTCGTAATATTTATTTTTAAATTTGAATACAGGTACGAGCTGTAAACAATATTTAATGTCTTTGTATATTTTATGACTGGTACTACTTACAGCTAGTAATAGATTTCATTCAAACTTTGTCTATGTCAACTAAATAAAAATGGGACCTTTCCGGGGTTACTTGTTTTTTATTAGATACCGAAGATGTCACGTTTTGAACAATTTTTTTACGACTTTCATAGACTTCTTTGACGGCATAAAATTATAGAATTTATCACAAGAATATCATAAATAATTCTATTTTTCAGTTAAAAACATTTTAATATACAAGTAAATTGCTAATTATTGCAATACAAATAATCAAACACATATAAAAAATTAAGTATTACCTATTTTATTACACAGAATCTTTTCATTCTAAGGGATGGTTTTAAGTTTTTACTTAAATTTAATATAATAGAATTTTACCATATACTACAAAGATATTCACCAATGTATAACAAACATAAAATAAAAAAGAAAAATGTAGGTTACCATGTTAGTTTGTTCGAAATGGCAATTCAAAAAGGGGGGGGGGGGTAATAATGTATAAACAAAAAGACTTAAAGGTATATAGCGTACATCATTAATTATTACTGTGGTATCGTTTTATTTAGCAATGGCTTAATTTTCGCGTATTTCGCGCTCGGACCAGTGCGCGAATTAAAAACCTAAGCCAAAATTTAACCAATAATCCACATACATATCCGAAACGAGCTATGTCCGAATATGTCATGTCTTGGACCGTGAACTGTGTTTTATACATTGATTAAACCCAGATGGGACCGTGAACTGTGATGTATACATTGCCTTTAGATGGTGCAATAGTTTAATACTCGTTAACAAAAACTGTAGCGAACGCCTTTTAGACCAATCCTCGGTTAGAACCAAAGAATAGGTCCGGCACTTTGATTTTGTTTGATTTTCACAGCACATGTTGAGTTTGATGCCCGTATATAGAAAACTATGTTGGTAGGTTAAATGTTTCGCCGTTTTCATTGCACATGAAAACAAATAAATAAAAACAGCTGATTTTCAGACATGATCTGAATCTGTCAGAGCTGATATCATTAGAGTTAAATACAGGCATTTCTATTACGAAGTTCACTCTCGTTTTATTATAAATCACATACAAAATGTGATTATCATCAACTAACTTTACTGATTTCTCTTTTGCAATCAGCAGTTCTAGTTTACAATTCAATACATTTAACAGAAGTATTGTTATACTGAAAAACTATGTCCTCGGATTCGATTGTGCTCCTGATCTAGTACAATCACAGTTACAGGTTGACCTTCTATTCACAAATTACCTTGGACACAGAAATCGAATCGGCGAGAAATAAGCAATAATTTTCAGGGTAAGGTTCAGGTTAATTTTTCATTTTGTATGTTTGTCGCAAAGAAAGGTAGTTATGTCTATAATCAAAAAATAAGGGTAACGTGTGTTCCACTTAGAGTTCATACTCCATCTAGGTACCAAAAGATACGGAAAAATGTGTATCAGGTTTATTACTCTATCTGAGTTTTAGGAGTTATTTATAAAATGAGTAAAAGTAAAAAACCTTTTCTTCATCCAAGATGGCGACCTTTTGTTTACAAAAAGCATGTTAAGGTGCAGTTTGATTACCCAAGCTGATAGTGTCAAACTTTCTTTTAATTTCGAAAATTTTACTTTGAGATATTCAAAATTAAAGTGTGCACTTTGAACTCTTGACAAGTGTAGATGTTATTACTTTCCGAGATCGTGAACTAAACAAACATGCCAGAGTTACAGATGTTAGCAATCGGACGGTTCGCTTACTACGCCTTTAAACAATAACGTAATTTAGATGTGTATTACATCTGCAACATAGGTTTTGTTTGCGTTTTATGTATCTTGAGTAGGAAATTATTTATTCCCGTTATGATGTGTAATAACTGTTTTCTTAAGAATCTCGTTTTATGTATATTAATAATATTGTCACGCAATAATTTAAAATGCCAGAAGTTTAGTATTTAGGGAGAAATTCAAATGAAGACCTTTTTAAGTTTTAATCTAAACTACACATCGATCAAAAATTATACGTTTGTGTAACTTTAAATTACAATATCAACATGTTAACATTGCTCCACATACAAGAATTCTTGAAATTTCGTATCACTTCTTGCGATAAGAAAAATGTATAGTATGAAAAGAAACCTGCCATCATGGAATCTAGTTGATGGTGTTTCTGTTGTCTTTGCTTTGATGTTTCAATTTTGGTTAGTAAATCTGGCAATTATTTTCTCAGTCAAGGTATCAATGAACATTCTCGTTTTTCTTTGATCTTAAGATTACGGTAGCAGGTGATATAATAGAAGTGTTGATCATCCGGATAAACGTAATAATACGTCTTTAGAATAACACGAATCGAGTACAAAAATGCAATTCAGTGCAAGTTCAGTATGAAAATTCTTCTGAAACAGTTTCTTTCTCATGTGTGTCTTATGACTGGCGATCTTTTTTCTAAAACATTTACATGAGGCACAGTTAACACAAAGATGTACAATTAATTTTGGAAATGTATTTTATCTTGAACTTTAACAGTTAGAATGAAAGGAATAAAAATATATCAGTAAGTTGTATGTCTATGTCTATAAAAGTACCATCAATGTGGTATTTTCAGATTAATACCATTCCATGTTCAGCGGCGTATGGTCCCCAGATAAGAGAAGGAATTTGCCCTAAACGAGAAAACAATGAGCGGAACTAATCAGAATGGAATTTTGACAGGGGTTCTGAGAATAGAAAACCAGCATATCACGGACTCAAAACGCGAAATTAAAAGGCATATCGTTCGGATGACTGAAAATTATCCAAATTGTAAACTAACATTATGAACTAAAATTTTTAGACGTTGCATTTAATAAATTAAGAAAAAAACAAGATACAAATTCTAGATTATTTCCAGATTTGGATATCGTTAAATCACCCCAAAAATACACTCCCTGCTTTTAAAATTTTGCTTTCGGCGTTGTCTGTGATTTGCAGGATTCATATTCTTAGATTCCATGTCAAAATTCTATAGTGCTTAGTTCAACCCATTGTTTTCTCGTTGACGGCGAATCCATTCTTTTATCTGGGGACCTTGCGCCGCTGAACATTGAATGGCTTTAATATAAAAGCATTGAAGGTTCCATGTTCACCGCCATATGCATACCATCATTTGGGATGGATCAAAATTGAACTGTTTATTGGTGTAAATATTGAGTGGCGTGGGCAGTAATATGCATTTCCATTCGTGTCCATGAACAGGCTCAATCATCCGAGCCCGTCAATATTTTCAATATATTTGTCGTGTTCGGTTGCTTTAAAAGTTTCCTTTTCATCTATTTCATGATATTCATTACGATTGATCTTGTTTTCTTTTAACTCGCCCTAGAGCACGTGAATTACGTGAGCAGAATAACAATATATTTATAATCTTAGCTTTATCAAATTGAAAGGCATTAAGACACATTTCTCATTGACAAATAATGAAAGCCAGACATGTTTATTAATAAAGATTAACTACGAGTTGATATGAATGCTCCTTTGAAAGGTACCCTGTGGTGCTTCGAAGAATAGATGATTGTTTCATCAATGAAGTACGCAAACGAAAATCCCAATGAAAGCATAGTAACAATGGGGTATTTTCACCACGCACATTTTTTATGTTTTTACATTAACTTTCCATTATTTAACCTGTCGGAATTAATGCACAGAGCCCATCAAAATACATAATTTTATTAAGCAATTTTCGAAGCAAAACTATAAAATGAAAATAAAAACGCAGACAACCATACAACTTTTTGTGCTAACAAATACAAAATAGCTCATTAAGGAAGCCTATCAGTCCATACATGTACTCTCTCTATCTCATGTCTTGATATTAAAACACGTAAGTTATTGTCGAATTATGCTATCCGTGTTTTCAACTTGTTTTTGGGCTGTTTTAATATTTTGATTAACATGCATTTTATACTGTTTCCATCTCAATATTATACTCTTTATCATTTAGCGACAGCGATAAATGTAAATTATTAAAAACGTATAGCAAGTTATTCCAGCATCCGAGAATAATCGTCATTCATTCTGATATTGGTAGGTAGTTGTCAGGTCAGATGATGATAGGTTGATGATCAAACCAATTTGACGTTGGTGTTGTCTTTGTTTAATTTCTTAAAAGTGAAATGGATTGCCACATATTGAAAATATTAAACGAAGGGGGAACTTTAAAAACTACCGACCAAGAAATATATGAACATATTGCAAATTCGATTGAACCTTTTCACAGGCAGAAATTTAAAAAAGCCTCAATAAATGGAACACAACATTAAGAACAAAATGACCGTTGATTTACATAATGCTCATCCTTAAAATGAAAATAATTCTTAACTAAAGGGTTATTTAAAAATAACTATAGTTCTCACATTTATTTCATTCAGAAATAAAAGTGATAATAAAGTTACATTTCATGTTCTTATCTAAGAATGTATTGTACATATATATATATATACTGAAGAAAAATTAAAGGTAAAGTATCCACTTATTTTTCTTATAATCAACTCATACTTCCATCAGATAATAATTGCAAAGAAATGGACATCTAAGCTATCAACGTAAGCAAATTGGGTCAAGCGTTGCTAATTGTCTGGAATCCGTGGACAGTTTAGGTCTAAGATGTCAACTTATCGGGTTTTAAAGTCAGGAAAATCAATTACAGCTGACAGATGCTAAAAGCATGTATTGAGTACTTTTAAACTTGGTTTTGACACAAGTGCCACAATAAGATACTGCGTATCATCAATAGCATATTGCTTCAAATTTGTGATATTGTCTTTACTAATAGAAGGTTTTTTTCCTTAACACACTGACGCCGATAGTCGGAAGACGACGCCGATAGTCTGCGTCTTCCCCTAGAAAAAAATTCTCCATCAAAATCATTTTTCCCCTTAAAAATCATTTTCCCCATTGTTCAGTGTTAAAGTTTTATTAAAAAATAAAATTATTTCAATGACCTTTGGTTAAGAAACTCCGTTAGCACAATACCGAGTATGACAACAGTTACTAAATGTAGACACGCTACGTCACGGACATTGTATCCCGGCGTCCCACGCTCGCTATTTGCGATAATGGAGAACCAATAGCGGAAACGAGACGTTTAGTCGTCGAGTCTCACAATTGGAGAAACTATAAAAAGAAACTCAACTTATCGGACGCAAAACAATAAAAAGAATTGATTCTTTCTTTAAGACAACACCTGAGCAGAGTAAGACGGATCTTGACAAATCGCGTGATATCGAATTACTGATAAAAATGAAAGTGAAAGTAGGCAATCTACATTGTACGAAGTCGAACTCGAAGAACCTCGACCCAAGACACTGTACTGGACAGCAACAGTCTGCATCAGTTACAGGTCCCAATAACTGAAAGTTCGAAATCAAAATCAGACAGTCGTTGTTTTAATCAACAAGTGTACGAGTCCCGATATATGTGGTTATATTATAGCGTGTCCACAAATGGCTACATGTGTAAGTTTTGCGAACTGTTCGCCTCATGAAGTGATATAAATGTGCCATATGTTTCATGTGGGGCAGTGTTGGGAGAAAATCCATCTAGAAGACTGGATACCCACAACAAAAGTGAAAGACATAAGGCATTTGCTAAAAAATATACCAATGTTAGGTGTCAAGTCTCTGTTGTCCAAATGCTGGGAACAGCTGAAACCAAGAAATCACGGAACCGTAGGTACATTACGAAACTTTTCAAAACTGTGATGTTCATGGGTAAAAAGAAATGAACCCAAATGAACTTGCCAGACATTGTAAAGTTCATGGGGGAAGTCTGTGCCTCAGAAAAGTCAGAGAAGTCACTTCGGAGCTAGTCGACTATTTATCAAGTACATCTGTAACTGAGTTAATTTTACTACTTAGTGAGTATATCGAGAGAAAAGTTTTGGAACAACTCCGCCAAGAAAAGTTTATCCTGGCAGATGAAAGTAAAGATGCCAGCAACAGGACCCAGTACTCACTATTTGCTAGGTGGGTGAAAGAGGACGATCCTGTTGAGCAGTACTTAGGGTTAATAAATGTGGAGAAGACATCAAGTCTCGCACTCATCACAGCCATTGAAACATTCTTCAGAGGAAAAAATCTAGAGATGAAGAATGTGTGCGTTGTGGGACTGGACGGATGTAAAGCCTAGAGTGGTGAACAGAAGGGTAAACTATTACATATTATTGTAAATTTTAAAATTTACATCAAGATTTTTTTCAGACAATTTTTGACATTAGAAAACTTTAAAGGTTGTTTCTCTAGTAAAATTTATTTTAACATTTCATTGCAGTTTTAACAACTTTAATGAATTTATTTTTAATGATTTTTTAAATATTTATTTTCTACAGGACTTCAGAGAAGAATTATACATGAGGTCCCGCTGTCTATTTATGTTAACTGTCGTAACCATCGGCTTGCATTGTGTTTCGTTCATCTATTGAAGCAGAACAATATTTTGGTGGAGGTAGACGGTGTAATGATCTCCATTTAGAAACTGTTCAACTACTCTTCCAAAAAAGCTGCGGTCTTCCAACATACACAGGAGGCATATGGTGTACGTCCAATTAAATTTGTCAGAGCTGCTACAGCAAGGTATGACTGCCAGTATATTACCCTAATAATTGAGAGAAAAGGCAACATGTTATTTAATAATATAAGCATATAATTTTCAGTACATTTTTATATAAACTTCTTCATGATTGTTTAGATAGTTGTCATACCTTAATGCATGTGTGAGATTCATCAAGCATTATGAGGAACTACTGGACACATTTGACGCCATCATCCAGGATTCCAGAATCCTGAAGTCCAGGGCATGATGTAATCGCCATGATCCTTGTTCTTGCTGGTGTGATAAAGCCTGTTAACCACCTCTCCCTGTACTTGCAACGAGACTGTGAACCCTTTGCAGAACTACCAGTGAAAGTGAAGAAATGCACAGATGATCTACATGAGATAGTTAACAACTACCACACTATGAATCTGATAGGACTAGAATTCAGGTACTGCATATGATGTCCATTCTTTAAAACTCTTGCTTAACCTCATATGAACAAGTTTGTTAATTGGCAAACACTCACTGAATTAGACATAGGTTACCTTTTTTGTTTCCATTAAGTGTGAGATGTTCAACATAGTGACTGACAGAACTAACCTAGCTAGAAGAATGCGGCAAAGGGAGTATTAGTCATTCCTTTGTATTTACTAAATTAAAATATTTCACTTAAAAGTCAAAAAGGTATATTTGATAATTTTATTTATTATTACGAAATGCCAGTGTATGGCAAACATATTTTTCCGAATTTTTGAGACAGCATGGTGTGCCCCTGGTGCTAGCAGTAGTTAATGAAATTGATGATGCCTTCAGCAACCATTCAGTTGTTCTCTCTGCCTGTTCGGTGGCTTTCAAAGTTCCCTTTTCATCTATTTCAATATCACAGTAGCGTTGTTTGTGCCGTGTGGCGGCTGTAAAAAGTCTCCCCGTACATTCAATCAGTGCTGTTATCAGTTACGTCCTTTGAAGGTCGGCTGAGCACGATACTTATGTACTATGTTTATGGTACTTCTAAAATTCCTTTTGTTTTAATATTTCGGCCAGTTTATAGATAGGTGGTTTCAATATCCCAGCCAATATAGATTTGGATATTGTCCAATCACCCCCTAGAATATACTTCCTGGTTTTTAAATTTTGCCTTTGGCGTAGTCTGTGATATGCAGGATTTATATTCTAAGATCCCCTGTCAAAATTCTATTCTGTTTAGTTCCGCCCATTGTTTTCTCGTTTAGGGCAAACCCATTCTTTTATCTGGGGACCATACGCCGCTGAACATGGAATGGTATTAATCTGAAAATACCTCATTGAAGGTTCCATGTTCACCGCCATATGCATACCATCGTTTGGGATGGATCGAAATTGTACTATTTAATGGTATAATTACTGAGTTGCGCTCAACCCGGGACTAGGCGGCGTGGACAGTAATAAGCATTCCCATTACTGCCCATGAACAGGCTCAATCAAACCGAGCCTGCAGTATTTTCATATTTGTCGTGTTTGGTGGCTTTCAAAGTTCCTTTTTCATCTATTTGAGCTTCCTTTACCCAAATCACCTGTCAGATCAAGCAAAGGATATCCCTAATTATGGACTTTTAAGTATATTTACTAACATGATATTTTACAGCGCTCTACAGGCCTGGTGATTAACCCGTCTACAGTTGATTATACAGTATGCTTACCTCTTTTGGTTTTATCGCCGTTATCCAGATCTAATTCATAAATACAGCTGCAGTTTAAAATCACTATTGCAACAAGGAATTTCACAGCCAGTTTTTTATGGAGATTTAATTTATAAACTTAAGAAGATTAAAGGCGATGTTAATTTCTCCCGGTTATTCGTTAAAACCATCTGTAAATTTTAAAAGAAAGGTTACCAACATGATATTTTACAGCGCTCTGCAGGCCTGGTGATTAACCCATCTACAGTTGATCATTATGCTTACCTCTTTGGTTGCACGACGGTGACAGGGGTGTAAGAGTTTATGAAGGTTTATGGGGAAATCTTTTCTTAAAAGAACCTAGAAGCTCGATTTGTTTCTTTTATCCCTGTGATCGTGTTCTTGCTGATTTTACTCCAGGTGCTCTGGTCTCGGTAAGATCATTGAGTATCCGCCCTTTGGCTTTGCAATGCTATTAAATTCTTATGTTTATATGTTTGTATGCTTTTGCATGCAACATTGTTGAGCTGATGGGTAGGTTGGAGTTATTTCACCAAGACAATTTGTACTTGTTTTGTGATACGAGAACCTGTTGGGGCAAGTGTGAGGTTGGTGCACCCTAGAACCTGGTTTAAACCCCCAGTGGCAATTCGTTTTGCCACTGACCGTTCCAAGGCGGTATCCCCAAAGGTTCTCTTCTTCGTTAATTGTTTGTGGCGTCATTTTTTAATTGACATACTTATATAAAACATGCGCTCTCTCTCTTCCTCTTCTTTTTCGCTGCGTGGGGAGGCTGTGTTTTTTGAGTGTGGCGATTCCTGATATGCATATTTTGCTTTTTTGTAACAAACCAACATTTTACAGTTGTAGAAGGATTAAAGAACACTAAATTAAACATAAAATCTATTGAAAGTGCAAAATTAAGACTACTGACCATAATTTAATACCAAGTTTTACAAACCAAATTAATGAAAATAATTATTGTCGTCAATTGTATTCATCCTATCAAATGACATTACTGATATACAACCGGAGTGCAATAAAGCTGTAGAACATCTAAATAGAAAACTAAAATAGAGGTACCAGGAACAGCAACATTCAGAAAATGCTGTTTCTTTACACAGACAAATTTATAAAATGATCCTTATTAAATAAAGCATAAGCAATTTACACGATTGAGAATCCAAACACTTGCGCCGTAGAACGGTCAGTGGTGAAGCATTCTGCCTCGGGAGATTTTATATGTTTTATACGTATAATATATTCCAGTCCATTAACCGAAAACAAAACACCACCCGCTTTAGAATACTTCGGTTTACAAAATATTTAGTAGTTATTTACAAATTCCAACAGAACAAGAATAACACGTGGTAGATAAATTTGTATATTCAACCTGAATTATTTGTAACCATTGATTAAGTTGTTCTATGTTTGTTTTCCTACTATGTATTCCTGTATCTACATTGTTGCTTGCTCATTTCATTTCCTCATTTGTCTGTGTCTAGACAATTGAGAATTTTTGTTCTCTTAATCAAGAATTCTTATTGTGACATTGATAGCATTTAATTTCTCAAGAGGCTTAAGTAAGACACAATCACAATCATCTTTTCTGACTTGTCTACACACTTCATGCCATTGACCTAAATGTCGATATCTCGAATTGCTGTCACCTTTATAATATCACCGCTATCTGCACAAATTTACATAAAATATCCATTTAATAGTTTTAATTTGAAATTCCCGAAATGTTTTAAAAAAGCAAACTGCAAATCAGGGATTGCCACATTCAGATATCAACGCCTCCCATTGAACCCGCACTGTCAAGAAGACAAAAAAAGAGAGAGCTTCGTAAATATAAACTTTTAAGATTATCTTCAAAACAGACACCACAAACAATTAACACAAATGAGAACGCATTGAACGGTGATTGGCAAAACAAATTACCACTGGGGGGTTTCAATCAGGTTCTTGGCTGCACCAACCTCACACCTCATATCAGAATGAACGAAATAACCGCTCGATTAAACTTTTTATTTACATGTACTCTTAACATTTTTTTCACAAATATTTGGAAGAAGATTTAGTTAACGGCTTTTGAAAGAACTAACTAGCCTAATTGGCGTCACTAGTTCAAGTATAGTGCGTATTAAGGTAAGTGTACGCTATAGTATGTAAATTATTGTATTCTAGCCGCTCGGGAGCTGTAATATAAAGTTTAAAGAAAAGGTCATTGAATCACCGTGCCGCCTAAGGTAATCAATCTTCCGGTTTGCTTGATTGTCTGTCTTCTTCATCGCGATTTCATCAGTCATCTGGTCACCTTTGTGTCAATTAAAGAGCACGACATCGGGTTTCAAGGTTATTTAAGGAATTTCATTTATCCAAAAAAAAATAAGAAAAGAAAAAAACACATGTGTCTTACATTGAATAGATTGTATTTGTAGAAAGTTGATGAAGAAATTGCTTGTAATGAGTATTATAAAAACAAAGTTAAAACTGAAACAGATAAATCAGTGAGTTTACGAAGTATACTCGGCATACCCATTTACTTTAAAGTCCGAACATACTTTAAATTACATGAATACAAGTAAAGAAATAACCTCAGCATAATGCGTTTATAAAAGAATTACTCAACAATTTATATGTAAGATTTTCTCTTTGTTATAACGACAAAGATGAACTGACGCCCGAATTACTGGAAAGAAAGTTCAATCTCCTTATAGTTGTTTAGAACGTGACATTCTTCACACCCTGAAACATACTCTCTTTGAAATTGGTTGATTTAAGTACGACATATGGATAAACATCAGGTCGAACAACATCATTTTGCTTTTCTTTCGTTTCGGTCAAAAATTTATAGTATATAACAATTTTCGTTTTTGTACATCTTAGCAAATCCCTTTCTTATATCCTCGCACTCTTCGCTAATTTATAGTATATAACAATTTTCGTTTTTTTTTTATATCTTTGCAAATCCCTTTCTTATATCATCGCACTCTTCGCTTGAAACATCAAACCATTGGCGTTGACCCCATACAAACGGAAGGAACATTATTATAAGTTGGTTCGAAAGATTCGTTGCCAGATCATTATGCTAGATTGTCCTTTCAATCAAGTGTTCATCGAAGAATTACGCAAATGGATGCTATTATCTCGAGTGCTAAATTATTATTGATCAAATTTAATCTAAAATATTATTCTCTATTAGCTGCTATTGAACATGAAGATGTAACCGATTGTTTCAATTATGTATATTTATCAAGCATTTTGATCTCATATCAAAATGATGATGTTTTATAATATCGGACAGAAACCGTTATTTTGTTTTTTACAGATCAAAGTTTAGCTAATTATGTTCGAATATGAAAATATTACAAATCATCACAACATGTTCAGCACTTACTAAAACATTAAGTTAAATGAGTATGCGTTCTATCTAGAATAATTATTTTTGTTTTGAAAATTTCGTCATTTCTTTGCCTTTTTCCTATGGAAATACGTCCTTATTATACTAAACCTTTACTAAAATGAGTTTATTTTTCACTGAGACAAATAAAGTGCTTTATAATATGCAATGGAATGGAATGGAATGATGTTCAAGATGGGTGTGCAAAATTAGCTATCGATGTTTGAACACGAACAATGTCTTTATGAGAGTCTTTTTGAAGTTTATTTTAAATGTAAATCATTTTTTATAAACCATGCTCTCTTCACTCTCTGATGTTTGCTCTGTCTTCAGAATATGACGATTCTTGTTATGCATTTCAACTTCTACATATATTAAACTAAGATTATACAGGATCACCTCGTGTGCACGACTTCTATTCACGTTATGTGTATTCTGAGGACATTCGATACACCACCAAACAATTTCCTGTTTAAAAACAAATAAGTTAGGCTTTACAATAATGTGTCGTTAACCTATTTTTGTTAATTTATTAATTTAAAACTGAGTTATATTTTTACTGCGCTGATTACAAACACATAACCCGGATCTAAACAATCAAATCTTGAACAACTAGACAAAATAATATGTTTGCATTGATCTTATCAATTCAAATTTTCAAATCGATTAGCTAATTAGAAGAATAGCGTTGTCTACAAGTTTTTGTAAGCTTAAGGAAAGGTCGGTTTTGTTGTTTTTTCCGTTGACTGATGAAAATAATCATCTGATCTTAACAAACACACAAAGAGAATGGGGATAGTTCATAGTCACGTGGTGTATTGTTTGACAAAAGACGTCTGATAATGTAATCATTCATTACTGTCGCAGTTCGGGTTCGATTTCCTGTGTGGGCGTTTTACTATTGACAACTCACAGTCGCTCTTTTTATGAAGTGACTGTCGAAAAAACGTCTATCAGTACAACAATAACTTAGCTCTGTTGTTCAGGTTATACACAATGACAAGAAATCTATCAATTTACACGCGCAAACTTTCAAGGGTTGTCCCGACTAGCCCAATTAGAGATGCTCGACTTGATGTGATTAGGTGCAATTAAGTTCGATTCCCATTATGGGCATACAATTATTTAACAAGAGAAAATGGCCGATGCATTGGAAACGCATGCATGTTAAATATTAAAGTTTAGGGAAACACAATCGTATTGCCTTTTCGGAGATTGATCTGTTGATCAGATGTTCTATTAAAGTTTAATCAGTTATTTTCCACTTTGTTTAGAAAATGTGTTGGATTTCAAATTTACCAAAGGGACGAAACTGTTAACTTTAACATAACGCAGATGTTGGATGCATATGACGAAATGTTATCTTTAAGCGACGTTTAAAATATGCATTTACATACTTTGAAAGCATTTTAAAATTGCTTATAGAAGAATATTGTGTACGAGATGCAGAGAAATGATACACTGATGTTACGAGTACTCGGAGGTATTAGTTTTAGTTAAACCATAAATCAACGCCTGATGAACTAAGTACTAAGAGAATAGGAAGCCTGCCTCCGCACGCCGAACAATCAGGTCTAAAAAATCTACATTTGCCAGATTGGTTCTGATTGGAATGTGTTTGTTGCACTTATTCATATTTACAATGCTTCAGAACTCGAAAACTGTTTCATTCGAGATAATACCACCCACATGATTGGAATTTGGTGCATTATAGATGTTAATATGTTTCAAAAATGTGTTTCAAACATATCCCTTATGTTAAGCATACATATAAATATGATGTTGTGAAGTAATGCTATCGAACAACGCGTAAGACTGTTTTGTATTTCTTCGAAAAGCCATAAAGTGTACTTTTGTATTATTTTCCCTGTCAGCTTAAGTCTGGACCGGAATCGCCTATGATTTAAATGTATTCTCCAGTAAATTAGGTGCAAATGTCAAATCATATGTAACTAGTACATGTACTGTAGTCCAACGTGGCGTAATGCTGATCAACTCAAAATATTAAGCATTTGTCAAATTTAGTCTACATTTGTAAGATCTCTCTTAAACATAAACATTTGATATAAAAATCGCTAATCCTCCATCAAAAAGTGAAATATGCGTATCAGGATTTGCCACATTTATAAGACAAAGCCTCCCCACACAGTCAAGAAGAAAAACGAGTAAATGGTTAATAAAATGACCAGTATCAAATCACCACACAAACAATTTACAACAAAAATGAGAACTAGAGATTACCGCCTTGGAGCGATCAGTGGCAAAATAAAAAAAAACAAATTGACACTGGGAGGGGGGTGGGAGGTTAAACCAGGTTCCTGTGTGTGCCTACCTCATTTTTTGCCTAAACAGGTTCTTAACAAACAAGTTGTCTTGGTGAAAACAAACTGCAACCCACCAATCAACTCGACTATGTTCGAAGATATTTCCAAAACTTAACAAATAAAGGAACAAGATAATTGCCAACGAGTTATAGGTAATCTAAAGTATATTTTTAAGTGTTTTTATACCTTGACACACCTGCTTGAAACTGATGTTATCATTATGTATTTTCTTTTAAATATTTTCTGCGTTAAGTATTATTCATATAACACTGAAGATTTCCCTAATAGTTTCTAGTGACAGATACGATCTCAGGTAGAATTTTGATAACATACATGTTGGTCTTAAATATATCTATTATGTTATGATATTATAACATTTGAAGTTTGTACTGGTAATTTCATTTGATAACTTTAGAAAAATCAACATGCATTTGTTTTTATGTTTTTAGTATGTTCAACATTTCAACGAATTACTGTATAAGTACTTATTTTGTCGGGGGTGGGGGTAATTTTGGCTGCAATGGCGGTCAGTGTTAGTTGCGCCAATTATAATTTTTTAACTAAACTTTCTCTACAAGAGTTTAATTTTGACGGTCTGTATGATCGCCAATTATAGACCCATCATTTTTCATAAAGGGTTTTATTTTGGCGGTCTGGTTTGTTTTCCCCAATATATGACCCCGCCAATTTAAAACACTTCAAACTACGCCATAATTTTTCCCCGCCAATATTCAGCTATAAAGTATTAGCCGTAGGAAAAGAGCATTATACACGTAATGAGAACACAATAACAACTCCCCCTATAATTTGTCAAACAATACAAAAACACAGGTAGCTGAGGGTTAAGTTAAAATGGAAAACAATAAAAAAGCTTTCTCTGTTGATTTCTTATTTAGTAGGCAAAGAATATTCAAAGTATCTAATTAGAAATCGATATTCTAATATTTGATTTTTATTTAACCCAATGCCTCATGTATACGGAGTTTTACGATTAGACCACTCGCCTAATAGATACGGCGTTTATCTACTTTACCTGTTGATTCATAGATACGGTTTTAATAGATTAAAATAGATGAAAAGGGAACTTTGAAAGCCACCGAACACGACAAATATGAAAATACTGCAGGCTCGGTTTGATTGAGCCTGTTCATGGGCAGTAATGGAAATGCTTATTACTGCCCACGCCGCCTAGCCCCGGGTTGAGCGCAACTCAGTAATTACACCATTAAATAGTACAATTTCGATCCATCCCAAACGATGGTATGCATATGGCGGTGAACATGAAACCTTCAATGAGGTATTTTCAGATTAATACCATTCCATGTTCAGCGGCGTATGGTCCCCAGATAAAAGAATAGGTTTGCCCTAAACGAGAAAACAATGGGCGGAACTAAACAGAATAGAATTTTGACAGGGGATCTTAGAATATAAATCCTGCATATCACAGACTACGCCAAAGGCAAAATTTAAAAACCAGGAAGTATATTCTTGGGGGTGATTGGACAATATCCAAAACTATATTGGCTGGGATATTGAAACCACCTATCTATAAACTGGCCAAAATATTAAAACAAAAGGAATTTTTGAAGTACCATAAACATAGTACATAAGTATCGTGCTCAGCCGACCTTCAAAGGACGTAACTGATAACAGCACTGATTGAATGTAAGCCAACTGAATCATAGATACGGCATTTTTCTGGGTCACTTTTTCTGGTTGTTTTTTATTAAATATAACAGATAAAAGTTTACTACCCAAGTATTTTCTAAAAGTACGATCTTTTCTCGGTAAAATCTGATATAAACATCATAATGTTTATATTTACAGTTTTGTCCTAAATCCAGGTTATTTCAACACACCGTGGATTTCCCAGTGACACAAAGGTCGAGGTGAACAGTGGAATTTTCCACTTTACATAGTTCTTTGTTTCTAATTTTAGAAATGCTTACGCAAGTTTTGTGCTCTTGTTAGCTGAATGTACTATTTTAAGAACATGAATTCATAAGCTATTTTAAAAAATAAAGATCAGTTGAATATTCGGTAAAAGGTCGCGACCTATCTGGATCATTTCCTGTCTATTTCCTGCAGCTGTAAAAACATGTTTACATGTCATATGTTTTGTCGGCGATTTATGGATAATGATCAAAGGTAAGTTCGAAATATTTTGGGGGGACTTTGAGGTCTGTCAAAACAATTTGATTAGATCAAAAGGGTTCAAAGCGGATGTTTATTGGCTTCAAAGGAAGTGGCCCATAGCGTGGCATGTTTGGTGCCTTATGCAAATTAGGCAATAGATGGGGTAATTAAAATGTCATAATCTACAGACCAATAAACCAATCAATTAATTGTGTTGATATTCAGTTAAAGAATCCTAGATTCCTAATCATATTTATTAGTTTTGGACACGCCCATAGAAAATAAATGACAGCACACTTCAAATTTGTAATGGGCTATGCTCTATAATTCTTTCATATCTGTTTTAATAGAAGATTTCTAAATTCACACCCTATTAAATGTTGTGTAAACACACCTGCTTTACAATTGAATTCTAAACATTGAAATGATATTCCAAAAATATAAATGATAAACATATAGATTAAACGAAATAGAATGATTTAAAAATATATTTATTTGTTTTCAGGTAGAGAACTTCAGCAAGAGGCCTGGTTCCAAACTGCTGGCATGGGTGTAATGTGCAATTATGCAAGCAAGGAAATCATAGACTTTATCACATAAACAATATTGAGTGAAAAATGGACATTTAGTTTATGCATCTAGTGATTAGTGACTATATAATTTCTGAAACAAACACTTCAAATAAAAAATCACCAAACCCCTTCAAGAACAAACTATAAAAGCCACCGACCTGACGATTCCTTAGGCCCAGACAAAGCAGATTTCATATTGTTTAGTACCGGTATATAAAAAATAAAAATATATAAAAGGAAATGTGTTGGTATTTTAATAGTTAGCAAATAAAAACAAAATCATGATGGCCAAAGTAACCATTTTATCAATGAAATGAAGTCCTGCAGACTAGTTATTACTGATGTCCTAGCATAAATAACAGATGAAACTAAAACAAATATTATTTTTTTTATTTGTTAAAAAAGTTGTTTTCCTTTCTGCTCTTTATATTTTTCAAATATTTTATGTTTTAAATATTTCAATCATTTGTTTCGAAAAAAATGTAAATCACATCTAATTTAATGTTCTCAAATTTACACAAGAAAAATATTCCTTACTTTCAAAAGCATTTCTTCAGTATAAAAAAATGTCATATCTTAATGAAACGTATATCATTGGAAAGAAAATTTAATTTCCTAAGTACTATATATTGGTCATAACATAATTTAATTAAGTTTTAATATGAAAAATGTGGTCTAAACAGAACAGGTATCAGTTTTCAAAAATTTCCAATAATCTGCATTATTTCAGTGTACACTTAATGCAGCAGTGCTGATTGATTATTGATTATCTATTATGCAGTATCAGTATGCAGTAGATATTACTGATATGTATGGAACGCCATTACTGCCTTCTTATGAGTATTGTGAATATGCGCAGTAGAAACATCATTACGTGCAGTAGTAACATCATTACGTGCAGTAGTAGGATCATTACGTGCAGTAGTAACATCTTTATGTGCAGTAGAAACATCATTACGTGCGGTAGATACATCTATATGTGCAGTAGAAACATCATTACGTGCAGTAGTAACATCATTACGTGCAGTAGTAACATCTATGTGCAGTAGAAATATCATTATGTGCAGTAGAAACATCATGACGTGCAGTAGTAACATCATTACGTGCAGTAGTAACATCATTACGTGCAGTATCAACATCATTACGTGCAGTAGTAACATCTTTATGTGCAGTAGAAATATCATTATGTGCAGTAGAAACATCATTACGTGCAGTAGAAACATCATTACGTGCAGTAGTAACATCATTACGTGCAGTAGTAACATTTTTATGTGCAGTAGAAACATCATTACGTGCGGTAGATACATCTTTATGTGCAGTAGTAACATCATTACGTGCAGTAGTAACATCATTACGTGCAGTAGTAACATCATTACGTGCAGTAGTAACATCATTACGTGCAGTAGTAACATCTTTATGTGCAGTAGAAATATCATTATGTGCAGTAGAAACATCATTACGTGCAGTAGTAACATCATTACGTGCAGTAGTAACATCTTAACGTGCAGTAGAAACATTATTACGTGCAGTAGTAACATCATTACGTGCAGTAGTAACATCATTACGTGCAGTAGTAATATCTTTATGTGCAGTGGAAACATCATTACGTGCAGTAGTAACATCATTACGTGCAGTAGTAATATCATTACGTGCAGTAGTAACATCATTACGTCTAGTAGTAACATCTATATGTGCAGTAGTTGCAGCATTACGTTTAGTGAAATATGCTTTAATCTTTAGGTTCGGTACATTCGTTATGATGTGCAGTTCTAACAGCATTATGCTCGGTACGTAGTAATGTGTGACTACGGTAAAGAGGTGAATCATGACGGATATGGAAGTTGTTTTAAAAATTAAATCTTGCAGCACATATCAGTTCTTTTGAACGCGAAAAAATAACTTCTGACATAGTTTCAAAACTTTCACTGAATGAGATGAGGTCACTTGAAAAAATTCACAGTGCTGATATAATGAAGTTAAGGGTTGAATACTTAAAATTTGGAAATCCGAACATGAAATTTTAAATGAGGAACGAGACGAAGTTTGAAATATCAAAAGATGTTCTTGAAGGACCTCTTCACCGTAGTCACACAATACTACATTCAGTAGTGGTATTGAATTAAAACTAAAAACCATTGACAATTAAGCACATTTCTTTTTACGTATAGAAATTACGTCATTCCGGTGTAAGTATAAAATATTTTCCAAAAAAAAAAACAGAATGGAAAAACGTAAGTACCAAGCATAATGCTGTAAGTACTGCACATCATAACGAATGTACCGAACCTAAAGATTAAAGCATATTTCACTAAACATAATACTGCAACTACTGCTCATAAAGATGTTACTACTAGACGTAATGATGTTACTACTGCACGTAATGATGTTACTACTGCACGTAATGATGTTTCTACTGCACATAAAGATATTACTACTGCACGTAATGATGTTACTACTGCACGTAATGATGTTACTACTGCACGTTATGATGTTTCTACTGCACATAAAGATACTACTACTGCACGTAATGATGTTTCTACTGCACATAATGATATTTCTACTGCACATAAAGATGTTACTACTGCACGTAATGATCTTACTACTGCACGTAATGATGTTACTGATGCACGTTATGATGTTTCTACTGCACATAAAGATGTATCTACCGCACGTAATGATGTTTCTACTGCACATAAAGATGTTACTACTGCACGTAATGATGTTACTACAGCACGTAATGATGTTACTACTGCACGTAATGATGTTTCTGCTGCACATAATGATATTTCTACTGCACATAAAGATGTTACTACTGCACGTAATGATGTAACTACTGCAAGTAATGATGTTACTACTGCACGTAATGATGTTTCTACTGCACATAAAGATTTATCTACTGCACGTAATGATGTTTCTACTGCACATAAAGATGTTACTACTGCACGTAATGATGTTACTACTGCACGTAATGATGTTACTACTGCGCATATTCACAATACTCATAAGAAGGCAGTAATGACGTTCCATAGATATGGATTACTTGTGTATGAGGCATTGGGTTAATGTAATAATAAACGTGTGCACAAGTGTACGTTATTGATACAACCTCTTTTCTCGTGTTTCCACATCAATTAAATGCTGATATTAGAAGGTGAAATATGAATATCAGGAATTGCCACATTAAAAAAACAGCATCCCACATAGTCAACAAGAGGAGCATGGTTAATAAAATGATAAATTTCAAAATGACAAAAAGTTCCGTTGAAGCGGACGAAACTTCAGACACCCACAAACAGTCGGAAAATGAATTTAATGAAGTCCATATGAAAATACTGACAAGTTCGATCATCCTATGGAATGTGATACCTGCGGAGAAAAATTTAAGTCTGATAACGAGTTTGAAGCTGAATATTCTCAATTTTATATGGAAGCTGAAAAAAACAAACTCATTTTGAATAGTGTAGAATGGCGATGAATGGAAGAAGATTAAACCTAAACATGAAAATCCCCAAAAGTAACAAAAGGGATGGACTGCTATCTTTGCAAAAAAAATTAACCTTATACTACCCAGCTGTGCTCAGTCTTTTACACAACATGTGCACCGCATGTCAAACAGGTATTATAGACAATCTTCTTACAGAAAAAAAAAAAAACGTTTCATAAGACAGAAAATGTGACATCAAACAAGTTTAATGGATTATCGAAACATTTCAATTACGACGACAAATAAGGAACAAAGATGACAATTAAGGAACAAAGAAATAAGCCATTTTACCGGATTTATAATGTCTTATTGCTAGTTGCGGAATTTTTCTTATAGATGCTAACACAACTGTCAGTTTTCTCAGTTTTTATTTATATAATAAATTGTTGTGTTTTACCATTCAAAAGAAATAAGTAGAAATTCTTCCTTTTTTGTTTTTATTGTAAACGATTGCACGTTTATAAAAAGGAAAAACATATCTTGGTGTATTCAACAGTTGTATTACATTTAATTTATAATGTTGGCATCAGCGTAGCTGTAAACATCTGACACCTAAACATACTATAAAAACTCACAAAAGTTGCGAAAATTCAAGTTTACAGAAAATGGTAAAAACGTCTGTTAGAGCAAATACTAGTCCATTTTAAATTAAACAAAGTCGCTCTTTAAAGCTTGATAGTAATTTACAAAATTTAATGAATTTCGATAAAAGGCCTTTGAATATTTATGAGGGTTTGTGCGGAACCCTTTACAAAAAGAACTAAGGAGCTCGAGTTGAATTGTTGCTTTTATTCCTGCCACTAAGATCTAGCATGTTCTAGTATCGGCAAATTCAATCCCCCTCTAGAATCTGCTTGTCAGTGACATAAACTGTTTTGATTTATATGTTAGCATGCTGTTTGATGCAGCGAGGTTTAGTCGATAAGCTTTATTGGTTGGAGTTAATGCAACAAGGTACATTGGTGGGACGATTGCAAGGTTAATGCATCGAAGTATTTTGTAATATCAACAGACGATATAATGCTTTGTTTTATAAGTTCAAAGGAAGTTATCCGTCATGTTCTCTAGTTCTTTGTTTGTTTGTGATGCATTTTCTTTTAATTTCTCGTAAAATACAAGTATGCATTCTCTCTTGCTAATCATTGGCTTAGTCAGGGAAGCTATGATACCTGTGCCCAAGGTTATAAAACTGAGCATGGAAACCAGTCTCAAATGAAAAGCATCTGATTGGCAAAAATTGCGACTGGTCGCCATTTCAGCCAATCAGATGCTTGAGATTTGAGACTTGTTTCCTATCTCTGTTTTATAACTTCCAACCCTGGGTTTGACTTCTCCTGATAGGCATATTTTACATTTTTAAGTAACAAGTTATCAAAATGTGTTATTACAGTCTTACATGTATTTGTTATATTTTATAAACAGTCAGTAAATTGAAACATTCAGTACTTTATTTTAATCTGAACAACTGTTTGATTGGTATACATCTATATAAATTATAGACACATTTTAAATATGAATGAAGATTTAAATTCAACAAAATGTGTGTTTTGTTCATGACAAACGTTTGCAGTGCTACAAGTAAAAAGGTATTTCTAAACCATTGTTTATGGAGATTTGATATAGAAGTTAAATAAAATAAATTTAAAATAAAAAACATTAATTTCTCGAAAGTTTTCGTAAAAATCCACCTGTTAATTTACACATAAGGTCTACCAAAGCGAATTTGTACAGCTCTCTACATGCTTGACAAACTGTCTGCAGTCGATCGCTTTGTGCACGGCTGTCAGTCGTTTACGAGTTTGTCTATCAGTTTCTTTTATTTATCCATTGTGCTCTGCTCTTTTCTAGTGGTTACCTTAGTGACACAAATGAAATAAAGAAAAATAAGAAACCGATCGCTTCGTTTTGATTGTGCAAACATTTATTAAGCTGGTTTACCCACTCTTTTTTCCTCTGTCGCCATGTTTTCGTATGAATATTTATTTATATGTTACTGCTCCTTAGCGCTAGAATAAAACATTAATACATTTTTTTTCAAAGATTATATATTAACCCGAACCTGAAAATATTTATACAGAAACGAATAGGATTCGCTACAATCGTTCTTGTTTACCACATTTGAGGGATTATACATGTATAAATTGTCTAAAATTGGAGAACATATCGGAGAACTAATTAGAACTTTGGGTGAGCGTATCTGTCGGTGAATGACCTTATTCTAGTAATTGATGGTCATCGCTGACTAGATGATCAATATATAAAGTTTGCACGCACCAGCAGTACAAATAAAATAGCATCGCTATTAATGAACTTATAATGAACCAAACACAGAAAACTTGATTAGTGTATTGAAAAAGTGCACGATTTGCTTGCTTCATGCCAGTGCCTAGCTACAGTTATTAATGCTATTATCATAAACTTTAACTGAGTGCAACTTTATATCTAATTTTACAACAAACAAGAACGAGTTTTTCACGAATATCGAATCCGAGAGATTAACGCCTTCAAACTGTCAGTGGCAATCATTTTGATACTGGGGTTTAACATGTTTCTGGGGTGCACCAACCTCACATCTATTTCTACTGGTTTTAATATAAACCGACGAAAATATATTATCCTAGAGAAAAAACTCCAAAACCAAGCAATAATCACGACAATGTTGCACGCAAAACCATTCAAACATATAACACGTAAGAAGCAAATGGCTGTTTCAAGCAAATAAAGATATAGGTACTGATTCACCTTTCTCTTCCTCTCTTTTTTTCCTGATATGCATATTTCACTTTTTTCTTACACCAGAACGCCTGCGGTTAAGAAGGCAATAACTAACAATGAAAGAAACTGTGAAGATAGAATTTAATTTCACTGGTTTACTCCGGAAATGTCTATTTTCACTCGTGTTTATGCCACTCATGAAAATAGAATTCTTATCACGTTACTTTTGTGGGAGTGTAATAACCACCCTGGTATATTTTCTCTCCCAGCTAGAGGCACAATCATTTGAAATTTACAGTAGCGATATTTGTGCAGTGTGGCGGCTGTAAAAAGTCTCCCCGTACATATAGTCAGTACTGTTATCAGTAAAAAAACCCGTTACCGATGTCATGCAGTGATTGTTAAGTATATCAGGGCTATCCGATCAACCTTTTTTGGGATTGTCCCGGTTAGCTCCCAGCTAGAGGCACTATCATTTGTGAAATATAAGTTAAATACTGAAGCCCAATTTCTGTTAATCCGCTTTACCAACATTTCGAATAAAAATATATAAAAACATGACTTAATTCAGCTCGCAGTCCAAGTAAGGCAAGCAATTAGCCTTACTGAGTGACTTGAGCATCCATGAAAATTTAATAATTTGATAACTTAATGATTCCGATCGGTACGTTGAAACTTAATCACCAGCAACAAAGACAATATATGGAGGAATGCTATTACCTAAAGCATTTCCAGCAGCTATGGTTGTAACCGTTTGTGACCTTGATGATGTTAGGTTCTAAGGGACATTGTTTTTGTCACAATGTTAGGTAAAACATGGTCAGAATTTACGCCGTAAACGTTAAAATTGCAACGTGGTTTGTTGTGCAAATTGTTAGTCGGCAATATAGAGTTTATTTCCTTTAAATAAGAATCAAGAAGTTTTCTAGATGCAGACTTAGCACGGGCAATAGACAACTTTTGTGGCGTCTTTTCTAGCATATCTGGTCAACTCTTTAAGAATTCATAAAACCAATTATAACCCAGTGACGCTTTTGTTTTTACTTCTTTTCTCAGAGACTTAGAGAATCCTAGGGCATATATTAAAATAGAAGATAGTTATAGCCATATTCTTTGTTGGTCAAATAAGAAACAAGTAACATAGTCTTCTGTTCTTTTTCTTAGAAAATTTGTTGTCAGAGGCTTTGTGGCCGTCAAGAAGAACTATTCCTAGGGTCCTACAGTACTGAATATTATGAAATTGACAATTTTTCCGATCCGGTCCGCTTCCGATCCTAATGTCATCATTCCATTCCCATTGCGGTCCAATTCCAATTCGATTGCACTCTAATTTATTCACTTCAGACAATGCTCTCCAAACGATCTTTACGCTCAAACCGATTCTTCCGATTCCGATCTTTTCGCTCCCGATTTTCATTGGTCATTAACAATGCGCTCCAAACGATCTTTACGCTCAAACCGATTCTTCCGATTCCGATCCTTTCGCTCCCGCTTTTCATTGGTCATTACTTATAACGCATCTCAACAGCGTTTATGGTTTATGTTTCATTCGGGTGAATGTAAATGTTCCTTATTTCTTCCCTTGTGTAAGAAAAAATATTACGTATTTTCGCTTAAAGAGCACGTTATACAAAAAGGTTCCGAACTTAATTTCAATAATATCATGCGTGTGAATGACAAACACACCATTTACTATTATATGTTTTCAGTTTTATTTACAAAATTAGTTTTTTACAAGTATTTGATAGCAGAAAACTCAATTAAATTATTGTCAAAAATTGCTTTGTTGAAAGTCTTTAAAAGAATCGAAAGAAGCGATTCGGATCGCTACTATATATAACTGAAAAACTATAAATAGAAGCGATCCGATCCGATCAAAACGCTCCGGTCTTTTCACTCCAAGCGATCCAAACGCTCATAGCGATTCGCTTCGATTACATTCCGATTCCAATTCGATTGCGCTTCGATTGCGCTCCTAAATGGATCGGTTTGCGGTCCGCTTCCGATCCGATTGTCAATTTCATGATTTTCAGTACTGTATCTCTTAAAGTAGACTGTGGCACAAAATAGTTTCTGACAGCTTTACACACCGATACTCCTATTTTAGTAGCCTCTTAGCAAATTGTCTCTGTCATACTGCAGTTTCCTTTTCTTTGAACGAGGACTGAAAGGGCAAGAAATAAAAAAGGTTATTTTATTAGAAAATAGGTAGTTTACTTAAAATGACCTGTAAGGAGATCATAATAATATTTATATTGATTTGTGAAAAAAAAATTTACTTTGTAAGGTATTTGTTTAAATACTTACCTGACACTTCTCCATTTTACAATTTTACGGTCGGGTAGCAAACGGCACTCGAGCTTGTCGAAGTAAACAGTCGGGAAGGTGTTGCTTCGGCGAAAAAAACACGCGTATTATTGCGTTTACACAAATACCGTGGAGCGAACGGTAGCGTGGGGTTCGAGTAAGTTAAAAATAATCAGTATCATCTCTTTCTCTACCATTTAGTTGTCACTAAACAAAACCGAATGTGGAGCCAAAAAGTGATATCTATCAATGATTTGATATTTCGAATTAAATATCACGCCTTCGCTCTCGATGTTGCATGATAATTGACAATCTCAAAGTTGGGAGTTGTCGGTGTTAATTATGAATAGGAACTAAGAAGTTGATGATTGCCGTTAGCCTTATTTTGATGGATCATAGGAAATTCTTTTAAGTTGCAATTTGAAAGGTTATGCTGTTTAACTGCTCCGTTCCATTCGCGTTATATGTCTTAGACAGCTTTATTGTCTAGATGGTATTTTCTGAGAAATATATTTTACTGATTTTTATTTAATTTGTTTAACCATCGATTATTGCAATTTCGAATGTATGTTTTTAGAAAACTAAATTGACAAACTAATGTATGTGTAGCTCCCATTTCCGTTACTTTTAAGAGCATTTCTCATTTTATTTGTAACAAACTAGACTTTTTTGTCAGCAATTTCCAGGAGCAGTTTTTTAAACCAGCACGTTGTTATTAGTCTCTGCAAGATAACGTCTTTCTAGATTAGGATGTCGTAAATCATAACAGGTCGCTAAAATATGTAGAGTTAAAAATAAGGCACTTTTGGAAAGTCTATTATTTTGTACATCTTCAGGAAAATATGCAAACAAGTAGCGTTCGTTGTAAGTTAATAACTGGGCGAAATAGAAACAACGTGTTATGAAATGACTTTCATAACTGTTTCATGCTTGCGCCGAGTCTTTGTTGAAACATATAAACTGATGTGGGCAGGAATATCGTGAACTTTTTATATTTAGCGGTAATTTATTTTACCATGACTCTTCCTGTTCTGATTGGCAACTTCTTTGTCATGTTGAAGTACAGCTATCTTGGATTATCTGCCCAAACGATTATACGTCGGCTGTAAACAAAAAATTATAGTTAAACTATAATTTATACGTATAATATATTCCAGTCCATTAACCGAAAACAAAACACCACCCGCTTTAGAATACTTCGGTTTACAAAATATTTAGTAGTTATTAACAAAGTCCAACAGAACAAGAATAACACGTGGTAGATATATTTGTATATTCAACCTGAATTATTTGTAACCATTGATTAAGTTGTTCTATGTTTGTTTTCCTACTATGTATTCCTGTATCTACATTGTTGCTTGCTCATTTCATTTCCTCATTTGTCTGTGTCTAGACAATTGAGAATTTTTGTTCTCTTAATCAAGAATTCTTATTGTGACATTGATAGCATTTAATTTCTCAAGAGGCTTAAGTAAGACACAAAATCACGATCATCTTTTCTGACTTGTCTACACACTTCATGCCATTGACCTAAATGTCTATATCTCGAATTGCTGTCACCTTTATAATATCACCGCTATCTGCACAAATTTACATAAAATATCCATTTAATAGTTTCAATTTGAAATTCCCGAAATGTTTTAAAAAAGTAAACTGCAAATCAGGGATTGCCACATTCAGATATCAACGCCTCCCATTGAACCCGCACTGTCAAGAAGACAAAAAAAAGAGAGAGCCTCGTAAATATAAACTTTTAAGATTATCTTCAAAACAGACACCACAAACAATTAACACAAATGAGAACGCATTGAACGGTGATTGGCAAAACAAATTACCACTGGGGGGTTTCAATCAGGTTCTTGGCTGCACCAACCTCACACCTCATATCAGAATGAACGAAATAACCGCTCGATTAAACTTTTTATTTACATGTACTCTAAACATTTTTTTCACAAATATTTGGAAGAAGATGTAGTTAACGGCTTTTGAAAGAACTAACTAGCCTAATTGGCGTCACTAGTTCGTATTAAGGTAAGTGTACGCTATAGTATGTAAATTATTGTATTCTAGCCGCTCGGGAGCTGTAATATAAAGTTTGAAGAAAAGGTCATTGAATCACCGTGCCGCCTAAGCTAATCAATCTTCCGGTCTGCTTGATTGTCTCTTCTTCATCGCGATTCATCAGTCATCTGGTCACCTTTGTGTCAATTAAAGAGTACGACGTCGCGTTTCAAGGTTATTTAATGAACTTTATTTATAAAAAAAAACAAAAAACAAAAACCACATGTGTCTTACATTGAGTAGATTGTATTTGTAGAAAGTTGATGAAGAAATTGCTTGTAATGAGTATTGATAGTACTTTTATGCACATGTAAAGTTTATAAAAACAAAGTTAAAACTGAAACAGATAAATCAGTGAGTTTATTTAAAGTCCGAACATATTTTAAGTTACATGAATACAAGTAAAGAAATAACCTCAGCATAATGCGTTTATAAAATAATTACTCAACAATTTATACGTAAGATAAATATTCTCTTTGTTGTTACGATAAAGAAAGTTCAATCTCCTTATATTTGTTTAGAACGTGACATTCTTCACACACTGAAACATACTCTCTTTGAAATTGGTTGATTTAAGTACGACATATGGATAAACATCAGGTCGAACAACATCATTTTGCTTTTCTTTCGTTTCGTTCAAAAATTTATAGTATATAACAATTTTTGTTTTTTGTACAGCTTTGCAAATCCCTTTCTAGTATCATAGCACTCTTCGCTTGAAACATCAAACCATTGGCATTGACCCCATAAATACGGAAGGAACATTATTATAAGTTGCTTCGAAAAATTCGTTGCCAGATCATTATGCTAGATTGTCCTTTCAATCAAGTGTTCATCGAAGAATTACGCAAATGGATGTTATTATCTCGAGTGCTAAATTATTATTGATCAAATATAATCTAAAATATTATTCTCTATTAGCTGCTATTGAACATGAAGATGTAACCGATTGTTTCAATTATGTATACTTATCAAGCATTTTGATCTCATATCAAAATGATGATGTTTTATAATATCGGACAGAAACCGTTATTTTGTTTTTAACAGATCAAAGTTTAGCTAATTATGTTCGAATATGAAAATGTTACAAATCATCACAACATGTTCAGCACTTACTAAAACATTTAGTTAAATGAGTATGCGTTCTATCTAGAATAATTATTTTTGTTTTGAAAATTTCGTCATTTCTTAGCTTTTTCCTATGGAAATAAGTGCTGATCATACTAAACCTTTACTAAAATGAGTTTATTTTTCACTGAGACAAATAAAATGCTTTATAATATGCAATAAGAGTTTGAATGGAATGATGTTCAAGATGGGTGTGCAAAATTAGCTACCGATGTTTGAACACGAACAACGTCTTTATGAGGGTCTTGTTGATGTTTATTTTAAATGTAAATCATTTTTCATAAACCATGCTCTCTTCACTCTCTGATGTTTGCTCTGTCTTCAGAATATGACGATTCTTGTTATGCATTTCAAGTTATACATATATTAAACTAAGATTATACAGGATCACCTCGTGTGCACGACTTCTATTCACGTTATGTGTATTCTGAGGACATTCGATACACCACCAAACAATTTCCTGTTTAAAAACAAATAAGTTAGGCTTTACAATAATGTGTCGTTAACTTGGTTCTTAGCATAATTTGTTAATTTATCAATTTAAAACTGAGTTATATTTTTACTGCGCTGATTACAAACACATAACCCGGATCTAAACAATCAAATCTTGAACAACTAGACAAAATAATATGTTAGCATTGATCTTATCAATTCAAATATTCAAATCGATAAGCTAATTAGAAGAATAGCGTTGTCTACAAGTTTTTGTAAGCTTAATGAAAGGTCGGTTTTGTTGTTTTTTCCGTTGACTGATGAAAATAATCATCTGATCTTAAGGTAGAGCAACTGTAATGCTTTCCCGCGCAAAACTTTGCGACGTCATCAAACATCGGCTCGCTTTCGGTGACTTCCGACGCTACTCGTCAGAGCCGATAGTAGCCGAAGCAACATCGATTATTGTCGACTGTTAGTGACAGATCACCGAGTATTCCCGACATTCGAGAAAAAAGCGCGGGAAAGCATTACAGTTGCTCTACCTTAACAAACACACAAAGAGAATGGGGATAGTTCATAGTCACGTGGTGTATTGTTTGACAAAAGACGTCTGATAATGTCATCATTCATTACTGTCGCAGTACGGGTTCGATTTCCTGTGTGGGCGTTTTACTATTGACAATTCACAGTCGCTCTTTTTATGAAGTGACTGTCGAAAAAACGTCTATCAGTACAACAATAGCTTAGCTCTGTTGTTCAGGTTATAGACAATGACAAGAAATCTATCAATGTTATACGCGCAAACTTTTAAGGGTTGTCCCGACTAGCCCAATTAGAGATGCTCGACTTGATGTGATTAGGTGCAATTAAGTTCGATTCCCATTATAGGCATACAATTATTTAACAAGAGATAATGGCCGATGCATTGGAAACGCATGCATGTTAAATATTAAAGTTTAGGGAAACACAATCGTATTGCCTTATCGGCGATTGATCTGTTGATCAGATGTTCTATTAAAGTTTAATTAGTTATTTTCCACTTTGTTTAGAAAATGTGTTGGATTTCAAATTTACCAAAGGGACGAAACTGTTAACTTTTAACATAACGCAGATGTTGGATGCATATGACGAAATGTTATCTTTAAGCGACGTTTAAAATATGCCTTTACATACTTTGAAAGCATTTTAAAATTGCTTATAGAAGAATATTGTGTACGAGATGCAGAGAAATGATACACTGATGTTACGAGTACTCGGAGGTATTAGTTTTAGTTAAACCATAAATCAACGCCTGATGAACTAAGTACTAAGAGAATAGGAAGCCTGCCACCGCACGCCGAACGATCAGGTCTAAAAAATCTACATTTGCCAGATTGGTTCTGATTGGAATGTGTTTGTTGCACTTATTCATATTTACAATGCTTCAGAACTCGAAAACTGTTTCATTCGAGATAATACCACCCACATGATTGGAATTTGGTGCATTATAGATGTTAATATGTTTCAAAAATGTGTTTCAAACATATCCCTTATGTTAAGCTTACATATAAATATGATGTTGTGAAGTAATGCTATCGAACTACGCGTAAGACTGTTTTGTATTTCTTCGAAAAGCAATAAAGTGTACTTTTGTATTATTTTCCCTGTCAGCTTAAGTCTGGACCGGAATCGCCTATGATTTAAATGTATTCTCCAGTAAATTAGGTGCATATGTCAAATCATATGTAACTAGTACATGTACTGTAGTCCAACGTGCCGTAATGCTGATCTACTCAAAATATTTAGCATTTGTCAAATTTCGTCTACATTTGTAAGATCTCTCTTAAACATAAACATTTGATATAAAAATCGCTAATCCTCCATCAAAAAGTGAAATATGCGTATCAGGATTTGCCTCATTTATAAGACAAAGCCTCCCCACACAGTCAAGAAGAAAAACGAGTTAATGGTTAATAAAATGACCAGTATCAAATCACCACACAAACAATTTACAACAAAAATGAGAACAAATTGACACTGGGAGGGGGGTGGGAGGTTAAACCAGGTTCCTGTGTGTGCCTACCTCATTTTTGCCTAAACAAGTTCTTAACATACAAGTTGTCTTGGTGAAAACAAACTGCAACCCACCAATCAACTCGACTATGTTCGAAGATATTTCCAAAACTTAACAAATAAAGGAACAAGATAATTGCCAACGAGTTATAGGTAATCTAAAGTATATTTTTAAGTGTTTTTATACCTTGACACACCTGCTTGAAACTGATGTTATCATTATGTATTTTCTTTTAAATATTTTCTGCGTTAAGTATTATTCATATAACACTGAAGATTTCCCTAATAGTTACGATCTCAGGTAGAATTTTGATAACATACATGCTGGTCTTAAATATATCTATTATGTTATGATATTATAACATTTGAAGTTTGTACTGGTAATTTCATTTGATAACTTTAGAAAAATCAACATGCATTTGTTTTTATTTTTTCAGTATGTTCAACATTTCAACGAATTACTGTATAAGTACTTATTTTGTCGGGGGTGGGGGTAATTTTGGCTGCAATCGCGGTCAGTGTTAGTTGCGCCAATTATAATTTTTTTAACTAAAATTCTCTACAAGAGTTTAATTTTGACGGTCTGTATGATCGCCAATTATAGACCCATCATTTTTCATCAAGGGTTTTATTTTGGCGGTCTGGTTTGTTTTCCCCAATATATGACCCCGCCAATTTAAAACACTTTAAACTACGCCAAAATTTTTCCCCGCCAATATTAAGCTATAAAGTATTAGCCGTAGGAAAAGAGCATTATACACGTAATGAGAACACAATAACAACTCCCCCTATAATTTGTCAAACAATACAAAAACACAGGTAGCTGAGGGTTATAAAAAAACAATAAAAAAGCTTTCTCTGTTGATTTCTTATTTAGTAGGCAAACAATATTCAAAGTATCTAATTAGAAATCGATATTCTAATATTTGATTTTTATTTTAATGTAATAATAAACGTGTGCACAAGTGTACGTTATTGATACAACCTCTTTTCTCGTGTTTCCACATCAATTAAATGCTGATATTAGAAGGTGAAATATGAATATCAGGAATTGCCACATTACAAAAACAGCATCCATCATAGTCAAGAAGAGGAGCATGGTTAATAAAATGATAAATTTCAAAATGACAAAAAGTTCCGTTGAAGCGGACGAAATTTCAGACACCCACAAACAGTCGGAAAATGAATTTAATGAAGTCCATATGAAAATACTGACAAGTTCGATCATCATATGGAATGGGATACCTGCGGAGAAAAATTTAAGTCTGATAACGAGTTTGAAGCTGAATATCCTCAATTTCATATGGAAGCTGAAATAACAGACTCATTTAACACCCTAAACATGAAAATCCCCAAAAGTAACAAAAGGGATGGACTGGTATCTTTGCAAAAAAATTAACCTTATACTACCCAGCTGTGCTCAGTCTTTTACACAACATGTGCACCGCATGGCAAACAGGTATTATAGACAATCTTGTTACAGAAAAAAACGTTTTATAAGACAGAAAATGTGACATCAAACAAGTTTAATGGATTATCGAAACATTTCAATTACGACGACAAATAAGGAACAAAGATGACAATTAAGGAACAAAGAAATAAGCCATTTTACCGGATTTATAATGTCTTATTGCTAGTTGCGGAATTTTCTTATAGATGCTAACACAACTGTCAGTTTTCTCAGTTTTTATTTATAAAATAAATTTTTGTGTTTTACCATTCAAAAGAAATAAGTAGAAATTCTTTTCCTTTTTTGTTTTTATTGCAAACGATTGCACGTTTATAAAAAGGAAAAACATATCTTGGTGTATTCAACAGTTGTATTACATTTAATTTATAATGTTGGCATCAGCGTAGCTGTAAACATCTGACACCTAAACATACTATAAAAACTCACAAAAGTTGCGAAAATTCAAGTTTACAGAAAATGATAAAAACGTCTGTTAGAGCAAATACTAGTCCATTTTAAATTAAACAAAGTCGCTCTTCAAAGCTTGATAGTAATTTACAAAATTTAATGAATTTCGATAAAAGGCCTTTGAATATTTATGAGGGTTTGTGCGGAACCCTTTACAAAAAGAACTAAGGAGCTCGAGTTGAATTGTTGCTTTTATTCCTGCCACTAAGATCTAGCATGTTCTAGTATCGGCAAATTCAATCCCCCTCTAGAATCTGCTTGTCAGTGACATAAACTGTTTTGATTTATATGTTAGCATGCTGTTTGATGCAGCGAGGTTTAGTCGATAAGCTTTATTGGTTTGAGTTAATGCAACAAGGTACATTGGTGGGACGATTGCAAGGTTAATGCATCGAAGTATTTTGTAATATCAACAGACGATATAATGCTTTGTTTTATAAGTTCAAAGGAAGTTATCCGTCATGTTCTCTAGTTCTTTGTTTGTTTGTGATGCATTTTCTTTTAATTTCTCGTAAAATACAATTATGCATTCTCTTTCTTGCTAATCATTGGCTTAGTCAGGGAAGCTATGATACCTGTGCCCAAGGTTATAAAACTGAGCATGGAAACCAGTCTCAAATGAAAAGCATCTGATTGGCAAAAATTGCGACTGGTCGCCATTTCAGCCAATCAGATGCTTGAGATTTGAGACTTGTTTCCTATCTCTGTTTTATAACTTCCAACCCTGGGTGTGACTTCTGTTTAGTTCCGCCCATTGTTTTCTCGTTTAGGGCAAACCCATTCTTTTATCTGGGGACCATACGCCGCTGAACATAGAATGGTATTAATCTGATAATACCTCATTGAAGGTTCCATGTTCACCGCCATATGCATACCATCGTTTGGGATGGATCGAAATTGTACTATTTAATGGTGTAATTACTGAGTTGCGCTCAACCCGGGGCTAGGCGGCGTGGGCAGTAATAAGCATTTCCATTACTGCCCATGAACAGGCTCAATCAAACCGAGCCTGCAGTATTTTCATATTTGTCGTGTTCGGTGGCTTTCAAAGTTCCCTTTTCATCTATTTCTCCTGATAGGCATATTTTACATTTTTAAGTAACAAGTTATCAAAATGTGTTATTACAGTCTTATTTGTTATATTTTATAAACAGTCACTAAATTGAAACATTCAGTACTTTATTTTAAACTGAACAACTGTTTGATTGGTATACATCTATATAAATTATAGACACATTTTAAATATGAATGAAGATTTAAATTCAACAAAATGTGTGTTTTGTTTATGACAAACGTTTGCAGTGCTACAAGTAAAAAGGTATTTCTAAACCATTGTTTATGGAGATTTGATATAGAAGTTAAATAAAATAAATTTAAAATAAAAAACATTAATTTCTCGAAAGTTTTCGTAAAAATCCACCTGTTAATTTACACATAAGGTCTACCAAAGCGAATTTGTACAGCTCTCTACATGCTTGACAAACTGTCTGCAGTCGATCGCTTTGTGCACGGCTGTGTCAGTCGTTTACGAGTTTGTCTATCAGTTTCTTTTATTTATCCATTGTGCTCTGCTCTTTTCTAGTGGTTACCTTAGTGACACAAATGAAATAAAGAAAAATAAGAAACCGATCGCTTCGTTTTGATTGTGCAAACATTTATTAAGCTGGTTTACCCACTCTTTTTTTCCTCTGTCGCCATGTTTTCGTATGAATATTTATTTATATGTTACTGCTCCTTAGCGCTAGAATAAAACATTAATATATTTTTTTTCAAAGATTATATATTAACCCGAACCTGAAAATATTTATACAGAAACGAATAGGATTCGCTACAATCGTTCTTGTTTACCACATTTGAGGGATTATACATGTATAAATTGTCTAAAATTGGAGAACATATCGGAGAACTAATTAGAACTTTGGGTGAGCGTATCTGTCGGTGAATGACCTTATTCTAGTAATTGATGGTCATCGCTGACTAGATGATCAATATATAAAGTTTGCACGCACCAGCAGTACAAATAAAATAGCATCGCTATTAATGAACTTATAATGAACCAAACACAGAAAACTTGATTAGTGTATTGAAAAAGTGCACGATTTGCTTGCTTCATGCCAGTGCCTAGCTACAGTTATTAATGCTATTATCATAAACTTTAACTGAGTGCAACTTTATATCTAATTTTACAACAAACAAGAAAGAGTTTTTCACGAATATCGAATCCTTCAAACTGTCAGTGGCAATCATTTTGATACTGGGGTTTAAACATGTTTCTGGGGTGCACCAACCTCACATCTATTTCTACTGGTTTTAATATAAACCGACGAAAATATATGATCCTAGAGAAAAAACTCCAAAACCAAGCAATAATCACGACAATGTTGCACGCAAAACCATTCAAACATATAACACGTAAGAAGCAAATGGCTGTTTCAAGCAAATAAAGATATAGGTACTGATTCACCTTTCTCTTCCTCTCTTTTTTTCCTGATATGCATATTTCACTTTTTGCTTACACCAGAACGCCTGCGGTTAAGAAGGCAATAACTAACAATGAAAGAAACTGTGAAGATAGAATTTAATTTCACTGGTTTACTCCGGAAATGTCTAATTTCACTCGTGTTTATGCCACTCATGAAAATAGAATTCTTATCACGTTACTTTTGTGGGAGTGTAATAACCACCCTGGTATATTTTCTCTCTTAGCTAGAGGCACTATCATTTGAAATTTACAGTAGCGATATTTGTGCAGTGTGGCGGCTGTAAAAAGTCTCCCCGTACATATAGTCAGTACTGTTATCAGTAAAAAAAACCCGTTACCGATGTCATGCAGTGATTGTTAAGTATATCAGGGCTATCCGATCAACCTTTTTTGGGATTGTCCCGGTTAGCTCCCAGCTAGAGGCACTATCATTTGTGAAATATAAGTTAAATACTGAAGCCCAATTTCTGTTAATCCGCTTTACCAACATTTCGAATAAAAATATATAAAAAAATGACTTAATTCAGCTCGCAGTCCAAGTAAGGCAAGCAATTAGCCTTACTGAGTGACTTGAGCATCCATGAAAATTTAATAATTTGATAACTTAATGATTCCGATCGGTACGTTGAAACTTATTCACCAGCAACAAAGACAATATATGGAGGAATGCTATTACCTAAAGCATTTCCAGCAGCTATGGTTGTAACCGTTTGTGACCTTGATGATGTTAGGTTCTAAGGGACATTGTTTTTGTCGCAATGTTAGGTAAAACATGGTCAGAATTTACGCCGTAAACGTTAAAATTGCAACGTGGTTTGTTGTGCAAATTGTTAGTCGGCAATATAGAGTTCAGTTCCTTTAAATAAGAATCAAGAAGTTTTCTAGATGCAGACTTAGCACGGGCAATAGACAACTTTTGTGGCGTCTTTTCTAGCATATCTTGTCAACTCTTTAAGAATTCATAAAACCAATTATAACCCAGTGACGCTTTTGTTTTTACTTCTTTTCTCAGAGACTTAGAGAATCCTAGGGCATATATTAAAATAGAAGATAGTTATAGCCATATTCTTTGTTGGTCAAATAAGAAACAAGTAACATAGTCTTCTGTTCTTTTTCTTAGAAAATTTGTTGTCAGAGGCTTTGTGGCCGTCAAGAAGAACTATTCCTAGGGTCCTACAGTACTGAATATTATGAAATTGACAATTTTTCCGATCCGGTCCGCTTCCGATCCTAATGTCATCATTCCATTCCCATTGCGGTCCAATTCCAATTCGATTGCACTCTAATTTATTCACTTCAGACAATGCTCTCCAAACGATCTTTACGCTCAAACCGATTCTTCCGATTCCGATCTTTTCGCTCCCGATTTTCATTGGTCATTAACAATGCGCTCCAAACGATCTTTACGCTCAAACCGATTCTTCCGATTCCGATCCTTTCGCTCCCGCTTTTCATTGGTCATTACTTATAACGCATCTCAACAGCGTTTATTGTTTATGTTTCATTCGGGTGAATGTAAATGTTCCTTATTTCTTCCCTTGTGTAAGAAAAAATATTACGTATTTTCGCTTAAAGAGCACGTTATACAAAAAGGTTCCGAACTTAATTTCAATAATATCATGCGTGTGAATGACAAACACACCATTTACTATTATATGTTTTCAGTTTTATTTACAAAATTAGTTTTTTACAAGTATTTGATAGCAGAAAACTCAATTAAATTATTGTCAAAAATTGCTTTGTTGAAAGTCTTTAAAAGAATCGAAAGAAGCGATTCGGATCGCTACTATATATAACTGAAAAACTATAAATAGAAGCGACCCGATCCGATCAACACGCTCCGGTCTTTTCACTCCAAGCGATCCAAACGCTCATAGCGATTCGCTTCGATTACATTCCGATTCCAATTCGATTGCGCTTCGATTGCGCTCCTAAATGGATCGGTTTGCGGTCCGCTTCCGATCCGATAGTCAATTTCATGATTTTCAGTACTGTATCTCTTAAAGTAGACTGTGGCACAAAATAGTTTCTGACAGCTTTACACACCGATACTCCTATTTTAGTAGCCTCTTAGCAAATTGTCTCTGTCATACTGCAGTTTCCTTTTCTTTGAACGAGGACTGAAAGGGCAAGAAATAAAAAAGGTTATTTTATTAGAAAATAGGTAGTTTACTTAAAATGACCTGTAAGGAGATCATAATAATATTTATGTGGATTTGTGAAAAAAATATTTACTTTGTAAGGTATTTGTTTAAATACTTACCTGACACTTCTCCATTTTACAATTTTACGGTCGGGTAGCAAACGGCACTCGAGCTTGTCGAAGTAAACAGTCGGGAAGGTGTTGCTTCGGCGAAAAAAACACGCGTATTATTGCGTTTACACAAATACCGTGGAGCGAACGGTAGCGTGGGGTTCGAGTAAGTTAAAAATAATCAGTATCATCTCTTTCTCTACCATTTAGTTATCACTAAACAAAACCGAATGTGGAGCCAAAAAGTGATATCTATCAATGATTTGATATTTCGAATTAAATATCACGCCTTCGCTCTCGATGTTGCATGATAATTGACAATCTCAAAGTTGGGAGTTGTCGGCGTTAATTATGAATAGGAACTAAGAAGTTGATGATTGCCGTTAGCCTTATTTTGATGGATCATAGGAAATTCTTTTAAGTTGCAATTTGAAAGGTTATGCTGTTTAACTGCTCCGTTCCATTCGCGTTATATGTCTTAGACAGCTTTATTGTCTAGATGGTATTTTCTGAGAAATATATTTTACTGATTTTTATTTAATTTGTTTAACCATCGATTATTGCAATTTCGAATGTATGTTTTTAGAAAACTAAATTGACAAGCTAATGTATGTGTAGCTCCCATTTCCGTTACTTTTAAGAGCATTTCTCATTTTATTTGTAACAAACTAGACTTTTTTGTCAGCAATTTCCAGGAGCAGTTTTTTAAACCAGCACGTTGTTATTAGTCTCTGCAAGATAACGTCTTTCTAGATTAGGATGTCGTAAATCATAACAGGTCGCTAAAATATGTAGAGTTAAAAATAAGGCACTTTTGGAAAGTCTATTATTTTGTACATCTTCAGGAAAATATGCAAACAAGTAGCGTTCGTTTTAAGTTAATAACTGGGCGAAATAGAAACAACGTGTTATGAAATGACTTTCATAACTGTTTCATGCTTGCGCCGAGTCTTTGTTGAAACTGATGTGGGCAGAAATATCGTGAACTTTTTATATTTAGCGGTAATTTATTTTACCATGACTCTTCCTGTTCTGATTGGCAACTTCTTTGTCATGTTGAAGTACAGCTATCTTGGATTATCTGCCCAAACGATAATACGTCGGCAGTAAACAAAAAATTATAGTTAGATGATACAACTGGAGTGTTTATTTTGTAATGAAATTAATAACAACTCATCAAAATCAATATAAAACGAGGCTTTTGCGGTAATATATCGATTTCGATGACGATTTTAATAATTCAACATATAATGAACTCTTAGACTAATAAATTAATAATATTGATGATATAACTTCAGAAAATAAATAAATACCACTAACTTACATTTCCGTCTACTTTGTAGGGCAAATTTAAAAGTTAATGTGTTATTCATTCTCAGGTAAGCAGGCGACACAAGAATAGTCTAAACATAATGTTTGTTTTAATTGCACAAAATCAGTTATTTATAATTGTAATCTGTATGGTAAATCAAATCGTACTTTACAAAGTCAGTCTAATATTAAAGATAAACTGACACATGCTTAGTTTCCAACAAAATACTTTCCAACTTATGTAATTACCAATATCTCATATAAATAAATCGATTTCATGCACAAAAAACGCCATAAATTAGCATAGACATCCGCAAATTCAGCGCTCCAAAAATCACTAGAATTTCGGACTGGGCGGAGCTTTATATCGATGACGTCATTGGATCTTTCGCGCTTATGAACGATAGTGTAAATAGTACACTTATTTCATTATATTTAGAGTGATTTGATGATACATTTTAATGATAATGGATATTTTTGCTGTGATCGATTGTAAAAAAACAATCAAACCAAAGCGATATTAGCTTCTTTAGATACTCGAAGGAGAATACAGAAAATTTCGGTTGAAATATGAAAAGGGAAAGAGCTGTATGCAAAAACCTATTGTCCCGACAAAGGTTCGCATATCTGCAAACACGATTAATATCGGCATTGTTTTGTTTTAAATCCAATTATTAATAATAATAAATGCCAATTTGATTTCGTAAATGTCGACTATATTACTTTAGATACATGAGAAAAGTAAATACGTCGCCAAAACGTAAGTAAGTTATGCCACAACAAGACCTGTAATGAAGACAAAAAAAGAGCCGAGAAGATTGTTTACATTACTTAAATCAATTATTTTATAATTTGGTAAAAACAATAGCTTGAGACTTAAATTATAATAAATATAATAAATACCATCGGTGTGTATGACGTGAAGGCTTATTCGTATGTAAAATGTTTCAGGAAATATGTACAGTAATACTGGTATACACAATTTCTATGAATTTCTGCAGGATTTTGCAAATATCTTATCTCGTAGTACTTGCCCAACAAAAAAAAACAGACTGGCATTGCAGTATTTACCTTTGAGTTTACTCTTCTTATTTTCTGGAGTGGGGTCAAGAATAAATCTATAAGACAACATCTGAGTACCAATCATTTCGTTAAAAATTTGCCGGAAAACGGCTATGTAATTAATCTTAATTTAATATTATTATGAATAAAGTCTTGCGATAATATTGGAATACAAAACTGCACATACTTTCTTAAAATTAATTGACCCGATATCGAGGTATTATCGGCCAGACATGAAATACATGACACGTGTCCGAATACTTCCTGCTTCCCGCAGCTGTAGAGTGCGCGGCATATATCACAAGTCGTTTGATCACCGGATGCACTGATTAAATCAGTGATTTGTAGACTGGAGCCAGTATATCATGTAATACTAGAGCGTGGCCGGCAGAGGTCCCAGATAGTGAGCGGCATAGATCACACGCGTGTCACCGAACCAGTAAAACAGTGACAGGGACAAGTTCCTTGCGCTTTTATGATAATCAATTAACATTATTTGTCTTGATATGAGCAAATTTAAACAATATGCATTCTTTACATCTCTCCTTCGTGGCTGTGCGCGAAGGATTTACGAGTATTTCTGAAATGCATATTCTTAATACGCCTTTTTACTAAAACAAGAGAGACTGTTCGAGTTCTGTATCGTTGTCATTTAAAACCAGATTTATGATAGCAACGCATTTTGATATTTGTGTATAAATCGCCTATTTGCTAAGCGCAGAATTATTAATATTCTAGTCCATATAGCCATAGGCGGATACAAAAGGGGAAGTGACGGGGTTAACCTATATTTAATAGACATATCTTCGTGGTTTTTTTTTTAATGTATTCTAAATATTCTATGCAGTTCGCTGTAAAACAAGCCAAGACGGACATGATGTATTTACTTAACAAAATGAAAATAGTATACTATTTTTATTACTAAACTCCAAAACAACCGTTTTAGCGAACGCATTAGCTAAGAACCATCCCCGCAAGGATATATATAGACGAAACGGTTTTAGCTAATTTTCGCATGATCAGCATACATAAACGCTAAAAGAAACTGTAAGTTAAATATAATTTGATCGTACATCTACATTTTATTGCATGTCCAATTAAAAATGGTTGCACTATTATTCGCCGAAGTGGCTACATGGGATATATGGTTTCCGTAGCTGTGATTTACAGATATTGAATCGTCATAATTGGACTAGTTGTGTTTTGGAAAAATTGGAACCGGACCACGATAAGTATTTAAACATGTGGCATTATATTTTTGAAATGCACAACTCGTGCAAATATAATGCGAATCAGTATTATGTTCTCCGTTAATATTATTTGCATATAAATCGTTCGTGCTTGTACAAAGACGCTATTAAAAAGTTCCTAACGCCGATCGAAAAAGGCAGCAGCATCGGATTTGATATTAGTGTTTGCACAAATTATGTGGAAATGCAAAAAAAAATCATATACTAGCAAAGTTACGGACACAGGATAACGTTATTGTCACATTTACTATCATGTTTTACTATACGCGACAGATACCCATCATAGCGAACTGCGATCCAATGACGTCATCGGTAAACACAAGTTGTTCCCCTTAGATTTTTCGTACCGTGAAATGCGCCCCCGAATTTTACTGAATCAATTTAACCAATTCTCGTTTAAGTTGTATCATTTGATCATAAAACGATTTTCTTTATATTCAGAATAACATTTTTTTGTAAATTTAGTACAAAATTTACAAAAGTTAGTATTCATTTGTCAGTTTATCTTTAAGTGACAATATGAAAACCTATACGAACAGCTCGGAACAATACTACTGACGAGCAGCATAAAGTGATGTGACATATCGTGTAACTAAATTAACCTTGATATGTGTGCTTTTGACTGCATCGAGTCTGGCTAGCTGCCTTTGTAATGAGGGTGGATTTGATTTAAAAAAATTAATATTGTGGTGATAGATATTGCTAATTATTTTTGATAAGGCATCTATCATTCGTGGTTAAATGGTCCAAAACTTTGGTTTAACTGCTCGCGTATCTTCAGCATCTGTTATGGGATGACTTGTGTTTTGCATGTTATATAAACCATCACCATTTAACTGTTTTTGTGTTCGAGTGTCTCGAACCTTAGCAACTCCTGCATCATTTACATTTTTACTTTTTGGCTGTGTGGGGAGGCTTTGTATGCTGGATGTGGCCATTCCTGATATGCATATTTCATTTTTTAATTATATTTTGGGTGTAATTGTCTATCGAAACTTGAAACCTTACTCCTAAGACAGGCTCATAGGCATTGCTTTCTGCCTTTTCACACCGACATAAAAGCGACGATAGCTCTGGGACCTGAATTGCATTAATTTACGGCGATCATTAATTGCAACGTGTCATCTTTTCTATGTGCTGGACAGGGTCTGAACAGGCATTTCTTACCAACTGTAGGCGATCTTGTTTCATTTCGAATTCAAAAACATTGTCGCTTTCTCACATAACATATAAAATGTCCCAACTCCACTATATACACGCTCTGTTACTTCGGCACTTCGGCAAGACCACTGCCATCAATTCGTTACAAAGTTGCCGATAGAATGTCACCCCCCCCCCCCCATCTTTGTTCTGTTTTTTTTTACAGACAGCGCGGTTTGAAAGTAATTCGGTCGAAAATACATAACGATTGTTATCACATTCCTATACGATTATGACATGTGAAATATATGTGTGATAAATGACATTATTTTTCTTTCTTCAGGACTCTTACAAGACAACATTTCAAACTCCACTAACAAGTTAGTTAAAAAAGAACCTTTCAGTACACTTTCCTTAAGTTCAGCTGTGTCATTTGAATTACGGAATAACTCGATCTCTTATGACGACGTTATCTATCTTCTTTTCGCCCGAATGACAATTAGAGATCGGGATGCTGCATCATTAGGATTGCTTGTTCAGGCAATTTGTCATCAGAGTAGATAGTATTCTTTCAACGAAGCTAGAATTATATATAAATCTTTGTACAAATAACTTACGCAATATGTAAAATAAATTCTATGAAAATAACATATTGAACTCGCGATAATAAAATTATATTCATTTATAACGTTGAGCGGGGGCGGGTATTACCGAACACTTAAGCCACAAATTTTACTGTTCGGTAATAGACGCTAAAACTGTATATTTTCCGTTTTTTTTTTGATAATTTAAGTCTTAAAGCAAATTTTAAAGAAAAGCTCGTATCTGTAACTATATTATAACGTGAGATACCTTACTTTTACATATCCCACTGTTCTTCTGGTATTACCGACCATTGCGTCTAAATCCAAACACATGTGCGTGTATTTCCGAACATAAAATAACTTTTTAAAATACGCAACTTTAAACAAAAGAACCCGCCTAAATTGTGTATTTAATTGTATTTTACACATAAAGCAATAAATCTGTGCAACAAATTCATTAGAAAAGAAACAGAACAATAAGAAATTTAATTGATTAAACTGACTATTTAAATAACTTTTAAATTTTTTCTTAATTTAATAAACGATACTCACATTCCAAGTAAAGTCCTTCAAATTTACAAATACAATGTAGTCATCAGATATATCATCAATATGAATTATACGAAAACATGAAAATTGAACTTCAAAGAAATTGTCGGCTCATAACCAGACTGTGTTGTTTTGTCGGCTATGCTATGAAATCGTTTGATCTACAAGAAGTGTGTACGTGACATTTTACATTTTTAGCTGGATTAAATTAGTTTATGATGCAATAATTCTGAACTATGGTACTGGAGAAAAAATTGGAATGTAATTATAAAGTATGGAATATGTTCGCAATGGTAAGTGTTTAGTAAAATGCTTAATATCTTATTTTTTAATGGAAAGAAAAATATAGAACAAAAAATTCTCAGGATGGTCAAAGTTGTTTTGGGGTCAGGGGTTATTTCACTGGGTTGGTCGTGCAAATACAATCTTTTTAAGGATGGCCTAATCACGTTAATCTTGTACTTTATATTAAATAAATCTTATTCAAAAGAGTATTTGTTTAACATACTATCATAATTTGCTTTATAACTTTATTAAAAGAGGACTTGTATATTATGAAAATAATAATGGTCGGAATTTGACGCATATGAAAGAAAAAGTGCGGCTTTTTCCGAACACCCCGTTAACTTTTTACCACGTGTTATTGTGTCGATAAAATTTGTAATCCACGAAAAATACATGTTAACATCTTTATCATACAAGTTTATCTTATGAAAAACAAATGTAAATTTAATTTGAAAATTATGTTCGGAATAAGACACCTGTTCGGTAATACCCGCCCCCGCTCTACATGTAAGTCATTTTCATAAATTTGTTTTGGTCATCTTCTAACATCTCACATGATATTTTATGGCACTCTGGATGCATCGTGATTTAACATTCGCTTTGCACGACGGTAGCAAAAGGGTTCGAAGTTTGTCAAAAGCAAGTGAAATATATACATATGTGGAATGTAGAAAACACAGTCTCACGGGCAGAGTCAATCAGGTTATAAAGTTCTTTTACCTCACACTTATCCCAAGAGGTTTTCAAATGAACAAAGAAGTACAAGTTGCTTTGTTGAATAAAAAGGTGAAATATGCATATCAGGAATCGCCACATTCAGAAGACACAGCCTCCCCACACAGCTAAGAAAAACAGAGCATAGCTAATAAAATGACCAGCTTCAAAACAGGCACCAAAATCATTTAACAAAACTCTCAAGCATTCTGAACAAAATGATCAAGGTATGCTAAAAGTTTACTTTTCTTGAGTTGCGCTCAACCCTGGGCCAGACGACCTGTAATATGCGCTTTCATTTCTGCTCTTGAACAGGCTAATTAAAACCCAGTCTGCAATAATTTTTCTTATTTGTATTGCTATGTGTTTTAAGAGATCCTATTCGACTACTGAAAATAAATTGGATCTTTAAAGAAACAAATATGAATAAGCCTGGTCAAATTAATGCAATTCGACAAACGAACGTTAACAGTACATATTAGGATCTAATTAAACTTATTGTGTGATGTTTGGGCTTCATGAAACATTCAATGCGTTATCAACGAATCTAAATTTCTAATAATTCGTTTAATAAAATGATAAAAAAACGATTCAAGCATTGGGAAATTCCATTTCAAAGAATGTGTTAATTTTCTGAAGATAAAACAGCTCTCACTTAGACAATAATACTTTTGCATATTTTCTTTTAATTTAAAAGCCTTTATCTAAATTGTATGTAACACATGACAGGAACCTGTCTAAAATTTGCATAAGATCTATGGTTTATTTCAGGAACTTGTCTTAAAATTGCATAATATCCGAAAGCTGCGTAATTCGATAAAACGTCTGTACTGATTAATATTCGGGTAAAAAATTGAAACTTCTAACTCTTCAGAGATCGCAAAAAATAAATCTAATTTAAAATGAAAATGGTGAAATCTTCGGAGAATTTGCAGTTGCAGTTTGTAAAGGTTTATCATACTTCACATTAACGTTATTTTGACTTTTTTGCTTAATTCTGTGAATTAAATAATGTATCGCTTAGCGTTGTACACTGCAAAGGACATATCATGCTGTCTTTCTGTGTGTATATTTCGGCCTGTTTAATAACTTTGTTAATATACAATCTAGACTTATTTTTGATAGACAGTTTAATGATTTGTTAACTGCTTTTTATATTTACGTTTTGCGATATTTTGATAAATATAAGTAAAAATAATATCGGGATTCCGGCCTATATAAATCGTACCCGTAAGTGTACGGAAAACCTATCTCAAAAAATAAATAAATCTTCTTATTCGTTAAGCACTTTTAAAAAATAAATAAAACTTCGTATTCGTTAAGCACTTTTAAAAAATAAATAAAACTTCGTATTTGTTTAGCACTTTTTAACGTTTTTGTTAACCAGGTCTAATTCGTTCTTTCATCGAACAACATTTAGCCACTTCATGAATTCATATTTATATAAAATTTCGCATGGTGTTTTGCATGTTAACCATGAAATGCACACTCATTACTGCGAAAAGATTCTTGCAGCTGTTCAACTGTAGTCACCTGGCGAGCAACGTGTGGCTACGGCTTGTAATTTTAACTCTATTTTCTGCTTATGTTAAGTCTTATACAAATAGATTAAGTTGTTTTTGTTATTAAATCTAATTTATCTTCCTAAGTTTCCCTTGCATGATTAAATGTATCATTTACAGGAACTTAATACATAATTTTCGAGTAAATCCTAGTATATGTGTGATTACTTGGGTTATATGATGCATATTAAATATAATTTATCATTACTGTTGCAGCTTAGCTCACGTCGAAGCTATTTTCATTACGTAACACTGCATCAATCAAAGAAATATCAGATCCCGAGTAATATTTCAAGCTATGTCAATGAACGATTAAGTAACATGATTAATGTTCAAGAACTACTTCTGCATATTTTGTTAAAATCAGATTTTGTTATTCAAGAACTTACATTGATATATTGATATTGCTTCATAAGTAAAAAAGAAAATGTAAATGTATTATGTTTAACATAATTGAAAGCTCTAAACATTAGTGAATGGTTATGTAACGTGTAAATAACGCGGAATAATAAGAAATACAGACAGATCTTGATAATCAATAAAAAAACTTATATGATAAAAATGTCAACAAGTCGTTTATTATATGAAACATTCTTATGCCCTCTGATAATAAAACACGTTGTTTTGACCCGTTTTGCGTTGACTTAAAGTAATTAGGTATTACTAATCAATTTGCAATCAATTGACTGCCCCTTATAAAACAATTAGCCAGCTAGGTTTATCGTGCTTTCTACCAAGGTAAAGGAGGAATAAAGGCATTCTTTTGTTGTCCGAAAATGCTTATCAATCGAACAACAACATACATTTGATTATTCATAACAATATCTTAAATAGGAATGTTTTGGGTATGCAAATAAGGAAAACCCTCATGCAGAAAACACAGCCTTTTCACTTCTCCTAATAATAAAGAGAAAAACAAGCGTATACATTGGCAAAACGATCAATTTTGAAAATAAGACATCGCAATGAACAAAAGGAGAACCTGAGTTACCGCCCATTTTTCACTGGGGATTTAAAATCATCAACATTACAACTTCCTGGTAATGTTCTCACGTTGTTCACCATGCAACGCTGATACAAGTAAGTACACATAAGTGAAGTGCATTATCTTGTTCAAAAGTCATCAAATAGATCTTCAGAATAAAAGCAAATTGACAAAACAATAAAAGAACAAGAAACTAATCCTGTCTAAAACCCAGATACCTCTTAGACATTTAGTGATAGAGTTTAATGTCTTGAAATCGTGTGCGCAAAAACCCATAACCCAAAGACTTGGTGCAATTTTCCTTGACGTGAACCAATATATGAAGGTGAAATAGGCATATCAGGAATTGCCACATTCAGAAAAAAACAGCCTCCCCACACAGTCAAGAAGAAGAGAGGGGGAGAGAGCATGGTTAATAAAATAATCAGTTTCAAAAAGGACGCCACTAACAAAAAACAAAAATGAGAACCCGAGGGGTTACCGCCTTGGAACGGTCAGTGGCAAATCAAATTGCCACTGGGGGTTTAAACCAGGTTCTAGGGTGCACCAACCTCACACTTGCCCCAACAGGATCTCGTATCACAAGTACAAATTGTCTTGGTGAAATAACTCCAACCCACCCATCAGCTCAACAATGTTGTATGCAAAAGCATACAAACATAAAAACATAAGAAGCTAATAGCATTGCAAAGCCAAAGGGCGGGTACTCAATGATCTTTCCGAGACCAGAGCAACTGGAGTAAAATCAGCAAGAACACGATGACAGGGATAAAAGAAACAAATCGAGCTTCTAGGTTCTTTTAAGAAAAGATTTCCCCATTAACCTTCATAAACTCTTAAACCCCTGCCACCGTCGTGCAATCAAAGAGGTAAGCATAATGATCAACTGTAGAAGGGTTAATCACTAGGCCTGCAGAGCGCTGTAAAATATCATGTTGGTAACCTTTCTTTTTAAATTTACAGATGGTTTTTACGAATAACCGGAAGAAATTAACACTGCCTTTTATCTTTTTAAGTTTATAAATTAAATCTCCATAAAAAACTGGTTGTGAAATACCTTGTTGCAAAAGTGATTTTAAACTGCATTTGTATTTATGAATTAAATCTGGGTATCGGCGATAAAACTTGCAAAAGGTTTTCCTTAATTTGTGATACCGATAACCTTGTTTTAAAAGTTTTTCTGTAATGCAAAGATTACGTTCATTGAAATCATTAACATTGTTGCAAGCTCTTGAAAAGCGAACAAGCTGTGAGATATAAACCCCATAAGATGTTGCACGGGGAACATCGCCGTCTAAAAACGGAAAATTTACTATATTAAAATTAAAATCATCTCTTTTATCATAAAGTTTAGTAAACAAAAAGCATTTTGTTTTACACTAGTAGCAGAAATAAGTAAATCGGAAGCAAATGAAAACCTACTGGCTGATATGAACGTGCTACATGACATCTCTTTTAAATTATACTATATTATTCTAAATTATTATTATGTTGGACAACAAACGAACAGATTCTTAGCCAAGATGAGAAGAGGAACATTATTTATATTTAAAATGTTTTAATCTACGGCAGATAATATAGCAGGATCATTAACTGTCATTCTCTCCACTACAGCGACTTCACTGTAACAGCGTTTAATAAAAAAATCATAGAAACAAACGAACTGAGCAACCCATTGAAATAGCTATTCATGCATTTGATTTCTTCTGCCTAACCTTTCTTGTTGGTGTGTATTAAACTATTAATTTATTAATGGAACCGTGATTTTGAAGAAAATAAACGTAAATCTTATTTATCGTATAAATGATATTTTCACCATCACTGTTTACAAATTATCAACTAACCATAAGATCTTTTCCATTCCAGTTTAAAAACAATTTTCTAAATAAAAATTAAGACGACATATTGTTTTTTATGCCCCCACAAAGTGGGAGGCATTTTAGGTTCACTTGTCCTATGTCCTCAAATCTTGTGGAATCAACTCCTCCTAAACTATCAAGCGGATTTCTTTCAAACTTGCTCAGGTGATCAAGCAGCATGTGTATATCATCTTAATAAAAGTGGTTTTCCCTGCGACTATTTGTACCAGAGTTATGGTCCTTTCTTTTTCCAAATTTAGAAGGGATGGGGGCATCAGTGTCCGAGGGCACATGCTAATTTAAATTTAAGTTCACTTGTAAACTCGTAATCTAATACGCTTATAGATTACGTAGACGAGGCTCAGTTGACTGCGTAAATGTAGCGGTAGCAGTTTGATAGTTACTCGTCCTGATTTACTCTTGAAGAATCCCGCCATGTTCTGTTGACCTTTAACGAAAATTAACGATGTCTAACGTTATGAGAGAAAGCCATATATTTTCCGGTGATTTAAAAGATTGCACTAAGACTGTCTGAAAAGTGATTTAGATAGTTCAGACGTTTACGTTATATTTTCGTGATAACACAATTTTAAGCATTTATTTAGATGCATGTACGAGTATTCCAGTGGCAGATATATACAGAAGAAATATTTATCATCTGTATGTATACATTTTTTTATTGAACTGCATTCTGCCGTTAGAGAGATTTTAAAATGACAAATGCCATTGCACCTTAATTCTTTGAAATTTTGTGTTTGTTTCCCATTACTTAAATGCAATTAATGTAAATTACATTTGATCAATGGTGCGGCGAAGAAATAAAGGCCAGACAAACAGCCTCTAAAAACGATCATTAGCCTATAAATAAAATAAATGAGATCAACAGATCTACTTAGTAGTGCACTCTTTTACGAGTATTTCAAAACGTTTCGGCCATTGACCTTCTTCAGTTGATTATGTCCCGGGAAGTCTACATTTTCTGTCTTTAACAACAAATATCAATAAATCAAATATAAATATTTTGAAATTTAATTTAAAAAGCTGATCAGCAACATATTTCTTTTAAAAGCTCTTTTAAGCTAACTGACACCCCTTTATTAGAGAACGATTTGGGAAAACCTTTTTCTGCCTCGTGTATATCTACTACTTATTCTGCCATAGTAAATTTAAAGAAGATCAGACTTTTATTGGTATCAGAATATTTTTTAAATTTTCATTGGTATCAGAATATTTTTTAAATTTTCATTGGTATCAGAATATTTTTGTAAAGATTTTAAGCAATTGCCGTAAAATTTAAAATACTTGTTATAATTAAAAGTATTTAGAAATATATTATTTCGTCTAACTCGGCAGTTCTGTAATTAGGGTTTGATTAATTGAAGATTTAAAACACTGGTTTAAAAAATATTCATCATTAAAAGTATCATCCTATGAAATGCTGAAAAAGTATTACTTTGAAGTCATAGTTTCACATAAATGTACTCAATCTTATGCTCTACCTTTCAAACATGCTGCAAGTGTTAGAGCTAATAATGAAGTTATCGCTAGTCAGTGTTTCATTGTATCCAAATTCACAATGAGTTGACAAGTTTTAATTTCTTAGTTTTTTATTTCTCATCATTAAATCGCTATTTCCCTTGTGGCGTATTACTGCGAACGCATAGCTCACACGAACTACGGCATTTTAAAACCTTGTCAGTTTCCTTGGTAATAGATGAAAAGGGAACTTTGAAAGCCACCGAACACGACAAATATGAAAGTACTGCAGGCTCGGTTTGATTGAGCCTGTTCATGGGCAGTAATGGAAATGCTTATTACTGCCCACGCCGCCTAGCCCCGGATTGAGCGCAACTCAGTAATTACACCATTAAATAGTACAATTTCGATCCATCCCAAACGATGGTACAGTACTGTGAACGTTTAATGTTACAAAATTTGCGTCTATCGTGCGTCCGTCTATCGTGTATCGTGCGTCCGTTTAACGTGTATCGTGCGTCCGTCTAACGTGCATCGTGCGGCCGTATATCGTTTATCGTGCATCGTGTGTCTTTAATTTTATCGTACAACGTGAAAAAGTTACTTACATATTAACATTAAATCATTTAATTTCAACCATTCATCTTATAATTTTATAACATTTTCAAATTTTTAGATATCTCGTACACAAATTATATGAATCGGCAGTATCGTGTATCGTGCGTATACCTTGTATCGTGCGTCCGTCTATCGCATATCGTGCGTCCGTCTATCGTTTATCGTGCGTCCGTTTTCCGTGTATCGTGCGTTTCGTTTGTAACCTTAAACGTTCACAGTACTGTATGCATATGGCGGTGAACATGGAACCTTCAATGAGGTATTTTCAGATTAATACCATTCCATGTTCAGCGGCGTATGGTCCCCAGATAAAATAATGGGTTTGCCCTAAACGAGAAAACAATGGGCGGAACTAAACAGAATAGAATTCTGTAAGAGAGTGAAACACGTGTATAACTCAGAAAACACAGCTTTCCGACACTGCCAAACAAAAATTAAATCTGTTTATTTTCTGTTATTTATAAATTAAATTTCCATTAAACCCATATTGACAAATACCTGGCCGAATATTGAAAACAACCACATAAAAAAGAAATATTTAACTAAAATATGAAAAAAACAGGAAACGAACACTATTTACTTGCATACATATTTTGCTTTACATCAGAACATTCAAACTGAAATAAATTTAGTGAAATAATTATCAGAGTTGTTTTTATTACAGCAGTGATTGTTTTTATGTTTTTTATAAAACCATTCTATATAATAATTATATATTATGTTTCTTTGTTGTCAAGATAAAGATTGCATGCTACAAGTATTACTAACAACAATAATTTTCCGGCATTTTATCTAATATATCGTTAGATGCATGCTCATTACAATCATTAACTTCTAAAATGATACGACTGATATCGATATACGTGATCGGTTGTAAAAGTTCGTTGCGTTTTACAATGTTTCATTGCTGCAACAGAACATCAATGACAAGCAATGATGACGCAGGCATTTTGCGTACTACTGAAACATTAAACAATTTGCGCAGTCTTTTGTGTATCACATTGTTACGTTCCCGCGTCTCTGAGCGGTAAATGATGAATAGGATCTGCATCTGTGCACTTAAACCAGGTTTCTCTTAACCGATGGGCTAATTTGACTAAAAAATGTACATGTCTTATGTCAAAAGTTCCTTACTATCAACCTATTGTTACATTTCTGAATGTATAGCAGTTGCATACGTTAAGCTAATCAAGCAGGTTACGATATATTAGTGACCTTGGAGAGGCGAATGACACAAAGAACTAAAATCATCGACAGAAGCTTCTAAACGAGGTTTAAATTTGTTATATCTTGATAAACAAACAGTCGGAAAACTTGATTGAAATAAAACAATATAACGTGAAAAAGGTTTCATTTCTCAATGAAGCAGTTCCATATTCAAAGGATTCTGCGGAATGTCTCCGCGCAATATGTCATATCCCAACTACTGAATCAACAATTGGGAAACATATAAACGGTTTGTCAAATATTGGTTCTGTCTTCCTCAATTATATTTTACTCTTTTAGGAAGTACGTTACATTTCGTATTATGATCAGTCTGTGTCACATTGATATCAACCTTCAACGTAAAATATAGCAGAAAAATGACAGTCTCCCAATTAAAAGAAACAGCAATAGTGTTTATGATTTTATAAAATATAACATCACACAATATTAAAGACCGACAACAAGTTAGTAGTTATGGAAGATTTTGTATTTCTGTAAATAATAAAGGCCCTTTGCCACCACAACTAATGATGTAAACTCATATACAACTCAAAATGTGATAAGGGCCATGTTTGTAGTCTGTTATTATGCTTGTTGTTTGTGTTTACATTTTGAACAGTTTTTGATAAACTAAGCTATGTTGGAACTTTTTATTTGATAAAACCGATAAAGTAGTTACCCGAGTTGAATTATTGAACTGAAACACGAGTGTAAAATTATCATAGCAGGAAACCTTACAGACTTCAAAAGTGGCCCTTATCAAACTTTTAGTACATGTAGTATATTTGTACATGCAGATTGACTACATTTTTGTATATTTGGAAATGCAAACTCGGGGGAACTTTTTGTACTTGACTTTCACTGATATAATTGTCGTGATCTATATCTCTTGCAATATTCTTATGTTGTCTTGGTGTATGTCATAAAGAATTACCAATATCGTCTTTACATTAACCGTCTAATTTGTGAACTTGCTGCGTTGCTGGATGTGTCTTTTGAAATTGGTAATCGGCACTCCAGAAACAATTTGGGCTCGTTCTTCTTTCATAGTGATTGTACTTGAATCAATAAGTATCGTTTTTCTGGCATGGTGTTGTTACTGAAAACTAAGGCATGATGTTCTTCAATCGAATGAGTTGGGCTACTTTTGATTGAAGACAAGGCTTTCTTACCATCTTCGTCATCCGGCTACAGACATTATAGGCTCGCTGCCTATGTGTAGTAATTTAATTAAGTCATCGACGACGAGTCTCTCATCAGGTTTTACTGGCAATATTTATCATGGCGAATGGCAATGGAAACATTTTCGTATTAGTTATTTGCATCCGATTTCTGAAACATGTGTTTTAGCTGAATACGTCAGTTTCCTATCGTGTTCTGCACGAAGCTAGCTTAAGAGAAATAACAGAGTTCAAAAAAGTTACGTTATGCATAACATAACACACACCGTTTTTATCTTAACTAGTGCATATTTGCTTAGAACAAAAGAATTTCTTAGACGTTTATTTGCATGCTAATAACAACATACATATGTAAGGTACGAACAATAACATTATTTGCTATTTGAACATCGCAATAAGTCATTTAAATCACACATATGGGGACGTGTTCTACACAAACGGTTCGATTTTGAGCAACCTTTATGTTCAGGATTAAAGTAAGCAACATTTACATTCCTTTCTTGCATTTTCAAAATAATGTAGACGTTATTAAGTTAATTATTATTGCAGTACTATCGTAATGTCGCTTATTGACTGGGACTGAAAGGCTTTCATTGAAGAACATGTTTTCTTTGAAAATTTAAAAACTCCAGTATATGATATCAAGATCTATTATTTAACATTTTGGAATAAAATAAATAGAACATACGGAATTAACAGAGCATGCACATTTCCTGACTGGCAGCTGGTTTCTCATAATGTAAAAGTTTACATAAATGTAAAAATAAGAAATACTATGAACATAATCAGGAATACACTTTTTTTGTCTACACATTTCCCAATTTCCATCTGCTAAATAGTGGTGTTTCTTAAAAGAAATAATTGGAAACATTCAATTTTTAGGTAGACTTAATTATACGTGACAAGGCGAAAAGACAGTCGTTTACATGTCTGACCTAGTGACCTAGTTTTTGACAAGATTACCCAGTTTCGAACTTGATCTAGATATTATTGAGATAAAACGACTGACTAAGTTTGAAGAAGATTGGATAAAAATTGTGACCGCTAGAGTGCGGACAAAAATTGTGAACGGACGAAGGGCGATCACAAAAGCTCACCCTGTCACTATGTGACAGGTGAGCTAAAAAGTAGGAAACCGATCTCTTCGTTTTGATTGTTTAAACATTTACTTAGCTGGTTGACCAACTCTTTTTTTCCTCTGTCGCCATGTTTTCGTATGGATATATATTTATATGTTACTGCTTCTTAGCGCTTGAATAAAACGTTAATGTAATTTTTTTCAAAGATTAAATATTTACCGGAAACTGAAAATATTTATACAGAAACGAATAGGATTCCCTACAATCGTTCTTGTTTACCACATTTGAGGGATTATGCAAGTATGGATCGTCTACAATCAGAGAACATATCGGAGAACTAATTAGAACTTTGGGTGAGCGTATCTGTCGGTGAATGACTTTATTCTAGTAATTGATGGTCATCGCTGACTAGATAATCAATGTATAAAGTTTGCACACAGCAGCAGTACAAATAAAATAACATCGCTATTAATGAACTAATAATGAACCAGACACAGAAAACTTGATTAGTGTATTGAAAAAGTGCACGATTTGCTTGCTTCATGCCAGTGCCTAGCTAAAGTTGTTAATGCTATTATCATAAAATTTAACTGAGGGCATCTTTATATCTAATTTTACAACATACAAGAAAGACTTTTTCACAAATATCGAATCCGAGAGATTACCGCCTTCGAACGGTCAGTGGCAATCAATTTGATACTGGGGTTTAAACATGTTTCTGGGGTGCACCAACCTCACAACTATTTCTACTGATTTTAATATAAACCGACGAAAACATATGATCCTAGAGAAAAAACTCCAAAAACCAAGCAATAGTCACGACAATGTTGCAAGCAAAACCAGTCAAACATATAACACGTAAGAAGCAAATGGCTGTTTCAAGCAAATAAAGATATAGGTACTGATTCACCTTTCTATTCCTCTTTTTTTTCCTGATATGCATATTTTACTTTTTTTCTGACACCAGAACGCCTGCGGTTAAGAAGGCAATAACTAACAATGAAAGAAACTGTGAAGATAGAATTTAACTCGTTTACTCCGGAAATATCTATTTTCACCCGTGTTTTTGCCACTTATGAAAATAGAATTTTCTTTTTCGCTGCGTGGGAAGGCTGTGTTTTTTTGAGTGTGGCGATTCCTGATATGCATATATTGCTTTTTTATAATCACAGTATCAATCCTAGGGACCACAATGGAAATAAGTCGGTTTCATGCCTTCTTTTTTGTGTTATCCTTGGTATTGATTATATGTCATCTACTATGCATTTTAGTGTTCACATGTATCTGGTATATGTTGACATTGAATTTGTATTTGTTTTATGACATGTATTCATTTTACCTGAATAAATCTATCTAAATCTATCTAACTATCAAGCGTATTTCTTTCGAAATTGCTTGATCAAGCAGCATGTGTATATCATCGTCATAAAAGGGGTTTTTCCCTGCGACTATTTGTACGAGAGTTATGGTCGTTTCTTTTTACAAATTTACAAGGGGTGGGGCATCAGTGTCCGAGGGCACATACTAGTTTAAATTTAAGTTCACTTATAAGCTCATATTCTAATACGCTTAACGATTATGCAGACGAGGCTCAGTTGACTGCGTAAATGTAGCAGTAGCAGTTTTATAGTTACTCGTCTTGATTTTCTCTTGAAGAATCCCGCCATGTTCCGTTGACCTTTAACGAATATTAACGATGTCTAACGTTATGAGAGGAAGCCATATATTTTCCGGTGATTTAAAAGATTGCACTAAGACTGTCTGAAAAGTGATTTAGATAGTTCAGACGTTTAAGTTATATTTTCGTGACAACACAATTTTAAGCATTTATTTAGATGCATGTACGAGTATTTCAGTGGCAGATATATACAGAAGAAGTTTTATCATCTTAATGTATATATTTTTATTGCACTGCTCCCGTTAGAATTATGCCGTTAGAGAGATTTTGATCATTTTCTTTTTTATCAAATTGAATGATGATTTTGATAATTTAATTTTTTGCAATGACAGTGCAATGACAAATGGCATTGCACATTATTTCTAAGAGATATGTTTCCATTACGTAAATACAATAAATGTAAATTACATTTGATCAATGGCGCGGCGACGAAATAAAGGTCAGACAAATAGCCTCTAAAACTATAATTAGCTATAAATAAAATAAAATTAATGATATCAACAGATCTTCTTACAATATTTTACAAATCTTTTCTGCCATTGACCTTCTTCAGACGATTATGTCTCAGGAAGTCTACATTTTCTGTCTATCACAACAAATAATAATAAATCAAATATAGATGAATGTTTTAAAATTCAATTTGATAAGGTGATCAGCAACATTTTTGTTTAAAACCCTCATTTATGTTAACTGACGCCCCTTTATAAGAGAACGATTGGGAAAACTTTTTCTGCCTTTTATATATCTACTGCTAATTCTGCCATAGTACATTTAAAGAAGATTAGACTTTCATTGGTAGCAGAATATGTTCTTAAAAAAAGCAATATATGCATATCAGGAATCGTCACACTCACAAAACACAGCCTCCCCACGCAGCGAAAAAGAAGAGAGGAAGAGAGAGAGAGCGCATGTTGTATATAAGTATGTCAATTCAAATAGGACGCCACAAACAATTAACGAAGAAGAGAACCTTTGGGGATACCGCCTTGGAACGGTCAGTGGCAAAACAAATTGCCACTGGGGGTTTAAACCAGGTTCTAGGGTGCACCAACCTCACACTTGCCCCAACAGGTTCTCGTATCACAAAACTAGTACAAATTGTCTTGGTGAAATAACTCCAACCCACCCATCAGCTCAACAATGTTGCATGCAAAAGCATACAAACATATAAACATAAGAATTTAATAGCATCGCAAAGCCAAAGGGCGGGTACTCAATGATCTTACCGAGACCAGAGCACCTGGAGCAAAATCAGCAAGAACACGATGACAGGGATAAAAGAAACAAATCGAGCTTTTAGGTTCTTTTAAGAGAAGATTTCCCCATAAACTTTCATAAACTCTTACACCCCTACCACCGTCGTGCAACCAAAGAGGTAAGCATAATGATCAACTGTAGATGGGTTAATCACCAGGCCTGCAGAGCGCTGTAAAATATCTTGTTGGTAACCTTTCTTTTTAAATTTACAGATGGTTTTTACGAATAACCGGGAGAAATTAACATCGCCTTTTATCTTCTTAAGTTTATAAATTAAATCTCTATAAAAAACTGGCTGTGAAATTCCTTGTTGCAATAGTGATTTTAAACTGCAGCTGTATTTATGAATTAGATCTGGATATCGGCGATAAAACTTGCAAAAGGTTTTTCTTAATTTGTGATACCGATAACCCTGTTTTAAAAGTTTTTCTGTAATGCAAAGATTACGTTCATTGAAATCATTCACATCGTTGCAAGCTCTTGAAAAGCGAACATGCTGTGAGATATAAACCCCGTAAGAAGTTGCACGAGAAACATCGCCGTCTAGAAACGGAAAATTTACTATATTAAAATTAAAATCATCTCTTTTATCATAAATTTTAGTAGTGATGTAACCATTTTCGATGGATAGATTTAAATCAAGGAAGTTTGCTTGCTTTTCTGAAGTGTTCGCTTTGTTAAGCTGTAGTTCTTTAGGATAAGTCTTATTAACCAGTGATGGAAAAAGGTTATTATCTATATTTAATAAATCATCAAGGTACCTCGAGGTGTTGTTAAAAGCTGTAATAATATCATCTTGATGTTCGGTAGAAAGAGATAACATGAAATCTCTTTCATAACAGTATAAAAACAGATCAGCAACAAGGGGTGCACAATTAGTACCCATTGGAATGCCTATTACTTGTTTATAAATAGAGGTACCAAATCTCAAATAAATATTATCCAATAAAAATGTGAGCGCCTGGATAAGGTCTTGACAGGTCCATGAAGTATAATTATCATAAGAACCATCTGTAAAGAATGCCCTATGTTCATTACAAGCAATAAATGTTTTATTTTCTCTAGCAAAAGTTTTTTCAATGAGACTGGTTAGCTTGTCTCTTATTAAATTATGAGGGAGAGAAGTATACAAAGAGTGAAACACGCGTATAACTCAGAAAACACAGCTTTCCGACACTGCCAAACAAAAATTAAATCTGTTTATTTTCTGTTATTTATAAACTAAATTTCCATTAAACCCTGATTGAGAAATACCTGGTCGAATATTGAAAACAACCACATAAAAAATATTTAACTAAAATATGAAAAAAAGGAAACGAACACTATTTACTTGCATATATATTTAGCTTTACATCAGAACATTCAAACTGCAATAAATTTAGTGAAATAATTATCAGAGTTGTTTTTTACAACAGTGATTGTGTTTATAAAACCATTCTAATAATGATATATTATGTTTCTTTGTTGTCAAGATAAAGATTGCGTGCTACCAGTATTACCAACAACAATAATTTTCCGACATTTTATCTCATAATTTATAGGTAGATGCATGCTTATAATAATCATTAACTTCTAAAATGTTACGACTGATATCGATATACGTGATCAGATGTAAAAGTTCGTTGCGTTTTACAATGTTTCATTGCTGCAACAGAACACCAATGACATGCAATGATGACGCAGGTATTTTAAGTACTGCATTAAACAATTTGTGCAGTCGTTTGTGTATCACCTGGTTTTGTTCCCGCGCCTCCTAGCGGTAAATGATGAATAAAATCTGCATCTGTGCACTTCAACCAGGTTTCTCTTAACACACGGGCTAATTTGACCAAAAACATGTACATGTCAGTGTCTAAAGTTCCTTACTATCAACATATTGTTATATTTCTTAATGTACAGGAGAAGTTGCATACATTAAGATAATCAAGCAGGTTACGAGGTGTTCAGTAACCTTGGAGACGAATGACACAAAGAACTAAAATCATCGACAAACTTTTTAATTTCGTTTTATCTTAATATACAAATAGTCAGACAACATGATTGAAAATAAACCAATATAACTCGAGAAAGGGGAAACCATGGATATCAGGAACAGACACACCAGAAAATACTCTCCCCACACAGCAAGAAACCCCAGAGTAAAACAGAGCATGTGTTTATAAAAAATAATAAATTTCAACTTACTTATACGATGCTACTTTTTAATAAATGAGAGTGAAATGGTCATAGGTAGCAGAATGTCCAATTGTGTTTTATTTTTAAATAGTAAATACATTTTTACATGTCTCAAACATATGTAAACTCCTGAGCAACTGACGTTAACTTCCATGCAAATGACAGTAAAACAATTACATCAACAAATCAATACTCCTTATTATCAAATTGTTGTGTTATTTGAAACGTTGATACCCACTCATAAAATTCGAAAAGAAACTTCCATAACCATTATTAAAGCACATTTGTGTCACCAAATAAAACATTAAAATTTTACACAAGTTTGAACCAAAAACGTCAATGGTCTTCCGAGTCATTCCAAAGGTAACTATAAAATCAATGTCTTTCAAATAAAAACAACACATCATTCTGTCAATAACATTTCTGACACAAGATAATGAAGGCAGCGTTTTTCTGAACTAGTATATTTGGAGATGCAGACTGACTAGTATAATTGGAGATGCAGACTGACTAGTATATTTGTAGATGCAGACTGACTAGTATATTTGTAGATGCAGACTTACTAGTTAATTTGTAGATGCAGACTGACTAGTATATTTGTAGATGCAGACTGACTTGTAAATTTGTAGATGCAGACTGACTAGTATATTTGTAGATGCAGACTGACTAGTATATTTGTAGATGCAGACTGACTAGTATATTTGTAGATGCAGACTGACTAGTATATTTGTAGATGCAGACTCGGGGAAACTTTTTGTACTTGACTTTCGCTGATCTAATTGTCATGATCTATATCTCCCGCAATATCCTTATGTTGTCTTGGTGTATGTCATAAAGAATTACCAATATCGTCTTTACATTAACCGTCTTATTTGTGAACTTGCTGCGTTGCTGGATGTGTCTATTGACATTGGTAATCGGCACTCAAGAAACAATATGGGCTCCTTCTTCTTTCATGGTGATTGTACTTTGAATCAGTTAGTCTCGCTTTCTGTCATAGTGATGTTACTAATGACTAAGGCATGATGTTCTTCAATAAAAAGATCTAGACTAGTTTTGATTGAAGACAAGGCTTACTTACCATCTGCATGATCCGGCTACAGTCATTTATGATTATAGGCTCGCTATCTATGTGTAGTTTATTTAACTTTTGTCATCGACGACGAGTATCTTGTCTGGTTTTACTGGCAATATTTATCATGGCGAATGTATGGACACATTTTCGTATTAGTTATTTGCATCCGAATTCTGAAACTTGTGTTTTTAGTTGGAATACGTCAGTTTCCTATCGAGTTTTGCATGAGGTAACCCTAAGAGAAATAAAACGAGTTCGAAAAAGTTACATTATGCATAACAGAACAAAAACCGCGTTTATCTAAACTAGTGTATATTTGCTTAGAACAAAAGAATTTCTTTTGGTTGCACGACGGTGGTAGGGGTGTAAGAGTTTATGAAAGTTTATGGGGAAATCTTTTATTAAAAGAACCTAAAAGCTCGATTTGTTTCTTTTATCCCTGTCATCGTGTTCTTGCTGATTTTACTCCAGGTGCTCTGGTCTCGGAAAGATCATCGAGTAGCCGCCCTTTGGCTTTGCAATGCTATTAAATTCTTATGTTTATATGTTTGTATGCTTTTGCATGCAACATTGTTGAGCTGATGGGTGGATTGGAGTTATTTCACCAAGACAATTTGTACTTGTTTTGTGATACGAGAACCTGTTGGGGCAAGTGTGAGGTTGGTGCACCCTAGAACCTGGTTTAAACCCCCAGTGGCAATTTGTTTTGCCACTGACCGTTCCAAGGCGGTATCCCCAAAGGTTCTCTTGTTTATTAATTGTTTGTGGCGTCCTATTTGAATTGACATACATATATAAAACATGCACTCTCTCTCTCTTCCTCTCTTCTTTTTCGCTGCGTGGGGAGGCTGTGTTTTTTGAGTGTGGCGATTCCTGATATGCATATGTTGCTTTTTTTTTGATGTTTTTTGCCTGCTAATAACAACATACATATGAAAGGTACGAAAAATAACATATAGCATTAAGTCATTTTAATCACATATATGGGGAGGTATTCTACACTAATGGTTCAATTTTGAGCAACCTTTATGTTCAGGATTGAAGTAAGCAGCAGTTACAGTCCTTTTTTTTGCATTTTAAAAATAATGTAGACGTTATAAAGTAAATTGATAGTGCAGTACTATCGTAATGACGTTTTATTGACATTGGACTTAAAAGCTTTCATTGTAGAACATGTCTTATTTGCAAATTTAAAGGTCTCCAGAAGATTATCGAGTATATTGATTCATGCATTTAATAGAACTGAATTGAGTTAACTGCCAATAGTTTCCCTAACATAAAACTACTTTAAAAAAGGTGGTGCTTCTCATTATCACCGAGTAAATTTTAATTCCATTCACAAGTTGTGTATGGGCCACAACGCTACAGGAGTATCGATGCAATAATAGGAGTTGAGCCATCCGATACCCGCTTCTTACCTATCAAACAAGTAGTGCAAATTTTTGCATTCGTTGCAGAAAATGGTTAATCGATAACCTGTCTAAGAAAGTGATATTTTCAGGTGATATTTTCAGGAGTTCATGGTCTATATGCGTAAAACACAGTAGTGGCATTTTTGACTCGGATTCATTGTTACAAAGCTAATCGTACAACAATATCGGGTGCTTAACCAAGTTGAATAAAGATGACCTAGGTGATTTGGAAATAAATTTCAATGCGAGGACATTTCGGGGCAAGTTCAAAATTGTCTTATTATTTATTCTATCTAAAACCTCGAATTCTATAACTGACTTTAATGGTTCCCATTTTCGTTCAGCACATAGGAAAGTAATTCGAAAAACAGTATTACCAATATAACAAACGTTATGTGAGGAAAATAATTCCTCACAGATCCAATAGAGGTTACATGAAGGGGAAACATGCTTATGTAAAAATTGTGGGTTTTCTCGCTAAAATGTAATACGTAGTTCTTTTTAAATATATTAACCTCACAAATTCCCATCGTGATTCTGAAAATATTAACTCTTGGTGTTTGGGTTTATTAATAACGTTTCAATGTAAAACTGCTGGTTTCTGTTAACAAATCAATAAAAAATGTGAAAATGAAGGTAAATGGTTACAAGTCCAAAAAAAAATAAACTTATCAAATCAACTAGAATAGTGATATGTCTTCACTCTTCTTAAAAAAATAAGACCATTGTGAATTTTCATAAGCACATGAACAAAGTTAGGAGGTTTTGTTAACACCGCATTGCCAAAAGTTAGATTATTTGTGTACGATGCATTATTTTGATTTTTATTTGTATCAGGCACTAACGAAAATCTTTATTTTTCTTAAAACATATCCGTCTTTTTGCAGTTGTCCATTCTTTTTATAACCACTTTGTTATTCATACACTGCATAGGATTGCCAACAGATTTTGATGACTGTTCAAATTCTATGACAGGAAATTATTGTCTGTGCCATCACTTTATAATGCTTTATTTGATGTCAGCATATCCTGTACAGACACTTATGATGTCAGGAGTATAGTTAGGCCATTTCAATGTGTGTGGTAGAAAATCGCTGTTTGCAAAATGGTTCATAAAGACATATTAGAAAATTCTTTACTACGTACATATTTTTCTTAGGAGTTGTAAAGACGCTTGTAATCATAAGGCTTGGTTGGCTGTAAAGGCCTCCTCACACATAAGCGAATGCCCTCCGACGTCATCTTGCCTATACTGGCGAATAGGACGAGCCAAATTTGTTCCTATTAGTATATGTACGTTGTACAGCGTTGGTGGTGTTCGTATGAATGCGTATATGAGCGTTGCAAATCGTTGCGATTAGTCTAGTTCGTCGGAAGAGTTTGAACATGTTTAAAAATTGTGACGAATAAACGTTTCGTCTGTGATTCGTTAAAACATTCGTTTCAACACGTTAAACAATCGCAACGTCTTCGTTTAGCGTTCGTCAACTTGCGTAAGAGGTCGCAAGTTGGTGACCTGGTAATTTGCATATCAAGCGATCGATGACGATCCTTGACGAATTTTTGCGAAAATTTGCGAACTAGTACGAATTATAGCGAATAATAACGGATTGTGACTAAGTAAATACGAAATTTCACGTCGAATAAAAGCGAATTGTAACGACTGGTTGACGTTTAGAAAACAAACGACATACGCCTGCGTACGAATCATAACGAATGGTAACTACGGCAATCAAATCCACGCTTATCATAACGAAATTGAATGACTTGATTGGATTTGAGTAGCTCAAACAGGTTTGACATATATATACACATTGATAAGGAGCAGGCTAAATATCAATGGAAGATATACAACGCCTGAGGCTGCAGTATGTGGCTGCTATTGCCCACCAAGAACTCTTCATGCAACAACTAAAAATCCACCAGTTTATCATAGGCAGATTTAGGTGGAGAAGGGGAGCCAGCGAACGTCGCATGTGGAGAAGACCATGGCTGCATCCTGAGAGAAGACGTCAATTTGGCATCTATGATCAGCTCATGGTGGAGCTTAGAAGAGAAGATCCTAGAACATTCAAAAACATTTCTCCGCATGCCAAGTGAAATGTATGATAAAATATTGGAAATGGTCCGTCATCGCCTCTGGAAGCAACACACTTGGCACAGGGAGCCCTTAGATCCAGGCCTCAAGTTAGCTGCTACGGTACGCCACCTTGTTTCTGGTGCCAAGTACTCAAACATGCAGTACCCATGGTGGGTTCATGAGAATACCCTTTCTGTGATGGTGAAAGAAGTTTGTCATGCTATATGTGAGGAATATGTTAATGAGGTTATGTCAGCACCCTCGACGCCTAAGGTTAGGAACAATTTTGCTCCTGGTTACATGGATGATTTTTTTGTATCTCAAAACTGTCCATAGCTACAATACCAGGTTCAGATATGGTCTCCCTAAGGTGAAAGGCTCCGGCTCAAAATCATTTTGTTGTTTAGCGTCCAAACGTTGGAACAGTTTACCCTCATTTTAACAACAATAAAGCATCTTAACAATGTTTAAGTCTCCATTAAAGATTTCTTAATGAAAAACTTGTAATAAATATTTTAACTTTTTAGCACGCATATTCATGATCTTAGTTTTTTGTTTTACTTACTTATTTCGGCGTGGGTGAATTTTGCTGGTTTCCTCAAGAAGTGGAACTTTCCTAATTGTGTTAGTGCCATTGCAAACACATAACGATAAGAAAGCCTGCAAACTCTGGTTTCTTATATTATAATTATAAAGGGTTCTTCAGCATCATCTTGCTGGCTATCGTCGACTCAGACTACAAGTTCGTGTGGTGTGACCTTGGTGGTGCGTATACTTCCACATAAATTTTACTGAATTAATTTGGTAATAACATCAATTTTATTCAATAATTGATATTTAATGTATACTGACAATAAATTGTCCTTTTGTATTTTCAGGATATGGTTCAAGTGGAGATGCCAGGATTTATTATGCATTAGAGTTCCTGGAGATGATTCAGGATGGTTCCATTGCATTTCCAGACCCAATGCCGTTTCCCAATGACACCGTTGACATGCCATTTTTCTTGGTGGGAGATGACGCCTTCAGTCTCGGTGAGCACATGCAGAAACCCTATGGACACAGAGCCCATAGGGCTCTGGTGGAGCTTAGAAGAGACTGAATTCTGAACTATCAGTTATCCAGGGCTAGGAGGTTATCAGAAAATGCCTTTGGCATTTTGGCCAACCGATTCTAGGTTATAATTGTAGTTTGGCAAAACACACTGTGGAACCTCTTGTCTGAAATTGCAGCGTCGTTTATTATATGTCTAAATGACCAGAAGTTTTAAAAAATTTAATTTCTGAATACTGAGGCTTGAAAGAAGTCCATAAATGAAACTTAGATATGTGCTTACAAACAAAAACTTTATGTTTATTTTAAATAAGTTTAGATAAGCATAAAATTCAAACCAGCCGAGTTCGACCTACTGCAGTCAGAGTCGTCCATAAAAGAATATGTTACAAGTTTTTATGCAAGAATATATTTTCCTTCATTCATTTCAGATTCTTCTCTCACAAATGAACCACATTCCATACACAGTGCGGCTGATTGTGAAGACATGCTGCATTCTCTACAACTTAATGAGATGAGGTATCCTTCTATGCAAAATGCCCTTGTTGACCATAAGAACAGAAAAGGCGACCTCGTTCCTGGTGACTGGAGGAGAGATCGTAACTTGGAGGATACGAGAACTGTAAATGTCAGGGGAAACAATACAGCAAGCAAAACAGGGAAGATTGTGAGAAATACTCTTAAGCATTGGACCAACTCTCCAGCCGGAAGTGTGCCTAGGCAAGACAGGATGGTGCCGAGTTAGACGATGTAATTCATTGTAACTTGAATCAAATAAATTTAAAACTAATGATGCGCAGTTTTGTTTAAAAATTAGAATAACTAACTGAATGTTAATTTCTCCCTGTTATTCGTAAAAACATATGTAACTGTAAAAAGAAAGGTTACCAACATGATATTCTACAGCGCTCTGCAGGCCTAGTGATTAACCCATCTACAGTTGATCATTATGCTCACCTCTGGTTGCACGACGGTGGCAGGGGTTAAAGAATTAATGAAGGTTTATGGGGAAATCTTTTCTAAAAAGAATCTTAAAGCTCGATTTGTTTCTTTTATCCCTGTCATCGTGTTCTTGCTGATTTTTTTCCAGGAGCTCTGGTCTCGGTAAGATCATTGAGTACCCACCCTTTGGCTTTGGAATGCTATTAGCTTCTTATGTTTTATATGCTTGTGTGCTTTTCCATGCAACATTGTTGAGCCGATAGGTGGGTTGCAGTTATTTCTGCAAGACAACTTGTACATGTTTTGTGATATGAGAACCTTTTGGGGCAAGTGTGAGGTCGGTCACCCTAGAACCTGGTTTAAACCCCCAGTGGCAATTTGATTTGCCACTCAACGTTTCAAGGCGGTTACCCCTCGGGTTGTCATTTGTGTGAATCGCTTGTGGTATCTTTAATTAAATAAATATCAACAGCTCTGTGGCATTGGATTTTTATTTTGTGGCAAAATGTGTACACCCAAACAGCTGCCGTGTCTAACAAAATTCATAATTCAGGAATAGAAGACGCTAAAATAATATAACCGATTTTCTTTAAGTATTGAGCTTAACAATGTAAGTAATTGTACTAATACAAAAGTCTCTATAATATTTTTATTGAACAAGACTTAAGATGTTAACAACACACATACAATGAACAAATGCAACAAAAAAGGTGAACAGCTTGTTATGCATACATGCTATTATATTTGATCTCTTGCTAGAACTTTCTAGAATGTAGCTAAGAAAGGGTTAAGTCATTGTAGAAGTTTCTTCAATATGCATTTAAACATATATGCTGTTTGCTATTATTGATTTTTCAAGATTGTTCTAGAATGTACATGTACCGTAAGCTGTTCTATATTTAGACATGGAAAAACCCTATGATTTATGTAATCATTTAGCATGATAGACTTGCTGGTATATTCTAGAAGTATATTTGATGGAGAAATTGTCTGAAGGTTCTAGAAGCTTCTTTGGTAATATATATAATTGGATATCTGAAACTGTTTTGGTTGGCATTCACGGATATAATTAATAAGTTTATAACTTCTAAAATAAGATTATTCAACAAACGTGTTGTGATTATTTTGGCTTTCTATATTGGAACTTCTGGACTTTCGGACAGTGATTTCAAAGTGATAATTCAGGATCAGAGGACTATAACATTTAAATATTGGATAAACTGTGGACAATTTATTACTTTACTTTGAAATTGTGTGGAGTTATAGCTATATAAGGTATTGTAAATTTCACTTGTTTGTTATTGTTTGTTTAATAAAATATAATTTTGTAATACTTGCTGTTGGTGATCATTCTGTTCGAATACCTGGTCGTAACAGAATTTGGGGGCTCGTCCGGGATGAACATTTTTTTTTCACACAAATTTAATTGTCGTATTTAACCCTTTGAAAGTATTTCTTATAGATTTATATATAATTCTTGTAGTCAGCAGCAAGTAATCATGAGTTTTGAAATAGAAGCTTTTGAGAGTTCTCCCTCCCAGGAGATGTTAGCATTGGCCAAAAAGACTGACTTGCTCAATCTTACAAAACATTATGGTTTAGCTGAAGCTAAATCTTCTATGCGCAAGCAGGAAATTATGAATATTTTGATTGACTTTCTGATTGATGAAGAAATAGTAGATGAGTCTTATCTTGCTTTGAAAAAAGACATATCCTCCTCACATGAATCAAAGTTAGATGAATTAAGATTAAAATTACAATTTGATTTGGAAAACAAAAAATTAGAAATGGAATTATTGAGAGAACAAAAAGAAAGAGAACTTGCATTAGAAAGAGAGAAGATAACATTAAATAGAGAACAAAAAGAAAGAGAACTTGCATTAGAAAGAGAACAAAAAGAAAGAGAACTTGCATTAGAAAGAGAGAAGATAACATTAAATAGAGAACAAAAGGAAATAGAACTTTCATTAGAGAGAGAAAGGTTAGCATTTGAAAGAGAGAAAGCTGAAAGAGATTCGCATATAAAGGAATTAGAAATTCAAGAAAGAGCACGTCAGTCCGAGGCCGCACGCACTGATGTTACAAAATATTTTAAAGCAATACCACCATTTCAAGAAAAGACAGTAGATGACTATTTTGTTTCATTTGAAAAAGTTGTTGAAAAACTGAAAGTTGACAAAGGGCAGTGGACTTTGCTTTTATCAACTGTTCTTGTTGGCAAAGCTGCTAAAACATACAATTCTCTGTCTGTTGCTCAGACTTCTGACTATGAGTTAGTTAAAGAATTGATTCTTAAGGCGTATGAGCTTGTTCCGGAATCTTACAGGCAACGTTTTAGGAACTGCCGGAGAGAATCTGGGCAAACTCATGTAGAATTTGCAAGAGAAAAGGAAAAATTATTTGATAGGTGGTGCACATCTAAGAAAATTGACAAAGATCATGAACGTCTGAGACAACTTATGCTAGTAGAGGAATTCAAAAACTGCATTCACTCTGATATAAAATCTCACATTGATGAACGCAAAGTTGACACTTTAGAAGAAGCTGCAAAGTTGGCAGATGAATATGCATTGACTCACAAGAATATATTTTCAAATAAATCAAAGTCCAGTTTTCATAATGATAGTTCTAAGCCAAACTATGGTGGTAAATATGGGCCATCAAATTCTTTTGATAAATCAGGGTCACAGAATTCTAATGAAAACTCTGGATCATCTGATAGTTCAAGTGTGTCGAAATCAAAGCCAACCAATGACACAAAACCTCAGTCCCCTTTGCCAGAAAAGGTTTGCAATTATTGCAAGAAACCGGGACATGTTATTTCTGAATGTTTCAGGTTGAAACGCAATCAACAACGTCGTGAGACAGCCAAACCGACTGGGCTCACTACTTCAAGGTCAAGACCCAATTCTTTTGTCAGAGTAAATGAAAGTTCTATGTTCAAAGAGCCAAAGTCTGACTCTACTATGGAGATTTTTGAGCCATTCTTAACAGAAGGTTCAGTTTCACTGTTAGGTGATTTATGCCCACCTACCCCTATTAAGATTTTAAGAGATACAGGGGCTTCCCAATCTCTTATTTTAGCAGATGTTCTGCCTTTTTCAGAAGATTCCTCTTCAGGGACAAGTGTCCTTATTCAGGGTGTAGAGTGTGGATTTAAAAATGTTCCACTCCATAATATCCATTTAAAATCAGATTTGGTTACTGGGACAGTTTTTGTGGGCTTGACATCTTCATTACCTTTTAAAGGTGTTCATTTGTTACTAGGCAATGACCTAGCAGGGGACAAGGTTAGGGTAGATCCTATTGTAACTGACACTCCTTCAGTAGATCAATCAATTGATCCATATGAGCAGGAAATGCCTGATCTTTATCCTTCATGTGCAGTTACTAGGGCTATGGCAAAGAAAGCCGTTCAGAATGACAATTCAGACCTTGACTTATCTGACACTTTCATAGGTCAGTGTTTTGATAATGAGATTAAACAATCTCTTACTTCTTGTCTGCCTGAAAGCAAGACAGACGTTTCTATGTCTGAAAGTCATTTCATTTCTGAAACAAATCATGACCAAAATTCTAGGTCACAACTTATCTCAGAACAATTAAAAGACCCTGAGATTTCAAAATTATTTGATAGGGCTGTAAATGAAGAAGAAGCTTCATTAAACCCTGTATGCTACTATACCAAAGATGGTATTCTCATGAGAAAATGGCGTCCGCCAGATGTTCTTGTTGATGATGAATGGGCTGTAAAACATCAAATAGTTGTTCCAAAGTCTTTTCATTTAGATATTCTGAGTCTAGCTCATGACACGCCCATGTCAGGTCACTTAGGTGTAAATAAGACTTATCAGAAGATACTTAATCATTTCTATTGGCCTGGCCTGAAAAGTGATGTCTCAAAATTTTGCAAGTCATGTCATACATGTCAAATGGTTGGTAAACCAAATCAAACCATTCCAAAAGCTCCATTACAGCCTATTCCAGCCTTTGCTGAACCATTCAGCCATATTATTATTGACTGTGTAGGTCCTTTGCCCAAGACAAGGTCTGGGAATGAGTATTTGCTTACAATTATGTGTTCCTCAACACGATTCCCTGAAGCAATACCTTTAAGAAATATAAAAGCAAAATCTATTGTCAAGTCTTTGACTAAATTTTTCACTCTCTTTGGGCTTCCCAAGTCTGTGCAATCAGATCAGGGGTCAAATTTTATGTCTGGTCTATTCCAACAAGTGATGTATGAGTTGGGAATAAAGCAGTACAAGTCATCTGCTTATCACCCAGAAAGTCAAGGTGCTTTAGAAAGATTTCACCAGACTCTGAAGAATATGATCAGATCATACTGCTTTGATTCTGAAAAAGACTGGGATGAAGGTATACATTTACTTTTATTTGCAGTCAGGGAATCTGTTCAGGACTCGCTAGGGTTCAGTCCCTTTGAATTAGTGTTCGGTCACACTGTTCGGGGACCACTCAAATTGATGAAAGAAAAGTTTCTTTCAACTGAATCTAGTCCATTGAATTTACTTCAGTATGTCTCAAATTTTAGGCAAAAATTATCATCTGCTTGTGAACTTGCTAAAAGCAATCTCAAACAAAGTCAAAACAAAATGAAAGCAAGGTATGATGAACAAGCAGTTGAAAGAGGCTTCAGTCCTGGAGATAAGGTTCTTGCATTGTTACCTGTCCCAGGAAAACCTTTACAAGCTAGATATTGTGGACCTTATACAGTAGAGAAAAAACTTAGTGATTTGAATTATGTTGTTAATACACCTGGGAGGCGAAAACAAAATCAGTTATGTCATGTTAATATGTTAAAACCGTATTTTGATAGAGATACTCTACTCAAACCAGTAAATTTAGTGCATTCTACTTCACACAATGATGTTGAAAAGGACAGTAAAGACACTGAAAACTCTGATCCTGGTTCGGCGAAATTGAACAACTCTGACATCCTGAACAACCTTGACCAGAAACTCCAGCATCTTGAGCCTGAAGAAAGGGAAGAACTGAAGACACTCATCTTGGAGTATAAACATTTATTTCCAGATGTTCCGTCAAGGACTGACAAAATATTCCATGATGTCGTCGTTGAAGACTGCACACCTATAAAACAACATCCATATCGCTTGCATCCAGAAAAGCAAAAATATCTACAAAAGGAAGTAGAATATCTTCTTGACATTAAGCACATCAAAGGGAAAGATAACATTATTCCTGATGCATTATCTCGTTCGTGAATATATATATATTGAATTGTTTGCTGGAATTATATTGTTGCTGTATTGTTATGAATGTTTATATTTATGATGTCATTTCACTGTTGATTGCTTATGATATAGAGATGTCAATTTTGTGAACAAAGAAAATTTTATATTCATAAAATTTTCTTTTCTTCAAGAGGGGAGGTGTTATGCATACATGCTATTATATTTGATCTCTTGCTAGAACTTTCTAGAATGTAGCTAAGAAAGGGTTAAGTCATTGTAGAAGTTTCTTCAATATGCATTTAAACATATATGCTGTTTGCTATTATTGATTTTTCAAGATTGTTCTAGAATGTACATGTACCGTAAGCTGTTCTATATTTAGACATGGAAAAACCCTATGATTTATGTAATCATTTAGCATGATAGACTTGCTGGTATATTCTAGAAGTATATTTGATGGAGAAATTGTCTGAAGGTTCTAGAAGCTTCTTTGGTAATATATATAATTGGATATCTGAAACTGTTTTGGTTGGCATTCACGGATATAATTAATAAGTTTATAACTTCTAAAATAAGATTATTCAACAAACGTGTTGTGATTATTTTGGCTTTCTATATTGGAACTTCTGGACTTTCGGACAGTGATTTCAAAGTGATAATTCAGGATCAGAGGACTATAACATTTAAATATTGGATAAACTGTGGACAATTTATTACTTTACTTTGAAATTGTGTGGAGTTATAGCTATATAAGGTATTGTAAATTTCACTTGTTTGTTATTGTTTGTTTAATAAAATATAATTTTGTAATACTTGCTGTTGGTGATCATTCTGTTCGAATACCTGGTCGTAACAAGCTCCAAAATCTCACTTAAAAGTCTGTAATTACTTCACCGATTTCCTTTAGGTATTTAGCTTTAAACAAAAACGTAATCATACCAATACAAGAAATTCTGTTGACAATATATCTTTAGTGAACAAGGCTGCAGGTGTAAAAAAACACACATATAATGGGACAAATCCAACAGAAAAGTTGAACAGCTTCAAAATCTCACTGTAATCTGTAATTACTTCACCGATTTCCTTTAAGTATTGAGCTTAAGAAAAAGAAGTAATCATACTTATACAAGAAAATCATTTTACGACTATATCTTTATTAAACAAGACTTCAGTGGTAAACACCAAAGATACCATGAAACAAATCCAACAAAAAAGGTGAACAGATACAAAATCTCACAGATAGTCTGTCATTACTTCATTGAATATATGGTGTGATGGAACTGGAACTGGATGGAGCACTTAAGGCAGACAAGATACTTGGAGTAGATTTGGGACGGGTGGAACCACCAAGGCTACCATTTGCATTTTCTGCAACCAATGCATCTAGGTTCCTGTTCATTACGGACATTGTGACATCTTCATGTGTGAAGTTATCATGGAGTGTTGATGAGTGGTCACAGGGGCAGCGTATAACTGACGTAAAGAATTCAAAGATAAGTCCTTCTGGCCCTGCGTAAGCAGGCCTGTAAGAACAAATAATAGTTGCATTAAAGTAATCGTTTCAATAATTGCTAATTGAATATTCTGATAATTTTTGACAAATAAAAAGGACTATTGTGAAGTGATAAATAAGGACCCTGAATCCACTACCGCCGACATACAGGTCATGGCCAAATTAATTTGCTCGTGCAGTGTTCATAGTTTAAGAGAGATCACACTCCAAATTTGGTTATATTAAGCCTAACAGTCAAAGACCAGTTCTCCGGACAGACATCTCAGGGACGGACTAACGCCGGACTGAAAGACGGACGCGATATCGAATTCCTCTTCGAATAGGGCGGGTATAGATGTGCCTCATGGGTTAATTGCTTCCGGAAAGCTGGCATCCTCTGCTGCTGGATAAAATTATAAAATCATGTAATTATAATCTTGATTCTTCCAGGGAGATGCTACTTGGGGTGTATTTGGTATCCATCTGCTTGGATAAAGCTGCCAGCCATCACCACCAGATTGTTGCATTCCAGATGTGAAGACACTGCTGCTTGCACTGAAATGATATAAAAAAGAAATTGTAACAAAACGACATGTTCAACATTGAAATATAAAGTGACAAAGTATTTTGAAATTTAATGAATCGGTCATTGCTTCACTTACCCATAAGAGGACGGAGCCAAGCTGGAGGAGAATGTAGAAGTTGTTGTCACTGCATTCGTTTTTTAGGAAGAGGTGTTCAATCATCGCCAGAGTGGGTTGATGAGGTGTATTTTTCCAAAGTTGCCTAAACTTCCCTTCGAAATAACTTGAAACGGCGTTTTGACATATTCTTCATTTCTTGTATAAGATAATGTCCGTATAATGTGGCAATGTCGTAAGGTTCATCATGCTTAGCAGCAATTGGTTAAGTGATTCCTTTAGTGACACTAAGACACTAACAGACTCTTTTGGTGTTGAAGAGTCAGAATGTCTACATCAGTCTCAGCATCCAATGTCTTCATCTTCTTCTTTAACTTTCCTTTGTCTTTCCATGTTCAGCCATCACAATCTGCCTTATCCTGTCTGGCAGCCTCCTTTTCAATGTCATCTTAGTCTGCGGCGTTGTTCTCTGGTATTACATGTATCTGAAGCTGAAAGACCAAGACAATATGTTATTGTCAAATATTCTTAATATTAATGATTTTTTTTATTTATCAGTGTTTATGTCCTTGTTTTGTTTAAATATTACTTCTTTGATAAATGAAAATCTCTGTTAACTGGTTAAACTTATATTAATTTTCATTTTTTATAAAATAAGTCCCAAACTGAAGCTACAGTTAAATGAAGAAAGGAATGCTGAATCCAAAGAATTTCTGTGCGTGCGTGCGTTTGCGTGTGGCTGTTTCTGCGACAAATGTGTGAACGTGTCTCTGATGCCCTTCCACCAACCAACTATGTTAGCAACTGTCAATTGAAATAAAATTATTTTGAGAATTCAAAGTTTAATATAAAAGGTGAAAAATATGCTTACATGTGTACATGACAAGTTATGGCAATTTTAATTGCAATTAAGACAATTAAAATAAAAATAACACATGATTAGTTTTCTTTACCCGAAACTCCGGTTGTCTTCGAGATATCTTCAAGGAGCTTCTTCTTGATGTCCATGTTATTGTGTTCCTCCTGCCGGACATGCCAAAGGTAGGGATTTCTCTTATAAAATTCTACTAGTCTAGATCTTTTTTCTATTTGGGGATCATTCCTTATGTCCTTCCTGTAGTCTCGTCTTGGAGCTGCAGACTTCTTTGTTGATGGACTAAAAGACGAAAAGAAATATCAAGTATTTGTTGTAAACTTTTATGTTTTATGTTACACACTTGTAAGCTTTTCATATTTACATTACAGGCACTCACATTGCATTGAAATATGGTATATTGATTAATGATGATTAAGCCAAGATAAACCAAAAAGAAATACTTCTTAATCAAATCTGAATTTGAAAAATGGTACCGTGTCTGTCACAGGTCAGCTTGTGTTAACGTTGATGAATTCTGGAATTTTTGTGAACCATCTGGTAAATCATCTTGGCAGGGCTCCGAATCAGACAATATCGAGTTGACCTGAGATTCAGGTATTGGGTCTTTATTAGATTCATAGTCTTTTCCCCCTTCATCGCTATCGGGCAGCAGGTCCTCATACTCCTTAGACTCTTTGGCTGGGGACCTTGGGGACATTTCGGCCTCACCCTGTACATAACCAGCACTGAACATGCTGAAAATAAAATAAGTATTATTTCCAATTATTGTTAACATATAGTTGAGTATAACTTAACAATGCATTCACAAAAACATTGAAAACATTTACTTAAAAAATTACAAAACAGGACCTAGAAACGACATGACCAAAATAGATGTCTTTACTTTGCTACAAAATACTAAAACCTACACTTCGATCCTCACATTTAACCATGGCAACATACTAATAAATGCTGTTTATGTATCTTTATTTTCGATACGGTAAGAACGTTAGAACAATTAAGAAATATAGCTAGACCTAAACTTCTCCAGCATCCAAAATAAAACCCGAACAACTCTAAAAACATTTTTAAAAGCCCAAATGAGTAATACGATACAACAATATGTTGTGTTGGAAGGCCATTTCTGTATAAGAGGATGGTCGCGCGACGAAGCGCAAACGAACATCGAGCGATTCTTTTACCTTTGAAAGGTCGCAAAGACTTATGTCGAAACATAGTGTCTTGTATTATTCATACAGCAACCTCTAAATTAATGAATGAGCTATGGGGAGTAAAGAATAGAAACATAACCAGAATGCTAGCATTGGAATCGCGTGATACATTTACCGCCGGTTAGCATGCAACTGGTAACTATGTTAATATAGATCTAGAGGTTTATCTGGTGTATTTAGAAATGCAAAATACGTGTTTATTTACACCGTTATCATGATCTATTAATCAGCATTATCATCATCATCATCATTGTTTCAACCTAATCCAAATTCAGAAGAGTTATACGAGTAATTATAATAACGCTAACGTCAAAAACATACGTCACTGTGAAAGACGCGACGTTGCGACAATCACCGGAAAGTGCAGTTGCTACGAGCCGGCATAGTTGACGTTGACGATAAACATGAGGTAGGTTTTTTTTTACTGAGCTGAAATTTGTATTATATGCCGAGCGCACAAATGCTTAGGCAGTGCAAAAAAAAATGTATGTGCATATTTACACACATGCATTTCAAGTTCTTTCATTTTTAAGTGTGACTTACCTCTTTTGCCTTCAGATTATATTTGTTAGACGTGTTTAACAGCGCAAATATAATAATTCTAATTTTATTTCTTCAATTGTTATCGACCAATTGCCTGTTTTTATTTGTGCTGTAATGAAGTATGAAGTCTAATTGTTGTTTTAATTTTTTTAATATTACAACTCAAATCATCATGATAGAGACTCATAGTATTTTTATATTTTATAGAATTACAGAGAAACAAGCATGGCCTGTGGATGCCCTTTGGATTCCAAACACGTTGGACTATTTGGGATCGTTGTCATACACGGTAGACAAAGATTGCGATGCGGAGGTGGAGATGATTCTGTCGAGGCAAACAGTAGATAGGAATTCATTTGATGCGTGTATAAATGAGCGGAAAGATATCATTGAAAAGAAAAAAAAAGTTCAAAGAAGTATGGGAAGAGCTCAATGCCTTGGCTGTGGCCCTGAATGAAGTGCCGGGTGTGTCCGGGACGTCAGAAAAGAATTCATTTGATGCGTGTTTAAATAAGCAGAAAAATATCATTGAAAATCCAAAAAAGTTCAGAGATGTATGGGAGGAGATCAATGCCTTAGCCGAGGTCCTGTATGAAGAACCAGAAGTATCTAAGGAAGGGGAGTCAGCACGTCAAGATACACATGGTAATTACCAATCTATACCTCATAAATCAGCTAAAGCCGAAGATATAAAAGATTTATATATATAGTACATGTATTATATTGGATTTATTAATGGGTAGAAATTCTCTTATCCAGCTAGCGTACGTAAGTACACAAGGAATGGTTCTTAGGCCCAGGTTCCTGTCCGAGCTTGAAAACAAATTCCTCCACCGGAGTCCACCTCCATATACGCACTCGTAAGAAGCTGTCAGGATTTTAAAGCAATCATAACAACTTATAAATTATTTTGAGAGCGTGTCAAGATATTATTTTGTTGTTTCTTTCAGGTCAGATAACTGTGGAGCTGACCAATGCAATCAACGAAGACGGTGAAAAGAAAATGAAGAGAAAGGAAAGTTTTCCTTGTCGATTGTTGGGCAGAATTAAGAAAATATTTAGCAGAAAGAAAATTAGGTAGAAAACCCGCATTACGTATTTCTTCTCATTTATGTCCGTTTTGTACTTTTAAATAGCAGCATTTTAGTTACCATCAATAACAGCATCGAGTGTATCGGACTATATTTAAATTCTGCAATTCCGTGTAACTGTGTTTCTTCAAAACTAAATCACAAACAATGTCTTCATATTGGCAGAAGAACACAAAAACTGCCTAAAATGATTATTATTGCCATGGCTTCTTAAAAAAAAACAAAAACAGATGTATCAGCTATGGCGACATTTTAATTATTGAGGCATATATCTGCATGAATAAAGAACGAAAACATTAAGTCAACAAAATAATGACCAATCGTTAAGACTGGGACTCTTTTTGGTCGACTGTTCGGGGGAAAGGAAGCTATCCTACTCACCCCATCATCGGTGACGGCTCCGGCGTCCGTTAATATGCATTTGGTCCAACAGCATCAACGTGACTGCGGGTCGATAGACGTCGTTACTTATAATGACCAGACGGACTGGATTATGTTGTAGAGCATCCGCCACTTTCTCCACCGCCGACAAAGAAATGCAGCAGCATATCGCGGCTGGCCGGAATTCGATAAGAGTTTGATTTGGGCTGAAAACCTCATTAAGCCGTCGATTCGTGCTCATCATTTCCAAAAACAGATCCAGCTTCAATTAAAGATAAATAAGGTTAAATCCTAAGTTTAAAAACATAACTTAGGGATGGGGCCACTCTTTTTTTTTATTTTCACTGACCGTCGATAGAAAGTAACCAATATAACAGTAGTTTTAACATTGATAAAATTGAAACAATTCGGTATGACAAAGTGCATTTTTGCAGTTTCTGGTAACTTACTGTCTTAAAAAATTTAAAAATTCCAAAAAATATGTCCCGCCCGGCTAGCTCAGTTGGTAGAGCATCGGACTGTCAATCCAGGGGTCGTGAGTTCGATCCCCAGCCGAGGCGGGAAAAAAATTTCTCCGTAACAATTGAACTCGGACATTGCGTCTGAGAGTCATTTGTCCCTCACCTCTGATTCAAGTGAGGAAGCAGTCAGTCGCTTGCGGAGAAATTGGTTAGTACTGGTTGGAGACCCAGGAACACCGGTTAGGTGGACTGACCGCCGGGATATAACCTAGCTGTTGAAACCAGGCGTTAAACCCGAAACAAACAAAAAAACAAACAAATGGGCACATAACATCTATTATGGGACAAATTATGGGTCGTGCATGATATTCACAGAAAACTATTAACGGATGATTATTAATATGTACTGTACATCTGAGCATCTTATCCAACACAAGAGAGGTGTGAGATCAGAAGGTTCTTAAACAAAGTAGCTAAAGTATCATTAGACAGAAAATTTACCTTTTTGTGCGGTTTATTTTGAGGATATTGTCTACGAAATTGAAATATATCGTTATCTAAATTCATCGTCAAGTTGTAAAAATAAAAATGTTATTTACTAAAAATGAGTTATTACAAGCCAATAAAGACAATTTTCAATATCACCCTCTCCCCCCTACCCCCACCCCCTCCACTTTCAACATAACTAAATAAAAAATCGTCTCCGTTCTTTACTTATAGATTTGAAGGAATATGCACCAGAGGTACAATAAATGTTTAAATGAGTTGCTATATGTATAGAAAAGAACGTAAAAAAATATTTAATGGCAGAATACAATTCAGTAAAACTATGTATACTCATAGACTAAAGTCTTGTCCGGTATGGTTTTCCATTATATCTTTTAAACGCGTGATATTAAAGAAGCATAATACATAATTCTACCGGCATTACTTTGGTGTCGATGGAAAGAGGACATTTTTATACGTCCAATGAAAAAAAAAATGGAATTTTAGCCAGTACTGCCGGTAGAGTAATGTGTTGAAAATGGGCATGCAAAAAGCTAAAATCTTCCTGCCGGACAAGACTTTTTTCCATTTGCATACTAATAAATGCTGGTTATGTATCTTTATTTTCGATACAGTAAGAAAGTAAGAACAATTAAGAAATATAGCTAGACCTAAACTTCCCTAACATCCAAAATAAAACCCGATGAACTCTACAAACTTTTAAAAGCCCTAGGCCCAAGATCATAAAACTAAGATTTGAGATCAGTCTCAAATCTCAAGGATCTGATTGGCTGAAATGGCGACTGGTTGTTTTTCCATTCGTAGACAGTTCGTTATATTTTCAAATTATGTAACACATTCGCAAACAGTTTCGCTCAAATATCGCAAGAAATGACAAATCTACCCAGTTCGCCACACTGCGCTATATAGATTCGCCCAACATGTATGTGTGAGGAGACCTTAACAAACATCGATACCACTTAAGAGAAAACGTATCATGCCAATGAATATGAACACAAAGCTTATGGGACGTTCAAGCGAAATGTGTGGTTACTCAATGACCTTTTGATTAGGTCCCAATATGCTTAAAACGAGAATAGAAACCAGTCGCATATCCCAAGGATCGGATTGGCTGAAATAAAGACTTATCAGCAAATAAGATGCTTGAGATTTGAGACTGTTTTCAATCTCAGTTTTATAAATTTCAGCCTAAATTGCACGAAGGAATCAGTAAAAACACGATTTCAGGAGGTCTTGACACAAATAAATACACTGGTAAATAAATTATGATGTTGCTAACTTTAAGGTTAAACTGAATTTTTGTAGCACAACCGACAAAAACATTAAATAAATGAAAACAAAATAAATAACGCCCATGACTTGCATAACATCACTTGTGCAAAGGAAACACGGTCTGGAATATGTCCAAATCTTTTTTTTTTACTTTTCCTTTACTTTTGTGATACTTATGGACATAAGTCTTGTCTGGTACGGTTTTCAATTATATCTTTTGAAAAAGTGAAATTTAAATTCCACATTGCTCTACCAGCATGAATTTGTTATCAATGGAAAGAGGACATTGTTATGCATTCAATGGAAAAAGAATTATAGAATTTGAGCCTCTACTGTCGGTATAGTAATGTTGTGAAAATTGGCATGCAAAAAGTTATAATCTTCCTACCGGACAAGACTTCTTTGTCCACGAGCATATATAAACTCTAGGTATATACGTTTAATCTTTTAATGAACTTATTTTGTGTTGATACAATGTCATGTGCAATTCTGTTTCAATTTTTCACACTTAATCATTTTATTTTTGTTGAGCATGTATTTGAAGACCAATCACCAAAAAAAAAACTCTCAGTACTTAAATGGTCATAGTATTTTTCCATTTCAGGAAGCAGTATCATCTCGAAGATCAGGCAGCTGGTTCGGGAAACTGGGGTCCGCAGCTCAATCGAAATAAAAAGCAAGTGGAACTTCATTCAAAGAAATGGGTGCCTGAATGTCCTGCGACAAACAGTAGAATTTTACCCTACAATGCGGGACATCAGATAACACATTTACCAAGCATTGAATTCTGATGGGTATATAATGCTCTTTTTACGATGAAGGAGAGCACAGATATTGCATTTAGCCTATACAAGATGCAACTCGGGATTGCTACTTAAATATAAGTGATCAATATTGAGATCACTGTTGCTGGAAACAGAAATTCACTGTCTTCATATAAACTTGAGTTAGCTGTGACTTATAGTTATATTAAGAAACAACTTTAACAACTACCTTGATGTCTGTGATCAGGTCGAGGTCACTGTTGATAAAAGTAACTGTTCAATAACTGAGTTTGCTATTACCAATGACACCAAACTTAGTGTGTGGGTAGCTTGTAAAAAGGTGCAACCTTGGATTGCTACCTATTTGTCTTTGATCATATTAGAGACCTTCTTTTCATTTACATGTCTGATCTCAAAACAACACACATTTCTTCGAGGGTTGGGCGGTATAGTTTAATGATTGTATCCCACCTCCTCTGATCCCATCAAAACATGATTTTTTTAAATGTTTAAACGTACAAAATGTTACTAAAATTACATTTCTGAATGATTTGTCTGTTTAAACAGTTATACACCAGATATTTTCTTTAAACTTAAGGATTAAATAAAATCCAGTTTTTTTGTTGCTTGGTGACGTTTTGTTCTTGTTTTATTATTAAGAGCTGAAATTAACTCTATCTTTAGCAGGGCACTTGTTTGGCTGTTTTTAGGGCCGAATATGGGCCCCATTCCCATGTCAAAATAGTATGTGCTTTCCCCTATTTCAGAAAAAAATTCCTCTAAAAAAATCCAAAAATATATAAAATTGAAAAAATTATTTAAAAAGTAACTCAATTGTTTTATTTGTAAGTCTACAGTCACAAAATATTCTAGATATCATATGAGGTAGAAAACAATTTTATCTGTGTGTGTGACCCTTTAGTCAAAACATGTGTATATGACTTAAAATTCCCTTCTTCGTCTTAAAATGACGCGAAATTCCCCTTCCTGCGGGTATGGGTACCTGTCCCCGAAAGTTGTCTAGTGCCCTGTTTAGGTACAACAATGGCGATCAGCAGAATCTGATGGGACTAATCAACTCATGAAAAGATAAATGCCCCGATGATTATTACTTTTTCCAACCTGCGTACGTTATAAATACCCTGTAAATAATGTTAAAAGGTAGGGTATCCTTTCCAAGACAAATATTTGACTTGCCAAAAGCCTATCCTGATTTTCATGAGGATGACTGAAACGTATTTAAATGTGTAAACAATTGGTCCAAAAGTAGTATTTATGTTAGTGAAGTTTTTAATTTTTTTTTATTTAAGTCCTTGCATTCACTTCAGAAGAACACAGAATCATCGATAAGTATTTTTACACTATTTACGGTGGTGAAGCGAGAAAATTGTTCTGCAAGCTTCCGGTGATGGTACTGCAGATGTTTATTTGACCCAGAAAGGTAGGTGGTCAGCTTTGACTCATTTTTACCAAAATATTAAGCAATTCTTTGAAAAACGGAGAACGTTATTCGATGCGTGTTGAACTTATCTGCACGCTTGTATAATATGAGACCAAAATACGCAAACATGGTTGAGTTATGACGATCATTCCGCATCTGAAATGAGCAAAATTAAATGTGAGGAGAATTTTCGAGCAATATTTAGTTGTATTCTCGTCCTGTATCACTGCAAGAACAAAGTATTTGTTCCGTTTTGTATTCCCTTTGACTGGTTTAAATTTGTATGCTTTTTTTAAGGAAAATGCTGGCCAAAATTTTTCGGGAACGGTTGCGCTACTGGTGTGACGGTTGTGCATAAGAACATTGATAGAGTGGTAATCAATGATATCATTATTCTAGGCACGTGTATTCACATATATGGCCGATATCGACATGCAATAATGACAAATCTTCCAATCAAATTGTACGGTTTCTCTTAACGGTACAATAATTTATGTCGGGTCCATAAAGACTTCAGACATGAACACAGATATCCGTGAGCCAGTGGTAAAGATCTTCATTGATAAACACATGCCCTCGTCGCTGTAGTTTTTGGTGCCATGCTAATAGTGTGTATTTTTTGGTTCCGTAATACCATGCTCTCTTTTCCTCTCTACTTTTTGGCTGTGTGGGGAGGCTGTGTATGCTGGGCCATTCCTGATATGCATATTTCATTTTTTTACCATCACAGTAGTTTTGTTTGTGCTGTGTGGCGGCCGTAAAACGTCTCACCGTACATTCAATCAATACTGTTATCTTTTCATCCCTCAGGGATTGCTGTTTACGTTCACTTTTCACACCCCTCCCCAACCACCCTAATTCTCTCATATACCACATTGATGGTTACATGTTCACCGACTTTTTGTTATGTTTAAATTTAGATATCTTGTATAATATCTGGAACCAGATTTGGGCTAGTGTTAGGAATCGACTAGATTTTTCAGAATCGATTATCAGAGAAAATCGGCTTGGCTAAATCAGAACATGTACTTTTATTAGCTGTTTTAGTTTTTGTTATAAACAAATCAGTAGATACTGATTTTATATACGTTAACATGGAAATAACAAAAAATAAAATGTTATAATTTCTGTTGTCCTGTATTATCATTCTGTCTTAAATATGAGCCAAGTTAATCTGTTTCTGTATAAGTTTAATGCTACTTACTACTTTGTAACAGTATTTCAGGTCAGACTGTTTGACAGTCACAAAACTTGGCCCTAAGATTACAAAACTGAAACTGAAATCTGCATTTATATGTAAAAACATATATTAAGACTTATATATTAGAATTATAAATTACATTGCGTGATATTGTGGGTGGTGTATTTTTCATACCTTTATTGGCGTAGGATTTCCTGCAAAGCGTGAAAATGACTCTGCTCATGTCTAAATTTTCTTTAACTGGAGCTCCATCTTTAATTTTTCGGAAGTAAAACTACAATCAGACCCGGGAAGTCGTCTTTCCCTGGTAAGGAAAAAGGTCTTCGTTATTGTTGCCATCCATTAGTAGTGTATAGTAAGACTAGTAATGTCTTGATAGATCCCTTCAGAAATATTCGGAAAGAAACTACCGGCAAGCTACTTACGAAAAGAGAGAAAACATTCATCCGCCTAACCTAGCGACATCGATTCTGAAAAATTGGACTCGATTGTCGCCGACGATGAAGTTATCCGACTGACTATTGATTGTCGGCGATCATCGGGCAAACACTAATTTGGTCCTTTTGGCATACTCGATTTCTATTTTTACAGTCTCATAACTTTGGGATCAGTGATTCATTACGTTATTATTTTTGGAATTGTCCTGTGTGCTATTTTTAGAATAATTCCTATTCCGAAGGCGCGCAGGACATATTCATTCATGAATGAATGTCTTTATTTATAGAGGGTTACCCAATTAGTCAAAATAACTAATCTCCTTTGGGGCCCTCTTAATAAGTACATACATATATTCAGTAGTAACAAAACTTAGTGTTTGTCCTACATTTTCGTCCAATCAGAAGGTTCGAATTTTAAAAATATTCCACTTCTATTTCATGAAGAAGCTTACTTAATGGTGAAGAATTTTTCTTAATGATTAAGTTTAATAGCTCTGTGCGCATGCCCAAAAAGTTACGCCTACAGCTATCTGGAACGCCCACTGACTTGATTGGCATGCGTGTATCTGTTAGACTGCCTTGCTATGACAATAGGTATTCCAATAAGAAACAAAGGCATTTTCAACATTTAATAAACGAAAATATTACAAACTTTATGTGCTTATTATTAAATCATGAATTTATACAAACCAGTAGATCTAATCAAATAGTATGCAAAAAGAACAAGTCTCAAAAACACGTAAAACATGATCTAGATTTGCATAACAATGCGTTTAGACCCTTTCATAACCACAATTTTGTTTACACACATGGGAACACTAACCATTAGAGTTTCTTCGTCCTCATTTATGCATGTTGCTGAGGACATTGGCGTACAAGACTCCGTTTTAACAGCATTCTCTTCATGTATTACCGCACTACTTGTGGCACTAGCCAAACTACTCGGTGGTTTCCGGTCAAGATCGTTACTTAGCAAACTACCCGGTGGCTTAGAGTCGACGTGGTTTCTTGGCAAACTACACGGTGTTTTCGAGTCGAGGTGGTTACTTATGTCTTTAAGCATGTCAAAAGCCTCACGCTGGTAAGCATGCATAGCGTTGCTCCTGTGGTGGCTACGACTGCTCACTGCCTTGTCGTTAAACTTGTTGTTGTATAGCGTAGAACAGAGCGTAACTCGAGTAGAGTGGTTGGTTATTTTACGATTTGTGACGTCCAAGTTACACTCGGAAAACATGTTTTTCAGCATGTTTTTCATTGTTGCTTGTGGGATAGTCCCTGCACTGAATCTAGCGTTGTTGTTTTCATCAGTACCTGCTAAAGGCTTCCGATAGAAAGGGCCCTTGTGAGGGATGAGATTCAAGTATTTTTCAAAAATTCTGTAGACACTTCTTTCATTTTCAACTTGTTCGTAGTGAGTTATTGGCTCAACGTTGATTTTTCTGTGTTTCAAACCACCTTGCAAGTTCTTCCGAATTCTGGGAATAAATCGAACATACCTAGTCTTGTTCACCTGGTCGTACCCCAGTTCAAATTGGTCTGCATGGCAATCTATGTGCTCCTGGAATCCACGGCAGCCAAAGCACTTCCCATTGTAGAGAAACACAGCGTTACTTAATCCAGTAGACGTTTCAAGCGACAACACGCCAGATGCCCAGAGGGTTTCTTCATCTTCTCGCGTGATAGGATCCGAAGATGAACGCTGAGTGCCAATACCCATTGAGATCAGCTCTTTCATTCGCGCATCAAGCGTATTTCTGAACTGTGAAAAAGTTGGATCATCCGTCTTAAATAAATGAATGCTCTTAAACTTCGGATAGAACCTCAAATGTCTCTGTAAAGCGCTGCAAATGCGTTTCTCCGGGGTATGGTTTTTTGTCTTCACGCCTAATTTCCACAACAAACCGTTGTAACCAGTAATCCAGCATTTGAAGGTCCGTAATTTTGGCCACGTCTAGAGCAATGGGGAAACCGACCTCAAACGCGGTCTCCGGCTGTTGGTTGCGATGATTTGCCCAATCTCTCCAGACAGAGACGGCCCACGCGTTGTTGTCCCGGGTTTTCTTTGGAATAGCATTGACGTGCGAGTTTCGGAGCTGTTCGGCAGTAACTGGGGGGCCAAATCGATCGGATGACGATGGCTCTGAAAACATAAAGCGTAATTTCGTATATTAACTATATAGACACCAAACATGTTTTTATTTAATTCCATTATGATTATTAAGATTCTTAGCAAATACACAGGAAGATCATTTGAAACAGAATTTAGAAGTTTAACCAGTGTTACCCCCCTACACCGCCCGCCTAATAGTTTCTATTTATTTAATGAAATTATGTTTATTAAGAATCTTAGAAAATACACACGGAAATCATTTGAAAATTCTTAGAAAATGCACACAAAGATCATTTGAAACGGCATTTAGAAGTTTAACTTGTCTAGTGTTAGCCAATTCTCCTTTAATCTGAAATCTGTAATAATAAACCCCGGTTTGGTATTTTGGCTGGAAGCCAAAAATACTATTTGACGAGTTTGTTTGTTTGGGGTTTAACGCCCCATTTTCATCAGTATTTCAGTCATTTATAGGCGGGCAGTTCACCTAACCATCGTTCCTGGGTAGTACCAGTATTAAACACCAACCTCCGTAAGAAACTGCCTGCTTTATCACTTTACCCCATTGGGGTGCGAACCTACGTACCCCCCCCCCCCCCCCCCAGGTACCAGTATACCTGTGGCGTTCGGTAGACATTAGAAATATGAACATTCTTATATGATGTCATATGTGATGTATAAAGCATAAGGTTAGGCTAGCTGTTAGAGTTACAGGGATTGTAAAACCGTACCATCTACAAAATCCAGATATTTGCTTTATGGTCAGTTAATTTTAGATTTCTGAGAAATATAGTGCCTTTAATAAATCTACAAGCCAAAATTATCGTTTACCTTGTTCAGATTTTAACGAAGCCTGTGACGGTATATCCAAAACTTGTGTTAAACTGACACAATCACCTAGTTCAGTTTTCAACAAAGTCTGTGTCGGTATATCCAACATTTGTGTGACACTGACGTTTTCAATTTCATAATTTTCAGGAAAGTCCGAAAATAAATTTTCCACATCGAGACCATTCAACACGTCAAAATCTGCATCCATTATTGCACTACAAAAACGACGTTTCCTCCTTGATTGCAAAATTTTTAGCGCGAGTATTCAATGCGCTTGCGCAGATAAAGTAGACACCCCTTAGCATTGTGATCGATGTCGGCGTTTAATGCTGGCCTTTTGAACTGCCAGGATGTACAACTGGGGAGAGTTACTGATTGGCCGAAACATATTCTCGTATCCAGCGCGTGCGGATGTAAGGGGATGGCCGAAACGTAGATCAAACACTAAGCCGGTTAGAAGTTGCTTTTTAAATTCTTCATGAAAAAGAACAGCACGCTCGCAAGCTCGCTTTGCTGTCTTTTTCATGAAGAATTTAAAAAGCAACCTCTAACCTATACATAGAAACAACAATGATAAGCAAAATACAAACAGAGACATGAAAAAATATTAAATCAATATACATGTACATATATAATGCGATCGATAAAAGTTAAGAACATGATCAATCAAGTTTAACTTAAATCGTCAAAATAATCATAATCAAAATGTTTTACAGTCAATGTATTTGAGTTTTATTGATTATTATCAAAAAAAGGTGTGCGGTTTTTGGAAGTATGTATCATAGTTAGTTCTGTTATATTATGACGTTATGACGTCACTCGATAATTTTCAATATAATTCAAAGTCGCTTTTCATGTAAAAAATCAATATATGCATATCGGGAATCGCCACAATGGTATTTTCGCAACACATAAATCATAGCGAACAAAATTAAAACAAATATTTTAAATCCAAGGCTATCCTATGCGTCTTCTGTCCATATTCCAGCTAAATTATTATACTTTTACATACCTGCAACCGTCAGTTCGTTTATCTACAATTAATCTATCTTCGGCCACTTCCGTCAATTTGACTGGTTTGCAGAGTTCAGGTTGCACTACTTTATTTAAAAATAATTTAAAAATAAAATTATCACCTATAATTTATTTCAAAATAATTCATAAATAAAAGTGTCACCTATAAAATCACATATTCTTAAAAATTATAACATTTCCACACCTTTTAAAATAAACGACGGAAGACGCAGATCGTATCCATTTATATACAAGTGCGATTTAAAGAGATGCAAGTGCTGCAGTTTTTTTTTAATGTAGTTCAACCATTAAATCAACAGTTAATGGTAGAACTTTTTCAGTAAACATCGATTCAGACATTGACTGACAAATACAAATACATTTGTATAGCGCAAAAATTATTTATCAATATTCTATTGCGCTTCACAGAGTTCATTAGCTATTTACAAAGTCACACACAAAGCAGTCAAGCTATTTAGCTGTAAAACAGTTTAAATAAATAAGTTTTCAGTTCCTTTCTGAAAGTGATTTCATTTTTGATACATTTTAGGTCTTTTGGAAGGGCATTCCACCATTTTGGTCCTACTACAGCTATTGATCTGTCCGCAATTTTGGTTCTTGTTCTTGGAACAGTAAATTGAATGTCATCTGAAGATCTTAGTCTGTATTTTCCCTGATTACGATTGAATAAACACTTCAAATAGGAAGGGGCTGTTCCCTGCACAGTACGAAAAACAATAACAAGAATTTTGAACATAATTCTTGCCCTCACAGGTAGCCAATGAAGAGATTTAAGAATTTCAGTAGTAGGATGATCATATGGAGCACTGGTAACAACTCTTGCAGCTTGGTTCTGAACTGAAGTTTATTGACCAGATAGGCAGGGATATCTGTAAAAAGTCCATTGCAGAAGTCGATGTGTGAATGAATGAGCCCGTGTACCATTATTTCTGTTGATTTTTGAGATAGATGTTTGCGAATGTCTTTTAGATTTCTAAGCTGGGCATAAGCGATCTGACATTTCTTTCTGATATGAGTATCAAAATTTAGAGTGCTATCCATGTATACACCCAGATCTCTTACATGATCAACACACTTCACTTCACATCCTCCGACACTTATGCTTGAGATGTTAAGTTTTGCTAGCTGATACTTAGTTCCATACATGATAATCTCAGTTTTCGAGTTGTTCATTTTCAACTTAAACTTAGTCATCCACAATATGATATCATTCAAACAATCATTAAGCTGTTGTAGAACAAACGTCTCATTCTGTGTATTGCCAGCTTGAATTCTGAAAGCAATTTTATGGTCGTCTGCGTAACCATGAAGTTCAGCTGGGTATTTTTGCACAACCCTGTTCAGAGCAGCAATATACATTGTAAAAATAACTGGACCTGCACAGGAGCCTTGGGGGACGCCGAATTTTAGTGGTTCTGTGTTGGAAGATGCATTATCAACAATAACTTTCATTGTCCTTTCAGTCAAATAGGATTTTACCCAGTTCAACGGAGTATCTTTAATACCAAAGTCATCATTAAGAATTTGAAGTACACTTGGAATATCCACTGTATCAAAAGCGGCACTGAGATCAATCATAACAACGATTGTTACTTTATTGTTGTCAATAGCATCCAATAAATCGCTGTACATTTTTATCATCGCTGTCTCTACACCATGACCTTTTCGATACGCACTTTGATATGATGGAAGAAGGCTATTTATTTCAATATGCCGAGTAATTTGTTGTAAGGCAGATTTCTCAAGAATTTTTGATAAAAAGGTCAAGTTTGACACCGGCCGATAGTTCTGAAGTTCTAGGGGGAGACCTTTCTTCTTCAGTAAAGGTTTGATCACAGCATTTTTCCACTCTTTTGTAAACACCCCTGATGATAGTGATCTATTGATAATTTCTGTCAAAACTGGTATAAAATAATGAAGATTATCTTTCAGCTTTGGTGTCGGAATAACATCTAATACACATGTTGTTGATTTTGATCTTCGGATTAATTTGATGACGTCATCTTCTGAGAGTAATTTGAACTCAGTCAACTTTGCACTGATTGAAGGCACATTTGATGTTTCAGGCTCAATGTGCGATGAAACAATACTAATATTATCCAAGTCATTTCTCAACTTTGTAATTTTGTCAACAAAGAACTGCAAAAAGTCGTTGGCAAGAGATACACCATCAGTGTGCGGTGGATATGGATTGTCCTTTGTGCGACCGAGCAGACAGGAAGTTACCCCGTACAGTTTTTTCACATCACCCTCTGCCTTACTAATCTTTGACTGACAATACTTATTTCTCGATGTTGCTATTGTAGTAGTGTAACAGTTTTTAACCTTTTTGTATATATTTTCTGTCAATATTGATCTGTCTTTCAAGTAAATACTTTCTATTGATTTTTTAAATTGCTTGAGAGATTTCAAATATCCAGAATACCATGGCACATTTGGTCTACAGATAACAGTTTTCTCTTTAAGTGGAGCATGTTTGTTAATTACATTCGAGAGGCCGTCGGTAAAGTCTGCAACAAGATCATTTACATTTGTTGATTCATGAATTCGTAGATTTAGTTCAGAGATGTCTTTCTGAAAACTTTCCTTATGTACAGATTTCCAGTTTCTATTTTTGACAGTTTTGACAACTAATGGAGGGCGACACTGTTCTACATAGCAACTAACGAAGCAGTGGTCAGAAATATAATAGTCAGACAAGGGTTCAGTTACATTTGAAAATTTGTCTTTTTTCCTAGTTATGATTAGATCCAGAATATGCCCATTGATGTGTGTAGGATTCTTAACTCTCTGCACAAAGCCAAATGTGTGAAGACATTGCATAAATTGTTTGGTATAACAATCTGATTTATCGTCTAAGTGCAGGTTAAAGTCACCCATTAACACCATAGGTTCAGACCTCTCTGAAAGCTGCTCTAATAAGTCTGTGAATTCATTCATAAACATTGCCCGTGTAACACGGTGTCTTTCAGAATATGGTGGTCTATAGATACCAATAATTAAGAAGACAAAGTTTTTGCTATTAATTTTCCATTCCGCATGTTCAAAAGACTGGAAAATTTTACAAGGATTTCTGGAAACTTTTAGGTTGTTTCTATACAACAGAGCTATTCCGCCACCTTTTCGCTCAGGCCTAGGGACATCATCTAAACCAAATCCATCCTGTGTCAGTTCTCCCCGTACAACATCATCACCCTCAGTCTGAAGCCAAGTTTCAGTTATCACACAAAGGTCAATATTCTCCTCAATAACATGCTGTAATAGTTCAGAAGATTTTCCTCGAACAGATCTGGTGTTGACAGTTGAGAATTTAAGTCTACACTTCCTTTTTTCATTCATATAAATTGTTCTATCAAATTCAATCCGTTTTAAATTATTCCAGTGAATACCATCATTAGTATCCTTAATCCATGGCTTAAGGCGACCAGACCTTTTACCTCTGTATACAAGTATACCTAAACCTTTCAGTCTAGTTAAAACTTCTTTGTCCAATTTAATTGATTTTCTAGGTAGTGAGCTAAAACTCAGTAACTGATCAATACTATACTGTATAACTGTAAATGGCTTATCCATTGATGATAATCTGTCCACCAAAAAAGCTGACTTTAGTGGGATGGAATACCCTTCTTTGTCACATTGTAATTGTTTCAGATGCAGATTTCCAAGTAATTCAATCAAAATTCCAAAAGATAATGTCACCAGCATATTAAGCATATGTTCATACAACTTTATTCCAAAAATCCAGAGTTTGCATGTAGTAATTCCCTCAGAAAATGCATATTTATTCAGAGCTCAAAAGAATGCAGCCTACATTTGGCGCAATAATACATAATATCTAAAACGGACAATATTATTTATGTTTAACCTGAAATGCTTTAAATTGTGGGATTCAATATGTTGGACAAACTGGGGCCCTTTGAAAACACGTTTTAGTCAGCACTGTTCCAAAATAAGAAACAATCATAAAATCAATACATTTTTATATAAAACATTTCAAACGATCAGGCCACACGTTAAAACATGTTAATATTCAACCTGTTGAAAAAGTTATATTTGATAGCAGTGCTTCTAGAGCATTTAAAATTAGAGCAAGACTTATATCGGAGCAAAAATGGATACAAAAACTCCAAACACCCTATCCACTTGGATTAAATGATAATATTTATCAAGAAGGCAACATTTCAAATTATCCTGATTTTGACATTTTTATGCCCCCGAAGGGAGGCATATAGTAATCGCACCGTCTGTCCGTCCGTCCGTCCGTCCGTCCGTCCGGCAAAATGTTGTCCTCGCTTCTTCTCCAAAACAGCTTGAGGGATTTCATTGAAACTTCACAGGAGTGTTTGTCACCAAGCCTAGTTGTGCATATCGTCAGGAATTTCTGATTGGATTATTTTTTGCCGAGTTATGAGCTCTTTGTCATTTTTTGCTAACCCTAACCCTATTTCTTGTCCTCCCTTCTTCCCCAAAACCGCTTGAGGGATTTCATTGAAACTTCACAGGAGTGTTTGTCACCAAGCCTAGTTGTGCATATCATCAGGAGTTTCCACTCAGATTATTTTTGGCCGAGTTATGAGCCCTTAGTCATTTTGAAACTATAAAGGTACATTAATGAGCCCAAATGGCATCATTCTGAATTCCTAACCCTAAACCCTAACGTAAACTGAAACCGCTTGAGGGATTTCATTGAAACTTCACAGGAGTGTTTGTCACCAAGACTTGTTGTGTATATCCAAAGGAAATTTCTGATCGGATTTTTTTTGGCTGAGTTATGGGCCTTTTTACCTAACCCTAACCCTAAGGTAAATTTTGTCAACGCAATAGTAGAGGTTACATTTTTTGTCTGATTGTCATGAAATTTGGTCAGGATGTTTGTCCCAATGATTTCTCGGACGAGTTCCAATATGGGTCATCTGGGTCCAAAAACTAGGTCACTTTTACTAAAAATAGAATTTTCTTGTTAACACTCTAGCGGTCACATTTTTGTTTCCATTGTCATTAAACTTAGTCAGAATGTTTGTCCCAATTATTTCTAGGCCGAGTTTGAATATGAATCATCTTGGTCCAAAAACTAGGTCACTGTAACTAAAAATAGAATTTTCTTGTTAACACTCTAGCGGTCACAGTTTTATTCTGATTGTCATGACACTTGGTCAGCATGTTTGTCCCGATGATTTCTCGGACGAGTTTGAATATGGGTCATCTGGGTTCAAAAACTAGGTCACTGTTACTAAAAATACAATTTTCTTGTTAACACTCTAGAGGTCACATTTCTGCTCTGATTGTCATAAAACTTGGTCAGGATGTTTGTCCCAATGATTTCTCAGACAAGTTCGAATACGGGTCATCTGGGTCCAAAAACTAGGTCACTGTTACTAAAAATAGAATTTTCTTGTTTACACTATTAGTGGTCACATTTTTACTCTGATTATCAGATTGTAAAAAAACTTGGTCAGAACATATGTCCCAGTTATTAATTGGACGAGTTTGAGTATGGGTCACATGGGGTCAAAAACTAGGTCACTGTTACTATAAATAGAAAAATCTTGTCCAGGCTGTAAATTTGTTATTTCTCATTGGATTTTAAAATAGCTTGTCTCAAATGTTTACCATGACAAGGTGTACTTTTGCGTACAAAACCCATGCCTGTTGGTCCAAGGTCAAGGTCACTGCAACTAAAAATAACATTTTCTTGTCTGGGCTGTTAATTCCTAATGAATGTAGTGATTTCAAAATAACTTTACATAAATGTTCACCATGACAAAAAAATGAAATATGCATATCAGGAATGGCCACATCCAGCATACACAGCCTCCCCACACAGCCAAAAAGTAGAGAGGAAAAGAGAGCATGGTATTATAATAATTAGTTTCAAAATGGACGCCACAAACAAATAACAAAAGTGAGAACCAGAGGGGTTACCGCCTTGGAACGGTCAGTGGCAAAACAAAATGCCACTGGGGGTTTAAACCAGGTTCTAGGGTGCACCAACCTCACACTTGCCCCAACAGGTTCTCGTATTACAAAACAAGTACAAATTGTCTTGGTGAAATAACTCCAACCCATCCATCAGCTCAACAATGTTGCATGCAAAAGCATACAAACATAAAAACATAAGAATTTAATAGCATTGCAAAGCCAAAAGAAGGGATGTGTTGCTTACAATACCCATGCAGGTAGGTCAAAGGTCAAGGTCACTGTTACGAAAAATAGCATTTTCTTTTCCAAGCTGTAGATTTGTTGTTTCTTTTTGGATTTTAAAATAACTTGGTGTAAATGTTCACCATATCGAGACGTTGGGTCTTTTACAACAGAACTTTGTTGTACTCAGGTGAGTGATAAAGGGCCATCATGGCCCTCTTGTTTATATTACCCACATCATATGTAGTAAGGTCCATAACTCTAATAATCATTTTTCAGGATAATTTCCCCAAATATCTTCAAATTTTCTAAAAAAATGTAATATTTAACTTTATTTAACTATATACTTACTACAGACTTGAAACATATGATCCTTTCATCTTTCACTTAATATGCATGCAGTATGTTTTGTCTTCCACAAGCATATTTTTCATTACATATGTTTATTTATTACATATGTATACCTATTCGATTTCAAAGCTGCATTTCGGGGGCATATGTCAATTTCAAGTGACAGCTTTTGTTGATTTGCTAGAATTACGAAAACGAAAATCGAGGTGACACGGGATAAGGACTAATGGTAACATCAAAAGAAAATCACGTGTTCATTGTTCTATTCTTGACCTTCAAAATATTTTAAAACATTCTGGTAGACATGCTATGCTTTCGCGTATAGCTTCTCTTTCTATTAAAAGTTTACAAAAAGTGGATAAGAAAGCCGATGATATTGTTATTAGAATTCAGCCACTTTATGAAGTTGCAAGCCTTACTCAGTGTTACACTCGGCATGTTCTAAGACCACACATTGACTTGGAATCTGATCACCAAAGACATTTCCTTAAAATTTCATTTTTAAATAAAGGCATAGATTTTATTGACCTTCCAAGTATATTTAAAGATAAAACTGTTGAATTATTTCAAGAATACTGAAACACCCATCGTTTGTTATAAATAAAACAAGCCTATTAGAAACACAATTTTCAATTACAACAAAATTACCTCGGATTTACAGATTGTTGAAAACACACCATTATCTCGAGACTGTTCTAATTCAAAATTTTGCTATCAACCTGCCGGTCATATCGTTACAGAGGATCTAAATGTTATCAAAGACTTTAGAATCGGCAATTTAATTTCAAAAGGTCCAAAATACAGAATTCCATCGGACATCGACTTTAATACCTGCAGTGTGGAAATTGCAGAGTCTTTAAACTCTTTTTGCAATAAATGGTGTAAACTAGAACATGCTGAGCCTTATGCTCTTTCAAACTGGAAAAAACAAATATTCAAAATAATTGACACTCGTATATCCTTCTATAAAAGAAACATAGCTTTACTACCATCTTGACCTCGTTGTAACTTTCGTCATTTGAAAAAGGGTATTCAAGATTTTCACAACAAAGTTGTTTAAACACCTGCTGATATTAGATAAGGCTTCAAATAATGTTATTATAGTGTGACGTATACACTATATAAATGTTCAAACTGAAGAGCTTAATAGCACTAATGCTTATACACTGACTTTTTCATCTGAGAGTGATATTGTTACTGCACACACTCTACAAATTACACAATTTAGAATCAGCGTTGAGCCGAAACAAGACAAAGTACCTACTATGTATTGGTTGCTTAAAATGCACAAAACACCGTACAAAGCAAGATTAATCGCTAACTATAGTTCTTGTACAACAACAAAGTTAACCGTGCTCTTAACATCTTGTCTTACAGCTATAAAAGAACATGTAATTAGTTATTGCGAAAAAGTTTTTGAAACTACTTGCAAAAATTTATTTTGGTCTATAAAAAATTCAAATGACGTTTTGAAGAAACTTAAATCAAATAATTTTCAGGCGTTCTGTTTGTCTACATATGATTTTTCTACCTTGTATACTTCTCTCCCTCATAATTTATTAAGAGACAAGCTAACCAGACTCATTGAAAAAACTTTTGCTAGAGAAAATAAAACATTTATTGCTTGTAATGAACATAGGGCATTCTTCACAGATGGTTCTTATGATAATTATACTTCATGGACCTGTCAAGACCTTATCCAGGCGCTCACATTTTTATTGGATAATATTTATTTGAGATTTGGTACCTCTATTTATAAACAAGTAATAGGCATTCCAATGGTTACTAATTGGGCACCCGTTGTTGCTGATCTGTTTTTATACTGTTATGAAAAAGATTTTTTGTTATCTCTTTCTACCGAACATCAAGATGATATTATTACAGCTTTTAACAACACCTCGAGGTACCTTGATGATTTATTTAATATAGATAATAACAATTTTCTATCGCTGGTCAATAAGATTTATCCTAAAGAACTACAGCTTAATAAAGCGAACACTTCAGAAAAGCAAGCAAACTTCCTTGATTTAAATCTATCCATTAAAAATGGTTACGTCACTACTAAAATTTATGATAAAAGAGATGATTTTTAATTTTTATATAGTAAATTTTCCGTTTCTAGACAGCGATGTTCCTCGTGCAACTTCTTACGGGGTTTATATCTCACAGCTTGTTCGCTTATTAAGAGCTTGCAACGATGTGAGTGATTTCAATGAACGTAATCTTTGCATTACAAAAAAACTTTTAAAACAAGGTTATCGGTATCACAAATTAAGGAAAACCTTTTGCAAGTTTTATCGCCGATATCCGGATCTAATTCGTAAGTACAGGTGCAGTTTAAAATCACTATTGCAACAAGGAATTTCACAGCCAGTTTTTTATGGAGATTTAATTTATAAACTTAAGATAAAAGGCGATGTTAATTTATACCGGTTATTCGTAAAAACCATCTGTAAATTTAAAAAGAAAGGTTTCCAACATGATATTTTACAGCGCTCTGAATGCCTGGTGATTAACCCATCTACAGTTGATCATTATGCTTTCCTCTTTGGTTGCACGACGGAAGCAGGGGTTTAAGAGTTTATGAAGGTTTATGGGGAAATCTTTTCTTAAAAGAACCTAGAAGCTCGATTTGTTTGTTTTATCTCTGTCATCGTGACCTTCCTGATTTTACTCCAGGTGCTCTGGTATTGGTAAGATCATTGAGTACCCGCCCTTTGGCTTTGCAATGCTATATAATTCTTATGTTTGTATGCTTTTGCATGTGTTATGAACGTAACGTCTTTATGCCGTTTGGCGTACTTTGATGTGACGTCACTTATGTTAACGTTATATATACAAGATCAGTGGAAGATTAAAGGTCGAACCTGGAAGCTGTTATTGTTTCTTAATTAACACAACAGAGTACATCCACCATACAGCATGCAACATTGTTGAGCTGATGGGTGGGTTGGAGTTATTTCACTAAGACAATTTGTACTTGTTTTGTGATACGAGAACCTGTTGGGGCAAGTGTGAGGTTGGTGCACCCTAGAACCTGGTTTAAACCCCCAGTGGCATTTTGTTTTGCCACTGACCGTTCCAAGGCGGTTACCCCTCTGGTTCTCACTTTCGTTATTTGTTTGTGGCGTCCATTTTGAAACTGATTATTGTATTACCATGCTCTCTTTTCCTCTCTACTTTTTGGCTGTATGGGGAAGCTGTGTATGCTGGATGTGACCATTCCTGATATGCATATTTCATTTTTTTCATATAAAAATATATCAAATGGGATAATAATACTTATCCAAGGTTAATGTACGATAATCAAAATTTGAAAAAAAGAACTGGAAATTATGTCATAAACTGATTAGAGATTTTGTTTAATAAAAGCAAAGACAATTTTTACACTAAGTCTTTCTCAGATGTCTAGTGTGAAGAAAGTTTACGTGTGCAAATTATGTGACAGGGAGTATTCGTCAAGATCTCGTCTGAACGTCCACACTAAAAGGATTCATAATGAATCGGGTATGGCAAAGGAGGTTTATTCTTGTGCTATTCGTGCCAAAGAATTGTTTCCGCCGGTCAACCGAAAGAGGCACATGAAGCAACTCCATATGGAGAAAGAATTCAAGTGCGATATATGTGACGCTGCCTTTGCCTTACGATGGGAGCTTAAACGGCATTATGACTAAGTTCATAAAGAACCTACAGTGACAGGCGCAACCCCTCCTTGTTTTTGTCTGCAAAAAAGCAAAATATAGTTAATATAATGGATGATGAACTAATTGGTGGATAGTTAACAACCGATCATATTAGGGAAAATGGAAACAAATAAGGGATGGTTTAAGTGTGTAGATACTTCCGCTCCTTAGCATTCGCCCACCTGTGTCGATGTTTGTTACTTTAAGGTGTATTTTATATGTCATATACATATTGAATGCAAATAAAGACACGTTTTAGAAAAAAAACATACACTTAAACACACTGTGTGCACATGGCGAATTGTGTTTCTAGTACATACTGCTCACATTATGTAAAAGGTAAGTAAACAAGTCAGTATTATTATCTTTTAATTTGTCGATCTTTGCGATTTTGTATAAAAATAATGCTGTGAAAGAACCAGTATAAGTGCATTAAACGTATGATCCCAGTCAATCAGTGTTCTTATGCACAACCGTCATACCATTAGCGCAACCGATACCGTAAAATTTTGGCCAGCATTTTCCTTTAAAAAGCATACAAATTTACGCCAGTAACAGGAAATACAAAACGGAACAAATACTTTGTTGTAGTGATATTTCTCGAAAATCGAAAACAGCTTCACCTCACATTAAATGTTGCTCATTTCTGAGGCGGAATGATCGTCATAACTCAACCATGTTTGCGTATTTTGATCTCATATTATACGAGCGTGCTGATAAATCCAACACGCATCGAATCACGTTCTCCGTGTTTCAAAGAAATAATATTTTTTATAAAAAACGAGTCAAAGCTGATCGTCTGCCTTTCTGGATCAAAATAAACATCTGCAGTACCTAGAAGCTTGCAGAACACTTTTCTCGCTTCACCAGCGGTAACGGTTGTGCGCGATTCCCCCCGCCCCCTCCCCGCGCTATTAGCCGTTTTTATACATCATTCTTTCATTTCTTTCTCTCAAACGCAATATAGCTCACAACCGATTACATGTTACTTAAAAACTACGGTATAGCGCTTATTTTACTGACTCGCTTATTAAATCCATAACATATCCACTAATACATTAACAACCACAACCGATTATGAATATCTTCACAATTATTAGTAAATAAACACATTTATTTTAACTAGATGGGTGTTCAGTTGAACACTTGTGTCGCCCTCTGGTGCTGTCAGGATAAAAATGCAAGTATAAAAAGGGGCATAACTCCATCAAATGTGACCTTGACCTTAAGAAGATAGTATCATCACAAGCATATTGTCATAGGGAATATAATGTGAAAGTTTGATGAAGAAATATTAATAAATGGCAAAGTTATAGAAAACGTTAAGTTTTCATATAAAGGGGAATAACTCCATCAAGTGTGATCTTGACTTACAAAGTGTGGTATTATCAGGAGTGTGTTGTCATTAGGAATATAATTTGAAAATTTGATGTTAAGATATTAAGAAATGACAAAGTTATAGCCAACGTTAATTTTTCGTGTAAAAATCCAAGTAAAAAAAGGGACATATCTCCATCAAATGTGACATTGACCTTGAGAATTTGGCATCATCTCGAGCGTGTTGTCATAAGCAATATAATTTGCAAGTTTAATAAAGAAATATTAAGAAATGGCAAAGTTATAGCCAACGTTAAGTTTTCGTGACAGACGGACGGACGGATAAAGCATTCCCTATGTAACGCCATTACTCCGAAAGGGCGACACGATAAATGGAGATCACAAAATTTGACTTTTTAACTTGAGATTTATTATGTGAGCGGGATCAAACATAATGTATTGTTCCAGTATAATTACGAATATGTTGAATGGATATATGTGGCCACTAGACAAAAATGGTTCGCTAAGTTCCCTCCTAGTGAGGCTATAGCTGAACAAAGAAATTCCATCGGCCTGGAGGCCGATCCCGGTTGTTAAACTGCATTTGGTATGCCGTCATGAATAATGTCCTAAACTGGCTGCCATAATATAATTTCTGCATTTTTCGGACATCGTGTCTCCTTGCACGTTAAATGCCAATTTCCATATACAGCACAGTCATGCTACACGCTACTCCTGCAACATGCAATTCCTGCAATACGCAATTCCTGCAACATGCAATTCCTGCAATACGCAATTCCTGCAACACGCAATTCCTGCAATACCTGCAACATGCAACTCCTGCAACACTACCATGCCAGTTTCATGTTATTCGGGCTTTATAGCATTCCAAGCAATACGCAACACAAGCAATACGCAACACCAGCAATAAGCAAATCCAAGCAATACTCCACGCATCAATAAGCAATTCCAAAATGCCAGCCAAAAATTTAGGGGATACACGGGAGACGCCAAGTCCCTGGACTTTGCGAGCGTGACCCTGGCCCCTAAATTATTTTTAAATTTTGAATTTTGAAAGCAGCCATTTTATTGAACCATCAGAATATCATAACGATTCTATTTAACAAAGTATTTGCAAAGACACAACTTATGGTTTGCCTCTCTTCACTCTAGTTTTCCCGAAGGAATTTCGTAGTGAGAGGGTTACAATCTATGGGATCGACCTACCATACCGCTAGAATTTCCGCAGTAAATTCGTAGGATTTATCCCCTTAAATTCTAAGGACTGTATAGCTAGGGTATTAACATTAGATACTGAGAATGCATTCTCGGACATTGTCTAAAAACATTTCCAACCCAATATCGGACAGATGAACCCCGTCCGACCTATAAAAACCTGCTGTCCTAAAATCAATTTCCGCCTTTAAACATCTGCCTCTGTTATTGCTCATTACCGACATTTTTCCAAAGCCATTTACTCTCCTACGTTTCATTTCCATTACTTGGTTGATTTTGTCGCCCCTACCCCGCCATACTCTACGCTGAAGAATATCGCACCAAACTATAATTGTCTCACTACATACAGAATAAAGGAAGTTGATTTCCCTGTTAATCGTGCGTTTAAGTTTAAACAAACTCGCTGTTTCAAAGTCATTGCCCCTATGATGTATAACAATAATCCTAGGTTGTTTAGAAGTAAACAACGACTCCCTTTGAACAACATGGTGAAAATCACCCCACCACATTCCTCGAATACCTTTCCATCCGGTTGATACATTGCCGGGTAGTTTAAGACTTGCCATGTCTCTAACCTCAGCACGCTTTCCCGCCCAGTACAGAATGGAGTCCCCCAACATCCAAATATCTAGAATATAAATAAAAATATACTTCAAAACTAACCGTACAATTTGCAAATCTATTTACGTATGTACAACTGACACGCATCTGATTTCCATCTACCCAACTTTTGAATCACTTCAATGCTAACACCATCAGCTGCCAACTGCGTTGCTCGTCCGATTCTAAAACTGTGGGAACGATACGACCAAGAGGCTAAATTTGCTCGTTGGACTGATTTTGCTAAAATACCTATAAACTGTGTTCTCTTCAAAGGGGTGCCGTCTGCATGTATAAACAAATAAGAAGGTCCATTCGGACGAATTTTGCAGTACTGGTATAGGCAACAGACCGGGCACCACGTAACCTTAGCAGCCGATAAATTGTCGTTTAACAAAATATCAGTGATTTTGAGTGGGCGTTAGTGTTGCATCTCTGTTGTATAAACAAGCTCACCGACCCGAAACAAACCAAAGTAAGCAAGAATAAAGGCTGTTTTAAACAAACAAACCTCGTAACTGTCTCGGCATATATATATGGGAGTTGTTTGCAAATAACCAACAACTTATCATAAAGAAAAGGTGTTCTTTGATCAACCGACTTCTTTAATTTAGAGCAACCATCCAATAATTTCTTTACTACAAATATTTGTTTTGGATCATACCAGTTCCGAATTTTGTGATGATAAGCCAAACCACTAGTGTATGTATGTATCGTGGTGGCCGAATAACCTCTTCAAAACAATATACAATGAATAGCAATATATGTTGTAGTGGGGCGGGCCAAACGTCCGGCATTTTGTAGTGTAATCTGAAACTACAAAATGCCGACAACGCTTGCTGATAAGTCGACGTTGTGTTGTTAGCTTGACTTCCAGCTAACAGTTTTGGTATTCCGCTTTGAAGGCATTCCAAAAATGGGGCGGTACTGGATCTGGCTGCATCTCGGCGTCGGGGGCCAACTCTCGGAACCTTCGAAACTGAAACCGGGACAAGGAATCGCAGATAGCATTACAAACCCCGGGCACATGAGCTGCTTACAAGACCATATTATATTTCAAACATAGAACAGTTAGCATACGAACCAAAACCATCACTTTGTCTGACCTTGACGTCATTGAATTAATGATGTGAACAACAGCTTGACTATCACAATTTAAAATAATTTTCTTGTTTAGTAACAATGAGCCCCAAATATCGATCGCCACCACAATGGGAAACAACTCTAGCACGGTTATATCGACCGAAACGTCACTGGCTAGCCATTCTTGTGGCAAAGCCGCTGCGCATCATCTGCCACGAAAATAGCAAAAAAACCCAAGGGCACCTGCTGCATCAGTATATAACTCACAGTCAGCATTTGAAACCCCAACCCTATCATGAAACAACGTCACACCGTTATAATTACTGAAAAAATCTAACCACATATTAAGATCCGCTTTGATTGCTTTTGTCAAGTGGTGGTACGGTTTTGTTAGTCCGCAAGTCGAATTTATCAAACGCCTGCAAAACGGCCGGCCTTGATAAATGACCCTACAGGCAAAATTTAGCACACCGATCAGACTCTGCATGACCTTTAGCGTAACCTTTTCCTTTTCGAGTACATGTTCTATTCTACAAACAATGTCAAGGATTTTGTCACGAGGCATCCGAACTTCCATCTTTTGGAATCAAGCTCTAAACCAAGAAAGCACAAGACTGTCCTTGGGCCTTCAGTTTTGTCATCTGCTATTGGAATGTTTAGCAAATTTAATACTTCTTGCAGGATACGTTTAACCTGTAAGCAAGAGTCAAGGGTTCGATAACCGCCTAGATAATCATCCAAATAATGCAATATTTGACCAGAAGTCATTCTGCGTTTGACGCAGAATTCAATAAAACAAGCAAATTTTTCAAATGTACTGCAACTTATAGAGCAGCCAAAAGACATACACTTGTCAACATAGTGTTTTCCGTCAAATTTAATTCCGAGTTGATCGAAATCTATTGGATGTACTGGAAGTAATGCATTCTTATGTCTGTTTTGAACAGGAAGCAACCTCTACCTAGGTCGTGGATCATATGCACTGCATCGTCGAATTTTGTGTATTGAACTGAACATAGTTTCGGATCTATATAATCATTAACCGATTGACCCTCCGGATATGACAAATGGTGTATCAGTCTAAACTCGCCAACTGTTTTATTTAATATGGGAGTTACTTTAATTCTAATATTGCATTAATTGTTTTGCAAATAAAATTCAAAATCACAATTACTATTCTATGAATGATCTTATAAAATATATGCTTCATAGATTAAAACTTAAATAATCATTACCATGATTATTATACCTGTCGATAAGCTCTTGATTGTTAAATACTTCTAAAGGATTGGGTCTTTTACCATTGTCAGCAATAGTATTGTAGTGATGACTTGCCAAGCCGATTATGACAAATAGGTACAATTGTAATCGTATACTGTAACAACAATATTGATCATAATAAAATAATTAAGAAAAGTAAATTGTATGTTAGGTAATCAATTATTTACCAAGCAATAAACATTAAGTTTACTTACATGAGAATTGAAAGTGGTGACTGAAAACCAAAAGGTTATGCAGTTTGTTGTCACAACAACATTACAAACACCTTTTTAATGTTGCTTTAATTAAACAAAAAGCAATCAATAAGGGGTGTGTGCATATGTTATTTTATTCAAAATTCATTTAACAGCACTTGACAAGTCAATTATAAGTATTGCACAATGTATCCGAATATGAATTATCCGAAAAGCAATGTTGACACTTCCCACTCTTGTATCCAATTCCTTGGACAGACTCCATTTGATGCATTAGTCAGTTGCCCCTTAAGATAATAATTGTTCCAAAAGTATAAATATTCACATGAAAACGAATTATAATGTCCTTTTCCACAAATTAATTAAAATAAAAATAGAACGAATGAACATTCGGCATTTTGACCTTGACATGCGGTATCTGATAAAATCTAGATAAAGGTTGAGTACTTACTTGTATTCGTAGTGTATAGAGATTTATTATCTGTTTCTTTACCACGATATCGACCACAGGTGAACGCACAGAGTAAGTAAAATCGACACTTGCAATTAAAATGGTATTAAAAGAACGCACGCTGAGGGAAATCTCAATTATTGAGACTGCCTTTAGCTCCCTCAATATTTTAAGGAGATAATCATTCATTTGAGGAATATCTTAAGGTTGAGAGTCTTCATGAATTGCACTTGTGAATACCGGCCCTGGTGATTAACCCATCTACAGTTGATCATAATGCTAACGTCTTTGGTTGCACGACAGTGGCAGGGGTTAAAGAGTTTATGAAGGCTTATGGGGAAATCTTGAAGCTCGATTCGTTTCTTTTATCCCTGTCATCGTGTTCTTGCTGATTTTACTCCAGGAGCTCTGGCCCCGAGATCATAAAACTTTTTTTGAGTCTGACTCAAATCTCAACTCAAATCTCCAATCTCAGTCTCACTAGAGTGTGACTCGAATCTCCAACTCAAAACTTATTTAACTCAATCTCCAAATGTAGTTCGTGTTCACTAATGTTTTTGAGATTAGTCTCCACTGTCTGAGATTGACTCTTTTATCGGAGGTAATTTTGGAGCTACTAACCGAAACCGGAAATCGCCGAAATCGAAACCGGAAATCTTTGCTTCGTCTGTGTTTCCTTTCCCTTTCGCAATGAGGAAAGTTTTGTGGACGAATCAAGAAGAAATGCTTCTTGTCGTTATGGTTCTGTCACAAGAAGACTTTCTGTTCGGGCCATTAAGCGGTTGTAATTTAAAGATAAATGCGACAAAAGAGAGGAAGATTGGCAAAATATTTGTCAAGTCCTCATCTCGTAAGTATTTATGGACGGACTTTAATCTGTGTTGATCGATGATAACATTATAGTTTGCTACACTTAATAATACCCCCGCAATCAAAGGATCAACAACAAATAACAACAAGCTGACTTGTCCAAAACACACGCCGAACCTCAATTCCGTTAGCACCTAAATTTAAAAAAGCACCGTCCGTAATTTTCATGACGTGCAGAAACTGATTTAATGAATTGTCTAAAACAAAAACGAAGATGCATTTGTTCACAAACCTTATCTACATTTATAAGAAATGAATCATTATATACTGAGGTAGCGGGGTATTGATGTTTGGCTTCTGGTACATTTAAACATATGGACATATTTCCGTTATATAAATACACTGACCAACCAGAATTGTACAAACTTGGAATTTCCAATAATACATAACCTGCGACCTTGGCAAATGCGGCTTTCGTAGAAACTGCCTGGTTACCAGTAGGGAATTGAATAAACCTCCTGGCAAGCGATGCTACAGCTGTCGTAACGCATCGAATACAGCGTCCAGCGATAGATCGGGAAATATTCAATGTATCACCAACTAGTATGTGGAAAGCTCCAGCCGCCAAAAAGCGAAATGTAACCAACAATTGCAAAAGAGGTGGTATGGGCGAATTTCTCCTTGTGGATGCACTCAAATCGGGCAGAATATCCATTATAAAATATATCGTGTCGGTTAAAAATCTTCTGTAAATCTCAACCTCTGGTAGATTCTCTAACGGAATAGAGCGATCTCTAAATAACCGTGGGCGCGAAATAACCTGCATTCTTCTCTGGTGTCTATTGCCACGAATATGGGCAGCCATATTGAGAATGGAGATTGAGTTTTGAGATAGGTTCGGACCAATCTCAAGTTTCAGACAGTTTTGGAGATTGGAGTCAGTCTCCAAAGTTTCATGATCTCCATTTTAGGGTTTGAGATTGAGTACCTACCCTTTGGCTCTGCAATGCTATTATCTTCTTATGTTTTATATGTTTGTGTTCTTTTGCATGAAACATTGTTGAGCCGATTGGTGGGTTGAAGTTATTTCACCAAGACAACTTGTACTTGTTTTGTGGTACGAGAACCTGTTTGGGCAAGTGTGGGGTTGGTGGAATCTAACATGGTTTAAACCCCTTGTGGCAATTTGTTTTGCCATTAACAGTTCCAAGGCGGTATTCCCAAAGGTTCTCTTATTCGTTTATTGTTTGTGGCGTCCTATTTGAATTGACATACTTAAAAAACATGCTCTCTCTCTCCCTCTCATCTTTTTTCGCTGCGTGGGGAGGTATGTTTTGTGAATGTGGCGATTCCTGATAGGCATATTTTACTTTTTTTTTAAATGTATCATTGATTATTTTTGTGGGACTAGTAAGAGTCAATTCGTTATTTGTAATTATTAATAGTTAGGATAGGAAAGGTAGGAGGTTCAAATTGATTCAACCCAGAGTAGCTAATATATTGCAGTTTTGCCGTTTACAGCTCACACTGCCAACACCAGCATTTTGTTGAATATTCTTAAAATAATTTTAATAAATTTATTGCAAAAAACATACAAGTATTAATTTATTTAAATGTACCTTTGATAAACATCATTTAACACATCAAGTAATGGCGCAACAAACGTACAACTGTAGAATGAAACAACCTTTTCCTTAAAATATTCACCACGAGATATTGATATTACAAATCATTAAATGAATATTCAGATTTATTTTTTTTTACATTTTTTATGTTTATAAGAACTCGTTTGTTTATATGCAATGTGGTTTACAAGTTCTTACTTCTAGGACTCTTTTCACAGAATCATATGAACAGGGGTTCTCCGTTCATGGTTCTCCTATAGATATAGTTGGACTTGAATCCGGATGTTTACTTGGCACCCACGTGTATGAGTCATTACCGTCCTTTGTATAGTCCTGCTGTTTCCTGATATCCAAAACCATGTCTGTTTCACATGTATATAATAAGAAAACTGAAAGAAACAAATTATATGGTTAACCTTTTACTTCAGTGAATGAGGAAGTTTTCGCATGGATTATCAGCTTACATGGATATCAGTCTGCACGTTGATGCCTTTTCATAAGCATGTACTCTGTTCGCATTAGATTTGTTACTGGGAACTCGTATGTCGCGCGGGTTTTATTTTCGCGTATTTTGCACCAGGAGAAGGCGCATATGAAACCCAAGATTGGTAATACGGCACATATGTGGGTCTTGATCAACAGTGAGGTGAATATGAAGTGCAAAGAATGTTGACTGACTTGAATGTTTAGTGTAAAAATATATACAAAAGACATTTTGCGCTTGGTTCAAATTTCGTTTTGAATAGAAAACAATGTGTGCTGATGAAAATTTGACATAAAAGTGTAACTGTATGACGAATGTAATAAACTGTAAACTGTTGTATCAGTATTGTTCCATTAAATATAAAGCTCATCTGAATAAACTGTTTACTTTAAATTGTAACAATTTTAATTAGTTTCGGTACTTTACCTGATAAATTATCATCTACGAAGTCAATAAAAAAAAACAATTCCGACCCCCCTCTCTCTTTCATTACTTTTTCAAAGCGGGTTGGGATGTATTGCTGTTGTATAGCTGAATGTTGTTCACCTCTTTAATACGGTTGATTATTTGGTTCACACATATCTTGTCTGAGGAGTGAAGCCAGTTTCGATGACTTAGTCTTCATTCAGTTGTTATTGATATTCTAGGTTTCGGGTAATGTTAATTCTTGTTGTTATAACACTAAATAACGTTTTGTGTCCGTATGTAATTATTATTTTTGTCGGAATGTTGTGCATTTCATTTTTTTCAAGATGTTTAACGATTTCGCTAAGCTACATACCTACAGCTTTACCCGTCATAAGATATTAACTTTTATGCAAATGGCAAAGAGCTACATGTTCAGTTTTCTAGCTTTTTATGTGGAATCAACAGTTTCTGTGATGCATACCATTTTCTGCTTCAAGTTTTTAGGATTGTCGGAGTCTGAAGCTTCTGTAAGAAAAGTAAGTAATATAACGTCACTTTTTAACAATTCTTGCTTTTAAATCAGCGAGAAATTTCAGAATGTGTGCCTTCTAGCCGAATACAGTCATTATTAAAGCCACAATAAACTTGCCAAAACGTTTTTTTTTTCATTGTGAAAATTAATTAACCACGTTGACCCTTTTCAAAAGAAAGTATAAATGACCAACTATTTATGTAATCAAATAATCCCCAATCATTGAGACCCGGTCCGAATAGTATTTTTGTAGCCCACAAAATTACTAACCAATGTTTACAATCACTCGGCGAAAAGTTATCAGTTTTTTCCGTAAGTGGGCCGTAAGAACGAAATGACGTCATTCGGTATAATTATCGACCTTCGCCTGTCGAGAGTTGCCGAAAATCAGCTCGGAAAGATTCGCTGTTTGTTTTGTAAACAAAATAAATGATACGAAAAATGCCCAAAACATGCTGTAAATCAATAAGATAATACCCTTTTCTTATTGTAAGGTTTATTTTTTGTGTTATTATTCATACAGGTGAAATCTAAAATGTTTTGTTTAATACAAAATATGCTGTTTGGCAAGTTTATTGTGGCTTTAACATTACCAGCAATTCATTTAGCAATTGACTGCAATTTATTTCATTGCAGATCGATCAAGCTTTTTCAACGAAATCGGCAAAATAACATCACAGTTTTTTAAGATTTCAGGTGTTATTTTTTCTAAATTTCAAACAAATTTTCAAAATGTTCATTAAATTTTTTGCATTTTTTATCGGACTTTCTTCTTGTCAAACATTTAAGAGTTGATAATGTCTCGGCCGTTTTGAAACTGGGTCAACTGGAGTGAAAACCAGGTCAGTTGGCAAAACCTAGTGTCTTTATTTTCATGCGGTAAGTTTTTTTTATCCAATTACAAAAATTCTATATATTCACAACCGGCTAAATGCGACGAATATATACCATTTTCTATTTTTAGATATAAAAATAAGATAAATTGGTTAACAGTAAAAGTCATAAGTTTCAAACATGTCTTGACCCTGTAGCAAACTGAGACAACCTTAATTGAAAAAAAGGTCGCTAGTCAAAGTAAATGAAATTACTTATAGAAACATTTTCAGGCAATTTAGCGTCGATTTATTATTTGTAATATTTTCAAAGGGTAAGGTGGGAAGTGAAGCGCTTTCAATGGATACAACCCTCAGTGGCTAATACACTACAATATGTAGTTTTGTCAATGACCGTTCCAGTACTATCTAAATTTAATTTGTTGTGTCCATATGTCGTTTTTTCGTCTAACGCTAGGTCAAAAGGCCAAATTGGAGAAATATCTTGTTAAAACATTAAGAAGCCAAACAACTATCGTACTAGTCACAATTGTTCCGAGTTCGCCCCTTTTTAAAACTAGGTCAACCTGGTTGAAAAACAAGGTCACTAGCGAGTATTTCGAGATCTGTAATAAGGTCGCTTGGGCAGGACCAATGCACGTTCAATGACACCATTGCTTCGTTGTTTGTGGTAGGAATGTGCATATTAATGACTAAAGATATATAAATCAAAAACGTTCATTTTCTATCGTAGTCAGTTTTGACATGAACTTGTTACCATCTCAAAATATAGTTGGTTTTGATTTTTATAACCTTATATTTTAAACAGCTGCCCATAGAATAGTATGTCGACAAGAATAGCTTTTAAAAAAGCCATTAGACGGCTCGTTTAGCATATTGAATTGAAGTGGATGGTTAACGCATGTAATATTTTGCATGAAAATTGAAATATTTTTTTGTGGCAAAATACTTAATTAATGAAGTACTGTACACAAGCGAACACAAGAGATCAGGCGGTTTAATAATGCAATTATATAAAAGGCTTGAAAGGGGGTATCCCCACACTGATTACATTCATCGAGGAAAGAATCGATAGAGAAAGGGAGAACCACGAACTAACGTTTCTAAAGACGACTTAGTTTTCTTCGCTGTTTTAGTAGTAAATTCCTACATTAAATCCGGCCGCCCGTAGGCGAGCAGGAAAAAGGTCTGTTCTTGTCTAGGTCTGTACTTGTCTATGTGGCTACTCCTAACCATTTTTAATGTTATTGTGTTATTTGTGAGGAGGAGCTGAGTGTTATGTTAAACCTATTGTTTAAGGTGTATGATGTACACTCATATGGATGGGGATATCCGCTTCTGAACATGGCTTCTGCACATCGTCTCAATGTGGTAAACATTTGTGTCAGGTTTCTATGAAATCCTTCGAGGTGTTCAAGAACTACAGAGCAGAAGGAAAACAAAGGCATATGATAGTTGACCCCTAAGTATGACATTAACCTTGAAGAGAGCCATCTGAATCATGGCTTCTGCATGTCGTCCAATGTGGTAAACATTTTTGTCAGGTTTCTTCAAAATCCTTCAAGGGGTTCAAGAGTTACAGAGCAGAAGGAAAACAAAGTCATATGTAATTTGACCCCTTAGTATAACCTTGACCTTGAAGCGAGCAATCCAGAACATGGCTTCTGCTCATTTCAATGCGGTGAACATTTGTGTCGGGTTTCTTCAAAATCCTTCAAGGGGTTCAAGAGTTACAGAGCAGAAGGAAAACAAAGTCGTATGTAATTTGACCCCTTAGTATGACCTTGACCTTGAAGCGTGCAATCCAGAACATGGCTTCTGCTCATTTCAATGCGGTGAACATTTGTGTAAGGTTTCTTCGAAATCCTTCAAGGGTTCAAGTTACATGGCGGAAGGGAAACAAAGTCACATGACCTTAGACCCCTAAGTATGACCTTGACCTTGATGCAAGCCATCCGGAACTTGGCTGAGCCTTCTGCATGTTGTCTCAATGTGGTAAACATATGTATCAGGTTTCTTTGAAATCCTTCTGGGGTCCAAGAGTTACAGAGAGGAAAGGAATTTGCTAACAGACAGATGGACACTGATGTGATAACTTAATACGTCCCTTTTGTCGTATAAAAAATGATCTTCGTTCGATTTAAAGAGTTACACGGCATAGGCAAACATTAGAGAGGCTGAGATTTAAGACGTGTACGTGTAGTAGATATTTCTGTGTTTTACGTCATCAATACATGTGTAGATAAAATTTACTTCAAGTAATTTTACACGTTATATCCGTGTACAGAATGTTCTACACATTACGCCAATTACTTGTAGATTGCTGCTAATTTATCTGTTAAAATATCAGGAAATGACTTTGACCATAGTTAGTATAGATCTTTGTTCCTTAGTTTCTGTATAAAGATTCAACGAAATCAACGTCGGTTATTTCCGAAAGGTAAAAGTTTAGCTGCCCCTAGGTTTGATCTTATATCAATTTCCTGTTCAATATAAGATAAATTTATGATATACATTTATTGGTTATGATAAAAATGTTTCACATAAACACTACAAAATAGAAAAAGAATCATGCTTAAGAGTTCTTACTATCCTTGGCCAGAAGTGAGTTTTACTTGACATGCCGTTTGAGATGTACGTGTAGCGAAAATTATTTGGGTGCTACTTCATCAAGGTATGCGTTTCTAAAATACAGTACAAGTCACTATACAAGTTATCAACGTAAAAGGTACCTTCTACACGGAATTGAAAAACGTGTAATATTTACTGCCTTGTAGATCATGACTGCAATACAATGAAGAGTCACCTCCCCTGAATATTGTGATAATTAAAATTTTTGACAACACTTTATTTTAATCACTAAATTTCATATACATCACCCATTTTTGTATAGTAAATTCGATACTTGTTAATTGTATTTATCTAGCTATGAAAGAAAATCTTTTAAAAATATTATATAGTCATTAATTAAAATTAATATTTATGAATACATTTCCCGTTACTAATATTAAATAATGAAAATTCGTCTATTGTTAAAACCCAAATATATATAAGAAAATATCTGATTGTGCTTATTATTTTCTTCTTATCATAGCGTGTTACAATGGAACTTTACCGTTCCTGAATAACACGTTTTTTCTGTATTCATGTATATCTGTATAATTTTGAATACTCTGTGAGAAACTTTACCTTACCAAAATAACAATTTGCGAAGTAAGATGTGTATTTGATATTTTCGCGTTAAATAATTTAATCCAAATCCATATTTGAATATTCTTGTCTGCCATGTGACTGTGAATGTATCGATAACGTACTATATTTTGAGGACTAAAATAGTAGAAAACCGAAACGCATTAAATCTCACTTTGGAAAATTACAAATACACGTCCTGGAAAATTACAAATACACGTCCTATTACAAGTCGCTTTTCTCAAACGCTTTTCATAATTGTCGTGTACGTGAACTTGTAGCTTACACGTACAAGTAAACGTCTTAAATCTCAACCTCTCTATTATGAAAATTAGTTATTGCCCTACAAAGAAAATGCTTTTATATGTTTATTGGAAAGAATACGAGGTACACAAAACAAGTAGTCAGAATTACTCTCGGACTGTTACATCTTGTCATTTTTTTCTGCTCACTTTCTAAGAGTTTAAGTACAATATTTGTTTTATAAAAGCTGTCCAAATATCTTGTAGAATACAAATTACCAAAATAAAACCACACCTGATTTGCATACAAACACAAATAAAAGAGAGATACTAAGCTTCATTTCTTGTCCTATCGAACTAAATCGGTTACCTCTAGTAAGATGATAAAAGAGAACACACCACACATTTTTTTTACAAAAAATATAGCAAAGTTAAAAAAGTTAAATTTGTCGTTCGTAAAATTACACATAGATGTTTCACGTTTATCTCTTTCGGTTTTTTTTTTATTTAAACTTGTTTTTTTTCCTTCTTTATTACATAACTTCGGAAAACATAACTGGATGCAATTAAGTCATGCCAAACAGTTTGTTACATTTCTCATTTTTAGTAAAATGAAACATTAATCAAGTTGGTCTTCTAGGAATCTGCGAAAGTCTCAGACTCTTATGACGACGTAATCCATCTCTTCGTCACCCGAAAGTCAATTAGAGATCACGACGTTGCTCTATTAGTTCACTCCTTAAGACTCTTCATTTATCAGACAGTGTGTTAATGTCATCAATAGCATAAGAAGATTGTCTTCTTTCAGTGATTCTGTGATTAGATAAACAGTCTTGCACTTTAAAACAATGTCTTGAAACACTATCAGTAGTTACCCACAACAGGACAAGAGGGAAATCAAACCTAACATACACATAGCCCTATTATAAGTGCACATGATGATTACTTTTATAAACTTAAAAGTGTTCTTACTTCAGTTTATAATAAAAAGAACAGCATGCACGAATGAAGCATTCCTCAAAATTAAGAATCTTTATTTTTTATCCACACAGCGAGTTTGCAATCGGCGCTTAAGAAGAACATGTCCGTTACTGTGCTGACGAGTGGTATACATGTCGTAAGTTTTAAAAAGCGCGTGGGGATTTTAAAGTCATTTTTATGAAAAAAAGTTAAAATGATAGATATAATCGGACGTGGTGGTAAGAAAACGTGTATTCAAGTACATGAATGCAATATTGGTTTACCCTGTGCGTAATTTATTATCGTTGAATGATAATATAAAGGTTGATGAAGCATTGAAAGACATGACTAGTAACAGCTGATACATGTTTAAATCAATTATTGCAGCTGTTAACCCGCAAACAGTTCTGTATCCCGTATTGCATCACGAAATTAAGACATTCTACTCATATAGCTTCAAATAAGGTAATAAGCTATTGACAAAAAAGATTACCGGGTAATTCAATAACAATCGTTTTCTTCAAATTTATAATTTCGTAACAATTAATTGTCGGATATATGTTCTTTATTTTTATAACTTATTTTTGAAATACTAATTTAAACGTTTTGGAGAAAACATTGGAAGTGTTACACGGTATTTACTGTTTCTGAACCTATTATTTGGTCTTAAGAGTACAGATTTACTATAAAATACGCACCACATTTAAAGTTGTACTACTAGATTGATCAAACATAAGTTTGTGGTTGATTGTTCTATGTTACGATTGGCAAAACGAAACATATCGTTTAACATTTGTTTCTATGGAATAAGTTGCGTTGCTTTTACGACGTTCGGTGAATAGAATGAAATAATTAGCGTTGTACGTTTTAAGCTAAATCGTTTTAGAACTGTTTGTGTTTGCCAAATGGCATGATTGAATGCAGTTATTGAAGTCCCAGTACGATTAGGTTAGCAATAAACTTTCGTTAGATATTTGTTTTTCGAATTGTTTGCAAGATGTTCTTAAACAATTCCTCAATTACCTGCTATATAATTTTCAATTTATGTCCTTGAAGCTGTGCATAATATCAAGCGGTTTCCATTTCTTTAGGAAGACAAAGGCATTTCTGGATAGTGATATTTTTATTTTTAATCAATTATTTAAAGTCAATTATTGTCTCCTACAATGTACTTATAAAAGAAGCCTGTAACGCATGTATGTTATTTGATCGTTTGATATGTCATATAGCTTATTTTTCCGAACGAAATAAAAAAATATGATGACTACTTACTTTATTAGGTGACACAACATATGGTCCTTTGTCTACAGCTGCATGATACATGTAAAAGCTATGTGTTACTAAACCATGTTTATAAAAGCTCTGCTAAAGTAATATATTAATGCCCATAAAACATCCAATTAAACCAAGGCTGTAATATTTTCATATTTTGTGTTCAGCTTTCAAAGTTTCTTATCAGCTTTCAAAGTTTATCAACTATAATAAAGGACTATCTAGTAAAAAAAATATCAGTTCGTTTAAGAAATCATTTCTGAATTTCTCCACGAAACAACAACGCATATCCATCCAAAAATATTCGTGGTTTATCCTACATTCTGTCAATAAAAGTTGACGTAAATTCCGTCATTAAAAGTCGACGTACCTGCAAACCAAACCTCGCAAACAGAGAAAGTATTTCTTTAAACCATTATGGCAGTGATAATTGTAAACGCTTCAATTGTAAAACTCGTTTATATGATGTTAGTCTTACCACATGCCTAAACTGTCCTGTTATTTAACTTGTTTTGTTAACGTTGTCTTGTTAAAGACTTGTTATTACGTTACGAATTTGCATTGCAATCGATGTCATATCTTGTCTGGTTGAACTAGGGTTGATCATAATATTGTTCAATTTATGTGTCTGCTGATTAGCAGTCCTGATCAAACGTCTGAAGTATTATGTAATTTATGTCACCCGCTGGCTTTCAAATTTTCCGTTTTACATTAAATAATCTACCAACAAGATAGTCAGAAACAATATTTTAGAAAACGTGTAATTAATTGGGTTCTGTGATGAATGTTAAATATAATTCATCAGGCAGTTGCATCCTATTAAGTGCCGAGTGCATTTTCTCAGTAATCCTTTGAAGCAAAATCCGATCTGGAGTTAGATTTAAAGAAAGCATTCCCCAGAATGATCTTGCATTATCTCCGTTGATGTCGGTTGGGTCAGCAGTGGACTAATTACATGTCTTCTGACGTGGCGATTAGATGCTTGGGGCCTTTTCCTAACCTTTCGGTCAGAAATGTAGAAGTCCAGTAGTAGTACGTTCAAACTGGTTACTCGACCTTTTAATTGATTTTAACCGCTGATGCTTGGGGACCACTGACAAAGCGACCCTATGCCTCCATACTTGGTTCGGATTAACCTTTCGACATGTCACCGGCCTGCCGGTCAGATGCCAAAGTCGCAAGATTACTTTTTGACTAACGTTTAGTAACGCTGCCAGATGACGCCTGCAAGTAAAAGACGTGCGCTCGTTCCAGTTCATATTGATTTAAAAGTCTTCTGACAGTCATGACACTAATGAATACTAATGAAACTGCTGACAAACGATTTGACGGCTAGAGCTCAAAATTGTTCAGCATACCTGACAAAAACTTACTATTTCTACGTTGACAACAAACATAATTACCAAATAGTTTTGCCCATTAAATAACAAATAACTGTAACATTAAAAACATGTTTGTCTTTACTAATTTTCAGAATGGAGTAATTAAACTATCCCAATTGATTGTTAAGTTAGTACTTGTAAAATTAAACAATCCCATATTATGTAACTGTCAATTTAGCGACTTTAAACATCAAAGAAAACACGTAATTTGAAATAATTGCCGTCAAAGTACCATCAAATGACAGCCATCTGGTATGGACGATTTGTTTTAATTTATTTTTATAGCAAAAAATGTTTTGCATTGCTTTCACATTGTTCATGTTTTGGGAGAGCTGTCAAAAATTACAGTGCACAGAAAGGATGCCAGGAAAGTCAGTTTTAAGTTTGGTAACTACCCCAGACTTACTACCAAGCATGACTTCTGCACCGTCGGTAGCAACCCCAAACATTTAGACATGTCTATACTTTTGTTTTGAAATACTGAAATAAGAGACTCATTTATGGCTGAAGAACCTTTACTTAATTTCACTTAATCCAAAAAACGTGTCCGCGCAAAACATACCACTCTTCTGCACAAGGTACCTTACATTAATAATCAGATTCTGGTTTAATCCATCATAACACTAAAATAATCACTCTACTGAGTTCTAAAACAAAATCAGTGTTTGAAATCTAATAAGAAAACAAGTTGAATTTAAGTAATTATGTATTAACATGGTCGTAACGTTATTTTATTTGAAATAGATACAATTTGTATTTATTTGTTTACTGTTAAATGTATCAAACCCAAGAAAAGAAACAACTACATATTAAACAAAATATGGATAATATCGTATGAAACTGGTACCAATGCTTATCGCTTTCTCACGTCGCCATGTAGCATAACACTTGAAGCTAATCGGAAATTTTATCGTGATTACATTACAGTAAAGTCAATATATTTCCATACGTAGACGATGGTTCATTTCAGCGGTGGTATTCTCGTGATTGCTAAAGCATTTTAACTAATTTCGGTTATTAAAAGAGTTTATGTGAAGGTAGGTGAAGAGTCAAATGAATGAGGCGTATCGTGAGAAAAGACCGAAGTGATTGTGCTTACAAGTTTATGATTTTCTGAGGCACTATTGTTTGAAATTCACAGTAGCACTATTTGTGCAGTGTGGCGGCCGTAAAAAGTCTCCCCGTACATGTAGTCAGTACTGTTATCAGTAAATTAACCCGTTACCGATGTCCTGCAGTGATTGTTACGTATATCAGGGCTATCCGATCAACCTTTTTTGGGGTTGTCCTGGTTAGCTCAATCGGTTGCGTCGCAGGAATTGCAGGGCTAGGCGCTGTCGCCGTGACGGTGCGGGTTCGCTCCCAGCTAGAGGCACTATCATTTGTATATGTAATATTATAAGCCTCGATTTTGCCATTATATGTATTGAGATTAAACCATTGCTTTTATCAATTTGATATAAGCAACCGGAACGCCGGATCGTCGTCGTCGATAATGATGCACATACAATTTTGAGAAAACCGCTTGATCTGGAGCATTATTTGTCTCAGCTGAATTTACAGTAATTAATGTATTTTTGAAGACATTATTTCTTCCATGTATTGCCTCACCTATAACGTTGCTGAACAAATGAATATATTAGACGAACATGCCGGACAAGAAAATACTGAGGACATGATGTGAATTGGCATGCTAATAACGTTAATTAACTGTTACGTCACCAACCCCCTTCCTGCAGTGTGAAATATGTCCTACCACTGACTGTTTCAGGTCGGTAACCCTCACTTTTTTTCGGAGAAAAGGCGATACATAGGAATCGTTTTGTATATCCGTCCGTCAGTCATGAAAACATTTCTACATATTTCTTCATCAAACTTTCAAACAAACACGGTCATGATGTCTTGATAATACCAATAATTTCTTTAGGTAGATATTACATTTGATGGAGTTATGACTTTTTATGCCCCCGAAGGGAGGCATATAGTAATCGCACCGTCCGTCCGTCCGAAATAAGTTTGTCCTCGCTTCTTCTGCTAAACCGCTGGAGGGATTTCTTTGAAACTTCACAAGAGTGTTGGTCATCAAGCCAGGTTGTGCATATCGTCAGGATTTTCTGCTCGGATTATTATTGGCTGATTTATGGCCCTTTTTAGCAAAATCTTTTCCTCGCTTCTTCTCCGTAACCGCTGGAGGGATTTTATTGAAACTTCACATGAGTGTTTGTCCCAAGCCTAGTTGAGCAAAGCTTAAGGAATTTCCGGTCGCATTAATTTTGGCCGAGTTATGGGCCTTTTCACCTAAACCCTAACCCTAACATCTTTATTTTTTCTTTTAAATTCTGTTTTTAAACTTTGACTTTCTACAGTTATCAACCAGATTTTGACACAAGCTTTATTCCGTCTTAAAATTCAATCTTTCCTGAACAATTCATTCACTGGATGTTCAGTGATAAAATTTGAAACAAAAATTTTAGTAGAAGAGTGAACATTTCAAGTGTCAAATCCAAAATTTCTACAAACTGGCAAGTTAAGACCACACTTTTTATGCTCCCCGAAGAAATTCGGGGGAGCATATAGTCGCCAAGTTGTCCGTCAGTACGTCCTGCATTCTTTAACACTCTAGCGGTCACATTTTTGACTCGATTGTTCTGAAACTTGGTCAGGATGTTTGTCCCATTGATTTCTCGACGAGTTTGAATATGGGTCATCTGGGTCCAAAAACTAGGTCACTGGTAATAAAATAGAATTTTCTTGTTAACACTAGCGGTCACATTTTTGCTCCGATTGTCATGAAATATGGTCGGGATGTTTGTCCCAATGATTTCTCGGACAAATTCATATATGGGTCATCTAGGTCCAAAAACTAGGTCACTGTTAATAAAAATAGAATTTTCTTGTTAACACTAGCAGTCACATTTTTGCTCTGATTATCATTTAACTTGGTCAGGATGTCTGTCCCAGTAGCTTCTCGGACGAGTTCGAATATGGGTCATCTGGGTCTCAAAACTAGGTCACTGTTACTGAAAATAGAATTATCTTGTCTTGGCTGTAATTTTGTTATTTCTCATTGTATTTCAAAATAACTTAGCCGAATGTTCAACATGACACGGCTGTGTGATGAGTACAATACCCATGCCGGTTGGTCCAAGGTCGAGGTCACTGTTACTAAAAATAGAATTTTCTTGTTAACACTCTAGCGGTCACATTTTTGCTCCGATTGTCACGAAACATGGTCAGGACGTATGTCCCAGTAATTACTTGGACGAGTTCCAATATGGGTCATTTGGGGTCAAAAACTAGGTCACTGTTACTTAAAATAGAAACATCTTGTCTTGGCTGTTAAATTGTTAGTAAGTTCTCATTGGATTTCAAAATAACTTGGCAAAAATGTTCAACCAGACAAGGTGGTGTGCCGAGTTTAATACCCATGCCTGTTGGTCCAATGTCACTGTTACTAAAAATAGAATTTTATTGTTAACGCTGTAGTGGTCACATTTTTGCCCCGATTGTCACAAACTTTGTCAGGATGTATCTCCCAGTAATTACTTGGACGAGTTCCAATATGGGGTCTGGGGTCAAAAACTTGGTTACTGTTACTAAAAATGGAAAATTCTTGTCTTGGCTGTAAAATTATTATTTCTTATTGGATTTCAAAATAACTTGGCACAAATGTTTATCATGATAAGGGGCTGTGTTTAGTACAATACCCATGCCTGTTGGTCCAAGGTCAGGTCACTGTTACAAAAATAAAATTTTCTTGTTAACACTCTCGTGGTCGCATGTTTGCTCCGATTGTCACGAAACATGGTCAGGACGTATGTCCCAGTAATTACTTGAAAGCTGCATTTCGGGGGCATATGTCAATTTTAAGTGACAGCTCTTGTTGAATTTTCATTTTGACCTTAACTTTTTCTGTTAGGTAAAGATGGTTAAGCAGTTTTTCTTTGTTTCTTTTCTTCTGTAATTTTTTTTTTAATTTTCAGAATGCTTTCTTAAATTTACCGACCTGAAATTACTTGCAATTTATAAATGAGAAATTGATAGAATAGTATTTATTTTTTAAGGAGTCTCGACGAGCATTCTTCTAAGGTAGGAGATTGATCACTTATCCTAGCCATTGCCTTTTGGACTTCTACCAGTGTCCGGTCAGGCCCAAAATTACGCTCTGTTTCCATTAATATGCTGTTGCCATAAATGATAATAATTTACACTCCCGCTTTTTCGTCGCATAAATTAATCCTTTCTGAACATAAATCCTTCCATCCCTTGAATAAGTAAAAGACTTTTTGATCGTTGACTACAACATGATCAAGACGAATCGACAAGTTTAGTTATTTTATTGCATAAAAAATCAACAACAGTTATGTCATTTTTTCATCGTGCAGAACTTTCACTCTAACCATAGTAATTGTGCACACAATGACTGATATTTAAAAGATTAAATGGTCGCATTTCATCAGCTTGAGATATTCTATTATAATAGACACTGTACTCGGTTTAATAAAATCCTTAAAGTTTGCTCGTAATAGAACTCTTAATTACACGTGATATAGTAAAATTTCCATTCTTTTATCTTACATGTAACGTTTTGCGTTCTCCGCTATTTTCAAACAAATATTTATGTTTTGACATTTTAAGAGACTGCAATAAAACTTTGCCTCGTACATCGCTACAATGTTGTTATTATAGTAATTTTTTGTGTTGTTAGGATCCCAATTAGATTAACTGAATCCGGATCAACAGAGCGTTAGAAATGCAACAGTAGAAATTAAACCATTCTGTTATTTTCAAATAGTATGAGCTTTGTGATTCGTAAGCATCAGTCTTGATTTATGAAAAAAATACCAAATCTTCATTTAGTATATTTAAATATCGTAGTTCAATATTCATCGCTCCTCGATGTTGGCAATTATGGTAACATGATCATTTTCTCAACACTTTTGATTTTTCTATTATGAAAATGTCACTATTATTTTAACAATAGTATATGAGAAAGGAAAATCATTAATTTAATCTAATTCTTCGGAAAATCAGAGTTAATACAGGAAACTCTTACTAAAATTGGTTTCTCGGTAACTTAAGTTAAAGTTAGATTTCTACTACCGATCTGTTGAGAATTATAAAAAAATCACCTAGGTCAGTGACCTGATATATTTACTACATAGTTTATGTTTGATTTTCCGCAGAATTTGGTGTCTGAATAGGTAATACAACAGGCAAGAGAAGATTTACAATCTAAAGACATTAAACATTTAAAAGAAAAGATGAGGACAACACAAGAAAATACCTAGCAGTATTCTGGCGGAGTACGAGTCCAACAAGCAGCCTTAGAAAAAAGATGCAAATTTGAAATAGTTAGTGCAAATGTGAGTATGCAATTGCTGTCGTACATAAATATAAATTGACATCCTATCCGGAATAGAAAATCTAAAATAAAGCATACACTGTCAAAAAAGTACATCTTATATATATAATTGTTGATGAAAAAGGACAACATAAACTATAACTAAGTAACTGTTATGTAAAACACATCCGACAGCAATACTCTCTGAATGAATTATGCCGTAATTCTTTAAAACTATTTTTAGATTTCAACACATTTCTGCTCGAAGTTTAAAATATGTATTAATTCAATATCCGAACATTTTGTATTGTTTTGTGTTAAAAACGATAGTCTGATTCAATCTTTGGAAACACATCATCATGACTATATTGGTGATAAACAATTTGAAAAGTTCCACAAGAACTAATACTTAATACAACTTGTGAAATCAAGTTAATGAACAAATAGCAGGTCTTATTAGTTTTGACCTCTAATATCTCACACGAGCGTTTTAACGAATACGTTTCAGTCATGTTAATGAAAATGAAAAACAAAATGTTTTAATTAACCGTTAATGAAGGCTCTTTCCTTAATAATACTGTTTCTAAGACCTTTCAGTTTTCTTTCAATTATGGATTTCTGTACAAGACAAAAACATTATGTTTATATTCTCATCATTTGCATGTTGTGGTCTTCATGTTTAAAACCTAGACAATATTTAAAGTACCCAATGTTCTTCAACGGAAATATTAAAAGATATTCAGTGTTCAGTGATTTTCTCATTCACAATCTTCGCTTGGAGTACATGGTACAACATTCTGTTTTTCTTGTTCACGAACTTTAGCATTATTTAAAACAAGAGGGCCATCATGGACCTTTATCGCTCACCCGAGTACAACTGCTTTTAACAAAGTTGTTACGGACCTGGTTAATGTGTGCAAGACTAGGGCTGAGTATGCCATGCAAATCGAAACTTGGTATGATATGTCCAATTGATACATAGTATCAAATGTTGTATTGGAAAAAAATTGAACAAAAGCGCCATTTTGAGTAATTTGTGTGTTATTTTTAACTTGTGACATTTACTTGGAAATGATAATTTATATTTTTAATATCTAGAACACGAATACATTGGAAAGGAAATCTGTTCCAAGTTTGAAGGTATACACGAATTCTTAGTCAATCATAAAGACAATTTCAATGCATCTGATGTTGTTTTTTTCATGCAGATAAGTGTAATGCGTTATATCATTGATTTTAATGAGATTGATTAAAAGTAATTCTTAATACAACTTGTGAAATATTGCATGTAACGTGTTTATTTTTGCACGTAATTCTACCTTGTTTGTAATTGAAATGAACTCAAGATTTGACCTTTTAAGGTAAGATAAGGGGATATTTTTGTTTAGCTTTTAAGTAAAAGAAAGTGAATCAAAAATGAAATTGAGGAAAAACAGAACCACAAAATCTACCAAGACATATGCATTTTATATAATATTTCAAATTCATCTATCAACACAGCAAAACCTCATTCATTCTTTGCTATTTGATGGCTGTGGTGATTTTTAACCATTATTAAAACATAAAAATCTTGATTTATGTACATTCAACATAATATTGCTATTGTTGTGCTCTGTGCTCTAAATGCTCTGACATAGTTCCAAGATATTTGGGATGAAAATGTTGCCTGTAGAGTGTAAACATTTTTTTTTTCAAATTTTAGCTCTGTGACCTAGTTTGCGACCCCAGATGACCCATATTAAAACTTGGGCTAGAAAATTTTGTAAAAAATCTTTCTGACATAGATACAGGATATTCGGGCTGAACATGTTACCTCTAGAGTGTGTAAAATGTTTTTTTTTTTAATATTCAGCTGTTTGACCTATTTGTTAAACCTAGATGACCAATATTCGAACTTGACTAAGAAATCATCGAAACAACCTTTCTGACATGCAGGGTATTTTGTCTGAAAATGTTGCCTCCAGTGTGTAAGTAAGGTTTTTTTCATCTACAGGCTGTGTAACCTAGTTTTTGACCCCAGATTACCCAAAACGTAAAACTTGACCTAAAATTATTGAAACAACCTTTCTTAATGTTTTCAGGTCATTTAGGCTACACATGTGTTAACAAGGTTTTATCATATTTTGGCTCTGACCTAGTTTTTGACCCTAGATGACCTATATTCGAACTTGAGCTAGAAATCATCGAAACAGCCTTTCTGACAATTTTCCAGGATATTCGGGCTGAAAATGTTACCTTTAGAGTGATGACAAGGTTTTGTCATATTTAGGCTATATGACCTATTTTTTTACCCCAGATGACCCATATCCGAGTTATTACCGGGACATACATCCTTACCAAGTATCGTGACAACCCGGGGAAAAATTTTACCACTAGAGTGTTAACGAACTAAGTGTCGGCGGACTCGGGTGAGCGAAAAACTTAGTTCCTCTTCCACAAAGTTAGGAAAAATCGTGGCAATTTCCAATTTATCAAGTGTATATCATGTGAATTTTTTTAAATGAAGAAATCCCTCTCACTACACCCTTAAAACATCCTTACTTAAAAAAAAAAACAAGATAAATTATAATTTCGGAGCTCTTATGTACAAAATGCTGTGCCGCCAGCAATTATCTCTTAATGAACTATACAAGTTAAGCACCGTGTGTACAAATGATTTTAAGCAAACTTTCTATAGTATGTAAATGGAATTTTCTAAATTTAATACCTTTATGCATTACTTTATAGCATATAGTGTTGCACTCGTCCGTCCGAAAATGCTAAAAATATTGTGGCATCAACTCCTCCTAAACTATCATGCGGATTTCTTTCAAACCTGATGATAAAGCAGGATATGTAGACGATCGTAAAGAATATTTTCCTGTGGCATTTTTACCAGATTTATGGCCCTTTGTTATTACAAATGTTAAAGCAGTGGGAAAAAAGTGTCCGAAGACACATTCTAGTTTTATGATGATGATGATGATGATGATAATGATTATTATCGTCATCACTATTATTATCATTATTATTATATTTACATCAGTAGATTAAAGGTTGAAATATGAATAATTTCAGGAGGAGGTTGTAGCACACAAGAATGATTTTGGGTGTTTTTATGAATTGATGAATTCAGAGCTGAGTTGTTGCTGTTAATTTGATAAAAACTTATTCGTGGGGAATTGACATACACGTACTTGAGGAACAATTACACCTTTGCAAAATGATGAAAGTAATGCCCCAATGATATTTTAGAATTATTACAACATTTATCCAGAAGTGGAAATAATTCAATACGAATGAGGATATTAGAACTGCAAATTAGTTTAATTACGAACTATTTTTGTGCGTTACTCTTAATTACATTGCATCGCGTGTCAGCACTTACAGAAATACCAGGCAACATCTTCAATACAATATGAAACAACGCAGATTATTTCTGCCAATATACATCCAGCATTTAACAACATAAGCTAACGTTTAACCGACATATCTAGAGGAAAATACCAAAGCGAGAACAATTAGTTGTAGTTTACAATTAAGTATATACAGGCAGATACTCTTATCCTATGTCGACAATCACGTTTGGATTTTTTCGTATATTTTTTTCCATGGCGGATGAAAATACACAAGCATATCTGGCGACAACAATTAATTTGATGGTAGTTTTATGCTATTAGCATATGGCAAAACTTCAAAAAAGCTGTAAGTTGGTTTATGTCATGCAGTGATTGTTACTTATATCAGGTCTATCCGATCAACCTTTTTGTGGGGATGTCCAATTTCGCTCAGTTGGTTGGGTCGCAGGAATAGCAGGGCTAGGCGCTGGCGCAGTGACGGTGCGGGTTAGCTTCCAGCTAGAGACACTCATTATTTTCGTATATGTCATTCTAGAACAAGTGATGGTGGCTTAAGCTGTGTGAGGCTATTTGACATCGAGTATTAATATTGTTGATTTGTTTAACAGATTAAAATCGATTTGAAGAAGTTCGCGTTCCAATTCAAATCAAATCTTGTTAAATCAAAAGATTTCATCCCTAAAAGTTAAACTATGACAACATTTTACACTTTGAAGACTCACATCTGACCATATTGTCACTAAGAGAGCACATTCAGAATGTTATGTTAATCTCAACTTCAGTGTATAAAGGTTAGTGATCAGATCCTTTTCCTTCGTTACAGATTCTATATATAAAAGACATTAAATACCACGCATGTAAAAATTCACTGATCGTGATTATGCATTCTTCGTTGTAGTCAGTACAAAGATATGCTACTTATATTGGAATGAAAATATAATTCGCAGCTCTTGCATCTAAAATACGGAAAAGGCATTTCTCATTTCACTGTACGCGATACACATGACTGAATATGAACGCGAAACACATGACTGTACACTACTTTTCTAGGTATACACCTGCGTACTGTGGCATTACTTTCATAATAATTAAACTATTGCTTTCAATAAAACATGCAATACATAGTAACTGATTTATTAGTAGAACATTTTTCAAAATGACAGACAACTGACTGCTCACAATCATTTAGAGTTCTGTGACCCACAGAATACGAATTCACACCAGTAAATAAAGAGTTTGACCACTAGCAGCGCGTATAACTGCAATACATATTGATCTCATTGAGGTTATGACTTCTTTGGGGAATCTTAACTCCATTCCTGAAGAAGCTCATTTTCATGTTGGCGTTAATTGCATGGATGGTCCCTCCTGTTTCGTACGCCTCTTCCAAGATCAAACCACAGATTTTCAATTGGATTACGATCCGGAGTACTAGCGCACTATGGAAATATTATGACGTTGTTCACCTCAAGAAAATGTCTGGTGTTCGCCGAACACGGTGACCACCATGCATGAACTGCTTGTATCTGTGTGCTTGAAGTCGTGGACGGTCAACCGGAACAAGGACTTTTCGCTGATATTCTGCAGAATTTAAGTTTCATTGGATAAAACACTGCTTCAGTACACTTTTGCATTGACACACCAGCCGACAAACAGCATTATATCGGATCACCCATGATAAATAAATTCCGCTTCAACAATGTTTTTCTAGATTTAACCGTTCACCGCTGAACATTATTAACAGATATTGTGAATTTGAATTCTGTGCGTGTCAGTATTCTAATTGATTGTGAGCAGTCAGCTGTCTGTCATTTTGAAAAATGTTTAACTAAGAAATGTCATTTTGAAAAATGTTTAACTAAGAAATCAATTAACAATTATTACATGTTTTATTGAAAGTTTTAGAGCAATAGCTCAATTATCAAGCCAGTCATGCCCCAATACGCAGGTGTATTCTAAAAAAAAGTTGTTAAGTGTATATTAGTGTAAATATTGAGTTGTGTTCTACCCGGGGATAGACAGCGTGGACAGTAATATGCAGTTCTATTACTGCCTATGAACAGGTTCAGTGTAACCAAGGCTGCAATATTTTCATATTTGTCCTGTTCGATGACTTTCAGAGTTCCCTTTTCATCTATTTATTAACAAACACCAGCTGCAGTCGAGTTTTGATGATTTTTAATTTGAACAGTAATAAAACAGTTAAGACAACAATCAAATATTTCAACGGTTGTACTATTATTGTTCAAGCATACATGTATGTCATGATGTTACATTCTATTAACAATCGGTTTTGATGGCATTTTAGCTACTACTACTGTTGTGCATTCTTACATTGTTTGAAGAATCACTTCTTTTCCATAGTATTAATGTGCTTGGCTAGTCCAATTATCGACTGGCTGTACAATAATCTTCATTCATACATATCACTCTTGCTTCACTTCACCCTATAGTAATCTGTAATGCTAGAAGATGATCGAATAATCAATTGAAATATTGATGTCAATTTGAACAAGAATCGGTGAATTTTGCAGTAATCATTATCTGCAGAAATATTTGAACTAGGAAATACATTCATCTTGAATATCACATTGATTTTTTTAGTCTTCTTAAAGCTGTCCCTGCACTAGTTGAAATAGGAATTGGCTAATCAAGAAACAAGAAACAGAGCCCCGACTGCAAGCACACAATTTATATCATTTACATTGTATGGACAATTTTAATAAAATTTTATATTATTTTAGTGTAATGATGTTACGTCACTAGTTTTATTTTGTGTTCAGCGTTTTCTTCTCCGATTGGGAATGGATCCTGTTCCCCTACATTCGGGAAATTTACTCGCTGTAAAATGTAACAGAGATGCTATAAACGTCATAAGGAACAATTTCTCTCCTCTCTTCAGGTTAAGTTAAAAAAAAAACAGGTCATTGAACAATTACTATAACTACTGGTATACAGAGTTATCTCTCGTCTTATCATGCCTCTGAAAAGATCAATGATACCTTCATTTTTAATGTTTGTAAGTCTTTCTTCCCGTAGAACACAGCCACATGAGAGATGTCAGAGTTTCCTGGCCTAGAATGTTGAGATCTTCTGTGCGTATCAAGCTGAAGTCTCTCTACTGTTGTACTTATTGGGATAAGGCTGCTCAGCAGCAGTGACTTAAACATGGATGTGTATGTTGTTCCTAGACGCTCATCAGCCAACATCTCCTGTAACATCTCATAACGTAGGAGCAAGGTCTCTACGGCTTCTATGTTTGATGCAGCACTGGATGTGTTGTTCGTAGACGCTCATCAGCCAACATCTCCTGTAACATCTCATAACGTAGGAGCAAGGTCTTTACGGCTTCTATGTTTGATGCAGCACTGGATGTGTTGTTCGTAGACGCTCATCAGCCAGCATCTCCTGTAACATCTCATAACGTAGGAGCAAGGTCTCTACGGCTTCTATGTTTGATGCAGCACTGGATGTGTTGTTCGTAGACGCTCATCAGCCAACATCTCCTGTAACATCTCATAACGTAGGAGCAAGGTCTCTACGGCTTCTATGTTGCAGCATTCAATGTTTTCAGGTTTACCAACCAAAGGAAGTCGTTCTGGTCGATGTTTTTTTTGTCAATATCCGAATCATAACCGCAAAAATAGTCTCTTAAGCTTCGTCGGTGGATTCGTCAGCTAACAGTTATTAAAGACAGCATTATTGATGCCAGACGGTAATTTCCTACCGAAGAAGGAGCACATTGCTGAGATGTATCATCATGTTCTTTCACATTGCTTTGAGTTGAGTGGTTTTGATTCTAGCTTGTCACAGTGCTCCATCAAGTAAGATACCTTGACTGGAGTCCATGATAATAACGACAAACATAGTGGTGTCATTCCAAGCTTTCAAATAGTCACAAGGTGCAGTAACCGTCTCTGCATGATTTGTCGTCAGATTAGGAAATAAATGGTTTCCATGGGCATCGCTTTCCTTTCTCATGACATATTTCCGACTTGCATCTTTTTGGATGTTTGAATTCTCATGTGTATCAAGTTTTGGATGTGGATAATCACTTACGGTTGTTCCGTCAACAATATACTGTTTTTTGTTTGTTTATATGTAATAGTATGCCGTTCGGATGATGGAACATGAGCTTGAGAAAAAGTTCACAATATTTACATATTAAGAAAAAAGATTAACTTACACTGTAGTTAGAGCCAAGTATACTGAGCTTCATACTGATATGTGCACCCAGGTATTCAGCTGGGGAACTGATTTAAGAGTACAAGTTCGGCATGTTTGTGTAACAGCCGTATCAGTGACAGCGTTTACAGGTTGTTCTGTATGACGAATGGATATGTCTATAACGGGGTGGGGGGAGGGCTGGATTCAGTTTAAGGTTGAGGCAATGTGTCTTTTGCTTCTGTTCTTTAAATTTGGAAGACCCCGGTTGGCTTTGGGAAAAGTACCGTTTAAGGCAGATAGTTAAAGAAGCGTGGTCGTTAAACACATCTGAGGATACAGATAATTTAATCATCACAGTTACCTCACACTAACGTACTACTATAGGTTCACATTATGGTCAACAAAACTTATAAAATTTTATGGCTTTGGCTAATATAATTTAGCAGTAACGTGCAAATTGCATGTATTATACTGAAATACGTAAAGGGCCATGGCTGTAGTTTTAATGGGAGTGCCAGGAAACAAAACACCAGATGAACAAGTACATAGGATGGTTAACTCGTTGTAAAGTTTCGTGAATGTGACTAATATACTTTTTTATTTTATGCTAACCAATGAAATACTGAGTTCTATCAGTGAACAATATTCCATCTGACTCACAGTGTGACTGATATAGATACTTTATCAGTCACTGTGCCGAACTAGTTTATCAGTCACTTTGCCGAACAACTTTATCAGTCACTGTGCCGAACTACTTTTTTGAAGTTTGATACATGAGAACCTGGTTTGACACATTTTTTACCACAGTAACTCAGACTGCAGTTTGTCGATCCAGGTCCCATCTCCAGATATTGAACCACGTACGTGGAACAGAATGTTAAATATCACTTTAAAAATGTTTACACGCGCCACATGTCAGCGTGTATGATTGACCGGCAGAAAAAATGAACAAGTTTAGCAAAAATCAATAATTACCTCCGGTAATATATTATCCAATATCATCAGAAAACGTTAATCCAAATTATCTGTGATTTGTCATTGTCATTATCATTGATCACAAGTTGAATAAATCGTTAAAATTCAACACACTTGTTTTACGATTTCTCATACAATATGTCGGATTGTGTATTGCCTGACACAACTGTCAATGTATTCATACGCGACATATTGGTAAGTCAAAAAATAATACTGTTATTTTTATTGAAGTTAGCATAGAATAAATAGAAAATTTGTTTGTTTTGAGTGGATAAGGAATATATCACATCTCGAAGTTATACAATATTTATATTTTCACTCGCGCTACGCGCTCGTGAAAATATTTAATTGTATCACTTCTCGATTGCACAACAATTTGCCAACAAACAGCTCTAATAAACCGACCCTGAAGTGAAATTGTTAAAGTTTTAAAAAATAAGTTTATTACACAAATGAAAACAAATGCACAACATAATAAGACCTCGGCATAACTTCCCTCGAGCTAATGCTCGCGGAACATTTATTGTGCCTTCCCGCTCTTTCGCTCAAAAAGTTGACGTTCGTATTCTTCTATTTTTACACTATAAAAGTAAAAAAAAAAGAAAACGTTCAAAAATCGTACGCGTGTAAAATGTTGGGCCTGCAACGGCTAAATAAATTTTCTGTCTAATCCCATGGTCACTACAGAACAAAACTAGACGCAAATGAATAAGCAAAGTGATATGTCTTGTTCAAATGCTATTTTAATTATTCTTCAGGCAAACAAAAAGGCAAATCAATAATCAAAGTGAAACATTTAAAACATAAGAGTAAAGTCAGAGTCAATAAAGGGATAGGAATTTTCTCTAAATCTAATGCGAAGCAACACATAAACCAACGAGATGCTGCAATTTTCCATACCGTTTAACAATAAACGAGAGAGCAAACAACAATTTCCCCTAATTAAAAGCGGCAATCAATAAATGGGAAGCACATGAAAAAATAATTGCTTGTTATTATTAAAAGGCCCTACACTTTTTATGTTTTAGCTGAAAGAGATAGAGGAAGGATAGAGGTTGCGGAGAGGAACATAACTGTGGTAAAATAGTAACAAAACATTATTATCATTGTAATTATGTTTATTATTATTAAAATTTGTATTATTATTATTATAAAACAAGTTACATTATCTTGTTTCACAACCAACACCAATTAACGGACATTGCAAGCATTGTACTTTTCTATGCACCTGGAAGCACATCGGTCAATACTTATTTATATTGTATTTCGAGCGGTGAACTGTTTCGGTATATTGCGCTAGTAAAAGTGCGCAAAAATAAATACCAGCGACTGTTTAGCATGTTTAAGCTTGTAACATGAGAATAATTTATCCTGAATATTTATTAATAAAATAATTACGAAAATGTTTAAATCACGCCATTCTCGGCTTACGCAAAAACGTTTTGTTGTCTTGGTATCAATCAGCCACTATTGTGGAGTTGAGATGTAGACGAGATGTTGAGACGAGTCGAGAAAATAAACACAAATATACAACCCATCTATAGCTTAAATGCATTGTGTAAGCAACAATAATTGCGCAAGATGAATGCTTCTGGTATACCAAGCTTAGAGCGAATAACACGATAACTCTTTGTGTTGTATTATCTTCGATTTGTCGGAATCGATAGCACAAGAAAAAATATATATAATAAAGATATGTGCAAAGCGGAATAACACCGTTATTAAGATAAAAGCATATGGGTGGGAATCGATCTAATAAAGAACATTTACTTCTTTGCACAATAATTGAAGTAATGCTCAAAATACATTTCAGAATAATAACAACATTTATCCAGTTGTGAAAATAATTCAATAAGCATGAGAAACACATTAATTTTCTTTTCTTGAGAAATAGGTAACATTATGATAATAGAACTGCTATTTAGTTGAATTAGGAAACATTTTTGTGCGCTCTGTTTAATTCCATTGCACCGCATGTTGGCAAGTAGAATATTTGTAATATATACCTAACAGTGGAAATTCTAGTTATACTTTACAACAATATTGTCGCGACCCAGCCAGGCCATAGGGTGGTTCGAACCCAGGTTCATGCGGCAACCAGGAATTGATTTAGCATAACCCAGCTTAATTTACACCAGCACCATTAGCACCAATGAAAATCAAGCCGTGTACCATTAATTACCCTATGTATAAAATACCAATGAGAGACTCAGGAGGGTGAGGTAAAAGCCAGATGTGAGCTGTTTTGATAATTATAATTGAAAAATATTCAAAAAAAAAGACTGATACATTAAATATCATCATGCATATCTGTTTTTTTGCTTGACTGTTTCTACCAGGTCTTCTTACCACAGGTCAAAGGTCAGGTCTCAGGCAAGATTATGCACAACTGGAGGGAAGCAATACTCCCCTATTAGTGCAAACATAACATATTTAAGCAACATTTGGAGTGACACAATTATGCACAACTAGAGAGAAGCAATACTTCCCTATTGGTGCAAAATAAAATATTTGTTTACTATAAAATGCATAAAACAAAAGGGAGTAGATGGGATCAAAGATGCCCATATGTCACTGCCCAATTTAATTATTTATTTAAAAAAAAAGACCTAAAGAGCTGTTAGGGAAGGATGCGAGCAAACACTCACATATCACCCAATAAAGCTCTAAATTACATCCTATATTTTGACAGGATAATATTAATTCAATGTGCAATGAAGAAAACATTTCTTAATGCTATAAATATTAACAGTTTGAGATGAAACTCTAGAAGAACAAGAACGGTAACTGTAACTTGTCAACATCTTGGTAGTTCGTGCAGGTCACCCTCTTGCTAATTACATCTTGGGTCCAGCCCTCTTCACCGAGACTGCAGCTCATCAAAACGAAAGTAGAACACGTGGAAAATGTAAACAAACACGCCCCCGCGAACGCATCACCGCCATGTTGTTGAAAAAAATAGTGCGAAGTTAAAACATCTTCGCATAAACGGCAGACATCTTCTGGCTTGACCTAAAAATAAACTTCAACAAAACAAATTAAATAACAGAACTTAGCTGAACTCTTCAAACTTCAACGAGGAATTTTCCAAACATCCGACGCCATCCCCCTTACTTTCAGTTTGTCAGAGAAGAGTAGCTGTGTAGATTCTAATTCATGAGATCACAAGGCGTAACGAACTCCGTCACTAACAAGTCGAAGACCAGCGTGCAAGAGGCAGATTTTGCCCGCGCAGCGGTTAATATACCTCCGAAGTTCTGGATCTGCGGGAGTCTGTATGGAATTGCAGGAATCAGCTAGCACAGCTGTTACAATTTACAAACGTTATATACGCTAAATACCCTAAAACTCAAAGAAACTTGCACCCAGGGTTCCTGTAAACCATAAAATTACTCAAAATTATAACTTTGTATTAAAAATACCCTTTTGAAGATCTGCAATTCATCTTTTTCGGACAAAACTGAATCACATGCTGATATACCGTGGGAGCGTACACGGAACAGCCACAGACGTCTCCAACATGTTCGACAAAATCAACATTGCTGGAAATTTAAGTTTGAAAGAGACACCTGGCGAGAATTCTAAGCTCTAGACGGGTAAAATAATACTCGACCCACCCTGTATTTAAGCTGTAGGGTATTGTAGATGCAGTCTTTCAGGTCAAAAAAATTTGTTGACATCATATGGAGAGTAGTAGTCGGATACTGTACCACTTCGGACACATATAGTTGCACCTTACAACCACCCCCTGCTAAGATGTTTGTTAGTATAACCAACATCTGAAATAGATAATAAATCAAGTCATATGACACTTTTATTTATCTGCATAACATCAATGACGAGAACGTGAGCGGTGGGCTCGTCTATCCCCATCTGCAGCCGGCTGACGTTCTCTCCTGGATCTTTCTTGCTTTCGCCTAACACTGCCCACAAGTTCATATACCTTGGTAGACTTCTCTAGGATCTTTTCTAGGATCTGCCCCTGTGTCACCACAACTGTCTTTAAGGAAACCACCTCGGCCCTCAGTGCCGCCACCTCTGCTGCCTCCTGCTCCCTACAGTTGCAGGGTACTTCCACCTGCACCCCACTTTCGGCCTTACTAACCATAATATCAGCATTTAAGGCACCGAAATACTGAGACTCCTCCTCCTCACTAGTAACGACGCCATCTGGCTTGTTCCTAGGTGAGAAGGCGGCGATCCCTATACTCAACCAATGCTCAGCTGAGTCTGACCTGGAAAGCTTGACGACGTCTCTCTCCCAGTCGATCACCCTGGGTGTGCTTGAAATGATTAAGCTCAACTCGCTGCTTATCATGTTATTGCCGACCTTCTCCAAATGGCCAAAACTTGCCAGATGCTTATCCCGTTTACCTATGTCCCCACAACGGAAGTCACAGAGGATGCACCTAAAAGGAACGTCTACAGCCGACACATGGGCCTTGTAAAAATGAAGTTCTAGGCGTGCCTTCTCGTCCCTCTTGTGGCAGGTAACACACTCATAGGCGCGTCCCCTCTTTGCAATGCATTTGATCATAGCAGATGCCATCTGAAATAACAATTCAGCATGCATATATCAAAATCCCAAATTCCAAGTTGACCTTGACCTGGGTAGAACCTTATAAAGACCGTTTTATTTTTATAACCCATAAAGGCATATCTGTACCAACATAAGGCTTCAACTTATCATGGTGCACAACACGTTCATTTTCAGAGTCTTCAGTACAAATCACATAGTTTACTGGGCTCAGCGACCGTTTGATAACACACAATTTGTACAGATGCTGCAGTTTTGGACTCACCCCCGGTTTTCTATTGTCATGAAGATACCATGCACAATCGCCTGGTTTATACTGATGCTCCTGAAGCTTCAGGTCGTAACTATACTTATGCCGTAGTACAGCTTTTCCCAAATTCTCGCGGGCTAACTTATGTGCTAACTTATTTGCTTTACAGCAAACTAGCAGTGATAGTAATGTTTATAAGCTTTCAAAGGACAAGAAAAAGTTGACAATTGAGCAGTATAAAACCAACTTAAAATCGTTAAGTTTGCATGCTTTTGAACTTGAGCAAAATCAAGCAGGCACTTCAAGCGACCCTGATGTGCCATTACTGCAAGGCAAGGGAGAAATGTGAAACACTGTTTCTTGAAGAACAACATAAAGACTTGGTACAAAGGATTTGTTATATCAAAAGTTCCTGGTCTTAGAAACTTCTATAACATCATTTTTGAAAATGATGAAAACGTGTACACATATAAACTTTTGGAAGACTATGCACATGGAGATTTAGAAATTATAGGTATTGCAGTATTTAATTGGGCATCTCGCCATCTGTCTTTAAGACTTAAGTTATTAAATAGTGTCACTTGTATAATCTGATTTTGATATTGTAAAATATAAAATACTAAAAAATAGATTTTTAATGTCATGATGCTGATTACAATGTTTATTATTTAAAGCATTAAATAAAATGCAACATTATTTTAAATTATGTGCTTAAGTCAAAACCAGTAAATAACTTTTTGATTTGTTCATAAATTCATATAAATAATTAATGTTACTTTGAAAATTGCTAAACTGCTTTTCACATATTTCAGTTGATTGAAGTCCAGATGTATCCAAGAACTTGAAGAAGCAGTGTAAAACTATTGACAGCTTGTATACCGGTATTAAAAAAAAAACTTCACTAAAATACTTTGTTGACAAGATACAGAGACTTGTTTCATAATTAGTATTACTCATTAAAATTTAATTAATGGTAATAAAAATTGTTTATATTTTGAATTTTTACAAACATGCTTCAAGAAATAGCAAATTACATCAATTTTTGAGAAAGTTATGATTCTGATGGTTTTGCTGTCTATTTTTTGCTTATTTTGTGGAAAAATCATATGTTTTTCCTCAAAAATGTGATATTTCAACTGAATTTACAAATATGTATAGCTTTTAACACACACAAAAAAAATTCTTTCTAAATAAATATGTATCGATTTAAATGTTGGGAACCAAATTTTCTTATTTATAAAAAAGAAGTTGAAAATGGCATCCTGCTATGATGGTGCAAAAGGGACAATAACTTTGCCATTTCTTAATGAAATTTGATGAAATTTTTTGTTGAGTTTCTTACATGTATGGCTACATGGAAAAACTATCAGGTCATTAAAAAATCTTTTATTTTATAAAAGTCGTTCCTATACCTACTGGATGATTGTTTCATTATTTCGATTAAAACAAAGGAAGAATTACACACTTTTCACAACATGTTGAATAACCTACATCCTGACATCAAATTCACGATAGATTTCAATGAAAAACAACTCTCATTTCTAGACATCATGATTATTAAAACATACGACACCATCAAAACAGACATATTTTCCAAAGAAACAGGCTCCAAACAATATTTAAATTTTCGATCATGCCACCCTAAACGCACTAACACAAGTATACCTTACAATTTAGCACGACGATAGGCACAATTGTTTCTGAAGAATCAACCGGAAATACTAGGTTAAAGGAACTTTCAGAATTATTAAAATGTAGGGGTTTCCCACTAAAACTTTTCAAAATGGCATACTACGAGCACTATCCATACCGCGACAGGAACTAATTAAAACCAAACATTATTTACATAACCATGACAACATTGCCACACAAAATCCTCAAAATCCAGAAATGTACACAACTATTCACAATAGCTTATTTATATTACAATCTGATCCAATCATGACAGCTGCACTTAATAACGTGAAATTTATAAAAAGTAAACGTCAACCACCAAACTTAAAGAAATTACTAACAAGAGCCGAATTCACCCAACAAACATTATTATCAAACAACGTTACTAAATGCAATAGACTTAACTGCTCCCTGTGTCAATAATAATACCTTTAAAAATAAAAAGTTCTATGTCAATGCACCAATGTCATGTAATGTTCAAAATGTCCTTTCCGTCATAACGTGCAATAGATGTGGGGAGTATTACATCGGACAGACCGATGACAAATTAAGAAACCGAAGAACAATACATGCACAACAAATTAGAGACCCCTCAACAAGAAAAATTCCGTTAAGCAAACATTTGGACGAATGTTGAAAATCAGAACCCACATTTAATGTTTCCTTTTTATTAATTTATCCACCGAAAGCATTTCAGCTAGGTTAATTAAAGAAAGGTATTTTACAGTGCGATTTCGCCGGCTACTAAAGCATTCGCCACCGGCTACTTTTTGCAAACATTAGAGAAAAAAAATAATGCAAACTAATTCACAACACTTGCCGATTTAAAACAGCAACAACTTGTTAATATGAATTTCACGAATACGAGGTTTTCTGGTTTTCCAACGTTTAGGCATGACTAACCTAGGTCAGCTGACACGGTATATTTTTAGAGCAACTGACGCGCACTGACCAATCGTATCGCGCGTTATATATTCTGCATAAATATTCTGCACACGTCACGCTCCGGAAACGCACGATCGCATTTACGATATTTAGCAACGCTTGTTCGATTTTTCCGCCAATACTCGTAAAGAATTGATCCAATCGTAAACGCATGACTAATTTTAGATCAAAACTTGACCTCAAATGATACACGATATTGTATACATGTACCAGGTAAATGACAATGCAACTCTGTGGATGCTGAATAATGGCGGACGGTGCTATTGCCGGTCCCGTCCGTAAAAAACAAAAGAAGTCTACAGGCAGTCCACTATAGCCCAGTTATGGGCAAAACCTTTTGGTAAAGTTAATAAATAATGTGTAAACTGTGATTTAGTCAATGTATGTATACATGTAATTTACTTGTGAAACGATTACAGGGCACCTATTTGGCTGTTTTTACGGCCGAATATGGGCCCCATTCCCCTGTCAAAATAGTATGTTTTTTCCCCTATTTCAGAAAAAAATTCCCCTAAAAAATCAAAAAATATATAAAATTGAAAAAAAATAATTAAAAAGTAACTCAATTGTTTTATTTGTAAGTCTACAGTCACAAAATATGCTAGATATTATAATATGAGGTAGAAAACAATTTTATGAGTGTGTGTGACCCTTTAGTCAAAAAAATGTGTATATGACTTAAAATTCCCTTTTTCGTCTTAAAATGACGCGAAATTCCCCTTCCTGCGGGTATGGGTACCTGTCCCCGAAAGTTGTCTAGTGCCCTGGATTATATTCAGCCTAAAATGCCACCTGATTCACCAACTTCTTGTCAAAGTTAAATAAATTCATATTTCAGGCTTATAATAAACATATAAAACAATGTGTCACACAAATGCATAAGTAACAATTAGTTGAAAATTACATTAAATAGAAATAATCCAATACATGTATATCTACGGGAAATTATTTATAACGAAAATTACATAATGATAGAAATATTCATATCGTCATTTCCCTATTGCCTTGGAGGCAAGCTTCCTTTTAACTGGTGGGATTGAAGTTACAAACACAGGTTGTTTGATTTTCCCTGGAACGCTATGAGGTTTGCAGCAGTGTTCAGTATTGTCTGCAAACACATTAAAATTGATTTTTAAAAAACAAGCTAGTTATCAAAGGTTTTCGTTGAAAAACGTGATTAATTACTGTTCCAGTCCAACTACAAGCCACTACCACTCCGTCTGAAGAAGGTGGAGGCAGCCAGCTGTGTAAATATGCTCCGGAGGATAGTCATCCTGACAACATAGACCCCAAGGTTTTTTATTAATTAAATTTACCACTTTGTGGTAATTTTAAGTCATTTATATGGGATTTCATGGTAATATTCAATTGCAATGAACTAGAGGCATTGAACAATTTGCAATAAATATGGGAAATTAAATAAAACATATTTAATAAAAGTACACACTGTAGATATGTAAATAATAATATTTTAAAGAATAATAAATATTAAAACAACTCAGTAGAAGTATATAATAAAGCAAGTAGTGTAGTAAAAATACATGCTTAGAGGCATTATTTGTAGTGGATATATATATATTTCATATATTGCATTGTAAGGTGTTTATAGATATAGCATTTAATACAATTAAACACCAGAATATAACATGTAAATATTTAACAAATATCCCACTTCATGTTTTGACTACCTAAATGGTAGGTACTGTGATTTATTTCACAGCTAAATGTTTTTCAGGTAGATAATAATAATAATGGTGAAGTCCCAATCCCCTGCAAAGATCCAGTGAAGAAAAGTGTGAGCGGTGAAGGCCTAATCCCCTGCTAAGATCTAGAGAAGAGACAAGTGAGCGGTCTCACTGTTGCACAAGGCAAGCAGATACTCAAAGAATATTTTGATCAGCCATCTGAATCTGTTCACAACTATTATGTCTGCCAGCATACATGTCAAAATATTTCAGATCATGAAAAGAAACGGTTACAAGAGAACAGAGCCAACCAGAAAGCAACCGAGAAACAGATGGAAAAAAAGCACAAATGGCTTACAGATATAGATACATTATTTTGTGAGAAGACTGGGGTTTGGTGGCTTGTATATGTGGAGGGTGAGGGCATGTACTGTCTTCTGTGTAGAATTCATAACACTAAAAATAAATTTAACAAACAGTGTGTATTTAATCAGACTCCATCAACAAATTCAAGTAAGCGTAGTGCCATCACTGATCATAGCAAGAACACAGGACATCTGAGCATATTGAAATGTGAGTTGGAACGGAGAAACTCCAGTATAGCAGAGCAGCATAGGGAGGTCCAAGAGACAAAAGATAATGTGACTTTCAATGCATTCCAGGCGTGCTACTGGTTAGCAAAAGAAATTGCTAACTGCAAGCTTTTGTCACTGATAGATTTGCAGAAAAGATCAGAGGTTAAAGAGATGATGCATTTCAGACAAACAAGTGAGAGAAGTCAGAGATGCGGTTTCTCATTGGCCAACTTATCATAAACTATCTGTTGGATCAGATCTACAGTGCGAAGTACTTCAGCATCCTTGTAGACGAGGTCACAGATTGTTCCACAATCGAACAGTTACTGATGTACATTGGATTTGTTGATGTCAAAGGAGAGAGTCACTTCAAGTTTCTCGACTGTGTAGATGTTCATGCCGAGTCTGACACCGCAGATGCTGCGACAATCACAAAATGTATTTTGAACGAGCTGAAAGCATGTAAACTTGACACACAGTACTTATGTGGTTTTGGATCAGATGGAGCCAGTGTCATGACTGGAGACAAAAACGGTGTTGGGGCAAGATTACAGAAGCACGCTAAATCAGTTCTCAGAACTCACTATATCAGCCATCGGTTGGCACTTGCTTGTGGTGATGCAAATGACAGTGTCAACTTCATTCCGGTCATTGAAGGAACTCTTAGGCAGCTGTGGAAATGGCTTGAATATCCTAAAAGAGCATCAGCATATGTAAAGGTATGTGCTTCAGTCCACAAGATCAACCTAGCTAACACGAATGAGAAGAAGCTGGCAACAAAAATACAGAAAGCCTGCAGAACAAGATGGCTGTCAACTGGGAAAAGCATTTGCAGTATATGCATAAACTTTGTAGCACTGATGCAGACACTTAGGTTATTCAAAAAGAGTGATGCCACTGCACAGGGACTTCTGTCCAGAATGAACAATGTCAAATTTCTAGGGACACTCATTCTTCTCAATGACATACTTCCCCCATCTAAATGCCCTGAGTAAGCTGTTCCAGAAGGACCATACATGTTATGCCTCTATAAAACCTGCACTAGAGAGCACAAAGGCAGCCATCAAATCAAACAGAGACAAATTCAACATCATCTAAGAAGTCCAAGACAAAATCCAGCCAGGAGAAATGTATGCTGACCTTGAACTAGAGTTGTCTGTCCAAAATCCAGTGAACAACTTCCTCATCAACTTACAAAGAAGTTACACAGAGGCTCTAGAGGAGAACCTGGACATGAGATTTGTTGAGGCTCCAGTGTTGAAAGCATTTGGAGTCTTTGATCCTACCACCATTCCCAGCAAATCAGAGGCATCATTTGCAAATTATGGCAACTACCTTGACACTACCTTGCTTGCTCAGCACTTCAACATGGACCAAGAGGAGACACTTGCTGAGTGGCAAAACTTTAAGTACACCCTTCTAGAAATGGAAATTCCAGAAGTGCTAAAGGGAAAAGGGGGCCTGTCACCCACTCACTATGTCTTGAAGAAATTGGTCCGGGAACAGTGTTCCTACAGAATAACTCTCAACAACATAGTTGAGCTGGCACAAATCTGCCTGACTCAGCCACTCTCAAACGCTGTTGTAGAAAGGGGGTGCAGTGCTGTCAAAAGGGTGAAGACACGCCTGAGGAACTCCTTAAAAAATGACATGTTGGCCAGCCTGCTGCATATCAAAATCAATGGGCCAGAAAAGGTTTACTTTTATAGCATAAAAAGCAATATATATATGTACAACAAAGCTTCAATATTATAAAATATACAATCTATACTTTAATAATATTATAAAGTACTCATAATTCATTATGCATAAATCAGACTTTGATCATTTGCATGTAATTCTATTAGGTAGAGAACAATCATTCTTAAATAATGTTAATTTAAATAAATTTCATTTGATCGTTGTAACAGAAATCTGAAGATGCAAGCAAGCTGTTGACACAGGCCACATGCATCTGGCGCCAGACTCGTGTAAGAAACCTGCCAAAGGTGACCGTGCCAAAAGTGGGTGGCTGTGACAGATGGGTGGTGCACAAGGTACTATGTCTGTTGCAACAACAGACACCAGTGTCCAGACAGAAGACATCCAAGGTACATTCTTATCAAGTTATCAAATATTTTTAATTTATATATACATGTATTTTGCTTAAAGTTACTGCCTACAGTATCCTACACAAATTCTGCTGTTATACGCTGAAATCATCTTTCATTTTAGTTGCTGATGCGGTGAAGCAGGTGGACCTGAACATGGCTGCCAAGGTTGCGGCAGACATAGTGCTTCGTGCACTTGATGTAGAAGACTGTGGCAGTGAGCCTGATTCAGACTGCGGGATGGATTATGATTGACTGAAATCCTCCATATTTTGTTTGTGATAATTGTGAACTGGAAATAAAATTGAAATTGAATTTTTTTTAGTATTTGTACAAAAGTTACGGAGATCTATTAGGTATTCTTAACTCCTCAAAACACACCAGATTGCACCATTTTGCACCGTTAAATTCAAAATTTTCCGGGGGAGGCACCCGGGACCCCCCCCCCCCCCAGAGGGAGGGGAGACCCCTCCCGCACCTACACCCTACTCGCCGCTACGCGGCTTGCATCACTGACTACTTTGGGACATTCACTGGCTACTTCAAAACTTGTGGAGAGCACTGATTTTATAACAAAGTTTGCACCGAAACTAAACACACGATGACAATAAAGATCATGCTTCTAAAAATATAACGACGTCAAAAACATGACGTGTAAAAGACGTCGACGTCAAGACAACCAGTCACTCACACTGAAGAACCGAGAAGGCGAAACGCGTTTGTTATATGTGTTTGACTTTAAACAGCATTGACACATGTGAAGTCTTTTTTTGAACTTTACACACACACACAATATATACGTTTCTTAAACAAAATCATAACAAGAGGTTTATTATACATTTCAAGATCAATCACTATATGCAAATTATTTCGAAATACCAGTTGACTATATTTCACATATTTGGGGCAATAGTTGGATGATTTGATGTTAAAATAGTAATTCTAATTTTAGAACAAAGATTGTTTTTGCTAGCAACCCCTACTGATACATACGGAAATGCACGATTGGCGCAAGAAAAAACCTTTAACCAATAGAAATGCTATTTACAAATAAATTGACCTGATAAGCCAATTAGTAATAATAAACATGTAAATATCTATTTATAGAAAATATCTTTTATTACCAACATCTGGTATTCTTATCTTATTCTTTTATCAGCTACATTAACTAGAAAATTGCTGATCTTGAACATTATTTACTCCTGATAAAATCTTTATAGCCGAAAGCGCTTGAGTACAAAGTAAAACTTTACACCGTTAAAACAAAGCATTTTCTCAATCATATACTTATTATTTATTTATTTGTTTTTTGTGTCCTTTCTGAAAGGAACGTCTTTGATATTTTTACAATCTCAAACATATAATACACCTTCAATTAAGTGTATCGAAAGATCCAGATGACTTTCATTGTGTGTGTCTCTGTCTATAGCACTAGTGTGCATAAAAACTCCAAAAATAAAAAGGAGGAAGCACGATGCTAATAGATGTGTATATGTAATTGTCTTATATGTTTGTATATGTATTAAAAATAAGTGTATGTAAATGTCTAGGCAGTCAGATGGTCATTTGTGGATAGTTATGGTTTATATGCGTTGCCGGAAAATTTCTCTAGGAGAACTTGGATGGCACGTTTATAACCATGTACATCACTCTTGGCTAGGCGATGTCGCCGTGTCTGGTGCTTAGATCTGTTCCTTTATGTCTGTGAGTGTGTTAGTTGGTTACTTATCTTACCCATATGTATCTTGCTTCCACGAACATGAATCCTTTCGGGGATCCCTTAATTCGAAAGTTAGCTGTTTGAATTGAATTATCTCCCCTTAACATAATATATATCTTCAATTCAGTTTATCGAAAGATCCAGATGACTTTCATTGTGTGTGTCTCTGTCTATAGCACAAGTGTGCATAAAACTCAAAAAATAAAAAGGTGGAATTACGATGCTAATAGATGTGTATATGTAATTGTCCTACATGTTTGTATATGTATAAAAATAAGTGTATGTAAATGTCTAGGCAGTCAGAGGGTCATTTGTGGATAGTAATGGTTTATATGCGTTGCCGGAAAATTTCTCTAGGAGAACTAGGATGACACGTCTATAACCATGTACAGCACTCTTGGCTAGGCGATGTCGCCGTGTCTGGTGCTTAGATCTATTCCTTTATGTCTGAAGGTTTGTTCGTTGGTTACTAATCTCACCCATATCGAGGGCTCAGCGCGAAACTATCGTATCTGCACTTTTTATCAAAAATGATTTTATTTCATATTTTGACTTGTTTTAATAGTCCCCATAATTTGACAAAAAAGTATAGATTAAATCTAATATCTTCTTTTCAAAATTTAAAAAAGTGAAAAATATCATATCTGCGATAGGGGTTTTTGCTCAGCGCGAAACTATCGTATCTGCAATTATTTTTTTTCTTTACACACAAAATGATCATCTTTTTATGGAGATATTTTGAATATATTTGAAATGTATGTATGGTTTTTGGTAAAGGTAGAGGAATATTTGCTATTAATTTTGTTACAAGTTCATCTTTTATTGTGCTCAGCGTGAAACTATCGTATCTGCACACTAACTTGACTGAAATCAGTGAACATAATAGACCATTAACAACCAGTGTAGATCCAGATCAGCCATCACATCCATGCAGTTAGATTAAGATATAGACTTAGGCTTATTGTTTTTTTTATTAATTATATTGTGTTGTATAGATCCTGATTGGACTGCAATGGGATTCATGAAGTTCATGGTTAAATGGCAGTTATTTATTTAGCAACAAGTTTTTTACTTTGCAACTATGTAGAAACAATTTTATTTAACAATCACAATATTCAACACTGAACTTTTAAAACATAATTATTCTATACTGGTATTTTTTTGGTCCAAAACACTAAAATGAATAAAAAAGTGACAAGCCGAAGTGATGATCCTGCATGGAGTAGGAACACCCGGTTAAAAAGGAACCTCATTAAAGTCACAATTAATCTTAAGTTAACACTGTATTTTGTATACATTAAATTAAGTACAACATGATTTGTAAATTCAGAAAATTTTTCCAAAACAATCTGTTTTCACTTCAAGAAATGTTTCAGGGTAAAGGAATGTTGTTGTTGTAACAGTTTTAAATAAGTGCATTTCTACATGAAATTTAAGAAATCCGTCTTTTTGAACAATAGAATTTGTCTAAAATTTACTCAGATACTCATTTAACATTATTTTAAAATAGATCAGCAAAGCATATGTTAACATGCCCGTTTGGAAACAGTACTAGTTGTTTAAAACATATCAAAAACTTTTTTGCAAACCAGATAAATGTTTCAACTTGTAAAAATTAAAGCCTTATAGTCATTTATTTACTGAAGAAAACATGGTTTTATAATTTTAAGATTTGAAAATCATAGTATTCTTTTCAGTTGATGAAATAAAAGATTCTTATAGTTTTTATATATGTTGAAGTTTCATTTAAATATAAAAAGTTAAAACTTTTTTTAAGCTGTAGCAATTGTCTTTAAGTGAGTGAGCAAATACATTGTGGGCTTCAAATAATTTAAAACATTAATTCTGTCTCAAAGTCTATTCATGATTTATCTCTTAAGATTGACACAAAACAAGCAAAAACAACATTAATATTTGAATTCTGCCATGAAATATTGATTGGGAGTGAAATCAATAATGAAATTAACATTTGGAAAAAAATATGCAGATAAGATAGTTTCTCGCTGAGCACAATAAAAGATAAATTTATGACAAAATAAATAGCAAATATTTATCTACTTTTAACAAAAACAATATATACATTCTAAATATATTCAGAAAATGATCTTTATTTGTAAAACGAAAAAAAAATTGCAGATACAATAGTTTCACGCTGAGGTTTTTGTTCAATTTATGGCAATTTCAGCGTGAAACTATTGTATCTGACATATTTTCAAATTTAATGAGAACAAATGTTTTAATTGTATTTTAAGAATCAGTCTTGTGATCAGATTGGTTCTTGATGCTCAATTACAGATTTTCAAAAAAAGAAGAAATATTTTACATTTAAATAAAACAGTTTTTTCTTTCTCCTGAACAATTTTACAAAATGCAGATACGATAGTTTCGCGCTGAGCCCTTGATATATATACTAGTACGCAACCTGACCCAGGAAAATTTCACTTTCGTTGCACCCCAGGGGGGGGGGGGGGCAAAGGTTGTGTGGTACCGTTGTAAAGCTTATGATGTCAACAATCAGAATTTACTTGTTACACCTTAATAAAGTGGTGCATGAAGAAGTCTAACAAGGATAACGTACACTACCCATTTTACATGAGCCAAAAAAATCATAATTGTTCTGTAGGCATTGCTTCAACCCAAGACCAGTTATCTTCTAAAAGACTATTTTCTTCAGTACAATGTTACTTATTATGAATAAAACTAGTGTTAGGTAATGTGCTTTTATCAAAATTGGGTGCGATTTCGCCCTTCTCTGAGTAATTTATGTAACCATTTAAAATACAAGATGTAACATTAAATGGAATGATACGAATTTGATTTTTCTAAATAGTTTATTTCAAAATACCACATAATCATATATTTTGTATGGTTAAATGTTACTTCTGAGCTAGCTAACACAGGTTTTACAAAAGTTTTCTCTCAATTTAATTATGCAGGTACATATTACTAATATTTTCAAACATTAAAATAGTAAAATTTCAACCAATATCAAGTAACAACATTTAACAATGAATCTTTATTTTTACTTAGGCATCATATTGTCTCACTGCACTTGACACATTACAAATATTACCAATGGAAATTATATGCAAATATACATAATTGCAAAGTACATAACTGTCTTAGTTAAGTAAACAAACAATTTGCTTATAGTTATAATAGTAGCATTGTATTAAACGTAAGTCTACCAACAATGACTTGATAAGACACAAGAGTCATAATGATTACAAATTTTGTTGTATTTAAAAACAATCATGTGTTTGTGATTGAAATAACCAAGTGTTTGCACTACTGCATAAAATGCATGTTAATATTGATATTGCTTAATCAGTGTCTGACCCAGACTCGGAGTCACTCCCCGAGTCGTTGGTTGGTATGTTTTCACACATTTGTAGACAGCCACAGCATTCTGTACAAGGCATTTTGTTCTTGAAACAAGAACACCTATTCTGAAAACAATCACCCTTACAGCTACATTTGATGAATTCCAGAATAGCTTTGGGCGCTGGTAGTAGACTCATCCAATCAATCTGGATGTCTGTCCCAGTTACAATCCAGCAATGCCCATTGGGGCTAGGAATGTCAGGTTCAGGTTGTAGAGAACATTTCTAAATGTAAGCCTGGTAGTTTGCTCGTTCTATATGTTTGAGTAGAGCATCCTTACAAGGAGGAAGGCAGATGCTTTGTGGGTTTTTAGTACAAAAAGTTTTAAACCTATCTTCATTTACGTTATCTCCAGGCTCATTGTACAGTGCGCAGACAAATTGCTCTGCAAGTTGCACAGTTGTTTCTGTTGCAGGAATAGCATTTCCAATGTTATGCATGCATTTTGCAGAGATTATTATCTTCGCAGATAATATCAAAGGCCTTCTTCTTGCCTTTGCCGGAAAATGCACTTGTTGTATCACAACCTGTGAAAGCATGCATGCCTGGTAAGGCATTACAAACTGATGTACCAAGGTCTTGTGATATCATGTTAATGTTGATAAAACGAGATCTACATTTTGTGCCAGTGTGTATCCATATCTTGTTACCTAATTGGTTCTGGAAATAACAGGCAAGTACTTGTTCATCTGTATCAGGTGAGCTGATAACTATATTGTTTTTGCTGCATGTTTGGCATGTAAAAACATGCGTGTGTCAGCTTCCTCTTGTGTAGAACACAGCTCCTCCACACCCTCAACCATCACCGTATTGTCAACGACACTGTACTTATGGCACGCTCGCCCATGTGCAAAGTAAATGGTCCGCCCAAGAAATTTGTTTGAGTATTTTTGATTCTGCCATTCCTGGAAAAGAAACTCTACCAAAGATATCTTGTTCTTACCATTGGATAAGAACTTTTTCCATTGCTTTGGAATTTTCTGGGAACCAGACGTTATGTCAAATACAAGTTTCCCTTCATGGGCACGCCTTTCTCTTTCAATATTCTTTATTGACACTTCTGGGTATGTGTCGGCAATGATGTCTAGTCTGGATTCTGGGTTGGTTAATGGCAGAGTTCTGTCAAGGATAGTGGACGCTAATGATGCAAAATTATCTGGCAAGTAAGTCAAGCCTTGAAGTACAGCCATGAATTCGACTATCCACACAGTGTTGCTTGGAACTTCATCGTCTTGTGCAGTATCTTTCTGTATAAGCATTGATAGTTTTGCTTTTGCTATTTTAGCAAAGAACCGTCGGCCTCTGCTAGTGGCCACGGTATAGGACCCAGACAGTGTTGCAATACTTGTTTGAGGTCCAATTTTCTGGCTTGGGCGATTACAACCATTCTTGAAAACAGGTTTCTGTCTGCTTTGAGAATAAAAGTCATGTTACCAAGTTTCAAAGTGTTTGACTTACTTAGACTTGAAAATGTTTTCAGGTTCAACTTCCCCAAAGGATCATAAAACGAGCGGTCATTAGTGGACAATTTTCTGGCTACAAACTCAGTTGCAGCAGCATGGCCTTTCATGTATGCAAATTCAAGGTCTTGGCATGTGGCAGAATCTGCACCAATTCCAGACGATAAGCTTGTCAAATTGTCAGCTGATGTGCCAGTAAATGGATTATTGTTCAGACTACTATGAAAGAAATCTATAACTTTGACAGCATTGTCTTTTTTTAATCCTTGGGGCTGTACCTTCTTTGTGATCTGGACATTTGTGACTTTCAACACCAGCAAATGCAAAACATGAGTCTCTGATAATGGCACGCTCATGTGAAGTTATGAGCCATTTTCTAACAGCACATTTGTTTAAGCTAAATCAGATGATGTCGCCTCGAGTTTTTGTAGCTCTATTTAATGTCTGTTCAATTGCTTGATCTATTGGCACTTGGGCAAATGCATTAGTGCTCCTCTGGACTGCAAATTCACCCAGCAGAAAGTGTTTGTATCCATGGAATCATTTCACGAATACAGGCTACATATAGATGCCAGTCACGTTGACGTGTTGACCTTATGAACTTGAGGAGCAGCTGTACCATTTCTATATAGCTATTTCATAGCTTTGCCAGAGGAGCAGAAATAGATTGTCGGAATTGCTCAAACTGATTTTGGAGTTGAACAAAGCCTTGCACATTGGTGAATTCGGTGTAGTTTCCTGGAGTGAGTGAATGACGAACATTCTCATGGGCAGCAATCAGATCTATGTCTTGCAACACATGTCTGTCTTCATTGAGATCGCTCACAAATGCCGACCAACACATACGTACATTGCTTCCATCACAATTTTATGAACACGTACACCACGATTATAATGTCGGCCTTCTAACACTGCACTTACTGAACCAGAGCCAATAATTCCCGACTCAATCAACACATCTTTGAGACCAGTATCACCAAAACGTTTTCCAATAACAGCAAGGAACGTGCATGCAATGTGAAATGCTCCCATCAGTGAGAACCATCAATACCAAGAGGAGATGCGCATATCATCGTCTTGTTCTGGTCAGACCGTTTAACACAGAGTTACGGCTCTTTGATAACTTATGCATTATGCATACGAGCAGTATTCATTTCCCAGCTATTTCTCTGCAACTACTGAATGGAATTCAATGAAACTTTCTTGAAACCATCAATACCAAGAAGAGCTGCACATATCATTGTCTTGTTCCGGTCAGACTGTTTATCACAGAGTTATGCATATAGAGCAGTATTTGTTTCCGTGCAAGTTTTGGATGGATTTCAATGAAACACTTTCTGGAAACCATCTATACCAAGAGAAAATCACCCTCTTGTTCCCGTCAGACTATTTAACACAGGGTTATGGCCCTTTGATAACTAATGCATTATGCATATTATAGAGCAGTATTCGTTTCCCCTATTTCTCTGCAACTACTGGATGGATTTCAATTAATCTTTCTGAGAACCATAATAGATGTGTATATTGTTATCTTGTTCCAGTTGGACTGTAACACAGAGTTATTGCCCTTTGATAACTTATGTATGATGCATATAGAGAAGTATTTGTTTCCGCTCTATTTCTTTGCAAGTTCTTGATGGATTGAAATGAAACTTTCTGGGAAACATCAATACTGAGATGAGATGCACATTTTGTCATCTTGTTCCGGTCAGACTATTTAACACAGAGTTATTGCCCGTTGATAACTAATGTATTATGCATATAGAGCAGAATTCGTTTCCGCACTATTTCTCTGCAACTACTGGGTGGATTTTAATGAAACTTTCTGGGAACCATCAATACAAAAAGGAGACGCGAATATTGTCATCTTGTTTCAGTCAGATCCTTTAACACGGAGTTATGGCCCTTTGATAAATTATGCATTTTGCATGTAGAGCAGTATTTATTTCCTTGCTTTTTCTCGGCAGGAATCTATGGAAACCACCAATACCAAGACAAGATGCCCATATTTTTGTCTTTTTCTGGTCTGACCGTTTAACACAGTTATGGCCCTTTGATAAGTTATGCACTATGCATATAGATTTGTATTCGTTTCCATGCCACTTCTATGCAACTTCTGCATGGATTTATATTAAATAAAGCGCTATATTTTTACTACTGTGTTCTTCATTTCGACACTTTGAAGACTTTTAGTCTTATTTTTATATTCTGTTTTTTTTTATATCTGAAGTTTTTTTCACCTTTTTTGACATCCATGATAAATATCGAAATAAAGCCCTATGTCTTCAGCTGTTATGTTAGTAACAACCAGTATTCGGCGGGGGATATAACTTCAACGAATTTGCTTGTTTAAGTATACCCACTTGTATAAGCTTCTCTAAGCTGCTCTAACCCAAACTGATTTCCAATTGCTTAAGCTTCAAATTTGGAATTACAAATAGGTTCTAGTTGAACTAGGGATGAATTACTCGTGTACGTTAAATATCCATATTATACGCATTTTACTGGGTCCTGTTTCGCTCACATCACTTAGGTAAACCCCAACAGGTCTTAATTAATTTGAAAATGGAAGGTGTGTTGATTAGGTAGGTGTATGAGTGAAACTATACTACTCAAAATTTGATAAGGATTACTTATTAGATTGTGTTTATTCCTTAAGTAAGGTTGAAACGTTAAAAATAATTGCTGTGATTCTGAAAATGTATAATATCTATTGGAGAGGTCAGGTATGCTATTAGAATGATCAACATGTAGCAAAATAAAATCACCTATCCTTGGTTTATCATTAAAGAGATATTTAAGAAATAAAAAGCGATCGATGTTGAGTAGTATATTGTACAAACCCTTTGAAGTTACAAAACTCTCGGTACAAGATGAATGAATATGTGTTAAGTTAAACAAAAGGATCCATAGGACCCTGGGTCGCTCACCTGTCAACAACTGCTCAATGGTTGCAATATTTGAGTGCAAGTTTGGTAAAATCAAGTCAAAAATTTAAAAAAATTAAGCTGCTATTGTGGAGAAAATGTAACAAGATAATGCTCTATACCAAATATCTAAGCTCTAGGCCTTATGGTTTCAGAGAAGAAGATTTTTTTAAAGTTTTCCCTATATAAGTCTTGTAAAACAAGTGACCCCTGGGCGGGGCCATTTTTGACACCAGGGGGATAGTTTGAACAATTTTGGTAGAGGACCACTAGATGATGCTGTATATTAAATATTAAGGCTTTAGGCCTTGTGGTTTTAAAGAAGAAGATTTTCATGTTTTTCCTATAGAACTATATGTAAACCACGAAGACCCTAGGGCGTGGCCGATTTTGGCCCAGGGGACATAATTTGAACAAATCTATTAGACATCTATTAGACAATGCTACTTACAAAATATCTAAGATGTACGCATTGTGGTTTGTGAGAAGAAGATTTTTAAAGATTTCCTATATAAGTCTATGTAAAATGAAGTGACCCCTGGGGCGGGGCCAATTTTGACCCCAGGGAAATAATTTGAAAATCTTTGTAGAGTTCCTCTAGAGGGTACTTAATGCCAAATGCCTAAGCTCTAGGCCATGTGGTTTCAGAGAAGAAGATTTTAAAAGTTTTTCCCTTAGGTTGCCATTGCAACTAGAGTTCTGCATGGAATTGTTTTATTTGAACAAAGTTGGAAGAGCTTCATGCAAGGAACATCCGTGGCAAGTTTCACCAACTTTGGCCCAGGGGTTTAAGTGGAGATGTCGTTTAAAGTTAAAGTTTACGGACGCCGGACAAATTGCGATCACAAAAGCTCACCTTGTCACTACGTGACAGGTGAGCTAAAAAGACTTCACATGCCAGACAGGTATACATGTTCGTAGACTTAAATCATCAATCAACAAGATTTATTCATGATGTATAGGTACTTAATCAAGGTTTACCAGGCTTTGGAAATGCTTTCATTCATGACAACAAGTTGGAACAGAATAGAAAAAAAAACAATTATAGTTTGCTAGACAAATCTGTGTAACGGGAACATAGCGTAATAGATATTTCTCAAGTTTTGGAAACAATATCATATTAGATTTCTTGACCGTGTAACCAATACAATGTAGTTATTGATATTATTATTATAATTATTGTAACCAATAATGGGTGCGAGAAAAATACTCTACTGATATTGCGATCTTGCAAATTTATTAAAGAATGAAGAAATCAACAGAGAGTTGGCTATTTGTATTGATTTGAATGTAATCAATGACTACAAATTAGCTTATCCCTAGTAGACAAAATATATTTCGTCTGTACTGATAAGGGTAAGACACTGCCAGTGCATCTCAATTAGGTTTTGGCTGACCACCAACGGTTCCTACTCGACATAAAAGGTACGCGTTTGATATTTGTGCTACTCTCAAATCCTTTTTTTTTTTTTGCTAATGTCACGTTGACATAGATTTCTGTTATGTCGAATAAGTCCAGTACAAATGTAGTAAATGTCTATTATTTGTTTCAATAAAGAGAAACAAATCTTGTTTTTTCGACGTTAGCTGTCTAAGCTCACTTTTGACCTAGTCTTTCGACCAATGAAATGTTGTAAATAATACTCGTATTCTCTTATCATGCAGAGGGTGAATGAACAAAAAACTATTTCGATTGGTAGCTATTTACACCAGAGAGGCATCTAGCAGGGTGGAGAGGTATCTAGTGGGATTTTTATTATTATGCAGCGGAAAAAACAAATAGACTATTTCGATTGTTTGTTAGTGGGTGTTGTATTGGAGAAAAAAAAAAACATATTTACGTTTAAATAACCAGTTAAGTCAATATTGATAGCTTAAATACAATTTAATATGGAATATTCTTGGGTGTCAGGTAAACACTTGCATACAAGTTTACACAGTGTAAAACGAAAGAGAAGTGTAGATATTTCTAGTTCTTACTGGTTCCTTTCTAGTTCCTTTGATACTGATTGTTAATTTCAAGTACAAAAAACAAGTTCTTTGTAGTGTAGTGGATGACACTCTCGCCTCTTAAGCGGAGGTCCCGTGTTCAATACTCTGGACGGACACTTTTTTTTAAGTTAATTTACTTAAAAGTTGGTAGATTTCGCTCTTGTAACAGACTGTTTGTATTTATTTTTATTAAATTTCAAGGACATTTATTCATCTCGAGTCCTAACTCTGCAAGAGGTATTTTATTGAAACTGAATAAATGTAGATCAAGACTTAATGTAAGACATTGCTTCTTTAATCGACTTGTTATCACTGTATTAAATTGTTGCAACAGCTTGAACGTTTTTTTAAAGACACTTTCAATGAATTTATGAGTTGTCATGATTCGGTCGCTTAATCTCTAGGTCATACTAAGAAGGCAGGGAGGGTTCGTTCAACAGCTATAACAAGTAAAATAAAATAACTAAACCGTGTCTGCTTCGCCTCTCTGTATTTCTTTCTTATGTACGTGTATATATAAATATTTCCCATCAACGTCGTTTATCTTTTTTGAAGATATTTATTATTTTTATTGTAGGCTAAACATCTTGATGAGAATTTTATTGAAAAGGAGGATAAATGTTTTAAATTAAAATAATTGAATATGCTGATTTTTTCGTTTCAAACTTGTTCTTGCTACAGCCAATTAAACACATAGTAGTTGTCATTTGCTTCAATTTATTTCGAGCAGAGATATATGGACTTTGTCCAAGTACGTGCAAACTTTACAATGTTCAAATGACACAGCAACACAAACAAACTGTTATGTATTTGCGTATCTAATAAAAAATTTTGAACAAAAATGACCATGGATTTTAGAAACAATTTATTTCAATATACTCGTGTTATCATTATATGAATTTAATGAAAAAAAATAGATTTGCTTAAACGAAACGTTTTGAAATAAAAGAGCTAAAATAGATCTGTGCATGTTATTCACTATCCCTACATAAATAAAAGCAAAGTATAAACAAATGTCCTTTTTCATTTTTTCTGTTGCTACCAAAATAGAGTAAAATAATATATTTTAATTAGAGATGTATTTATATGTTTTCATTCCCAGACAGTCTGTTGTAAATGTGGATGATTAGTATGGTAAGAACAATTAGAAACACTTATTTGAAATGGATCGTCTAGACACATGCTCTCTTTTTCATCTCTATATTTTGGATGTGTTGGGATTTAACTTTAGAACTTTGGACTTTTTTGTTCTTAAGAACTTGGTTGGCAAATGTAAGACGCATGTATCCTGGAAAATTATTACTCGCTTTAACCCCTTCCTTGTCGCAAATATGTTTGCAACTGGCCATTCGAATGCAAACCTCTCCGTCCGCCCCAATGTTTTCCTCAAGAGATCAATCGTTTATTATCATTATCAGAAATGCAACAGTTGGCGTCTGTTGCACTTTCCTCATCTAAAATGATACATAACGATACGATGTCAAAATTCAGAACTGAAATCCGACAAGGATCTATCGAACTTCAATAAAGATATGAATATAAAGTGTTAGAATTGAGGCTTTGGGATCTCTCCGATCATTATTATAAAGGGAATAATCAGAGTTTTCTGCTTTTAGTCCAGCATATCATTTAGATTATGTCCGTTAACAAACAAAATAGTTTCATTGCAAAGAACGGAAACAAAGAAGTCGTTTTAGATAAAACATGAAATCTTTTGTTGTTTTAAAATGTCATTGCAGCTTAAATATTTGTACTAATATTTATGCCCAAATCTTTTTCGTCAAATTAACAATTTTAAAGTATAACTGTTTTTATAATACATTATGCAGAAAATTTGGATAAAATACAGCAAATTGCTTTGTCTGTTTTGTCTTAAGAACTACGCAATATTATTAAGGGCACTCAATATTTGATACAGGACAACCCCTACACGACATCGGAGACATAATGCAGTAAAAAGAGACATCGTCGATTTATAACACTTAACTGTACTAGAGATCGTTCTTTTGATATTTTTTTCAATTAAAAGAAGAACTATTAACGCATGCGATAATTTGAAATAAGTGAGCGACAGCACTGGAATTCAATTTTTCAGACTACCAATTGAATTGTCCCTTACATGAAGTTGAAATAAGCTTAACCTTAGACTTTCGCGGATTTAGTTTAACAAATTTGATAAAATTTGATAATTATAGTAAATTATCACAATGGTAAAAGTGGAACATACAAATATCAGCAAAAGCCACACTCACAAAACACAGCCCTACCACATATCAAAAAAGGGCTTATTAAACTAATAAATTTCAAATGAGACACCACATCCAAACAATGAACGAAACAAAGAACCTGTGATGTCACCGCCATGGAACGGTTCGCTGCAAAACAATTTACGACTGGGGTTTTAATCAGAACCTATGATGCATTAACCTAACACTTGCCCAAAAAAGTTCTCATACATGTATGAACAAACAAGGACATTTACAATATTTTCCGTAACTGGTGGTAGTTATGGTTTGGAACATTCTTAACATTTCATTCAAAACCAGAAGTCTATGAATGCATAATGCATTTGTTCTATACTTCTTTGTAAATACGAAAAACAGTTATACAACGAAATCAAACGCTACACAACGAAGCCTTGAATGTTAGCAAAAGAAAAAAAAGTAGTAGTGATGGTGACAGAAAAATGCAACATCTTCCTAAGACATTTCTGATAAGGGTTCGGTTTAGCCGGTACAATAAATTTAATGCGTTTTCATTCTTATCATGCAATGAAGGGGTTTGCTGAAACAAGATAAACTGATTATAAGCTAATTATGTGCTTGGACGCATGCAATTCTTTTGTTTTAACTTAATTTTCGTCTCCAAGTAATATGTGAAAGGTTTATATCTTAATTAAATAGTGCAATTGGTAACTACTACATGCAACAGACGAACTACGAAGCCCGTGAGTATTAAATAAAAACTTACAAAAACTACTTATTTACATCATAATTGATAATGAACGAATTAAACGAGTATAACAACTCCGTTTGCTTAAAATAGATGTTTCTCGGATGATCCGAATTCACCAAAGAACAACTTCTAAAAGTTCATTGAGAAAGTTATAAGTTTTATTGTTTAACGTGTAACAAAAAAGATGGTCAGAACAGTAGCAAAATAATAATTTATGTGAAACTTCGGACATAACACGTTACACTTCTTAGACTTGAATTAAGACTATCGGTACTCAAAATATAACGTGGGGCACAATTTGACAGAGAGTATTCTTCATATTCAAGAAGACATATTTTTGTATATGACATTATTAAACTGCAAGATAGTTTAATACAATAGAAACATAAATAGTATATTCAATAGAAATCGAGTTCAGCGTACTACTGTTTTTTTACGTCTTGTAAGTAATTACCCTGTGCATTTTAAATAATTAATTGACTGATGTATAGATCCAAACAATCAACCTTATTTTAGAAGTTTTTCTTTTAGCTGCCTCGCTACCACCAATATCTTCCATTGATTTAAATTAGTCATTTCTCATCAGCAGTCGCATACATTGGTGTGTGGCGACCAAAAGATGTCTTGCATCTGCTCCGTAATTATCGAAATAATAGTCATTCGGGGAAGTCTAAGAGGTCATTTATATTTTCATTCTGTGTTGTCTTCCTGGGAATATTTTTCTAATTAAGGCATTGTCATCAGTTGCTTAAACAACATTACGCTGTTTTATTAATTTCAATATTCAGATTATGTACACTTAGTACATGGTACGTATTTTGCATTAGTGTTAAGTTTTTCTATCTTTAACGAATGTCTCTTGCAAGTTATTTTTCTCTAACTTAACTTTTTTTTATTATAACAATTTTATATTTCTTTAAAATGTTTTATGTTGACGTTTAACAACGTTATATTCTAAAAGAAATCATTTTAATTTATTACCTGGTAACATGACGTCACTATTACGTGTAAGCAGGCGAACGGTATCTTTTCCCTATGTTATACCAATCTCCTACGCAGAGTTGTCGTTCCTTACACTCACTTTACATCTCTGCGAAAGGCTCAATGTCAAGATTTTTTACCAAACTAATAAGCTTCGTTGTATACAGTCATAATTATGAATTTGAAAGCTTGTGGTATAACAAATGACAGAAATCTTCACTACCTTTCATTAAAACCCAAGAAACCCTAGTTATTTTAAAAAAGTAGTTGGTGAACTATTTTGTTGCGCCAAAGTAAACGTAGTTGAAAGTAGTCCCAGCCTATAACAGAGGTGAATGTAATGAGCCGATAGTGTAAGAGAGTGATGTTATACACGTGGACAAACTAATGCGGTTTAATAATAATAATTTAACACTGGGCCATTGCTTATTGCGTTTGAAAACGTACTTATAAAATAAAAATTATTTATTTCTTATTTCTGTATTGTTAAATTGCAATCCAAATTAGTTAAATCAATGACAATTGCCGTATTATTTTACAGCTAGCCACGACTAATATGAACATTTGATAGAAAAAAAACACAAAGCTGTTAATGAAGTTTTTTGAGGTCAAATTAGGATATTTCAATAGATTTGCATTAAATTACCGGTATATATTTTCGTGTTCCTCAAAAATAACGGTTTGCAATTTTGTGTATTTTGACGTGTTGCTTCTACCACTGTTTAGCCAAAAGGCGATCAAAGTAATGCTGTTCATATACTGTATGTAGTGCTGTAGTAATGTCTTGTTTCTGCAGTCATGCTTGTCTTGCTGTTTTAAAATTGTTTAATGCATCACGATCGCCTGTCAATCAGTCTCCGATTGGATAAGATTTCACTAGTATGCACCAGTAGAAGGCGGGGCTGGACCTAAAATCATCCAATCAACACAGTTTTATAGTGTATATCCGAAAGAGCAATATCCAGATCACATCCTCCCAGAGAGCAAAAGAATCTGAATAGTTATCGTGTTGGATGGATCAGTAGCAAACCATTTTGACACCCTGGGTTTAAACTTAGTAGGTGCACCTATCTCAAACGTGCCCAAAATGTTTTTTTTGTTTTTTTTACTTTTAATTGGTTGATTCAGGTTGTTTTATTATTATAAAAATGTATTGGTATCATTAAAAGAATGGGCAAACTCATGTCTCAGCACCCAAAACGTTAAAAAACCTATTGTAAAGGTAATGCAAAATTTGTTTATCGTGTCATCGATACCATTTGTCAGATTCTTGTTCTCGATTCAGTTTGTTTTGTTGTGTTTTTTTTTGTTTTTTTTTTGTTTGTTAAATATTATATCGAAGTTTCGTTGTAGTAGCATTGAACTGTGAATGAAAATGTATATTTTTAACATAAAACAAATATTTTAGGACATTTATTAGGAATTGTTCCATTTGTTTAGTAACAAGAGGAACCGTGCTATCGATTAATTACTCTAAACACTACTTGAGAAAGTCCTTTTAAAACTTGTTTTCAATCAGGCAAAGAAACTATTAAGCAGTCTGAGAATATTGAATTAGTAAGCGGCAGCACGGAAATTAAAAACGTGTGGCGGATTATCAATTTAACTATCGTTTACATTCCGTTGAAATTAGCTTAACCTAAGTCTTCGCAGCTTGAGTGTCAGACAGTATTACTCATTTATATAAAATCAGATAATGACGATTAAGTGCCACAGAGGAAACGAGTATGGAATACTAACAAACGAGGAGCAGTTTTTGTTAGCAGTCTGCCTCAAACTAGTTTCGTCTTAGAAACATAGGGGCAGAGATTATTAATGAAAAAAAAAGAAAAAAGGGAAATATCCAAATCAGGAGTTACTACATCCAGAAGACACAGTCTCTCAAACTGCCGAGAAAAAGATGATGACGAAGAAGAAGAGAGCGTATGGTTGATGAAATGATCAGTTTCAAAACAGACACAACCAACAAATAACGAAAATAAGTAGCTTGACAATGATTAATGAGTCCAGTTAAACTAGTTCGAAAAGTAACACCATGTTTGTATAAGTAAGCGTATATAACATCAACAGTCCAAATGACATCTCATTAATACACTATGTAACACATTAAACATGTTAAAAGCGTTCAAGTATTAAGAAATCACACACTAACAAATGTAAGTGTAATTCAGATGTTTCTTTATTTAAAATATTTTCTCCAAAAAAAAACAGGTAAAGAAACACATGCTGCCTAAAACTTCTCTTTATATTTATATGTTGAATGTAAAATTTATTTTTATAAAAAAATGATATTCATAAACATGTACTTAAAACATGCGCGGATAGTAAACTGTCTATTTTTAAAAGTCTGACCTAGAATAAACCCGTGCAAGAGGTTGTCATTCTTTAAAATGATTATTTATTTAATAAGTAACAGATTGTCCTGTTCGTGCGCATGCGTCAACTATGGCGGACATAAAATTTGAACCTGGTGAAAAATTGTGAAAGTTTCTAATTGTATGGGAATAAATCGACAATATTGTAATAACTGTGTGATCTTTAAGTTATCTTCATGCAAAGCAATCCTTTGGATAAGGTTAAAAACCAATAAGTGCTTATGAAACGTTTGATCTCGGTGTTTGTGTGTATGGATTGTTGGTTATAGGTGCTATGTCGGGACATATTGAGGTGAGCTGTTTAATAACTGTTAATTAAATGACTAGGAAGAAACGAACTAAATCAGAGGCCTCGCCAGGATGTGTAGTTAGTGAGCAGCCGAATAAACGGACAACAATGTCAACCAGCACATCGGGTATCTCTTCGGCGGCACAGCCGACACCCTCGACGCCTGGTCAATCAAGCCTGACGCAGCCTCAAACAAATACATCGCCATACTTTGGTCATTATTATCCTCCACATCTTTTGTTCAATAGTCTAACCCCTCAAGGCAGCGTTCAATCCAGCGAAGTACAAGGAATGTTAAATGGTCCACCTATACCGTTATCTACTCAGGGTGTACAGCAAAATGATGGTATTCTTTATCAAACAATTATTGAAAAACTTACTGGTATAGAAAATCATCAAAAATCTATCGATAATAGATTATCTAAGCTAGATAGGATTGAATCACAGATTAACAGTATTTCGCAAAAGCTGGCATTGGTGGATAGCCGTGTTATCTCCCTTGAAAATAAATGTGCTTCTACAGACAAAAAACTCTTAGATATTGAAAGGAGCAGAAGCTTTGATAGTCAAACAAAAAATGAATGCCTGCAAAGAGAATTAAAAGCTGAAATTTCAAAAACTGCATCCTTATCGAATGAGTTGACCTGTCTGAAAGAATCAGAGGCCGAAATGATGAATGATATTGTGGATTTACAGTGTCGGTCCATGCGGGATAATTTGTTGTTTTTCAATTTCGATGAGGATCCGGCACCAATTGAACGGAAGAATGAAAACTGCATCGAAAAGGTTTTAAATTTCTGTTCATCCTCCCTTGCACATACTAGTATACGGATAGATCGGGCACACCGCATTGGAAAATATACCAGGGACAGGCAACGCCCAATTGTAGCAAAAATTAATTTTTAGGGCGATAAAGTAAAAATAAAGGATTTGGCTCGTGAAAAACTTACCGAATCTCCCATTAGAATTAGTGATCAGTTCCCAAAAGTGATCCAAGAAAGACGTAAAAAACTAATTCCATATTTTGTGCAAGCCAAAAAAGATAAAAAGAACGCAGTTCTATCGTTGGATAAACTTTACATTAACAATATTGAATATTCTCTTGATAATTTGCCGCCCGGCCCTACCCCACCGACTCCACCACCACGGACTAGATCTGCACCCGGAAATAGACCCGAGGGGGCAATCGGTCCGATGCCCATTGATAATCCTGATATGGAGGCAGTGTAGGAATCTGGCTCGAAGCAGATAAAATTTCTTCTCTGGAACGTTCAGGGAATTGTAAATAAGTTAAATGACAGTGATTTTGTTTATTTCTTAAATGAGTACGACGTACTTTTATTGACAGAGACATGGAATTCAAAATTAGCGACTGTAACATTACAGAATTTTGATTGTTTTTCCTCACCTCGTCCGAAATATAACAAAAAGGCTAAGCGATGTAGCTGTGGTATAATTATTTATTTTAGAGACATCTACTCTGGTTATATTGAACTTGTCGAAATTGATGAAAGGGGTATTGCATGGTTTAAAATGAATAAGAATTACTTTGGTACTGAAAATGGCCTATATTTTTGCACGTGTTATATTCCTCCTGCAGATTCTAGCGTATATAAGAAAAGAGAATCGCCGTTATTTGAATTCAATTTCTTTGAAAAAATTTCCGAAGATATATTGAGATATAATGAACTCGGAGACATAATTTTTACTGGCGATTTAAACTCACGTATCGGCTTATTATCTGATAAAGTCGACGACATAAATTTAAACCGATACATAGATATGCCATTGAATGATTTTGGTACTTTTAATCTACCACCAAGAAGGTCTTGTGATATTCACACAAATTCGTTTGGTAAGGCTCTTCTTAATCTATGTAAAGAAAATAGCTTATATATAATGAACGGTCGCCTTGAACCGGGTAACTTTACCTGTTATAACTTAATACGGGATACTGTTGCGGCGAGTGTTGTCGACTATGTAATTACAGACAATAAAACTTTTAATATTATAAACACCATGAATGTACAAGATTTAACCGAGTTCTCGGATCATTGCCCGTTAACATTTTCTTGCACTTTTGAAAATATGTCGCATATAAATAATCATAGTGTGAAGATCAATAAAGTCATATGGGACGAGTCTGAACCAAATAGATTACACAGTACATTAATTAATAATGAGCAATCTTTTAATGAAATAATTACCGATATTAATAAAGACAACATTAATGAACGCATGGAAATGTTTTCCTCCCTAATTTACGATATTTCATTGAATTTACATGGTAAAACTTACGTCTTTGATCCAACAAGAAAGAGAAAGGTTAAAACAGCGCCATGGTTTTATGATGAATGCAAACGCCGTAAAGATGACTTTTATAAAAGTAAACGACTTTACAAAAATAACCCTACCGATGAAAATCGTCACATATTTTTATCTAGTAGAAATAACTTTTGCTCAGAAAAACGAAAAGCGAAACAAATATTTAACGCTAAAGAGAAACATACATTGTCTAATCTTAGCAAAGTAAACTCTCGAAATTTTTGAAATATATAAACAAATAGAGAAAAAAATCATACTCAACGAACCAAGGACTTAAAATAAACGAGTTTGTTACACATTTTAAAAATTTGTCAAACCAAATGAATGAAAGTAACTTTAATCCTGTATCACATGAAGACATTGAGCATCTAGAAAATTGTGATATGCTAGATTGCCCTTTTACAGTCGATGAAATAGCTAAAACGATATCTTCTTTAAAAAGACACAAGAGCTCTGACTTTGAAAATAATGTTGCAGATTTCTTTATTGAGTCTAATTATTGCATAGCTCCATATCTTGTTACAATTTTCAACTGCATATATGACTCACATACGTACCCTGAATCGTGGAGAAAAAGGTGTAATAGTCCCCATTTATAAAAAGGGAGATCGTTTCAACCCCTCAAATTATCGTGGTATCACACTTATAAATGTTATTGCGAAAATTTTATCATTAGCATTACGTAACAGAATAAATAAATGGTGCGAACAGTCGAAGAAATTTGCTGATGAACAATTTGGATTCAGGGATAATCACAGTACCACAGACTGTATATTTATTCTACATTCTATTATACAAAATGTATTAGCAAACAATAAGAAAATATAATGTGCTTTTATTGACTGTGAAAAAGCATTTGACACCGTTATACATGATGCACTATGGGTAAAACTTGTACAATCAGGTATGAGTAGCAAAATTTGAAAAATGATTAAAGCAATATATCTAAATGTTAAATCTTGTGTTAAAGATGCTGCAAATATGTGCTTTTCAGATTTCTTTGATGTATCATTGGGCCTAAATCAAGGTGAACCGCTATCTCCTTTGTTGTTTATTTTGTTTATCAATGATATAAAAGATTGTATTGATGTTAATAACTTAACTGAAGGTGACCTGAATTATTTATCTGTGTATATGTTACTTTTTGCTGATGACATTGCTTTATTTTCAACTGATAAGGTTAGTCTGCAGAGACAACTTGATAGCATAGCTGAATATTCTAATAAATGGGGTTTAAAAATTAATGTCAACAAAACAAAAATTTGTATTTTTGAACAACGGAAGACTGTTCCTGATTTTCAATGGTATATATACAACAAAGAATCGAAATAGTTGACAATTTTTGATATTTGGGTGTCGTATTTAAACACACAGGAAATTTAAAAGATGCAGTAAAAACTCTTCACGAACAAGCTCTGAAAACATATAACAATTTATTATCCGTTTTTAATAGAGTAAAAATTGATTGCAAAACTAAACTGTCAATGTTTGATACACTAGTTGTACCAATACTTCTTTATGGTTCAGAAATATAGGGTGTCTATAATTATAAGGAAATTGACGGTATTTGGCGAACTTGGTAGAAAACCTTTATCTGTGATTGCAAAAGAACGTGCGCTTAAATTTTGGTTAAAAATCATGCATAATAATGACTCATTGATCAATAAAACTTTTCTAAAACAAAAATCAGTCCTAAGACAAGGATCCTGGGCTTTCAATATAAAATCAACTTTTGACCGATTAGGGCTAGGATTTATTTGGCAAAACTTCGACGCGAACAATAGAAATTATTCTGCATTAATTAAACAACGGCTTCATGATCAATATGTTCAAAGCTGGAAGGAAGAATTATCAAATCAACCTAAAATGGAATATTACAGAAAATATAAGATTGAATTTAAATTTGAAAACTATTTGTATCTCGTGAATAATGATAAAATTAGAAAAGAAATGTCATGTTTTAGATTAAGTTCACATAGTCTTGAAATCGAACAAGGGAGGTTCTTAGGAATTGATAGAGAAAATAGATATTGACGAATGTAAACTTTGCACTCAAAATGTCATTGAATCGGAGTTTCATTTCTTGCTGTGCTGTCCGGCCTATAGTAACATACGAAGACAATACTTTGAAAATCAATCCTGGCCAACAATTCAAAAATTATAAATATTTTGTCTTGCACAAATCCGCGTAAAATCAGAAATACAGCTAAATTTATTTATAATGCTATGAACATAAGAAAGGAAGAACTAAAAACTTGACCTGCTTCGTAAATAATTATTCATATCATCTTAAAACAATTTTTCCGCCTTTGTGTCTATTTTATGATTTGTTTGTCGTTTTGCTTTGTAAAATTGTAACTGTTTTTCTCATTACATGTGTATATGCTTGTGAAATGTCTTGGCCATATGTATTTTGTTATTGTTAATGGCCATAGGCAACATAATGTTTGCCGATTTGCAAATAAACTGGAAACTGATATATTATTAGAGATTTAGCAGTCGGAGGTCAACTTTAACACGTTGCCCTTTTCGATATATTATTAGACATTTAGCAGTCGGGCATCAACTTTAACACTTGAACGAATAACATAACAGCCGTTTTTAAGGGACGTGTCTTGCTTTCCTCATGCCTAATCTCCCCCACATACAATGATCGTCAACCAAAACAACAGATGTCTTAACTGAGAGTACACGTATTACCAGAGTAAACTTAAACTTAGGCTTACTTAAACTTTCCTTTCTTTGGGGATACGGGTGGTATGAAATCTGTCGGTATCTTGCATGGATTGCGAAGCGCTGCCGCCGTTTTTTATGGTATATGGTTTATCTTTACATGTATTTATATTTATTCAGACATCTCAAACTAGTTGTCATCGCACTTACAGGGTTATGTATTTGAGAAGTCGGATATGCTTGATTTACATACATTTTATTCATCAATTAGTCGATATTTTGGAAGTTGTGTAACAATAATTTTACGATTTTCTCAGTTCATCACTAGGTAAGAGTAATGAGTTTTCCAGAAATACGAAGAAAACAAAGACAATAATTTCTTATTGTATTTTCAAGTAATATAACAGATTACAGTATCATTTTAACGTCATATAACGCCGTCGAGTGTGTGGGCTAATTAGAATAAGCTCACTATAAATAGACCAGTAGACCAATAAGTTAATCATTAAATGATTATAATCTGAAAAAAAGCCTAAACCAGTGTCGAAATTACCATTATAATTCATACACTCGTCTGGGATAGGTCAAAAGTTACACTGTTAACTTTTGTCAATAGTGAGTTGCGCATAACCTGTGACTGCGGCGTGGGCGGTTATAATCGTATGCATGATTGTCCATGAACACGCTCAATCATACCCAGCCTACAAATTACTTAAGACGTCGTCTGTTTTCAGAAACTGGGTTAAGATCCGAACAGGGACGTGATTCTTGTGCAGTTTCCCAATCAACATATGGCGCAACTGGTTTGAAACAGGAAGCAGTCATCGAGCGTGTTTTTTTTTTAATTTGGAATACTTTGCTTCACATTCGATGTAAAATAACTATTAAGTTTAAACCTCAGGGGATATATCTTTTAGGGAGAAAAAACACCACAGATTGTGAGAATCAATCTAAAATACAATATTGAAAGTTCTATAATATTATTCGCTAAATATTTTCATAGATGTTATTGTTTGCTGTTAATATTGAGTTGCGCTCGGACTGTGGTCAGGCGGCATCGGAAGTAATAACCTTAATAATTAAATGCGATTGTTCCTGCATCACAATAAAGATAAAGGAAAACGTTAACTTTATCGAAATTACACCTTTGAATGTAAAAATTGTCGGATGCAAAAATTGTGGTAATATAAATTTGCCAAGTGTCTTATACATGTACCATGTTTAATGTGCCAACATTTATATGCAACTAAACCGGATTTTCAATATACCGAGTAATATAGTAAATTTCAACCTTAACAGTGTAATATTATTTTTTAAACTGTCAAACTCGCGTGGAATTAACTGCCTAAATAGCTTAGCACAGAATAACGATTGCTATAACGGATGTCTGCGTAGCTGAAGTTCATAAAACGAATGACAACACGATTTCAAAGACTTTTGTTATCAAGTAAGCATTTTATTAACGCGAACATGCAATATTATACCATGAATTCACTTCCAAAGATTCTTGAGGTTTTTTTATAACCGTCTGTTAGTCTGGTTTACAGTTTACTCTTCCTTTTTTGTCTTTATAACTACTTTTAAGATTACAATAAATTTTGTCGAAAGCAACAGACATACACATTTTGTCTTAATATTATTTTACGATTTTATTGCCATTCGAAATTGGTAACAGGAAACATTTGTCTGTAGCATCACGTTATATTTGTTTGATGTGAGCATAAATATCATGTTTGCAGACAAATGTTGTGTGGTGGATACAAATGGAGAGTTTTGGCAGACGCTTAACGGTTTAATATGGATTGGTTGATTTGTTTGCATCACACGTATATTTTAGAAAATATAGGTAACGTTTAAACCCGTTCTTTCGCTTGACAATACTGTTAGCAATTTGATTTACCACTAACCGTTCCAAGGCTGCATCCCCAAAGGTTCTCTTTTTCGTTAATTGTTTGTGGCGTCCTTTTTTAATTGAAATACTTATAACAAGCATGCTCTCTCTCTCTCTTTCTCTCTCTCTCTTTTCTCTCTATCTCTTTCTCTCTATATCATTCTCTTTCTCTCTCTCATTCTCTCTCTATCTCTTCCTCTCTCTCTCCCTCTCTCTCTCTTCCTCTCTTCTATTTCGCTGCGTGGGGAGGCTGTGTTTTGTGAGTGTGGCGAGTCCTGACATGCATATATTTCTTTTCTATACGTTTTATATAGTTGGGTGTTTAAGCATGCAAACTTGCTGAGTTGATGTTGGGTTGGGGTTGATTCACCGAGCCAACTTGTGCTCAGTAGTTCTTTTAGAAACCTGTAGGGTAAAGTATGAGATCGGTCTACCCTATAAGCTGGTTTAAACCCCAGAGGCATTTTTTGTTTTGTTTTTACTTGTTTGGGGTATCCTTTTTTGAAATTTACACTCATTTTCTTAACATGCTGTCTTTTAATCTCTGCATTTTAACTGGGGTCTGTGCCGTCTGAATGCGGGCATTTTCGCCCTAATGCATATTTTACTATTTTAAGCCAAGGTCTGTTTGACCGTTTAAAAAACGGGAAAAACTTTTAAATCATTAAAAATAATATGTTTTGTATTTTTCAGACAATGCACCACTTTTTTTCAGTTAAAACTGAAACTTTAAATCAATCAATCACGAAATATTTTTTGCAATGGCCATTTTGAAAAAGGCATACCTACGCCATCTATAATAATATCACGAAAATAATACTATTTCTGGAAAACTTTTGACAAATTTGCTTTCACTCGATAATTCTTTATTTTAACTTTCTTATACAGCCGATAGAAGCAACTCAAAATAGATGAAAAGAGATCGTTGAAAACCAAAGAACACGACAAATATTAAAATATTGCAGGCTCGTTTTACTTTAGGCTGTTAATTGGCAGTTATGGAAATGCATATTTATGCCTATGCAGCCTAGCCCCGGGTTGAGCGCAACTAAATAATTACACCAGTTATCAGTGAGTAATACATTTGATTTGATAAAAATGAAATGGTTAAATAATCCGCAAAGTTATGGGTTTGTGTTTAAATAATAAATTGCAAATTACAAACTGCGTCATTATTACAATCTGCGCGCGTCTTTGCATTTCTTCACCCAATGTATCTCGGTACAAGTCGTGCAAAATGTTGCGTAGTTTTCTGTCGTTTGGGACGCTGTGCAAGCATCATCCTGTTTCCTGGTATAACTTGATATTACGAAATTTTTTTCAGTCAAGAGCAAATCCTGATTACGATAAAAACATTGCAGATTAAAATCGAACGTAACATGCAAGACCATTAAGTTTTCCTTGTTGATTTATTTCTAATGAAAACACATAATCATGGTTTATCACTTTTTATTTGAAAACATATCGTAAATCAATCTATTGAGTGGACAATGATTAAATGTCATGGAATTTATTGAACTAACACAACAAATCTAAATGAATAATGTCTGGCTATAACCTTCTTGACGGCGACGTGAATTGCACACAACCCTTAATAGTCAAATATTGACCACAAATTAATATTGAAAAAGTGCTTTCTACAGTACGTCAATAACTACTAGAAGACAGTCACGTGACTGACATGTACATGCACTCGTGGATAATCAACAGTTGATTTCAAAATTTTTAAGGATATGCTTCCTTGATGGATATTGCTACAGGAATAGCTGAAAAGGGGAAATGTGAAATCCATCAAACTCGACAAATATGAAAATATTGCAGGAGAAACTTAAACGCGCAATGTGCCCAATGTTATAAAACTGAGCATCGAAACCACTCTCAAATCTCAAGCATCTGATTAGCTGTAATGGCCTGATCTTCTAGTTTAAACATAGTAGCACGTGACTCTCTACTAATCCACAAGTTATTATACATAGTTCAGTTAAATGTTTTCACAAGAAAGGACAAATATTTAATTTTCGGAAATATGAAACACAGTGATGCAAAACTTGTGTATTTTATTACTCCGTAGTCTGATCTGGTCACTCTACTTTAAATCCACTTTATCATTGTTAAAAGATATCCGTGAATACTAGTGAGAATTTATTAACATCGTATTTGAGACACTGTAACGTTGGAAGAAACTCGCGTTTTGCATTAAGGCAAACGCTACTACGTTCATTTAAAAAAAGTCTTATGTTCTGTTTTAAACATTATGTTGTTGAACTACAAATGCTACAAAACAACCGTTTCATTCATTTCGTTGAAAGAATTATCTGTCATGAAATTTAATTTAAGTTGTTCAAACATGATTATTTTAGACTGGAAATGCTCTGCTCCTTGTCGGAAGAAATGTTTAATTCTAAAATTGTACTGACAATGATAAAACAACACTTCAGTTATGTTATCATGTCAAAGAACACTTTTACTATTACTTCAAACCAATTAAAATTGTGTTTTATATCAGCAAATATTAATAAATACGTAACAAAATATCATTTCGCTGGATTTACTTATTATAAGTGATTTATAGTAAATGTCTTTTTGAAGGTAGAATGGCATTCTAAGTGAGTAGGACATGACGCTCCCAAATGTGATTTATTACATTGAAAATCCGATTCTTGTATCGCAGACACACCTGTACATGTAAGAACCATTCTGGTTGGTCTGTAGCTTCTTAGATTATGCTAATACACGACTAAAATAAATGTGTGATGTGTACATTGCGTTTGTAACTGCTAACTGTAGCATGCTTAGTTCAAAACTATTTAAAATTGATTGTCGCGTTTCAAATTATCAATAAATATACACTTACTCTATAGGATATGTAAATTATAATTCACTTTAAAAAAACGACAACAATTCAATGGTATGCTATTACTCTACTGCACTGTAGCTTTCCAGTAACTTGAGACTTCCACTTAATAGAAATTGATAAATCACCTAGGATTCGTGCTATTTTAATTTCCACAAACTTTAACTGAAAACAGTTTTTCAACACAAAATTTAGGTGAATGTGATACCAAAATATTAACATGCCTTACATTTCACAAATACACAGTTAAATCTAAAATGACGCATTTTCCCAGGGAACATCTGAAGATATGTACATTCTTCGAAAACTAGCATCAGAACAATTCCTAATGTAGTTTCACCGACAGTTACGTAATTGTTAAGAAATCTATTGAACTGTCAATGAGAATTGTTGGGTACTAATTATATACTCCCAGTCAATAGAAAAATACCACTTTGTTAATTATTATAATCTTTAACTAACTGAAAAAATATGAATGGCTTGTAAACTTGATAAATTTAAGTAAACGTTTTTCATGGAATTGAACCAATAAAAAGATCAAAAACAGACGTATACTACCCCCTAGTTTTTTGCGGTTTTCTGCAAATTTCCAGACAAGTTTAAACACGTTTTTCCATTGGCTTCTATGCAATTTTGCCAGGTTGACTTTATTGTTTCGATTATTTATTAAGCCTTTAAATTTTGCTGCAGAAAAAGGCTGTTAAAACTGTAAGTTAACCGAAACTGGAAGTATTTCCATTGCTTCTTTGCGATTCAGAATGTTTTCAATTTCGTGAAATTGATGTAAAAGCTACAGTGTCTGTAAAGTAGTAACTTTCTATTAGTGGTCAGTATTTTTGTGTTGTATTTAACTAACATATATTGTACATTGTACACTAAAACACAATAACTCAATTACAGATTATATCTTTTTTGAAGATGCATGCCTTGATGGTTTGCATTATTTGCACAATAAGGAGAATAAATAACAAAATTAATTCATAAACTAACTGTAATAATTCAAAGCCTTGTTTATTAAAGAAAGTAATAACCAAAAGGATCCCCCATTATGTATTGGCTAATTAATTTTTGGAAAAATAAGATTGAAATTGCAAAACTTAAATTGCATGATAATGCTAAATATTGCAAACGTAACATTAAAATTAACAATGACGCTACGAGTCGTCTTTTAAACGCACCTAAACTGACTTTTCTAGACTGAAGTAAAAAAGTCTAATAATCTTTCCAAAGCCCGTCTTTTTCAAGAAACGTATATAAAGAACACATTTGTTTCTTCCGTTTGTACTAAGGTTCATAAAATAAAAACCCCTTTACGTAATACCACCCAGATAGCTCTCGCAAGATTTATTTTTGTCCTAGAACATATCAGTTTGTTATTCTACAATAATCTCTTTTCAGGGGATCATAGGGTCAAACTATTTTCCGTGTGAATAAATTTGAAACAATGTATCGAATCTATGTACAAACCAATGTGAAATAAATAGACACAATATTACAAACAATCACGGTTCGTGCAATAGTATGAAACAAACATGATATGCGTTTTAAAATCTCAGGTTCTTTTGGTAAACGGCAATCCTTACTAAAACTATACGATTGTTATTGCATTGTTCGATGTTGGATGTTCACCACGAGCTATATGTTTAGCTCTAGAATTATCTACTTTTGGAGTCCTATCCATTGCAATATTTTGAGGTGTCGGTCTATGAACTACATCACTTCCTCTAGATGAACCTAAGCTGCCCCCGCCTTCTGACGGTGGCGCTTTAGGTGGAATAACAAATGAAGTCGTTTGATTATGAGTATGCATAGGTGACGACGATGCTTGAGATAATGCACTGTACGTGTAGCCCCCAGGCCCCTGAGGATTGGGGACCACAGGTTTTGAAATAGCGGTATACGCTGGAGGTACACTGTCTGATATTGGTTTGTGGTTTATAGCTGCTGTCTTAGGCTGGGGTTTAGTTTCGACAGCATTAGCATGCAGCACTGTTTCTGCCATTCCGCCAGCACCACAACCACCGCCAGCACTAGCACCGCCACCGCTAAACTTACTGTTTCTAGTTTCTTGAACTTCCATAGCACTAGCATTATTAACTGCGTGCGCCTGCGCGTATACATTTCCAGCCCGCAGTTTCATTATTCTTCTTCTTTGGTAATACATCGCCGCAAAAATCACGAGATTCAAAAATAGCAGAGAACAACCAATCGCTATAACAACACTTAGCGGAACATTCGAGGAATCTGCGCGCGCAACTTCTTTATTTTGAGACACCTGTACTTCTCTTGGAGTGACTTTCTCGGGATCTGGAAGAAGTATTGGCTTCGGAGTGTACGCAGGAGGACCGCGTGTAGCGTCGTAGCTGTCGTCCGGGGTGGTTTCTGCGGATGGGTCACTCTGTAGAGGCGTAAAAGGTGGAGTAAACATAGGTGGAGGAGGGGACGGAAATATGGAATGGAATTTACTAATTAGCCGTGAAGGATCGTCAAATGTAGACATGTTATCTGCGCCATCTAGTTCATGGGATGCTTCAGAGCTGATGTTATCGGGTGTGTTTAACTTGGGAATAAGTTTAAGCCACAGAGCAGCCTCCTTGGCATGGAAGTATTCTTTTACTTTTGAACCTTTCCTCCCTGAAAAATAAAACAGTAATAAAAAAACGAAGCATATAATGACGTTTTCGTGTCGGTTTAACTGTATCGGTTGTTGCTAGTTTAGTTAAATGTGTTGCTACATGAAACACCAGAATATAGAGATTCCGGATATGATTTAGTTCGTATATTAAAGATGAATAATCATGATCAGGTTATAACATTTAAAATAATTATATTTGATAAAGTATTATGTTAATAATGCACCATGAAAACTGCTGAAAAGGAGTACCATTTCAGGTCCTTAGAAATACTACTGTAACAATAACTGAAACACGGATTATGAAATTGGTCAATGTTTAAACAGTTAACAAAATTGAAACTTGCATGAACTTTAATTTTATGAATGTAAGTAATAGTTTAACTTAATTCTTACTTTCATATCAGACAATTTTACCGAATTCAGTATGAATTATACAATTTCCCTACAAGCCATCATTATACTCCAGAATCTAATGATTAGTTGCTTAGGAAAATGATCTTATATTATGATTGATTATAGTTATGCGATTGCTTTTCTACATGCGTTAAAACTAATTATGTAAATGCCTGTTATGTGGCTATAAATCTGTTGTTAATGTGTTATGCCAATGAACTGATGTTGCATTTATGTTATGTAAACTCGAATAAAATTTAGGCATTAGAAATGTACATGATAATGATAATGTTTGAAAGCTTGCAAAATATTTTTTAAAAAAACTTAATCTATTACCTTCAGAGATTTAATGGTGATGTAGGCTGAATATTTAATACATTTTATAAATGCAATCTCAGTTTAAAATATAAATCGAACAGACAAAACATATTTCTTGCAAGCACTGCTATTTTCCTCACTGAATTGAATACTTGAACAGCACTTTTACATCTACTCGTCTCAATTTCCTCATGCCTAATTCCCCACAATTCTATTGACCGTCAACCAAGCACTGCAAGGCACATATGACTCTTTGATTTAATATTTGCTAGCAAATCTAATCCAGAAAATAAACTATTTTATCGCTATGCTCTTGGGGAGGCTGTTTTTTCTTAGAATGGCTGTTTCACTTTTTTAGTTTGTATAAAAAGAAATATCAAAACCGTTTATTTAACCGATCAACTTTAACCCAATAAACTTTAAACTCAATTTAGCATGAAAGGGAAAGGTACAATTTTTACTGTACTATTATACATGCTTTGAATGTATTTATAACAGTATACTCTAGCTATCCTACGCTAGGCATGTTTAATGACACCCATCTAACTGTTAAATGCTTAGATGTATAAACACTGTAAAATTATATTTTCACAACCACTGTTTACAGATTTAGAGGAGGGGGGCTCAATTTCATCACTGAATTGAATACTTGAACAGCACTTTTACATCTACTCGTCTCAATTTCCTCATGCCTAATTCCCCACAATTCTATTGACCGTCAACCACAATTACCGATGTCTTTAATTAAAGATCACAACTTAAATTGTCAATACTTTTGTAATATGCTCAAATATCGCCAGTTAAGGGCCTTCCACACTCCTCCCAATTCTATTCATCGATAAAAAGAAAATTATTAAAATCTCAAGAACGGCAAAATGCTGTTAAATGAAACTTTGCACAAGTGTATGTTATTAATGTATCTGTATTTTACAGATGGTAAGACATATTAGAAAAGTAAAGAAAAATAGCAGGATCTAAAATTTCCCTCAACTTCTATTTACATAAATTCACAAAAACTAAAGAACACAAAACATCATTTTAAATTCCCACATGAGTAATATGATACTGACAACAATTTATTGTGTCCTCGTGATTTAATTATGTAAACTTCACGAGATATTAGTAAAAGTGTGTTTGACCTTCAATTTCCTGGTCGCGTAAACGAATGACAATCACTGATTTCTCTTTTAATAGTTGAACGTTTTTTACAAAGTACACAACATTTTCTTGTCAGTATCATTGCGCTCACGAGGAAATTTAAAGTTATGTTCTGCATCGCCTAGTTTTTGTGAATTTATGTAAATAGATTTCAAGGAATTTTTAGGTCTAGCTTTGTTTCTTTACTTTTCTAAGTTGTCTTCTTGTATGCAAAATAAAGATACATTAGTAACCTTCATTTTTGCAAAGTTTAATTGAATGTCATTTTGTATGTACTGAGATTTGATGATTTTTATTTTACCGATGAATAGAATTGGGGGGAGTGTGGCGATTCCTTAAAGTTCTGTTTTCTAATTGTGTTGATGTTTTGATTTCTTTATTGGTTTCTGTTATTTGAAAACATTCAAGTAAATTGTGGTTATTGGCTTTAAATCATTTAATACCAAGTCTGTTAAATGTCAACCGCAATAACTGAAAGCTTACAAAAATATGAACACGTATAAGATTAAATTTTGATATAAACTATTTAATAAATATGAAATAAAACAAGCAGGTAAGTAATAAAAGCGTTGGTATACCAATATGCATATAGCTTTGAAATGTGTTGTTATACTTCTGCCATCGTTCTCCGGTGAAGTATATGCTGTTGGATCTTTCTTTGTCTGCACTGTCCCATTCGGGTAAATTAGGATCTCTGAAAAGTATAAAAAGGTGAAATATGCATATCAGGAATCGCCACATTCAGAAAAAACACCCTCCCTACACAGTCAAGAAGAAGAGAGGGAGAGAGCATGGTTAATAAAATGATCAGTTTCAGAAGAGACACCACTAACAATTAACAAACAAGAGAACCCGAGGGGTTACCGCCTTGGAACGGTCAGTGGCAAATCAAATTGCCACTGGGGGTTTAAAGAAATTCTCAGTCTCGATGAAAAACGCTTTTTTATGTCACTGTATAACAAAAAGCACTTATGTTCAATATGTTTATGTGCATTTCTCAGCAATCTTGTCGAGTTGACGAGTGGGTCGTATTTAATTTATCAAGTCAATTCCTACTTGTTTGTTCATATGATAACCTGTTAAGTGTGTGGTTGGTACATGTTCGCAGTAGAGCATGGTTTAATACGGGTACCTCTCGGGTTCTCATTTTCGTTGTTTGTAGTATCGTTTTTTTTTTTAAACCAATTATTTTAAAAGCCTATGCTCTCTTTTCCCTTTTTTCATTTAAGGCTTTGTGAGGAAGCTGTTTTTTCTGGATATTGCCATTTCTGTTATGAATATTTAACCTTTCTTCAAATATAAAAGTTGTTATTAGAAAGCCCTCACTTGCATGAAATACCTATAACGGCCTAAGTGGAATCGACTGGATGAGTTTACCTTTTTTATCGTACAAAATTCCATTGGAAACTGATAATAGGATGTATAGGATTCCTAGCGAAAATATATAACGATTTGACGAACCTTACAATAAGGTTATTGAGGTTATGAACAAATTGTCATTAAGTCAAAAGATGGTTTTGTATCATTTTTAATTTTAAAAAAATGCAATTTTTTCTGTTGCACTACGTTAAAACGATATTTTTTCTGGTTAGTAATTTTGTGAAAATAAAACAACAAAACCGGAAAAAATAATGTTTACAATTGATCAAAATCACTTCTAGAGTTTGATATTCCCATAAGTATACAAAACAAAACTGACCAAATACTCGGACAAAAATACAAGATTAAAACTTGTCTATCTACTTGATACAATATTCATTTTTATTCATCAATAGACAGATAAGTCGGCAAAAAGAAATACGATATTCATACGAAAATTATCGATCAGCCGGCTTCGGATCTATCTAGACGATATTTGCTCCGTTTCTTTGATGTGAATTTGACAGGAAATGTATCAAAATGACGGAACGATTATTTAGTCAAAGACTTTAATCAAAATGGATTCCCATAAACAAATAAGAAGATAGACTGACTTGTAGCTAAGAGGAAAGCATTAACTAAGTAGTTTTTTATTTTGTTTATGGCACTCGGATATCGAGGAAGAAATATAACGTCAGTCAAAGCAAAGTCCTAATTAATATCCTTGGAAATTTAATCCAAGAACGTTTTTTTTTTTTGTAAATGAAATGGTAAATTGTACGATTGAACTAGTAAACTTCAGGGCTAGACAAATATGTACAGAAAGCCTTACTCATCATCTTTCATACTGTTTTCAGTTAAATAATGGCTTAGTATAGGTTCGCGTTGTTCCTCACTTATTCAGAAAATATCTGATACGTTTAAACACGTTTATTATTAATAAGAACTTTGGATTGTTAATGTGCCTCTTTCAAAGTTTACTTTTAAAAAATTCATTATAGCTCCTCTATCAATTGTAATATGCTTTATTATGATGGGAGATTTATATTTTCTGTACATGGGGTTGCTGTGGCACTGATTTTTTTCTTAAATATTGGGATATAAAGTATGTGGCTATATACTCGTATCAGGTACCGTAACCACAGCCATATGTTACATAAATTTCGACAGGGACAGAATGTATATCGTTCATTTTATTAAATACCAAACATCCAAGAGCTAGATGTATTCAAATGTACAGATTCTATAAAATATAAAAGCAATATTTTATGTTTTCTGGCGTCATCCAAATCTCAAAAGCAGATAGCTGCTGACGATTTGATGTTTAGCATTTAGATAACACATTTCATATTTAACAAAAAAAACAATTTTATCAAAAAAGAAGTAATTAATTTAGAGTATTCAAATATGATTTGAATTTGAAAGGTTTACTTAATTTGAATAATTAATTTACCAAAATAATTGACTATGTAGCCAAATTAGTTTATATTTAAAATTTAAGTTTTCAATATATATCATTGCATTTTAATCTCCAGGGCATATTGTTTTAAACATCTTTGAAATTGTTTTATGTATAAAAACGACCTTCACTTACATTTAACATTGTGTTTAAGGTATTACTTCCCCAGAAATTACCAGTTATTCTAAAATGTTCAACATACCCAGTTTTTGCAAAGTTTGTCCACATTCTCATCATAAATTTACTGAGCTCCACTTCTTGAGCAGTGTACATTGATGGAAACGGCGACAGACCACCTACAAGAGGTGCTCCAAATATGTATGGGAGTTCGTCGCCGTGCACCCCGCCTGACCATTGTGGAAAATCTTCTGATTGGGTGGAATAAGCAAAAGAATAGAAATATGTGTCTGCAGTTTTTGCATGTTCCTGTGCCATTCTGATAAGAGGGGCTTTGTATTGGCCATCACTTAGAAGATCCATCACTTCATCTCGCCGGGTGAAGCCATCAGATGGACGGTCCCATTGCGTGTACTCATGTTGAAGAATGTCATAGATCTTCTGTCTGTGATACTTGTATACATTCTGCACATAAGTTCTTATGATTTGTTTCTTTCTCGCCTCTGAGATACCGTTTTCAATTTCGTCTTGACTAAGATAAGAGTAAGCTTCTTTTCTTGTCAATCCAAACATGATCTTCGTTGATGCAAAGCGGGATCGTTTAGCTTCTATTAAGCTTTCTAAAGAATTTCCACTAGGGAATATGCCACCTAGTCCGATACTAGGAGCAAAACATGTAAAATATTTAGGTGTAAGCGGAACGCTTTTAACAAGATCATCTACTGATTTTTCCCGGAAGCAGTCAACGAGAGCTTTTGTGTTGTTCACAGCGTGAGAGCAATTAACGTTCCGTGCGATAAGATGTGCGCATCGAACTGGATCAATTGATTTAGCCCACGTGCTGAATGCTGAGCCGCTCTGTAGTATTACGTTGTGAAAAAGAGCATCTGAAAAATCAATAATAAAAGATCATTACAGAAGACAAAATCTGTCAAATGAAAAGAAACCAGCTTGAAGCATGACGGAAACATGCAATTTAGTAACTATAGGTTATCAACACAGTATGATACATTTATCTGGCTCTGGCAAATATTAATGAAGGCAGGTTTCCCAAGATTATGTTATGCGGGTTAAATTCTTATTACTTAATACGATTAATACAACAAAGGTTTGCTAATCAAACATCTAATTAAACTCTTATTATAAGATTATTACAGATTTCCCTGATTCACCAACTCCAAAAGCTCCGTATTAATATTGGCGACATCGCAATCCAGCCTTTGAGAAGCTACCAACAATTTGTTTACTTTCAATATTAATATTATGTGTTTTTTATTAATAGTTTTTAAACAGAGCTATACAACACAAGTTTGCTAATGAAACAATTAAACTATGATGTTTTATTATTAATGTTTTGTTTTTATTGTCATCTACAGAAGCCCCGAGGAATAATGGCGACTCTATTATCCATTTTCTGTACTTTCAAATTGATCTTTAGTTGCATTTGCAGTTTTGAAAAGAATTTTTAGCAGCACGATTTGCGCCAGAACCAATGATGTCGTATATTCTTGCCTTTGGCGCTTACTTTTCACGACTTCGATTGAAATAGAAAAGTTAGATGTCAAATTTATTGAACCTCGTTGTTACGAGGGGTGATCCAGTAGTTTTTTCACTGCCTCAATAACACCTTTTGTAGAAGTATTACAACCACAAAAGTTGGTATAGGTGTAAATGAATGTATTACAGAATATCATGTAAAGTTTGATATACATAAACCAGATCGTTAAGAAATAACCCTTATTTACATATAGCACATCAGCGACCAGCGCCGCACACAAAAGACGTTGATGACGTTCTTTCAATATCACAAGAAATTAAATTTACATTTTGAATAAATATGCGGGTTTTTAAATACTCGCATTGAATACATTAAATCTTATTTCTTATATTGAATAGTATTTTGTTTACTCTAGTAGATATATGCGATGTATGTATAAGTTAAACGAACTGAACAAGTTAACTTAGCGTCAGACACAATTCTGACGTTCGCATCCGTTCGTGCAGCTGGCCTTCCGGATATTGATAAAACTTTATGATCATCCGTCATAAATAGTCAGACGAGCAAATTCCATAATAATTTAATCTTAAATAATTGTTTTCATTTACCACTATTTTTAAAATGCACTCTTCACAGTTTTATATCAAAGGACAATAAAAGCTTCTTAGCCGTGCTTCATAAAAAACAAAGTTGGAATTTTCCTTACCCATTTCCGTTACACTTTTGGTAAAGAGGAGGTAGTTAACGAGGGCAGCACCATGTCCGTGGCCGAAAAGAGTTACTCTTCCTGCATCTCCGCCAAATCGCTCAATGTTTTGCTTCACCCAAAACAAGATGGCCAATAAGTCCCAGAGGGCGTAGTTACCTTCCGCATTAGTGTCACCTGTACTGAGAAATCCTGTAAATATAGATGAAATGACAGGATACATTGTAACATACTTAAATGTTCGCTGCAAAGTAACATGTCACTCACCGTTGAATTCAACGATGTGTAACGTCCAAAAAAACAAAAGGTAGATCATCATGCTGGTAACCCCGATTTTAATGGAATAAAACAGGACAAATGAATACAGTTTCACTAAATTCTGTTTAGCAATTTCATGTTTCATTTGTCAAAAACGGACAAACATAATTAAAGCTGGTGAACGATGATAGTTGTTGGTCAGTATATTTGTGCGAGTAAAAGGTCTTCACCAAATAGATCGATAACCAAAATGTTTGGTTTTCCAAGACAAGTGTATAACAAATATGAAAGAGGATGATTAATTATTAAATTAAATATAATACAATTGTCTTCTATGACAAAACCAAGCTTGGTTAAAGCAATCAATGCATTATTAATACGAACATATTAATTATGTATACATGTAATTTCAAATCCATGAAAACAAAAATAGTGTGAGGCCGTAAAGTGCGTTGTTGCGGAGATCGGTTAAAGTTTATCAAAAAGAATTTTATTAATTTTGAGTATTTTCTCATCATAGAAAAATTCCGTAAAAACACGGTCATTTACCAGACTGCTCAATTTAAGTCTAAAATAATATTTTAATTGTGACTGAATTAGGCCACGGGAATGAATTTATTGAACCCCGAAAACACATTCTTTCGTTTGATGTAACAATTAGCATCTACATAAAACGAAAATAAAACAAATATACATAAAAAAAACACACTTGTCGGTTTTAATGAAATAAATATACATAAAATCAACGCCGTATCCTTATACGTAATCAAAAAGTAATATTAGAAAAGAGATTCATACTATATAATACTAGTATATTTATGTTGGCTTTTGTTAATATGCGTTGCCATATAATACTAGATAGATAGTTGAAACTTGTGTACATATTACGAACACCAAAGGAATTTAGCTCAGATCTAGTTAGTGAGGTTTTGTAAAGTCATAAAATATTTTCCTAACCACAAAAACTAATACCATCATAGTGTTTACATTGTTAACATGTTCTGTTTGTTCTGAAACTTTGTTTTCCAAATAGATCAATATTAATATATACACTACGTTAAGCAAACAAAACTAGTTTTTAGTTGTGTACTATTTTTACATCAAGCGTGAAACCACCACTATATAGAACTCTTTTATCCAGGCGCAGAGGTGATAGTAATTCCAAGATTTCATTGTACAACATAATTATAAAACATTTCTGTTCAATATTTTTATATATTAACATTGTTCAATTTTGTGTTCATATACTTCCATGATAAAATTTTCATCATTACGCATAGCCCATAAACATATGTTTCTCAAAGTATGAAACGACCGTTCCATCTAAAAGGGCTTCGACTAGCATCTAATATGTAGCAGGTTTTCTTATTTATATGAATACAACTTATCCCGTTAATCTTTGTTCATATACATTATCAAATTTGTTTCGAAAATAAAATTTCATGACAAGGTAAATTGAAAGACGTGTATTCGGCCGCATGCTGGAAATCAGTGAAATTAGCTGATCATGGTGGGATTATTTCTATGCCCTAGAGTGCCGTCTCTGGATCAATCGAATCGCATTCTCTAACGTGATCGTTTGACATTTAGTGCCCTAGAAGTCACTTTAACAATTAAACCTAATCGGTTAAAAAGGAAAACCAAAAAGTGAAATAAAGCTTCTTGGGGCATTTTATCAACTTAATTGTTCACAATGTGTCAGTACAAATTCAGCATTTTGCGTTGTATTTCGTAATGGTGTTCCAGAAGTGTTCGCTAGTTTAACGTATTCATGCGAATTTTTTATGTAATTGCATTTCTTTAATGCCTCATACGTTTGTTAAATCATATTAAACGTATTTACCTTTCATGTGTTTTTATGCATGTCTAAATCAATAACATGTTATGCAAAGAAATAATTTCTTGATCAATAACATGTTATGCAAAGTATTAAAGGTAAAAAGAAAAAAGAAAGACAAAAGGATATGTAAAACAAAGTATACATAAAAAATCAGACAAAATCTGAATTTCGCATTTTTACGTCAAAACTAATTCCCATCTTTGTGATAAAATGTGCCATAATGAAAATCCGAATAAGCTATCCTCAAGTATGAATCTTACATGATGCTGCCAATCACTAATAAAAATAAATCAAAAGGGAACTTTGAAAGCCATCTAAAAGGCAATTTGACAATACTGCAGACACAATTGGATTAAGCCAGTACATAGGCAGTGATTCAAATGCAACACAATTTAAAAGGCCGTGTAAACTAAATATGCACTAAGTCTTCTATTACTAATCATGAACAGTCTTCATAAAACCGAGACTGTAATATATTGATGGAACCTTTAATATGCGATATTTTCAGAGTAATGCCACTCCATGCACAGTGGTGAATGGTCCTTAGAATAAAGAATAGCTTTGCGCGAGAAAAAACATCATATTGAACAAAACACAATTCTGACAGGGGATCTGGAAATATAAACTCTGCACATTACAAGCGAACACGTATCACAAGTTAGAAAAACTTAAATTTACGAAAAAAAAACCTTTGCAGTTCACTTAAATAGACTTGACATTTACTTTGTTTTCTAAACTGCATTCGTAATGTTTGACGAATGTTATCTGGTTCTTTTATAATCTTTTAAGACATGAAGCCATTTTAGAAGGGGGTTTAAGAGAGCTTTGGTAAGATTCCCAATTATTCAGCACTATTTGACATTTTACTGAATTTATCGACCGGGAAAATACAGATATTCTTAACAATGTTTATTTACAACTGGTGTTTTCATATGGTGCTCGCCCCGAGGAAAGGTCCCTTTGATCATACTTTTAGACATTATTTCTGAAAATAACGTACAAAAATGAATTATTTTTCCCATAACTAACATGAGAATTTTTAACACATTTTGACAACATGATGTTTTTACATGTACCACAAAATGCATGATGATAAATTGTCGTCTGCTCAACTTTATGAAGTCATTTCAAGAATTGATCTCAACTGTCCCTAAGTACCTTTTCCTGTTAAGTACCTCATTTTTGCCATTCTATAAGCTTAGCGTAAAATGAAATTGTATACATTTAACAAAATGAAAACTTTCTATTTACCTAGCACGCCTAGACGATAGTTAACGGTAATGACAATGACGCCTCCGTAACTGGAGAGCACACTTCCATCATAAGCATTTCCGGTCCCAACTTCGTAAGACTCCCCATGGATGAATATCATCACCGGTAGTTTTTCTGTCTCGTTCCATTCTGAAAAAATGTAATGTAATGATAAATGATATCTGAACACGACATGGAATGTTACCAGAACAGACTATGTATGGAAATAAGACGACACTTGTACAAAAGATTATATTTAATAGGCAGCTGTTTTCTCTATTTAAGCCGCCAAGTGTCTGAAATAAATAAAATTCAAACTTCTTAAACAATGAATTCGTCACGAAATATAAAAGCAAACAAATTAGAAATGATTCATGAGCCTTACTGTCAACTTACAATACCTGTTTGTATTAAAGATATAATTAGTTCAATGTTGACCATCTGTTGTCAGTATTACAAATAAACATGTACATGTTTGTGTTAGACGTTTTTACTTGTCTTCGAATCCTTCTAGACAGCGATTTAATAGTTACAACAATTTACGAGTGACTTTTTCTTTATGTTTACATGTTATTTGATATGAGTTTAAATATGTTCTATAGTCGAATTAGCCACAAATAAATTTAGCAGAGTGCATTAGCTTCAAACCCTTGAAAACCCCAGAGCAAAATTAATAAAATATTCAAATTCATTCACAGTAGCGCTATTTGTGCAGTGTGGCGGCCGTATAAAGTCTCCCCGTACATTTAGTCAGTACTGTTATTAGTAAAATTAACCCGTTACCGATGTCATGCAGTGATTGTTACGTATATCAGGGCTATCCGATCAACGTTTTTTTGGCGTTGTCCCGGTTAGCTCAGTTGGTTACGTCGCAGGAATTGCATGGCTAGGCGCTGTCGCCGTGACGGTGCGGGTTCGCTACCAGCTAGAGACACTACCATTTAAAAATATCATGAAAGATAATGCAATATGTTTTAAGGGTACGTAGATCATTCTGAATTTATGCACTACAGTAACTTCAAAATGCCATTTCCATGTGTTCAAATTAAAATAGAAATGATAATATGGTAACCGCAAGACGCAGTTCAGTTGCTTAATTGAATTATTCATCTTTTGTAATTTGTTTACCAAAATTATTTATGGAGGAAAAAGACAACCTTTTGATTAAATGTCGTAACTTTGGTTAATTACATGGAATATGAGCTTAATATTATGATATTTTTTGATACTAGTTGCAAACGTATCTTGTTCAGGTTCATCGGAAGAACTCGGTAGAAGAACGTAAACATTATTGTACAGACAAAAGTAACACATCGTAAACTGTATTGTTAGTAAACGTCCCATTCAATGTATGTTAACAACAATCAATGTAGGTGGTATTCAGGACGTCTACGACTATCTAGTTTTGTGTTGGAGGAAATTCGCTCGTTAATGTAAATATTTGTTTGAATGATATATGTCATGTAGTTGTTTTTTTCCGGCACATGTTGCTATAAAAAATTTTCTCGTTTGAAAAGGCTTGTTGTTGACTGTTGATGTAATACGTAAAGCATAGCTCGCCCACTGGGACAACAAACGTTCATAATGAAATATACCAACAAACAAATCTGCACCAAATCATATTGGCAATTTTGAACAAAGAACAAAAAGATTGACAACAACAGCACTATATTAGCTATTTTAAATGTTTGCTTATCTTTAAATATAAAAGAAATGTTGTAAAGTTGCAAATTCCTAGTAACTTTTTTCTAAAGCCATTAATTATTTCGGACATGACAGGCAATGTTTTATCAAATACAGGTTTTATATACGACGTGTGAAACTTTCAGAATATCTAGAACTAATAGGATTTGCGTTGTTTATTGTAGACACAAATGAAAGGTAAGATATTAATGTCTTACAGAAACTATGGAAGTAATGAGATGGTAGATGTATTTTGACAGACTGCGAATACGACGCCTTTGGTGCGTTAGTTGTAGAGGATACCGTTTATTTCTTTTAATGCTATCATTAGAAAAATAATAATCTTCCTTAATAAACATTGACCAGTGTTTGTCGTCCGAGTCAAAGTCAGAATTCGAGGTTGTGCTATCATTCATTCATATCGTTCTAAAGCTTATTGTAAATTTATATTAAAGGTGATATTTTCTATCCTATTTTCTGTCTCTAAATTGCTTAAGCATATATTGTTGACTTTTAAATCTTGATACACAGTAAGACTGGGATCAAGTATGAGTAGAATTACTCCTTGTTTTCTTTTAATGCAAAATTCCACGAACGGCAAAATTAAATACCTCGTTAAAATAGCTTGCATGTGTAAAGGCGCACACATACATTGTTAACTGCGAACATCTACTTCTCATCAAATTATATTAATGTATGCATTAAAATTATCACTTTTAATAATATATATTTATAAGGAATAATATTCTAATATTAATTATAGATGAAAATAGATCATGAAAGCCACCGAACACGACACATATTTCAGGTTTGGTTTTAGTGAGCCCGTTCATGAGTAGGTATGGAAAACTTTATTACTTCAAACACCGCCTTGCCCCGGGTCCAAAGCAACTCAAAACTGTACAATTCTGATCAATCTCAGCGTGCACGTGGTATTTTCAGGTTACAAGTTCTACCATTCCATGCTTAGCTTCTTAAGGACCCCAGAATGCACATGGCTGTTTTTTTTTTTTCAAAATATTATCTACACCCTTAAAAAATTCTAATTTTCTTCAGCGATCTTATTCAGTAATTTAAGTAGAAGAAGACATTTGATATTGAACCATCTAGTAACATTGTAAGTACGTTCGTATTAAGCATCACCCTACGACATATGTATTCCAAACAAAAATGCATATTTAGGAAACGAAGCCTAACCCCACACAGTAACTAAAATATTCAGAAGGAACAGAACATCGTAATAATATGTGTCATAGGCCTAATATCAAAACCTCGTGCGACCAAATATGGCTTTTGGCAACGCGGGAACACATACAAAACTCCGCGAAATCTGGCAAGATATGAAACGGGAAAGGGTCAAGATAGTCATGTGTTTAAATAACGTATAATGATTGGTAGATGTTTTATAAGTTCAAAAGATCTAAGGAGGATTTGATAAATGTATTAGGCCGACGTTAAAATATGACCGTCTTCAAACATCTACATAAACATTCATAAAGTTCTATACGATTTTATCAGGAACGAATGTGTATACAAATATCAGATTAAAATCTTGACCCATGTTTAACATATGACAGTTTGGCAGTTAAATGCCGAAACATACCTTGCGAATTGTAACTTGTTTGTTGTCATTTTATTTAACCATTTGATACAATGTGTTATTGCTGTAAGAGTTAGGTCTATACCGAGGGTAACAGCAGATATTCTCCTATGTTCCAGTTAGTAAATGGAAGGTTAATACCACTGATACTACTTGTTCAGGAATAGGTAAAGTTCACCTAAAGTATTTCACGACTTAATTTCTTCAGAATTTCAATATCAAGCAAGCAAACTTGAATCAGATTAACTACTTACCAACAGCGATCTATCCTAATATTAAAATATCATTTGTTCAATATATTATTATGCATATTTGTATAACAACTGTTGTATTGGTGTCAATTTGAAAAAAGATCAAATCTTTTTGAAGTTTTTTTAACAAGTAAAATTATTGCAATAAAGTGTTTCCAATAGACGTCTGTTTAACACTATATTCGAAACAACTATAAGTGAGAAAAAATGGCTTCTTGCAAGATATGTTACAGCTCTCTGCATGCCTTATGTTCTATCTGTATGCATTGTATTTAACTAGTTGGTTGCAAGATGGTTACCCGTGTCACAGAGTGTATGAAGGTTCCTATGGACATACTTAAACATAACTTTAAGAGACTTTAACGCCTTCTGTTTCTGTTGATTCAACTTGAGTCGCTCTGGTCTCAGAAAGGTCACCGAGTACTTACCAATTGCATGACATTGATACTAGCTACTTATGATTTATGGGTTCGCATGCTATATTATACAACATTGTCGAGTACTAGTTGAATTTATTCAGTGCGACATTTCGTACCTGTATATTCAGTTCGATGCATCTGTGCAGTACGTGCACTCAAGTACATTGTTTAATCTTCCTGTAGCAAATATTCACTTCTAAATCGGTTAAATCATTTTACGTTTAACTTATTGTATGACATATCATATTTTGATAAGGCCAACTTTTAAGTTTACGTCCTCTCTATAAAGACCGAAATCTTTAATATTTTATAAGGAAATAAACAGTTCTTAACAAATTCAACCAATCATAAACTTAATACTGGAGAAGACTGGTCTTCAATCTCATTTTTATAATCGTCGGTTCAGATCGCATTATTCGCTACAGGCCTGGAAGAGACAACACAGTCAGAAAATGTCAAAACTGTTTCACTTCTTTGTTTTTGTCTGACATGACAACTTCATTTAGCGGTATGATAGGATTTAATGCTTCTTATTAAAGAAGACATTTTCATGCAGGGATAAATTAGGACTGCTGATTTTGTTTCAGATTTTGTCGCTGAAAGCTGCTGAAAACATTTTTTTTAATATAGTGATTTAGTCTCTAAAGAACGAAAACCATGTCTACAAAACCCAAATAAGCTTTTAAAAATATTAGATGATTCGAAATAAGATTAGACGCTGTTTAAACAAATGTAAGTACATACGACAAATAAATAACTCAGAGAACGACACTCCTAGACAAGAAAACTTCAATAAACAACCAAGATAAGAAGGGAAGACAGAACAGAACACCGAGCCCGAGGCATAGTGCATAAACCTTCCAACTTACAAAGAAGAGATTCACATGTATATAACGTGACTTTAAGAAAAACAAGGCAATGTGTACTTGATTGTTTATAAGAGAAAAAGTTGGGACAACATCCTAGAACCTGCTTTTAACAGCCAGGTACAAACAGTAATTAATTCCAATATACTGTATATATCAATATAAAAAATAATATTGAAGTTCAAGCACGGGTGGTTTTGATTTGTTTATCCTTTTATCTGGATATACGTATTTCTCGCCTTTTAGCTGCTATTTTAGCTTTGTTGTTTGTTGCTCCCCTTTTCAAATGAGTAGACAAAATACTATATTAATCATATTCTTTTTATCTATTACTAGATGTTTAATTTCACACTGTTTTAAGACTGTTTACCCCCTTAAAACCTCTAACATCAAATAAATCAATAAATATAAATGTACTGTCAACAAAACAAGACACACCCAACTGGTGATTTTTTTTTCATTACGATGATTCTATAACTAAAGTTTTTTCAACGTTCGGTGTTCGACCTGCAGAGTTTAACAACAAAACCATTTGTTGATAATGTCCAAGTGTAAGTTCGCTTTGATAAGTATAATGTTTACAAGATACTGCATCAGAATAATATTGTATAAGAAAAAGAAGACATGTTGTGATATGCTTGTATTAACGATTTGTTGTAGTGCTGCACAAACAAGATCATTCTGACATGCCTGACATATGCAAAACATAGTCCTCTGAATTCTCGTTTTTATCTTGGCATTCTTCCGTGCACTCGCTACGTGTTTTAATACAAGTTTTGTTTTATACCATCAGTAAAAATTACTAAATAATTGGTTTACGAGATGCAGTTCTGTCGCACACGAATATAACTGAGCTATAGTTCTTCCGCAAGAATTTGGTTCGGTCTTGTTAATTGGACAACTTATATAATTAATGAGATTTGTAACAATAGGTAAATAAAATGAATAAAGCAAAAGCATATTTTGAATATTTTATGCTCTGATCGACGTAACGGTTTCGTACTGTGATTTCTTTCTGATGGTGTTATTAATTCAAATTCTGAACTCAAGATAAAAGCAAGTTTACTTGTAATTAATAATCATCATATTGTGTATTACTGAGGCTTTTGGACTCAGTACAGATTTAATAAATTTTATCAGAGTTGCATGTAATGCCGGCAGGGCATAAGAAATGTATCTTCTGTATTAATTCAGTTATGAAGCCATGCATCATCACGGCGTATCGAAAACAAAAAATAATTTAAAAAAATAGTCATTTGCAAGTCATGCATCGCTCTGTTTAAAACACATAAAATGTTATCTGTTCGATTTTTCAAGCAGTTTAGTTGACTCTCAGCCACATATCAAGCGTTGACAAACACGGCGAACAGTATTGACAAAAAGTCGAATATGATTTGTTTGTTCTCTGTTTTCCAGTCCATGATAGCATCAAAATGGTGAAATATGTAAATCAGGAATCGCCACATTCAGAAAAAACAGCCTTCCCACACAGTCAAGAAGAAAAGAGAGGGAGAGAGCATGGTTAATAAAATGATCAGTTTAAAAAAGACACCACTAACAATAAACAAAAATGAGAACCCGAGGGGTTACCGCCTTGGAACGGTCAGTGGCAAATCAACTTGCCATTGGGGGTTCTAGGGTGCACCAACCTCACACTTGCCCCAACAGGTTCTCATATCACAAAACAAGTACAAGCTGCCTTGGTGAAAAAACTCCAACCCACTTATCGGCTTAACAATGTTACATGCAAAAGCACACAAACATATAAAACATAAGAAGCTAAGAGCATTGCAAAGCCGAAGGGGCGGGTACTCAATGATCTTACCGAGACCAGAGCTCCTGGAGTAAAACCAGCAAGAACACGATGACAGGGATAAAAGAAACAAATCGAGATTCTAGGTTCTTTTAAGAAAAGATTTCCCATAAACCTTCATAAACTCTTTAACCCCTGCCACCGTCGTGCAACCAAAGAGGTTAGCATAATGATCAACTGTAGAAGGGTTAATCACCAGGCCTACAGAGCGCCGTAAAATATCATGTTGGTAACATTTCAGATGGTTTTTACGAATAACCGGGACAAATTAACACTGCCTTTTATCTTCTTAAGCTTATATATTAAATCTCCATTAAAAAAACTGTCTGTGAAATACCTTGTTGCAAAAGTGATTTTAAACTGCACCTGTATTTATAAATTAGATCTGGGTATCGGCGATAAAACTTGCAAAACGTTTTTCTTAATTTGTGATACAGATAACCTTGTTTTAAAAGTTTTTTCTGCAATGCAAAGATAACGTTCATTGAATTCATTAACATCGTTGCAAGCTCTTGTAAAGCGAACTAGCTGTAAGATATAAACCACATAAAATGTTGCACGGGGAACATCGCCGTCTAATAACGGAAAATTTACTATATTAAAATTATAATCATCTCTTTGATCATAAATTTTAGTAGTGACATAACCATTTTCAATGGACAGATTTAGATCGAGAAAGTTTGCTCGCTTTTCTGAAGTGTTCGCTTTATTAAGTTGTAGTTCTTTATGATAAATCATATTAACCAGTAATGGAAAATGGTTATTGTCTATATTTAATAAATCACCAAGGTACCTCGAGGTGTTGTTAAAAGTTGTAATTATGTCATCTTGATGTTCAGTAGAAAGAGATAACATAAAGTCTCTTTCATAACAGTATAAAAATAGATGAAAAGGGAACTTTGGAAGCCATCGAACACGACAAATATGAAAATATTGCAGGCTCGATTTGATTGAGCCTGTTCATGGACAGGTCAAACAGATCAGCAACAAGGGGTGCATAATTAGTACTCATTGGGATGCCTATTACTTGTTTATAAATAGAGGTACCGAATCTAACATAAATATTATCCAGTAAGAAAGTTAGCGACTCTTTTAGGTGTTGACAAGTCCATAAGGTATAATTATCATAAGAACCATCTGTAAAAAATGCCCTATGTTCATTACAAGCGATGAAGGTTTTATTTTATCTAGCAACGTTTTTTCAATGAGACTGGTTAGCTTGTCTCTCATTAAATTATGTGGGAGCGAAGTGTATAAAGTTGAGAAATCATAAGTAGACAAACAGAACGGATCATCAAGGATCATATATATGCTATTTTTCTTTTAAACCTTTAGTTTCGAACAGTATTCATAAACATTTATTGAGCACAGTGCCCAATATCATAAAACTTAATCTGGAGCAGTCGCTATTTCAGCCAATCAGATCCTTGAAATTTGAGACTTATCTCGAATTTTATTTTTATGATCTTGGGCCCATGGCTGAAGATTATAAAAATGAGCGTTGAAACCATTCTCAAATCTCTGGTCGCCATTTCAGCGAATCAGATGCTTGAGATTTGTGACTGGTTCCATGCTCAATTTTGTTTTAATCCTGGGCCCAGGAGTTTCACAGATTCCAATATTTCTATGGCAGGTAAGAATGACAGGTTGGTTTGTCTAAAACGTAAATAATATTCGACGAGTGTTGACAGAATGGTTGATGGAGTGATGAAAGAAACAACTAGCTGCAGTGCAGAGTGTTTAGGCTTTTCGTGACTGTCAATTTAGTAGTGTTAAGACACAACGATCATATGAATACTCAGTTAACGATAAAAATACTTGTTACTTAAGTTTGGAATATTAACAAAGCGATATAGTGCTTTTCAATTTGCTTTTAATTTTTTAAGATTACAATTTTAAAGCCTCTCCGCACGAAATGGGATGAGGAAATGACTCATGACTTTGAAAATACTCACATACCAAAATATTAAGCTTGTTATTCTACTAATAGCTTACTTATTAAGTAAACGCGAGTATGATACACAGAGCAACTATAACACAATATTAATATTCCGACGTAATTTACACATTTTCAATACTGATCATTTACATGCTCAAATTTAGCATGTCATATTATGATTATTTATTTTTAAAAGCTTCTCCCTTTTCATCTATATCTCAACTAAAGGATATTTTAACGAATTGCTTAGGATAACGTTTCCGCTGTCTGTCTGTCCGAGCGCACCGCAAGGCATCTGTTGGGTACCATCTGTCCGTCCGAGCGCACCGCAAGGCATCTGTTGGGTACCATTCCCATTCATTCCGTTGTGTCTTGTTGGGTACATTTTTTGCTTATTGGGTAGTTTTAAACAAAAGAAATACCCAACAAAGGGTCAAATGTGGGAACGTCCGTCCGTCCGTCCGTGCTTACCAATGCCATTTATGTGGCTATGAGAACAATGGTAACGGTAAATTCTATTCATTCCGTTCTGTTACGTGGCTATTTTTTCTTTTATGTGGCTAAAAGAACAATAGAGAGGACAATAGAGTAGCCACATAAATGACGTTCGTAAGAACGTCCGTCCGTCCGTCCGTCTGTCTGTCTGTCTGTCTGTCTGTCTGTCTGTCTGTGTGTCTGTCTGTCTGTCTGTCTGTCTGTTCAGCCCAACTTGGCATAGTTGCCTTTTCTATCTGTCGTACCTGGCATTGTTTGTCTGACGTGACATTTTTTAAATTTTTATGTGCATTGCCTATCTGTCTTTAACATTACACAGAAATGGGAAACAAAGGAAATAGCACAATTCCCTTAATTCGCCATGATAATTTATGGCTTGGAAGGCAGATTAACCCAGAAGCGCCCAGAAGCTAGTCGACCTAAACATAAACGATGAACGTTTTGCCATTTGGCATATTAATTCTAAAACCAAATTAAACGTTATTACTCCGTTAAGATTAGTATTGCAATATACTTTAATTAAAGATTTTGTTTGCAATCATTTGCAAGATGTTCTTTAAATTATCTGTTAATTACTTGAAATATGGTTTTTAACTTTTAATTTCTTGGCAGTTGTGCGTTCAATCAGGCAGTATTTTAGAAGTTTTGAGCATTTTTATTATAATAATTGTTTCGATTGGTGAAAGGATTACAACTTGTATTAAATATATACATGCATAACCCCAAAGTAGTAATTAATAGCAACATATTAACATTTTTGTAATGCTATATGGCTGTTTGTTTTATATAAAGATTATAAAACCATGAAATTTTTTGTTGCTCTCTTTTCTCTCTACATATTGGCAATGCATGGAAGCTGTCTTTTATGAGTTTGGGTGTTCCTGAAATGCATGTTTCACTTTCTTTTAAGTGTATAAGGTAAAACGCACAATCATCGGGAATGGCCATACCCAGAATTCTCAGCCTTCCCACAAAGCATAAAAGGAGAGAAAAAAGAAACTTCGTTCTTTTAATGGCCAATTTCAAAATAGATACCAAAAACAATTAACGAAAATTACGTTTTAGAATAAATTGTGAAGTACTTATTATTTAAATGAACGGAAAGTAAAGCTTTATCTTTTATCATTTAATGAGTAAAAATTGTTTAACAAAAGACTTTAAGCTATAACGCCTTTTCCGGTATTAAATATCAATACAATGCGTAATTGGGAAGTAATTGTTCAAATCCCACTTTTTTAAACTGTGTTCATCAAAATTTAAAGTACAAGAAACCTAATAATCAAACAGGTTGTAATTAAGTTTGGAAAAAATAATGCAATAATGTTAACAAAGACTTATCTAAAAATCTAATAAGCAAGCAGGCAATTTCGGTCACAGATAAAAGATCAGCGATACATATTAAACAAGTTCAACGGCTACACAAGAATGTGAATTCTACCAATTATCTTCTCCGTTTTCGTAACCTTGTCTCATCAGTATTTTTGTCATGTAAAGAATATTTGTTTTACATAAAGGAAAAGAAAAAAACAACGAAATGTCCCAGTTCGTCTAATTTGTATAGTGTTCAGCATTAAAATGGAATCCCTTCTAATGTATCTAAGAGATTATCGATAATGTTTCAAAACTTATAAACTAACTTCTAATAAGCAATTTTCTAGATTGTATGTAAATTACTTGGCATGTCTGCTGATTTTATTTTAAATGCATGGTTTCATTGGGAATTAAGACTGTGTAGCACTTACTTTTTATGAATCTTGATGTTTTTCCGAGGCTTAACTTGCTCGCTTATAATTATAATGGTTCAGAACTTCGCTATTTAAATCTAGATGTCAATGAAATTCGCAAAAGTGAGATATGCATAGCTGGCATTTACATACCAAGGAACACTGCCTTACAAGGCAGCTTAAAGATTTCAAAACTCAATTTACGGGACAATATAACACGATCTAAATGTTTAACGATACTTACAAAAAAGCACTCACCATAACGTGCTGCTTGGTTATGAACAACATGTTTTGGGGGGAATCCTTTGTTTAAAATAATGTTTATTATAAACTCGTCTTGGCACAAGAGAAATATGATTGCTAAAAAGCCCTTCCGTAAACGTTGTTGATAGCTGACGTGTAGCGAATTTGGCTTTCTTGGATTTCTGATGTTGCATAATGCTGACAGTGTAGGCGCACATGTTTGAAGAAAACAAATTGACATACGTTATTTTTAAATTGATCAAAATAATGAAATTTAGTCTTGGTATAGACAACATTCACTACTATATTGTTTTCTTCGGAAAGCCTTGGTAGACTCAAATCACATTATTTGAAACTGACCGTTCAAGTCCGTATGGTATGGTGTAATTACTGAGTTGCGCTCAACCCGGGGCTAGGCGGCGTGGGCAGTAATAAGCATTCCCATTACTGCCCATGAACAGGCTCAACCAAACCGAGCCTGCAGTATTTTCATATTTGTCGTGTTCGGTTGCTTTCAAAGTTCCCTTTTCATCTATTTCAATATCACAGTAGCGTTGTTTGTGCCGTGTGGCGGCTGTAAAAAGTCTCCCCGTACATTCAATCAGTGCTGTTATCAGTTACGTCCTTTGAAGGTCGCTGAGCACGATACTTATTTACTATGTTTATAGTACTTCTAAAATTCCTTTTGTTTTAATATTTCGGCCAGTTTATAGATAGGTGGTTTCAATATCCCAGCCAATGTCGATTTGAATATTGTCCAATCACCCCAAGGATATACTTCCTGCTTTTTAAATTTTGCATTTGGCGTAGTCTGTGATATGCAGGATTTATATTCTAAGATCCCCTGTCAAAATTCTATTCTGTTTAGTTCCGCCCATTGTTTTCTCGTTTAGGGCAAACACATTCTTTTATCTGGGGACCATACGCCGCTGAACATGGAATGGTATTAATCTGAAAATACCTCATTGAAGGTTCCATGTTCACCGCCATATGCTTACCATCATTTGGGATGGATCGAAATTGTACTATTTAATGGTGTAATTACTGAGTTGCGCTCAACCCGGGGCTAGGCGGCGTGGACAGTAATAAGCATTCCCATTACTGCCCATGAACAGGCTCAACCAAACCGAGCCTGCAGTATTTTCATATTTGTTGTGTTCGGTGGCTTTCAAAGTTCCCTTTTCATCTATTTGTTACGATATCGTGCAGTGATGATAACGTATATCAGGGCTAACCGATCAACCTTTTTCGGCGTTAGCTTTCTAAGCTCACTTTTGACCTAGTTTTTCGAACAATGAAATGTTGTAAATAATTTTCTTATTATGCAGAGGGAAAATGAAATAAACTATTTCGATTGGTAGCTATTTACACCAGAGAGGCATCTAGCAGGGTGGAGATGTATCTAGTCGGATTTTTATTATTATGTAGCGGAAAAATCAAATATATTAATTCGATTGGTTGTTAGTGGGTGTTGTATTGGAGGAAAAACATATTTACGATTTAAGGAACCAGTTAAGTCAATATTGATGGCTAAAATACAATATTATGTGGAATATTCTTGGGTGTCAGGTAAACACTTGCATACAATACACAGTGTAAAACGAAAAAGAAGTGTAGATATTTCTAGTTCTTACTGGTTCCTTTCTAGTTCCTTTGATACTGATTGTTAATTTCAAGTACGAAATACAAGTTCATTGTAGCGTAGTGGCTAACACCCTCGCCTCTCAAGCGGAGGCCCCTGGTTCAATACTCATGACGGACACTTTTTTTAAAGTTAATATACGTAAAAGCTGGTAGATTTCGCTCTTGTAACAGGCTGTTAGTATTTATATTTATTAAATTTCAAGGACATTTATTCATTTTGAATTTTCACTCTACACGAGGTATTTTATTGAACCTGAATAAATTGCTTCTTTAATCGACTTGTTATCACTGTATGAAATTGTTGCAACAGCTTCAACATTTTTTTTGAAAGACACTTTCGATAAACTTATGAGTTGTCATGATTCGGTCGCTTAATCTCTAAGTCATAGTAAGAAGGCAGGGAGGGTTCGTCAACAGCTATAACAAATAAAATAACTAAACTGTGTCTACTTTGCCTCTCTGTATTTCTTTCTTTCTTATATACATGTATATATAAATCTTTTCCATCAACGCCGTTTATCTTTTTTAATGATATTTCTTGTCTGAGGTTGTCCCGGGTAGTTCAAATGGTTGCGTCGTCAAGGCGCATCGTGGGGTCGCACCCAGGTAGTGGCAAAATTATTTGATCGTGTTATAAACCATGTTGTTTTTATATTTACCTTACGGGTCTGTGTCTTCTAAATGTGGCCATTCCTGATAAGCGTGTTTAACTTGTTCGTGCTTTGTTATGTTTTATGAATGATAGCGCTGTGGCAAGCTACATCACACAGTCCGCAGACGCATAAGTGAAGTGTAATCTCTTGTTCAAACATCTATTTATTAGTACGCAAAGAGAATACCTTCAAGTAAAGTAAAAAAAAAAACAAGCGTAAATACAAAACAAACAAGTCTATGGCAATAAAACAAAGAGGGAGCATTTTAATTCCTATGTGAAAAAATCATAAAACAAACAGCTTCTGAAATTTTCCGTAACGTCTAACAATAAACGAGAACGTAAACAACAATTCTCTTCAATTAAAAGCGTCAATCAGTGTATGGAAAACACATTAAAACTTATCGCATGATATTAAATGCGTTAGCAGACATATCTGTGTGATTAATTCCAATTGCTGATAAAAAGATGAAGGAACATATAACCAAGTATCATGCCCTAGTTCAGAAAGAATAATAAATCAGGGAACACTACCATTTTCTTCTTACTGTATGCACGTCGTCAATTTACAGCTTTCTCTATTGATTCATGGCTTTTCTCTGTTTTAAGGCAATTTTAACGCATTTAATTTTATTACGATATAGCTATTCCTTTTTTTAAAGGTTAAAGTGATATGTTTAACTACTATGTATCGGGATGTATAAGAAAAAAAAAACTTTGTGTCGATAATTGTCTTTGGTTGTACAAGTAAGTAGCGCGTTCATATTAACCTAAACCCCCAGTGGCAATTTGTTTTGCCACTGACCGTTCCAAAGCGGTAACCCCAAGGGTTCTCTTCGTCGTTTATTGTTTGTCGCGTCTAATTTGAGTTGACATACTTATAACAACGTGGTCTTTTTTTTGAGAAAATACCAAATATTTTGTTTTGATTGACGATAAGTTTCAACATGTGACTCTATACATCATCATCTAGTTTGTAGATATGTAGAAATTCTCTGACCAAGGCTACTTCTGTATTTTGTTTAATCTGATACAGAAAAATGTACAAAATGATCGTACTTTCTGAAGAGTAAGACGCTTTAATGTGTTGAATATATATTTAATTAAGATAAAAAATGAAAACGATCATAACGACTAAATTGTATTTACTGGTATTTACGAACCATCAGACCAATATTTTAATCAGATTATAAAGTATAACATTATAAAGCATGAAGTGTATAAATATTTCGAAAGCCATTTGCACTCTTGAACTTTTGCAACAAACATTTCTTTAAACATAGTTTGTGTCAATTATATACATACACCTTTTCGAATATATTACCGGTGTGATTGTCCTAACAGTTTCTAGAGTGTGAACACTAATTAAGATTTACTGCAGATGTTTATGTTCTCTTCTAGTCGGGAATACAATGTTAAGCATTTATTCAGATGCACTTGTTCCATGGCAGTGATAATGGAGCAAAGTGTTTACACTTAACACGGTTCTTTGAAAGTAAGTGATACATACGTTTTTACTCTCTTCTTGTGTGATTTCGATTAAGGCATGTTTTCTGGCACATAGGGTATTCAGTGTTGCAAATCACGTATGAAAGTTTTTGTCATTATGAATGATAAACGATTATTATGATTATATCATACAAGTTTACTTAGAATAGAACTGTCAATTTGACACGATCTAGAAAATATCATTATTAAATCTTCACCTTCAACTATATCGAACTTTATTCACTTAGTCTTTTTCAATAGCTCAAAATGATTCGAACACATGGATTCGCAGCTTTGATTAAAATGTTTAATAAATCAAGAACAGCCAGGTAGCAAACACATTCTATACAAGCAGCAAACATTAGAAAGATAGAGTGATTTATAACATAGTTTTGAAAGTAGACAATTGTTTAGAGTACAGTAGTTTCATATTTTTCTGCAAAGTTCTCAATAACGAAAATGTAGATTTTGCGTACGTTATTAAAATAGGAAAATGTGAATTATTTGTAAAGAACATGAATATGTATCTCTTTAGATGTCGACTTTGTTTGTTCCTGTGTACCAACCAAGTTGTCTAAGTTGAAAGTAACAACAACAAACGTAGCAGCTACGCGCTCACACAACAATGACGATACAAGCCGATCACTAACCATTTACTGACGTACAGCATCGGATTCGGTTTACAGTCCAAAGCTATATTTTGTAAGATAGATGAGAATTTTAAATACGGGACATTGCATAACAAGTACAGATAAAGGAAGATATATGTTTGGCAAGTTTTGTCGTTGATATTTAAATTTAAAAAAAATACAAATGCCATTTTCAATTACTACAAGTCACCAATGTTTTTCTAAAAGGTCAAGTGTTTTGTTGAGAACTGATTGATGAAGGGAAAAAAATAGAAAGCAATATTAATTTCTGTACTGTTAACAAAAACATAACAAAACTACAAGCGCTTTGCATTCTTGTTGATTAATCTGTCAACAGACGATAGCTTTACTTTATTTGGTTGCCAGACGGATGCTAAAGTTTAAAGGTTTATGATTGTAATAACTCAAAGTGGAAGCTCCATCTTTTTCTTTTATTTCTACATTTGTATGTATGTATGCAACGTTTAAGTAGGTTTCTCCGGAGTTATTTGTTTACAATGGAACCTTACAGGGCATTACTATTCAGGATATCTTTGTTCGTTGCATATGGTATAGAAATATTGAAATTAATCGTATTATAGAATTATTTTGTTATCTCTATTATTTAGCTGCCTGTGAGGAATGAGTTTATACATGTGGATTTTCGTTTGACGCATTTGTCTATTTTCGATAGTCTAGAAAGTTTCTGAGAAATCTTGAGTTCATTACCATATCAGAAATGCAACAATTGGCGTCTATTGCTTTTTCATCTCACCCAATATGACATAATGATACAATGCCAAAATTCAGATCTGAAATGAACCCCTCCGACAACAATCAATAACATGCCAATGATTATTTAAATATTCTCTTTAAAAAGACGAATGAAAAATATATCCTAATTATACCATTTGGGGAAGTGGCTGCCACTTCACGAATAAACAAAGCTCTGTGATATCTAAATCTTGGAATAGATGAAAAGGGAACTTTGAAAGCCACCGAACACGACAAATATGAAAATACTGCAGGCTCGGTTTGATTGAGCCTGTTCATGGGCAGTAATGGGAATGCTTATTACTGCCCACGCCGCCTAGCCCCGGGTTGAGCGCAACTCAGTAATTACACCATTAAACAGTACAATTTCGATCCATCGAAAGAAATGAAGGAAGAATGCCTTTTTTAAATAGACACAAAATCTAAAACGCAGAGCTAATTAAATCGTTTAAATTTTAAGCTTCTGATATTTTTTTTTGTTGTTGTAAATGTGAACACCATGATAGCTTTTTTCTTGGTGGGGAGCCTATGTCTTCTGGGCGAGGACATTAATTATAATGCATTTTCACCATTTAATATGATGATATAATCCTGCTTTTTAATAAAGGTGTTTGTTAACCGCTATTTTACCTTAAAAATGTATTTATTTAAGTTAGATCCAAAGATGAAATTTTATATTCCAAATATTTCAAAATTTCTCTTTCATGGATTTCGTGGGCGAAACGTTAAGATGATCTTAAAATATTTCAATTTCTCCTTCGGAAGAAGCACGTTTGAGCCATACGCATCAATTTCAAAGTATTAAGTTTTGCTTTTTTATTGATCGCGCCTTCAAGACGTAGACACATCTTAAACTATTCTTTTTTTTTCTTTTTAATGTGTTTTAATGCAAGATAAAAGCAATGTTTTTATGTCAAGATTTCCTTATTTAAGAAAAAGATTAACGAGGAATGGATATCATTTTTAAATGAAAAATGTTTCATTGTTTACCGACTTGTTTAAGCCACAGGATTTCAGCTTTAATTTATGCATCATTTGAATTCGTTCAGTTTAATAACAGTGTAAAAATTCGTAAAGCAGGTGTAGCCATATTCAGAAACAAATTCTCCCAACACAGCCAAAATGAAGACAGCACATTTAAAATAAAACATAAGATTAAAACTACAATATTTAATGAAAAACGTCACATGCAGAAGACTAGAGAACCATAGTGTCTACTACATTAGAACGGCAGGTGGCAAACCATCATACCACTTGGTGATTTAACCAAAATCCAGGTTGCACGAATCTTAAACTTGTCCCTTATATGAACAAATAAGTAAAATCTGGCTTTTTTGTATAATTTATATTCAGGGCTTACAGCCAAAAACACATAAATACTGTGCGATTTTTTTATCTTATTTTTGTTGAAATAATTAGATAACATAAAAGTTAATGTGTGTGTGTGTGTGTGTGCAATTTCAAGTCCTTTATTGAAATCAAATCATAAGGGAGGGAAATTTATTACTAAAAGGAAATTTACATCATTGCGGAACAATTAAATAAATCGTCAAATAACATTTTAAAATTATAATAAAGGATTCCAGTTGTGCAAATAATTTAATAAGCATGTGAAACACATAAATTTTCAATCTGCATAAGTCTGTACTATTACGCTATAATAACAGCTTTTTAGTTCAATTAGAACAGATATTTTGTGTGTTTCTTCTAATTCCGTTGCACTGCGTGTTGGCAGCTACACGCGGCGTCATACCAGGCTACATCGATATTGTAGCAGTTGGAATCCTATTTATGATATGTAAGTTTCTAACACGGATTCCTTCAATCCTAGTTGTAGCCACATTTTGGCAATCAGTTTTGACGTTCATTTCAATTTCAGTATGTTCTCACTTATAATAGGGTCTTTTGCGTATAAAAAAATCTGTGCCCAAGGTTATAAAGCTGAGATTGGAAACCAGTCTCAAATCTCAAGCATCTGATTGGCTGAAATGGCGACTGGTCGCCATTTCAGCCAATCAGATGCTTGAGATTTGAGACTGGTTTCCATGCTCAGTTTTATAACCTTGGACACTGAACTCAGTCGATGAAAAAGATATTAACAGTTTGCTTCTACTATAAAATTATCTGTATGTAACCAAGCTCTTATAATTACAAATTCCTCGTTCGTTAGTTGGTATACGTCATAAATTACAAAACTAATCGAAGAAAGTGAAATATGCATATCAGGAATTGCCACACCCAAAAGCACAACCTACCACACGCAGCGAAATGAGAAAAGAGACAATGGATTTATAAAATAATCAATTTTTAATACCCTCAATCAACTAACGAAATACCAAAACCCGAAGGGTTACCGGCTAGGAAAACTGAGCATGGAAACCAGTCTCAAATCTCAAGCATCTGATTGGCTGAAATGGCGACTGGTCGCCATTTCAGCCAATCAGATGCTTGAGCTTTGAGACTGGTTTCCAATCTCAGCTTTATAACCTCGAGACAAGCTCCACAGTTATCATATCAGCTAAACCACATTGGCAAAAACAAAATAAACTGTTGAGCTTCTGGGATTTTTTTACAACATTTCCAAATAAAAATCTATAAACATTTTTATTAGTTCTCTCATCATATATACTACTCGAAATTTGGTAAGGCCCACGTTGGCAGTCTGTTAGTTTTCCAGCTTAGATAATTTTAAACTCATGTTTCAGTTCCGCAATTCAACTCAGTAACGTATTCATCGGTTTATTAATCAACCATACAAACATTTTTATGATGATTTATCAACTTAAGGATATTATGTGTTTTTGGAACAAATTAAACATGTAGGTGTTTATGCTTATGTTATACAGATTCAGAATATTCAGCCTAGTTTATTAACAGTGATCTTTTTGTCGTGATCTAAAACCATTAACATCTTTTCTTCGTTCATTTAACTTAATAGGAAAATGTAAAACTCGATGAGTGTCCAGACGTTCATTTAAATAAGTTTTCATTTGTCAATACAAACTAGACATAATGGCTGTGTGTTTTATTTGTCTTTTAAGGACGAACTATATATTATACAATATTACGAAATCGTCACTTTTCACCGTAAGTATTGGCTCTGTTCACAAGAGTGATGACTGCTGTAACTGTTAATCACAATAGATAAAAAGAGAATTTTGAAAGTCACCAAACACGAAAAAATGAAAAAATACCTTCCCCCTAAATTTTAATGACAGCCAAGAATTAACAAGTTTCTACCATGATGGTACTAGCCGTATTATGTATTATTTTACAAAAATGACGTGAACAGATGATTGGAATATACAAATGACAAAGAGTGGCAGCATATGCAATAATAAGCCCTGTTTTTGATTTTATTAGAAAATGATGGGTCTTGTGAGAAAACACATATTTCATTAACTGTCAAGATAGAGATCAAGTGCTACATGAAATAAGCTTTCCATGAACACGACGTTTAATTCTATAATAATGTATTAAGTGCATGCTGGCAGTAATCAGTATCTATTCAAACCGATGTGTGGGTGATTTACTCAGCAATGGATTGTTACATTAACCAAAGGAAGCTTTTGGTACAGCTGGAGAAGATTTAATGCTTTTTGTATATATGAATAAAAATGAAGGGTTAAATTTGCAGTCTTGTGATCACTCCGGTACATTTTTAGAAAATTATTAATATAAGTTGTTTTGGTTGAGATCAGTTAAAATAATACATCTGAATCCAGCCGTTTGGCCCGATTATAAACTTTACTAAAGTCGATAAAAGGGACCTAAATGAGTAAGAGATTTCATTGTACTATTTTATACGGATAGTAAATTTTTATGTCATTAATTAAAAATTTTATTAATTATTATACCGGCATAAAGATCCTAGGGCCACTGTTTTTTTATTTTTTGTTTCTCAGATTTTTTCAGGAGAAGGTTAGGGTCGGAGGCGGGAATAAAAATAAAAATAAAAGTAACGATTATGTTCTTTCGGAATAAATGTTGAATAATATGGCATTAAATTGTTTACTGTTTGGTATATGTCTAATACATATGATTTATACCATGTTGTTGTAAACACGGAGTTGATGGGCGCATTCATCTTGGTTTTGTGCTTGAAAAAATATCGAGTCGTGATAATAGGATATTTTCGGAGGTTAAACTGCACTCAATTTTGAGGACAATTGCTAAAATTGACTCTTTCTCCGTCTTTATCAGAAAATAAACGACTGTCGCTGTCTGCTGAAAGTACAGACATGCGCAGTGAAACAGTCAATCGCTAAAAGGTTCGGGAAAATTTGTCTTTCTTTGGTCATTTTCAATTTTTTTTTTTTTCCATTTTAGCAGAAATTAGAGTCGGCGGGATCTGAGAAACGAAAAATCAACGAACAGTGGCCTAGAAATAAGAAAGGGTTTGCTCTAGAATTTGGGATTTGAGAATATAAATGAATATAAATCAAGCGTTTCCAAGATAACTCCAAAGGCAAACGCGTAAAAGCAAAAAGTAAATCCTTAGGGTGATTGAACAATATTCAAATCTATATTTACTATTCTTGCATACCAGATCAGGTCATCCGGTGATTTCACCCGTGTAGGAAATTTCGATCCTACACCCCCCGTGTAGAATGAGTCACGTGAGTGACGTCATATATTCAAGTTATTGACGTCATTTATAAAAAAGGTTAGCGTTAATGTCAATATTTCATATAAGAAAAATAAAAAAAAGTTTGTATACATACATAGAAATGTTATAAATAATAAAAGGTATGCAAGAAAAAGTATCTTGCATGAGACATTCGGTAAAGATAGAAAAATCTGTCACCTCGGGTGAACTGTTTTTGCGGGAACTCGGCAGAGCCTCGTTCCCGCAAAACAGTTAACCCTCGGTGACATATTTTTTCATCTTCACCTCACACTCATGCATGATACTTATAAGAAACCACCTATCTTACATTGGCTGGAATATTTAAACGAAAGTAATTTTCAATAGATGAAAACTCAATGTCGACAGCCACCGAACAAGATTTATATAAACACATTGCTCACTCGGTTTTATTGAGTATGTTCACTGGGCAGTAATAGATTGCACTTTTAGCATACATTAATGTTTAACGACCTTCAAAGGACGTAAATAATAATAGTAATGATAAGCAGCAGAAAATGTAGGCTTTAGTTACTTCAGACATCGTACGATATGCAAATACACATTAGTGAAATTCTGTAGAAATATGAATAGATCTGCATATAATGTACTTATCTCTGGTAGATGGAAACGAGAACTTTGAACGCCACCGGACATGACACATAAAAATATGAAAATATTTCAGACTCAGTTTTATCGAGTTTGTAATCGGAAATTAATAGTAATGCAAACTACAACGTGTTAAGGGTAGTTCGATATCGAAACAAGTAAACTTCACATATGTTGTTGTTGTTTTTTTTCAAACACGATGGTGTGCAACTTGGCGTTGAACATGGTCCCAAGATAAAAGAATGGATTTGCAATTTCATAGAATACTTCGGAACTGAATAGAAATTCATCATTGGGACCTGGGATTAAAACATTTGAGTACGAAATAAAATTCGAAGAGTAAAATTTAAAAAGAAAGCAGAATATCCTTTGGGGAAATGAACACAACTTGAAGCTTGAAACATTGAAACAACAATATCCGTATGATTACAAACAAACACACTTGGATCATTCTAAAATATGTTAGTATCCGAGGGTGAGACGAAAGTCAGCTAGTGTCCAGTGGAGACTCGGACCTCTTACCTATAGAAGTAAGATACAAATCAGGGCAAAACGATTTACCCAAGTATTAAAGGCAGAATTCCCCAGCTGTAACAATCAATACTTTGATCATGTTACACTATAAAAATACATTTCAAACTTTAAAGCCGACGAGACAGCTTATAAAAGCATATAAAAACATGCGTATCTCGTATGATATAATATATAGGAAAATCTTACGCAAACATTGAAAGACTATACAGGTATGATTGATATCTTTATGCATTTTCAAGTGGATCAAGCTCGGTAGAATCTTAGAAGTCGTTAGAACCTGCGTGTTTCTCACTTTGAATCAAAGCAGCATCTGCACTATCTCATTCAAATAAAGTTTAACGTTTAGAAAACAGTAACTTTTAAATCGTAATCTTAATTCGTTCAGATAATCCTGAGTATTTTATCTCAAACTTTGAAGCAGTGTCAATCCAGTTCATGTATTTAAGGTATTAGCATGAATAATATCCTTAACTGTAAAGCTGTACGCGCATAATAAAATATAAAGATTAAGATAGATTTATTTCTGTATGGATTACAACATAAAGATGGATATTTAAAACATCATGTACTGTATAAATATGAAACATACATGGGAATAAATAACCAACATTAAGGACAACTCAAATAAGACTCTTATTCCAATTGTGGCCCTTTGTGTTGATGGCATGACATAGTGAACCAGTATCCAATGCAAATAAAAACAATTTTATGTTGAATAATGATTGTGTTTTATTGCCTCTAACTGCGGCAGCGCCTAACCATGCAACTCCAACAACGCAACCGACTTATCTAGCCGGGACAACCCCCAAAAAGGTTGATCGGATAGCCCTGATATACGTTATTATCACTGCATGAAATCGGTAACGGATAGTTTTACTGATAACAGTACCTACCATATAAAGGGAAAGACTTTTTACGCAGCCACACTGCACAGAGCGCTGTTGTGATTTTCAACTGAGTTTGCCTCAACCCAAGAGAATTTAGAATTGTGAAATTTCCAACGTACGAATGAATGCATTTTAGAGCTAAAATTATTGTAGCTTAAGTTAATATATAACATAAACCGTGAAATTCACTCACATAGGTACCTTAATGAACGGATTAGTCTGAATTTAGGCGAATTGTGAATTGTGAATAGCCAGATTTGTAATTAAATAAAAAGATAATTATTTCGTACATAGTTTTTATCGTACAGGAACCGTATATTGATTTGTAAATACTTTCTTTATTGCAGCAGTGTAAGCGCTCTGAAAAATCCTCATTAAAAATTAAAGCAGAGCAGAAACGAGGTTGTTTGCGGGATTGTTTTTTTACAGGAAAACTTTCCGTCTGACCAATAATTGGCTGACCACAGTGCGTGCTTAATGCTATTTTACAGACATCAGTGCTCGTTGAACGATTATCATCTAAACTCATTAGATGTTCAATGATATCATTTAACAACGCGTGTAAATTATCAGATAGCAAACAGCTTTGTATTTTCCTAACATTATACACACTAAATTACATCGCTTGTGAATTTCAATGAACCAAATTGAGTTCTTATACAAAATAATTTGCAAGAAAATCTAAAATTCAATTATTCGAAGAATGTATCTGTTCTGTTTAACATTCTTTTGAACGAGTGCTTGCATACAACATATCTAAGCTTTGACAGTACTATAATTTTAATATATGTTGAACGGGATAGTTGATTTTTTACCTATTTTGTTGTGGGTTTTTTTTAATATATATATATAATATTTAAGGAATAAATTTCGTGTTTGATAAGTTCACCGAGTCTTGAACGTCATTAGGGCTGGTTAAAATGTGTGGAGTCCGAAGGACTCCACGCGTGCTTTAACCAGCCCTAATGACGTTCAAGACTCGGTGAACTTATCAAACACGAAATTTATTACTTATATTTACACCTCATTTTATCATTTTGTTTCTAAATTTAATATAAAATATATACTTTTTACTAATTTCGAAATGTTGTTTAAAACATTTCTTACCCCGGGTTCGGCATTTGGACTGGTCCGCCTATTTACTCAAATAAAAAAAATCATACTACGCCCAAAAATAGTTCCATGTTTATTGAACACATTCATCCGTTTTTTCAAACATTTATATACAGAAAAACCTAATATTTCACAACAAACATCAAATGTGTATCACAGCAAGTACTATCTATGCGAGTAAATAAATGATAGTCTAAGTAAAAACCGTTATTTTGGCGGGAAGTTAGAAAAGGCTAATGCGTTAAATTTTCAACCAATGATAATTCTAGAAAATGGAACGTGCTTATTGATGATGTCGGATAGATTGCAGTTTACCGGTACGAGTTTACATCCGAACCCGATTGAATCGGATTTTTGGCGGCCATTTTCTTTCTCGCTTAAAACATAAAAACGGGGGTTCGGGGGCGGTAGCCCCAGATATAACATAAAACAGGAACACGAAACGAAAGAAACAACTGGATTTGATGTCATATAAGTAAACTTGTTTACTTCCGGTTTGAGGGGTATAAAAGCAACTAAAAATAAAAGTAATCTAAAAAAAGCAACATTCCAGGAAGAGCTATCTAAAATTAGCAACAATTATAAAAATAGCGATGATTTCATGACGTCACCAGGGCATTCCTTTACCATTGCGCGGTGATAAGGCTAACGGTGTTCATTGAAGATTGACCTTCACTCGTCCGGTAAAGGATATTGAAGCAGTGGAAATAAAGGTGTAAATATTGTTAAACCACCGTAAGAATATACCTCATAACTTTATTGTACCTTTGAACATACGCAGCAGCCGCTTATCGCGGAAAGGTATTACTCTGAAAATACCGCACTGAAGGTTCTATATGCACGCAAGCTTTCGGGTTGAATGAAAATTTGAAATGTTAGGTACTACAAACGTTAAATTTGAGTTGCGTTCAACTTGGTGCTAAGCGGCGTGGGTATATTACTATTCATTTACATGACTGTTCATTAACACAACCGAATCTGCAATATTTTAATGTCGAGTGCGATGGTTTTCAAAGTCCGTGTTATAAATTTATTTCAATAAACCGCGTTTCAATTTTTCACATTGACTTTGTCACAAGCGGGGTAGAGTTCAACGACAATACATGCTTTAAAACAACTTTGATCTGTAAGAACTGTTTTAAAAGCATATTTTGGCGCTGATTAAACTGCAATGTTGCAGTTCTTTTTGTATCATGTCTAGGAAATAATAGTTTCTTATAAATACTTAAAAATAGTTGAAAGTAAAAAATAAAAAGAATATTAGTTTTGTTTTCGATTCTAGTCCTACTAAAAACTCAAAACAACATATCATTATACCAAACCGAATCTAACGTATGTTTTTTTACATACGAAGCAGACTACAGAGCAGACTACAGAGCACATGTTATTATTGTGTATTTATAAATAACACTATATTTAATATACGCATAAAATGGGGATTTAAAGGCATTTTAACCAAAGCAATAAGACCATTTGCAATCAGCATTCGTGGCCTGAAAGCATTGTAAAAAGACATTAGAATCTTCTAAACTCTAAAATAGCACATTTTCCTAATTAATGTAGTGGAAGTTGGTTAATTAAGAAATTAATATTATTTTTTGTTTCTCCCGTTACACAGGAAGGTTGGCAAGAAGTTGAGGTATCCTACTATGTTACATTGCGGTTTTCACAGTTGGAATTCTATTTATGAGCTGCAACAATCATCCTGGATTCCGAGAAGACGACGTGGAAGCCATATTTTGGCAATTACTTTAGACATTTATTTCAATTTCACTGTGTTCACATTTATAAACGGATGATTTACCCGATTCATAAATAAACTTGGATATAATTGTATCAAACCAACAGAACTAGGATATAATTGTATCAAACAAACAAACCCCGTTTATGATTCTGTCAAAGATAAAAACGTGTTCAGAGATTTGTTAAGTTAATGATTCCTTTGATCGTAAGCTCAGTATAAAAAAGATATTCCGTACACTAACCTCAGTAACACCACACTAAGCATCTCCCGGTGCTTTTAGCGTACAAATGGTTTTAAAGAAAAATATCTAGAATAGTGTTCGTCCTCAAAAGTAATTAATAAATGTATTTCAACAGAGACAGCAAATAGTTTTTAATTTCCAGTCAGTAGGGTGTAGGCCATGTGAGCATTTTCAGTTAAAAGGGAACCCAAAATAAAAGATGGATTTGTGTAAATTAAAACACAGTTGAATGGAAAGGTATTATATTCAATGTTCGAAATGTACTGAACATTTATTTAAATAAATCCGAAACAACGCACTAGTGTACTCCCATACTCTTTTTTAATATAATTCTTTTTTGTAGCTGATGATCTATTTCGTTATCTATTACAATTTTGCTTCTGGGTATTGTTTTCTCATGTAGTTTTACCGTTAATTAGAAGTAAAAAATATGATATGCGAGTAATTTAGCATAATCTGTTTTCTATTCGATAACTTCTTATAGGTTGCAACAAGTTCTCGCACTTTAAGTTGTTATATCGCATACTAATATCACTTCAGGTAGGTTTTCTTCACCAATCCCGAATACTAATAAGTAAACGAAAAGTACGGATGTGATTTGCAAGGTTACCTGTTTTGTTAATTCACATCTTTTGATTCAATCTTGAAGCCTTCGAAGACCTAGAATCTGTGCCCAAGATTGAGATAGTTTTCAGCAAGTTACATAAAGTATTATGAACACCTTTCTATTTATTCCAATTTCCTTTAGGCCATGCCAAAGTAACGCTGAATAATCATATTACCGAATGAATATAGCGCTAAGTTCATTACAAGACAGATCACCAAAGTAACACTGAATAATCATATTACCGAATGAATATAGCGCTAAGTTCATTACAAGACAGATCACCAAAGTAACGCTGAATAATCATATTACCGAATGAATATAGCGCTAAGTTCATTACAAGACAGATCACCAAAGTAACGCTGAATAATCATATTACCGAATGAATATAGTGCTAAGTTCATTACAAGACATATCACCAACGTAACGCTGAATAATCATATTACCGAATAAATATAGTGCTAAGTTCATTACAAGACAGATGAACAAAACATAAACTTGCATTACGTGCATATTAAGGGCTTAAATGTGACTTTCTAATTTCAAGAAAATACTCTGTTTTTATGTAGAATACATTCTACATCCTCTGCACTCAGCTGAGCAATATTCAATGTCTCTTTGTTCCAACGCTGAAATATATCAAACACGTTTAATTGTGACGTTAAAAAGGAAAACAAACACAATACATTAAGACTAACGACAAAACCGCGCAAATGCTGATCGTCCATCATGTATAAATCTTAAGTTTAAGAATATCGAAAGAATTGCTTGCTTTTTGAAATGCGTTGAATAAAATATTTAGTATGAAACAAACATTATAACGAAAAATGATAAGAACATACATCATATTCTTAAATGTTTTCTCGAAATACTTGCTTCACACCTCAGGGATTCTCATCCTAGGAAGAAATCTTCTTCCTTCTTTAGGCTTATTGGAAACTATAGTTTCAGAGATGAACCAATTATGGTGTATATGATTAATATATACACTGCAGATATTCCGCGCGCTATTGATTTTAATGTTAATATGTCAGAGAACAATATGATAGTTGGTAAATAACTATTTTGGTTTCATCATTTAAGCTTGGGAATATGAAGTACGCTCGCATCATTGTTATTGTACATGTGTATTTAAGTAGAGGTTAAAAGTTTTCCGAGTTTTCAGCATGAAGAAAAAAATGTATGTGTAATAACTATTTTCGCACATTTTTATATACTTTCAAAACTTCGAATTAAACAGCCCAGTGTGAAAAATGAATAAAGTAGTTTGAAATCTGCGAACATTACACTGTCATTTATTATCATGTTGATGCGCCGGAAATAAGCAGTAAGAAATGCACTAGACTGAAAACAAATATTTACTTAAAGAAATTAGAAACGCAACTTCTTTAAACAAGAAATACATTTCATGTTAATAATAAAGTAAAAGAAATTAAAAACGCAACTTCTCTAATCACGAAACGTATTTTGTATGTACAGAAGTTGCGTAACTAATTTCTTTAAGTATATATGGCGTCCAATATGCTTTGTAAAGTGAGAAAGATGTTTTGAAAATTAGTGTTGTTGCTTTATTGCTTCTTACATAGAAGAACGTTTCGGTTTCGAACAACACTACATTAAAGCATAGAAAAAGCCTTGTTTGCTTATCGACACGCAACCACAGTGTGTGTTAAACTCGTTTCTAATGTAATACCCACTCGCCGCTCGCATCAAGACACAATTCCTCATTTCTGATAATTTAAATACAAGATGAAATTCTTCCTAACAATTCTTGCTATGGTAAACAATATCTATAATTTTCTTTGCATGCCGGAAATTACTTCGCATTGATAGAAGTAAAGTGTTTCCTTGCAAAAACTAAATGTTCAGTACATATGAATATAAATAAACAAAGGACTTCCCACGTTTATTTACATCTTAGGCTATTTTCCCTGTCCAACTCTCTCATTGTACTAGCTGACTTATTAATGTATATCTTTTTTCCTTTATCTACCTACTTGTAGATTCTTCGAAGTTCCAAGACAATCCCTAAGTTATGGGTTATCATAACTAGCATTATGTGCCTTGTTTTCGAATAATAGTTTTAGTTATGTCATCTTAAGTCCCCTAGATATGTTGCACATTTCCCCTAAATATGACGTTTATTTATCTTTGTATAATAGTATAATAACTTCCCCAAAGTCCGTACTAAGCTACTGTTGGTTTATTAAATAATAATGCTATACCAGAAAAAAACTATATAAGGCCGCCTAAATAGTTAGTTCTAGGTCATCCGTTGATGATTTGGTCATCATTAACATTTTGTAGATTTGAAAGAAATCAGAACTCTCAGAAGATGGACCAAATAGATTGCAAGAAATAATCAATGAACAATCATATTGTAACTATCTAGCTTTTTGTACTTAGACCATATAATTGCAATCGTCTCTAATTCTAGAGAACAAAAACAACTTGCGAGTTTCTAATTGCTGGATAATTTCTGTATGGACTTTTAATCACTTTTGATCTACCTAAGTGATAAGTTCAGTCGAATATTTGAAGCTACAACTTCTCAGCTGATGAAGCGTTGAACTTCATGACCCCTGCCGTTGACTTTTTGCGATTTTGTTCTGACTAGGCGATTCTAATGACAGGAGACATCATTTTATCTTTACCCGCATTTAAGAATCAATAGAGCATGCCATTTTGCTGAGAAGAACGAGTTTTAGCATCAGGCTTCTCTACCCACAGCCTCTGTGACTGGCGGGAACCTCGGGATGACTGGCGGGAACCTCAGGAACTCATAAAAACATAATGAACTAGAGGGTGTTTCGTAAAGAAACGGTTCTTGGTATAACATGTCATTTACAGGTATCATTATTGGAAGATATTCTCTGTAGTTGACAGCAAATAATATTCTATACAATTTTACAACCGTAAATCGAGGATATAATGGAAGATATATCGAAATGCCGAGTTTTTTTGTCATGTCGGTAAGGTAATGCAATTGTCATATTCTTGTCAGAGCTGTGTAATTCATATTATGATAGCGCCAGCTTGTCTCCATCAGTAAGATTTTTTAAGGATTTCTTTTCCAGACAGTGGCACACGCTCCAGAAAACGTTGGATTTTATAGAATATGTTTTTTTTACATAAAATTTCATTAATATGCCTTAAAAATAGGTGAGTGTTCATTAAAGAGCATTAACAAAATTGCATTGGCTACCCATTCAATAAGTAAATGCCCATTTCTAAAAATTAACCATTAACCATTATAGAGTTTAAAATTGTATTAAGTAAAATAATTCACTTGAAGTACTGAGTAAATTATTCAATGATGCGTTAAGTGCTCATAAATAGTGCCAACAATTTGAAAAATACCGAAATTCCATTAGATAAGATAATTATAATGTCAACCACTTACTGGTGCCACAAGCATGTATATACATCAGGGGAACCCGTTGATATAATCCTTCGGAAAGATTTATTAACATCAATTATCTCTACAAAGTGCATTGTAATTTTATAAAATAAAATTAGATATTTTACATTTCCGTCACATGATAAATGTCGACCTATCAGATGATGTAAAAATCGTGGTTAGTCGTTAAAATTATTTAGGTCGGTAGATATTTTTTTCAATTTGTAAACTGTGTTAGTAATTGATGAAAACACAAATATAAATACATTTTCGTATTACAAGTTTTACATAAAACATTGGGAACTTAGTTTGATTTGCCAGTATGTTTTAGATTTTAAAACTCATGCACTTGTTAGTTGTTCTTATTTGTTCCATTCAAAGCACTCAGCAAAACAAAGTATGCTATTCTGTGTTTGACTGCATCAAGCTATCTATGTACACACATTAAGAGTAAACTACATCAAGCTATCTATGTACACACATTAAGAGTAAACTATGTTCTTTTAACTGAGGTATAAGAGAGAAATTTGTCGATTTTGAATGTAATGACGTTTGTTTGAATCGATAGAGCTTTGCGTTTTTAAACTGTGCAGATATTGAGTTGGCTCAAAAGGCATCATCGACAGCAATATGCATTCCCATTATTGCCCAAGAACGGGTTGGTTAAAAGCCAGCATGCAATGTTGTCATAGTTGTCCTATTTCATGTGTTTCGATGTACCTTTGCGTCCTTCTTTTATACGTGTTTTACCAAATTGTTTGATCTTATTCTAGGTATTTGGCTGATTTAATTGAATAAAATAAGAGTTCGTTGTAATTCTGGGTTAATCACTAATAGCTCGCGTGAGAAAATTATACTTTGCCGCGTGTATTATTGGTTTAATAATTATTGGCTGGAAAAGAGAATTAGGGTTTGAATTTAAACTCGATATTTTATATATGGAGAAACCATTTAAAGAACTTAATTATGGTTAACTTAAAAATTAAAAATTCAATTGGATTTTATAAATATCGTCCATAATGTTATTACCAAAGTTGATTGCATGCATTAACAGTTGTTCAAACAATCAATAACACCTGCATTTTCCGACACAAATTAAATCAATCTGCTTCATACATAAACGTCATCAAGTTGTTCAGTCGAACTTAAACTTCTGCCGAAAAGGAGTTTTAAAAGATTTTTAAAGCAAAACTATCTTAAACTAAACTTTAAAAGCCTTTGAACAATTAAAAAGCAAAAGAATAATCACGAATACTCTTACATTACGTTTTTTTTTTAACAACTTAGTTATACCCGTGCCACTTAGAACACCACTTATCATAAATTTATCTAAAATTCCTTAAAGCCACAATAAACGTGCAAAACAGCATATTTTTTATTAACCAAAACATTTTAGATTTCACCTGTATGAATAATAACACAAAAAATAAAACTTACAATAAGAAAAGGGTATTATTTTATTGATTTACAGCATGTTTTTGGCGTTTTTCGGATCGTTTATTTTGTTTACAAAACAAACAGCGAATCTTTCCGAGCTGATTTTCGGCAACTCTCGGCAGGCGAATGTCGCTTATTATACCACTCTATAAATAGCGGTCACGTCATCAGGCTAACAGAACGCAATGTAGTTACGTCAATTAACCGTAGACACATGAAAAAATATGATATTTTTGTCGATTTAGTTCAGAAGCGTATCAGATAATCCGTAATAATGATTTGTATATCCCTTATTTTAAGTCTAATGCCACTTTTGAACAAATTCTTATGTCAGTATGTAAGAGCGAATCTAGAGGCATTCTATAAATAGCTGTCACGTCATCAAATTAACTAGTCCCAATCCCAGTGACCCACTTACGGAAAAAAACGATAACGTTTCGCCGAGTGATTGTTAACATTGGTTAGTAATTTTGTGGGCTACAAAAATACTATTCGGACCGGGTCTCAATGATTGGGGATTATTTGAGGACAAAAATAGTTGGTCATTTATACTTTCTTTTGAAAAGGGTCAACGTGGTTAATTAATTTTCACAATGAAAAAAAAATGGTTTTGGCACGTTTATTGTGTTTTTAAATATCAATTGTTTGCTCTGCTCTGAACAAATACTTTCACATTTTTGTAAATTCTGTGAAAAAAGGTCATTTGCAAATTGCTTATTTCCGCGTTAATGACGTCATGAATTCAAAAGATAGGTCAGTATATTATATTAACATATATGTACGGCAAATTAACTTTGTTAAAAATACATTGTAAAAGGAATCCATTCACTATTTCTGGTATAAACATCCATCTAGCTTGAGTTATGATGTAAAAATAACATGACAACATCTAGAATAAATAAGTTTAAGCATATAAACACCAACGGTGGATAAACGTTTGTTTTGTGGTTACCCTATCCGTTCTAAACAATTCGTGTTTTATATGAAGTTTTTCTTAATATTACACTTCAAAAATTCAAACTAAATACAGTGGTGTGGTTTTACCATTGGGAAATTTCGTTAGTAGTTCGGGATTTTGGAGCACTGTTTAAACTTTACACACGACCACTTATTTTAAAATAACTCAGTCCAACGCCATGGGTCCGTGTTTCTTTTGATTCACTCTAAATGATTTTACCAGCAACCCTTTCACAGTTTAGGATTCAAATCATGTGTTCGGCTATGGAAAGCAGATTTTAGCGACTGATCCATATTAGGACAAATTTATATCGAAGAAATATGACATTTACGGCATTTTACCTTGCCTCAGGTTTTCTGTTTTACAATTAAAGATATATTGCCTACTATATTTTATACACATATACATTATTGATGACTTTATTTAAAGTCAGAAAATAAGAATTCACTGTTTTATGGAATTGTTTTAACAATTTGGCTGATTTATGACGCGTCAGACCGTCAAGGCCCCTAAAATGTCATCCCCTAGACATTTGATAGAATAACGAGACAAAAGTTAATGCACTTTTGCCATTTTCAGTCCAAGATAGCATTCAAGATGTCAGATATTTTGACAATTCAATATGTTTCTGTTTCAAACGAGTTACGCTAAATGCCATTTCTAAATCATTTGATCCTCTGCAAACAGAGTTTGAACAAGAGGAAATATGTTATATGTCACGATTGCTATTGGCGGCTTTTAAGTATTTCTGGGCCAATACAAATATGTTTTGTCTGTATAATTAATTGACATAAAACTCTTTACAGTGAACTGAGCAGTTGTTTCGGTCTCGAACATTTAATTATTTAATTAAATTTCAGAAATAGGTTTATCATGTTTGCATGTTTTCGCATATGGTATACGGCATGCGAACCATCAATCAATTGCAATGAAAAATATTTAATTCCAAAAGAAAACAAAATTTACTAGAAATCCAATTTTAGTATATGTGGAAATTTCAAATGGGCAAAGCACTGCAACCAAACCTATTTCCCGATGTGCACAATGCTGACAATCAATCCTTGTTTTTTCGACGACATTCTAATGAAATGAATGTGAGCGTACTCAATGTATTAAGACTGTCTTGTTCAAACGTTTTTCTTCTATTTCAGTAATTACCCAATCTGTCATATTCAAAATGTAATACTATTCCGCAGATAGTACTTTAACAAAAGTATAATTCATAGAAATATTGTCGTACATTACATTAGGTAAAGTTGGTGCATGATCTCTTTAGTGCAATCTTACAAAATCAAAGATAAGATGTATCTTGTTTGTTAATAGGTCAAAGGTTCATAGATGAAAATTTAATAATAATGATTCTCACAATTATGTATAATTTCTTTGTATATAAACAGTGCGTAAAATTCAAGATCTAATGAGCAAAAGTTAAGTACTCATTATTCTAGTATAGTAAAGCCCGACACAGAAATAATTTGTTTTAAACAGCCTCATGAGATCATAAGTGAGAGAGAACACGTGTTAATCATGATCTATTTAAATAAACGGTCACAGTAAAATATAAAGACCATAATGAGTCTGTAAGTTTTGCGAATTCGAAAATGATTAATGAAACAACAGAAAAATACTTTCGTTTGTAAACCGTTGGTGTGTCCGTTTATTCCGACAGAACAAAACCCAGCTTTCCAGACTTTACGAGGTGTAAAATGATTTTTATATTTATTTACTGAAATATAACATTACCTCTAGTTGGGACAAACAGATTCAAACTGAGACAATCTTCGATTTGTTCTTTGGTAAAGCTAGCCACGCGTGTTATCCATTCCACTGAACCTTCAGGTAAATACTCCAGCAGAGCTTTGGCCCTCAAGTGAGCTTGTGGACAAACCGGCTTATGATCCATGGCAGTGTGGATACCAGAAAAACGTTCCGTTGGGCTTGTGGGTGGCATTAACCGGAGGTAGTTATTGCGCAAGGAGGCGTACTGTATTCCAAAATAGGCTTCAACAGGTGGAAGATGCATATGGGAATCTTTTGGAAATTCAACAAGTGAGCCACGAAGTCTGCCGTATTTTGTTGTCACAATGGTAGGGCCTAATTGCTTCACAATTACCGTCGGGAGTAATCCTTGCAGAAACACAATACAGAGGAAGAACACAAATTCACAATACAACCACAGGATTTGCATATTTATTAACGCTAATTCCGCGTGAGAATAAGCCCTGACAAAATTCACGACAGTATAATTCCAATGAGACACTACTTCGCACATCGGACGTCAGTAAATTCCAACAATTGACAGAAATTGGAGAAGCTTCATATAATTTTTAATAATTCTCATTACTTTATACAACAATATTGGAAAATAGAAATAAATTTCCCCACTGGCGAATTAACTGAAAGCACCTGCAGACTCCATGAAAAGAAAATTATTTCCACATATTTGCTTCTTTTTTGATCTGACGATCACTTCCATCGGAATAACAAACATTGGAACACAAATGAATGCCTTCGAAGAATATGTTAGCACATTAAACCTTCCACGATTTACCACAGACGTAATTACCCGCAATATTAATATTGGAAGCGATTACAAAAGGCACAATTCTGAAAGTTCATTTAACTATCCGAGAGGAATAGACATGACTAGAAATTCTTGCATCGCATTTTCTGAACTTCGCTTCAGTGACAGTTTTATTCCTGTACACAATATTGGATGGGAAATGTTGGAACTTTCAAAGCGAGAGCGCAATCACCGTTAAATGTATGATATTCGATAGAACCTCAGACTAGGAATATTTCCAGAGATTTATTGGACACAGTCAGGAAAACATATTGTAAACGATGTACCAATAACATTGAATAAAAGAGAAAAACACATTTTCATAGATTTAATACCGCAAACAATTTAATACATTTAGATAAAGCTGCTATAAATGAGAGATACTGGATAGGAGATTGTCTGGACAAAACCAAGATAAAGCAATTGATTAAATGAAATGTATTTGACCATACTGGTGTGAACTCCCCCGAGCCCCATAAACTCGGCATTTAATTCATTACTGTCTTTTAATAAGAATCAACGGCCGCAAACTGTTCTGCACAATCAATGAAAACTTACCTTTAAGAAATGTTTATTAAGACGTAATATTAACATGTAAAATAATAATAAATAACGTGAATTTGAATATTATGGATAAGTAAACATATATCATATATATATAATTGATATAATTCGTCAAACAAAAACTCTTTCATTCAAAATGGTTATTTTGCATCTGGTGGGGAGGCTGGGGTTAAACTTGCGCGTCAACCACACAGCAAGCATTTTATCAGTATCCAAATTGCAAACAAAATGTGAAATATGAGTTTGACATGATTCAATTCTGTATATCCTAATTTCTTTTTATTCTAACGAATTCCTGTGATAAATAAAACATAATCTTGTTGTTGTTAAGATGGTTTTAAGCTTAATTCCGCATTATTTGGCAAAACGTCAAACTATTGCGTATATAAAAATAGTTGTTATTCTGTTTTTGCGTGCTGAAAGGTTTCTTGAATGCTGACATTGAGATGTCAAAGAATGTCTTCTTGGGGAATACGAGTCGGACACTGTCGCGTCGAAAATGGTTTAAGAAATTAAGATACAAAAACTGACTTAACAATGTCTATAAATGATTAACATCACACGATAAATTTTAGTGTATGACTTGAACGCCAAATAAATTTACTTTGTCCTGTCCTGCTGATTATTATGATATTGGCTCGTAGAAACGTGGTTCTAGAGAAATAAATATTCTTTTAAGCGCATTGGTTGAGGAGCAAGTGATCTTTCTTTTTAATTTAAAACATTTCGAAGAATATTGATCTTAATAGGGTATTAATTTGACTGATTGTTGGTAAACAGAACAACAAAATACGAGTATTGCATGTAAGAAACGCGTAATAGAATCTCATACAGAATTCAATTTGTAATACTTAGGATTTGTTAGTTCGAATCTTTAAGTTTGAATTCCTGGCAATAGCTCAACTAAATTGATTGTTAAAACTGACAAATCATCGGAGTTTGTTCTCATGTTGTTGTTGTTGATGTTGTTTTGTTTTCGAAAAAGGCTTATCATTTTATACCTTCAACTGATCAGAACCGCGGTAAAAATAAAGCTGTGATTATTGTTTTCTTCTATCCCAACTTACCTTCCTTTTTTTCAGACTTATACACGTTGAGGCATTTATTTTGTGTCGACGTATTTTTTTCTTAGAAATCAAATTGTATCTTGACAAGTTTTTGGTTAAACATTATTTATCTTCATCGTTAATATCCAGTCTACTTGTGAAGCCAAGAGCGTCTATTCTATTTCATCAACTCGTAAGATTATTCCCTCTCCACCTATTTACATGCATAACCTCTGTTCTAGGGAAATAAATCATCGAAGAAATCACATATAGGGTCCAGACCAAATAAGTCAGAACACTGTATCGATTCGCCGTAAATCATTTTCAAACTTGATAGGCCAAGCTGAAGCAGATAAAGTAAATCTTGATATATTTGAGGAAGTTCTTTTGGTGTATTCGTTTATTTACCGGGCATTCGCTCTCCTGATCTTTGTTTGCAGTTTGTTTTACCACTGACTGTTCCACGGAGGTATCCCCAATATTTCTCTTTTTCGTTAAATGTGGCTTATTTGAATTGACATACTTATAACAAAAAAGCTCTCTCTCTCTCTCTCTCTCTCTCTCTCTCTCTCTCTCTCTCTCTCTCTCTCTCTCTCTCTCTCTCTCTCTCTCTCTCTCTCTCTCTCTCTCTTCCTATCCTCTTTTGCTGCGTGGAGAGATTTTGTTTTTTGAATGTGGCGATTTCTAATAATTAATATGCATATTGCACTCATTTCAGTATTTGTGACAATATCTGAGGATGTTTCTAAATGTCGCTAGTCAAATAATTATGTGAAGCCAATCAGCCTATTTTCTGCAAATCGTTAATTTCTTAAAATTTTCAAACTTTTATTTATTTCTTAAGGACAAAATGAAGTCTCAAAGTTATTTTTCTCCTTTTAACGTGCTGCAGTTACGAAGCTTATTTAAACATTAGTTCAACATCACATTTATTTCTGATCGAACTGGGAAGAAACAAAGGTCCAATCCAATTATTTTAAAATCCGAAAAATCGAATTAGCTTCATGCGATCTCAATTCGAAAATCCTTGGAGAAAATAATCACGATTTTGGAAATTTTAGCTTGAAATTGGTTGATTACAGTTTCCTTCAAACCAGGCCTTTGAGAATTTATTTGAAGGAAACATTTTAAGACTTCTTTTGAATAGCAATTCACAAAAAAACAGAAACAAAATGTATCTTTATACACCCCATCCCAGTTGCGTTCTTTTGTTATAGTTAACTACGAAATACGAGCAACAAGTAAAACGTCTTACAAAATCAAGTTTAAGAAAACAACCATCTAACTAAAACTTCATAATTATAATAACAATGAATTAAAAAAATAATAATAATAATCGTCCTCGTCGTCGTCGTCGTCGTCATCATCATCATCACTACCAGCATTATAATCAAACATGTTTGGTATTGAGACAGAGCGTTAGAGCTGATCATTGCAGGGTTTGACTTGCTGACAAATACAACCTAGTCAGCTCAAAATATCTACCGATCGCTCTATCAAGCACAAATTTGTAAATATCTGCACACATGAATATTTATTGCAAATAAATAAAGCACGTCTTTCTGGGAAAATATATACTGCGAAATCTCTCAGTGTTTACAATAACCACGCGGCTAGCAATTGGATAAGAATCGGCCAAAAATTAGATTTCTCACTTGTCAATTCTGTTTTATTAACAACGATGAAGAAGGAACGCTGGGGTTAAAATGTAGCTAATAAGTTGAGCTGATTGGCTGTTAAGGGGGAGAATATCTCCTAAATAATTGTATTCAAGGGTTCTTATCGGTCTGCCCTGCTACAGATGCATATGTTGTTATCTTTTAAATTAACGACCGATGAAAATTAGATAATTACATTTTTTGTCCAGAGGGTAGTTCCACATTTTCACATAATTCTATGTAATTGCCGTGAACATCTATGAAATTTAAATTTTTCTTTTTTAATTTAAACCATTTAATAAGACAAATGTTTCAATTGATCAATAATAGATGTTAGAAATACACATAAAATAAGATACCATAAAGATTAAACAAATTTAGTATTAAATTGTTTATAACTAATGCGTTAACAGAAAAAGACAATTACATTCAGAAAAAATGTAATAGCTCCATTATCTAAAAAATTCTAAATAATTGTTTTCTAACGTGCATCAGTCAATCAATTGTAAAAGGGAATTTAATTATTAATGAATTGTTTGTGTTTAGGACAATAACACCAAGGATTTGCTCCAAAGCTCCCCATAGTAAAACATTTTTTTCTGTAGAATGCAGGAGTATTCTGCAGATTTTTATCCCTACTTAAAATACATTCAATTAAAAAAAAGCGCATTACACTGCTCCGAGTTAAGATTTTGTTCTTTGTTTGACAACAAAAATTCACATTTTATAGTCTAAGTCATACATATTGACATCTTATTTTAACCTGACGTGAGACTAAAACTATAATTAGAGCGTCTACAGTTGATCATTATGCTTACCTCTTTAGTTGCATGACGATGGCAAGGGTTTAAGAGTTTATGAAGGTTTATAAGGAATTCTTTTTGTAAATAACCTAGAAGCTCGATTTGTTTCTTTTATCCCTGTCATCGTGTTGATTTGACTACTGGTAATCTGGTCTCGGTAAGATCATTCAGTTCCCGCCCCTTTGACTTTGCAATGCTATTAGCTTCATTTGTGTTATATGTGTGTGTTCTTTAAATGCAACATTGTTTTGCTGATGGGTGGGTTGGAGTTATTTCACCAAGAAAACTTGTACTTGTTTTGTTGGGGCAAGTGTGAGGTAAGTGCACCATAGAACCTGGTTTAAACCCCCATGGGCTATTTTTATTTTGCCACTGACCGTTACAAGTCGGTAACCCCCAAGGGTTCTCATTTTCGTTATTTGTTTGTCGTGTCTTATTTTCTCTCTTTTTCCTCTCTTCTTTCTCGCTGCTTAGGGAGGCTGTGTTTAGTGAGTGTGGCGATTCTTGATATGTATATTACACTTTTTTCACTTTCATAATAAAATAGAAGACTGCGTTTAAAGGAAACATAAGTATATTGTTTTAAATATCAATGGGTATTAAATGCGATCAGTGGAATTATCATTACCTGTCATCAAGGTTGATTCAACGTTATAAGACATACAGGTTATACGAACATTTAACTTTAAATTGCAAGAAAATACAACTTCAATATTTGGTTATACCTCTCGATTCTCTTTCTTTGCTGCTTTGTTATAACACTTACTAGATTACAATGTATGCCTGCCACAACAATCCCCACAGACAACGCCACTTTCAGAATAGTAAACATTTACTTATAAAGCAAAATCATGGGAGCATTGTCCGTTCGTTTGATGGATGTCTACAATATGCAACAAGTAAACCTGTGTGGCACCTTGAAGGACGAAGAAAACGCCTCTGGCGCGGATTTGAACATTAAGACACGCTCCATATGACCGGTTTGAACAGACTGTTATTCCAATGTAACATTTATGCATTCGTCTCAAAGTCTAAGAACAGGTTCAAGGTCGTTCTAGATTATCCAACAAATATAAATCATCGTTGTTGCTAGAGAACTACTTTCCGGCGTGGACAATTAATGTAAATAAGTAAGCAATCTCTTTTATGCTTAAATTCCCCGACTAATTGCCCCGCTGAGAGATATATGTACCGTCTTTATTTCATCACTCAGGCCAAATTTAGGAATAACAATTGCAAGCTGAAACAATACGCGTATTTACAAATTACGGAACATAGGCAAAGCACGCGAAGATATTTAGTAAAACGTAGATAAGCTATTTGCTTATCATAATAACATATAATAACTGGGATACATAATTTGCTTGTTTACTGCAATATGCATATTTAAAAAACATAAACGCAATAGATGTTGTTTATTGACTAAATTTTGTTCACAATATAGAAACATGTTAGATTGTATGTGAAGAGGAAGTATAATGAACGAACATTGTATTTGCGTTCTTTTAAAAAAACAGTTTTACAATCGATGGCAATCAAAGTCGGATATATTTCCCATGGTTTGGCGCAATGAACTTGATAAACAATAATACATTTTATGCCCATTTTAAATAATACGTTTAATTGTGTTTAGACTACATATAGATCACGAATGATAAATGAATAATTGAAACCATAAGAATAACGTGACTGTGTAAGAAAGAAAAAAATCTATTAGAAATAACACAAAACATTTAGAGTGGCATCTTTATTCATCATTGCACTTCCATTGATAAACGGGAAAATAATCAAAATATTTGTGACAAATACAAATTTTCACAATGACCTAGTATTAATGTATACTCGGCAAAAAAAGTTCTGCACACATGGACATTTTATAAAATATCTTTTTAATTTCACTATACACAACAAAATGTTACATACCAAATAAACCAGCAATTCTAAGTAAACAATGTAAGCGAGTCGGAAATAAAATCCGATCAATACTTTATAAGCAATTCATTGTTAAAAACACTGGGGGTTAATACACAAAAGTTGCAAACATCGCTAGACTGATACTGAGTAAATTCACCACGATGAATCCGGCATTTTTTCAAGCGGCTTCGCACGGAATTTAACAGCCGACGAAATTTCATTTGAGGAATTAGGCTCCATTCGTGAACAAGAGAACTCAACTAGCTTTACCAACTTTACGTGTTCTTTCTTGTTTAGAAAGACGTCTAGGTGGCCGGTGTGGTCCGACATTTGCCATGACAGTCGAATAAACTAAAACCTTCCTTGTTTACCATGAGAAATAAATTGAATTGAAAAACAATGCAGATGTGTTTTTCTCAAATAAGATTAGGGTTTGATTGCATTGGATGATTGCTTTTATACACTTTATAAACTAGATGCTGTGATTCATCAATACAGAATGGAAACTGTCCGAATCATCACTTAACTGTTTTGTCATACCTTTAGGTCAATGAGTGAGACAATGTGGTACGTTAATTAATAAAAACTTAAGTTTGAGCGTAATGCTGGAAATGGCGTGGTATCAAATTTTGATTACCAACTGTTACTTGCATCACAATACATGCTCATAATCGCTTAAAACAGACACTGGTGAAATGAAAGAACTCTTGTGTGCAAAACTGTTTTGTTGGGTTTATTTATTATTATATTTCTATTTTACTTATGTTAGAGTAAGCAAAAATAGCTAAATCTACTGTAATACATAAGATATTCATTCGTTTTTGGTATTAAACTATCACGTTTATCAAAAAGGGCGTAATTTTCTCCAGATCTCTTGTAAGTATTCACTTAGGATAGAGTAATAAACTTGTATAGTCCGTTATTACATAGAATACACGCGTGAAACGAGCCATCTTAAACAGGAGTCTAGACCTTCTGATAAGTAAATTTACCAGATAGATCTCGAGGACGACACGCACAAAATTCATATCAGGCAAATCTATCCATTTACGCAGACAAAATATAACAAAAGAACTTGCATGAGGTAACTGAAAATGACAACGGGCCAAGATAATCAGCGATTTTCTTATGACAAAATTCGTCTAATCATGCGTGTGGTGTAAACATAAGCACACTCACACAGTCTATTCATTACAAAAATAAATGACTGGTGGAAGGAAATTGGAAATTACAACGTTACTGAAAAACGTTACATATGACAAGGTGCAATATGCATATTAGGAATCGCCAAATTCAGAAAAAAACAGCCTCCCCACACAGTCAAGAAGAAGAGAGGGAGAAAGCATGATTTATACAATGATCAGTTTCAAAAGAGACAACACTTACAATTAACAAATATGAGAACCGAGGCGTTACCGCCTTGGAACGGTCAGTGGCAAATCAAATTGCCACTGGGGGTTTAAACCAGGTTCTAGGGTGAAAGAGCAAAACATGCATATCGGAATTAGCCACACTCGGAAAACACACTGTGGAAGCTTCTCTACACAGCCAAGATAGTAGAGGACAAGAGAGCATCGGTTGATCAACTATACAATTACACATAAAACACCGCGGACAATTACCGAAATAGAGAACTTAAGGTTACCGCCTTGGAACAGTTAGTGACACTGGGTGTTTAAAAATTATTCCCTGTCATAATAACAAATAGGTAGACAAAACGATCGACTGTAGTTTTTAAATCATCTTACATGCTGACCGCAGCAGAATATCATGTTGGTAGCCATTTTTCGTTAATTGTTTGTGGCGTCCTATTTGAATTGGCATGCTTATATCAAACAAACTCTCTCTCTCTCTCTACCTCTGTTCATTTTTGCTGCATGGGGATGCTGTGTTTTGCGAGTGTGGCGATTCATGATATGCATATTTTACTTTTTGAAAATATTTTATAAAAACGAAGGTTTTAATATTGCCTTTTATTTTTCGTTAGTTTATCATTCTATTTTCCATAACACTCTGGTGAAGAAATACAGTGTTCCAGAAAAAGTTTCAAACTGCAGCTGTATTTGCGTCTTCTGTTAGTGGCAATTTCTGATATATTCTATGCATATTTCACTTTTTAAATTGAAAACAAAAAACAAATGTTACAAGCGTTGACGATACTGCAGAACAGCTTACGCCATCGTTAGTTTTTCTTCTACATATTTTTTCGGATAAATTAAAATACCAACTGGCTATATCTCAGACCACGAAGATACTTAACTGAATTCGAATTGATTTTCCGTGATCATATAACTTGTTGGTAATTGCCCGGTATATAATATACACTTGGGGCCAATTCTATTCCTAAACTTCGAATTCGAATTTCAGGAATATCGTTTAAGATATTCAAATTAGATAGTATTTTATTTGACAACTTTAGCAGAATGATACAATCTTTTGTTTACGACAATCGTCGATTTTTGTACGTTGTACATTCACGATATCCTCAGTGTAGGTAGGCGAACAATATTGACCTTTCTGTTTCTTTGTATAAAAATATAAGTAAAGAAGAAGTGTCAACCGTAGACGTTACATACATTTTATATAAATAATCAGCAATGGTTTAAACGAATCACGGAGAGCGCGGTCGCACAATCAATTGTGCAATCGTTATGTTGCAGTCCGACAAAACAAATCGTACCTGTACCACGTTCGAAAGCGACCGATTGTCATGCTCGAAAGATATAATCGTTTTAAACTGCATTTATTACGAAACAATATTTTATCGAAAAAACTAGCTTGAACAATTGTCGAGAAATTTGAATTTGAAAAGTGTCAGGTTTCAAGAGGCCCCAAGCGTTATCATTTCTTCCCAGTCACCAGTTGAAACCTCACTGTTTCTCTTCATTGACGTGTACCGTTGATAATTTGACAACACCAGTGATCATCGGGTCGAACAAGATCCCATAAATTCTTTTGATCTAGTTCTGTAGAACATTTTAAATTCAGTAGACAGTCTAGACCCCAATAAAACGCCGATTATTTGTCTGTGTGAAAAAGAACAATATGTCCCAGGTCGAATAAGCTATATTCGACTAGCTGCTTAATCTTCAGTGACAACTCGAATGTCTAAACTAGAATACAGAATTAAGTTTTAGGTGTCTGAATGTTTAATTAAAAAGCCAATACTGTCAGACTCCAGTACTGGCAGACCCAAACATCCTTTATCATTCGTTACAATCTTTAAATTTGTAAAATTCATTTAAACTTAAGCAAATCTAATTTATGCTCGACAGACAATATATTACAATCGACGTGTCTACCTAATTCAAAATTGTATTTATACATAATTTAGACACACCAATCAATTAACTAATACGATAATTGCTAAATTTTTGTTTTCTATCTTTTTCTCTGGCATTACGTTATGTTCGAGCTAATTGAAAACAAAAGAAAATTAAATTTTTAATTGAAACAGATCTGTCGTCTAATTACATAAGTTCAAATATGGACTCCTTTATAAGGTAATCGGCCCAAAAACTAACATTGTTGCATTTTTACAACACATCGTACATTTAAACATCCAAGTGTTAATGTTTAAACATCATATATAATTGCACTAGTTAAGCAAAAAAGTACAAGTTGTACCAATTGTTTTGCGCAATCTGCATTTTCTCTACCAAGACGAGCTATGCGGAGATGTACAAAATCTATATTGGAAACGACAGGTTTAAATCAGGACAAATACCCAAGCAGACAATTGTAATTACAACATGTTGCAGATGCTCTGCATGCCACATAGGTAATTGTTACTACCGTGATGACAAAATGAAGGGGAAACAACCGCTACAGTTTCCTAAACAAATTGGTACGGCGTTATTGATAGTCGTCCATCAATCAAGCAACTCTTGTACTTCTGCTACATCTAGTTAAGGATAGAAACAGCTGATCTGGACTGAAGGTTATAAAGCTGAGTTTGGAAACCAGTCTCAAATCTCAAGCATCTGATTGGCTGAAATGGCGACTGGTCGCCATTTCAGCCAATCAGATGCTTGAGATTTGAGACTGGTTTCCAAGGGTCTGTAAAGATCAGAATTTTCTTAACGGTGACAGGAAATTTGTAGTTCGACAAGACTCTATACATTTTCAAGATGATTATATATGAGGCACAGCGACAGTGACACATTTGCTGGAGTGAACGCGACAGTAATTAAACAACTGCTTTATAAAATTTATTTTAGAAATCTACTGAAAAGATTTAAACTTTCTTGACAGTGACGGGAATCTGTAGTTTGTCAAGACATTGTCAAGATGTTTTAACATAAGGCACAGCGGCAGTGACACTCGTTTGAGTTAACGAGACAGTGATTGAATAAGGCGAAATTCACTTTAGTTCCCCCGCCAATGAAAGTGATTGGATTGTGTGCTACGATCGAGACAAGAATCAGAGTATGCGCGAGAATTGTTTTAAGTTGCAGTTTGTAAGGCATTACGCACTAAAATAAAAGTAATTCTTCTCAAGATAAAAAATGAATAAACTTGCCTTCAAATTAGAAAAAAAAATAGTGTCTAGGAAATCTTCCCGTGCAGGTTAGTCAGTACTGCTATCAGGGAAGGGCGCTCACCAGTGCTACATAAAGATGGTCACGTTGATCAGGGTTATCCGCGAAAATTTTTGCAGTTGTGCCAAGCTCAGTTGGTCGCGTACTCAATATGTGGCAAGGAAATGTGGCTAGGCGCTGCCATACTGGTAATCATCCCATTGTAGAGTAAGTAATGTGGCTAGGCGCTGCCATACGGGAACTATTTCCACTGTAGATTCAGTAATGTGGCTAGGCGCTACCATACGGGTACTGTTTCCACTGTAGAGTAAGTAATGTGGCTAGGCGCTGCCATACGGGTACTGTTTCCACTGTAGAGTCAGTAATGTAGCTAGGCGCTGCCATACGGGTACTGTTTCCACTGTAGAGTAAGTAATGTGGCTAGGCGCTGCCATACGGGTACTATTTCCACTGTAGAGTAAGTAACGTGGCTACGCGCTGCCATTCGAGTACTATTTCCACTGTAGAGTAAGTAATGTGGCTAGGCGCTGCCATACGGGTACTATTCCTACTGTAGAGTAAGTTATGTGGCTGTGCGCTGCCATATGGGTAATATTCCTACTGTAGAGTAAGTAACGTGGCTGTGCGCTGCCATTCGAGTACTATTTCTACTGTAGAGTAAGTAATGAGGCTAGGCGCTGCCATTCGGGCACTATTTTCACTGTAGAGTAAGTGTTGTGACTTTTCGATGCCATACGGGTACTTAAAGGAACGTGGCTACGCGCTGCCTTACGGGTACTATTCTCAATTTATGCTATACCATTTAGACATCAATGAGTTGCAGGTAGCGTAGAACGTCAACATCTGCAAGCTTATTACAGTTCTGTTTGTATATTATTCCCCTTACTTACTGACACGCATTTTCTACAAATGTAATGTGGGTGTAAACATGTCGGAATTTGCAATAACATGGTTGCTACAAAAGTAAATCTGAAATAAAACACACTAAGGTTAATGTGTTATTTCTTGCTAAAACGCAAGAGAAACTACCATGAATGAAAACGTATGGTGAAAAACTAAAAATACCAGTGACTTTCAGTCTATGAATTCAATAAGATAATTTTATTGCTTATATCAGGTTATATAAAGTCATATGGTCTCTTTGATAGCTTTGCTCAAATACCACCAGAACCATTCATTTTTTCCATTTAAGTCTTCATTTACTAAAAGCTAAGTACTCTTGTGTTTAACTAAGATGGGCGTGGTTTTCAATACGTGAAAAAATGGAACTTTGAATGCCATCGAACACGAAAAAATGAAAATATTGCAGGCTTAGTTTGATTACGCCTGTTCATGGGCAGTAATGGAAATTCATATTACTGCCAAAGCCGCCTAGCACCGGGTCGTGCGCCACGCAATATTTACTCCAGTAAACATTGCAATTTCGGTCCACCACAAACAATGGTATGCATGTCCCTTTTCTGGCAATGTTTTGAAGCCCAAGTAGATATGCATTTTTTATAGTTGAGAACTCTTATATGATACTTAACAATTTTCTATTTGGTCATGTGGTAAAAAAGAATATATCTAAAATCTTATATGCGGCTATTTATATGATTCATTTGTATTTAATCCTTTTTCAAGATTTAAAATCCTCTTTAATATAAAATCGAAATGCAAGTGCAAATTTGGTCAAAGGTTTTCAAGAAGCTGTTCAATCAATCTGAGTCAAACATTAGCCTATATGTATTGTAATGTGGTGCCTTTAATTACAATATTGCAAGTTTAACATGAAATAGGTGGAAAATGTATTTTTCAAATGTTCATCGATTATCATAACTGTCAATATGTTTGACTAAGGATTTTATCGTTTGAACCATTAGTATCTTTTTAATGCATTATTTTTCAGCACATTTATGAATTTTCAAATCACGTTTAAAAACTTAACAAGCAAATTCGTTGAATTTATATCCCCCGCCGAATACTGGTTGTTACTAACATAACAGCTGAAGACATAGGGCTTTATTTCGATATTTATCATGGATGTCAAAAAAGGTGAAAAAAAACTTCAGATATAAAAAAAACAGAATATAAAAATAAGACTAAAAGTCTTCAAAGTGTTGAAATTAAGAATGCAGTAGTAAAAATATAGCGCTTTATTTAATATAAATCCATGCAGAAGTTGCATAGAAGTGGCATGGAAACGAATACTAATCTATATGCATAGTGCATAACTTATCAAAGGGCCATAATTGTGTTAAACGGTCAGACCAGAACAAGACAAAAATATGGGCATCTTGTCTTGGTATTGATGGTTTCCATAGATTCCTGCCGAGAAATAGCAAGGAAATAAATACTGCTCTACATGCAAAATGCATAATTTATCAAAGGGCCATAACTCTGTGTTAAAGGATCTGACTGAAACAAGATGACAATATGCGCGTCTCCTTTTTGTATTGATGGTTCCCAGAAAGTTTCATTAAAATCCACCCAGTAGTTGCAGAGAAATAGTGCGGAAACAAATTCTGCTCTATATGCATAATACATTAGTTATTAAAGGGCAATAACTCTGTGTTAAATAGTCTGACCGGAACAAGATGACAAAATGTGCATCTCATCTCAGTATTGATGTTTCCCAGAAAGTTTCATTTCAATCCATCAAGAACTTGCAAAGAAATAGAGCGGAAACAAATATTTCTCTATATGCATCATACATAAGTTATCAAAGGGCAATAACTCTGTGTTAAAGTCCAACTGGAACAAGATAACAATATACACATCTGTTATGGTTCTCAGAAAAATTAATTGAAATCCATCCAGTAGTTGCAGAGAAATAGGGGAAATGAATACTGCTCTATAATATGCATAAAGCATTAATTATCAAAGGGCCATAACCCTGTGTTAAATAGTCAGACGGGAACAAGAGGGTGATATGCGCATTTCCTCTTGGTATAGATGGTTTCCAGAAAGTGTTTCATTAAAATCCATCCAAAAGTTGCACGGAAACAAATACTGCTCTATATGCATAATGCATAAGTTATCAAAGAGCCATAACTCTGTGATAAACAGTCTGACCGGAACAAGACAATGATATGTGCAGCTCTTCTTGGTATTGATGGTTTCAAGAAAGTTTCATTGAATTCCATTCAGTAGTTGCAGAGAAATAGCTGGGAAATGAATACTGCTCTATATGCATAATGCATAAGTTATCAAAGAGCCGTAACTCTGTGTTTAACGATCTGACCAGAACAAGACGATGATATGCGCATCTCCTCTTGGTATTGATGGTTCTCAGAAAGATTTATTGAAATCCATCCGGTAGTTGCAGAGAAATAGCGCAGAAATGAATACTACTCTATATGCATCAAAACATAAGTTATCAAAGGGCAATAACTCTGTGTTAAACAGTCTGACTGGAACAAGACGATGACATGCGCATCTCTTCTTGGTATTGATGGTTTTCAGAAAGTTTCATTGAAATACATTCAGTAGTTGCAGAGAAATAGCAAGGAAATGAATACTGCTCTATATGCATAATGCATAAGTTATCAAAGGGCCGTAACTCTGTGTTCAACAGTCTGACTGGAACAAGACGACAACATGCGCATCTCCTCTCCATATTGATGGTTCTCAGAAAGATTCATTGAAATCCATCTGGTAGTTGCAGAGAAATGGCACGGAAATTAATACTGCACTATATGCATAATGCATAAGTTATCAAAGGGCAATAACCCTGTGTTAAATAGTCTGATGTAAACAAGACGACGATATGCCCATCTCCTCTTGGTAAAGATGGTTTTCAGCAAGTTTCATTGAAATCCATACGGTAGTTGCAGAGAAATAGCGCGGAAACAAACACTGCTCTATATACATAATGCATAGTTTATCAAAGGGCCATAACTCTGTGTTAAATGGTCTGACCGGAACAAGACGACGATATGCGCATCTCCTCTTGGTACTGATGGTCCCCACCAAGTTTCATTGAAATCCATACAGTAGTTGCAGAGAAATAGCGCGGAAACGAATACTGCTCTATATACATAATGCATAGGTTATCAAAGGGCCATAACTCTGTGTTAAATGGTCTGACCGGAACAAGACGACAATATGCGCATCTCCTCTTGGTACTGATGGTTGCCACCAAGTTTCGTTGAAATCCATCCAGTAGTTGCGGAGAAATAGCGCGGAAACGAAATTCGGACGGACAGCGTGACAACGTGACGACGTGACACCGTGACACCGTGACGGACGGACAACGCCAAAACAATATCCCTCTCCCGATTTCATCGGCGGGGGATAAAAAGTATATAGTATTACTTTATCCTAATCATAAAAAAAGTAAAAAAAGGCCTGAAAATAGATTGAAACCAATTTTAAGATTCGTTCAACGTAGACACGATTATATTATTTCAATCTTATAATTCGGATTTACCTGACTAACAAGATATCAGCTCATAAGTACAAAATAAAAAGTTAATTAATTGAAGTTCATAAATTACATGCATACTTGCTTAAATGTTTAAATTTATTTCACTGTTAAGAAAAAACAAATTAAATGAAAAACATTTCTCCACATGTAACCTGGTAAGAATTCGTGAAGAAGTCAGTTAACTAAATCCTATGGTCAATTAAATCCGTTATTGTATCTAAGTTTATTACAGTATTGCTGATATTCCATGGCAGATAACCTAGGAAGAGCATCTTAAACAATTCAATAAGAGTTGTCTATCTTTGGTCATCACTGATACAGAAATTCAGTTGATCATTGGTAACTCATCAAGAAGTCTGTCCCTTGTGAATAGTTATTATACAATAATCTGTCTGCAAAATGTAATTTGTAAAACTGGAACTCTTTATTTTTATAGGCAAATTTTCTTAGAATTATATTGATGTTCAAGAGCATTTTGATTATTATAATTATTTTTATTGTATATAAGTAAGAACGTCCAAAAAGTGTTTCTATTTCATGCAAACAATAAGATCTGACGCCAACTTACAACGGAACCTTAAATTCTGTTAGTGTATGAATCATCTACAACTAAATAACTACTATGTTCTTCGTGATACGAGAATATTCAAAACATTAGCGTTCATTGCAGAAGCTTAAGCTGAGCGATTGTTTCAGCGTTATGTATAAATCGTAGAAACTGTGAAAATAATTATATCAGGCCACTACTTTATGATTTTATTATTGTAAGCTGTTTTTTTTATCAAGATGAGAAATGTCACGGAATTGTTAGCATCCGGGTATGAGGTTTCGGGAGTCAAACTTTGAAATCAATTACTATAGTGTAATGAATGTTGTTACTTGCCGAAGTGCTTAATTCTTGTATAAACTCGTGACAATGTCGAACTGTTGAAACTAGAAAGTTGAGACACATTTCCAATTTCAACAAAATTATATTTGCTCATAACTAAAATGTAATTTTGTTAAACATTTTGTGAATACTCTTTCCAAGAACTGGGTTGAAGGTTATAAAACTGAGCATGGAAACCAGTCTCAAATCTCAAGCATCTGATTGGCTGAAATGGCGACCAGTCGCCATTTCAGCCAATCAGATGCTTGAGATTTGAGACTGGTTTCCAATCTCAGCTTTATAACCTTCAGGCCTGCATAATAAGCAATAGTGTTTGCTCAACTTTGTGATGTCATTACAAGGCAGGATTTTCGAAGACATCTTTTTTAACGAAAATTTTTTAATCACTTTTTTATACAGTTAGTATCTTTTAAATAAAAAAAATGAAACACTTCACACGCATTTCAAATTGACGCTAAAGACACAAGGGAGATAATTATGTTAGCTTTTTAGTCCGCTCGTTACAATTTCGTCCCTTACATATATTATATAATTGTTCATTGACATACTATGTCCAAATTTTTTTTCGGTTATGATAAATTGATATTAACAAAAGACATATTTATTTTCCTTTATGGAACAGATTTGTCCTGCTTTTATTTTTCAATAGAATAATTTATTCCTGTTCGGAAACATGCCCTGTTTCCTGAAAAGATAAATCGTTGAATTCTAGACAAATTGATGTATTTTTGCCCGGTGTTTGGAGAAAGTATTTAATTTTCCCGAACAAATAAACACGCCAAGCAAATTGTCATTTAGCAAAAGCATTTAACTAAATTGTCGGATGTCAATATTGTTTTAGACGAGACCAACACATTGTTAGGCTTAAGTAATCCAATTCAGTCGTAGAATTACTTGTTGTAAACAGCCAGAAACCGCCATAAAGCAAATTGAAATTCTAAATTATTAGTTTTGCCGTGTAATTGAAAACGTCCTTCGTGTAATTTTGAATTGAGGGACTATTATGAATAACCTTCACTAAGATGAGAAAGTCAAATTGAACAGAATTTAGTCCGTAATTCTGCTGCACTCAACTCGACGCTATGCGGCGAAGGCAGTATTATGCGTTTCCATTACAGACTCAGTAAAACCGATTTCCTACGAAAAATTGTACTCTAACCCCCGGACAAATATCACACTTGAATCTTATGCAGTGCAATCGTGACCTATATTCGTATATGTGTTCCACTTAAAGGTTAATGTTAACTATCCACGGCTAGCGTCTTTAATATTTCTATATAAAACTTACATGGATTCAAGATATTTTACTGAAATCGGTGCATATAATTTTGTCTGAAAGCAAAAGTCGCTAAAACAGGATCATATTATTTTTATTATTTTCAAAACGAATAAAAATGACAGATTCTCTATCACTCTAACTAGTTTTAGTAGTTTTAAAAAGAAATGTCATAAAAAAGATACACGGCGTTGATAGAAAAGATTTTTATACATTAGAAATAAAAATATATAGAGGGACGAAGGAGACACAGTTAAGTAATTTTCTTTTACTTGTAATAGATGTTGGCGAACCATTCCTGCCTTCTAAGTTTGGTCTAGGGATTAAGCGAGTCATGGAAACCTCATTAATTCATTGAAGGTGTCTGTCCAAAACAATGTTGAAGTTGTGGCAACACTTTCGTGTAATGATAATACGTTTACGTCGAGTAAAGAAGCAATGTCTTACATTAAGTCTTGTTCTACATTTATTCAGTTTAAATTAAATACCTCGTAAAGAGTTAGAACCCAAGATGAATAAATAAATATAAATAACAACTTGTTACAAGAGCAGGGGCGGTTTCAGCGGGGGGGGGGGGGGGGCACCGGGGACACGTGCCCCACCCCCTCCCCCGGCGAGGACACAGGTCATAGGTGCGCATGTTTTGTGGTATGTTTCATTTTAAGCATAATGTCAATGATTTTTAAAGTCTCATGAGGTCAGATATCTTTCATACTCTTATTCATTCGCTCTAAAATAATTTTAAGGTTTAAATCTCGAAATTTCATTTTTATTAGCAACAAATATGTTTCAATATAAGCATCTTATAAAACGCAGGCTGCTGAATCTGCCCACGATCCTGTATATCCTGTATATTTATGTATGACACCAGCAGGTGACACGCCGGGGGCCTGCGGCAATGCCTGAGCAGGAAATGGACAGGTCCATTTTAAGAAATGGAATCACTTAACGCGTCCATTTCGCATCCAGCTGTGGACGGGTACAAGTGATAAAATCCAATGGACTGGTACATGTGATAAAAATATAGACCCGTATTTTTTATTTGGAATAAGCACAAATGTAGTCTGCATTACCTGCCCCTAGCACTACGTGATCGGCAACATTAGCAGTACGATGGGAACCAGACTAGCGCACAAACTGCGGATTGGCGTTGTGACATTCATTTTGTTTTTCGTATTTTTGGTTGTTATTTTTTTTTAATTGCAACATATGAAAGACGATAACATTAGAATAAAATTATCCGCACAGTGGGGAATTTGTTGTAGATGTGATAGATGTGCCATATTGTAAATAATTTTAAACTTTTTGTCGTATAGTCGGAAAATGCAAGTGTTGTCAATTTTTATAATTCACAAGCCCGTAGCTTGGGTTTTACAAGTCTGATCTGGCTGTTCATCAAAACTACAATATATACATATTTTAAGATGATCTATATTTCAGTTTAAGCGCGAACATCATTGAAGACGCCGCCCCCGTGATACTGATTAGCTTGCATAATCACATAATAATTATGATTTTCCACTGGCGTTAATTGGTCTGCATACTTCTAGGTTATTAATATGGCGTACGAAAAGGCTCAAAAGGTAACAAGTGCCGGTGCACCTGTAATTTTATACGTTGGACGTGTAAATTTACACGATGGACGTATAAAATTACAGGTGCACCCGTAAATTAGCAGTGCATCACTTTAGAAAATTGAAGGTGGACCTGTAAAATAGCGGTGCACCGATAAAAATATACGTCCATCGTATAAATTTTATGCGCTAATCGTGTAAATTGCCGGTGCACCGCTAATTTACAAGTGTACCGGTAATATTAAAATGATCAACCAATCACAACCCTTGGTTTATACAGTTGAATTTGCTGAAATATTTATTTTTAAATTGAAATATTGTTACCTTTTATTTTATTTTTATATTTGTGCTCTAAAATTATTAACATATCTTATAATATATAATCAAAAGTAAATGAACAATTTGAGCATTTATATCAAGTTAACATTCACTACAACTTCCAACATATCGTCAACACTGCAAGAATTTAAAATGGCCAATGTAAGACAAATTTTGATTGGCTATCATTAGTATGGGTATAAATAGCGAAAGGGTCAAAATTGAAATGTAGGTGCACCGGTAATTTATGCGATGGACGTATAAATATATACGATGGACGTTTAAAAATGTAGGTGCACCGCTATTTGAAATGGCAGTGCACCTGTATTTTATGGGTGCACCTGTAAATTTATACGTCCATCACGTAAATTTACACGTCCAACGCATAAATTTACAGGTGCACCGCTAATTTTATATGTAGGTGCACCTTCAATTTACTTTTGAGCCTTTTCGTGCGCCATATATTAAATCCGTTCTTCGACATTTGTTATTAGATAAGGACATACATGTATAACTGTGTATTATTCAAGGCCTCTACCGAGACAAGACTAGTGTTTTACTCAGAAATTCTGTCTTAGACATGCATACATGTAGCGTGCAGCAATGTCTTCTGTATCATATCAGAATTTAATGATTCTACCGGCTAACAAAATTAAATTTATTATTTAACAGCATTTTGCCGTTATTGAGATTTAGATAATTTTTTTTATCGATGACTAGGATTGGAAGGAGTGTGGCAAGCCCTTAAAATCCATTCCAAAAGTGAATAAACAGATAAAAAAGCATTATTAAAAAACAATACGTTAACAATAAACGACAATGAAAATTATGCGACCGATCAGTTGCAAGTCTTGGTTGCACCTACCACAAATAATTTAAGAAGTTGTCTTCCTGATTTAGCAACAGAATAATTACAGACTCTGCAGTAGAAATATCACTGTCTCTGCAGTGTTTCATATAAAATTATACCTGATGTGTTTTGATTGACAGCGCTAGTTCATGGATGTTGTTATATTGCATGTTTATTGCAAAGCAGTGTATAACTCTCCACGGTTTTTTTGATAATTTGCTTTAATAATGTACTTGAGAAGCAAAACAGACTTCTTCCACAAGTTTTTTCTTTCTGATTTACGGAATCAAGTGTTCTGTGACATAAACCAGGGCATAACACTATCACTTCACAGGTAACATAGTGATAAGTTTTGGCAACGATATGTAAAATGTATTTTTTGTGCTAATAAAAACATGTAAGGATACATTGTGACAATTTGGGGCAATCTGTGGCCTTTAGAACACAAAACCAGCGCATAAAAAGATGTAAGTGAAAGAACATCATCATAATTATCATGTGGTATATAAAATTGCGGGTGTTTCATATTTGGCCACGTTCTTCACAGTTAACCGAAGAAGGACTACTATGTAGGACGTTCATAACTCGAAAGACGGCAATATTTCTTGTTCGAATATTACGCCTGACGCCATATGCCACAAGACGAGTCCGTTGTACGCAAAGCAATTATTACAAACATGTTTCATCATTTCTGTCATCAACAAGAAACGACACTTTGCACCATAATATGTTCATGACATTAAAATGCATATACTTAGATCGCGTCTAATAACAACTTTATGTTTGTATTGTTTTAAAAAATACCTTTTTGTAATTAAGTCATTTATAATTATAGCAAGTAAATGCATTAAAATGAAAAATGGGACGCTGAACATTAACTGGCCTACCTTTACTGCGTTGTCGTGGACGAGCATACCCAAGTTTATTGTTTATCCAAAACTTACACACCTACTTGTAACATAAGTAGAAATACCACTTGCAGTTACTTACCTGAAAATAGACAAATATAAAGGATTAGAATGTGTGATTCAGTCACCCGTAAGGTTTATTGGTTCATTAAAGTATAATATGCATGATAACAAATAAAACATTTACGTATATAATAAATTAACCATGTAACATAACATGCATAGGAGACTGTTAACATAATTACACAAAATATCAATGTACAAAATCCTCCATATTTACTAAATGTTTAATTTGTCTAATATGCTTAAACCTAAATAGTTAGTTTTCCCTTTTAGTTATATACCTGTACTAAATGTATTAAATTTTAAAGGATGTGAGCACTTGGGTACAAACAATGTCAATCAGTTATTTTATTTTATTTATTAATAATTACATTTGCATGAGTGTTATCAATTAAATATTGTTACAGACGGGTTTCCATTGTTGGAAATGGGAACAATTTGGTATGTAAAGTAGCACTGGCACAAGCTTGCAGTTTTGTATAATTAAAAGTCTTAAAAGGCCTACAAGGCTTTCCCTGCTGCCAAAAGTTTGAAGCTGAGTGTTCAATAAAAATGATGTTTTCTTCACGTCAATGAAATATTAAATCTTAGAAGAAATTTTAAGGTACATCAGTGACTTCTTGCTGGAATGACTACTTATTAGCTAAAGTCCAAAAGTATTTCGGCAGAAGACAGTCACGTCATTTGTGGATAACTAGAAATAGGCTAAAGAGTGGCAACACCGTAATCTTGGACGTGTTTTGATAACAGTGCGTGTTTAGAAATCCTCTATAAGTAAAAAGTTTAAATAAGCGATCTCTAGATTGTAAATTTTATTTATTGTATTGTGCTGTGTTGTATTGTGTTGTGTTGTGTTGTGTTGTGTTGTATTGTATTGGATTGCATTGCATTGCATTGCATTGCATTGCATTGAATTGAATTGCACTGCACTGTACTGTACTGTACTGTACTGTACTGTACTGTACTGTACTGTAATGTAATGTAATATACTGCACATCACTGTAGTGTACTGTATTGTATTTTGTTTACTATAAATTGGTCACTCTTTATTTAATATTCAACAGATATATTTTAATTTTTCAATTAAAAAAATGCATTTCTACTGCAACACGTATTGCTTAAACAATCTTAGAAAATGAAAAATATTTTCAATTATATTATAAACTGTTGCTATGTATCAATGGGCACATTTTATTTATATATACAAATTTTGAGTAATTTGTTATTTATAACTTTACATTGTTTAAAGGTGTGGTAATCTAAGGATTGGTGTAGTTTTAATTCGAAAGGCATCTAGATATGTCACCTTCCATTTGATGAAGCTCAGAAACCTGGACTGAGTTAAAAAATATATTGTTTTAATTATTATCCATTGTTGCTTGTAGATATCATCTGAACATAGTCATTTCTTCTGATCCACGATAGTTTTAATTAATTTCGGGCTATATCCCCTATCCCACATAAGCTAAAAGAGGCAACACTGTCTAAGATCAAAATATGGTTTGTTGCCTATGTAAGATTTTAAGTTTTATACCAATTGACTTCTTTCATCAAGTTTTAATCAAAGTTCGATTTGACGAAATTATTTAGTACCATGGTTTGCTTTCTGGAAAAAGACGCATGAGACCTGAATATAATAGTATTGTGGTTTATTTTAGTCACCAATGCGTGACATATAAAGCGATTATACAGTTTTACAGAATTCCATAAGACTTTCCATTTATCAACTTCAACATTAAACCAATGATGTCAGTCAGATCGCTATCTAGGCCTAAGACTAAGGTATAGTTTAGTATACCGCCTTTAACATTACGCTTAGCAATTACAACACTTAACATTTGAGCTTAAAGCTTTTACATCTCTTTACATTACATTACTCTATGTATTTAATTATAAATGTTTCATTATCTAGTAGATTTATTATTATCATTATTTAATTATATCACGGATCAATAACAGTTTATTTATTATGTTAATCGTTCAATGTATTGTCCAACAATTTTGACCTGGCACTTCATTAATTTTCGTAAAGGTCATTGAATAAACACGGGTATCGGCGAAAACACCGATATATTATTTAATTTACACCTCAGTGATGTGAGGAGTTTTCAAATAGATGCCGGACTACCGATCGTAACATTTACGAAAATTAACGAATATGGGGTCAAATGCAAGAGTGCCAGGTCAATATTGTTGGACAATAATAATCTGGATGCTAGGCGGCGTGGACAGCAATATGCATAATTGTCATTACTGCCCATGAACAGACCCTGCTATATTTTGATTTTACAAACTTCGCAACCCATTTTATTAAGAAGTGGTGTACTCTAATATTGTAACAAACGAAAAACAATGTGAAAAGGGTTTTAACTTTTAACTTTAATGGGATGATGAATCTTACACGCTTGTATTATCGGCGCGTGACTGAAGCAAGTCTCGTTGTTTCGTTCTGCCATGTTCAGGCTCTCAAGCAGCAATACACTGTGGTAGGAAGCACCTGGCCTGTCTATTAGGAGTACATGTGTTATTCCAATTAACTTCCATCCTTTACTTTTTGTATCGGATTGGTATGTAAATATTCGTTGTTTCTTCTGGAACCTTCACGCATTTAAAAGAAAGAATGTTATTACCTGTTAATGTGAACTAATGAGGTCCTATACATCTTACATCTTAGTCATTATTTCTTAAAGTTGTCTAATAATGTGTTAGTTACGAAAAAAACAACAACTACGAGATTTTAAGGAAAATTGAATATTCTTTGTAAGTTGTCAGCAAGGTATTACATGAAAATTTCAATTTCTGTTTTATGACAAACATGATATGGGGCGCGTCACGGGAAAAGGTACCTTCGGTCATTTTTAGTGATATTAAAGTTTTTACTACATTTAGAAAGAACTTAAAACTATAAATCAATTTCTTATAACTAAAATGTGATTTCGTTACAAATTTTGACAATAAAATGGTATTTTTAACGCGAAGTGTATAATAATTAATGTCGTCTGCTCTACTTTACGACGTCATTTCAACGATTGACGTCAACTGTCCGAAGGTACCTTTTCCCGCGACGCGCCCCATATATTAATATGTTTTTAAAGACAATGACATAACTTGTATCTTAAAACAAAGGGTTAAATCTATAACTTTCATTAATCAATAAAAAATAAAAACATTAATGATGTTTAAATTGCCATACCGCTTCGTCAAACTCATTTACTATCAAATCATTTCTTATATGTTCTTATATATTACACTTCTAAAATTCACAACTAAGCAATATAAAACATTACTTAAAATTCCCACGTGAGTGTAATGATACTGACAAAAAATGTTGTGTACTTTGTAAAGAACTTTTGACTACTTAAAGAGAAGTCAATGATTGTCATCCGTTTATGCGACCAGGAAGTGAAAGTCAAACACACTTTTACTAATGTCTCGTAAAGTTTGCATATGTAAGTCACGAGGACACAAGGCAGTGTTGTCAGTATCATATTTCTGATATGGACATTTAAAATGATGTTTTGTGTTGTTTAGTTTTTGTTAATTTATGTAAATAGAATTTTAGAGAATTTTTTAGATCTCGCTATTTTTCTTTATTGTTCCAACATGTATTACCATTTGCAAAATAAGATACATTAGTAGTTTTCATTTGTGCAAAGTTTCATTAAACGGCATTTTGTCGTTATTGAGATTTTGATAATATTCTTTTTATAGATGGACGTGATTGGGAGGAGTGTGGTAAGACCTTAAACAGTTAAATGAAATGTTTTCCAAAGCAAAGGGCAGTGTAAGTATAAATATGTAGAAATATTTAAAACAAATTTCAGAACTCTAAATATTCATTCAAGTGATTCTAAAAGAAAACATACTATTGTGAGGGTTGGCCGAATCAGTAATTTCAAGCTCTGTATCTCGCACATAAACGGTTTGTCATTTCCATATGACATCATTACATCTGATATCACTAAATCGACATCTTCCCTGACGATTACGACAAATTTAAGAATATATTATTGGATTATAGTTTTCGTATCCTCATTTGAATTTTATGATATGCGTATATTAAGATTTATAGAAGCTTTGACTGTCTGAAATGCCAAAATGACAATGATTTTCTTCCAAGAAAAAAAGATAAAAAGGGCAAAAAAGCAAATGCATATTCATTCTTTGTTTCACACCATCAATATCGGAACATCATCGATGTCTGTTTCGAGATATCAGGCTAATTGTTTTTACAGTCAAATCCATCGATGCTCTTATCTTTCATCCTGTATTTACGTATTGAATTTGGTAATGTTCCATTTCCACGAACAGACCGCTGTTTTGTAGAACAGAATTCATTACAGTTTTAATGGGGGGAAATACATTAACTCTCTTGGACAAAATACTGGTAATTCTGTTAATAAGTAATTTAATTTGTATTAGAAAAACGCGTCGGCAACGTACTTACAGGATTTTATTGTATTAATCTTAGACAGCAGAGGAGAACAGCAGACGAGAACACGGAATACATGGCTAGAATACGAATTTATCTTTTCATGTAAAGGTCAAGGGCTTTTATATGTTCGTGTTTCTTAGAAACACCTGCCGGGCGAAACAATACGCGAGAGTAACACGAGATTAGCATCTAACCTTTTCTTCATTAGAGCGTTAAAGAGATATAATAGCTTCCTGTAGGAGTTCATAAATATGTCTAATGACACGGCATCCGTCATCCAGATCGTAAGGCTGGTTTTCAAGTCTTTGTTGATGGCTACATAAAATCAGAATACCTACAAGATTAAAAGGAAAATTCCTCGTTTGCAGCTCTGTGGGCAAGAGAAATAACACGCTGTTGTCGGTGATTAAAGGATTACAGTGAACTGTTTTTCTACGCACAAGAATACAGTCCAAATTCAGAAAACATTTAAAATTGTTTTTTGATGAATATATCTTTCTAACACTACCTAATAACATAATGCAATGCTCTAAAAAAGCATATTAGTGGTTACTGACAACATCTGAAAAAACTCGCTTCCGTGGAAAACATGAATTAATACTCGCACATTGTAACCGATACATGTTCGAGTTTTGGGATTGAACCATAGATAATGTTTGAACCATGTAACGTCAGTTACTGATTTTCATTGATGACCTAACTAACTAATTAGCATGAACAAGAAAGTTAATAGAACACAAAACTAAGCTAGATGATTTGATCAGATATCGTACAAAAACATAAACTAATGAATGAAATGTAAAGTGCACATAAAATGATTATAACATAATTTTTTTTACTGAAAAACGTATGTTTTGAAGACATTGAGACTGCAAGAACGCAAGGTGTGAAATTTTATTTACATATCGATCAAATAAAGAAAAACGTTCTGAACATGTTTTTGTTACAAGTAGGTATTTGCATTCCCGTGATACCATTTTATGTCAATACAAAAGATTTTGAAAAAGGTATGACCCTAGTATCTTTTCTATGAGTAATTTATATAAGTTTTTTTATGAGTAAAATGTTATCTGCGATTCACTGTTTTAGAACGTGTGTCTAGTTACCAATACCATACTGTATATAAATGTCTGGACAAGCCACTAGTCTTATATTTTTATGAATCATAACAAAATATATATTGAATCCAGTTTTTTTTCTATCATACTGCATTGATAGGGATGGAGTTCAGAGAGCGCTGTAGACTGGCTCAAGATTTTTAGTTGGAAATTAAAAAAAACAACAACACAGTACTTCATCGCATGTAATCCAGGTTAATAAATGACCTAAATGTGTCCTGTATTCCCTATAGGCCAGTATTTAATTACAAAAAGATAAGGTAGGTAATTCACCCAATAGTCAGACAGATGTTTACAGTGCGTGCTATGAATGAGTGCCCTTGTACTTTTTCAGTTCTATGTCTCCTAATCGGTCTGCTGGTACCTAAATAAAATTGACGATACTTTAACGTGAGTAATAATCTACTTAAAAGTTTGAACAAGTCTGAAATTTTAAAGTACATAGAAAATGTGCAGACAAGGAAATATAAATGGATGCAGTAAACTAGTGAAGGAAAAAATAGATCCGAAAAATGACTGACTTGTAGATAAGTGCTGCCAATCAAAGATGCTGTAGCATCACCAGTATTTTAACTAGATTCAGAGCAAGGTTAAAGAAACGGTTAATGCCGACACAGACGGAAAAATACTAACTTTAAAACTTAAACCTTTAACCACTTAATGTGTTATCAATGAGATCAGACCTGTATATATTGCCATAATACAAATTCGTTATTGCTGTTTTAATGATATATTTCTTCACATTTAAATATTTCAATAAACGCCAAGTTAATCAAAATGCATTCAAAATAAAATGGTGACATCGAACAAAGCCAGCGTGAAACATAACAAAATGAAATATGCATATCAGGAATGGCCACATCCAGCATACACAGCCTCCCCACACAGCCAAAAAGTAGAGAGGAAAAGAGAGCATGGTATTACAAAAATCAGTTTCAAACTGGACGCCACAAACAAATAACGGAAGTGAGAACCGGAGGGGTTACCGCCTTGGAACGGTCAGTGGCAAAACAAATTGCCACTGAAGGTTTAAACCAGGTTCTAGGGTGCACCAACCTCACACTTGCCCCAACAGGTTCTCGTATCACAAAACAAGTACAAATTGTCTTGGTGAAATAACTCCAACCCACCCATCAGCTCAACAATGTTGCATGCAAAAGCATACAAACATATAAACATAAGAATTTAATAGCATTGCAAAGCCAAAGGGCGGGTACTCAATGATCTTACAGAGACCAGAGCACCTGGAGCAAAATCAGCAAGAACACGATGACAGGGATAAAAGAAACAAATCGAGCTTCTAGGTTCTTTTTAGAAAAGATTTCCCCAAAAACTTTCATAAACTCTTAAACCCCTGCCACCGTCGTGCAACCAAAGAGGTAAGCATAATGATCAACTGTAGATGGGTTAATCACCAGGCCTGCAGAGCGCTGTAAAATATCATGTTGGTAACCTTTCTTTTTAAATTTACAGATGGTTTTTACGAATAACCGGGAGAAATTAACATCGCCTTTTATCTTCTTAAGTTTATAAATTAAATCTCCATAAAAAACTGGCTGTGAAGTACCTTGTTGCAATAGTGATTTTAAACTGCACCTGTATTTATGAATTAGATCTGGATATCGGCGATAAAACTTGCAAAAGGTTTTCCATAATTTGTGATACCGATAACCTTGTTTTAAAAGTTTTTCTGTAATGCAAAGATTACGTTCATTGAAATCATTCACATCATTGCAAGCTCTTGAAAAGCGAACAAGCTGTGAGATATAAACCCCGTAAGAAGTCGCACGAGGAACATCGCCGTCTAGAAACGGAAAATTTACTATATTAAAATTAAAATCATCTCTTTTATCATAAATTTTAGTAGTGACGTAACCATTGTCAATGGATAGATTTAAATCAAGAAAGTTTGCTTGCTTTTCTGAAGTGTTCGCTTTATTAAGCTGTAGTATTCCCTTATTTTTATCTTCAAACTGATTTTATTAATAAAAAACTATATTGGGCTTGCAAGCATATTTTCAGTTTGGGATTGATACAATTTGTTGTCCACTTCACTTATAAGAATGAACGCGTCACTCGTTTAGGTTCTTTGAGCATATCCATTTCTGACATTAAGCATGTATATCGAAACAAGAAATTATTATTTTAGTTTACATTATGCTCATTCGCAGTTATAGCATGTTTTAAAACTTTTTTGTATTACCATTACGCAAAATTGTAATGCAAAATAGCCTTAACAAGATATCTAATGCAATTCTGATGGCCTTTCGGTCGTTATATAAGAAAAAGATATTATTCTGCCTGTCTAAGCAATGTTTGTGATTTTGTCCTGACTAGAAGCTTTAAAGTGTGTTCGCAAACACATCAATGATAAATGTCTGGCACTTCTTGAAGATTAAAGTGAATAAAGGTTACAACCTTAAAACTGTCAATGGCAAAAACCTTTTGCCAACAGGTGTGTAAACTTAATGATCTGTTCTATAGAGCACTAACTGTAAACTTGTTTTGCCATCTTTTCGAAAGAATAAACATGAACAGAATTTTATCGACACAAAAGCAAACACATTAAACAAGAAAATGTGTGATGCATCTACGCCGAGTTGTAAATAAAAAAAATACTTCAACATAACAATACATTGTCGCGTTTTTGAAAGAAACGAGGCCTTTTTATTTCAAAACACCATTCCGCGTGTTATTTTATATCAATTACAAGCCGCATTGAAAAACACTGTTTCAGTTTTTTTAGCTTTAAGAATTTATTATGATCGAAACTCACAAAAAGGTTTAAGTTATAAATGAAACATGTCGCGCTTGCAAACAAGAAACTAACGATTTAAAATTTCATTATATTCAATTAAACAAAACAAGCTTCAAACTCAAGAGCAATATAAAAAGAAACTTTGTTCCGAATCTTTGATTTAAACATTTTATGTGAAATATTTTATTTCAGCTGCATATTCTTTGCCATTTTTGATCTTGATGTCACGCAAAGACTCAACGCGCACCAACGCTTAGACCTGCTGGACAGTATCCGATGACAGAATCACCACCATGGCACGATGAACTTAATAAGCCAGATCTCGACAGAAACTAGACTTGAACTTATGACCAGCGTCGACCAAAGTGTAAATGTTACAAAATTTTACATTAATTTAATAACTGTGGCATGGGATTTACATTATACAGAAAATCGCATCGTGCAGGCGATATAGTCACTAAATTGCTAAGGTTTTATTAGTAGTCGCAATATAACATGTTATATTTCATAAACAATACAAAGTAATGTTTTTGTAATGATACTGTACCATAATTTTAAGATAAAAAGCCTTTCCTTGCAAAACACCATAATTGTTATTGACGGGTTATAAAAGTTGGTTATTATATTGTAATGCCGAAATATACTTACATCCCACATATAAATTCTGTTTCCTTGTTTATTAGTCTAGAACTTCCTTTTACAGAGCGCCGCTGTGCCAGCAGTTAATAAAGAAACCATGATTTATTTCACCATTGAACAAACAATTCCCTCGCTGTATTAGGCAAATACGCCATTGATGAAATCGTGGACTTAACAAACTGTATACAATTTTGCTGAGACTTTAGAGACGATGCTCAATAATACAACAGCAAGCTAGAGTGATGATGCCGTAACAACAATGTGCTCCAGATTCCGCCCTGGTTTATACAACATCAATAACAGTACATTGTAGCAAGTTACTTTTTATATTCACTAAGCGTTTCAATTGGGTAATACCAGATAAAACTTCGCTTATTTCTATGTGGTTGTTTAATAATAAGTCAGATGAAGTTTTCAAAAATATTTATTGCATATTTTTAAAATTGTTAAAACCCGATATGGCAGCGATTGTTTGGGTGAACAATATGTTTGCATGGAATTGAAACGAATTAGACATAAGGTCAGAAAAATATTAAAGATGACGCTTAACGTCCAGTTCCACAAACAAAATCATATTTTGGTAAGTATTAAATTTTTCTGATTTGCTCAAACAGGCGTTTAAGGTACACTTTTCATTGTTGTATATTAGAATAAAGCTGTTATTATTTGATGACCTTTAGCAACTTTGTTAGCATGAATCGAAAGGAGAGAGGGAGAGAGGAAGTGAGAGAGAGGTTATTAGAACATTTTGTTGTTATATTTCGATTTTAAAACTTACGCTGATATATTATTGAATCGCGTACAGTATATACGTTATAAAACGAACAGAACAAAGAAACAGTAAAAAGAAACCAGAAGTTGAATATCAAAGATTCCTGCGAAGCTAATGAACAGTAACGGTTAACAGCCTTTAAGTACTTGGTTTATTTACATCAGAGGGTATAATTAGCGAGGGCAGTTCATGTTGTTTTGATTATCTCGTAATAGCCCGATCATAAAGCTATCCCCCCTGTTCCAAGACCAGCATGCTTTCTTATTAGCACAATTAATTACTGATGGTGTGTTGCTAACAAGCTTACAGGATTTCATGTACCTCTGACCGCCTATTTCTTGTCCTGTAATTGTGCAGTCTCTACATCTGGCCTAAAGGTTATAAAACTGATATTGGAAACCAGTCTCAAATCTCAAACATCAGATTGGCTAAAATGGCGACTGGTTGCCATTTCAGCCAGTCAGATGCTTGAGATTTGAGACTGGTTTCCGTTTTCCGTTTTCAGTACCTCTTTTAAGTGTTTTGTGAGCATCTGTTTCTTTTGAACCTACACTTAAACAATTTTCAAATGACATCGATGATATGATATTTCCTCACCGAGGATTCGGAGTATACTTTTAGAACATTATGGGATACATAATTGTCACTTTTGTTTATAAAATAATCATTGAATTCCTTACAAAGAACAGTTGTCAAAGGTAGGGTAAAAACTAGAGTGGCGGCCACATATTCTGTAAACGAAGATTAATATATGCCTATTTAATATATATTCTAAAGTAACGTTGGAAGATTCTACATCATTCTGCAATTATAATGCGATTGCTTAGCAGTAAGACAGATGCAATTTCAGCCGGTTTCGATATGCCCTTGTTACAAAAGGTAAGGTCGATCGTTTGACTTCCGTTTTACCTCCCCTCCCCCCACTCTCCCCCCCCCCCCCACCTTGATTAAATATCTTTCGTTTATAAAGGCGCTCGGGGATTTTAATGGCATTGTAATTAAAAGTAAATCAGATGTATTTTGTTATTGTTTACGATTTGAAGACAGTTTCTGACTTCATTTAATCATCGGTGTAATTAGAACATTGGTTCAGTATATTAATGTTTATAAACTTTATGTAGAGTTAAAAAACAATAGCATGTTTACATATATAATATCTATAATCTTTTTTATGAAGCTTTATATCACATTTATTAAAACAACAGACTAGCAAGTAACACTCGTCAAATTGTATTAAAATATATAAATGTTCAGGTGTCATTTATTTTCATTATTTTTAGAAACCTTTTTATGTACACATGCACATATTTTAGAAGCCAAGGATGACAATTAAAGTTCATGTCAAATGTATGTTTTTCGCACATGTCATCGAATTCTACAGTAGGAAAGGCATATGTTTAATCAGTCACCTGCTAAATAAATTAATTTGACTTATTTTTTATCTTGTTCATTATTTGATCACCGGCATGCTTTGCAGAAAAGCATTGACTGATTTGCTAACCTAGTAGACGAGCCATACAGACTATTCCCATAACAGCTACTTACAAAAAAGAAAACTTATCTTTTTGATAGCATTTTATTCATTGTGGTCAAATAATAAAAACGAAATTGGGATTGTGTGAAATTTATCACAACAAGATGGGAAATTTTTCAAGTCATTTATTCGTGTAGTAGACGGCTGCATCCGCAGAAAGATTATCTCGAAACTGTCAGCCTATATAATAAATCGATGCCCGATTTTCTCCAGTCATTTTGTTTACAGAAAAATGAAACAATATAACTACAGACCCAAAGCCCATTTCCATTCTATTGCTGACATACCTCATTTTTAAAAAATAAAATGTCTCTGTTTCATATTTATGCTGTACCATTACTCATTTCCAGTGGACGTTTACCGTCAGACTATTAAAGTTTAAAAATTTAAAAAGTCAGGCATATTTTACTTTTACATAATCTTGAACACACTAGGTTGTAAACAAAGACTAATCATGCAAGTTTGCAATTTGTTTTTTTTTTTCCTTCGTGCGATGATAAATTACTCACAGTTGGAATATTGTTTGACAAATCTTATCATAAATAGAAGTGTATTGATACTTCTGAAGATATCCCTCGCTATAATGAATGTGTCTGGCGTATCTGTGGCGGGTCTGAAATAACACTTCTGCTGCTTCCACTGAGGTTAGACTGTTGATTTTATTAGTTTTGCTTAAGATTATATGGTGACCTACATTTTAATGATATTCTATGCTTTTCCTGGTTTTCGTCTACTGGGTTGAAAGTTATAAAGCTGAGATTTGAAACCAGTCTCAAATCTCAAGCAACTTGATTGAGATTTGGGACTGGCTTCCATGCTCAGTTTTATAACCTTGGGCACTGGTTTCGTCTTTTATTGTTAACCGTTTTGCAGGTTGTGAATAAAATACAGTAAGGCAGACGGTAAATCCCGTGCACATTTGCTCATGACAAAGCAAAAATCGTTGGGCGAATGACACATCTTAGCTATTCCCCTTCTTGTACAAAATATTGTTTTACAAAAATATCTCTGGCAACAACATCCATTTCTTAAAATTTATTCACCAAATTATCATATTCTTTTTTTAGTATTCGAGGGCGATACTGGTGGTTTACTGAGCAGCCATGCAGTTCCTAAAAGGGATTTTGTTTTTGTTTTTAGGGGAGAATTTCCTTAGTTAATAATCTCTGAATTTCAAGACTTATGCTTGAGTTAGGGACATTCGTTGTGGGCAGTAGTGAACAAAAATGAATTAACAATTCATTCTTTATTTTCAAAGCAACAATAAACGTATCTATATTGTTCTTTGAAAAAATTATGTTGAATCATTTACTAACAGACGGTACCGAAAACAATTACACTTAAAGTGTTTTAAACTTTCACATAATGGCTCAAGTTCTATACAGCCGTTATACTTCATAAAGTTTGCATTAAACTCTCATGCCTTTTTTCTTTTATTTTGTATTCCTCGTTAGTAGCATTCAACGTGCTCGGAAGAGTAATTTGTTCGTTAATGACAGCCTTGATTTAGTACTACAAACCGATCATCGGTTTCCTCAATACGTTAAATTTATCCCTTCAGAAAACAATAGATCGTAATCAGAAAATAGTTAACCTCCTTCACTTGTACAATCTAGAGAAGCGTATAAACGAGTATAAAGGCTAATCACCATGTCCGTCATTGTATCTTCCGTTAATTGCGTTTTGATCCAAGGCTGGAGAGTTTGAGAGATTTCTCCCTGATAAGTTGATCATTTGACAAGTCTCAATAAATATTAGTCCGTGAGAAGATTAAATCGGCAAAATGTGTTATTTATGGCTAATCGATTCTTGTTAAAATCTCCCAGTGATTATTGTGTAATATTGCACAGAATATCAAGTACTTCGATTATAATGAAATGGAATTGGATCCATGATTAAACTACCACAAGACATCAACTTAAAAATTGTCAACGAGTTTTATTATGCAAAGTAATTCACGTATTAATATTCTCAGAAATCGTGATTCTTAGAGAACATTGTCATTCATTGAATTAAGCAAAAGCCTGTTTTTGTGGTGGTTGTGCTTTTTATATTGTGTTTGAATCTGAATTTTTTGAAATGAAAACAAACTGAAAGCTTTTAATATTGTGTCTTTTGGTTCGCTTTCACCAACTGAAGTACTTGAAAGATTGAGAAGTGAGACTCGTGGAGGGTTTTAAGTAAGCTTCTGAAAATCATATTAATCTTTAAGTATTCATTAAATTTTACGGCAAAATTATTGACACCCAGCATGCTTTTCTTTCAATAAAAGTGAATTAAACACTTGTTATTACGATATAACGTGTCCTTATTTTCTTGAAGATGATATCTTTTATTGCCGGGAGCAAATAAAACCTCTGGATTTATGTGAAAATGCTGAGGAAAGAATTAGCAATATAGTGAATTGATAACCTTAGAATCACAAATTAGCACTACTGACACTTGCTGTGATGTTTAATAACACTGGAAACTAACCAACAACTGATTAAAATACAACTACAAAGAAGAGCGAAATACTAATACATATAAAAAAAAATGAAATATGCATATCAGGAATGGCCACATCCAGCATACACAGCCTCCCCACACACCCAAAAAGTAGAGAGGAAAAGAGAGCATGGTATTACAATAATCAGTTTCACAATGGACGCCACAAACAAATAACGAAATTGAGAACCAGAGGGGTTACCGCCTTGGAACGGTCAGTTTGAAAACAAATTGCCACTGGGGGTTTAAACCAACCTCACACTTGCCTCAACAGGTTCTCGTATCACAAAACAAGTACAAATTGTGTTGGTGAAATAACTCCAACCCACCCATGAGCTCAACAATGTTGCATGCAAAAGCATACAAACCTATAAACATAAGAATTTAATAGCATTGCAAAGCCAAAGATTTCCCCATAAACCTTTATAAAAAAATAAATGTATGTTATGTATTTATCTACGCCACGGCGGCAGTGCCTAGCTAACCACGCCAAAGACAGACGCAGTACATACCATCCGTACCATCCCAAACATTAAAGTTCAAGTATGGTATATACTGCAACCCACAATGATTGAAATTCTGCATGTTTTCTAATTAGCATATACCATCGAGGGAGGTATTTGAAGCTACATGTAGTTATTAAAGTGAACACAAATATCAAAGTTTCTTATAGCGAGGGATATCTTCACAAGTATCTGGTCTATGTTACAAAATCCTAAAGTAGGTAACGCTATGACAAGCAAATGTAAACTTGCCATCTGATCTGTGTTCATTTATATTGGACTTGACCTGAACACCTTTATTTATCTGACGATAGAAGTAGTTAGTATATTTGTCACGGTTTTTGACGACAAAACATAAAAACGGATCGAGGTTAAACAACATACAGTAAGTCGTTCACAAATATCAGTCAGAATAGAGAAAAAAGTAGTCTGCCAGTGTGGCAGTTTAGAAGATACATTGTAGATAATAGAGAACAGCAATATTGTTGATCGAAATACTAGATAGTGTACCGAAATAACGTTAAATCCTCCTTTTTTCAAGTTCATGTTGGCATTGATCGCAGGAAAAGTGACAGGTAAACGCATACCTTGTGCGCCGAAAGTCAGTTACGAACAAGAGATACAGTTGAAAGTAAAATGCTCCATGTCATTAATGTCTGATGTAAAAAAAGCAATTCGCCGATCCGGAATTCCTACATACACATAACAATAATCTACTCACTGCTACTGAAGCCGGAAGGAAGCTATACCTAGAGGCGGAATTTGTTAAAACAACATAACACAAATTTAACAAGTCCCCGCCAGCAATTAAGATTCAATTTCAATAAAATGTTAAGTGTGCAAATTGCCATTCTCGATTTTTTGCAATGTATGTTTTCAAACATCTTTTTGCACATTTCAACAATATAAATTAAAAAGACGATAGAAAGTTTCTGAACACTATTATAACATGTTAACATATACCCAATACAATTGAAATTTTTACATTTTGGCAATGCTATTAAATTGCCAAAGGTTCTTTTTAGCTCGAAAAAATACAAAATACTTTTAACTATTAACAGAAAAAACACAAAACGATATACTGAACACATCAATCCGGTATCCATCCAAATCTTCTAATCTGTGAGTTAAGTATTGAATCGATAGTTGATGGTTTCCATTAAGGTATTGAAAACAGTTGGGTTGTTTAAAGTGTGTGAAGCCCTCTTGTCAACTACATTGAAATGTATTTTACTATGCGACCAAGTAAAAAATGCACACATTCAGCTGTCATGGTTATTTCTTTTGATATTTGAATGCTTCACTCCTTCCTTTATAGTGTATCGTAATACTAGAAGTTTCCAAGTTGAGATATCAAACCAGCGAAATATGCCATTTTTAAATATTCTCTATCTAGGCAGATTCATATGTAAGCATAAGGCTGTTTTCATCATCACATTTACGTACTTTTGGAGAAACTGATAAAATGCTGTACTTTTATTCGGGTCTTTATGGTTTGTGCTAATCAGAATAAATAAGTTTTAATATTTTGTAACCATTATTTCGTTGTTGTTTTTTTTTCAAACGGTTTACAAAACGTTTTGAGATAAGGTTTTCTCAGCCGTTTCAAAATTGTCGCTGCAACGTATAGACATAAGTGCAAGTTTTCCCCTGAAACATATATACAATGTACATGCATATAAAATCGGGTTATACTATTAAAAAATTGAATGTGAAATATGCTAGTTCGACACATCATTAATTACTTTGTAAAATGTGATGTATGGTTCATTGGGTTGTTTAAAATTTGTTAAGGTTTATCTAAATGTAACGTCTCAAGACGGAAGTAAACATTAAATTTTGTCTTTCTTTGCAGTTCTTCACACCTGTGAATACATATCGTAGATATGCCTAGAAATAAATAATCTTTAGAAAAATGTAATTACCTAATAGTGGAAATTGACAAGATTTAACCGAAAAATAGACACAATGGCAACGTTTGTGGTATTTTGTTTAGGTGAAATAAATCAAGTTAACAGTTTCGACACAAAAACATATTCATTTACATGATATTTCCTAGTGTGCGTGAAAGTAAAACCGAATGCTACGAATCACGGTTCATATTTGAGATCGATCGAGTAAGATTAAGATAGTCTACATGCATGGATAGGTAAAATCTTCATCAGTGAAGTTTTTATTTCAAGCCACTTATACTTTAATTACTTGCAGTTTAACTGGTATTCGTTTCAAACTCTGGTTTTTATAGTGGCATTTTATGTGTTTGATGAAAAGCTTTTTGCGCTTAATGAAAATGCAGAACTTGTTGGCAGTTGTATGTGAAGATAATTACAACAAGCATACCTTGATGCATTAATAAGTTGAAGCAGATATTTGCACCAGGTTCGTGTCATGTTTCATTAGGCACAATGTCTTTATCGGTACCGGTTGCATTAGAATCATCATTCATTTTCATTAGAAAAATTAAAAAAAAAATCATTTGCGCGATATAGTGTATTTCATTATTTTAATTGTAACGTTGCATTTGTGTTTTTTGGCAATTTTTGTTATTATTTAATTAGTAAATCAGTTACTAAAGTGAAATGTCGAAACAAAAAATGACAAAGATGAACCTCACGCATCCTATCCAAGTTGAATGTCAATCACTGTTAACATTACTAAAGATAAAGATTTGTACATAGTATTGCATCTTTAAAGAGATTTCTTTTGTATATAGAAGAAACTTTCACAACACGAAACCATCATTTTATCATAAAAAAAAACATTGCACCAGCGTAACAGTCTTAAAACAGCACTTAAAGTCAATATAGCCGTATATTAGTGGCCTCATTTTTTCATGTTTTATGAGACAAACTCGTAAATAGTTAGAAAAGCCAACAAAACGACATAAATGAAAATATTACAGGTTCTGTATATTTGAGTCTGTTTATGGGTAGGAATGAAAATGCATATTACTGTCCACGCCGCCGATTCCCGGGTCGAGCGTTAAACAATATTCACATAAAGAACCGTACGCAACGGCCTTCAAAGATGTGAATGATAACAGCACTGATTGAATTCACGTGGAGACTTTTGAAGTGTAATAATCACACTCTTTTTAAATTGATTAATTAGCTGCCATCGCCTTAACTTTCACTGTAAAGAAACAAAACGGAAAGTGTTGAACCAATTTACTGCAGATAGTTTCGGTTTATTATAATTCCCACAAATGATGAAATTCGTAACATTTCAAGGTCGTTAGATTATATAAAGCAAATTGGTTCAAAACCAGGATTTCAGTTTTGTGTGCAAACGACGAATAATTTATTAAAAATGCAAGTGCTTGTCGATTTCGTTAAAGCTCCAGCACGCTGGCTTTGTTTACCAATTTGAAATATAATGTCGGTAGGTTATTTACAAACGTTTCACTGTGTTTTTCAAATGCCCAGTTGAATGCTGATGAATATAATCATTTTCATCAAACAAAAGCACTTTTAATATATACATATAATTTATTACAAATTAGCAGTGAAAGCGCATTTCTTTCTGGAATAGATTTACTATACATGTTTAAGAGAATAGAAGATAGTTTGGGCTGCATGTAGATGTAGGTATTCTCGAAATTAGAAAACGATACTGCGACACACTGGGAGTTTCAACGTTTTATCGTAATTACCGTTTTTTTCCACATTGCTTGCACGCAGTATCAGTCTGCGGGTAAGAATAATTGGCGCTGTCCTCGTTAACTATAGCATATAAATGCTTTACCTACCAGAATAAATCGTCTCTTCCCCCATTAAAGACAGGTTTGTGATTAAGCACCTGCTATGTCTGTTTAATTAGGTATGTGATTAATAAGCTCGGTAACAATACACAAGATTACAGGACGCCGCAGACGACTTTTCAATATTAAAATAATTCCCATATCGTTATTTATCTAATAATCTTGACTGTTGATTTGTAATGTCTTAGTCTGTGTTTGACTGATATGCTTCGTTGTGCCGCAGTTTCAAGATGACGATTATTCGAGTAGTGCAGTGTAGCCAGTAACTCAACTTCTAGATGCTACTTTAGAATGTGTTATACAGCGAAATATAAGCAACGAAAAATGTTTACGCTACTAAAATATACGAAATGCAAGGATAAATATCAATTATAATACAAATCTCATGCAATAAATATAAAAAGACGCTGATTAGAAAACTTATTAGTGAAAAAAACTATTTAAAAACCCCTTTCAAACATGACCAAATAATCTCCAGAAGTTGGCTGAGTTTCGTTACTTGTAAATCTGCTCAAACATGTAGACAATTAGGAGTTTATGGTAGGTGATAAATGCATACTTTTCACATCTATGACATGTTAATGCATCCATAACGTACTATTAGTTTGACTGCAGAGAAGAAACTGTGCTTTCTCAGATACGTACGTTTAAAAAATAACAGCAAACAGTTATCGATAGGTGATATCACCATGGGAAAGATTAACCTCTTTCTAGTTCTTAATTAACTTTAGCAGACACGAATAGTGGATAGTTCCTTTTATACACAAACCAGAATAATGATCATTTTGTGGATAGGGAAGGTCAAGAGGGACACCTGATCTTATTACGTTATCATTTGAAACAATGTTATCCTTACATCGACAAAAGGGATGATGATTATATTGAACACAGCGTCCAAATCTATTTACAGTTCAGATGGTCTCTGTATATGGCATACATCTTAATTACATTTTATAGTTTCCAATAAATGGAAATTTTTTATATTGGCTAAATGATGAAGTAAAATATTAATTAAGAAAAACTTAATTTGCTACGATAAGCTAACAAGATTAACCAAATAAAATACTTTTTAACAAATTAATTAAACCCCATGTATATCAAACTTGATAGCCAATATGAAGTGTATAATGATACAAATACATTTATAATGAACAAATTTCATATAACGTCTAAATAGTTCTTTTGCATCTAGCTTTATAGAAAGCTATACTTTTTTTTATAAGAAACCCATAAGAATAAACTCCTTACAATAATGTACAAATGAACACATTTGGCTAGTACAAAACCAAAAGAGGTTGAAAAAACACGATATACTTGACACTCACAACAATTATCTATGCCAGTAATTAAATCTCTGAATGAAACTTAAAGTATATTATTTTGAGCCGACAAAACTTACACTCATCTAGATAAATCTATATGAAACTTATTAGGGAATACATGTGCCAAGATGATGCTCAAGGGAGAAATAAAATCGACATTGCAGCCTACTTCTGGATTCTAAAGAGTGAACGAAAATTTACGTGTGTGCAACTCTTGTTTTTTTGTATTTAGTTTTAATAATATATAAGCCTGCTACTTAACCTGCTAATTAGTTTAAATTCCCAGTTAAAGATGGTTGATTGCCAATGGGTGAATAGCATTAAACACTTATAGCACCTGTGTTGTTTATGTTAACGTTTTAATAGCAAAACAATAACTTCAGTCAGCAGGCGTGCAATTTTAAGAAATGTATCTTCAAGTTTTAAGAGTAGGGTCTACAAACATGTCAACTGTATATTATACTGATTTACTTGTTAATTAAATGCCATATTTACAAGAGATGCCAATCGTATAAACTGCTATTTCATAAGTTATCAGAGAAAGTGATGGCAGTAGGCCGAATACTTTCCTGGCATTTCCATATTTATTCCTGAAACATATCGTTGTTATTGTTTTGTACCGTAAAAATGAAGTGATAATTTCTGAAAGTCTGACAGCTTCTTAAAGCGCCAGTCCCTCGAACATAGGAGATATCTTTTTCATGCACATTACTTCCCGAATCTTATCTCGCGTGGCGGACGCTAGGCTGTGTAGCAATCGATAACTATTCTTTACTAGCTGGCGGCTGACCAACCAACCATATCAGAACAAGTCCCTGTTTATGCGACATTATGAAAATAACACTGCTTCATATTAAAAATACTTATTTCCATCACGAATGTTAACTTCATGTAAGCTTTACAACATTGCCATCTTTTGAAAAAAAAATTTATGTTGACTAAATATTTTAAACATCTCATTTGCACCTCTAGTCGTTACTAATGATAGTGTCTCTAGCTGGGAGCGAACCCGCACCGTCACGGCGACAGCGCCTAGCCATAGTGTCTCTAGCTGGGAGCGAACCCGCACCGTCACGGCGACAGCGCCTAGCCATAGTGTCTCTAGCTGGGAGCGAACCCGCACCGTCACGGCGACAGCGCCTAGCCATAGTGTCTCTAGCTGGGAGCGAACCCGCACCGTCACGGCGACAGCGCCTAGCCATGCAATTCCTGCGACGTAACCAACTGCGCTAACCGGGACAACGCCAAAAAACGTTGATCGGATAGCCCTGATATACGTAACAATCACTGCATGACATCGGTAACGGGTTAATTTACTGATAACAGTACTGACTAAATGTACTGGGAGACTTTTTACGGCCGCCACACTGCACAAATAGCGCTACTGTGAATTTCAAATGATAGTGTCTCTAGCTGGGAGCGAACCCGCACACATCGATATTTTTTCACGTTGTTCTGTTTACAATAAAACCCCTGATTACGGAAACTCGATAGTACGGGCACCCGGTATTATGGGCGATGGTTTTAAGAACAGACATGTTCTTTTCTTCCTGACTTTAACCCACAATTAAGGACAACCCGCTCTTGAGGACACTTTCCGTCAGTCCCTTAGGTAAATAAAAGAGAATTATGTTAAAATTTTGATTCGCTTTCTATCCAAAACATTAACATGAAGAAAGCTCGGATCAAATTTATGACCAACAATGGTTGTGCGAGTGAAGTATTATCAACTAGGGATTGACAATATTATTAATAATTTTTTATCGACAGGATACAAAAAATCTGTTCACAAAGGATCGAAGTTTCGTCATACATTGTATGTACATGATATGGTTGACGTTGAAACAATTAAAACTAATTTTCTTTTCATCAGTTACTGCTATATATCATTGGTTATTGTCATCATGGGAAATTTGCTGGTTGTCCTACTCCGCTAACTTTCTGAAACGGTCGACGTATTCTGAGGATGAAAGCGCTGTTAGGCGTTAAGAACTTATAGATTTTAGAAGTGTAAAACAAAGTCTGCAAAGTCCAAAACATCAACATTTAATCTTTTGCGATTATATTCGGATTTATAAAACTGTCATTCTCCAGAGCAGATCAGCCTTGCACAAATAACATTCTGTTTAATTTTGGTTTTTATTTTTTTTAATTAAAATATTGTAATACTGTCTTAAAGCAAGTAAGTTATGCATAATGGCCAAATCACACCTGCCCCGTGAAAAGGACGACAGAGCATGGTTGTACAATAATAACTTTCAAAATAGATGCCACAGACAAATAACAAAAATAGGAACCCGAAAGGTGACCGCCTTGGAACATTCTAGCTACAGTCGAATATATATTACAATCTGTACACCTCCGCACGAAACACTGTTCACAAACATAGCTTGTGCTCCTTAAATAAATAAAATTATACTTACTTGTCATAACAAACTGATAATTACAGACACTTGAGTACCACGCGTACCTTCCTCTTGTTCCTACCGACAACAATCCTCTATTTAAGAGGCCCTATGAGGACAATTCTGTAACCACTTTAGTATATCATTTTGTACCAAGACATGTCCTGGAGAGCAAGGTTTTGATTTACGATCATAGTTATTGTATTTTCTATGTTTAAATGACTCAGTGTGGAATTCGGCGCTGTCTACGGCTTCTAAGGGGCGCGTTTGAATTGTTAAAGTAAAGTAATTTGCTTTGGCTTGTTCTGTACTTACAATTGTAATTGTCGGTACTTATAATTGTAATCTTAAAGAATGGCCCTTTAAATTTTTAGTGATACATGTGTTACATGTATTAAATTGTGTTTGCGTTATTTTAATGCTTCACGAAAAATCGAAATCCGAAAAGCCAATTCAAAATAATTATAGAAATCCAAAAAGCCTATTCCGAATAATCGTAATCCGTAATCCCTTTTTCCAAATAATTGAAATCCGAATTGCCTTTTCCGAAAAATCGAAATCCTAATATTGCAAATAATTGGAATCCGAAATGCCTAAATTCATTATTACACTCTTTATTTCATTTCATGTAGTACCCCATTAAGTTCTTTTTGGTTTGGTTTTGGTGTCGTTTTGGATTTAAAAGTAAAAACCTAAGATCCGTTTATTTTGCATTTTGCCAGTTTATTTTCTGTATTTGGCTATTTCTAAAATGCTTTTTCCACTTTTTAAAAGTGTATTTCAACATATTTATGAATATGAAATTAAACAATGTTTCTTACTTTTCATTTTACCAGATACAAATACGTGGATCAATCGAAGACACTAAACTAATATTTCCACGCTACGTTAGGCGATCAAAAACTGATCTGATATATGGAAAACAGGAATGGTCACAGCTAGAAGATACAGACTATCCACACAACCATAATGTAAAATGGAGAAAAGAGCTTGGGAAATAAAATTATCAGTTTTCAAATAGACACCACTAACGAAAATGAGAACCCGAGGGGTTGCCGAATAGGAACAGCCAGTAGCAACATCGCCACTGGGGGGGGGGGGGGGGGGGGGGTTTAAACCAGGTTTTCGGATGCTCCAACATCATATTTGCCCCAACAGGTCCTCATATGAACAAACAAGTCCAAGTGGTTTAGGTTAATTAGCTCCAACCGAGGCATTCTGGGAATTTTATAGAAAATATGAGATGTAAGCATTTTCTCGAGTTATAGGTAATTAATATCATTAAAGAATAAAAATAGGCATTTTGCGATTAGGCCATTATTAACCGCAACAGATAAGAACCCACTCATGTGCATAAACTCGTGTGCATAAAATCGTGTGCACTATATGTATCTTATCACGGTTAATTAAGTGAGTGTCGTAAAACTATACACTGGAGTTGCTTTATTGACAAAATATGTTATCAGAAATCATTGCAGTCGATGTTCATACAGAATATATTGAATGTCTGATCTATTTAAAAGCTAAGTAATATAATTGCTTATACATTGATTTGACACAAATGGCGAATAATATTGCCTACAGCTTGAAGAAGTCAACACTTTCAAAGAAATAGGTTAAGAGAAATGTCAGACAATTTCTGAAACATAATCACTTCTATACAGGAACCGCTCGACACGAACAGTATCGGCGCCTCCGGCCGTCGTAAACATCTTATTTTTAAGGAAGCCTAGACGTGATTGAACTGAACTTGCCAACTGATTTTGCACTAAAGTATAGATTTATTATTGGAGCGAGACAACAAATTATATAGGACTCTACCTTTAAGTGTAAGAACCATGTCGGAACTGTCCGACGCTAGCAGATAGATAGAGAGATTTATTTCAACATACAATGCATAATAACATGGTATATGATAATATACACAAAGCAATATAACAATGCATGAATTAATACCACCTTGACAATCAACATTACATATATATTATTTCAAGGATCGAATAAAACAGCCAGATTTGACTCATTTCCACCGCGGTCATTCGGGTTTACTATATGGTTGAAATGTTACATGGTTTTACTGACAGATCACATTTAATAGGAATATACCTCCGAATATCAACTTAGACAGAACATAGCCGATGATTGTATTTCGTATATCATATGAAGGTTACTTTTTATTTTTAAACATTTAATGGAAGTAACAGTTCCACATTTCATCAGTCATTTTGATCTATTGTTATAGGTGATGAGAAGCGAGTACATGAATAATGATCGATGTGCGAATATATTTAAGACTACAAGTACGTATGTAACTGCATAACTGCAACTTTTGTCAAAAACTGTTTGTGTTTGATGACTTCGCAATCACCTCACATGGTTTTTTCGTTGTTCATGCTGACTTCCCTGAACTTAACAACATCAATGAAATAACTTAAATATTACCATAAAGAAAGTTTTGAACTCAAAGCCACATGTTGGTATTTAATTTTCAATGAATCTTGTTGGAATTAATGATGTTTTATTCATGATTACGTTATTTTGAGAAAAACACCTGCATTGAAAATATCTTTCAGGCAGCTTTTGAGCGCTGCGCGTTCTAGTGGTAGTTGGTGATGCGGTTCCGAGACTAGCATCTTACATATAGTGTCCAATAAGCCGCAACACATGTTACTCAATGGCAAGACCGCTGGCACTTAAGGTCAGAGACCACTAAATAGTTTCCCATAGACTTACATTATAAGATTTGGTCCTCCTGTGATTTTATTTACACGACTTGTTCCAAAACTACCCCAGATTTGCATAGTGGCACTCTTGAGAAATGCAAAAACGACCAAGAATTGGTGCCTTCACCAACTCATTCTCTCAGCATTTTAAACCGAAAGTAACCACCCCCAGAATGTAAACAAATCTCTAACCCAAAATAAGGAAAGTACCAACTTCTTTAAAGTGACACAAATCAACTTTCAGTGTTTTAAATAATCATTTTTATTTTTAAGTATATAATTAAAGTCATTTTACATTTTTGAAAACAAAAAATTATTTCTATTCTCTATAGTTTTGGCCAATGAATCTTTGAAAATAAATTAAGCCCGAATCGTCCCTAGACAAAATTGCCCAATCCGCACCAGGCTTTTATATTTAGTGTACTCTGACCTCAAGACGTTTTACAGATTACATCATTACTAATATTTTGTGCTGAATTAGCTATTGTTCTTTGTACATCATTTGTTTACAAAATATCCAATTTAGACAAGATGTTCGGTTTTTAAATAATTGCATGCTCAACAGAACATCTGAAACTAGTTTTGGCCAATCATAATCTAGTTCTCTGCAAAATATATAATTGGCTGCCCGATGATCTCACCAGCAACACCCCGCCCGGCTAGCTCAGTTGGTAGAGCATCGGACTGTCAATCCAGGGATCGTGAGTTCGATCCCCAGCCGAGGCGGGAAAAAAATTTCTCCGTCTGAGAGTCATTTGTCCCTCACCTCTGAAGGAAGCAGTCAGTCGCTTGCGGAGAAATTGGTTAGTACTGGTTGGAGACCCAGGAACACCGGTTAGGTGGACTGACCGCCGGGATATAACCTAGAAAGCTGTTGAAACCAGGCGTTAAACCCGAAACAAACAAAACTCACCAGCAACACGTCAGTCCTACGACGTTTTGGCAAACATTTATGCAAATTCACGTTGATCCTGTTTAATATGTTAACAGTATAAAATCTATGGCACAATGGAGAATCACAGATGTAATGCAATATTTTGTTCAATGAATGGTGCATAGAGAAGAGTTTCCAAGATGTAAATATTGTTTACTTTTGTGAATAAATGACCAGGTTCTTCATTTGAAAATGTTTGTGCTTACAATTAATACAACCTTAAATTGTGTGGAAAATATTGAATTTATATATACATGTATTCATTATTGACTTTTGGAATCACTCACTATTCCGTTTGGTGTGATTTTCGACGAGTTGGCGAATTTTCTGTATCAAAAGAACGTTTCGATTGTTAAAAGTATATGCAAATATTCTGATATATTTAATTTGTTTTTCTCTCTTTGAGCTACCTGTAGAAAACTTGTTTGTCATTTGTTTTTTAATTGCTTTATTGCTGTCGCTATGTTACGCTTTTCCGGAACCCTTTTCCGGATCGTCTTTCGTGTTAAACGATGCTTTGATACAAATATAAACTGAAATATTATGGCAAGTATTTATTATGTTAAAAAATCATCAACATACATCTTTTTAAAAAATGCAACAGTATAAAGATGCACAATGTTAACTGTTTGGAAGAAAACATGTAGAACAAAGCCATCATCTAGATATTTATATGTTTGATTTGTCGGTCTTGTTTTGGGCTTGCTTTGTTCACTATCTGCAATATGTGAAAAGGGAACTTTAAAAACCACTGTAAACGACATATATGAAAAATTATTTTTTTTACCCGTCATCGTGTTCTTGCTGATATTACTCCAGGAGCTCTGGTCTCGGGAAGATAATTGAGAACCCGCCCTTTGGCTGAGCAATGCTTTTAGCTTCTTATGTTTTATATGTTTGCGTGCTTTTGCATGCAAAATTGTTGAGCCAATGGGTGGGTTTTTGTTATTTCACCAAGACAACTTGTACTTGTTTTGTGAAATGAGAACCTGTTGGGGCAAGTGTGAGGTTGGTGCACCCTAGAACCTGGTTTAAACCCCCCAGTGGCAAAACTGACCGTTACAAGGCGGTATCCCCAAATGTTCTCTTTTTCGTTAATTGTTGGTGGCGTCCTTCTTGAATTGAAATACTTATAGCATGCTCTCTCTCTCTCTCTCTCTCTCTCTCTCACTCTCTCTCTCTCTCTCTCTCTCTCTCTCTCTCTCTCTCTCTTCCTATCTTCTATTTCGCTAGGTGGGGAGGCTGTGTTTTGTGAATGTGGCGATTCCTGATATGCATATATTTCTTGTTTGCAAGTTCGGTTTGACTGAGCCTGGTCTTGGGTAGTAATGGAAATTTTTATTACTAGATTATCGTTTCATATCCGCAATTATAAGCCAAATAAGAGCAATAACGTGGGGAACTCTCTTAAATATGAGCACAAGTTAGATTAGATTAAATCACCAAAGCTATCAGTATGTTTCCTACGGAAACATGTATTTCTTTAGTCACAGAAGACCGTCTACAATCTAATTAATTGACTAAGTATTATTTTTTTAAATTAACTGAAAACACGTTATTTAACAATCAAATATGCTCAATTGTTATTTACTGTGATGGCCAAGAGATAACGATCTGCTTAGTTGATATTGCTGTGCTGTTCTTCATGACTAAATTAAGTGTCTTGATTCTTGAATGATATCAAATTTATTCTCATAGTTGTCAGCATAGTGAGTCAACATGGATCCAAGTTAATAAAATTTGCCATTAAGATTTTCTTTGCAATTGTTAAGGAATTTTGAAACAACTGCTTAACGAAGGAGCTTTTATGAAAAAATGCTTTTGTTTTTGAGTTACGCTCACTTGTTAAGTTGACAGATAAAAGCATCTTCTCCCGCCCTTGCTCGCGTGAGCATGTTAGTTGTAGAGAATTATACGGTCAATGGCTTCAGAAAAGGATTTCTGTAATTTGCGACAAATTTCGTGTGGTCGCGAGTGTGTCTTATAGACATCATTGCACTGATGACAATGGAGACACTGGTGTCTCATTTAAATTTGATAATTTTATATTTTTCTCTCTGTTCTTGTCCATGAGGTAAGACTTTGTTTCTGAGTGTGGCTTTTCTTCAAATGGGGCACGTCACGGGAAAAGGTACCTTTGGACATTTTTAGTGATATTTTAGTTTTTACTAAATTCAGACAGAACTTACAACTATAAATAAATTTATAATAACTAAAATGTGATTTCGTCACGCATTTTGACAATAAAATGGTATTTTTACCGCGAAATGCATAATAAGTAATGTCGTCTACTCAAATTTATGACGTCATATCAAAGATTGGCGTCAACTGTCCGAATGTACTTTTTCCCGTGACGCGCCACAAATAATAACATAAACGAGAAATTTAAGATGAACCATTTCAGAAATTTAAAATTTAATTAAAAACGTCGAGTATAATTGGAGATGAAAAAAAAAAACGAAGAAAATTACGCTTCAGTGTACTGGGTAAATTGCGGAGGCGAATTTTCTAAATATATATAAGATAAAATAATTAAGCGTGTTTGTCTAAGTTCCACATGTTTGTAATTAGTTATAATTAAGTCACTTTTGCGGTACTACATCTTGTTCTACACATAATTGTAATGTGAATAAAATGCATAAAATACCTGAATGTAAAACGCCTGTTTGTCTGTTAATATCTTAGAAAAATGCCAACAAAAAAGAATCCAAACACGCGGCTTAGTTTATTCTTCTTTGAAGCGAATTAACTGCGAGAGGCATAATAATAAACGAACTGCCACAACAAATCAAAACAGATTACTTAGAAACAGATGCCGCAGTAATAAGTTTAAGTTTTGACGAACCGCTATCAATATTCATAAATGTCATCATATTTTATATCGTTTGATATTTTGTTTAAGATGTTAAACAACTAAGTTCAAGTTGAAATCTCAAACTCATAACAAAGATTATGCCAGTTTGCAAGCTAGCCCGAACATTTATGACATATTTAAATTAAAAATGACGGAATTCTCTAAAACAAAGAATACAAATGAGCGATATTCAATTATAATTTATTACATGGTGCTTTTGCCGGTGGCGGCTATACGGGCAACAAGGCGTTGGTCTGTACCATTGATAAAACTGCTAAGTACATGTGCATGAAGCGTATTTGCTATTGCATTAAAGTTGCATTATACAGTTTTCAACAATAGGGTATTAATATGCTTTTCCTTAACTGCCCGAGAACAGGCTCAATAAACCCGAGCCTGCGATTTTTCATATGAGTCGTGTTCGTTGGCTTTCAAATGTCACTTTTCATCTATTAGATGGTTCGGTTAATAGGATTATACAATAATATTACTATATACTATAAATTATATCCAAAAAATTAACAAGTCAGATTAATTTAATATGGCAGTATTTAAAAATCGGTGTTACATGTAAATGTCTCCTGGTAAAGGTTAGTGATCATCAACAGAAATATACCCAGGAGATGTCGGAGTTCGTTCACCTCCCGTCCCTAACTTAGTTATTTTAATTATTATATTCTCTCAGTGCCAACGGCTCTGTATCTGTCATTACTTCTTTACAATGTTTCAATGCAATGTTTTTACGTTGATGCAATACGAAAAAGGAAAGAAAATAAGATCAAATGTTCTGTATAAAAGTTGTGAAAGGTTGCTTGTACATTGGGCGTTGAATTGTGTTGCACTTGTTGCATATGTTGCTTTTTTAGGATGGCTCAATGTTGCTACGGTGTAGTTGTCTAAATATTGTGTCTGCGCTCAGATAGGCGGCATGGGCGGAAATATTCATTTTCATAATGCCCATAACATGCTGAATGAAACCGAGCCTGTAATATTTATGAAAACTTCCTTCTCACCTACTTTTATAGTTTATAGAGATGTTGGAAGTCTTTGATTTCTGGTAGTGCTTTAAGAAGTCTGTGAATTCAAACATTTTTATATCAATATTAAAACATTCACTAAACATGCAAATCGGGAGTAGCCACTCTCGGAAGTCACAGCCTTCCTACACAGACAATAAATGTACTAATTGTACTAATTGTACACTATAATTTTAAATCTGTTTGAAAACGTGGTATTCCTAAGTGTTAAAAATCGTTATAATACGCGCCATGATAAATACTGCCTACGCTACTGCCCGGACGTCTGATAACTGCCTACATAATTGTTCAGAATGTCAGAGAACATTCCTGATGATTCTATTACAGAATTTAAGTTATCTTCGAACCATGCGACTTTGCTTTTAGATATGAGTCTACTCTAACCTTGAGGTTAATAAGCAGTTTGCCATGGTGCCACACACATGTTGGCGACTTTCATACATACCGACTGAAAACGGTATAGATTTAGTATTTGGATTTGTCGAACAGCCCGTACATGTATAACAGCAACCCATAGGTAGATATTTTATTTTACAATGTGGTTATTGTAAACTGTTATCTTTTTTAAAAAAAGTAATATATCCATATCAGGAACCGCCACACTCACAAAACACAGCCTTCCCAAGAGAAGGAGAAAAAGAGAGGAAGAGAGGGAGATAGTGTATGTTTTTTATAAGTATGTCAATTCAAGGCAAACTTTGTTTATCTCCATTATAAAAAAATCTCATATGAATATGTTTCCAGATTACGATAACTCTATGATTGCAGACGCTTTATTTACATATATGAGACATTAGGAAAACCTTGTTTGGCAGTGTCTGGTTCCAGATATATTTAACTGAATAAAGACCCACAACTAATCAGCTTCAACTTACGATCCTATCAGGTCTGACATGTCAAAACAAATTGAGCGGGGTTTTAGAAATGCTTAATGGATGTTTCCTCGACGGAACAAGCTTACAGAAGACAATGTAGTCATAAACTGATGATCTTAGTTTATTGTTTTCCAGACACGTTCATACACATCTTTACTGTTGATTATTATTACAGATAATTTGTTTTTCTTCAGGTAATAGCTAGCATTTGCTGTCTGCAATATGTAGTTATAATTTACATAAATACAGCAACAACAGGGTATAATCTAATTAAATATGATAAAAGCATTCATTTTGGAACGTATGTCAACGTAAAAGTTACATTCGAAAACGAAATATAATTCCCTATCATATATATTAATAAAAATTCCCTTACCATGTTGCTAGTTACATTTAGTTTCATGAATGTTTTAAATGTCACTAAATCTTTAAGTTACCAAGAAGTTTGATCAAAACTACAAATTGTGAAACTCACACTGGAGGGAGCAATTTACCGCTGTAGCTAATTTCATCCTATAAACTATTGAAGGTTTAACAACTTTCTCTCGTCTCGGTTCGTATTAATGTTTGCTGTAAGTTGGAGTTAACGTTTGGAGTCCTTGAGAATGTTGCATATTTTGTTCTACATATTAACATAAAAGTATTTGTATTTACCTATAAAATACTAATCATTATGGTTATCAAGTGTCTACGCTTCAAAAGTCATCTTATTAGTAAAACAGTATTATTTTTTAAATTTAAATTTATTTACAGATTGTCTTAAAGGTGTTAATTTAACAGATTTATTTCGGTCAAAAACTCATAAATAGACATTATTTGTAAAATACAAAATTGTTTGCACCGTCCGTAAGTTCCCATATTTGCAATGCATTCAGAGCCAGGCCTTCAGTAACATACCAGAAAATTATGTGTGATGTATTTCTTTCCTCAAGGACGAATTTGAAGTAATGCGCTTAACCTCAATGGCTTATTTTATTAGTTATAGAGCACTTACCAATATCCGGGACAAAGATGTTCACTGACAGACATTCCTCTGATTGGTTTACTGTAAGTTTTCCAATGTTATCCATCGCGTTGTGGTCCAGTCTGTGCAAAGAGACATCATTTTTACGCGTGCTTTTCTGTGGGCATACTGGCATATGACTTGTCGCAAATATATGCTTCGTTATTTCTCGGCCAGGATCGCGACTCGGAAAAAATCTCAAAGTCTTTATGCCGTTTATTGTCATCTGTCCATACCGGATTCCACGGTACTCATCTACCGGTCGTAGATTGCATTTACAATAAGATACCGGTGACGCAAACTGAACTTTAATTCCTTGAAGTACGGTGTGGTCATTCATTAACAGTTTTCTGTGACTCAGTTGGTTCCGACTGATTTCACACATCTCACTCAAGTGATGCTTACCAATAATTATCGGCACAAAGTGTATTAGCATCAGCAGTACTAAATGCCTCATCGTGCTTACATTTTTGGTGGTAGAGATTCTTTAGCTCTTAGTTGCTCAGTCTTTAGTTTCATTTTAAATGAATTGTACTCTGGCATCAAGTGTTTATATATTCAAGAATAATTGTTTAATCTACAATCAACCTTTAAGAGAGTACATAAACATTCATTTTCTATATAAATCATACTTAAAATATTTGATTTTGTGTCTTTTTAATTAATTGCAAAAAAATGATTTTTATGTTCATAATCACTCATATAAGAAACACACATTGATAAGCAATTCCACTTATTCCATCACTTGATGTTAGCTGGATTGTTACGATTGATTCCAAACAAATTACACAACATTGCCAGAATCTATTTTACCAGCAATAACAACAGCAATCTCCTCATCTGGCTTCTCCTTGTAATATCAAAGCTCGTAAATTACTCCCCGATATATGTGATAAATCTCTTCCGAGATGGTCTCACTACTCATTAATTATCATGACAGTTGAAAAACCGAGTTGCGATAGGAAACTAGATTCGCCAACATGGAACTCGATTTGTCTCAGTCAGAAAAAGACCACTAGCGGCACAGTGAGATCCTTCAGAATTAGAGATAAGGATCCAGTGATGTAGCAAATACGGCTTATATATCATTTATATATCGATATTACATATATGGAAATTCGTAGAGAATTGATCAACACTAAATGTCTTGACATCCTTAAAGCATTTAGCTGGACGAAGGTGGTCAATTTTTCACATCAAGACACTATTAATGAGGCAAACACATATTACGACCAATATAAATTCATTTAGAATATTATATGGAGCATGTGCGACTGTATCGAGTATTACAAAGTTACATGGTCAAATTGCCCAATGCTCGGGTAAAATGAAAAACCTTCAATATCTCAACATATCCTGCCGATTCACACTTATATACATGGTTATTCAATATCCATTTCTGTGTGGTAATTATACAATATCCATATTTTGTATTTCATGATTATTAATGCATGCTTCACTTTTTTATCGTATGATCACATTTAATTCCAATATAATTCTTCATAAACATTTGGATTATATAAAACAATTCCATGATCCCATGCGAAAACTGATTTGCTCTACATGGGAGAGTAAAACTATCCGAATATATACAAACACAAATTTAATTTAAAAACCGTATTGAATAACAGCCAGCCAAAAAATATATAACATCCCACATCTGCCTTACTTCTGGAAGGTTTCATTTATTTGCGGAGAGTCTGATTGGAAAGCAGTAAACAATTGAGATTAATTGACAACTCATAGCTTTAAATACTGTATGAACATTAAGGTCGCGTGGGCAGTTATATCAATTTCTTTTTCTGACCGTTCCAAGGCGGTATCCCAAAGGGTTCTCTTTTTCGTTTTGATTGTGGCGTCCTATTTGAATTGACATACTTATAACAAACATGCTCTCTCTTCCTCTCTTCTTTTTCGCTGCGTGGGGAGGCTGTGTTTTGTGAGTGTGGCGATTCCTGATATGCATAATATTTTTATATTACTTTTTACTGCACATGAACAGGCTCAATTAAAACGAGTTTGCAATATTTTCATACTTAGCGTCTCTCGTGGCTTTCAAAGTTCCTATTTCATCTATTTAAATTGTATAATGCACTATTCTCTCAATGCAAGAATATGAATACGAACTGATAAATTCTGTTCATATTTGATTGTTATGTCAGCTTTTCCCCCTTGGGTAATGTATAGAGATTCAAAATCTCTAAAACACGTGCTACCATCGGCTTCCGAAGAAGAGAACCACTTATATGCCAAGCTCTTCTCTCAAATAAATTACTAACAAGGTTAAATTCTTACGGTTTTTTTTTGTTCCCAAAATTTGATAGAACCTTAAGTTGTTTAAGAACATAATACAGATCCTGGCTAAATAACTAGATTGATCCGTTGACGGTATTTCTTGTGTCTAATTAAGTACATCTTGTCGATTTTCGGACAGGAAATATGTAATAACCATCAAATTATGTCTCGTTGCCTTGTTATTATCTCCAGATGTCTTTATTGTCGACAAACGTTTTATTGACATTCATTGTTTCTTTACGATTCTTGGTATTTGTAAACATGCCTCATGTCGAACCTAGCATTAACTTGGGATTGTATGATATGTATGATGATGAATTCGGAAATTAAGAGCTGCTTATACCAGTTTGGGAAATAGACGTTTCTCAAAGTATGCTAAAAGTAATTAAAAATCCACTTAACATATCTTTGACATTATGTTTTACATGCCATTTATTTCTGAAGAAGATGTTTTAAGATCCTTTAGTAATGAACATCCACTATTAATGCTAGCTCTATATAATTCAGAGGTAATGCATGCGAAGGCGCAACGGAATTCTTCAATTATATTATCTGAATGAAACGAGCTAATTAATCGTGCAAATAAATGTCAGTTAGGCTTTTGAAAATCTAACTAGAACACATTTTTGGACACACTTAATGTCTGTATAATGTATTTATAATGTTTTTTACTATTAGTCATCTTATGTTCCTACAATTACTTAATTGAAATTGATGTCTTATCTTAAAACATAAATAGGTTTTAATGTTTGTTTTTTTTCTAAATAGATACTAATATACAACAAAATAACTATGCAATGTCATCGTTTGCATTTACTAGATTTAAGTATTTCATGAAAGAAAGTCGTTGGTAAGAGATAAACTCAAGCTGTACTATTTGGTTTGCTTTGGCGAAAACACTTTTTGAAGGTCACTGATTTTCAAAGTTTAATTTTAATGTAAAAGATCTACTTAGGTTGTGTTGTATGAGTTGAAATAAATTTACAACGGAAAGTTGCCATTTGTTTACTGCGTGCATGTATACTATATTTAAACACGATGATTTGTCTCTACCTGGAACTTAATTTAAACATGCGTTATTACTGTGAAACCAGATATACTTTGTTAATAGTTATGTACATGTAGATAACCTGCACAACATTTATAACAAAACCATGACATTTAAAATTTATTTTTATATATAAAAAATATATATTCCACGTCAATAAAGCAGAACCCAAAAAGACGTAAATAGTAAATGTGCCCAGTAAAATAGCAGCCGGGATATTTATAAGGAATTCCATGATTCATAAAACGTATAATTATATTGAAATCCCCCTAGTTACATGTCTGACAGTTCTAGCACCATTCGATGAGATCTAAGAAAACATGGAAGATATTGATTATAGGTTGAGCAGAAAGTTCATATTTAGCTCCTTGTTCAATTCTCTCATATTTTTCAATGTCAGTTTGTCGCCTAATCTTTATATCAAATGATTTTTCATCTACATTCAGGATTTTCGTTCAGACCTACGCGTCGTGTCCTACCTACGTATCACTAAAACATTGATTTCAGCACGTTATAACGTAAAGTTTAGGGGACATAATAATAATATAGGTGTTAACAGGCTCATAATCATTTATATTCTGCAGTCCCCAAAAAGTTAAAAGTAAAAGTAATAAAGTGGTATATACTAGTATATTGAATCAGTGATCACAGTACTTGGTGACAAAACATGTAGTTTTTTTTCGAATGGAAACAAAGTGCACTAACACCATTTATTAAACATGTACGTTGCTTCCGATTTGTTATAGCATTACCAAATACATAATTCTCCAGGAGTTTTTCCCTAAAACAGTGTCTGTTTTTGTACCGAGAAGCTGATCAATTGTAGGTTGAAAACTGTCACTATTATTTTGTGTGTTACATGTATATGATCATGTGAACGTTGTACTCACTAAAGACCACATCCCGCTCGGTGTAGAAACCTGGGAAACTCGTAGTGTGTTTGGGTTTGTAAATGATTGTTGTTTTTTATAGTCTTTTGTCACGTCCGACGTGCTTTTGAAAACATATGAACGAATAGTTTTTTCCTTGAGATGTCTTGTCGTATGATATGAAACGAACAAAAAGAGCTTTTGAATCACGAAATTCTTTTGGACATTCGCTTCCTGTCGACGTTACTCAATTTCAGGGATTACTGCTCTAAGCTTTTTAAATACTTGGTTGATGACAAATGTTAAAAGTCGCGTGTACAAGTTTTTATTTGCTTTTAAATCTTGCATAATGAGCGAAGAACTGTCAGCAAGAGGATAATGTGTGCTTTTGTATAATTTGTTTATTTCCTGCAAAAAAACTTAACTCCGACAGAAGAAATTTTCCAAAAAAAATTTTCGTCAAAGATAATAAAGACATTATGTGAGAGAGACAGACAGACAGAGAGAGAGAGAAAGAGAGAGAGAGAGAGAGAGAGAGAGAGAGAGAGAGAGAGAGAGAGAGAGAGAGAGAGAGAGAGAGAGATTGCGAATAACACAACATTGTTTGCCGTCACAAATCGTATACGAAGCTGAGCCCATTTAAATATTTCGTTTAAAATTTTAAGCGAAAAAGTTTACTTGCATTATGTCATTGAGACAAGAGATAAAGTTCTTCGGTACTAATTTTATGGTAAATCTTCAGCCCGGAGTCTTCAGCTGCATCGCTGATCTACAATTTTACAGATTGCTCCCTTGAGATAGTATTCTAATTTGTTTAGAACTTAGATGAATATTTAACATAGACGAGGAAGGAAAACTGCATCGTTTTAGTTAACAGTCATTTTTTTAATTATTGAATTTTAAACCTTTTTATTATATGAAAAATGACATGATAGTAATTAATAAGAATTATCCTATTTCAATAAACATGTAATGGTATTAATCTGAAAATACCGCATTGAAGGTTTTATGTTCACCGCCATATGCATACCATCTATTGTACTGTTTATTGGTGTAAATATTGAGTTGCGCTCAACCCGGGGCTAGGCGGCGTGGGAAGTAATTTACATTTCCATTACTGTCCATGAACAGGCTCAATCAAACCGAGCCTGCAATATTTTCATATTTGTCGTGTTCGATGGCTTTCAAAGTTCCCTTTTCATCTATTTCAATAGCGATATAATATGTAACAATAACCGTTATCAACGAAGGCATTACAGAAATTGATCTAGAATAAGAAATGCATTTTATTGCATAAGCCCACGGGGCTATTTCAGTCACTACTAAAACTGGATTTATCTCCAAGCCTGAGCCCAATTTCAAACGATCTGATAACTGTGATCTGAAACATTTCTCATTTCTTAGTTGTATAATCATGAGGCCTGATGATAAAGCAAATCTCCATTAATTTGATATTCGCCTGATTTCAGTTATTGTTAAATCAAGAGGAAAACCACTAAATGTAGCAGAATGCTTCAAATCTTACCGGCCTAATCCATTTACCACATCTTTTTGTTTAATATGTTGAAACAATACAGAAAATAAATCAAGGAGAATATGTCTCTAAATTTGTCATAAACAAGTTATAAAAGTAACATTTTATGTCATGAGATTTGAAACAAAGGCAAGCACTTTTATATTCACAAGAGACCATTGAAAGGGGACAATTTTCTATTTTAGAATTGTCGGGTGACGTCAGTGCTGAAGTTTAAAGAACAATTAAAATTTAATAAAATGATTATTTGAAATTTTAGATATAATTATACTTAAGTATAGAGATTAAAATGACGGGAAATTGAGCTCTATGGATGAAACGTTCAAGAGTTTACAATGTAAATCAATAAGTATCAAAAAAAGAAAGCAATCAAAATCAAAAGACATGCTATTTGAATTTGACAATATAAGATTGGGATATGTAAAAATATTTAATGGTTACAACATTTCTGGAATATTCGATGGTTGTAAGAAAATGACAAATCAAAAAGACTGATTATCAAGCCCTATATGTGCTTTTTTGCGGAATTATTCATAGGAACCAGCTACGTAGAGCAGAACACACGTGATTTATTCCATACAGACCCGGTTTCAGCAAAAACTACCTCTTATAGTAAAATTGAAAAATTTGACTTGCTGAAACCAGGTCCCTATGGAATTAATCACAGTAGTAGTAGTAGTAGTAGTAGTAGTAGTAGTAGTATTAGTAGTAGTAGTAGTAGTAGTAGTAGTAGTAGTAGTAGTAGTAGTAGTAGAAGTAGTAGTAGTAGTAGTAGTAGTAGTAGTAGTAGTAGTAGCAGCAGCAGTAGCAGTAGCAGTAGTTAGTAGTAGTAGTAGTAGTAGTAGTAGTAGTAGTAGTAGTAGTAGTAGTAGTAGTAGTAGTAGTAGTAGTAGTAGTAGTAGTGTAAATGTTCATTTCAAACTATATTAATGCAATACATGTGCAGATTGTAACCAATAGTTTGCAACAGCATGTTAGGAAAATCTTACTCCCGATTTAATTTCATAGAGCATGTAGGCTAGAGCCAGATCAGGTATCACAGCATACGGATAAATGAAAGGTACGGAACGACATTGGTCAGCACATTTAATCACAAGCGTGATATTTTCTGTCTTATTCACACCCTAAAGACATTTGGAAATCAACCACAGCACGATGCTAAATTAGATTAATAATAAGATCACGTAATGCATTTGCTCTTCTGATGCTATCGCTAAAGACGTGTCTTACCAGTGACTTGAATTTAGACATTCTTAATGGAAGTTTTCCCCACAGAACAGACCATGGAGAGCTCAACAAAAATAATCGTTCGTGTTGTTAAGTGTAGTATTTATCGGGAAAAAGACATATGTTCATCTTTGGGATAATTATACATAATGTTCAAATTTAAACGGAGCAGCAGTCGTCGGAATTTTCTCTATGAAGTACGAATTTTCTATAATTATATGAATTATGTTATTAGCGAGAAAACATAATTGCCACTAAAACTGCAGCGAATTCAATATTTTTTATGTATTCGCGATAGAATTTCATGTCAAATGCATTCGCAGTGCAAACGCTTTTACGTTCTCAGCTTATTTCGCAATAGCTCAAATTATTTAAATATCATGTTTCGATTTACGTGTTTTAAGTTTAAACTTACCTATTTCCGGAACAAATACATTAATCCAAAGGCACTCTTCCGATTGTAGGCCAGTCAATTTTCCAATTTCAACCATTTTTTCCTTCACTTTATCAGGTAATCCGATAAGTACGTCCGCCATTCTTTTCTGGGGACAAACTGGTTTGAAATTGGTGGCAAATTTTTCCGTTTCTGTTGCTCTTCCGGTACCTCGACTTTCGAAAAATCTCAGAAACATTTTGCTCGACAACTTTATTTCTCCATATTTAAGACCCCGATATTCATCCACATTTCTCAGACCGCAGGAGTACCCTGGCCTTGGCGGAACAAACTTGACTTTGCTTCCTTGAATAATTGACTCGTCAACCATTAGCACCTTGCGATCACTGAGATGCGTCCTGCTTATTTTACAGACTTCATTTTGATAAAATTCACTATTGGCATTAAGAATATAGCACAACAACACTGTTATTATCATCAACATGGTGATGCTGTTGTACTGAATTTAATTGACTCACAAGTAGCACGGTATTAATGATCTACCAGTCGAAGGAAAACATAAACAGATTCCGAATTCCCAATTTGTATCCGTACTTTGATGTTTACCGACACTCGAAAGACGTCTCGAAGCGTACAAATGCGTTCTAATTATTTTCCTAATTATGATATATGTTTAATATAAGTAGAGTATGTTTACTTAGTTGTGTGTTAACCTTGTAAAATTCCTGAGTAACATTTTCAGATCTATTTATCGTAGAAAGCAAATGCTTTAATATATTTTTCAGATGAACGACAATTAAGATCTCTTTTCACTTTAGAGTGTAAGATAACTCCACCAAATCATATTTCTACAGGCATGAACAAGATTTTAAGACAATCAGAAGTACATGATTTCCTGTATTCAAGATGTCTTTAGTTTTCACGCTATCATGCCTCATTAGATGTCTGATTCAGAACAAATTGCACATTATTGCTCCCATTTTCTAAGCAATAACACATTTCTTCATATGACATTCTTCCTGCATTATTCCAGTAAAACTATCAGAGATAATCTCAATAGAGGTTCTCTCGGTCATTTTGTATTGTCCATTTAATTACTCAAATCATGCAAAAATGTCCCACTTCTTTGAGATAATATTGTCCTACGAAACACTAGCATTCCATTACTGGTATATTCCTAACTGACTGACGTTGATCATGATAAGCTCCGTGAATTTATTTGGAAGACAAAGTCGTAATCCAGCGAATAAATTTACTTTATAGCCTATATAATGGGTATGGAATCGTTTGTTATAAATCATCTAATCATGCGTGGTTAACAAAAAAAACTATACGTTTAACAAAAGGAGGGATTTTGCCAATATAACCACTGTTCAAGAAAGAACTGTCGGTACCAATAAGCTAACTTAGTATGGAGTTAACTCACGCTTGATATACTTTCTTCGGATCTACTCGGTACAAGTGTTTGAAGAATCATCACATTTCGTTCGCAGCGAGATACATATTAATGAATAATTTAACGTCTTTAACAGTCTTAGACAAAATTATGTTCTTGTTGTTTCTGTTCATAATTGATCCACCAGTAAAATGAAAGACTTAAAATAAGAAGAACTCACAGTGTATTTATTATTCATTTGATAATATTTATATATTTTTGACAACTGTATGTTGCGAAATTCCTTCATCGATTTGATTAAATTCCTAAAGTCTATAAAACCACGGTATTCACTGCTATTGCATTTCTTTGAATGAACGATCTTGCATTTAGATCAGTGTTCTAAACTGTTACTTTTTGCATTTTGTTATGGCGTAATGTTTCATCCATGTTTGTGTACTTAAGAATTCCTTCTTATAAATCCGTTAACAATTGTGCTGTATCATATCCACGAGGAATATTCCGATCACTCACAGAATGTTTTTACTGCAACAGTTGGTGAAGAATTCTTCATCTTATAACCGTTTGATTTTCGGAAACAATTGTTGATTCGTAAGTGATTACACGTGTGTTGGCGAAACAACGGAGCGCAGATTAACGCTGTTGTTACAATCAAAACATAATAAAAGGTTAAGGCTCCACCATGGGAACGTGCTTAGGGTAAGCGAAGATACCTTTCTGTGCTTACATTTAATAGGATTAACAATTTTCGATTATATGATCTGTTTAAGCACGACCATGGGAAGTTTCATTTTATTGTTTTGTAATCATGATGATGCGTTGATTCGAAATGCAAGACGAGCACTTTTTGCAAACATAAATTTAATTATCTTCGATATTTTAAATAACAATTACTGTCTGTTTTCATTTATTTGCACTGAACTTGAAGGAAATTGAGTTTCCTCCATTTGTTGTGCGGTGATGTCAGACGTTTTATTTTTTACAGTTTATATTTGAATACTCATAGCGTTTGTTTCCTTACTGCAAAGTTCAATTTTCTCGTGAACGTGAATAACTATCTAGAAATCCAAGCTGCAAACATCAAAATTGAATGATGGGTTAAACGCATCATTTTGTTGTAAAAATATTCCCCTTTTAACAAAAGTATATAAACATAAAACACATCAGCAGATTGATTAAACCTAAATCATACATATGAGAGGAAATTTCCTTGCGATTCGCTTGACTTTCAGTATTTATCTGGACTGCTTCTCATCCATCTTCTGTTAAACTATTTGTAGTTCCGACGCTCTGTCCTGAAAGGTCCTATTATTAGATAAAATAATCGCGGTAAATTCTCGCAGACTTTAACCGCGCATTATTAAGTTAGTTCATAATTGAGAAATGCTCTTAAAATCGCACTGTGTGTGTTTTTGCTTTTAATAGAAAGGGACGAGACAAGCCAGCGAAACAAATTAATTAATGAGAAAAATATTCAAAAACGCAGCTTATTAGATTTTAAGATAACATTTACGAACATTTTGTAGGTAATCTTTGTTAAATGTGTGAGCATTTGTATAAACAAACATGTTTAGATAATCATTGATAATTGTGTGAGCAGTCCTACATGTATAACGAGCATTTTAGGTAATTATTGATAACCATGTGAATAGTTGTATAACGAACATTTTTATGTAAATAATGATAAGTGTGTGGGCAGTCTAATAACGAACATTTTTATGTAATCATTGATAACTGTGTGAGCAGTCGTATAACAAACATTTTAGGTAACCATTGAAAATTATGTAAGCACTCGTACTACGAGCATTTTTGGTAATCAGTAGTAACTGTGTGGGCGGTTGTATAACGAACATTTTGGGTAATCATTGCTAATTGTGTGAGCAGTCGTATAATGAAAGTTTGTGGTAATCATTCATAACTTCGTGAGAAGTTGTTTAACGAATATTTTTTGTACGTATAGAAAACTATGTGAGCAGTCGTATAACAAACATATAAGGTAATCGTTGATATCTGAGTGAGCAGATGTTTTCCAGCCATGAGAAATGCGTCTTCCTCTCTCGGAGGACATTTGATTTTAAAGAAGTTTGTAAGGACACAAAATATCATAAATAAGGACAAAAAAGAACTAAAATAAATTTGTTTATGAAGTGAAATTAAAATGGTTTGGCATATGTTAAATGTTTTATACAACTTAATCGCTTAGAAACGCCAAGTTGGGACTAACCTTATAATGTTGGTAAAAATGACTAACCTATATAATATTAATGAGAATATTTTATACAGGAATTGAAGCGATATTTTATCGCGGTCATCGGAATATGAAAAACATTTGGGTTGTTTAAAAGTTAGCATGAAGACGTTCGAATTACACACACTATGCAACCAAAATGTTTGCTTTACCAGACGAAGGCGATAAAATATTATAATTTTTATTCTTAAAAAAGCATTAAATTAAGCATTCCAAACAAAATAGTTCGAGTACAACAATTTATTCCTTATAACGTACGTTTCAAAGGAGAAAATTATTTATTTGCGAATGACCAGTTTCTAATGATCGAATTTAGGTATCGGCACTTTACACGTTCTGTTGCAAATAAATCGACATGAGTGTTTAAAAAAAAGATATTCTGAAAATATTTGATGACAAAATATGACGCTGAAGGTTGAACTTGTGGTGTATTTTATAAAGTTCAACTTTTAAATAAGAAACCGCCAACTTGTGTGTACTTCCTTATTTATATCTGTCTTACCCAGTCAGAATCCGGAATAAAAATGGACAAATGATCGTCATTGGGTTCAAAATAAAACTTCCGATCTTGTCTTTTAATGGAAGTTTCGTAATGAAACGGGTCTAGACATTTTGATACGGCTTGTTTTTTGTATCAAACAAAATGAATTTTCCTAGCGGTCGAGAAAATTAATCAGTCAGGAACAATCCTTTGTTCGTTAAAGGGGGTATTTTGATTTGATTTTCTTTACTGAATGAACACGTGTAATTAATTACTTCCGATTATTTACACAAGATGCCTTTTTATGTATCATGTTAATCAATAATTTATCAAACTATTTCAAGATGTACACGCACACGTTTGTTGTAGAACAGATTACTCTGGGGTCAAACAAGTTAGAATATGACACCCATTGCACCATCGGTTTTATTAGCGGCTGTAGAAATGAAATAAAATCAATATAATAATTAATACAATGTACCGAAAAAATAATGAAGGATGTCCGAAGTTACGTGCGGTCTCTACAGCTCGCCTACAGGTACATGTTATGGTATGTTGCGTTTTAATGGAGGAAGTGATCAATTTTTGACTTTATGTTCATTTTCCTTTTTTAGGTTACAATGTAAAATTGACGAGAAGGAAAAAGAAAACCGCTCCCTGAGATTTTTTTTTTTCGAATACAGCTTCCTTTGCTCAAATATTTGTTTATATTTTTTCCGAATAGAGCGCCTAGTGACCAGGTGCAACACATATGTGTACATGTAGTTAAGGCGTACTGTTTGTTTATACAAATATACAACGACGGAATTTAAGCGGCATACATGTACATGTCTTTTATTTCCATTGATTTCAGTCGTGTCATTCTTAATTGACCATGACACAACAGAGATGGTTCATTTACATGACAACTTAAATGGTATGTTAAGATCTCTGATTGTTTTATTCGTTTATTCCATTCAGCAACAGTCTAGATTTGAAAATCTAAAGGAAAACATAAAAGCTCTACATTGTCTTATTACAAATATTCCTCAAATAAGTGAATGTATTGTTAAGTGTGTTGAAAAAGTTCAAGAAATCAGAGCGGACAGGATGGAAAAGCTGGCACATAATAGTCAGGTTTATGTGTTATTGCCATAAAAAGCGATAACTGTGTCGAATCTGAAAATGTTACACAATCTTTTTGCTAGAAACAGGCAATTTGAATTTTGTGTGTATTTCTTGATGAAGATGATTAACAACATAACTCTAATGCAGCAATGGATATCGTGCCAGACAATGAACTCGAAAACGAGCACGAGACGGCCTATTTTTTTCTGAGGAACCTATTAATTCATTGGCAAAATGTAAAGCGATCCAAGCTACGTTGGTCTTCTAACATCTGATATCAAAGTACAGGAGTGGTAACCCAGCATCACTTTTGATAAAACATTGAAATGTGATCGTAGGCCTCCGTCGAAATGTGATATGAACGGTGTAATAACTTGTTGTCAAAATGCGAAAAATAGTAAAACAAATATCAAACATACATACATATATAACATATATAGTTCACAGGCAATGCAAATGGCACAAACCTATAGTTACCTTCTCGTATTCTTTCCAAAATATCGACCAACACTGCCATCTAATGTCACTTTAATTTTGTTTAAAAGTAACACCAAGCGACTTCTGAATCTGACATAGCACGCGACATTTAAAGTTTGACAGATCATTTTCTTATATTCTTGAAGTTTCTGGGAACAAATAACAAATATAAGTGATTCCTCTGCACTCAGACCAACACAAAGCAATGACAATTTTTAAAGTTATTGAAAGAAAAATAACAACATATAATTCTATGACAAGCTTAATAAGTGGCTGCTGTATCCGTTTGTAAAAAAGGTAGTGGATTTTGACTAGTAGAAAATTAGTTTACCAATAATAGCACCTGTTAACAATAAGGAATTGACTGTTGTCTTTAAGTTAATAGAATAAAAACAACTTCGTTAGCCGAAGCGGCTAAATGTTAAAGGCTTATGCAATTTCATTGCAATATTAATTTAAAAGAATTTGATTCTAATAACTACTGCCTGTTTCTCTGGTAATTGTTTTGGAAAGCTAATCGTCTACAACATAATTAATATCCTTATTAGAGCACCTGGACTATTGTTCTGTTACATGTAGAAAAATGTACCACGATTTAATATGACCCAACATGCTTTCTCGTTTATAGCCTTTACTTTGTTAATGTGTGTAACTGGTTTTATGAATTATTGATGATATTAAATCAATTTGTATTGCTCTTCTTTTACTGCCAGCAATTTATTTTTGTATCTATTTCAAAATGCATTTGTAGAAAACGCACGGCAAATACAATTTACACATGTATTAATACCACATCTAGGCCTGGATAAAACGGTTTTAATAGGGATGTGTTCCTTATTTGCAGTACATATAAAAAAAAACTGTTAAACAGACTTTTAAATAGCTGTTTTCTTATCGGATTTTTTTTATTTCACGTGGTCTTTATGAGGGGTTTTACAGTATTTCGTTCGGTGTAAAAATAGCGAACTGGGCCAATACTGTATAAATAACGGAGGTTTTATAGGTTATGTTCATATTAATCTCAACGCAAAGAACTAAACATAAGTAGCAACAGTTGTTACAAGTAAATCATAAGGAAAGATCAAAGTAACAAAACAGACATAATGTGAACATCTTCAAGAAGCATTTAAGTATGTCAAAAACTTATCAGTGGATATTTTAGCAACAATGCAAGTAGAACTGACAGCTTCGAAATTGTGTTATCGTTCGAACTAAACTATAGTGTCGACATTTCTTTCAAAATCAAGTATAAATCTTTATTTAAATTCAAAATAAAGTATCAAATAACCAAATTGAATACATTTTCACTTTCCAAACAAATACGCAGATTGTTTTCAGGATTTGTAGTGTCCTACCATAAGACAAGGAAATTCCGCAGAAGTACTGTTTAAATACAACACACAATAAGGTAATTATGCTATCAAATTGTATATTTTCGAGATAGGTTAAATATTTTCTTAAAATCGTTTTGCAGTAATTGAAACTGAAACCTATTCAGGCATTTGGTTTGTAAATGGAGAGTTGATAAATGTGGACTCGGTTTAATCTGGGTTGAAGGTTATAAAACTGAGATTTAAAACCAGTCGCAAATCTCAGTAATCTCATTGGCTAAAATGGCGACTGGTTTCCATGCTAAATTTTATAACCTCGGGCACTGATCTATTCGTCATGGTAATTTTATTCAGCAGCAGATGTCAGAACCCCATGTCCCTTCTTTTTCGAGCAAGATTGCATTGGCTTGCCTCGTTATCAAAATACTCGGAGCGAATTTTACGGCCATCACCCATTGGTAACGAAACATAAAAGTAACCAGAATTAAATTGCGGGACGCCGCTAAATGCTATTGTGTCAGTTTAAAAGCTAGGAATGTTGGAATTTATAGGTTTAAAAAACGTATAATTATATAATTTGTGATCGAGATAAAAAGTTTGTTTAACCGAAATTTGCAGTCTTATTAAAGTAACAACAATGTGGAAGTTTAATTTTATTAAAACAAATAAAGTGTCATGATGTTTGATAATTTATCATTAAACACTTTTTATAATGAAAAAGGTGACATATGCAAAAAGGTGTGGCCACATCCACAAATCAAAGCATCTTCATACAGCCAAAAAGTAGAAAGGAAAATGTTAAAAATCAACATAAGAATAGTCGCCACAAACAATTAACGAGTGTAGGAAGCGTGGTTACCGCCTTGGAAAGTTTAGTCGTGAAACTATTGGTGTGACCTCACATGTTTTGACAAATTAAGAATTTACCAAATTTCTCCTTTTATTTCACAAGTTCTGTGCCAGGTAAAGTCGCCTACAAGATAATCATTATTAAGTGCCCTTCTATTGGCAGATTTTGGGGAAATAAGTTGCTAGACGTAGTAATTGATCTGCATGGATTTTGGCACAGAAATCGCTTACAGGAGTAACAATCTAGACGTTTCTACTATTTGTTTTTGTAATGCTTAAAATGGAAATACACCCCCACTTAAAAAAGAAATAATGCTAAAAGTCTAATTTAATATATGACGCAAATAGGTTATAAAAGGGTTTTCATTAGAAAAGCTTTGCACTGAAAACACAATATGAAGCGTGAGTTTATAATAAGTTTAATTAATAAAAAGACTCTAAATTAAAACAACGAAACGAAAAAAAATAAAAGATACACTTAAATTATAGAACTCTAAGTTGCACTAAGCTTCCGTAATTAAAACTTAGATAGAAATCAAGTAAAATAGATTTCTTGCCAATGGAGAATTACATAAATAAAAACACCCATGTTACAAACATATGTGTATATCTACATAACACTTACTTAAACATTCACATAACTATAAACTCATAATAATTGTATATTGTATTTAAAAGCACAGAATAACTGGCATATATAATCTATAAATGCAGACATCAAGTCAGTGAACCAGAATTAACTGTAATTCATAATAAATACAATTATATTTGGATGTTTGTTTTTAAGTGTGTTTTTGAAGATTTTATAAACATATATTTATGTCCACTACATTTTAACCTGTTATAAATAAATTATATGTAAAGAATTGAGAACAAAATTTAGAACAAAAATCATAATAAAATCATTTTAACTCAAATATAAGCAAAATGAAAAATACCATTCTTCACTATTGTCTTTAATCTTAAACCTAAGATAACATGTGCCAGACGAAAGTTTTGGCATCGATAATGCTGCTTTAGAGCATTGGCTGTCGTTTGAAAGATTCTGTCAATTAATTACTCGATGCAATTACCGTCGAATGCATTTAACCCGTAATGGCATTTGCGCCATCGACCCGTACAAGTCGGTTGTCCTATAAGTTTGTTTCAAGTTAAGCATTTGTTGCTTTCCAGTAACATACGCCTTTTTTGCTGCAGTATAAATGTGTATTTTATTGACACTTGTTTGGAGGAATCATGTTTCTTGTTTGAACAATCTCTTCTTACCAATGTTATAGCCTGTGCGACAACTCAACTACATGTAGTTATACTTTGAAATTTACAAAACCACACTCAAGAAATCTTCGCACAATTGCATACCATTTAATTAACAGAGGCCGTGCGCAACTAAACAGAAACAAGAGGAACATAATCGCGACTATCAGAACGGATATTATATTCTCTCTACGAGATTTCATTCGCTTCTGATCGTAAAACTGTAAGAGACCAATCTCTATATGTAAGCATACGTTGGTCAGTTAGTCTGTATCCTCTGTTTAAAGGTCTTGGACCCTAGCCATCAATGACACGTTCTAGAAACGAACAGAGATTTTTGGTATTAATTTTTAGTATCACCTCGGGACTTTAAACGAACATTGCGAACATTCACAAAATATTGCTGCTTCAGACATAGATGCAACTGAACATGCAAATATGTATCCCTTATTACGAATTAAATAAAATAGATGAATATAGAACTACCATTGATAAAAGATTTACAATGAAAGAAAGATTTAACGAGTAAAAATAGTGAAACATACATATGAAGAAAAAGCATTGTAAACAAAACACAGCTACTTAACAAATCCAAACAGCAGAGAAGAAAGGAGTAAATAAGTTCATTAAATGATTAATTTTAAATAAGGAAACACAAACTCTCAAATATAATAAAGGAACTGGGGAATTACCGCGATGTTATGGACATTAACTGTAGCAAAACAATAAGGTTGAGGTTTTAACAAGTTTCTAGGGTGGACCAAACTCACATTTGCCCCAACAACGCAAATGTAATAGTTGTCTGGCTGAATTAGCTAAACAAGAAATAACGGCAGTGTCTATTTGACATTGTCTGTAAATTGATAAAATCCAAGGTTATAAAACGGAGCATAGAAACCGGTCTTTATAAGTCGCCATTTCAGCCAATCAGATTCTTGATATTTGAGACCGGTTTCCATGCTCAGTCTTATAACCTTGGGCACAGAGCGGACAGGATAGGAAAGCTGGCATATAATAGTCAGGTTTATGTTTTATTGCCATAAAAAGCGATAACTGTGTCGAATGATAATCTGAAAATGTTACGCAGTTTTTTTTTGCTAGAAGCAGGCAATTTGAAGGTTGTGTGTATTTCTTTATAAAGATGATTAACAACACAACTCTAATGCAGTAATGGATATCGTGCCAGACAATGAACTCGAAAACGAGCATGAGACGGCCTATTTATTTTAATAGTTTGTCTGAGGAACCTATTAATTCACTGGCAAAATGTACGGCGGTCCAAGCTACGTTGGTCTTCTAACATCTGATATCAAAGTATAGGAGTGGTAGCAGAGTACATGTATCTTTTTTTTTTATAAAACATTGAAATTTGATCGTAGGTCTCCATCTAAATGTGATACGAACGGTGTAATAACTTGTTGTCAAAAGGCGAAGCAATAGTAAACAAATAGCAAACATACACACATTTATAGTTCACAGGCAATGCGAATGGGACAAACCAATAGTTACTTTCTCGTATTCTTTCCAAAATATCGACCAACACTGCCATTTAATGTCACTTTAAATTTGTTTAAAAGTAACACCACGCGACTTCAGAATCTGGCATAGCACGCGACAAGTTTTGACAGGTCATTTTGTTGTTCTCTTGAAGTTTCCGGGAACAAATAACGAATATAAGTGATTCTTCTGCACTCAGACCAACACAAAAACAATGACATCTTTTAAAGTCACATAAAGAAAAATAAAACCATAATATTCTAGGACAAGCTTAATAAGTGGCTCCCTTATTTGTATGTAAACAGGACAGTGGTTTTATAATCGTAGGAAATTGGTTTACGAATACATGCACCCGTTAGCAATAATGAATTTTCTAAGTTAATAGAATAAAAACAACTTCGTTAGCCGAAGCGGCTAAATGTTAAAGGCTAATGTAATTTCATTGCAATATTAAAGAATTGAGTCGAGTCTACAAAATATCCGTAATAATCATTATTAACGTACCTTGACTCTATTTTCTTGTAGGAAACTGTACCACGATTTAATATGACCCAACATGCTTGCTCGCTTGTATTCAGTCTTTTTTTTAGTGTGTAACTGGTTTTACTAATTATTGATAATATAATAGCTGAAATAGGAACTGAGAAAGCCGACGAAAATGACAAATAGGAAAATATCACAGGCTCGGTTTGATTGAGCCTGTTCATGGGCAGTAATGGAAATGCATATTACTGCCCATGCCACCTAGCCCCGGGTTGAGAGCAACTTAATAGTATCACCGATAACAGTACATTTTTTATCCATCGCAACGATGGTATGCATATGGCGGTGAACATTGAACATTCAATGCGTATTTTCAGATTTATACCATTCCATGTTCAGCGGCGTATAGTCCCAAGAATGGGTTTGCCCAAAAAGAGAAAACAATGGGCGGAACAAAACAAAACAGAATTTTGACAGGGGATCTGAGAATATAAATCCTGCATATCACAGACAACGCCAAAGGCAAACTTTCAAAAGCAGAAATATATCCTTGGGGTGATTGAACAATATCCAAATCTATTTTGTCTGGGATATTAAAACCACCCGAAATATTTAAACAAAAGCAATTTTAGAAGTCGCTAAATCCCTAGGCCATACTACATGTAAGAAGGCAGGCATTGTTCGTCAACAGCTGTACATGTAACAAGTAAAATAAAACTACTAAACTGTGTCTGCTCTTAATTTCTTTCTTATATATTTTTTCTATCAGCGCCGTTTTGACGTTAGTTCGTGTTTTAATTTTTGCTTTTGCTATGATTTTGATTAGCAGGATTAACATTATCAGATCCATTTCCAAAATTATATTCTATTCATTTCTGCTCATTTTTTTCTGGCTTATCATAGACTGGTGTAAATCTGAGAATACCACATTGATGGTTACATGTTCACGCTCATATGTCCAATCGGATGGATCGAATTTTTAATGCTTATTTAAGTAGATTTTTAGTTGCGCGCATTGAAGAAAACGGAACTAAAAAAGACACATATGCAAAAATTGCAGGCTCCGTTTGGGTAAAATAGTGATGTGTTCCTTATATACAGTAAATATTTTAAAACTGGACATAGAAATAGCGTCTTTCTTATCGTTGTTTTCATTTTGTGTTGGTTTTTATGAGGGGTTTTACAGTATTTCTTTCTGTGTGAAAATAGCGAACTGGGCCAATACTGTATAAATAACGGAGGTTTTATAGGTTATGTTCATATTAATCTCAACGCAAAGAACTAAACATAAGTAACAACAGTTGTTACAAGTAAATCATAAGGAAAGATCAAAGTTACAAAACAGACATAATGTGAACATCTTCAAGAAGCATTTAAGTATGTCAAAAACTTATCAGTGAATATTTTAGCAACAATGCAAGTAGAACAGACAAATTTGAAATTGTGTTATCGTTCGAGCTTAACTATAGCGTCAAAAGTTCTTTCAAAATAAAGTAGATATCTTTATTTAAATTCAAAATAAAGTATCCAATAACTGAATACATTTTCACTTTTCAAAACAATACACAGATTGTTTTCAGGATTTGTAGTGTCCATTGTAGTTGACCATAACACAAGAAAATACCCCCAGAAGGACCGTTTAAATACAACACGCAATACGGTAATATTGCTTTCAAAATTGAATATTTTCGAAATAGGTTCAAGATTTTCTTAACCTGGTTTAAACCCCCAGTGGCAATTTGTTTTGCCACTGACCGTTTCAAGGCGGTATCCCCAAAGGTTCTCTTCTTCGTTTATTGTTTGTGGCGTCCTATTTGAATTGACATACTTATATAATACATGCTCTCTCTCTCTCTCTCTCTCTCTCTCTCTCTCTCTCTCTCTCTCTCTCTCTCTCTTCTTTCTCTCTCTCTCTCTCTCTCTCTCTCTCTCTCTCTCTCTCTCTCTCTCTCTCTTCCTTTCTTCTTTTTCGCTGCGTGGGGAGGCTGTTTTTTTTAGTGTGGCGATTCCTGATATGCATATATTGCTTTTTTTCGGCGTTAGCTGTCTAAGCTCACTTTTGACCTAATTTATTAACCAATGAAGTGTTGTAAATAATACTCGTATTATATTATTATGCCGCGGGAAAATTAAATAAACTATTTCGATTGGTAGCTATTTCCACCGGAGAGGCATCTAGCAGGGTGAAGAGGTATCTAGTGGGAGTTTTAAACAATTTTTTAATACACTGTCTTAAACGCTTATTGCTGTGATGTTCAGATCTTTTCTATTCTCTTGTGTTGAAAGATGTTGAAATGAGGCACACTACAGCACACGTAATTGGCTAGGATTTTGTTGTCAACAACAATACGGTCACTCTTTTATATCAACCTATACAAAATGAAAGTGAAAGTAGGCCTAAGTGGAAATGGCTTAAAGAAAACGATGTTACACTTTCACTGTAAAGCTGAAAATTTAAGTAATAAAATCTGCGAGCTTGAATTATTGTAATATTTGTGAGTATTTAGTTATTGGAAATTTATCCCAGCTTTTTCAGTAATTGAAATGTTTACCCGTCTCTTAAATCGGTCAGCTGTATATAATATGCTACGCGATATAAACAATGAGTTCGCTATGTAAGTCTTGAAGTCTTCACTAAATTTATTTTATTCTTTCAGCAATTGATATATCATTTGATACATTATGTTTTAAGAATAAACACAACCAATGCCTTTTACAATACGTTTCTTATATAAAACTCATTCTTTATCGCGACTGAGGATTTTACAATGTGCTTATTTGTCTACGTGTAATATGTTACGCGAAAAAACTGCGAGTCCGCTATTAAGTCATCATAGTGTGAGGGATTCACAATGAAATTATTTAATATACACATAAATCAAGATGAAGTGAATACTACCAGCTACAAACTGCATCATTACATATACAATCTACGCCGTTTATCTTTTTTAAAGATATTTCTTGTTTAAATTGTTTTGCAGTAATTGAAACTGAAAACCTTTCAGGCATTTGGTTTGTAAATGGAGAGTTGATAAATGTGGACTGTGTTTAAGCTGGGTTGAAGGTTATAAAACTGAGATTGTAAACGAGTCTCAAATCTCAAGGATCTGATTTGCTGAAATGGCGACAGATGTTGAGATTTGAGAATGGTTTCCATTCTCAGTTTTATAACTTTTGGCACAGTCATCTATTTGTCATTGTAATTTTATTCAGTAGCAGATGCCAGACTCCTTGCAATTGCTTTTTCGAGCAAGATTGCATTGGCTTGCCTCATTATCAAAATACTCGGAGCGAATTTTACGGTCATCTCACATTGGTAAACGAAACAAAAAAGTAACCAGAATTTAATTGCGAGATGCCGCTAAATGCTATTGTGGCAGTCAAAACTAGAAATGTTGGAATAAGGTTTAATAAATAATATTTGATATAAAATAATCAAGATAAAACATTTGTTTAACCGAAAATGGCAGTCGTGTTAAAGTAGGAAGTTTTATTATTATATTAAAATAATAAAAGTATCAGGACGTTTATAATTTATTATGAGTTGTAATTTATCATTATACTAGTGCATTATGTATAATGAGAAAAGGTAATATATGCAAAAAAGGAATGGCCACATCCAGAAATCAAAGCCTCTTCATACAGCCAAAAGGTAGGAAAAGAGAACATAGTGTATAAAATAATCAACCGTAGAATAGTCACCACAAACAATTAACGAATGTGAGAAGCGGGGTTACATGTACATGTATCGCCTTGGAACGTTTAGTCGTGAATCTATTGGTTTGACCTCACATGTTTTGACAAATTAAGAATTTACCAAATTTCTCCTTTTATTTCACAAGTCCTGTGCCAGGTAAAGTCGCCTACAAGATGATTATTATTAAGTGCCCTTATATTGGCAGATTTTGGGGAAATAAGTTGCTAGACGTAGTAATTGATCTGCATGGATTTTGGCACAGAAATCGCTTACAGGAGTAACAATCTAGACGTTTCTACTATTTGTTTTTGTAATGCTTAAAACGGAAATACACCCCCACTTAAAAAGAAATAATGCTAAAAGTCTAATTTAATATATGACGCAAATAGGTTATAAAGGGTTTATATCAGAAAAGCTTTACACTGAAAACACCACGTGAAGCGTGAGTTTAAAATACGTTTAATTAAAAAAATACTATAAATTAAAACAACGAAGCGGAAAATATAAAAGATACACTCAAATGATAGAAATCTTAAAATAGATGAAAAGGGAACTTTGAAAGCCACCGAACACGACAAATATGAAAGTACTGCAGGCTCGGTTTGATTGAGCCTGTTCATGGGCAGTAATGAAAATGCTTATTACTGCCTACGCCGCCTAGCCCCGGGTTGAGCGCAACTCAGTAATTACACCATTAAATAGTACAATTTCGGTCCATCCCAAACGATGGTATGCATATGGCGGTGAACATGGAACCTTCAATGAGGTATTTTCAGATTAATACCATTCCATGTTCAGCGGCGTATGGTCCCCAGATAAAATAATGGGTTTGCCCTAAACGAGAAAACAATGGGCGGAACTAAACAGAATAGAATTTTGACAGGGGATCTTAGAATACAAATCCTGCATATCACAGACTACGCCAAAGGCAAAATTTAAAAAGCAGGAAGTATATCCTTGGGGGTGATTGGACAATATCCAAATCAGTTGCACCAAGCTTCCGTAAATAAAACTTTAGTTAGATAGAATAAAGTAAAGTTATAGATTTCTTGCCAAGGGATAATCACATAAATAAAAACACCCATGTTACAAACATATGTGTATATGTACATAACACTTACTCAAACATTCACATAACTATAAACTCATAATAATTGTAATATTATATTCAAAAGCACGGAATAACAGGCATACATAATCTATAAATGCAGACATGAAGTCAGTGTACCAGAATTAACCTTAGTTCATAATAAAAACAATTATATTTGGATGTTTGTTTTTAAGTGTGTTTTTGAAGTTTTATTAACCTTATATTTATGTCCATTACATTTTATACAGTTATAAATTATCATACGTAAAGAATTAAGAACAAAATTTAGAACAAAAAATCATAATAAAACTATCATTTTAACTCAAATATAAACAAAAAGAAAAACACCATGCTTCACTATTGTCTTTAATCTTCAACCTAAGATAACATGTGCCAGACGAAAGTTTTGGCATCGATAATGCTGCTTTAGAGCATTGGTTGTCGTTTGAAAGATTCTGTCAATTAATTCCTCGATTCCATTACCGTTGAATGCATTTAACCTGTAATGGCATTTGCGCCATCGACCCGTACAAGTGGGTTGTCCTATAAGTTTGTTTCAAGTTAAGCATTTGTTGCTTTCCAGTAACATATGCCTTTTTTGCTGCAGTATAAATGTGTATTTTATTGACACTTGTTTGGATGTTTCTTGTTTGTACAATCTCCGCTTAAGCTGATAAGATTTGTCATAAAGAACTACAGCTTAATAAAGCGAAAACTTCAGAAAAGCAAGCAAACTTCCTTGATTTAAATCTATCCATTGAAAATGGTTACGTCACTACTAAAATTTATGATAAAAGAGATATTTATGATTTTAATTTTAATATCGTAAATTTTCCGTTTCTAGACGGCGATGTTCCTCGTGCAACTTCTTACGGGGTTTATATCTCACAGCCTGTTCGCTTTTCAAGAGCTTGTGAATGAATTCAATGAACGTAATCTTTGCATTACAGAAAAACTTTTAAAACAAGGTTATCGGTATCACAAATTAAAGAAAACCTTTTGCAAGTTTTATCGCCGATATCCAGATCTAATTCATAAATACAGGTGCAGTTTAAAATCACTATTGCAACAAGGAATTTCACAGCCGTTTTTTTATGGAGATTTAATTTATAAACTTAAGAAGGTAAATGACAATGTTAATTTCTCCCGGGTATTCGTAAAAACCATCTGTAAATTTAAAAAGAAAGGTTAACAGCATGATATTTTACAGCGCTCTACAGGCCAGGTGATTAACCCATCTACAGTTGATCATTATGCTTACCTCTTTGGTTGCACGACGGTGGCAGGGGTTTAAGAGTTTATGAAGGTTTATGGGGAAATCTTTTCTTAAAATAACCTAGAAGCTCGATTTGTTTCTTTTATTCCTGTCATCGTGTTCTTGCTGATTTTACTCCAGGTGCTCTGGTCTCGGTAAGATCATTGAGTACCCACCCTTTGGCTTTGCAATGCTATTAAATTCTTATGTTTATATGTTTGTATGCTTTGCATGCAACATTGTTGAGCTGATAGGTGGGTTGGATTTATTTCACCAAGACAATTTGTACTTGTTTTGTGATACGAGAACCTGTTGGGGCAAGTGTGAGGTTGGTGCACCCTAGAACCTGATTTAAACCCCCAGTGGCAATTGGTTTTGCCACTGACCGTTCCAAGGCGGGAACCCCTCTGGTTCTCACTTTCGTTATTTGTTTGTGGCATCTATTTTGAAACTGATTATTGTAATACCATGCTCTCTTTTCCTCTCTACTTTTTGGCTGTGTGGGGATGCTGTGTATGCTGGATGTGGCCATTTCTGATATGCATATTTCAGGTTTTTTTTCTTATTTATGTTATAGGCTGTGTGACAACATAAGTCAACTACATGTAGATATACTTAAACATTACAAAATCACTTGAAATCTTCGCAAAATTACATTAAATTAACAGAGGCCGTGCACAACTAAACAGAAACAAGAGGAACATAACCGAGACTATCAGAACGAAATAATATGCTCTCGCTACGAGTTTTCATTCGCCTCTGATCGTAAAACTGATATAAAAGACCAAACTCTATATGTAAGCATGCGTTGGTCAGTTAGTCTGTATTCTCCGTTTAATGGTCTTGGACCCCAGCCATCAATGACACGTTCTAGAAACGAACAGAGATTTTTGGTATTAATATCACCTCGGGACTTTAAACGAACATAGCGAACATTCACAAAATATGGCTTCTTCAGACATAGATGCAACTGAACATGCAAGTATGTATCCCTTATGACGAATTAAATAAAATAGATGAATATAGAAATACCATTGATAAAAGATTTTCTTAGAAAGAAAGATTAAACGAGTAAAAATAGTGAAACATACATATGAAGAAAACGCATTGTAAACAAAACACAGCCACTTAACAATACAAAAAGCAGAGAAGAAAGGAGTAAATAAGTTCATTAAATGATAAATTTTAAATAAAAAAAACACAAACTATCAAATATAATAAAGGAAAATGAGGAATTACCGCGATGTAATGGACATTAACTGTAGCAAAACCATAAGGTTGAGGTTTAAACCAGTCTCTATGGTGGACCAAACTCACATTTGCCCCAACAACGCACAGGTAATAGTTGTCTGGCTGAATTAGCTAAACAAGAAATAACGGCAGTGGTTATTTGAACTTGTCTGTACATTGATAAAATCCAAGGTTATAAAACGGAGCATAGAAACCAGTCTCAAATCTCAAGCATCTGATTGGCTGAAATTGCGACCAGTCACCAATCAGCTTGAGATTTGAGACCGGTTTTCAATCTCAGCTCCATAACCTTCAGCCCTGATCGAGTCAATAGTCATTACCTTGTCAATCGCTGTGAGTACCAATGAGATTATATTTTAATCCCGAAATGTACATTAACTTTTGCGTCGATTTTTGGCACCTACATGTATAATAGATATGCAAAACAACTGTTTTATATTGTTCATACGAAAGTTACTATCACAAATATTTTAACTGAAGCAACACAGTTCCATCTTTTAAATAAGTTGACATTCCATTTTTTGGAATGCCTAAGGATGCCTTCCACTCTAATAACATATTTTACAATGTCATAAATTCGCACGAAATATTACTAATGCGAGAATGTTCAGTGCATTAGCTGTTATGTAATTAAAACCTGAACTTATTTTATGGAAAGCTGATAGACGCTGGAGTACATTTTAACACAACATAAGGTATTTAGGCGTACAATAGTCTAGCGAGACTCAATTATAATGACTTGTCGATAAATTTCTCAATCTATGGCAGTAAGAAACGTCGTCTGCTGATATTAATTACTTAAGAAGCAGCCTATAATTTTAAGTTACCAGATTCAAACCTATCAGTCATATAAATGTTTAAATACTTTGTGTATTCCAGAATACAATGCCAGCAACTGCACTTAAGACTTGTTTCATCAATGTGGTAGAACTACTAGAAAGGTTGGTTATCAAGATGGTTGTGAAATCCATATTTGTTTTAATTTGTCGTTGTTTTTTGTTTTTGTTGAGCATTGAACTTATGTGTAAAACTGGGATAGGGGACGTGGACAGTCATACCAATTAACAGGTTTCATCAGAGCGCACCTGCAATAGTTTAATATTAGTCGTGTTCGGTGGCTTTCACAGTTCTTTCCCGTATGTTAAGTTATAAAATGCATATGTTTTCAGCATTGCAAAATGTGTTTAGCCATCATACCAGTATTAATTCAGGTGCTTTGTCATCAGACCAGAATTAATGAAGTGGTATTTTGTTTTAATAAATATCTATGAACGTCACATTTGGCGGAATGCACGTTTTATATCTGCATGAGCGATGATAATATTATGTCATAAGTATCTTGTTAACTTAAATCTTTTGATGATTATTGTCCAACAATATTGACCTGGCACTCTTGCATTTGACCCCATATTCGTTAATTTTCGTAAATGTTACGATTGGTAGTCCGGCATCTATTCCAATACTCCACACATCACTGAGGTGTAAATTGAATAATATATCGGTGTTTTCGCTGATACCCGTGTTTATTCAATGACCTTTACGAAAATTAATGAAGTGCCAGGTCAATATTGTTGGACAATACATTTTATATCGTGCGATAATGAAACATCGGATTTGATATGTTTGCCTTGTGTAACTTATGATCCTTAACGGTTTGTTTAAAAACATACGGCGTCGTGATGGCGTCTTATTTTACCATTTATTTGTTATTCAAAGTACCCAAGGGCGTCGCAAGTGTTTAGCTAGACCCTCATCTAAGTGTACTTGATTTTGTTATCTACTTTATTATTATAAATTTGCAATCCTTTTAAAAATTTGTATTGTATTCCCTTTTTGTACTTAGCCGAGAATGCTGTCGTTTCGGATCATATGAACATTGTTTTTAAAGTATCCGAGGAGACATAAGTGTTCAGCTTAGCATCCGTCTACTTAATAACATATAATACTGCTTTGTCCAATTATAGCTATAAATTACCTAGACAAAACTATCGATCTTTGACGGCGGATCGTGAGAAGTTCAACGTTTTCTTGGATAAAAATTATCACGAACTTCAAAACAAGTTATGGAAAAAAGCAACGAACCCTCTAGGGAATATAATTTGCTTATGATCACGAAACGTTCTGTCTTTAGTAGGGATGGGAACAAGTAGCAAAATCGGTACTCGGGTACTTGGATCTTGTTCCGATCGAGTATTCGAGTACACGAAACCTTTTTCTAACGCAAGAGGAAGTATCAGCTTCCATAATGTTTAACGATCGTACCGGGTATGATCATGCCAGAATGCCTGTCATTATCAATCATTATCAATCACTAAAGAAGAAACACTGCAAATATAACGGAAATCATATTTAATGCATTTCAATTATCAACTTGAAAACATTTAACTGAACAAAAATCATTTATTAGCCCGTGTCACAAACTTGAACATCGCCGTGAAATGTACACATCCTGAAAAACAAGTGTATGTTCTCCAATCAGATTTTATTTAAGTTTTGCAAAGTTACAATCAACAATCGAATAAGAATATAATTACTCAATAAACAAAATCAAATAAAACGACGACGAGAGAAGCGTCATGCTTAAAATATTCAGGTGCTAATTTTCAAGATTGCAAATGGTTCGTGTTACGGCATTAAACAACAACGTCAATTAGGCGCCAATTATCGGATATTTGTGCCCCTAAGTGTCATCTCGTTTATTCGAAACCGGGTGCGAGGTGTTCATAATTAACTGCGATTTGTAAGATTCCATAAAAACAACTTTTATTTTAAAAAATTGGTTGATTTTTTCGTTTAGTACATTTTAATCGGGTACTCGAATACTTTATGAACTACTCGGGTACTCGGACGTTAATCGAGTATCTGAGTACTCGATTAATCGTTCCCATCCTTTGTCTTTAGGCCTTCATCGGCGGATGCAAAACCATGGACAGTCGGTTAGGTTTGTGTTTTAGGGCCGAAAAATGCAACAGCAGAGTATCGAGCCCGATAGAACAATACACTCAACACAAGTTCTAATTGGTCATTCATTGTATATGTTTACAATGTATGCTAGTTTCGTTTCTTCCCTACGTCAAAAGAGGTTGCGGAAAGAACTGTTTTGTCTAGAAATCAATTATCTAATGTCTTGTTAATCTTTATTGGTTGTTTTCTTAAACAAATCCAATATCATTTACTTACAGCGCAGGGTCAACATTTGAACAGTCTTTAATTTAAAGGGAGGTAATTTTAGAATTGGATACTTTGAATGGGGTTTATTTAAACAAATGTGCTATTGATTAATCATGTTTTTCCTACTAATGACGGGTCCTTTTAAAACAAACAAAGGAATTAAGAGCAAATTTCTGTGTGCTTGACCTTTTTATGCAAGAAATGCATTTTTAGCAAAATTAAGGATAACCCTTGTCAAACTGTTACAAAGTCAATTTTTACAAGATTAAAGCTTAAGTTGAAGACTGATGTTGGCATTTGATTATAAATAAAGAGTGAATTCTATGCCTTTCTAATAAAAATTTACGGACCAAAAGTGACCAATTAGAACTTTTGTTGAGTGTATAACTCTGTATACTTTCTTCGCAAAGAACATGAAGATAAAATATAATTTAATACTCAGCGCTTAATACATTTACCTCTGAACGAACTGATGTGAAATTCATGCAATATGAGTTGTATTTAATTTCTTCAACTTATTTAAATTGAAGCATATCCTTAATTTTCACGATCTTGTTATCATGCATGGCAATAAAACCGTTCACAGCTGTTTTTTTCCTGTGGGACATAAAGTTTACAATCAGTTAAACGAGTCACGCTACCTTTGGAGTTTTTTGTTTCTCTCAAATCATATCAGACTGAAATATTCAATATCTTGAACTTAAAAACGACGTCTACAAAATATCTCGTAGGAACTTAGTTTTACATTTAAACGATTTAATGGGCTTACATCTAATATACTCAAAGGAAAAAGTTTAGCCAGTATTTTTGTTTTTGCCTTGAATCTACAATATTGCAAATATTGTGTAAAATTTACCATGTTTGTTATAATAACTTTTCTTATTTTATACAAGATGATGTTTTTCGAAACCCTTCCTCATTAGACCGTGTCTGCGTCAATTCAAAATGCACGAGATGGACGCGCGGATGAAAACCGACAGGTCTTTTTCGTAATTGATTTGTTTACATCAAAATAATTTTGTCCACTATGAACTAATTCGGAGTGAAATGTGCGGTAGCTAGCATGGGTCGCCGTCCTGGCCTTTCTATTAATGAAAGAAATAAAGCTTTGAGACTTCTAGAAACTTGTTTACTTGATGCCGACGTAGCAGGGTTTTTTTTGCTGTCAAGAGCGAACAATATGTCGTTTGCAAGCGCGATTCTGACAAACTGGCAGCGTCCACCACCTGCCTCGACCAGCGAGGCCGTTAAAAAAAAACGCCGCACAAAAGAACTCTACTTAGTAAAGTCATCACCATGTAAGCGCTTTACAATCGCCCCAAAGCTCGTTCTAATGCTAAGACAAGCCACGGGGACACGAATTTCCATTTGTACCACACGCAAGTGGCTAAGAGCTCATGGAGCTGCATTACGTCATTACAAAGGTATTTTTTCTAAGAACACGTCACCGCGACGCAATTTTTTAAAATGAGCACGTCGGCGCAGCCGTTGGACCAGAAAGCGATTTAAAAGTGTCGTTTTCACCGATCGGTCCAAATTCATTCTCAACTGGAGCTGATGTAAGTGTTCGTGTTTGGCGACGACTATTAGACAGATTGGATCCTAATAATGTCGTCGAAAATGACTATTATTGTGTTAGGAGTTTTATGATTTAGGGTGGTATTTCTTATAATGGCAAAACAGAATTCCGAAACAATACGGGTTATTTTAATGTAAATATTCCTTACATAATGGGCGGCAATGCTGATGTTCCACATCAGGATAATACACGCTGCCATACAGGGAGTCATACACGGAACATTCTTTATGTAAACAACATAAATACACTCCAATGGCCATCAATGACGTCTACAACGTAAATAAAATCGAACTGGCATTGCACATGGTACTTCAGAAATTAAATATTACAAGGAATAGTATATTAATTAAAAATATGATATTTATTATTCTGTTAATTCGATAAAAATGTTGCTATTGGCAGTCTGTAATTATTTTCCATTCCCAAAAGAACAATTTACGTCAAAACATTTAAGTTGCGTTTAATTGTTAAAGTCGATTTTAACGTCTGGCAACATTTCATAAATAAAGTAAGGGCTATAATTTGATAATGGGTTTCTATTTTATGATGCAAAAGGCGTTAACCAATTCTGCCAATACATGTACATATGCATTAACATTAGAACTAATATAAAGCTTCCCTGTCTGGCAATAACTGTCTGTGCTTGCTATTGAAGAAGTTCTTCACGAGCACTTCACTAGTTAATTATGCTGTAGTAAATGGTATATACATTGAACGAGTGTATTTCAACTGGCTCTAAATGGATAAAACATTAACTATTTAAAACATAGGATTGAGGACTGATGTTCGGATTACAGAAAATAATTTATAAGGTTATAAATGTTATACTTAAAAATAACATAAACACATCTTTCCCGCAAACAATCACCAGTGAATTTTACAATAAGCAGATAATAGTTCTTTTAACTGGGAGCGAACCCGCGCCGTCAAGGTGAAAGCGCCTATCAACCGTTCGAGCTAGCCGGGAAAACCTCAGAAAAAAGGTTGACCGGATAGCCCTGATATACGTTATCATCACTGCATGACATCGGTAACGAATTATTAACTGATTACAGTACTTACTATATGTACTGGAGACTTTTTAAAGGCCGGTAACTGCACACATTTCGCTGTTGTGAACAGCGATAAAAACATTTCATGACAGCATACGTCAGCAAAATAAAATAAAATAAAAAAAGAGCCCAATGGGCTGTTTCAAAAAAAAAGTCTGGTTTGGGTTTTCCTGTTATAAAAATGTACAACAAAAAGTTACTTCCATTTTCCTACTTTGCATAGGTGTCTCATCATGCCCTTTAAAGATTTGTAAAGTTTCATCAAAATAGCACCATCCGTTAAATTTTTTTTTCTAAAATCAAGGGCAAACAATGGCAGGAGTGTGACAAAAAAGTGTGACATTTTTCAAAATCACATTTGTTCAGACCATTATTTTACAAAAAACTTGAGTAAAGACAAGTTTTATTGTTGTTTAAGTTAAAGGTGCATTTATTAGGCATCAAATAATGATAAAATTAAGCATATTATACTTAAAGAAATCAAAATATATGCTATTAAGTCAAGCGTGGTTGATTAGAAAACACCTCAAGAAAATCAATACATCTTTGCTTTATAAATTTATAGGACTTTTAAGATTAATAGTACATAAGAAATGTTTTGTGTATCATTAAGTTTCACGTTTCTAGATGCAATAATCATAATATTATCACCTCTATTGAAATTATATTGTCTGCAGCTCCCTTCAGGGAATGTCAGCTAAATTTGTCAGGAGTGTGACATCATGCACATATTGCAATATTCTGTCAACATATCCTTTACATGAAAACAAGAGCATGTTTTTTTTTTCCTGGAAGTGTGTGTCATGTTTTGTTAAATTGTGACAAACAGGAATGGCCTTAGTGAAACATTTTTGAGTACACTGCACTTATGTGGTTGTCAGGAGTGTGACACACCTTATTAACAAAATGATTTTTTTATCTTTATGCGATACCACAAGTTCTTAAGCACTTATATTTGAATCTTCAACATGTATTTTAACAGAAATTCACATTTAAATAATAAGAAACAGTCATGCTTGTATTTTAAGCACATAAATAAAAAAAAATCGTTGATTTATTTAATATAGGACAATAAAGCTCCGTAATTTTTTTATTCTGCCACATATGGGCATACCTTGATTGATTTTGATCACTTTAAAGACTGTACAAACATACGGAGCAACCAGTTTGGACTTTTTATGAATTTAAATTCTTTACATTTTGTTTCCTTTCACTTGCCATTTTTTAAATGACAATATCTATGTAACCAGTTCACGATTTCAAAAATCTTTCAGTTTTGAACTCAGTTTCAATAAGCAAAAAATTCAGAATAACAAGTTTGGAATTTGAACGAACTTTTTAATTTTTCACTATTTTTTCACTTTTCCAGCCATTTTTTTAAACAGCCCCAATACATTAATTAATAGTGATAATCGTCATCTATATCGGCACAGTCTGGGCATTCACCTTTGTCTCCAGGATTGCTTCATCATCGACCTGTCTCTTTGTGTAAAATAATGACCTAACTAAGAGATATATTATCAAATTAAAGAAGTGAAATAATTATGTGAGGAACAATTCCTTTTCATAGTTAACGAGACAGCTAAGTAACACATTTTAAAGATGTGCCTATTAATGTCAAATTCGAGCTTTCGTCACAAAATCAAGTGAAAAATGATAAACTTTACCATTTTAGTCGTCTGAGAAATACTGGTAGACAAATGCCTCGTTAAATGTGCTTTATTTTTGAATGTATGATTACGTCGGCGGATTGGATAATTGACTTGAACTATAAGAAATTGTTTTACCTTTCCTTAATAATTTATTCTACACATGTATCTTTGTTTAAGTCTTGCTTAATTTAATCTATTTTGCTTACCGCAGCACAAGGCAGTGTTATTAAAGTACAGTATAGAAATAATGTTTTTCCTTATTTGACGGTATCGTTCAATGTTGATTTTCTTGATCAACAGTAGATAAAAAGAACTTAGAAAGCCGACGAGTACATAACGTTTAGAAATATTGCATGCTCGGGTACCTACCCATTTGATGAACAGAGATATTACCTACTTTTATTTGCTGTACAATGCAAGCAACATTGCCGGGTAGTGGTTTGGCTTTGGGGTAAATTCACCAAGATAAACTGTGCATGTTTTTAATATGAGAACCATACATGAAAGCGTGATGTCAACTTAGAACTTGAATCCAGCCCGAAGAGCTTAACCATAACCATTGCCTTGACTTTTTTAATTATGTTGTTTGATAAATATTTGTACTCTTCCTCTCTACATTATTATTCATTGGGGACAGGCTGTGTTTTCTGAATTTGGCTGATATTTTATACATTCTTAGACACACTCGTGCAATCTTCCTGCAAACGAAAATATACTCAACAAAAATAAAAAGTATCCACTTTCCTATCTTAAATTTTGTAAAATTTGAAAACAAAAACTGAGAAATCTGTATGTGGATAACTTTGCATTTCTGTTATCATTGCAAAGAGAAAAAGTGTTCTTGAAAATCTGCAGCCACAACTTAGTTATCTTTCCCTTTGTTGTAATGAGGGTTCCAGGAAAAAGTCAGTGATTCTTTGAAGTATTCACATTTGTTTGAATTAAAATCAATCTTTCCACCTCTTGTGATCAATAAAATCATAAAACATTCGTCAATTAAACAAGTAGTTCTCGATAAACTACGCTAGAAAGTCCAACCATTTCCAATTACCTCCCTTTAAATTGAATATGTAGTGTTTTGTAATCCATTATTAATTGTTATTCGACTTGCCGTTGCTTAGGTCTTGGTGTGGAAGATTATGTTTATGAACAATAGAAATTGAAAACAACTGAGATTAAGCAATTAAACACCATTCAAAGCGTACCTGATTAAATGAAAATATGTTAATGAGAATATAAGCTTAAAAAGTGGATACTTTTTATTTTTGTTGAGTATATAATCCTATCGACACTTTGCTTTTGATCGTATTTTAAAACGAAACTTGTTTTGAAAGTCTTTTTTGCGTTATCCTGTCATTTCGTTTTCTATGGTTCTGTCAAACTCAAACCTAACAAAACCAATCGTTTAGCAAAAAATACCCGACCGAATGAACGTACATTCACTAATGTCCAGAGTTTACTAGTCACATGCGAGTTTTTATTGATAATTACACTAGAACAAGACCAAGTATGCCTTAATTTACGACAGTAGTAGTAGTAGTAGTAGTAGTAGTAGTAGTAGTAGTAGTAGTAGTAGTAGTAGTAGTAGTAGTAGTAGTAGAAGTAGTAGTAGTAGTAGTAGCAGCAGCAGCAGCAGCAGCAGTAGCAGTAGGAGTAGTAGTAGTAGTAGTAGTAGTAGTAGTGATTGATTCATGCTGAATTGAATGTTTGACTGACTAATTGTTTGTTTTTATGTTTGTTTGTTTGATTAATGGATTGATTGACTACAGAAATATTATGTCTTCTATATATTTATGTATAAGTATGTGTTTATGCCGTCTTTCTCACATGTAGTGGGACATTTGCATATGTAAATAAAACAAAAAAATAAAAAAAGATTTGTGCGAATTTATGTCTGCGCGCAGTAGTCTTTTTTCCGGAGATTGTGCGAAATTTCGTGCCAGTGAAATTAACTGAAAGTTGTCGATTAAATATGATTTACTTGTGTTATAATTAGACTTTTGATTGTGCAATCATGCACAACCTACAACCCCATTTGCTGTTAATTATAATTTTAATTGTTTGAATTGTGAAATAAGATTTTAACTTTTTAGATTTCAATGTTATACCAGGAACAAACAACAAAACAAAAAACGTAGTAAAATGACCTAATTTGTCCAAATTTAATGCGCGTAGGATATCAATATTCAAAAGAAGACGGCTTTGCTTATTTTAAACTGCGTTATTCCTTAAAATTGTTTGCACCAATAAACAAAATTCGCAGTTGATGTTCCTGTGGGACATAGGAAACTGTACAATGTTCTTAAAAAGTCACACAACATTAAGCAGTTTATTTTTGCTATAAAGTGTCCCAAATTTAATTTTCCAATCACTCTATCTTAGAAAAACGTCTTAGCTTTATCTCACTGGGACTTTTCAAAGATAGCATGATTGAATTATAATAATTAAAGTGCTTGATAACTGCATTCTGTGTTATTAACTAGATTATTAAAGAAATAAAACAGATGTGTGGAATACATTTATAATTGTTTTGGTATTTTTAATTTCTATATTTAGGTATGGGGACTTTTTCTATCGGTTGTCAGCAAAGCTATTTTATCATGTTGACCATCGAGATGAAAGTAAACTAAGAAAGATTGAAAATTTTAATTAATTGGACATATTTGAAAGGTCATAAAATCCGTTGAAAAGTATATAGTCAACACAGAGAGAATAAAAAGAAATGATTAGCGTACATATTTATAAGACTACAAAATAAACAATAATACTCCCCCAGACAACTAAAGAGGTATGCAACACGGAATTAGAAACCGTTCCATCGCTTCGTTTGAATATCTTGGTATACACCTCTTTAAAAATGGTCAATGGAATAGAACGCAAAAAATAATTGCACAACACGCATCATATGCGATGCATAATCTGTTTACAACATTCAACCAGCTGAGTTTTTAACATCCGATAAAGTAAAGTTATTTGATAGTTTGATCGGTTCAGTTTTAAGCTATAGCGCTGAGGTATGGGGGCATTATGAATCAATTGATAAAGAACGATTACACTGTAAATGTATTCGAAAGAGTTTATGTGTTAAAAATTCAATGAATATTGACGTGCTTTATGGTGAAATAGGTCGCTTTCCAATGAAAACACAGAGAAATGATAAAATATTGGTTAAAACTCGTTAAATCACATAATACGTCGTTAACAAAGAGTATTTATGAAATTCTACAAAGAGACGCTGATAATAACATTACTTATGGCGGAATGAATTGGGCATTTCAAATAAAGAACATCTTAGAAGAAAGCGGATTAGGTTACCTATGGCAAATCCAAAATTTATATCAAACTGATTTTTTATTCATTAAACAAAGAAGTTTTGATATTTTTAAACAAACATGGTACTCAAACATAAATAATTCGAGGAGACTTGTTACTTACAGCGTGTACAAACATGATATGGTTTTTGAAAAATATCTTGATACCATAAAAAATAATAAAAACAGAATCGCACTCTCAAAATTGTGTTTATCTTTACACAACTAGGCAATTGAGACAGGTGCGTCTTACATGTACAAGTTATTATCAACACGGAGTTTTAATCATTGACCGCTCAATCAGTTACATTGTCTGACGGAACTCGACTCAAGTATACATAACAAAAAAGATGCCCGTTATCGATGCTCTAAATATGTATCTTTCTACCATGAACAATCAAATATTTTTCGGTTGTAATATAGAAACTTAGGAAAAAATAGAGAACCCGCATGGTAAATTTTGTAACTGATCAGGTGGCACAAACGCATAAAATTATGTGTTACACATAACACTAATTATGTGTATTTAGCATTATGTAATGATACACATAAAATACATCAACAACAATAGCATTGATATACGAGTCCGATTGGAGTTTAACGCTGCTGCATCGCTCCTGACATAAAAACCAATAAAGCATGTGCATATGAAATGCAAAATGAAACAATTTCCTAAAATCCAGCCTGGTGATTATCTTCTTCTACAAGCACTAAATTTGTAAGAAATGGCCATACCATGTCTATTTATTCCTATTTATACTTAACTTTTTGTTTGGCTAAATGATATCTTTATGATCTGCAGCTATCAGGCTATCAGGAATCATTGCAATACATTCGACATTATCGTTCTTCTGGTGTGGGGATTTTCTACACCAAAATGCATCCAGATCGTACTTTTAATGAAACATTTATGAAATTAGAATCAATCAAAATAATACCAATATAATATCAGATATAAGTTTACCGAAAACAAATTTGGTTGCACGAACCATTTATCTTAATGTTTAAATTACGTTGAAACCACGATAATTTATTTCACACAGGGTGCATAATGTATATAAAAACTAAAACACAGCTTGAGTAAGAAAGAACTGAAACAAAAAAAAAACATTTCGGGTATTTTAACAGTCTTATAAAATATTCACCTAACATTAACGAAAAGCATGTATAGAAAACCAGGCTGCGAGGATGATTATTCATGATCAAAAATGTTAGGTTGTATGTGCAGCATTGAAATAAAAATAAATAAAACGTGACTTCCGATGATCGCAAATGGAATAGCTGTTGACTCTTGACACACATCGAGTTTATGACTTGGCTACCTTCTTGTTCTTTGAACTAGTAAGATAAATGTATGCATGAATATCTGCATTTATTACACCTCACGTGATTAGTTTACTATATAGCGTAATGTGACGTCACAGAGAGATAATCGCTACTGTCACATATGCGTCAGCATAATGTCACCCTCGCGTGGATCTAAAAATAAATATCTTGGAAATCCGATTACAAATTCTTCTTTAAAGCCACAATAAACTTGCCAAAACGTTTTGTTGTTTTTTTTCATTGTGAAAATTAATTAACCACGTTGACCCTTTTCAAAAGAAAGTATAAATGACCAACTATTTATGTCCTCAAATAATCCCCAATCATTGAGACCCGCTCCGAATAGTATTTTTGTAGCCCACAAAATTACTTACCAATGTTTACAATCACTCGGCGAAAAGTTATCGGTTTTTTCCGTAAGTGGGCCGTTAGAACGGAGTGACGTCATTCTGTATGATTAGCATTGTGTACACACCGGTCACTGAGATTGGGACTAGTTAATTTGATGACGTGACAGCTATTTATAGAATGCCTCTAGATTCGCTCTTACATACAGACATAAGACAGTGTTCAAACGTGACATTAGACTTAAAATAAGGGATATACAACTCAATATTACGGATTATCTGATACGCTTCTGAACTAAATCGACAAAAAAATATCATATTTGTTCATGTGTCTACGGTTAATTGACATAACTACATTGCGGACTGTTAACTCCGCGTATGAAGACAAAAATCCTGGTTAGGATTGTTATGCGTTCTGTTAGCCTGATGACGTGACCGCTATTTATAGAATGGTATAATTAGCGACCTTCGTCTGCCGAGAGTTGCCGAAAATCAGCTCGGAAAGATTCGCTGTTTGTTTTGTAAACAAAATAAACGATCCGAAAAACGCCCAAAACATGCTGTAAATCAATAAGATAATACCCTTTTCTTATTGTAAGGTTTATTTTTTGTGTTATTATTCATACAGGTGAAATCTAAAATGTTTTGGTTAATAAAAAATATGCTGTTTCGCAAGTTTATTGTGGCTTTAAACATCGAACTCAAAATGTAATGTTAAGCAATTAATTTGGTCATAGTCAAGATCTCTAAAAAACAAATGTTCGGTGTAATAAAATAAATATCACATCCCATTGGGGGAAACAGTACGAAATGTTAACCCTTGAGAAGGTAATGCCAACCTCGGCTAACGCCTCGGTTGACATTACTTCTCTCGGGTTAACATTTCGTACTGTTTCCCCAATGGGATGTAATATTTATATAATATATCAGGAATTGCTCACACTCAGAAAACAAAGTCTCCCCGCCAGTAAAAAGTAGAGATCATGGAGAACATTTTTATTAATTTCAAATTACAATTAAATCACCACAAACAATTAACTTAGAAGAGAAACTGAGAGGGAATCGCCTTTGATCGGTCAGTGCACCAACCTCACAGTTCCTCGGTTGACATTACTTCTTTCATTTTTTACTTTTTGCTGTTACTTCTCACAGTTCCTCGGTTGACATTACTTCTCTCGGGTTAACATTTCGTACTGTTTCCCCAATGGGATGTAATATTTATATAATATATCAGGAATTGCTCACACTCAGAAAACAAAGTCTCCCCGCCAGTAAAAAGTAGAGATCATGGAGAACATTTTTATTAATTTCAAATTACAATTAAATCACCACAAACAATTAACTTAGAAGAGAAACTGAGAGGGAATCGCCTTTGATCGGTCAGTGCACCAACCTCACAGTTCCCCTGAAAAATAAAACGGACCGAATTTCTATCTTCTTTATAATATGTAGCTCTCCTTTCTCAAAACCACCTTCTTGATTACATTTTATTTTCCAAACGGATTGACAGAAATTCAGTGTCGATCAAGCTTTTCAAGATTTATGATCACGAAAAAATATATTTCTTATTAATCAAAATATGCATACCATCGTTTGAGATTGATCCAAATTTTACTATTTGCCTGTATAAATATTGAGTTGCGCATTATCAGTGGACAGTTATATGCATTTCCATTACTGCAATTTTAACAGACTCAATCAAACCAAGTCTGCATTTTTTTCTTATTTGTCGTGTTTGGTTTCTTTCTAAATTCCATTTACGTCTACATTATTTTACACTTTCATTGAATTACAATCACTTCCAGTAAAAATGGACAAATTCAAGAGCTTGGTAGAGATATTCGCATGCAAAAAGCTTCAACTAATATATTAACCAAATATTATATTATTTATTATACATGTATAATTTTGCGGCTATAATTTTACGCGCATAACGTTTATGTTATGTTATGTTATGTAATGTAATGTTATGTTATGTAAGCCTCTACTTCTTCGAATATCTATATAAGCCTAGCGCCCAAATATTTCTACTACTTAATAACTATATGTAATAACTATGTGAAATGTCTAGACAGTTTATATGAATTTATGTCTTTACTGCCTTCATCATCAATCAGGCATACGGGTAATATAAAGAAATGTCACCGTCGTGCATTGTAAATGCCTCCTTATGTACACCCAATATTTTACATTTTAATAAAAACTCAATTAGCCTGTCGGCAAATATCCTAACATGAAAACTTAACTTAAGTACCATTACTTATAAAGCGTCATTTTTTACTTTTTGCTGTAGCGAGTTAACATTGTCCCGAATGTTAAGCTTTGATACCACATAGCACCATCCACAAATAGAAAATTAACAATATAGTAGTCTATTAATAATTAATATCGGTTTTGCGCAAAAAGCAGAACAATAATAGACGTTTGCCATATTTAATAAATGTACATTTATTTAGTACAATGTATTTATCAATTTTAAATTATAAAAAAATGTCGAAATAACAATCGGTGTTGTTATACGATATGTCTTCATGTTTAACCTTACCAAATTGGGTTTTTGGCAGAAGCTTCCAACACGTGATTGCTTAGAAAAAGCCCTGACGCAAAAGGTCCTATATAAAAGTATATTAAAATTAAAGACGATAACTCATTCAACAAACAATCATTTCTCCAAATATCCACATATCCAAGATCATAAAAGTCCATTTCAGGCAATCAGATGCTCGAGTTTTGAGACTGATCTCCAGATTAAGTTTTATGATCTTGGGCACAGCCTTTTGTAGTGAATCTTCTCTGAGAAGTAGCCCGGACACGAATTATCCTATACCATATATTAAACAAATGAAAAGGGCAATCAATAGCACCTGGATACTTTAACCTGCAGAAAAGTAAACTGGCAAATAAAACACGCAGCATACATGAAAGGTATTTCGGCCGTATAGAAAGCCTTTTAACAACACCTCCAGGTACCTTGATGATTTATTAAATATAGATAATAACCATTTTCCATCACTAGTTAATAAGATTTATCCTAAAGAACTACAGCTTAATAAAGCGAACACTACAGAAAAGCAAGCAAACTTCCTTGATTTAAATCTGTCCATTGAAAATGGTTACGTCACTACTAAAATTTATGATAAAAGAGATGATTTTAATTTTAATATAGTAAATTTTCCGTTTTTAGACGGCGATGTTCCTCGTGCTACATCTTACGGGGTTTATATCTCACAACTTGTTCGCTTTTCAAGAGCTTGCAACGATGTTAATGATTTCAATGAACGTAATCTTTGCATTACAGAAAAACTTTTAAAACAAGGTTATCGGTATCACAAATTAAGGAAAACCTTTTGCAAGTTTTATCGCCGATATCCAGATTTAATTCATAAATACAGGTGCAGTTTAAAATCACTTTTGCAACAAGGAATTTCACAGCCAGTTTTTTATGGAGATTTAATTTATAAACTTAAGAAGATAAAAGGCGATGTTAATTTCTCCCGGTTATTCGTAAAAACCATCTGTAAATTTAAAAAGAAAGGTTACCAACATGATATTTTACAGCGCTCTGCAGGCCTGGTGATTAACCCATCTACAGTTGATCATTTTGCTTACCTCTTTGGTTGCACGACGGTGGCAGGGGTTTAAGAGTTTATGAAGGTTTATGGGGTAATCTTTTCTTAAAAGAACCTAGAAGCTCGATTTGTTTCTTTTATCCCTGTCATCGTGTTCTTGCTGATTTTACTCCAGATGCTCTGGTCTCGGTAAGATCATTGAGTACCCGCCCTTTGGCTTTGCAATGCTATTAAATTCTTATGTTTATATGTTTGTATGCTTTTGCATGCAACATTGTTGAGCTGATGGATGGGTTGGAGTTATTTCACCAAGACAATTTGTACTTGTTTTGTAATACGAGAACCTGTTGGGGCAAGTGTGAGGTTAGTGCACCCTAGAACCTGGTTTAAACCCCCAGTGGCATTTTGTTTTGCCACTGACCGTTCCAAGGCGGTAACCCCTCTGGTTCTCACGTTTGTTATTTGTTTGTGGCGTCCATTTTGAAACTAATTATTATAATACCATGCTCTCTTTTCCTCTCTACTTTTTGGCTGTGTGGGGAGGCTGTGTATGCTGGATGTGGCCATTCCTGATATGCATATTTCATTTTTTTTTATGAACAGGCTCAACCAAACCGAACCTACAATATTTTTTGTCATGTTCGGTGGCTTTCAAAGTAACATTTTCATCTTTTGTAAATTTATATTGTACCCTTATTCTCCAAAAGGTTGGTATCTGTCATCTGCCTGATATTGGTCGCTATGTTTACCGTCCATTCCGTGACCATATGTTAAACGTTCATCCGGCTTCTTATTGATGGAAATATTTTCATGTTTCCATACACACAATTATTAATGATGAAATAAACACATACTGACAAGCTTGGATAAACTTTATTAAAATACATGATATTTTTTCTGATGAAGAACATGCTAAATGTGACTAACTGTACTGAGTTGATCCTAAATAGCTCATTTACGATATTTTATATATTTTACTTTATTTTATAAAAATAAAATAATATTCATATTGTTAACTTACAAACATTTTTCTGAGAATTGTTCAATGTTATATCGAGAATTTGTCAACATATTTTAGGAAAACGAAAGAAAACAGAAGTTTAGGCAAATCTGGTATTTATACAAACATAAGCAAACACGCTGACATTGATCCACAAATAAATTCAGTTTGAAAAACATGCTATTATCTTTTGATATCCAGTGGGAGGATCTGTTTCACATGTCTGAATCTACCGACCTTGATAAGTCTGATTTCTTTAAACTGTCTAGTATTGATCAATTCTTTCTTGATCTAGAATTTAAGAAAGGATCTTGGTTTCAATCTACTGCCGAACTAAAACAAAATTTCAAACTGTGCAATAATTATTGCCAAATCTGTAAATGATTTAGTTAGCCATATACTCAGTCAAAAATATTATTTCAATGTGTTCAGTACGTGAAAAAATTACACATTGTCGATTCCAATGATCAAAATTATGGTTATGGAGAGAGGTTACCGCCTTCTTTAACGGCCAATTTGCAGTGGGGCTTTAAAAAAGGTTCTACGATAAATCAAACAACCATTTACATGTACATTTATAGGTTCTTATAAAAACAAACGAACACAAGTGATCACGGTGAAATTACTCCAGCCCATATCTTCTTGACAATGTTGCATGCTAATAAAGCACACAAACATATAAAACTTTAAAATCTTATGAGATTGTCGATAGAAAATTGTAATTACTCACTGATCTTACTGAGATCCAAGCACCCGGAGCATAATCAGAAATTACACGATGGCAGTTATTAATTAAACTGCTTGAGCTTCTGCGCTCTTTTGCCAGAGTTTCTAGAAACCTTCATACCCTTAAGCCCCTGCCATCCTCGCGCATATAAAGACGTAAGCAAATCGACCAAAATTAGTAAATTACCAATAACACAGTGCGTTGTATAAGAATATCATGTTGGTAGCTTTTTTATTTACAGAAGCTGATGGTCTTTAAAAATGTGAACTAATCAATATTTGTCTTTTTAATTTATAAAGTTAATCAAAATTAATCAAAGGGCTATACGATCAACCTTTTTGGGGGTTGTCCCGGTTAGCTCAATTGGTCGGAATTGTAGGGCGGTGCTCGTTCGCTCCAAGGTAGAGAGGCAGTATCATTCGTTCCAGTACACATCTTTAACGTAGTTGGTATTTTGGTAGCCATTTGCAATTTATACAATCCAAACAATGTAAATTATATAAAAAGAAATTTTAAGAAGTAAACCAGGGCTGGAGGTTATAAAACTGAGATTGGAAACCAGTCTCAAATCTCAAGCAGTCGCCATTTCAGCCAATCAGATGCTTGGGATTTGAGACTGGATTTATGCTCAGTTTTATAACCTCCAGACCAGTTCTTCTTGGCCTTATTCAGATTTATGATAGATTTCATAAAAGAAGAAGCAAATAAACAACTAGACACTCATTTTGTAGAGTTGCATATTAAGAAGGTTCATGAGTTAAAGATTCATGAGTAAACATTTAACTGATTGAAACCTTAATGCATATGTATATAATATGTTAGTTTTAGTTGGTGATATATAGATGTTCCCAAATATAAGCATCTTTTATATCTCAACCCGAATTCTTTACAATATGTTAAGCAAATAAAAGCTTATGTTTTATTTTTTATGAAATACTTTGAAAAAAATAATATATGAAAATTCAAAAAAAGAGATTAAAAAGGACAATGGCTGATAACAGAATATGAAAAGTCGATAAGCTAATGAACAATGTAGTACAAATGTTTTACCTTGTGAAATTCATTTCAGTTGAAGAGATGTCACTCTCAGGTACAGAAACCTTGGAAAAGACAGAGCGTCAAACACAGATGCAGATCGCCGCTCCTACCCCCACATATAGAATATCCCTGATAACACGTATATCGCAAGAAAATAACATGCTATTCTCTTAAACAGACCAGAAGCCTTTAACGTTTGAAAACTTCCAAAACTGTTTCTGATCTTGTTGAACCTGACTGTTTTTATGAAAATTGTTTTATTCATTTCTACAGCATATGAAACAATAACTATCTTTATTAATGATTAACGAAGATTTTTAAAAGATAACGTTTAGAGTAACTGAAATGTTATATCAGAAATAGAGGATAACATGAAACATAGTGATTGACTATATCTTCGATGAATTGGGATATTTGAACTCTTCGCCAGCTTTGGTTAATCAAATGGAAAACGTACATAAATCCCCGACTTGGCGTTGTTAACAGCTCTTTACGTAAAACAGATAGCCCGAAATTCGCCAAACACGTATATTAGAATTATTACAGTTTTTTTTATAAAACGGAAAAAACTGGATGTCAGAACAAGAAACGTTCTTGTGTCATTATAGTTGAGAGTTATGACCAGATAAGATGCCAGATAAAGTATTTGATTTCTATTGGTTTTGGCTTTAGACTTAGTTTTTCCGTACTGTTATCATGTCGAATAAACCTCCCAAAGATACTCGTTATTTTTACAATTTATAGTGGCCGTGTGTGTGTTTGTGTTGTTTTTTTCGGCCCTAAATTGACTCCTTAACAAATAAGTATGTTTTGAAATTAATACATAACCGAACCAGAGTAATAAAATGATAAGGCATATTTAAAGGCGTCATGGTCAATTTCAAAATAGCAAAATAGTCGCCATAGAAAGCGATACATGTAATAATAACAATCTATGTGAAAATTTGTTCATTTGACAAAAAAGGAATGAGCTGGAAAACCGTTGAAGTGGAACAGCGATTGAATCTTGGTAGGGGCAATAATTTGGGATAACACGGAAAGCAATCCTTATCAAATTTTGAGTAGTATGCTAGATTCATCGTTGAAACCAACTGCAGATCCCCAATTGTGATACGCATACAAACGGACTTTAGGCTACCTAACGTAAATCAACAGAAAGCGTAAAATGAATATTTTAATTTTAAAATACTAATAAATTAACTTCGCCGACATCGCTCATAAATTGAATTTTTGTTTCTTTGGTACACTCTGTTGAAAGTTAAAATGAGTATTTACATTTAAACACGTTTAAATCTCAACAGTTCTGTTCTGTTCAACTTCTGGTAAACCAGTTTCCACTGCCAACTCTTTGCTCTATGCTGATTCTCACATTTAATTACATTTTATGAGTTACCTAAAAGCCAACGCTCTAATTATATTCTGATTTCATCATTATTTAATTTTATATAAGATGAATATTGATTAAAAATGTGATTTTGAAACCATACAAAACATATCAAAATGTTTCGTAATGAGATTATCCAAAGGAAACTCGAAACTTGAAATATTTCTATAATTTCCATCGCGTTGGAAGAGAGAAAAAAAACTAATTTTGACAAATAAGCAGAATTTTCCATAATTAAATATGAATTGTATGTTTTCATTTTCTCGTAATATGCTGTGGATTGTGTATGAATTTTGGAATTTCATAAAGTAATGTCACAATCTCGAAATACTTGGAATAAATTCCAACATACGTTTGTCTTGAATCATTAAACGTATGTAAAACTATTTGAGACTTTGACAGGGATTCTTGTTATGGGTGTTCATCAATGTCAGAGATGAGTGCTTGTGCCATGTAGCGTTCGTAAAACGTCGCCCCGTACATTACAGTGCTGTTATCAATAAAGCCCATAAAATCGTTGTACACGATTATTTATATCGTGAAAATATTGAGCTGCGCTCAATCCGGGGCTAGGCAGCAGTGAGAGTAATATTAGTAATATGCATTCCCTTATTGTCCATGATCAGACTAAATCAAATCGTGTCTGCAATAGTTTGATATTTGTCGTGTTTGCTGGTTTGTGGTATTTGATATATATTACGATTATTTTAAATACGAATGCTCTCTCGTCCTCCTTCTCTTTCCCACCTCTCTCTCTCTCTCTCTCTCTCTCTCTCTCTCTCTCTCTCTCTCTCTCTCTCTCTCTCTCTCTCTCTCTCTCTCTCTCTCTCTCTCTCTCTCTCATGCATTATCCTCGGCTATCCTGCGAGTCTTGATCTCCCAGTAATGTTTCCTGTAATGCATATTTCTCTTGATATCTTTCGTAATATACATCTGTTATAATTACGCAAATATAATTTTTTATCCACAAATACGACAAAAATTACTGTGATGCATGTGTCTATCAGGAAGTTATGTAACCAACGGTATAATCCATGCAGAAAACAAATCAAAGCCTTACATGCAACAATCTCTGTCTGGGATATATAGTGATAAACAATGTCTGACACATAGATTAAAATATCAATACATTTGCCTATCATGCCGAAACCTATAAAACTATAAGAATACCACGAGACTTGTAATATTAAATAATAAACGGTAATATACAATATCCGAAAATGTTTAAAGACTGAATCGTTTAAATGGCATGTTGGGAATCATATCGTGGATGAAAAAACATAGGTCCCAGCAAAAGACTGACATGTTCCGATGACATGATTAAATTAAAGAAGCACACTGAATCAGGGCAACATATGAATATCTGAGTAATGTATTGATTTAATCAAAGCAAATAAAAATGACAGTGAGTTATTCGATGTACTCCAGGATCTGTCAGCGGTGTAATAACATCATGATCACATGAAAACAATTGTTTGCCGAGAAGAGAAGGAAGCTGTTGATGTCGTTGTTGTATTGTTTGTTTTGTTTTGTGGTACCAATAAAACGTTTTATATCTGCTTGAAATCAACTATATGAATGCGTGATATGTTTAGAAAGTAGTAACGTTTCAATATGGGTTTCACAGAAACCTTGTTTGGCTTTAATGACTCAAGTCGGTTTACAGTATTTTTTTTTAAAGATTTCTTAAACATCGGATAATTGTAAAACAGACTAACATTATTATTAAAACTTTGAAATGTTATTGCTTTGTTTATTTTTTAAACAAGCCCTCCTAATAAAAAAGTGTATGCGTTAAAAAAGTGAAATATGCGTATTAGGAATCGCCACACTTACAAAAGACAGTTACCCCACGCAGCGAAAAAAGAAGAGAGGTAAAACGAGCATGTTGTTATAAGTATGTCAATTCAAATAAGACGCCATAAACAATTAACGACAAAGAGCACCCTTCGGGTTACCGCCTTGGAACGGTGAGTGGTAAAACAAATTGCCACTGGGGTTTTAAATCAGGTTCTAGGGTGCACCAACCTCACTCTTGTCCCTTAAGAACTGTTTAGATTGGATAAAGTCGGAGGTTGGTAATTATTCCTCCAAATGTTCCAATTGCATACAGTTATTCTGCTTCTTATAACAATTAGAGCTTGCAAAAAATTGACGGGTTTTTAGATAATTATTTATCTTTATATTAATTGCATCATTTATTTATTATGCTGTTTTTATCTGTTACATGTAACTTTTCCCATGCAACTACAGATTATATTGCTCAGTAATGCTCACTATTGTTTATAAATATAGTATTATTTAATGATGCTGCCATTTAATGGTAATACACTTCATTTTATACATTTTAAAATTCTTTTATGATTATATATATATATTACTCTTTGATAGTGATTGATGCATTGGATTTATTCAATTCTAATTGTGCCTAAATATACCAATGTAATAAAACTATGTATATATGTACCTACTAACCATCATAAATATGTTTAAAATAGATAAAAAGGGAACTTTGAAAGTCGCCGAATACGACAGAAATGATAATGTTGCAGACTCGGCTTGATTGAGCCAATGATCTTCTATTAAACATTTTCAATGAATTCCTCATAAAAGAAGACTCCACCCAGCATCATATTTGTAGCTTGACTCAACACGACTCAACATTCGGAAACGGCATTACTTTTGTTATCACTTTACGGTTTTTCCAATGGAGCGCGTCAAGGGAAAGTGTACCTTTGAATAGTTAACTTAACTTTTGAAAATTAATTATGATATAATGTTAACCAGATGACGTTACTTTTATGTAATTCGCAGTTTATATATTAATATCATGTTATCAAAATGTGTAATCAAATCTCAGATACGTTGTGGTAAAATCATAAGTAAATGTTAGTACTCTCTAAATGTAATAACAACTAAGATGTTCGAAAATATGGCCGGAGACACCTGCGTGCCCCAAATAAGACCTGGCTGGAGTATGGGGATGACTGTTTGGCTATCAGGCGGCGGATATTGCTGGAAGCCAAACGTATCTCACGTATACGCGATAAGTCTCTATAATTCAGGATGATTAAATTTTCATTTCTGTAGACTAAAGGACGCTCTCATTTTTCTGCTTTATAAAGGATTGTTTTCACTGCTTCACTGTTTGCCTGCTGTTCACGTAGCCTGAATCATTATGATGTGTGCGGGAACATTCCTTTAATAGTACACGTAACATATACTGAAAGGATAACGAAACGCAGGGTAACAATTGGATAGGCAGGTTCGAAAGCTCATGCTCCACGACGGTTTACACTGAGGCAGTGGAGACAAGTTTTATTCACTTTCGACACATGTTAAGGTGTATCATGACCTAATAACTCAATACACAAAGTTTCACTTTATTTGGAGAACGCGTTCTTAATATATCGGAACAAATGTTACCCTGCGTTTCTTTATCCTTTCAGTATATATTTGTAATTTAGTTCAAATATAGCATTCGTGTAGGATTAAATAAAGATAAAAATTAGTAAGTCTGAAACTAGAACAAAAGTACACTTAATTTGTGTATAATTACGTAAATACAGATAAAAATAGAAGTAGTCTGAAACCGACAGGTTTGCAACTATTTAATTCATTTCCCTTCGTCAGATAATTAGTTTCACACATCTAATCAACCACATGTTCCAAAGCTCGCATCAATGTGTCAGTGCACTTCAAGTGCTGTAACCTATTGTACTGCTCTAAACCTGCAATCTACACAAGAAATACATTTTCTAATTAATGTTACTGATATTTTATTTTGCACATAATGTTAAGATTGATGAACTTGTTAACTATATACTCAACTTTTAATATTTACACCTTTATTTCCACTGCTTCAATATCCTTTACCGAACGAGTGAAGGTCAATCTTCGATGAACACCGTTAGCCTTATCACCGCGCAATGGTACAGGAATGCCCTGGTGACGTCATGAAATCCCCGCTATTTTTATAATTGTTGCTAATTTTAGATAGCTCTTCCTGGAATGTTGCTATTTTTAGATTCATTTGAGTGTTTCAACCAGGTTCTAAGGTAAAACACGCATGCTGCTTTATCCAGAGACAATAAAATAGTGACTATTTTGTCGTAGTATGATTATTTTGATTTGAGTAAATAGGCGGACCAGTCCAAATGCCAAACCCGGGGTAAGAAATGTTTTAAACAGCATTTCGAAATTAGTAAAAAGTATATATTTTATATTAAATTTAGAAACAAAATGATAAAATGAGGTGTAAATATAAGTAATAAATTTCGTGTTTGATTATTCGGACTCCACACACTTTAACCAGCCCTAATGACGTTCAAGACTCGGTGAACTTATCAAACACGAAATGTATTCCTTAAATGAATCGTTCTTCATAAATCATAAACCCATATAATAAATATATCATAAATCTAAATGAGGTCTTATTAATTATAGATATTAAAAATATTTGCAATATTTTGTTTTTATCTTAACCTTTAGTTAGTTATAGCAGATAAATATTAATTTAAAAAGGCTGTTCATCAGTTAAATATACTACTTTTATTCTCAGAAGTACATATTATGCTATCGGTCTTGTATCGTTAGATCTATTACATGTACCAAATTAACTTTAGATCAATCCCACTGGCTGATTTTTCGCCTGTTTTTAAAATTTCTGCTGTATTTCTACATTGTAAGTGTTTATTAACCCCGAACATGCTTTAATTTAATTAAATTCTTTATTTAGTGTTCATAAGATAGTATACATTTTACGGAATTCAAAATCGTCTTTCTTCGGGTTAAAAATTAAAACTAACACAACAAGCATGCTTCGACATACCGAACTACAGCTCCAAAACGATGGCATTAACGTCTTACCTGGAAAAGAGAAACAAATCGTGCCCTTAGAACATGTTAATGGGAGTTAATACTAACAGAAATTAGTGAAAGAGGTTGCGAGTAGTCTATCTTGATAATAAACAAGAACTATCTTTAAAAAAGATAAACGGCGTTGATGAAAAAGATTTATATTAAATGTATATAAGAAAGAAAGGAATATAGAGAAGCGAAGTAGACACAGTTTAGTTATTTTAATTTACTTGTTATAACTGTTGACGAACCCTCTCTGCCTTCTAAGTATGACCTAGAGATTAAGCGACCGAATCATGACAACTCATAAATTCATTGAAAGTGTCTTTCAAAAAAAAATGTTGAAGCTGTTGCAACACTTTCATACGGTGATAATAGGTCGAATAAAGAAGCAATGTCTTACATTAAGTCTTGATCTATTTATTCAGTTTCAATAAAATACCTCTTGTAGAGTTAGAACTCAAGATGAATAAATGTTCTCGAAATTTAATAAATATAAATAATAATAGCTTTTACGTAAATTAACTTTAAAAAAAAAACGTGTCCCTCCTGAGGATTGAACCCGGGGGCCTCCGCTTGTGAGACGAGAGAGTTATTCACTACACTACAGAGAACTTGCGTGTCGGACTTGAAATTTACAATCAGTATCAAAGGAACTAGAAAGGAAACCGTAAGAACTAGAAATATCTGCACTTCTCTTTCGTTTTGCACTGTGTATTGTACGAAAGTATTTACCTGACACCCAAGAATATTCCATACATAATTGTATTTAAGCCACCAATATTGACTTATTGGTTATTTAAATCGTAATATGTTTTTCTCCAACACAATTATCGCTTTTAAAAACGAATAAGCTCGAACATGTAAATGCCAGGTAGAAAAACTTACACAAAATATAAAAATCGTTACGGTAATCGTAAACAACACCCACTAACAACAAATCGAAATAATATATTTGATTTTCCCGCTGCATAATAACAAAAATCCCACTCAATACCTCTCTACCCTGCTAGATGCCTCTCTGGTGTAAAACGCTACCAATCGGAATGGTTTATTTCATTTTCCCGCTACATAATAATATAATACGAGTATTATTTACAACATTTCATTGGTCGAAAAACTAGGTCAAAAGTGAGCTTAAACAGCTAACGCCGAAAAAGCCACAAAATAATATTATCTCTGTAATTTAAACGTGAATCGTCAGGTTTCCTGCAAAAAAGAGGGGTTCAAGAGAGGTTTTTTGTTTGGAAAAAAATCTAACATCATAACTCGCAGTGTAACTATCAAGAGGTGCCATGTTCATCGAAATATGCATACTATCCTTTGGAATGGATTAAAATGGTACTTGTTAGCGAGTGTAAATAATAATAATAAAAATGTTTTTCGCTTTACCCGGTTCCATGCGGCTTGTGCCGTAATATGCATTCCCAGGACTACCTATGAACAGGCTCAATCAAACCAAGCCTGAAAAATTTGCATAATTTGTCGTTTTTAGTTTCCTTTTCTTCACTGAGCGCTACTTAATATCTACTCAAGTACACAGAAAATTTCGATCCAACACAGTGCACATATGAGCGTGGAAATGGAACCTTCAATGCGGTATTTTCAGATTAAGAGGTCGCAAAAAAAAAAGATTTTTGGGGGAAATACTTATTGCCACCTAGATTTTAGTAAAGAAATGTATTTAGCTATGGATGTTGTAAATGTTTGCAAGCTCAATTTAGTCTGATTCATTTTTTAATTACCAAGCACATACTAAAACAAAAGAAAAACCGTTTGCATGAGAACTTTGAAATTCATGAACAATATACCAAAGCAACTCATACCTGAAATAAGTATATGCTGGTCTACAATGTTCAGTGCAAATTCGTCAAAATAATGTTAGGGTTTTCAAGAAATTCAAGGAAACCTTACTTCCTGGTTCAAGGTGAAAGTAGAAAGTGAAAGTAGGAAGTAAGTTTTCTTTGAATTTCTTGAAAACCCTAACATTATTTTGACGAATTGGCACTAAACATTGTAGTCCATCATATACTTATTTCAGGTATGATTTGCTTTGGTATATTGTTCATGAATTTCAGAGTTCTCATGCAAATGGGTTTTTTTTTGTTTTAGTATGCGCTGGGTAATTAGAACATGATTTAGACTAAACTGAGCTTGCAAACATTTACTACATCCATAGCTAAATCCATTTATTTACTAAAATCTAGGTGACAATAAGTATTTCCCCCAAAACTCATTTTTTGAAATTTTAGCCTGTCTTCGCCATTTGCTATGTTTGCGATACCTTAACATCAGTCTATTGATAAACCAGGAAACGATGAGCAGAAATGTATAGAATATAATTTGGGGAATGGATCTGAGAATATAAATTCTGCGTATCATAGAGAAAAGCAAAAACTAAAAAAGTCTACCATTAAGGTTATTTAGAAATATCTAAAACTATAATTACAGGAATATTGAAAGTCTTTCCTTATCACTGAAACAAATATTATAATATCAGTAGTATTAGAATACATTTAGCATACACATTACATGATTATAGACCTTCAAAGGACAAAATTCAACAGCTTGATAACTTGTAATGTGATAAGACACCGCATAATAAGCGATATAACTCTTGCATATCTTAACACTTGAGCTACTGCGGATTATTACTCTTTGCTCATTGTTATATCGTGTACGAAGTTAAGAGAAAATACTGATATCCGGTATGATACTATTTATATCTGTCCTCGTGTACGTTTTCATTCTCATCCAAGACAATTATTGCTCTTTTTACATAGCAAATGCTAAATCAAAAGTAACCAAACTACACCAGAACACCGAAAGTAATGTTTATTTTTAATAAAAAAACAAATGGTGTAAATGATCGGCAAAAATACTACTTGCGGCCGTTTATCAAATTTACAAATGCATATAGGTTGTTTTTAAGAAATTCGAGAATTGTTCCTTTCATTTCTACTTTCTGTTTTAATTGCAATGCAATTTGTTAACATGCAAGTCCAATAAAAAACGAACAAAAGTGTATTTACATTTCACACATTAAACAACGCATCTGAATTCGGAAATTTCTGCACAAAAAGCAAAACTTGGTATCTACAAAACCTTGTTGTTATCTGTCAAAAGAAAGTCAGGCATTTTTAAACATTACATTTTTGGTTTAAACAATATTTATTTCTTCGATAATTGTACATATACAATACATCGTGAATATTTGCAATAGGATTGAGAAGATAGTTATAATAACTTGTATAATCTCTCTCCTGAAAATATACAAACTATCATAACATTACATTTTTGAAAACTTAACAATACCTTAAAAAATGTCCGCAAGATATTGAAGACTAATTTAGTAATTTTGCTAGATTTATACCGTATCTCGAGACCATTGCCCAAGGTTATAAAGCTGAGCATGGAAACCAGTCTCAAATCTCAAGCATCTGATTGGCTGAAATGGCGACCAGTCGCCATTTCAGCCAATCAGATGCTTGAGATTTGAGACTGGTTTCCATGCTCAGCTTTATAACCTTGGGCATATTTGACGTTTTGTAAATGACTTTCAGAAGTTCTTGAAATGAAAATGCTTGGTAATGAAAACATCATTTTGTCTTAACTTGTTGAGCAAATTTCACTACAGCAGCAGATACAAAAGGTATAAAGGTTGAAGAACTCGTGATATAAAGATAACTTAATAAGATATAGGACACACTATCCTTATATGACCACAGGGTACACAAAACATCTGTTGTTTTTTTCAAGGATAGTAGGTGTAGATGATTGATATATAGTATACATGTAGTTCAGAGACATAGTTTACATGTAGCATTAAAAAGACATGTTTTAACATGACCACTTAAAAACCAAACAGAAAATCTGCAAGGTAATCGATTAACATAATTTCCACTGCTTGTTATAGCCATGTCTTAGCCACTCTAAACTTGCCGGAAACCAACAAGCAATTCTGAAATTATACTTCCTGAAATATTTCATTCTTAACTTTTGATATTATACATAGAAACGCAAACTATGAAGCACTTTGCTATACACTGTTCAATATACGTGCTTCTGGCAAAAGGCAAAGAGACCACGTGCCTGATCTTAATGTTTTAATACTACCGGAGGACAGTGAGAGCTTTAAGCGTGCAATTAATATCTCGAAAATATAATTGTTGCCATTGAGCTTCCTTGTACAATGTTGATTTAAAATAATGAGTTTAGAAAATGTCTTTAAGATATTATAACTTAACAGAACATAACAAGGTTGTCTTTTTGAACAAAAAAAAACTATGTTTGAAACTATACTTCAGTTCCGAACTTAAAAATGCAAAATGGGACGGCATTTGACTATATATTTATCGTTTTCTGCTAGTCTCGCGGGTTCTACTACCCGTATTTCTAAACGCTTTCTGTAACATTGCATCAGCGAGTGTTGTTATCAATTATATTTATATGTGTAAAACTTGAAATATGTGTCATAACAAAAGTCGGCGTGAACAGTAATATGCACTTCAATTACTGCTCATCAACAGGTTCAAATTACCGCGCTTGAAATATTTTGATATTTGGCGTATACGTAGAGTTCCATTTTCATCCACTTACACATAAATATTCATCTAAACACTTGAAGATACGGTTCAAACTGTTTTTTTTTTCTTTAGAAACAGAGCATGCCAAAAAATGATTCAATGAATTTCATCTGACGTCAACTGTAATTAATCAATTATTTCTGCATTCTAGTAATTGAAGACTACTTGAATATAGAACTTTTCTCCCGAGTTTATGGCCGGGTTATCTCTATTTTCAATTTGACAAGACACGTGTTAACCATGTTGATTAATATAAATTGGCAACTTGAAATTCATTCTGTGAGAATACAATTGTGTCATGTAATACTCCAATAGAAATAAAATTCAAATGATATATGTATCACATTTTGACATTTTCATTACTGGTAGGTTCCCTGTGTTCCTGAACTGTTATATCAATCTTTCGTTCAATCAGCAAAGATCACAGTAGAATATGTACGCTGTGATATTATGTTAGTTTGGTCGATGCAAGACGAGATTAGAAGTTAATGGCCTTCTCTGGGGATTCTTACCCTAGTATTAGATTATCAGCGATAATCGTGACACATACTTTCAATGCAAATTAAAATACGCAATAACCATTAAAATTCGCCTGAATACATTGTAAATCACTCAATCTACCCATATGATAATGAAGTATTTGAGAAATTTGTAAGGAGGACGAAGATTATAAAGTTAACCATATTCTATCAATTGTTTTACAATAAAAATATTTCCACGGAAAAGTCTGGATTGGGATGGTGGGTGTACATCGCTAAATCTTCTTTGTTCGGCATTAAAAAAAAAATCAAAATTAATTCGATAAATTCGATAGCCCATTATCCAACCGCTGTATCTAAGAATAATAGAAGATTGTTTAATATCAATAGGAATTTTGGTAGTCAAAAACATTAATATTTAAAAAATGCAAACAAAACTTAAATTTTTCAACATTTTAGAGCAATATTAGTTCATCGTGATGTTGCCCTGTATGTATTTTATCAACTTGTTGTAGCCAAAGATTGTTATCAAAAACTAGACTAAGTAGTTTATTTTTTTTAAGATAATAGTTTTATATCGCGGTATTATTTCCTCCATACCTGTCAAAGAAAATTAAAAGGCTGTGTGGCGGTATTGTATATAAACGAATAAATCAATTATACTTCTTATAAACTTTAAAGAAGACACATGTTATAAATCAAATAAGTGTTAGACTAATTCGTATTAAAATGAAAATCCAGATTGTATCTTAACGACAATAGCAGACGATTTATCTGATAACAGAATATTACATTATGTTTCATAAAAAAGCAATATATGCATATCAAGATTTGTTCGGCGTTAGCTGTCTATGCTCACTTTTGACCTAGTTTTCCGACCAATGAAATGTTGTAAATAATACTTGTATTCTATTATTATGCAGAGGGAAAATGAAATAAACTATTTCGATTGGTAGCTTTTTATAACAGAGAGGCATCTAGCAGGGCGGAGAGGTATCTAGTGGGATTTTTATTATTATGCAGCGGAAAAATCAAATAGATTATTTCGATTGGTTGTTAGTGGGTGTTGTATTGAAGAAAAACATATTTACGATTTAAATAACCAGTTAAGTCAATATTGATGGCTTAAATACAATTTTATATGGAATATTCTTGGGTGTCAGGTAAAAACTTGCGTACAGTACACAATGTAAAACGAAAAGGAAGTGTAGATATTTCTAGTTCTTACTGGTTCCTTTCTAGTTCCTTTGATACTGATTGTTAATTTCAAGCACAAAATACAAGTTCATTGTAGTGTAGTGGCTAACACTTTCGACTTGCAAGCGGAGGGCCAAGGGTTCAATACTCAGTACTGACACTTTTTTAAAGTTAATTTACGTAAAAGTTGGTAGATTTCACTCTTGTAACAGGATGTTTTTATTTATTTATATTAAATTTCAATTAAATGTATTCATCTTGAGTTCTAACTCTACAAGAGGTATTTTATTGAAACTGAATCAATGTAGATCAAGACTTAATGCAATACATTGCTTCTTTAATCGACTTGTTATCACTGTATGAAATTGTTGCAACAGCTTCAACATTTTTTTGAAAGATACTTTCAATGAATTGATAAGTTGTCATGATTAGGTCGCTTAATCTCTTGGTCATACTAAGAAGGCAGGGAGGGTTCGTCAACAGCTAAAACAAGTAAAATAAACTAATTAAACTGTGGCTGCTTCGCCTCTCTGTATTTCTTTCTTTCTTATATACATGTATATATAAATCTTTTCCATCAACGCCGTTTATCTTTTTTATGCCCCCGCCATGAAATGGCGACGGGCATTAAGAGTTGCTCCTGTCCGTCCGTCCGTCCTTCCGTCCGTCCGTCCGTGCTTACCAACGCCATTTATGTGGCTAGGAGAACAATGGTAACGGTAAATTCTATTCATTCCGTTCTGTTACGTGGCTATTTTTTCTTTTATGTGGCTAAAAGAACAATAGAGAGGACAATAGAGTAGCCACATAAATGACGTTCGTAAGAACGTCCGTCCGTCCGTCCGTCCGTCCGTCCGATATTCTCGTGAACGCAACTCCTCCTAAACTACTGGTGGGAATTTAATGAAACTTTACCACAATGCTTGGCTTGATATGTAGTTGTGCATGAAGGTGGGGTTTCGCTCTTACATGTTCCGTTCAGAAGTTATGGCCCTTTGATACTTCCATTTACATTAGTTTTAATAGGAATATATCTTGTGAACGCAACTTCTCCTAAACTACTGGTGGGAATTTAATGAAACTTTACCACAATGCTTGGCTTGATATGTAGTTGTGCATGAAGGTGGGGTTTCGCTCTTACATGTTCCGTTCAGAACTTATGGCCCTTTGATACTTCCATTTACATTAGTTTTAATAGGAATATATCTCGTGAACGCAACTCCTCCTACACTACTGGTGGGAATTTAATGAAACTTTACCACAATGCTTGGCTTGATATGTAGTTGTGCATGAAGGTGGGGTTTTGCTCTTACATATTCCGTTCAGAAGTTATGGCCCTTTGATACTTCCATTTACATTAGTTTTAAAATAGGAATATATCTTGTGAACGCAACTCCTCCTACACTACTGGTGGGAATTTAATGAAACTTTACCACAATGCTTGGCCTGATATGTTGTTGTGCATAAAGGTGGGATTTTGCTCTTACATGTTCTGTTAAAAAATTATGGCCCTTTGATAATTTCATTTACATTAGTTTTATTCTTATATTTTGTGTTAAGCAAAATATGCATTTTGCCCATAACTTTAAAACTACTTGAGATATTGCCTTGAAACTTGAAATATATTTTCACCATCAAAATCTTCATCATAACCAACAAGACCCAAAACCCTGCTTCCAATATTTTTTCAAATTATGCCCCTTCTTCACTTACATTTTGTGTTAAGCAAAATATACACTTGGCCCTTATCTTTGTTATGAATGGAGAGATTTCAAAATAACTTGGCACAATTGTTCACCAAGACAAGGTGGTGTGTCGCATACAACACCCATGCCTGTAGGTCCAAGGTCAAGGTCACTGTTACTAAAAATAGAAATTTCTTGCAAAATTGTGTCGGCTCTTTAACTTTGTTATTTGTTATTGGATTTTTAAATAACTTGGTTTAATTGATCACCATATTAAGACTGTGTGTTTCATACATTCCCAAGCCTGTAGGTCCAAGGTCAAGGTCAATGTTACTAAAAATAGAATTTTCTTCTCCAGGCTGTAACTTTGTTATGAATGGAGGGATCTCAAAATAACTTGGCACAAATGTTCACCATGACAGGGTGGTGTGTCCGCATAAAACCCATGCCTGTAGATCCAAGGTCAAGGTCACTGTTACTAAAAATAGAATTTTATTGTAATAGGAATATATCTCGTGAACACAACTTGTCCTACACTACTGCTGGGAGCTTTATGAAAAACCCATAGCGGGGGCATCCGTGTCCTTTGGACACATTTCTAGTTAAAGATATTTCTTGTTAAAAGGTCACACAAAGCGCTTTATTGAAGTAACTTTAGAGTACACCTACATATGCGGCAGAATGTGATTCCTTATTCGCTTCAAATGATAAGGAATATGGTAAATACCATATATGACAGGGTAGATAAAATGCCTTTTTGAAACATTTCTTTTGAGGAAGGAAGTAGGATGAGAGCATTTGCTGAAACAAACAAATAGCAAAAAAATGAGACAGTAAAGAATCGAGAAGACAGATGCAATTAATAAGTTTGAAACACTTTCGCATCTAGTACTTGTCCCACAGAGCAACCTAAAATGACAAACAAATTACAAGTAAAGTTCATTATAAACAGTTTCTCATATTAGCCGTCGGCGCACAGGTTAAATTTTCCTATACATTAGCAGAAACTTGTCACTTGCAATTTAACTGAATTTGTCCCGGAAACTAAGCAGCTGTAGCTGATTTCCCTTAAGATATTAACTAAAACCTGTCTTAAAAACAAAAATGTGTTTGAACAGGATGATATTAACGGCCCAATATAGTCTAAATTTTGTTTGGACACACGGATTATAACAGTTAATATTTACTTTAAACTATGAACATATTCCATGCTCGAAAAAAGTTGTTTGCGAAAAAGTGTTTTTTCACAATGTAGACCCTAAACTTAAACCTCATTCTTGTGAATGAAAACCTACATAAATAAAACCAAACACTACGACTTTAACAAACTTTTTTGGTAATCGTGTGCTTAAATATGCAAAGTTAATTTTAAAAAATGTATAGAAATTAAAATGCATATAACGTAGATCCAAGGCCAGTAAGCACAGTTTTCACATGAAGCCATATAGCTGAGAAAATCCATAATACGATGAATTTTAAAACAAGTCACATCCCTAGCAATTAACGAAAATGGAGCCCGAGGGGTTATCGCAAAAATTTAAACTAAACGAATATTAAACATAACGTATGATTAAGCAATTCATTAAATGAACATCAACTTTTCATTTTTTTAGAAAAATATCATTAGTTATATTATTCTTCGTTAGATGTTCAAACGCCAGAGCTGTAATACAACGTTATCACTGTGACTGTAACATGAACACGTTAGAGTGACAATGAAAGATTTTTATTTAAGGATTGAATTGATAGTTGATGGTTTCCATTTGGGTATGGAAAACAGTTTGGTTGTTTAAAGTGTGTGAAGCCCGAAAGCCCGCGTACTTTAAACAATCCAACTGTTTTTCATACCCAAATGGAAACCATCAAATATTGATTCAATCCTTATATTTACACTCATTAATAATCTCATTAATACAGAAATAACTAGAAGAATTCGTAATATTACGGCTTTTTGAATGGCTGTTGGAACAGCTACGTTGACGACAAAGTGAATGACGGCACGCTTTTTCGTAGCAACTCGTAGCAAAACGTGCGTGCAAGGCGACGTCACACGTCAAAACATCGTGCAACGTCCAATAAATTGTGAACGGCTCTTCTGTAGCCACGCCTTTTAAATAATACGTCACACTGCTTACCATCTGAACTTACGATTCGTTAGATGAATAAGACTTAATCGTAGAGGATGAAGTTGAAGTGTAAGTATACTACAATGTTTACAGTAACACTTTTCTCATATACTCTCTAACCTCCCACATTATATTTGAATAAAAACTCTAAAAAGACTTCATTTTGGGCATGTCACGGAAAAAGTGTCTTTGTTTGTTGTTGTTGTTGTTGTTGTTGTTTTGGGGACATTTTAGTTCTCACAAAAGGCATTGGTTATTTCTTTATAACTTATAAGTAAACTCGTTACCTACTGTGATAATATGATGTTATTTTTACTATACATCGTCTCTCATTTTCATGGCCACATTAATGGATTAATGTTAGCATTTTTCCCGTGGCGTTACCATACACTGTTCAGTGTGTATCAGTAATTATTTAATGTTGTAAATTTTAAATCATAAGTTAACAAAAAATATCTTAAAAAAAAGATAAACGGCGTTGATGGAAAATATTTATATATACACGTATAAAAGAAAGAAAGAAATACAGAGAGGCGAAGCAGACACAGTTTAGTTATTTTATTTTACTTGTTATAGCTGTTGACGAACCCTCCCTGCCTTTTTAGTATGACCTAGAGATTAAGCGACCGAATCATGACAACTCATAAATTAATTGAAAGTGTATTTCAAAAAAAATGTTCAAGCTGTTGCAACAATATCATACAGTGATAACAAGTCGATAAAAGAAGCAATGTCTTACATTAAGTCTTGATCTACATTTATTCAGTTTCAATAAAATACCTCTTGTAGAGTAAGAACTCAAGATGAATAAATGCCCTTGAAATTTAATAAAAATAAATACAAACAGCCTGTTACAAGAGCGAAATCTAACAACTTGTACGTAAATTAACTTTAAAAAAAGTGTCCGTCCCGAGTATTGAACCCGGGGCCTCCGCTTCCGAGGCGAGAGTTTCATGCACTACACTACAATGAACTTGGTTTTTTTGTACTTGAAATTAACAATCAGTATCAAAGGAACTAGAAAGGAACAAAGAAAGAACTTGAAATATCTACACTTCTCTTTCGTTTTACACTGTGTAAACTTGTATGCAAGTGTTTATCTGACACCCAAGAATATTCCATAAAAATTGTATTTAAGCCATCAATATTGACTTAACTGGTCATTTAAATCGTAATTATGTTGTTTTTTTTCTCCAATACAACACCCACTAATAACCAATCAAAATAATCTATTTGATTTTTCCCCTGCATAATAATAAAAATCCCACTAGATACCTCTCCACCCTGCTAGATGCCTCTCTGGTGTAAATAGCTACCAATCGAAATAGTTTATTTCATTCTCCCTCTGCATAATAAGAGAATACGAGTATTATTTACAACATTTCATTGGTCGAAAAACTAGGTCAAAAGTGAGCTTAGACAGCTAACGCCGAAAAAACCCTTAAAATACTGGATAAATATGTTTTGACCGTTGTAAGAGCACATAATGTATTCAGCTTGTATAAAATATAATACATACTGAAATAAGACTTTTGTCAATATAGCCTTAAACGTGTAGAACTTTTTGATGACTTTATCTACGGTTCGCTCGGATGCATTTGTTCATAAAAACAGTTTTCACAAGCAAACCTAGGCAATACTCACACAATCATTGACCTTGTACTTAATATACGAGACGAACTGTATGTGTTTTTGTGTCTTCCAAACATCTTATCGCTTAAAATTATTGTCTGCGATTGAAAGCCAAATACAAGTTACTTGAAAGTTCTTTGCAATATATTGTCTACGGCTAAGACAGTAAAGACGGTATAAAACTGCCTACATTTTAGACTGACAGAAAGTAGATAATACTTTATTCCGAATTGCATAAGATTTTTCTTAAATAGAGCTTGATATCATTTTGAAGAGATGTTTTTTATCAAACACGGCATAATTTTTATCTTCAGTGCAGAGGAAACAATATTGCAGTACATTTGAAAACGTTATTTTCAAACAAGGATTTCTGGACCAAAAATATTTTCAGGTTTTGATTAACTTTGATTTAGAGATGTGTACATCCTTCAGATGAAAATAAAATGCAACAGGCAATTAGTCCTAAGTTAGAGTCATTCAAGATGCATTTTATTTTGGTGAAGATAACTTTGTTTTGGTATATCGTAGAAACCTTCAATATTACAGACTCTTAGTAATAAACCGATGACCAATGTTATAAAACTGAGCATGGAACCCAGTCTCAAATATCAAGCATCTGATTGGCTGAAATGACGACTGGCGCCATTTCAGCCAACCAGATGCTTAAGATCTGAGACTTGTTTCCAATCTCAGCTTTATAACCTTCAGACTGAGTCTGCAGTAATTTCATATTGTTCGTGTTCGTCGGATTTCAAAGTTCTCTTTTCATCTTTTTTTACATTACTATTTGAATGATAACCCTTATAATTTCTTTGCATGTCTCTTAGTAGCAATCATCGTCAGCAGTGTTTTCTTGACAAATACATGTATGTGCAATGATTTGTCCATTATACATCGACATCTGTCGAATTTACAGTGAAGTTTATAATGTTTTTTTCGATTGAGTCCACAAAAAACACGTACAAGATTCTCGGAAATATAGGTTTACATTATGTAACTTAGAGCCATGTTCACGTTTTAATACATCCTTTATGAACACGCTGATCAAAGTAAAAGTGTTGAACTTTATCATAATATTGCTGTCTGTATGCATCGTAGTGCAATATGACACATGCAAACAATTTTGCCAGTATTCATTTCAATATATAATGAAAAGCATCTTTGCATCTATCGTACAATATGGATGCACTTAAAAAATGACATTCTGTGTTAAGGAATAAAGGCGCTTTTTGACGATGAGGGGCAAAACTCGGACAATATTGAATAAACTGGTGTTAAATGTAAACAAAATATGCTTTATACAAGTTAAAAAAGAGTATAAATTCAGTTTCTTACAGATAAAAGATTACTGAAAATAAACTGACAAAACGTTTTATCAATATGTAAAAATACAGAAATCTCATTGATTCACTGACGATTCATTACGTTTTGTAAGAAGCTTTTGACACACTAATTTAAGTAGATCAATCTGTTAAATTTTACCATGGTTACTGTATTTTTGTACATTGTATTTTGGTAAGAAATTACTACATATACATGTATATCAATTCCCAAACGGTAGCTATTATAAGTAATATTTCGAAGAAGACAATACATGGCCATAAAACATACAAATGACCTAACAAAACGAAATGCCTGCATCTTTCTACAAGATACATTAGTCTCTGTGGTGGATTTGTCAAATAATTTTATATTTTATAACAAAAACCCAGACGTTTGTTATGAAGCCTGACGTTAAGTCCGTCAATTGAGACTGTTTTCAGTGAACCCTACATTAAAGCTTTTTATTTTATATTGACAAGAGGTCATTTTTGTCTGTTAGTGGTACATGTAACAGTAAGACAATCTATAAAGAAATATTTTTAGCATCACACATTTTTACAATAAAAGTTAATTGTTGAATAACACATTGAATATCATAGGTCAACGTGTACAATGAATTCTTAATTCGGGAACATTTTCTAACCTATTATAATAATTTGTTTCATTTGATGGACATTCAGTTAACATCTAGCATGTCTTTTATTTTATTTCAAACAATCGATTTCAAACAGATACATTTTTTCATGCCTGAACAGACTGGGGCTGAAGGACAAACAAAATGACCCCTTGTATTGCATTGTTCTTCAAAAAGTGAGGTACGGAAAGTTATTTAAAGTTAAATTTAATGCGCTAATAGCCGGTTGACTACTAATGTGCGCAGCATAAAGAAGACCACCATATTGAGCAGATTGCACAATATGTCACGTGATGATAAATGTATTGTAGAATGTATTGTTAAGAAGGGTGTTAGCTTCTTATATTTTATGTTTATATAAGTGGATGTTAACGCGTTCATAAATTTCAAATTACCAGTTTTTACAGTTTAGTTTGGCAATTTTATTGCATTTTCAATAACATGCTGCACGCTATCTGGAACATCTATTGATATGTTTGTTTTGAGTTCTTGGCAACTGCAACAATATATGAGAACTTTCCGTTGGCATTGACATATGCAGCTGTAGGTTTTTTACTTTCTAAATAATGGGTTAACGATTAACATGGTTATCTTATAAAAGGTGAAATATGCATATCAGGAATCGCTACATTCAGAAGACAAAACCTCCCAACACAGCCAAAACCAAGTGAAGAAAATAGGGCATGGTTTATTAAAATCAATTTCAAAACAGTCCACAATGTCCCAAGTTGCAAATGCTCGTATACTTACAAAATGAAAACTTATTATGTAGACAATGAATTTTGACGTCTAGGAAATGAATAAGCGCCTTTCCTGTGTGTGATCATTGCAAAGTGGGTGTACATATATTCTGATGAAGAATATAAAGACAATGACACGTCAGACCATTTGTCAATAATGTATCGAACTTTTTGACAGTTGCTAGGACAGTCTTAAACTAAGGAAAGGCATAGAAATAGAGGAAAATGGAACTTTAAAAGCCTAGGAACACGAAATATGAAAATATTGCAGGCTAGGTTTGATAAGTACAATTTTGATACATCTCAATCGAAGGTATGCATATGGCGGTGAGCATAGAAACTTCAATGCGGTATTTTCAGATTATCACCATTCCATAATCAGCATCAAACACAACAACAAAGAAGATACGTGTCTTTTCGTTCGTAATGTGATTATCCTACAACGTAAAATATTGAGAAAAACATGTTTTAAATAATAGTAGCATTAATCTTACTTCGGTGTTTCTTGGGAATGTTTTCGCAGAATATCACAATAAAATGTTTCAATAATACAAATGACACGGCTGATAATGACGGTATTTACTTGATTTGCCTAATTGCAAATTAGACGGAATATGCCAAATTTTGCATAGTTAATGACTACATGTCGTGATCAGGCACTTAGTAGAGAACTGTGATGCTAGACTCCATAATTGCACACAATTATGTAACTTTCCTATAATTTTAAGGAAGAATGTAGTTAAGAACAAGTTAAGAAAAATTAATACCTTATTATAACTAAAAACGCATTATTGTGTTGTTTTCCCCCTTTTTTTCTCAAGGAGGATAAAATGTCAAACGAAAATCAACGTTTTCTCTTTGTAATGATAATGTGACTTTCTAGATTTGTTCTTTCTGAATATTTGTACTATTTTGACTACACAGGTTTCCTGACATAAACACGCTTCTTATCTAAACAATTGAGAACTCGATCAATAAATTAAAGTCATGATGGAGCCACAGCATACGCAGTTTGTGCCCAAGGTTATAAAGCTGAGCATGGAAACCAGTCTCAAATCTCAAGCATCTGATTGGCTGAAATGGCGACTGGTCGCCATTTCAGCCAATCAGATGCTTGAGATTTGAGACTGGTTTCCAATCTCAGCTTTATAACCTTCAACCTTGATCACAGCAGACGAGAAAATCATTAAGAAAAGTTTACAGGAGCTTATTAACAACTCATTTAATCCCGTTGGAGTTTAAATAAACTATCCTCTTCAAACTAAGACAATATCAGTCAGACATAGACACTCATAAGCTAATAAACCACCATCTGTAAACAAAGAAATGTATGACTTTAATGCTGTTAACTGAGGGTATGTCTGACAGAAATTCGATTAAAAGACAACATGTTTAATTCAGGAAGTACAAGTTACGAGCATAATCATCCCATCACTGACTTAACTAAACAACATTAAAAATATTTGAAACAAAAAAACTGTTAACAATCCATTAAACTGCAAGTAAGACATACTGTTTCAATCACAGGCATTTAAACTTTTAACACTTATCATCCTACTCGTGTAAGAGTTGACTCGTTGTCTTTATACGATCGTTAAGTTGGTAATTGTTATTACTGTAGAGATTTAAGAGATTTAAGAATTACATTTCGCCCTGCTAATAGTTCATTGCAAATAAACTGAAGATTTTTTGTACCCTGGCCATTAACATGTTGCACCCTATTCAAGTTCCGACCATGATCTACAGTAAAGACATCTTTGTGTCCTCTCCATTTCTCATGAAAATACAAACCGATTCATTCCATTCATCCATTTTGTCGTGTTCGGTGGCTTTCAAATTATTTGACCGTTCCAAGTCGATGGTTCTCGTTTTCGTTAATTGTTCGTGGTGTCTTATTTGAAATTGATATTCTTAAAAAGTTGCTATCTTTTTCTTCTATACATTTTCTCTGTGTGGGAAGGCTGTGTTTTCTGATTGTGGTGATGCCTGAAAAATATTCTACTTTATTTCAAAGATTCCTTTATATCCATTTTACTTAGCACACAACCATGCGAATCTCAAGAGGACTCGAAAAATTTCAACTATATGCTTTGTTTTCTCAAGATTAAATTATAAACAAAAGACGGAATGGTAATGGATATTATTTATCGTAAACTAGTTGATCGAGTGACATCAAGTGGAGGAATATAAAAAATTCTGATTCTTAGCAAACATAGTTCGCAAATTTACATCCGTATACAGATGTTCGTGTATAATGATTAAGTTCACCATACTTTTATAGTTGTGATTATGAAAACAACTAGTAAGAATATGTAGTATATAGACTCGCCTAATTATTTACAAGTGCAAGATCATGTCATCGCCGCAACATCCTGTCAGAAAATTGGATAATAAACTTTCTGGTAAGAAGAATGTGGAAATTATCGTCTCGTTTGGCGTCAATGTCCACGTTAATTGTTCAATAATAGTATACAGTTATTTCATATGTGATTTGGAAACAGTCAAACTGTTGGTCGGAGATGGGGGATAGTGTTTTTAGCTTTTGCCTGATGTCCTATGACGAGGGCAACAGTTCACAACACTATCCCCGACACCGAGGAACAACCGTTTACTGTTCCCAAATTACATATGAAATAACGGTTTTATTACCTGATCACCTATCTATGACGTCAGAGCACGCAAGAGAAAAAATCAAAACAATTCACCGTTCAACAGCTCGCGAACGTGGACCATTTTAGAATTTCAGAAAACAGTAAAAAAAAAACAAATTACATTTATATACGACATCGGGTAATACTAATTTTTTGCATGCATCAGTGTCGAGTTGATGGGTGGGTTGGTGTTATTTCACTAAGATAACTTGTTCTTGTGTGTTCATGTGAGACTTGTTGGGGCGAATGTGAGGTTTGTGCACCCTAGAACCTGGTTAAAACCCAGTGGCAAATTGTTTTGACACTGATCGTTCCATGGTGGTAACCCCCCGAATTCTCTACTTCGTCATGTGTGGTGTCTATGTCGAACATTTAAATATCTATTCCTAGATAGCGAGCACAAGCTCATATAATATAATATAGTTAAGGTTCAGGTTCGATATCCCATTTGTCAAGTATAGTTCTCCGATATTTTCAGCTCAGACAAATGAACCATTGCTCATAAGCAGTAAACTCTTAATTTGAAAGTCAAACCAAAATGTAAATGTAAATGTTAATTACATCGACAATCAACACGTGTTTAAGCAGAGTGATCACTTAACGCAAGCTTTATTGTCTTAAAAATTTCCTTTTTTTTAATCTGCAAGTAACCATTTGATTATTTTAATTCTTTTCTTTAAAGTTTTGCTAATTTTGTGATTTTTTCCGTTTTCGTTTAAGAAAACATGTATGTATCTTATTGATTTCAAGTTGACAATTATTTATACAAAAATGTCCTTGGTAAATATCTGAAGGAATTCGAAGTGACGAATAAGAAAAATGTTATGGGCAATAAAAACAACTACAATAATAATAATAATAATAATAATAATAATAATAATAATAATAATAATAATAATAATAATAATAATAATAATGATAATAATAATAATAATAATAATAATAATAATAATAATAATAATAATAATAATAATAATAATAATAATAATAATAAAAAAATAATAATGGCAGTAGTAATAATTATCATGAATCATACTTTTCTTCTAATGTGACCTTGATATGAATAATGTGCAAGATGTTCTCTCATTTTCTGTTGCTGCCATTATTCTGTATGTTTTTGGCTATGGTAGTAGTAGTAGTAGTAGCAGTAGTAGTAGTAGTAGTAGTAGTAGTAGTAGTAGTATACATGGCGTATAGTTTGGTCTTATTTTAAACCTTGTAGTTTATGATTTATTTGTCTCACATCATCTCATTTATTTGTGTTTTAAAGCAACATCCTAAGATTTACCTTAGTAATCAAACAATCATGTGGCTAACATTTTTGACGTTTAAAATAACGCGATATCATCGAAATGTCAATTTATCTTCTTTCTGTGCCTGCTTTTGCTCTAATAGTGTATTTATTTGTGTTTTTACAAGTTTGAAAAATGACACTTTGATGACTATTTGACAGTTATTTAAATCATTCCCGCGTTTTATTAAACAGATGTCTGAGGTTAATCAGATATCATTTTAGGGATAGTTTCGAAAATCTTTCATCCTGATTAGATTTACTTGAGATGTTTCTGAACATTTCTGGGATAATGATCATAATAAAACTGAGTGTAGAAACCAGACTGGTCGCCATTTCAGCCAATCATATCCTTGAGATTTGAGACTGGTTTCCATTCTCAGTTTTATAACTTTGGGGCCTGATTTCCAGTTCAAAGTTGAATAATACACGAAATCTTAGCAGAAAAAACAAAAACAGGTCTATTGTCTGTTGTCAAACATTTCATAAGGTAAAAGATAAGAAATGAGATAAACATTGAAGGAGGCAAATATCAATGTGCTGTCATAGAAATTGTATGTGTAAAAATAAAAACAATATGTTATTGCATTGACCGTAACAGAAATAAAAAAAAAATCTAGATCAACTATTTACGTTACAATAAATGGATCCCTTACATTATATAAGGTTACCTAGTAGGTACATGTACATTTATCAACATGGCAAAATAAAAGACAGCCTTTATTATAAGATAAATATGAAATATGCGTAACAGGAATGGATACACCCAGACACATCCTCCCCACACAACCAACAGGTAGACGAGAAAATAGAAAACGATTTGTTATTTCTACCGGCATTTGATTTATTTTTGAAGCAGACGTAAATTTAGTGTTTGCGTGATATTTTAGTTAGTATACTAATCTTTGTGAGTCAGGCAGCACATACATGTATGTAGAATATCTAGTTCCAGATAATAATATCCGCACAAAACTTCCTCCCACGTTTTTTAAGTTTTAATTGGATGCCCAGTACTCAGTGACAAATGAAATTGCACAACGATTAGGACAGTATATGCTCATGCCAGTAATTAGGGAAAAAATGTTCAGACTTATTGTATCTACTCAAAAATTTTAACAAAGAAGATTAAAGTAACAAAATGACGACGTTAAAGGAAACAAACATGCGGATAGTAAATTGAAGCATGAACTTTAAAAAATATATTAAAGAAAACTTTCTTTAAACACTATAACAATTGCTGTAGTATGCGGCAGAATAAGCTAGTTTGTGATGGAACAACATCAATATGGGGCGCGTCACGGGAAAAGGTACCTTCGGTCATTTTCAGTGATAGTTTTGTTTTTACTTAATTTAGAAAGAACTTACAACAATAAATCAATTTCTTATAACTAAAATGTGAATTTGTTACACTTTTTGACATTAAAATTGTATTTTTACCGCGAAATGCATTATAAATAATGTCGTCTGCTCAAGTTTGTGACGTCGTTTCAAAGATTGACGTCAACTGTCCGAAGGTACCTTTTCCCGTGACGCGCCTCATATCATAGATCCATTATTGTTTAGTTTAAGCGAACATTGTTTATTCATGACAATGACAACTTCTCTTGCATTTTCCTCTCCACTCTGCATACCAGGTTCCAAGGTTATAAAGCTGAGTTTGGAAACCAGTCTCAAATCTCAAGCATCTGATTGGCTGAAATGGCGACTGGTCGCCATTTCAGCCAATCAGATGCTTGAGATTTGAGACTGGTTTCCATGCTCAGCTTTATAACCTTGGGCACAGATTAGATAACGACATAAAAAGTGTCAGCTGATTTGATTAAAGCCACAGGACGACACCTGATATCATTTGAGGCGTGAATACTGCTTCATAATATATCAGAATGATATAGGAAAATCCTGCAATGCAATAGGTATTAGGTAAAACATGAAATGAATATATATATAAGACGAGACGCATTCTGTTTTGCAATGCAAAAATTTTCTTCAAAAATAAATCATTATTGCCCTTGCAAATAGTAATATAGACGAATCAAATCTAATAAACGTACACATACACTTTGATAGTTTATCACTGTACACAGCTTATATTTTTATATCAATATATAATGTTTTTTGTTAAACGGCTACCTAAACGCGCAGGTTAATGGTTAGTTCAAACATAGAACCTTGTTTAAAACAGAAGTAGAAAATAAGTAATAATCCCAGGTTTTCTTTTTTTTTTGTTTACTGCGACATGTTTGAAATAGAATGTAAAAGTTTATGCTTTTTCCTCTCCACTTTTTGGCTTCTTAGGGAGGCTGAGTTGAAATTATCACAAAAAAGTATACTCAATCAGCTGTTGAAGGTTAAATCATCAAAAATGCAGAACGGTGTACGAATATTTTGCTTGTGAAATTTTAGTTTGAATTTACAGATAGTTAGTTTTATAACTCAAGATGGAGAAAAAATATTGCCTTTTATTTCCGCTAATTATAACTAAATCTTCGTAAAACACTGGTCGAGAAATCCTTTTTTAGCAGCGTTGACTTTAAACATGGATTTACAATTTTTATTAAATCTCGGTATCATCGACAAAACGTTGTTCTTAATTTGTGGTACCGATACCGATTTTTCAAAAAGTTATCAGTTGTCCAATGATTGCTTTCGGTGACATTTTTTAATATTGTAACAAACTCCAGAAAGGCGAACAAGCGTAATACTAACCCCGAAAGATCATGTATGTGAGACTTAACTATCTAACATTTACACAACATTAAAATCAAATTTCACATAAGTTGAAATCCCTCTGATTCCTGTTACTTGAGAATACCGTCAGCTATTCAACTATCAAGTGTGTTAAAGTAACCCAGGTTGAAGGTTATAAAGCTGAGTTTGGAAACCAGTCTCAAATCTCAAGCATCTGATTGGCTGAAATGGCGACTGGTCGCCATTTCAGCCAATCAGATGCTTGAGATTTGAGACTGGTTTCCATGCTCAGTTTTATAACCTTGGGCATTAATGATGACCATGACTTTGACATTAAGGACAATCTGACAGTTCCATCAATAAAAATTATCAGATATAACAAGACTTAAATCATAGCTAAAATAAATACGAAGCTCGTTTACTGATATGATGCTAGATACATGTTTGGTGATTCTAAATTACATTTCTATGCAAACAAAATAATAGTTAGCCTACACTGAAAATGAAACCTGTACGGCGACAGCGCCTATTCATAAAACGCCAAACACTACAGATTGAACAAGCCGGGATAAGCATGACAGAGTGTTCGTCAACTTCTGAAGATGTTTCCGATTATACACTGATGATAGTACTTACTTATACGAGTGCACTAGTCCTCACTTCAAACTGCTATAAAACAGACTTAAAATTTATGTTATCTCTTTTGATAGAACATCAAGATAAATTATTAACGCATTTTACAACATCAAGTTATCTAGACAATTCATCAGAACAGATTATGACTATCTTTCACTTTTACTTTTAAGAGGAGTTTTAGAAGGTTTATAATACAGGGAAATCATTTTCAAAAGAACCGAGAAGCACGATTTGTTTCTTTTATCTTTGTCATCGTTTTCTTGTCGATTCCACTCTAGGTACTCTGGTCTCAGTTAGATGATTGAGTATCCCGCGCCATTGGCTTTGCAGTGCTTTCAGCTTCTTATTTTTTTACGATGTGTGCTTCTGCATGCACCATTGTTGAGCTGATTCTTGTTTTGTGATTTGTGAACCTGTTGGGGCAAGTGTGAGGTTCGTGCACCCTAGAACCTGGTTTAAACCCCAGTGGCAATTTGTTTTACCACTGACCATTCAAATGCGCTAACCCCAAGGAATCTCATTTTCGTGAATTATTTGAGGCGTTTTATTGGAATTTGACATACCTATAAAAACATGTTCTCTTTTTCTCTCTTCGTTTTCGTTGTGTGTGGAGGCTGTGTTTTGTGAGTGTGGCGATTCCTGATACACATAATTCACCTTTTTAATATTGATATTTACCACAAAAATTATTAAGCTTAAATAGTTTTCAACCAATTTATAAGGAGAAGCTGTCTTTTGCTTTTAAACTTACCAATTATTGTTGAAGGAAATCTCTTTGATTCAATCAAAATTATTATATTGACGATGAATAACCGAACAATGCATTTTTCAAATAATTATGCGGAAGGATATTTAAGCAATTGTTTTAAAAAGAACTTAATCATAATTCTATTAACAACAATATCGGAATTTCTGCAAATTAATTAAAACATCCATCAATAACTTCAAAGAGAAATGTTACGATAAACGACGTTTTATAATAACTGTACATGTTGAGTAATAATCATCTTTGCAATAATCGATGGTTGAAAATCTACTTTCGGTTTGAACCAGGAAGTAACTTTTCCTTGAATTTCTTGAAACCCCTAACATAATTTTGACGAATTGGCACTAAACATTGTAGACCAGCATATACTTATTTCAGATATGAGTTGCTTTGGTATATTGTCCATGAATTTCAGAGTTCTCATGCAAACGGTTTTTCTTTTGTTTTAGTATGTGCTTGGTAATTAGAACATGAATTAGATTGAATTGAGGTTGCATACACAAACTACATCATTAGCTAAATACATTTCTTCACTAAAATCTAGGTTGCAATAAGTATTTCCCAAAAATTCATTTTTTTTAATTTTAGCCAGTTTTTGCCATTTGCAATGTTTGCGAACTCTTAGAGAATATTATAATTTAATTTTTCTTGGCTCACTTATTGCTCACTTTAACGACCGTCCCGGAGGTCGAAGGTAAGATCCTCTTTGGGGACTTGTTCTGATATAGCTTGTTGGTAAGCTACCAGCCAGTTAAAATGGTAAACACTTGGCAACCTGCCAAGCGTCAGGCACGTGAAAAAAAAGATGCGGTAGGCAATGATTGTTATAAAAGGCTTGTCTCAATAGTCTTTGAGAGTCTGGCCCTTTACTTATGGATGAGAGTATTATTAATATTATTATTATTATTATTATTATTATTATTATTATTATTATTATTATTATTATTATTATTATTATTATTATTATTATACACTTGGCACATTTATATCTATCCGAAGTTCCTAAGGAAAATTTTCGTTGTCGTTTTGTTGTAAAAAATAGAATTTACATCATGAGGTTTATATATTTCCAAAAAGCTTTTACGTACTTGTTTTTGATAGTGCCACATTCTATTTACGATATGTTTCTTATTCCAGATGCAATTTGTTTGTTCTCGATGCCTATTCGCCTTTTATTAAAATTTCTTGCACCCTTGAAGTCATATTAAGTTATTCGGATATGTTTTGAAAATCATCTATATAAAATAAAAAGCTTCAAGTCGAGATCATCCCAAAAAAGCTTCCAACACGCACACACATACGTTGATTGCCATACAGGAATATAAGCATCTGATACAGAAGACGTTTTTGGAGACAATAAACATTGTAGTTATCATAAATTATGGACTTTCATCTCAAAAAGGTTATAGAGACAAACCATCTTGAGTTGTAGCTTTTTATTATTTTAGTTTCATAATAACATGCTCTACTGTTTGAAATAATAGTGAACATGACATGGGGTTCACTGGATAGAGCATTTTTAACAGACAAAATCGATGCACAATGAAGACAAATATAAGGGTGCCAATTTCCAATCTTAAGACAACTTCCCCAGAAAGTTGCATTAATGAAATTTACCTAACGCTTTACCGAGGTGTTTTGCACCAAGGATACTATTATTCAGCCGCAGGACAAATGGTTAATTATGCAAACACGAAACACGAACCCATGTTTTAAGCACACTAGGCGCCGTCACAGTAGCAGATGGATAATCCCCAAAACGAGTTTGTCTAAACAAATCAAGAAAGTGCGCAGCAACTATCGATAAACTTCAGTCTATGACAAAGTGCATCAAACAATATTATATTTTATGAGCTAAGATCAGCATCACAATATATTAATAACAAGGACAGTATAATCTTATATCTAGAACAATTATGTTCGAATTCCGACCAAGGACATTTAAAATTATGTGCACTTGTTTGATGAGATTTTGATTCGGCATATAATATCTACCCAGATAGGAAACAATGTGTAAGATAAGACATTCAGGTATATAGCTTGTGTTATGCACTATCGATGCTGATAATCTAACTATCGTTTTATTTAAACAAATCCCGAAGCGAGGCGGCTTTTGTACGGTTTTGAAAGAGCATCTATAACAAGGAAATAACGGACGCATTACATAGAAAGAAATCCGGCTCCAGTGTGTTGATATAAATAACGCGTTGCTAGGTGATATTTGTCACGGCGGTGCTTGGTTATTGTTATCCGTGTGAATCTGCATCATTTGCTATCCAGACAAATATAATTATTATGTCCATATAAAAACCAAATCAAAATAAAATGAACGACATGTAGAGATCACTGAGGGAGAAGACATCTTTAGCAAGTAGCGCACAGGAACGGTCAGTTGTATAGCACATTTCTAAGTTACAGGAATTCTACAGTTCCGTCGAATCTCCTTATGAGCAAAGAAGTTCAAGGAATCAAGGAATATAAAGAGGACCTTAAATATCTCAAATTCTCTTTCGACGTTTGATCCTTAGGATGCCCTAACATAACGAGGACTACACATCAGACCTGGATGAAGACCTGAAAAACTTTAAAAATTCCATCAGATAACGTAGAACCGGGAAGCATCGTGCATGCATTCTTAGTAGACCGCGGCCAAAATAAAGTCCATTTTGAGAGAGCCGCTTCTTTGACCCAACGGCCCGTACCGAATACTGAGATAATCCGTGATGAAACACTTGGCTAGTAAAAATTAGCTAAAATCCCACAACGTAATAACTTGTCGACAAATGGGGTCGGCATGTTCGCCGACCTAACATAATATTTCTATTCTTGATTTCAAATTCGTACAAAATATTAAAATCAATGAAAATACCATAACTTATATTGCAATACGTTAAAAATATGTGAATGTCTCCTGGATTTCCTATTCCCATTCCGCATACCGCTTCTAATGACAAAATAACAAGTCTCAGTTAATAATGCCATACCTGATAGTATATGAGGTGTGAATGCTGCTTTATAGACAAAAATAAATTCACACCGCAGGCAAATGTGAATAGAAATTGTTATTTAAGAGGAGCCCATTTATATGATAATTCGAGATCTCTGCAGCAATTATTTTCACCTCTCCGAAAACTTGTCTTAATCAAGTTTACTTATTCGCGAATATATCAACCTCTAATGCTTCGTCAATATAATGACGCGACGTCAAATTCCAACCACTAACATTAACAGATGTTCACTACAAGCCCATTCACCATGTTTTACTAAGACAAAATTTATAACTAACACACCGTTGTTTCATTAATAAATCTAAACTCGTTCAGGTGATTGGTGGTTCCTTCGCACAGAATACATAGTCATACGCAGATTCTCAGACGTAAAATTTAAGGATGTACTTGTGCGAGTTTTGGTATGTTTTGTTATATATTAGACCATTTCGTGGATGTACATATGGAATTTATGCTTACACTTCATGAAATTATAAAGTTTTATTAATTGGCAGAATGTCTTTTTTATTCCGCCCCAACCACCGCATGTTATCCTGATCTTTCATCAAATGTAGAATAATTTTTAACCTGAAACAAATTGGAATCATCTCAATTCCATCTTGCAGTTGATTTTGTTTCATGTTCCTATAATTTGCTTATGCTTATTTGAACTGTAATACAATTTATACTTGTTGAAACAAGAGGTATTAACAACGGAACATATATCCGACTTACCGGATAATTGAATGTATACACTATCTTGGAATATAGCTATATGGTTTACGTGTGCCGAGTCCATCATCAATCATATCCTGTGTCAAAACATTCAGCTAAGCGGCAGTTAAACAAATTGTTCTGCATTATGTATCTGAAAACTAAATTGGATCATCAAAAACTAATCCTGTAAAACACGGAAGGTTTCTTGTGCATTCTTGTTTTAGAAAATAGACATACATCATCATTCCCAATGGATAAACATTTGTACTTTTCACCAGTCGCTACTTCTCGTTCAATCTGCGAGTTCCTACGAGACTCTGGAGCAAAACTTGAAGACTGCCGTCGGAGAGAGAGAGAAACACCGCGTAACAATTAGGCCAGACGGACACAAAATCAAGTTCAGATTTAAAATATAAAAATGTTTGGCGTTTATGTATCTGTCAAAATATATCAATAGAAATGTTTATTTCGACTTCCGGTTCAACCACAAAACAAACCTGAACTCACAACTGGTCGTTATATGTTTCAGAAAATTATCCGTTATACGACAGATCGCGTAGCGATGATCGGAAATTCGACGTCTTGAACGGAAAATCTCGGAGATCGTGAACGTTTACATGTTATAGTATTGCCCTTAATCTAAAGCGTGTTTGGACATCAAAGTGTCCGCGATCCACTCAAACTGGGAATAAAATATTTTTTTTTTTTTCTGTCCGATTTATTCTAAATTTCACGATCAGCAAACGCCGATAGACTGTCAATAACTTTTTGTTTTAATTAATTATTAAAAAGGGTTATGTTTCGCAGGCATCTATAGTTGTGTTATCAGTATTATTTCTTGTTAAAAACGCTTTTTCAAAAATGGACCTTGTACAGAAATGTTACATCCTTGTATGTTCATTTTATTTTACACGATCTCTTGTCTCGTTAGAACTACTAGTCATGTCTGATGTTAAAATAGATTTACTTGGCGACGTAATGTCGAGTGTTGTTTTTCTAATAAATTCCGTATTCTAGTTTTGACAATGTTTGTTGTTGTTGTTCTTGTTTTTGTTGTTTGTATTTTAAATGGACGCATTTCCCGAAGCCTACTGCAAGTTTTAGAGATCAAATGTTATGGTTAATATGATAATGAATTTCTTATAGAAAAACATGAATAGCTTGACAGAAATTTGGCATCAGAACCTTAGAGCGGAGAATATCGGATCTTGAATTAGTGGGACACTTCTTTAAAATCAGTACATACGCATCATTGAATGCTTTATCTGGTAAGTGTTTTTCATTACCAAATATAATTTTTCAACAAATTAATCGGTGAGCATTTATAAATTAAATCAGTCACTTGGCTGCGCCGTGCTAGACTTATGTTTAACTACACGTAATGATATTTAAACTATTAGCTAAAACGAATCGAGATTTTCATTAATCAAGATGTTCTCCAAAATAACATTTAAGGAGGAAGTACAATAACTTTTTAATGGTACATGTTATTTTAGAATACGGCAACAATGTTGGAGTGTGCTGAGGTCGAAATTAATTAAAATGTAAGTCGAAACAAACCTAAACAAATTGTTTTCCAAAATGTATCTGAAAAGTCTAATTGCTTCATACCAAAGTTATCTAATATAACACTCAAAGTTAATATACTCATACCAATTTCCTTTCTAGAAACATACTTTGATGATGTTAATATAAGTGCTCTATACGGTGTCGATCTGAAATTAGTTTTTGTCATTCACAGTGATATGAGAACTTGTGTATATTAGAAATTGGTTCTTCTGATATGTCTTACATATTATGTTACACGTGCTTCTGATTACTTTGTTATGAAATTTGTTTAAAATGATTCTAAAAGAAGTGTCCTTTGCTTTATTTAGAAGACAATGTGCGTTTGAGAATTGAAAGTCATCTAGATCATGATTGATCTTTTCAACGACTTGGTATATTTGCATTGCATTTTTGTCCATTTTTGTTTAAACGTTGGTTGTGCGCCGTGTGAGGTTGTGCATATACAATATACATTTACGTATACATTAAAGAAACGCAGCCTTCATACCAAACTCTTCTGTAAGCCAATATTTATTATCGAAAATGAATTTCAGAGACAATGGAAACTGACATTCAATTTTTAAATATAATTTATTTAGAATTCTCAAAGAAATGATTTAATGAAATGTGCTTTTTATTGATTATTACATACATCGCCCTGTTAAAAGTACAGTATAGCAAATCATCGTGTTTCAACGAATTCCGTATCATGCCCTATCACATCACTGAACCTCCAGTTTTATTGTCCGTTTGTCCTATCACATCACTGAACCTCCAGTTTTATTGTCCGTTTGCCCTATCACATCACTGAACCTCCAGTTTTATTGTCCGTTTGCCCTATCACATCACCGAACCTCCAGTTTTATTGTCCGTTTGCCCTATCACATCACTGAACCTCTAGTTTTATTGTCCGTTTGACCTATCACATCACTGAACCTCTAGTTTTATTGTCCGTTTGCCCTATCACATCACTGAACCTCTAGTTTTATTGTCCGTTTGACCTATCACATCACTGAACCTCTAGTTTTATTGTCCGTTTGCCCTATCACATCACTGAACCTCTAGTTTTATTGTCCGTTTGCCCTATCACATCACTGAACCTCTAGTTTTATTGTCCGTTTGACCTATCACATAATTGAATCTCTAGTTCAAGCGTCCGATTGCCCTAGCACATCACACAACATCACATAACTGATCACGCTAAAACAACGGTACTCCCCACCTCCGTTTTTATTCAACATTAACCAGCAACTAACAGAAGCTTACTATGATTTTACTTTCCGGCTAAAGAATAATCCATCAAATGATTTTATTACACAAAATATTAAAAACTTCGGTGAACTTTTCTTTTCATATACTGAATCAATACACGTAATGTGACGTAGACACCATAAAATACCGAATAACATAAATATCACATAAGACGAATAAGATAGGGGTTCAGAAGCACATGTATTTGTTTGGAAAAATTATAATCTTATTTATCTTACACGTGCGATAATAAGATATAGACAAGCAACTTGATCAAGAATTAGCTTTAACAAATGTAACACACATGATCCAATCCACTGATTAATTACTGGTGTACTTCTAATTGATCCACTGATTAATTACTGGTGTACTTCTAATTGATCCACTGATTAATTATTGGTGTACATGTTATTGCTTTCGCTATATCAGGAATACGTTTAACTGTAATTAACATTTAAGTTGTTTTTACAGTTTAATTTATCAAAATGTTGAACTTTAGAACTTTACAGGATAGTCAATTAACCTTTCTGGAAATGGCGTGTGTACTCATAGAGAATTCTAATACAGATACAAGGTATGTGCAATCAATCATAACAATTGTCAAAACATCAAACACAAAAGTGCCGGTTAAACAATTAATATGCATATTTAAAAAAAGTATATATATTTTATCTTAGTGTAAGTGTATTAACCTTTAATCCATATATATGCCTTTTACACATGTGCACGAGTTTAGATCCATATCAGCAAGCTCTCAGTGACCTGTGATGCGGATCTACACTTCGATTCCGGGTCAGAAAAAAAAAACTGGTAAGAAAAAAAGCAAACGGTGCAAGCTGATCTGGATCTACACCCCTAACAGTCATATTCAATGGATTAAAGGTCAATAAAAACATTTATGTTAGTGCAGAGTTTTATATTGGGGAAACTGCAGAAGGATCTCATCCCTGGTGGGATTCGAACGAGGAGTATTAGGCATTCTGGCAATAGTAATATCCTCTATTGCAGCACGATGCTTTGAAAATTCGCATGCATAATTTTTCATTTCTTCTTCGATTAAGATCTTTTTACAGTATTTAATAGATATCCTGTCATTAAATTCATGTTAACTGAGTTTCATTCATTCAAAATATAAAGTTTTTGTTTTACAAATTTACATTCTTTTTAGAAAGATAACGTTACAAATTTTGAATGGAAAATTTAAAAGTTGTTTCTCTTATTTGAATTAAAACTCAAGAATTTATAGAGACAAACTTAATTAAAATTTCCGTATTTGTTAATCAAAATTAAATGAACTACTTCAAAATCGAGCTAAAATTAGGAGTAAATGTCTATTTATTAATCACTTTTTGCTTCACACACTTTAAACAACCCAACTGTTTTCCATACCCAAATGAAAAACATCAAATATCGATTCAATCCTTAAATGGTTAAAGGGTACTTACATATATATTTCGCATCAGATGGGTACATGTAATAAAAAGAGAAAATACGCGCCTTAAAAGACGGTGCGATATATTTTCTTTCGTGACTTGACTACTTTTTTTCCAAATAATCTTACTTTGGACGTCATTAGATATAAAAAGGCTCATTTGTTACAATATTTATAGCTTTCTATCGTGTTTATTCTTTCTTCTCCGAAGTCAAAGACGTGGTTCAGTACAACAGTAAATATATAATTGCACGTAATTTCATTATTGCTGTAGATTTTGCGACGGAGTTTCTAGTATAGGAACATTTTATGTTTTTGCTAGTGTCTCATTTACTAAATAGATTTCGGTCTTACTTATCAAATGGTATGTTCGCATGGAAACGGAATACAATACGTATTAGGTCGTGCATCCAATGCAAAAAATATTAATAGAGTATTACATTTTACACTCAGAATTTAGATTCAGGTTGTATTATATAACTGTCTGAGATTACACAGTCCGTTTGTTTCATTCAATAATCGGACAAGTGCTTCTGTTACATGTTAAATCAAATTTGAAACATACTCAAAATTTTAGGGGTATGCAAGTGTCATTACTTTCGTTCAGGTTTTCCAGTATATCTACCTTCGAGTTAAAATACGGGATGTTTTTAATTAAATAAATGTTTGACTACAGAATGTAAAAAGCTTCAAACGATTAAGACTCACTTTTTAATTAACTAGTTTGGAAAAACATACACTGTTCATAAAGGCTACTGATAATAAGCTTTTTGAGCAAACTCAAAACCGATTGTTCTTTAAACATTTGATTCATGTAATGAATCCTGTATGTTAGACTGTCACATCAGTTTGGTACGGAAAGAATGGATTGAACCGTTCAAATTGATAAAAATGTCTAAAATTGTATAGCGCCGTTTTCACTATCCTATAAATGTATATCCAAGATACAGATTGAAATCTTCCTCAAGAAGCTCCTCTTTGGAAGTAATAATTACATATTATAGGAGGTTATACTAATACGTTTATTGTTGTAACTTAAACTTTAATAATAATCAAGAACTTGGTATCTTACACGGTGCATTGTAATTGGTAAAATGCTTGCTTTTGCATTTGTAAATATTTTGTTTATATTTTTATTTATTTATTTGTTTATCAATTAAAATTGTTATATTAAAAATATCTAAGCATATTTATGTTATCATATTGTTTTAAATGTCATAAATATGAATGTTCTCTCGTTTAAAGAAACTATTTGCGTCGAAAACAGGTATCGGCCATTGGTTGTGTTTGTGTTTTCCTCAGAAGCAATGTTTGTTTTTGTGATGTTAGCTAAATATTATGTTTGTGTCTATGGTATTTTATTGGTTTTGTAGTGCCCGCAAAACTGCATATTAAACTTTCTTTTATGATAAAATTGAAATTTGTGTTTAAGCAAAAGTTACCCAAAGACTTCCAAACAAAGTGATATTTTCATATAACATCAATTTTCGGAAAGTTATTTGGTAGACGATGAATACTGACAGGAAGAAATGGAATTGTTGTACGTAATGATCTAAGAATCCACAAGGATATATTAATTTGAAATATGTTTAATTGTTTGTGTCTGTTGATATTAATCAGTCTAAAGTATGGTAATAAATCTTCATCACTTGTTGCTATTGATCGTTGTTAACTAATCATGAATAACTTTACAGTTACAATGTAACAAAAGAGATAACAAAAAAGATACATGTAGAAGATTTACGAAACTTGGTGCAAACTTGAGCAAATACCCTAGTTGATTATTTGTGTTGTTATACTAATGTCTCAGTTGAAAAAAAAGTAATTTCCAGTTTGATCTACAATTGTCGATTTCCTGCGTTATTGTTTAAAGCAGGTTGAACCAATTTATCTTTGGAATTTTGCGATTATTTGCTTGGGGTATGTCTTTGGGTGGCGGGCGTCAACATTTCATTTAATGTTTCGTTTGTTACATTTTTCTTAGTACATTTTGTAAAGGTAAAGCTTTGAAACTTTACAAAACGCTAGACAGTTTTTGCCACAGTTCTGCCCCCTTTTATTTATTATTTAAGAAGAAAAGTTAGTTTCGACAGAGAATGGCTTCTCTTGTTTTCAATTATTTCATCGGTAATCTACATTTGTCACATTTACGATTTAAATTTGCAAATTTGTTCATGATGGCACTTTAGAACCCGCAAAACAATACTTTTTGCCGGCGTTGGACGCTGCATCTTCTGCGTGTGATAATTCCTTCTTTTATCAATGAAAATGTTGATCACTTTGATTATAATGATACTAGGAAATCAACCTTAACTTTCTAAATTAGATTGTGATTTATGCTTAATATGCCTTTTCTTAGATCTAACAAAACCCCGAATCGATGAGAAAGAACTTGACCGATAATGTTCCTTTCAAACATGCTTAAATATATTATTTTAATAAACAATAAGCGCCTTTTCAGTATTTTGCATTTCCGTGGTTTATGTAAAAAGGTGAAATACGCAGATCAGGAATTGCCACAATCAGAAAACAGCCTCCCCACACCGTCAAGAAGAAGAATGAGATAGAGTATGGTTAATAAAATGATCAGTTTTAAAAAAGACACTGTGTGACAACAATTAACAAAAATGAGAACCCGAGGGGTAAGATTGTGTTATATGATTTATTCAGAAAAATACTTCTTCTTCTGTATAGATTATCAACTCCCCGAGTTTACGACAACGGTTGTACTCTCCGAATCAAAGAGAACACATTCTTAAATCTTGAATTTATTAATTAAATAAGTTTGAGAGTATTTTTGAGCAATTTTTTTACCAACGCAAATAAAAGACGAATTTTGACAAGCAAATGCGTGTATTGTAGGTTTTTTTTAACAAATTGCCACCTTAAGCGATTGTGCTAGAAAACCTAACTACAGCGAACATGTACATTTTGCTCCATTTCTCACTCCAGAGACGTGCAAGTAAATTATAAGTTATGAAGTCTTAAAAAAAACAGAGAACTGGTAAACACATGTATTTTAGGAAAACAAGAACTAGCTGACCTGCAAAATTCACCTGATATATTTTGTATTTTATGACGGTATATGTACTATCATGATATTAGGTAAATCACAGTTTCTTAAAAATCCCATTGAGTCATGCTGGTTTTTCAAGTGAAGCACCAGCTATTTTTAATTACAACATCCACATGGCGCCATAATGATGTGATCATATTAAATGATCAAGAACAAGTCAAAACATTTTCAAAAATTCATCGTTCGAGTGCCGATGCTTACCTACATGTACGACTTTCAACTCATTGTTTGAGAAGAGCTGGAAGTTTCCTAAAACAAAATTAGAAAGGTAATACCTGTGAATAGATGCTGTTAATTCGGAAACTTCCGGACATGCGCACTAGGATATGTCATCTTAGTGCTTGAAGTAGCTGTATTGACATAGATGTTTAATTGCCACTAAAGAACAAGAATATTACTATCATAATAAAACATGTGAACATGGATATTTGAAGTCCACAGCAGACGATAAATATGAAAATAATGCAGGCTTGGTTTGAATGACCTTGTAATTGTGCATATTGTATTCATGCCGCATTGACCCGAGCTGAGCCAAACTAATATTTACAGAAAGAAAATGTAAAAAAGTATATATTAATCTAGCCCGAACCACGATTGGCATATGTCGGTGATATGGATTCTTGAATTTTAATAATTCCAGCAGCTTATGGATCCCTGATAAAAATTCGGTTCCCCTTAAACAGAAAACAATAGGCGCAACTTATAATAATAGAGCTTTGAAAGGTTATCTGAGAATAAAATTTGCGCTGTCACAGAGAACTCTAAAAGAAAAATGAAAGGACGAAATATATCCTTAGAGAGAAAGAACAGTAAGCTATACTTGCCTAAATGTTGAAACCAACAATGTAAAAAGGGCCTACATTTTGAAGCAAGATCATTTTTAAATGTAAAATAAATTCATTAATATTGTATTCAAAGACCTTAAAATGTCATAACTGTTACACACTTCTGATGCTACACAGGTGAGTGAGCACATTAGAACTATTTTCAGAGCCAATTTAACTGTTTGCTTTATGAAATCTTTCCGGGAACGTGTGTGGCTGTTTTACACAAATACCTGCTTTAAGCCCCAAGCGTCGAATCCATGTTTGTTTCACCTTGCCTTCTTAGCCGATAACCAATAAATTACAATTTTCCGTTAAATGCTTATATATATATATATATATATATATATATATATATATATATATATATATATATATATATATATATATATATATATATATATATGTTTTTTTAAATGTACTCTTCTATAGGCGCGCTCTGTCTTCTCACTTAATAAATTAATAATAATAACGATGGGGTTTAAAACTGAAAGTGGTAGTTCATTATAACCTTTGTGATATTTCCAGATCTCATGCGATGGCAGTAGAGAATAAAATCTTTAACAGAGAGAATACTTTACAACGACTCCAAACGGACCTGAAATAGTGCATTACTACAATTTTATTGCAGCGTATTGGATAATTACTTTAAATTAAGGCATCATCAAATGTTAATTTACATTTACGTAAATAGCCATTATACGATAAATAATTAACATGAAAAAAGCAGCTCCCTGGTCTGAGAAATGGATTTACAATAGCAGCAGAGTCCTAATATAATTACGTTATAAAACCTTTGTTGTGTGTGCGGCGCACAAAATACTGTTTTAATCCAGACATATTGTTACAAATCATCATTAAAAATGACTAGCTTTAATTACAGAAAGAATCTTAAGTTTACCATAAAATCCGATTCATATTTATTTTGAAAGTACATTAACTTATTTTTCTTGGCAAGGAATATTTCTTGGATTTTCTTCTTCTACAAAGCAAGATTCGATGACAGAATTACAGGTGCCAGATAATAATGGTGCGGTAGCACATTACAGCTAATAAACGATACTTATAGGTTATTAGACGTTTTACTGTACAATACGGGAATATATTTGGACGAGTACACAGCTTTAAAAGTCATATTGGACGAGCCGTTAGGCAAATATGACTTTTCAAGCTGTGTACGAGTCCAAATATATCCCGTATTGTACAGTAAAACGTCTAATAACCTTTTTATTCTACATCTAATTTAATGAAGCATGACTTTTCAAGCGTTTAAAGACTATTCCATATATATTCCATATTGTACTGTCCAATATTTTATTAAGTTCTACATTTCTCTTACTTGACAAGTTGCGTCATATTGCCATATTCATTCGGATCATTTTTACGGTCAACGGCTTTTATCGTTGTAAAACAATGGTAAAGTGCATTTGCACGTAATCATCCAATATGAAAAAAAAACGGACTTTTTTGGATCCAATACGGGGAAATATTGGACGGTCACGTGGTACAATTAAATGACGCTAATTGGATGAATTTATTAGATGTAGAATAATTTATACTATACGAGGTGTGAGTACTGCTTCACAGACAGAAAAAATGTACACCGCTAGCAATTTAGAATAGCAATGGTGATAAAAGAGGAAAATATAGACCTGTCAAGATGCAATCAACGATGTGCTTAATGTGCAGTTTTAATATTCACTCATGCAAAACACTATCTGAAAAGTTGACTTAAATGTCGATTGATTGAATGGCTTATAATGGAAGCAATAAATCAAAATTGCATATAAAATAACTGTCAATTTTCGAAGGCAATTAATCTATGTGACGTTTAACTTGTTTTCTGTAGTCGGTATGTTAGGACGTTCCTCACCATAAACCAAAGGCAATCATGACTACCCAATACATTTTATTCTAAATTTGCAAATTAAAATACTTCTATTAGATGTAAAATCACATATTTATTGTATTCAATATTTTTGTTATCTTTTTGTGACGGTTTTCGCTTCTTTTTATTTATTTTCTCACATTATCGCATTAAATATCCCAATAGTTTTGTATTTATGTCATGTGACATAACAGGGATAATATTTGCATAACAAAAATTGTCAGATCCAGAAAAACAGCCTCCTCACGAAGCTAAAGTGTGGAGGCAGAGACAGCATGGGGTTTTCAGTAGATTTCAAATAAGACATCACAAATAATAACATGTAACAAACAATAGCACATTTAAAGAACCTTTAAAGTAAACCAGGTTTTATGGTGAAACAATCTCACACTTGCCCGAACAAGTAGATTTTAAACAAGACAGCACAAATAATAACATGTAACAAACAATAGAACCTTTAAAAAACCTTTAAAGTAAACCAGGTTTTATGGTGAAACAATCTCACATTTGCCCGAACAAGTTTGGTGGAATTACTAAACTTGAAATTTACCAAATGACAATTTGTCCTTAAATTTCGGGACTAGAATTCATAATCTCAAGATCATCAAATGCATCAGTGCCCAAGGTTATAAAGCTGAGCATGGAAACCAGTCTCAAATCTCAAGCATCTGATTGGCTGAAATAACGACCAGTCGCCATTTCAGCCAATCAGATGCTTGAGATTTGAGACTGGTTTCCAAACTCAGCTTTATAACCTTGGAACCAGGAAGAGGGATGACTTAAGGCAGGCGAAACCCGAACAACGTGTAACTCACAACAGCAAGTCTGTCAAAAGCAGTCAAGAAATAACTAGTCGGAAAGACTGTTTTATCCCTCGCTATGTTAGTCGCATACTACTCTGCAAATATGGATTAAAGGACTCGTTTGATTGTATTGTTCACTTGTCTTACTTAATATGCATTATTTGAGATGACATGCTTGTTTCATTGTGCACGCACATGTCTAATTATGTAAATAGCCGGTGATGGAATAAATGCAATAACAGACAAATGTTGATATTTAACAAAGAATTTGACATATTTGGGTTCCTTATATTGTATTGATAAATAAGAACTATTAAAAAGTTGGTCTTAAGAAACTATACATGCAGTAAAAATATATAATTCTTATATTGCAATAAATATCGCAGTGGCTTGAAAATTAGGGGCTCTTTAGAAATCCATTGTTTATTAGTGCAGTGTGTTGGCCGTAAAAAGTCTCCCGGTACATATAGTCAGTACTGTTATCAAAGAAATAACCCGTTACCCATGTCGTGCAATGATGATAACGTATATAAGTGCTATCCGATCAATATTTTGGGGGGTTGTCCCGGTTAGCTCAGTTGGTTGCGTCGTCGGAATTGCAGGGCTAGTCGCTGTCGCCGTGACGGTGCGGGTTCGCTCCCAGGTAGAGGCAATACCATTATTAGGTCACTGCCAGTCTCCTGCTTCTGCCAGACCATTAGCTTCATGCAAATAAACAATGGATACACACACATGGTATTAAGAATTACCAGAGTAAAACTCTATAACAACCATAGACAGCCATGATTGTCATTCATGGTTAACATGGCACCGAAGTTCCAGTAAAAGATACATGTACTAAACACGTCTTTCAATTATACATGCAACTATCTTTTTCAGGAGTATTGTCGGATGCGGGAATAGCGAGGTAGGGAGAAGAAAGAACAGATGCAGTACAATATTTGATTCATGATATTGAGTGTAAGATGATAATAAAAGAGTAAACTTTACCAAAAGTTACCGAAACTTGCATTTTTTATTTAGTGTAACTATCTAGAAAGTAAAGGGAGTTAATAGAATCTCATCTTTAAATGTTAAATTAATTCTGAGAATGGAGAAACAAGCTTTATGTGTGCAAAGACCGCAATCAATCATATCGTTTGTCAAAACATCCAGCTAAGCGGCAGTTATACAAATTGTTTTACATAATGTATCTGAAAAACTGAATTGGTTCATCCAAAAGTTGCCTAATATATCAAGAACTTAAATCTTACGGTCGATGTAAATAGATGAAAACGGAACTTTGAAAGCCACCAATCACGAAAACTACACTCACCCAAAGTTGTAATTGGTCATATTCTGTTTAGAATTTTGTATTAAATAGACATAGATTTAAGTATTTAACTGTCATTTACTGTCGATTACAGTCTTCAATTCAATGATTTAAATATTTAATGATTGACTTGGGAACAGTTCCATATGAATTATCCTTCATTTGACTAAACATGCATTTCGTTCAATTAAATGTTAAGAGAATTTAAAAGTACCCTGAATTATTTGTTTTATTTTAACACGAACCTTTTCAGAAATAAAAATGTAGACCCATATTATTCAACAGCAGATTGATAAATCTGTTTACTAGTTTACATAATTTCGATCCATCCCAAACCACGGTGTGCATAATTATGGCGGAGCCAATGGAACTATCAAAACGATATTTTAATATCTATCTATCTCTTTCTCCTAGATCAAAAATGGGGTTGTCCTTAACGAGAAAACATTAGAGCATGATAACTGGACAGAACAGATTTTGACAGGGGAGCATATAAATTCTGCTACCGAGCGCGGGGGCACAAATTAAAAAGCGCTGAATGACTGAATATTTAAGTCTGTCTGTCTGTCTGTCCGCCTCTCTCTCTCACTCTCTATCTCTCTCTCTCTCTCTCTCTCTCTGTGTGTGTGTGTGTGTGTGTGTGTGTGTGTGTGTGTGTGTGTGTGTGTGTGTGTGTGTGTGTGTGTGTGTGTGTGTGTGTGTGTGTGTGTGTGTGTGTGTGTGTGTGTGTGTGTGTGTGTGTGTGTGTGTGTGTGTGTGTGTGTGTGTGTGTGTGTGTCTGTCTCTCTCTCTCTGATTGGAAATGTTATGTCATATTATTGCGGTTTAAAGTAATGTCTGGATCATGTATTCGTTCAACTTTTCTTTTAACCCTGTCAGAATTAACATGTCATACACAAGGAAATGGCAACAGCCCAAATCACCGATGTTAGAATGTTTTAAATTCTCAGACGGGGATTGTGATGCAAAAAAATTGCTTGTCAACTTTAAGTTCCGGAAATGACAGAAAATAACGCAAATCCTGAAGCATGTTAATCGAGGTATAACTAAGAAAACATAATATTTAAATTTTAAAACTAACACAGAAATATTGTTAAAGCTAAGTATTCTAATAACATCAATTTTCAATTACAACTAAAATATATATATCCTAATGCATAAAATCATCCTTATGCATTAATTTTAATCGTAAAAATAAAACTAAGGAATGTACTTATTCTTTTAAATCATGCTTGGCTATCATAACAACTGATGTGAGATGAAAATAATTGTAACTGCATTTCCAGAATTGTGCAATTTATGTATCTAACTGAATTTAGGGCCCATCTGCTATAATAGCAATCAATGTAAATAGATACAAATCGGAAACGAAGGCCATTACCGCCAAGAAATAAATGTCCTATAATTCAACCATCGAGAGCGATCAAATTCTTAGAAATAGATGGCCTTTTCTCCGAAATTCATCTGCATTGCCAGATTGCTAAAGATTCTTTTTAAAGCTTCGTAAAATACTGGAGAATAGTGACAACTATACAACAGAAATTGTTTAACAAACAGACTTCAACGTTTACGAGATGCTCGATCATACTTCCATATTATAAGGGAAAGCGCATATAAGGAATTGCCAGACGACAAATCATCCCAGGCAGCCAAAAATTAGAGAGGAAAAGAGAGCATCGGTTTATAAGATCACTTTCAAATAAGACACCATAAACACTTATCGGAAAAAGAACATTTAGGGCTACCTTAGAACGGTCAGATGTAAAACAATATAACACTGGGCTCTAACCCCGGTTCAAGGGCGCATTTAACTCACAGTTGCCCCCAACAGGTTCTCATATGATCAAACGAATGCAATTTTTCTTGATAAGCTAGTATTACACCCATGTAAATTAATCTGAAGAAATTACAATGAATCTGATGATAGCGACAAAAATAGCAAACAATGAAAACAATATCATGCAACATACAAAGCCACATAAAGCATAGACCGTTAGCGTGACATCTCTTTCTTTATCGAAACTTAAGATGTCAAACTATGAAGCCTACGGGAGCGAATAAACAATAACATGGTTACGTTCTAAGGCTGCGAGATAGCAAAACGTATAATTGATTGATAATTCAAGGCTTGTATCCAGATGGTGGATCGAATAAAACAACAAACAACAGACACATGTCGTCTCCTCGCTAAACAAAGTTCTTGGAGTAAATACAAGAATTGTATGCAAACAGTGTGAGCAACAGAAAAGGGATTCACGTTTTGTTTTTACAACATGTAACTTGGGTCAGTTGGGAAAAAAGTACGTTTGTTTATACAGACATTTAAATGTGGCACGTTTACAACATTCCTAGCAAAACAAGTCAATGACAAATTCGAAACAAAAACAATGAACATTAATTAATAGCCAGAAAATCAAACTAATGTTGGTTTACGTGCTCCGATATGTTTGGCTATGCGCTCTGGGCTTAACGATCTGACTCGATATCCGATTTAATTTATATATAATTTAATAAACAGAATTTGAAATCCGTAAAGAGTTTTTCTGTGAAAATAAGTAAGACTTATCATTAATATAAATCAATAACTGCTGCCATAGTTAAGCATTGCCTGTGCATCCTTTACCTGAGATTTGATGCGGACGGTTAGAGTGCTTCCGTCGGACGCTGGGCGCTGGCAGTGTGGATTCGATTCTCAGTATAAACATGTATCTTTTATTATGTACTTGCTGTATTTGTAAATTTAAATTGCTTATCATGAACACAGACTGTTTTTTTTTATTTCAATAATGTTATGCAATACTTAAGAAGATTTTTTCCATACTACAATGCAAAACATGTCTCGTGGCAAAGATATTGATAATGGCGAGAAGACGACTGGTTGGCTTTAATATAAGTAATAACCATACACATAAAAGGCAATGACCGCAGTTTGTACGGAGAAAATGAAGAATCTCATCTGATTAATGAGATTAAATAAATGTCGATTCCGATTCATTTTATCATATTATTGTACATTCAGCGAACTTTAACGAAGACCTTCACATCTCCAATTTACGTTGTGTACTTTATTCTTTTTTTGTAAATGCTAAGTAACATTTAGAACAACATGTTTCGGTGGCATGTTTAAATAATCGTATTTACTTATGGTACATTTTAAAAGATGGACACATTTTAATAAAACTTTCAGCATTTATATGGACATAATCATAGTATAAAAAACTATAATAAAAATATACAGTAATAACGTTTTTCTTCAAGATGGCTTGACGTGATGTTCAATATAGAAAAACATCACTTGCCAACTCTGGTTAACAAAATACATCATAATAGACCCCAGATACTTCAGAAATGAAGCAATCTTTCGCTTAATCTTTCCGATAGAATTGGTTACGCAGCTATAAACTATATAAAATGAGATGATTTTAATTTTTTTTTAAAGTAATATATGCATATCAGGAATCGCCACACTCAAAAAACACAGCCTCCCCACGCAGCGAAAAAGAAGAGATTAAGAGAGAGAGAGCATGTTTTACATAAGTATGTCAATTCAAATAGGACGCCACAAACAACGAAGAAGAGAGCCTTTGGGGATACCGCCTTAGAACGGTCAGTGGCAAAACAAATTGCCACTGGGGGTTTAAACCAGGTTCTAGGGTGCACCAACCTCACACTTGCCCCAAAAGGTTCTCATTTCACAACACAATTACAAGTTGTCTTGGTGAAATAACTCCAACCCACCCATCGGCTCAACAATGTTGCATGCAAAAGCTCACAAACATATAAAACATAAGAAGCTAATAGCATTGCAAAGCCAAAGGGTAGGTACTCAATGATTTTACCGAGGCCAGAGCTCCTGGAGTAAAATCAGCAAGAACACGATGACAGGGATAAAAGAAACGAATCGAGCTTCTAGGTTATTTTAAGAAAAAATTTCCCCATAAACCTTCATAAACTCTTAAACCCCTGCCACCAAAATTGTTAATTTAAATGTTAATGTGCTGTTGTTCCACATGTTGCATCTTACTAGGTTGTGTTTATATTACAAAGCTTGTTTTTAGAGCTTGGAAAACATTAAAGATTTTAAAAACACAATTTTTGTATTGCAAAAAACTTTACACAAAAAGACGGAAACACAAAAAAGAATAAAGTTTTGCACGATGATTTCTTGCTGAATAATTTTTACTGTGGCCTCACTAAAGACATTGAGTACCATCGATATTGATTATAAATACCAAGCTGCTTATGTTTTATATGTCTGTGTGCACTTGCACGCAACATTGCCGAGCAGACCGGTATGCTGGAGGGTTTTCATTAAGACAACTTGTTTGTTCATAACCTGTACAACCTGATTAAAACCCCAGTAGCATCATGTTTTGCCACTGGCCGTTCCAAGGCAGTAACCCCACAGAATCTATTTTATCGTTGTTTGTGGTGATTGTTTTATAAAACCATGCTCTTATTTTTACTCTGCTTTTGTCTCTGTGGGGAGGATGAATATCCTGGCCGTGACATATGACATATTTTATATATGCATATTTCACTTTAAAAAATTATAAATTAAATTGCATGTTTTTATAGTTTGACAAGTTATTATCGCTATCTAGCCAAAATACTTTCTCCGTACAAAATATTTTATTTATGTTAACACACATTGTCTTAAGGTTCTATGGCAGTCGTCAATGTAATATCATTGACGAAAAATAAAAATACTACATTCATTTTTATCGGCTACAGTGCCAAGACAAAATGTACAATACCAAAAGTATAGAAATGTCAATGGAACTTTATAAAAAATTCATTATAAAACTGTATGACTGTGTATTACTTTTATTTCTTAAATCCTAAATGTATATGATTTTGGCACATTTAAAAATATCAACTTAATCACATTATTGATATAAGAAGTGTTTGAAACTAGTGGAAAACAGGTTCATACATGTACCCTTTAAACCATAAATTGTACAACAATAAACTAAACAAAACAAAGCGAAACAAGGAGCTGCAAACATAAAACAGACGCCACTGCCAATTTAATTAAAGTTTACGTTTAGAATTCTTTGTAGAAAACAGAAAAAAAAATATTTAGAAACAAATTTGCAAATCGAATAAGCTCCTATTCTTACAGAGCGTCTAACGACACATAAATTACTCCTTTCGAAACATTCTGCGATTCATTTCAATTATCTATAGTTGTGGTGTGATGGCGTGCAAGTCATCCATCTCTTTCCTAAGTTTAACTACGTTACACATAAGGCATGTTTCTTCATTAAAGAAACAAACCAGCATCCTTCGATAAAAGTATTTATCCAAAAACAAAATAAAAATATTAAAACATGGAAATAGATCTTATGTTCGTTTACGTGTTAACTTTTTTGTGTGTTTATTTGTTTTTGGTTTATCCAATATAGTACCACTAGCTTCTGCGTGCGCAAAACAAAAGCCCGTTTCGGTAATTAAACATACAAGTTTACAAATGGTAATAGATAATTTGGAGGACATTAATGTCGATTCCATAAAGCATATAATATTATATTGTAAACTGTTTTTCACACATTGTCACTAAGTTAACTGCAAAATATCATAATTTCTTACTTTCGGTTTCGCAGAGTGTAAAAAAACAAACATTTGTTACAGATCGCTAAATATTAAGTAATATTTACACATTTAATGATACTGTATTAATAGAAATATTAAAAAACAATTTTCCTGGTCACAAAATTCAAACAAACGAAATTTAAAAACTTTCCTGTCCCTTTTGTTTTGAACGTACCGATAGGAAATGGAAAATTGTTGGCAAAAAACAATTGAACAACCAATATCTGAGTATAAACGGTGCTGTTAGTGTCATTGCCGGATTGGTGATTGTTTTTTTCATTTTCTAATTTACAGTTTTTGTAAGGATATTTAAAACTAGAGAATATTCAGAAATGTAGTTTTGCAAAAATACAATTAATCACCTGCGTTGGTGGGAAAACTGAATCACTATGTCTCAAGGGGAATGTTTGTTTGACAAGGGCCATGATCATAAAGCTAAAGCCTGAGACCAGTCTCAAACCTCAAGCATTATGTACTTGAGATTTGAGACTGGTCTACAATCTCAGTTTTATGATCTTGGGCCAAGATTTGTTTACCGGGGAACAGGTTTGTAAGGCTTCAGCTTGTAAAACGGAAGCTACTTTACAGCTTGCACTTGCAAAATACACATTTTCCTGGAACGAAGACAAGTTTGATCCACGAACTGTGTTTAGACATAGAAAAAATGTTGATAATATATACTTGCTTTTGAGTAATGAACAATGCTGTCTTTGAGAGCAAAAACAGAAAGTCTGTCTTTGAGAGCAAAAACAGAAAGTAACAAGAACTTCAGTTTGCGTTTCACAAATAAGAAAATGTTGCAAACATCAAACAAGTCAAACATCTTAATACTTTTTTAAAACATCTCAAGGTTCTACACACACGCAATCTGAAATGAATTTGCGTGACACAATCTCCTGATATTTTCATTTGAAAAATGAACAATCTGTGAATACAAATTCCTGTAAAAATACACAAATCTGTACATGACCTCAACACACTGATGAAAACACAGGTTGAGGAAAAAAAACCAAATCTCGGAAGTTCGACATTTAAACATAATTTCACAGACAAAACAATTGCGCACATGTTGTGACGAAAATGAATAACATTCAATTTATAAAAATAATATTCATTAAGAACTCAATAAGTCTACTCGAAAACCAATGGGACTCAAAGAAATCGACTAAACAACAAAATGTCCTCGCGCATCAAAGATGGTTTATTTGATATATGCAGAGACATATGGTACGATCATTCATAAGAAAATGAAAAAAGGTAATTATTTTATTACATTGCTAGAATAAAACGGTTGAAAACATGAATTGTTGTTTTTCCTGGAATTGTCAAGATCTACTCCACCCCCACCCCCTTAACAAATGAAACAAAATCCAAGAATACTATTATTCATGACCATTTGCAAAAAAGACTTATTTAATTGATTTTTGTATTCGTCAAGAAAACAGAAAAGAAAGTTGTTAGCAAGAAATATCATTTTACAAGGAAAAATAAAATTTTATCGAAACTGAACATTTTTTTCGGCAGCTGAACAGCAATTAAGTTGCATATTTTCGCATTATATACATGATACTACTTACACCCTTTGTGTTACCGGCGTATAAACAGATCAGATCGCATCCTTATCTGGATCTGCAATGTTTGCTGTTATATTGATATGAATAAATGGGATAAAAACACGATTAGTTCAGATCCAGATCTCACTGCATAGATCTAAACTGTAAAAGTACAGAGCTGTGCATTCAGGACATGTGTATTCATACTCTAGGAACCGAGCCTCGTCTTTATAATGACCATACCGGCATAGTCCAGTATCACCGTTACCAAAAGACATTTTGCACACATGCATTTACTCTTTACATGTACATGTACATTTGCACCAGACTTTCTATATACAACACAATCGTATGTATCATGTGTTTCATTTGTTCAGGGGGGGGGGGGGGGGGAGGGGGGGGGAGTAGATCTTGACAACATATTTATATATCGACAATATATATTGTTTATAAGAGATGTTGATACAATAACATTCACCTGAAGAAGAGTCAAATAAACTCGAAACGCGTAGTGAAATATTGGAGTTTGTCTTCCTTTAGTTGTTTATAAAAACAACACACAAACACTTACAAATAATGTGGGCCTCTGACGATTGGTTACTACGCCGAAATACTCAAAACTGGCATTACTAACATAACATACGCTTTTATACATTTTAATGATTAAAGATATTGGAAGTAACAACATATACAAATATACATTTCAAACCCTACTTTATTATTACAGTAACTACTTAGGATTTCCTGCCAATATTTACATATTTAGTATTTTTCGCATGCTTGTGGGTAACAAATAACCATTTATCAACTCGGCGTATCCACCTTTTATACAAATACGACCGAATTGCACGCATACATTTTCATCGACTCATCGACAAGACTGCGATTTCGTTCATTTATTAATAATATATGTTTATATCATTGATGTATTTACCGAAGTTTATTTGTTGTTTGATCTAAAGTAAAGGTTTTGTGAGGCATTTTTCATCCAGGGAATGTACAAAAAGTTGGTGGCACAGCATGAAGATAGCAATATTCTGATTGATGCGAATCACATTCAAATTCAATTCACTTATCAGTCTTGTTATCTCAAAAACTGCATGTGTTAATACCTGATACACGTGCTGTAGCGCTGAGCGGTGTACTATAATATATACCACATGTTTAATGGTACTGTTTATACATCTCATTTGACTCGACATTTATATCAATATTTCAGTTCAAATCTGATTTCTGAATGACATAAATACTGCAGTTACAAAACAGTTCATGGTTCACTCAAGTATATTAGTCACTTAGCGTCTGTACATATATTAAACTAAAACTACTACATGATATTTTATTCTTTGTACATTATGTTGAAATTTCTCTAATTTTATATGTTACATAATAAAAAAATGTTATACGTTTAACCGGTTAAAATTGTCAGCGTTTATTATAGTTTGTATTTTCTTTTCATTTATTTTTCGTGATTTGTTTTAATTTTTTGTGTTTTCATTTTTGTCGTTCTGTTTATTATTTGTATTTATCTTTATTTTTGTATTTTTAAAATTGTTTTAATTTTTAGATATTCTTTGCTTATCGTTATGATAATCGGGATATAAGTTATGCGTATATATGATCATATTTGAGATAAATATAGTCTACAGGTATTTACGAATATTGATCAAAAGTAGATGAGACTGGTTATTATCTGAAAAGTATTTTAGCAAATTTGCCAAGAATCAAGCTTTTCGCCGTTCGAATTTCAATGATTATATGTTGCAGATTTCAATACAGAGTGCATAATAACATTATCTAAAGTCAATAAAGCATTTAAGATCAAAATGGGCATGGCACAGAACTTCGCTCCGATCATCTTGTCATATATTATATACATGAATGACGAAGTCATAGTTTTACCAGAGCAACAAATTACTCAAAGTATCTATGTTCCAGTTTAAGTCCAAGCCGGACACAATACGTTCAGTAGCAATTGCTTGTTCCTTAAAATTACCAAAATGTATCTTTTAAATGGCTGATAAATACCGTGCAATAACTAGACTTATATATAATGGATATACATGTATAATCAGAAAATAAACAGTATACTAAAGTTTATACAAGAACTTTAAATACAGGTCAGATCTATGAATCAATGGAACCTAAATCATCTCCCTCTCCAAATTAAAATGAAAATATAATTAAAATTAGTCCTGATTTTCTTATTCTGTTACATTCTTGGTATAATTTTTCTATGAACAATATTCCCAGTGTCATTCAATATAGTCGTACCTTCCAAATCAACAGTTCAAGTGTGAGAATATAATTAGTATGTGAACAACATTTGCGTCGGTAGTTGTCAGAATAAGGCTCCACTTTATATTTTTGTCGAATAACGTAAGAACTTTGGTGTTGCATTTATTGAACAATCTGTTTCGTGTAATTATTCTTTCATTCGTGTTTGAAATCGCGAAAATATTTATTTTTGATTTTTGTATTACTCCATTTATAAAGTACTCAAACATAGCATGAGTCTCTTTCCAACTAAATTACATCGCGGAATATCTATGATAGCAACATTGAGATTAAAGATATCGTACAATAAAGGCTTCAATATAGTTTTCGGCCAGTTTTTCGTTACATGTTCCTGTATTATAATGAAATGATACGGTAAAATTTGACACAGAACATATAGATTAAGAGGTTTACATATATCGTTCTGTTTAGCTTTAAAACATATATAATGGTTGAAATTATTTTTGAGCCAATGACAATGCAGTATTTTTCAAATATTTCGAACCTTAATTCTCATGAAGTCGCGCGTCTGAAATGTGTTTATTATAGGTCGATTTCCTCCATAATATTGTTCGAACATTTATTGATAAACATGTATAGTTCGTCGACGATCTTCTTCAGTGTTCAAGGAGGCGTGACTTAGAAAGTTTGAAAAGGAAAATCTAATAAATATTTTAGCTTTGACTTGTTTGGCTTATGATAATCTTCTTAAATTTCTTAACTCTTTATTTCATATATACGTCTGTTATCACATAGGCGACCAGTTTAGATCAAGATCAACTATTAAATCAATGTCATCTGATCAGTATTTTACACTTTTTTGTCACAAATAACCTAGTGAATCTAACAGGGAGAAGTGTCGGTCATGATCAGACTACACGGATGAGCCCGTTGATCCGGATATAAACTATTTTACCATGCTATAAAATTTTTCTTAATGAATAAAGGGTAAAATGGAACTTCAGCGGTTGACCTTGTTACTCAAAGCAATGATAGACTGCTACACAGGTTTTTTTTACCTGGGAATCAGTTATGTTCACATGGTGTTTTCAGATAAAGAAATTTCATAATTCACTTTCTAAAATATTCTCTCAGTATGTTTACGAGCCATTGAATGACAAAACTACTTTCACTTTGACTATTGATTTTTGCATACCCATATAGGCGGCGACTGTTTTGTCAGTTACAAAAATAATTTCGACCATTATATACGTTATAGTTTATTTTGAGGCTTGTATGAAAAATTAAACGGTCGCCCAGCTGCGCTGGCCTGACCGTTTAATTTTCATACAAGCCTCAAAATAAACTATAACCTATACTTAATACCTTATGTGAATATTATTTTTATATAGTAAAAAAACTATCTACTGTAATTGTCTGTAATTATGGATAGGTTATTGTTTATTTGGAGGCTTGTATGAAAATTAAACGGTCAGGCCCAGCGCAGCTGGGCGACCGTTTCATTTTTCGTACAAGCCTCCAAATAAACTATAACGTATATAATGGTCGAAATTATTTTTGTAACTGACAAAACAGTCGCCGCCTAAATACCATACATGGGTATGCACAAAATCAATAGTCAAACTGAAATTAGCTTTGTCATTCAATGGCTCGTAAACATGTACTGAGAGAATATTTTAGGAAGTGAATTATGCATTTTTTTTTATCTGAAAACATCTGTAGAAGATCGTCGACGAACTAAACATGATAAATAAATGTTCGAACAATATTATGGAGGAAATCGACCTATGATAAACACATTTCAGACGCGCGACTTTATGAGAATTAAGGTTCGAAATATTTGAAAAATACTGCATTGTCATTGGCTCAAAAATAATTTCAACCATTATTGATTATTAACGGGTATGTGCAACGACAAATGCGTTGCAGCATAAGTGTCTCTATTACATCATTTATTTGAGAAGAATTTCAATAACAATAATCCAGAAGATTTGTTTTATTTTAATGCCCCATCTCATTATGTCGGGATGTTTCGTTTCGCTAAAATCTGTTAAGAGTTGTGGCTGTTGTATTGTTTTAACTTCTGTGCGCAAAGCCTATGACACATTTCTTTGCATTTCTTGGAAAATTGTTTGTATAATGTGCCCCGGTGTATTTTGTCAGTTTGTTGAGCCGTTTCTTCTGGATTTATCCCCATAGCTATATTTAACACTTTCATAGTTCCTGTTTTGTTATACTCACGATAATAAGTAAGTTTCAGTAAATTAATAATATTTTTCTGCATTGATTATACTGCTAAGACAGCATCTTAAGAGATGATGTAACATGTTTTAAAAAGTGGAAGAATTGGTATTAACAAAATCTACAAATTGTATTATTCGAAATTTCACTCGGCTTGAAACAAGGATAGACATTTGCAGATATTTTTATTCCTTTTCTTATATTTTATTTTATATAAAAGATACTCAAACGGGCTGAGATTAAAATCAATATATTGTGACTTCGTTGTGATAAGCTTGGTAAGACAGGTTGTTGAATGGAAATGCAACATTTTTGTTGATTCCAAAATAAAACAATATTGCCAGAAAATTACAGTTTATATTGAATATTTGTCAACGTTAAGGATCGGTCCAAAATATGAGTGCACGTGTTTTTATTTCCCTCTGATCTTCTATTTTGTCATCCGCCATTTGGATTTCAATGTCGGGAAAATGGAGATTTTAGCCTAATTTAATTGGTTTGCATGGGGATTACTTAAATTGTTATGAGAGTAATAATATCAGAATTTTAAGTTGAAAATAATCCAATCATTCAACTTTTTCTAAAGATATAAAGACTGTGAAGCACTATTGAATATATAGGGTCACGCAATTAAATTTATCAGGTCATACATGATATTTTGATGATCTCAGTGGGGAAATGTGCCGTTCGAAATAAAATGAGAGAAATAAATGGAAAAATAATTTTTTCTAAATCTCTTTTTTCTGGAAGCGTTTTGCAGTATAATAAAACAATTATCTGTTGTTGTGTTTTTGATAGAGTACAGTCATGTATGTGAGGATATATTGTTGTTTTGGTCATGGTTTCGGTCATAGTTTTTCCTCGCCTGCGGCTGAGGATTCAATGTATCTTCGTGTTCTCCGATTTAACAACGGCAACAAAAATACAACATTTGATATGTACCAGTTGACTGTGAACAATCAAACAATTCAGTCAGAAGACGTTATGTTGTTCTTTTTTAATCCACGTGCGATTCAAAACCATAGATTGCACATTAACACGATATGAAAAAAGTTTTATTATGGACAGATAATTTAACAGTGGGGAATGATTTTCTAGTTCATTAAAGTTTAACCATTTGTTTTGCTCTTCAAGTGTTTTAGAGTAATTTTATTTCTTGACAGGGTATATGAGGGTACTAAGATCCAAATCCTAACAAACCTCTTTGAAAGAATGATAAATGAATCAGATACTTTCATTTGTTTTGTTCTCTTCATTTCTTTAAGTTCACTTTCATGGGAATATTATAAGCGTAGACACTCTTTTGGTTGTTATGACCCTATCTACCGAATATAGAATTTATCTCAATAAAGATTTGGCTATATGTGTCTTTGGGGTCACTTATGAAATCAGATCTTAGTTAACATATCCGACAGTCATAGTCCTACTTTGCGTTATTTTCAAACAACTCTCAGTTTTCGTATTCGGACATTGATTATTCTCAGAAGTGTTAAAAAAATGTTAGTTTCGTATTTGGATATTGATTTTATCAAGTTGAATAATATCAAACAAATCTTAGTTTCGTATCTGCTGAAAGTGAATTAAGCAAACGAAATTCGTTTGTCTTCTCTTTGTCAAATTACTTCATAAAACACAATAATGTATTCATATGCAATAAATGTATCGTTATTCTCCAATTTGACTGTCTTTAAATCAGAAAATATATGTTAATACAAAGGGACACCAGCAACACGCCAACTAAGCTTCTTAATTCGATATGTGTATATAACTCAATATATTCGTACCATAAACAACGCGTCATTATTAATCAAAGCCAATAAATCAAAACCATATTACTTAGAGATGTTCGATACGCCTTGATCTGACTGAACGTGGTCATATAATACAATCATAAATAATCCCCACTGACACTACTAACATCAGAGACGCCGAGTGTGTCTTATATTGATCAAAGAAAACAACAAAACAACACTCGTATCGGCACTGGTAGTATTTGTATTCGATTTTCTCCATCTCTACTATTATTCGCCATAAAAAATTCAACCAAGACATCGGACGTAGATATTTTCATTTCCTCTGCAATATTCCGTTTGATTTACAAGTATAAGTAAATATTTTTTCGAAAGATACTGATAAGAAACTCATAATCCTGCCAAAACACTCAAGACACAGGCGATGAAAGAAGAAGCATACTGTGTTCAATGTTTTAATCATTGTTTAGAATTAATAGAACAGCCAGCTTTGAGGTTAAGAATAGGCTAAGAGATCTGTGATTCGGTTTATTTGCACACTCTCATACTGGGGTTTCATGAAATCGGTGTTTTCGCGCAAAAACACATAATAATGCTGAATTCGCGCGTGAATAAATACGCGCAATAATAATTACTTATCTATTTCGAAATATCATTAAATGGTGTAATTCATAAGCCCTATCGCAGTTTTAACCCGCGCGAAGTATAATTACACCCCAATAATGGTTAACTGTTCTTTCCGAACCCAAACATATACTAAATATTCATCAATCACACCAGCACTAAATAGACTTAAATTTGTTGGTTTATGTTAACATAATTACAGTAAAGTAAGTACTAAGCTCCCAATTTAATAATCACAAACAATGAGCCTGTACTCTTTTATGTCTGTTTTAAATTGTTTTATTTTTCATCGATGGAACCAGACGCAGTGTATACAATGGACACTGGACTTGTATTTATTCCCATTACAACAAACTTCACTGAAGAGTAAGTATTGATAATCGAGTTTTCGTCCTTTCCAATCACTAAATGTTCATAAAGTGTCCCAATACACACACACGACGACTAAAAATGTACAGTATTCTAATAAGGTAGTTAACAATTGTTAGAATTCATTTACATGGAAAATAAATTGGTATAAAAAGTAGAAAGTTTCAACAGGGCGCAAACTAAAAACACTAGCCTCCTCAAATCCTAAATCTTAAAGATAAAAATGCAGAATAAAACACTTCATAAATTGTCACATATGAATAAATAGTACTCGACATTTGCGAATCTTAGAATCAGTAAACGATTACTTTCGTAATATATTCGCACATGTATTAACAATTTTATTATTACTTATGGAAATGGAAATATTGCATTGTGAAACAAAATGTCTTATCATTTTTTTTTCGAACTAATTAAGTACGCATTGTAAGTGTAAGTAATAGTAATTTAGTTTACTGCTATAATTAGTAAGAAAAAATCTTAAAAACATGTGAATACATTTATTAAATTGAAATAAATGTTAGTGTCGTTTCAACCTTCCGAATGGTAAAGTCAACCGAAATATAAACATGAAAAGGAGTTTTTGCCTGTTTTTTTTCTTTCGGGCCCCGCAACGATTTCCTCCATTTTTCACCAATATTACTAAATTACCATTGCAAACATTTCATACAGTTTATAATGTTTGATAAAAACCAACTAATTTTTAAGATATATGCAAGGTAACTTGTATATAAAGCATAAAATATATCGATACATATGGTTTTATGTTTCTAAAGAAATGCACATCGAGGAACTGTTCTTAATATCTCCAACAGGTATTGCTATCCATGTTAGACACGCTTTCTGATAATACCGCATTGAAGGTTCCATGCTCACTATCATACGCAAATAATGTTTTTTCATATTTGTCTGGTTCGTTAGCCTTCAGAATTCCCTTTCAATCTATTTTATGAATAAAATAAGGTTTAAAATAATTATATCGGCTATGAATGTATACAATAAATATTAACGATTCTTTATGATACTGCAATTTTAACAAAGATGTTGCTTTGATCTAAGAAATAGAGTACATGTATTTTCTTGTTTTGTATGAAGGTTTCTGACCAATGGTTAATGTTCGAGTAATCAAATGAATCAAAACCAGACTTATAAACAATTAATAAAGCAAATCAAATGTTTTATCAAATTAAAAAAACGTGGCATCCATGAACCAATTTCCTTATACTTTAGAGAAGTAATTATAAACGGAATTAGGTAGTAAATCGTTGATAAACATTAACTCATTGCCTCCTGTGACTTATCCTCAAGTTTATTTTATAATGAAAATAACACAGTATTTTACTTACCCGATCAACTGATTTATCTCAGCATTTGCAGATGCTTTATAGATTTCGCTCGGTTTGTTATTCTTAGCTAAGTATAGTTATGATACTATATGCAAAATACATTATACACTTCATTTCACTGTGAGAGTTGTTATCATGCTGTTATGTTGGTATTTCTTGTCATCTCTCGTTCGTTGAAATAAGTCATGTATGCGTGTATAAATCCTTCCCTCTTTCTGTCGGCTGTGAATTTCAGTTTGAATTACTGTACCGTGGTATTGTTATATTTCGCGTGGGTTTAATTATTTGCGTTATGATAAATGAGCCTATTAAAACCCCAGCGAAATTTAACCATACAATATATCTTTCATTAAAAAATAGAACTGTACGAATGAATGCTCTGGCGAATATATAATTTCGGGTGGTTGCGCGAAAATTCGTCCCCTCTAAATTAAATGATACAACAGTGTATAACATCTTACTAGATATTTAACGAAACACTCCAACAAACATCCGAAAGTGAGAAAGAAATTAGATGGTCCTTTCTTAAAATCTTTCGAGAGAAGATGATGGATTGATGGCTAATTTTGCTGTTAATTTAGTTATTATTTTAAAATAAACGATCGCAAATCACGCAATCTATTGTTTTTGCATCGATTTTAGTTTACGAACAAAAGCTGTATACCGTATTTCATAACGGGTAATCGGAATATTCCAGCAATTCCTTTTTTCCTTATTGTCAAAAGTTTGACAGTGTTTGGTCCACTTGTTAGTGTTTATAGTGATGTCAAAGTTGTTTATAACTTAAAAGTGTTGAAGAATTCATAGAGAATGAATTGAATAAAAAGGTGAAATATGCATATCAGGAATCGCCTCATTCAGAAAAAACAGCCTCCCCACACAGTCAAGAAGAAGAGAGGGAGAGAGCATGGTTAATAAAATGATCAGTTTCAAAAGAGACACCACTAACAATTAACAAAAATGAGAACCCGAGGGGTTACCGCCTTGGAACGGTCAGTGGCAAATCAAATTGCCACTGGGGGTTTAAACCAGGTTCTAGGGTGCACCAATCTCACACTTGCCCCAACAGGTTCTCATATCACAAAACAAATACAAGTTGTCTTGGTAAAACAACTCCAACCCACTTATTGGCTCAACAATGTTGCATGCAAAAGCACACAAACATATAAAACATAAGAATTGAATAGCATTGCAAAGCCAAAGGGCGGGTACTTAATGATCTTACCGAGACCAGAGCTCCTGGAGTAAAATCAGCAAGAACACGATGACAGGGATAAAAGAAACAAATCGAGCTTCTAGGTTCTTTTAAGAAAAGATTTCCCCATAAACCTTCATAAACTCTTAAACCCCTGCCACCGTCGTGCAACCAAAGAGGTAAGCATAATGATCAACTGTAGAAGGGTTAATCACCAGGCGTGTAGAGCGCTGTAAAATATCATGTTGGTAACCTTTCTTTTTAAATTTACAGATGGTTTTTACGAATAACCGGGAGAAATTAACATTGCCCTTTATCTTCTTAAGTTTATAAATTAAATCTCCATAAAAAACTGGCTGTGAAATACCTTGTTGCAATAGTGATTTTAAACTGCACCTGTATTTATGAATTAGATCTGGGTATCGACGATAAAACTTGCAAAATGTTTTCCTCAATTTGTGATACCGATAACCTTGTTTTAAAAGTTTTTCTGTAATGCAAAGATTACGTTCATTGAAATCATTAATATCGTTGCAAGCTCTTAAAGAGAGAGAGAGAGGAGAGAGCAGAGAAAATGACAGACAGAGATCATCATATTTGTAAGCTGCTAGTTTTAATGATGTTTTACCTAAGCGATTAAAACGAATACATATATTATTAGTTATCTCTAGTATATTCAGAATAATTATGTATTTATCTCATAGCTTGAAACGTAATTTTTATTCTTGCAAGAGTACCGTAATCACCCTAAATATTGGGACAGTTAAAAATATTTAAATTTTTTCGTGTCCCAATATTAAGGGTCGCATAAAAATATTTGTTCAAAAAGTGTCCCAATATTTTGGGTCTATTTGCATGCATGCACTAGTTTTGTCTAAAAACAACTTAGGAAGTCAACGTAGACGAATCAACCGTTACATAATTATGATTATACGAGATCAAATAATTTTTAATATTTTTGTAATTATTTTCAGTCTACAGTTTGGAGATTAAAATGATTTATTTTTGTGTTAAAACTTGTCAAGCAATTTTTCGTTTAGTGGTAATTGACATTCCGTTAATCCCTTTGCATGTTTTTGATGACACTTGCTTGCAAACTTGAAACAGGTGGCTTAATTGGGAGGTTTTCACACCTGTGTCGGTCATTGGACATACTGTTTTGATAAGAATTAACTTCAATACTCAATACTGACACAGACACTTGCTGTTATTTGCACTTGCATAATCAGTTAAAGTCTGAAGAACATGGGCCGACCTGCATGGTTACCGAGCAGATATCTCTTGTCCCGAAATTTAGGAACGCGAAAATACCATTTATGAAAGTGTCCCAAAACTTAGGGACACTGAAAAATACTGATATAAAAGTGTCCCAAAATTTAGACACAAAAAATAATTATTTTTGTGAAAAATAAGGGTGTCCCAATATTTAGGGTGTCCCAATACTTAGGATGATTACGGTATATTTAGTACTTGTTAAACTATTGGTATATAGGTTGGATTTGTCAGGAAAATGCATGCTATATGACAAAATATAAAGATGTTTAGTAATGCTGCTAGATCTATTTAGAATCGATACAATCTCTTCGAAAAGTATACGATATGACATTCATTTCATCAATATTTGTTTTACTTGCTCGGGATTATAAAACATCAGAATAACATGCGTATCAGGAATAACCACTCAGAAATCCCTACTCTCCTACACAGCAAAAAGGAGTGAGGAAAAGTGGTTTTAGGGGGATTCAACTTCACACTCGTATCAAAATGTTCCCATATAAATAAACACGTTTTCTTGGTAAAATTAAACATACCAACCAACTCGGCAATGTTGCATTCAAAAACAAACATACGTAAATCCATAATATATATATATACGATTTGATTATAACGTGTTATTTTAATTTGCTTTGTATTTTTGGGGGTGGGAGGGGTCAACCAGTTTTAATTATGAACTTATTTCAAACTTGTCCCCTCCTCTCCCCACATGTTTTGAAGAATACACATGTACAAGATTTCTGCCTTGGTGAATGAATTCTAGACTACCTGTTTCTTTAACAAAATTATGAAACATGCATATCGGGAACTTACACACGCAGAACGCATAGCCTCCCCACACAGCCAAAAGTAAGAGATGCAAAAATAGTAATTTATAAATTGACTAATTTCAATAAGACACCACAAACAATTAATGAAAAAGAGAACTATATGGGTACTGTCTTTGAACGGTCACATTTGAATGAAGTTACACGCAAATATTTACATGTGCATAAACAAAAGCCTTTCACCTTAGTCAACATGGTAACTTTAGGCGTATCAATTGCTGAATTAAATAATTATATTGTTATAGTAAGACAGCGCATGCCTTGTCATGTGACGCCATTGACCAGTTACAGGCAATAATATGGGATTCAAACATGTGCATGAATTATCTGGAAAGCACGTTATTGTAGATAATTTGAATGCTCAGAATTTTTTTCAGTGAGATGGTTTCTCACTGCGTTGATAAAACATCATGCCGTAGCAATTTTGATAACATCCCTAAACTCACTTTGTCGTTTTATAATCTTAAATTAATTTAGTAAATACATCTCAGACATTTCAACAATCTAATTGAAAACTGGGAAAAAAAAAAACTATATATAGTTTAATTACAAATTGGGTCGATTTTATTTCATTTTGTGTCGTCAATACAAAATCTGGGATAAAGGCGGTAGTTTCCCGTTTTAGATTAAAACAGGAACTTGAATTGCATCGATTCTGCTAGTGACTTTGTTGATCATTGGAGCTTAGAGAAATTAAAACCAATCATTTAATATTTAAAAGTCAACCAAACAACGACATTACTACGAAATAGTTAAAACCAAAACGATTAATTGCGATATAAAAACAGGTTCACCGGAAAGACACTTGCAAGATTTATTTGAAATATTTGTTTAGTTCATGCGTTTTTTCAGATATGCATATTTCCCTTTTTTAATAACAGTAGTTTTATTTGTGCTGTTTTGCGGACGTAAATCGTCTCCCCGTACTTTCATTCAATACTGTTATCGTTTTATCCCTAGTCATTTTTCTGACGACTCCACACTAAACCGAACACTTCTGTAAACACATGCTCCCCTTTTCTCTCTTCATTTTCGATGCATGAGGAGTCTGTGTTTTGTGCGTGTGGCAATTTCTGAAATGCATTTTTTTTCTCTAGCCAGATACAGTCAAGAAACACTCTTTATCTGGTTTAAACCGTCAGTGGCAAATTGTTTGCCATAACCGTCCTAACTAAGGCAGTTACCCTGTTTTTCCTTTTGGCTATTTGGGGAGGCTGTGTTTTGTGACTGTGGTTATTCCTGATATGCATTCCTTACTATTTTATACTTCTTTTCATGAAAATGTGAACTGCGTACATGTAGCACAAATGTTGTTTTTAATGTGTGTGTGGTCGGTGTAATGAATAATAAGCCAACTAGTAAAAAGAAAGTAAGGTATCGTCGTTCTTATATTATTTTCATTTTATATTATATAGCGTTCACATAAAAAATATGCACTAACTTCAAAAATACCTTTAATTGTTTGTGTTTTGTTTGTTTGCATTTTTACATACAACAGCAAAACATTAAATGAGGCATTAAACGTTTTTATCCAGATGTTATTGGTGTACATTTTTGTAATATAACAACAAAAACTAAGATCAAGCAAACAGTCCTAAGATCAAACGAATTAATACAGACACCACAAACGCGTCAGTTAATTGCTGAACTCAATTGGGGTTAAAATTGATTTTACAGTAACAGTAGTATTCCGCATGGTTCATTGTGTACATAATAGATGTTTTAGAGATAGTGAAATAAATAAAATCATCAACTGGGTAGTAAACTTGCGACAATATAGTTGTTAGACAACCACCTATGAATGCACTCACCCATAATAAAAACGTTAACATTTTGTTCACAACGGTTTCTTTTACATGCGAACGATCTATTGCTCTCGGGTATAGAGCTATTGTTAGAGACTTTAAGATTAAACGACAACGACAGAAATGAAAACTACGCCGCTCTGATTCAGTATATTGACAGTATTGGAAATGCAAATAGCTACCCTCCCTGTCTAGCACAGTGTACAGCGAGACTTAAATTAACCTTTACGCAATAATGGAAATCTATGTCACATTTGCGACTAATGTATATTTTTATCAGATTATCTTATCATCCATGTAGTGTGATTAGTGTTCACTGCTTCAGAACAATTACTGGATTGAACAATAATAAAGATTTGCAATCTTCATGTTGACGTAACTGTTTATCAAAACAAGACCTATCTACTTTGCGCTGTTTTTAATTTAATTTTATTTCCAGTGTGGATACTAATTTGTTTAAGCACAATGACATGAATTTAAATAAAGAATTGTGAATCAATCAAAGAACGAAAAGTTATAATAACGAACAGTTTGTAAATAATCTTACTGTTTCGTTTCTCATTAGTTTTAACCTAATTATTGAAATAAGGAGTAGTTCTTACAATAAAAACAGCTGTCATATGCCGGAATACTTGCGAAACATAATAGGAAGAGAGATCCCAAAAGCTACAGACGAAACTTAATTAACTGACAAACACATAAAATGTGAGGTTCATATTAAGATTTTATTTCAGCTGGAGAGTGTCGAGATGCTCATTTTGGAGACTAGTGATGGTGACATATTGACAAAAACCATGGAGTATTCGGAAAGGCTCTTCCAATTCCTAATACATCCTGATGTTGGGCATTATAATGATTGACAGTTAAAATATTGTTTAACATCAATTACGAATCAGTGTTGTTATTCTTAAAATGGTTATCCCGCAAAAAAATAAAATAAAGTGTAAATACAAAACTGCAACATCAAAACAATATTTATGCGATTGAATTATATTTAAATATACTGAGCCAAAATGAAAACTTGACAAAAATTACATGGAAAACTCCTATTGCATTAATGATGCCAGTAAATGCATGTGTATCTGAAGGGATTCGATCACCATTATGTTTATGTTGGTAGTTGTCGGTCCAGTATCTATCGGTTTTAAAAAAAGAAACAAGATAAAGAACATGTGGTTGTGGAAAATTAGGCGTTGGATTTTGTTCTGTATTTAATTAAAAGGAAGGTAATTTCCAAAATCGGATATTTAAGTAACTGTATCTTATTTCTTCGTTTCAGTGGGCTTTAAGGATTGTGTTTTTCCTTTTGTACATGCCATAAACTTTTAAATTTGACAGTCAAATTATCTGTTTGAGACTTTTATGTTAAAAATTATCGATCTCACCATGATTTAGAAAAAGGGAGATAACGTCGAGCCCTGTGAAAACATAACAACATCTTCCCGCTTTATCAAATGTCTAGATATGAACGAATACCACAAATCAAATGAAAAATTAAATATAGCATCACTGAACGAAAGATTTTAATTTAAAAACTGGTAAGTTTTCATTTTTGTTCAGTATAGTTTTTAAGGGACTTGAAGCCACCGAATACGACAAATATGAAAATATTGCAGGCTCGGTTTGTTTAAACCTGTTAATGGCAGTAATGTAAATACATATTACTGCCAAAGCTTATTTTATGAGTAAGAAAAAGACTACTCTTAATGGTGGATAAACAATTTGCAATTCGATTTTCGGAAGATTCCCCTGTATCATGAGTGTAACAAAAGAGAAAACGAATACAGAAGCATGCGGAAAATTTTTTCATATAAACGACTAGGCGTTGTTTTTGTTTTGCTTGTTATTTCTGTGGATAAATATTTTCTTTGTAACAATCACTGAAAGCAATTTTATGTATTTGCATTATTGCTATCAGCTTAACAGTTTTATCCTTTTGTTTGTTTGTTTTGCGTTTTTGTTCGCAGAAAATTGTTATTTTGTGAAGAGGCTGATGATCACGCCTATCAGTTCAATTTAAATGTTGCACAAGACAACCCTTTGGTCCGACTTATAGACGACGGTGATAGCTTCCCATTTTACAACAGTATTCATTTTACGAGCACATAGTTTGCATTACAGAGTCGGTTGGCAAGGTAGGTTGTTGACTCGGACTGACATAAGTTGATTCAAAAGCATAACTTAACAAAGAAAGTCTCTCCGGTACCCACTGATGTCAACGTTTTACAATTTATTGGAACAAAACAACCCTTAAAACAGACGTACATGTGCACACGCAAACGGGGTGCAACCTAAAATTGTCATCAAATTGGTATCAAATTTTATTAAAATAGCTTCTTCTGTATGTTACTTAAGTGAGAATGGGTGCTTTTATTTAAATGTGTTATTTTATATGTTCTTATGTAAATGTTATGTACAACGCCATTAAATATGAATACATAAAAATAGACGTTTAATTAAATAAAGAATTTTAAAACTTGAAACTTGAAGTTTTAAGTTTTAAAATTCATAACGGTGTGAAGTCGGAAATACCATTTTTATATACCGAAACACAACGATACGTCAGATATACAAAAGCTAATAATAAGTCGACCTAATATTTGTTCGTATAGTGTCAATTTTTATAACGAGACAATTTTAATTCAGTAGACCGAAATTAATGAGCAGACACAGCAGAGCATCTAATGTCAATATCAGATAAATCAAACTGGGAGGTACGATTCGTAACGACCAATCGTTGTTTATTGTTGTCCTGTTTATAGAAATTATATTATGACAGCTCTGGAAAAGGGAGTTTAAGTAACAAGTTATGTCGAGCCTGACAAGTATTTGTCTCTTTTTTTCGGACACAGGAGGAAAATCTGCTGGTGGATATGACAAGGATTTAAGTTTCGATTGCCAGAGGGGAATCGACCTTTTGCATTACGTTTTGCCAAGAACACAACTAAACGAATCATGAATACCCCAGGGGTAGTGCTTTCGTACGTTACGAACAACAGACTATGTTGTTTTTATGCATTTGGTCATTTTCAGGATTCGTCAGTTGTTATGTTCTCAGGAGACTCAGTCGATGTGTTTTAAGTACTTCAATTTTGTTTACAGTTTTTTATACAAGTCTCTAAAATTTAATAAATTCTATATTGTTTTGTTGTTTTTATTGTTTATTTTTAGTTGAGATAAACACTCTGACTTGCAGATACAACTGTTAGAAATTAAAAATGACACTTACAAATTAACATTGACAATCACTTTTTGTGCTTTTAACTTCTCTGCTCTTAGAACTTCACAAGGGCATGTAGATAAGAATATAAACGATTATGAACTGAAAAAACCAGGGTGAGCAATGAAACAAGTAAAAGTATAAGAAAATACTGATGAGTGTACAAAAATCAAATTGTTTGCCATGTCTCCTATTTATCATTTCTTGGAAAGCAATTTGTCCAACTTTGATTTCAATATGTATATTGTTACTTTGAAAAAAAATTGAATGCTAGAAACACTACATGTGTCTCCTTATTTTCTTTATGATGTCGTCTAGCTCATTCATTGTTTTATTTAACATTTTTCAAGAGGTTCGCGAAGTAAGCAGTCCAGCAGCCTCAAGTTAGAAACCTTGCAACCCGGCAACCGAGCAGCCTAAAGATTCAAGCTCTACAGGACTCACAGAGCCAGACTTAAGTCATAACGTGTGTGAACTTACCGGAAGGACGAATATTCTGCGCAATGCCTATGCTAATGCAGATTACTCAAGTCTCGAATAAACTTCCGAAACAATGCAATACTATAAATGTTGTCTAGCCATTGTCAGCTGCATAACGCTTAAATAATGACGTCATTTTACTTGCGATTCATAAACAAATAAAATAAAAATGTTCATACTCTCCAAAGTGAGTAAATTGCTATTATCGGACTAACAAAAAAGAAAAATTGGAACTGTAAGATTAGAAAAGTACTCTTACACCATAAACGATAGCTCCCCCGACTATTCTGCAATCTTGAAGAAAGACCGAGAGATATAGCATAATATAGAAACACTTGACGTGAAAAGGAAAACTTTGTCGGTTTTACCGGTGTTTCAGTTACAACAGGGATGTGCAAGCACTATTCGTGGCATATTAATGGGAAGTGTGAGTTTAGATGTTTCCGTCTGCGATCTTGCCTCTTTATGTCAGACCTTTTTTTCAACTTTATTTCATAGATTTTTCTAACTACGTTTACCATGTCCCAACAATTAACAAACTCAATTTGCTCAAACTATCAATCCAAACGTATCAATTATCAAAGTAAACATGTAAATCTGGGACCCTGAGAATATTTTGATATATCCTGATATAAAACAGCGTGGTCATATAGTGCTACCATTAATAATCGTGACTGACAGTCATGGCATTTCAGACGCCTTGGCCGCCATTATTGATCTAATAACAAGTCTACAGCGAACAGCTGACAAAAATCTTTCTTGTTCAAATTTTTGTCTGCAACAAGTCCAACTATAAAGAAAACGTTGGTAGGGAGTTTTTATTCTAATTAAATCGATTCCGCATTCCAACTGAATTTGCGTGTGTAAAAAGGTGAATATACATATTAGGAATTGCCACATTCAGGAAAAACAGCCGCCCCACACACAGTCAAAAAGAAGAGTGAATGAGAGAGGGCATGGTAATGAAATGAAAAGTCATATGTCTTTATTTACAATTCGAATCAATATTTTTCTCAGGTCTTACAATTAAACAACGCACATATTTTTACACGTTTACCATCATTAACTCAATAAAATTTTAATTAAATTCGTATATGTCCACTCCTCAACATTTACATTTCTTATGAAATTATTTGAGAGCGGCGTCATTCTTTTTACCGCTGCTGATAGCAATATGTGCGTGCGCGTCGAAAGATTCAAACAGATACTGAGCGGTTTGTTTCATAAAGCCCCTGAGTCATTTGTTAATTGCAAAAGAAAGAAAAGCTTGAGCAAAAATGTCTTTAGTAGTAAAGTGCAAGATTGGTGTAAATATTTTGGAGTTTGATACGATTTTAATTTCTTTGTGTAGTATTTTCCTATGCAAAATTTGAATGTTCGCTATTACGCATTAAGAAATTAATTGTCCACAAATACATTAAGTAAAGAAAATAATAGTTGGCCAAGAAGCTTCAAGGTTTGATTGTTCTAGCGCGTAATGAATCCAGAGAGAAAGAACTATGAATCTCATTTAACGTACAAAATATAATTGATATACGTTTTCAAAACATCAGTAAAGTCAAAGTTATTTGGAGTGGGGTACTAATACATTTATTTTGTTATAAAGCGTTCAAATGCAAAACGGATCTTGTGTATTTCAACAACCATACCAAACTGCACTATAATGATACTTCATCAAATAGATTATAAATAAATACATTAAGCTGCATTTTGCAAATCGTTTGATTCATCGTGTTGTGAAAATTGTTATTATGCGAGTAGATGATTGTAAATTATAATGTATTCAGATTAAAGTAAGCATTCTTTTTTCTATAAAGTATTTATACTGAAAGGTATTAACAGATTTTACATTTTCTGATGCTATTAGGTCAGCTTCACTTGATCATAGTTCAAGTAACAAACAAAATTGTTATACAAAATAAACCAAATTTAAGGACCAGACTATCTCTATATGGCTGAAAGTCGCAAGTTAAAATAATGCTTTTTAGTTGTTAGTCACCAACATGGACGTTTACATGATAAAGCAATTATTGTCGGAAGTGTTGCTGAAACGTTCAAATTCTGACATAGACGGAAGAGAGAAAAAAGCAGAACAGCAATGATGCTTTGATGAAAATTAATGGTTTTCCGGGTGTCATCAGCTACGTTTGTGGTATGTGTTTGCATGCAGTTGGATGCAGCATGTTGAGTAGGAAGTCCGCTTGGAGTCAATTTACCGCAACAAATCGTACATGCACAAGTTGGTGCTATTGACTACTTGAATAAACCTTGAACCCAAGAGTGTCTTAATTCACTGGCAATTGACGTGTCTTTTTACAGAGAGTATTTTAGTATCTTTAATATAACAATTCATTTACACAAGTTAAGCGTTAAATCATAATTGCATTTGAATTTGAGATAGCGTCTTCAACCTTCTATCGTATGGTTTGTCTTGTCTTGTCTCTTTTCATCATAACGGCTAAGACACTCGAATAATTTGAATTATGATTTTTTTTTTAAAGTTGCGATCATGTATTCAATTTATTAAAACTATTCTTACTTTTCAGTGATATTTGTTAGAACAAAATAGTAAGTAACAACATTTCAGTGTAAGATGTTTTTCAATTATATTCGTCTTTGGATGCGCTACGTTAATAAAAGGAATACATTAGTTTATTAAGGCGTCTCAAGACATGTTATCGAATTCGTTGTGATATTCAAGGCGCTGAAACATGCCTATTTTATTATTTTAAGTTGTTATTATTATTTTCTCTGAATAACTGTTACATATTTGTTGTGTATTATGTTTCGTTATTTAAAAAACATAGAATATTTGTGTATTGAATCACGTAAAATATGTTCTCGAAGAAAGTTCTGACACCTGGAAAACCATTACAAGGCAAGTTGTTAGTGGTGATTGAAGTGAAAAAAAATGTTTTCGAGAGAGGATACCGACGTATTAAGTGAGAACTGACACGAAGCAATTATCATACCGCGAAAAATGGTTACTACTCTCATTAATCTTGCAAAAAGATCTAAGCCAGGGTGCATATTTTACACGCCTTAACCGACGGAGTTTTTCCCCTGAAATATATCATACTCTTGTTAAACATGGCATTGTTTTATTCGGCCTTGTTGGAGGTTTTGTTTCTTGAAACTGTTAACACAATTTAGAAGAACATTTGCATTTCATTTAAGCTCATTAGTAATTGCATGTGTTTTGAGATCATAAACTGAAATAATATTAAAGAATGCTATCCTCCTAAAAGGCGTACAAAAGAATAAATAACATTTTAATAGTATCGAATCACTAGTGGTAAGGTTTTATCTTATACAGATTTAAACGTCAGCCCGAACAGCAGGTATAAGAAAATGACATGTATGTGTACAACTAATTAACACCCTTACAGTGGTTTGAAACATACTGTACATTGTAAATATTTGAATATACACTACTCAAAATTTGATAAGGGGAACTTTTGTAGTCTGTATGTTTTCCCGCTTAAATTTTACACCCATGTAGCAGTTCAATATGTCAACACAGTTGACTTTTTCATCGGCTTTATCAATAAACAATACAAACAAAACTTGATGTGCCATAAACTGTTCAACATGTTGACCTAAACATACCAGCTACATCGTACAAAACTGGCCCATATATAATTTTGTAGTAGAATATTTGGATTAATTAAATATCATGCTTTTCTGTGCAAAAGGAATAGCCCAGCACGCGAGATTCGTACTAATTGTTCACCTGCACTGGATTTGTATAATATTACCTGGCGCGGAGTGCACGTTTATAATGTGCACTCAATTAGATACGCTATATCAACTGTACTGTTTTGTTCACCAGTGAGTATAATTTATATTCTCCTACATGATAAATTTGTTTGAGCTTTAGAAATTGTTATAACTAGTTTGGCAAATGCAACATAGACTTATGAAAACTCCCATTGATAGTGCTTCCACATCTTGTTTTCTACCAGGATATGGAAAATGTTACATAAATTAAAACAGAAGTAAAGCAATTTAGAGACTTTGCATGACGTTAAACAAATTTAATTTCAGGTTGTTAATTTCTGCAACTGGTAAAATCTATATTTTCAATAACTATGAAATACAGATAATGTATTTTGACTTCTTCCGTTTGCTATTTTCGGTTTCTAATTTTCGTTTTAATAACAGAAAGTGATAAAGCAATTAACTGTGCTTAATTATTTACTAATTTTGGCCAAACCTGCTTTACAGTTTCGGTTTAAATATATTACTTTGATCATTTTATAATGGAGGCTGTGTGACTTTTGCATCTAGACATGCAGACTAAAATAATTCCAAAACGAAATCGGTCACGTGACGCTCTGGGAAAGTCAGTTGCCATTTTGGATACAAACACATTTACGAAGAACTCGTACCGAATATGGAATGTCATGTCCGAAACCCATTCTCTAAACAAAACCTAAAAACTTGATTTGTAAGCCACCAGATCGAATACACTTATATCATTTCGAATTAGTGAAGCCGAAAAAATGACTCTTTATGATGAGCGCTCATTTGTATGAAAATAATAGAAATGCTGTCAGTTTCCTGAGCGACGCATTAGTAACTATAATGTGGTACTTAACAAATACTTTTTGCTAAGTCATTAAAATATATACCAAAAGGAGCAACAATTTTATTTGCCTGCTTTGTGTAAAAAAGTTATCGCTGAAATATATCACAAACTCGACTGAATAATAAATACAATAACATTTTTCTATAAATCAAATAAGTTATACGACAAGATTGACTGATTGCGTCATAATTACCATCAATATATTTCCAGCGTTATTATTTTACTTTCCTCTCTGAATTTTATATTTGGAATTTTGAAAAGGGAACTTTGAAAGCCAACAAACACGACAAATGTTACAATATTGCAGGCTCGTTTTGATTGAGCCTGTTCATGGGCAGCAATGAAAATGCATATTACTGACCGTCCGCCTAGCGGGGGTTTAGCGCAACTCAATATTTACATCAATAAACAGTACTATTGCGATCCATCCTAAATGATGGTATGCATATGGCGGTGAACATGGAACGGGGGATATCTTTCCAAAATACAAATAATAAAAATACTTAAATTATTTAAGAAACACCATACTTTACTTAAAAATGGCAAATGATGTTCTAAAGTAGGCCTATTAAAACCTCCATCATAGCAAAGAGAGGCAGAATGCTTTACATTGCGTTAGACATTTTCCAATCTTCACTTGACAAATATATCAAACTTTGTATTAATGAGACAGAGAACTGATCGAAACTCGTTGTTGTCTAGTTTAGGCATTGTTTTGCAGTCTCGGATGTTAAATATAATGAAATAACTGAATAACTTTACAGTAAAAGAATGAAAATTTGTTGATAAGAAACCACTTATCTTTAGGTCAATTTTAATAACATAAAATTATACCAACACATCAGGCAACTCAATGAAGCCTCTAGTTTATCACTGGGCCTTGCTACAAGTACTTCCTCATGCTTGTTGCTTGTTACTTCCGACTTGTGTAACTTGCGCGACATTCCAGATATTGTTGTTGTTACTTGATGGGATTACCACTGACAGATAATGTAATTACTAGCGTTCCGTACGTTAACATAGTTTGCTAGGTAGCAATATGAAGGTGTGATTTATGAACCGTGGGGGTAATGTAACATATTGACTTTCTTGTGTTTTTTGTGATGATATTTCCGAATTGTTATTTATATATACTGAGGTATGGACGAACTGTAGCCCTCGGAATAATATCTCAGTATTACTGTTCAATAAATTTCCCTACTAGCAAGTGCATCCGTTTAAGAATTGGAGAGTCTAATACAACAACAGTAAACCGATTAATTTGGCGTTTTGTAAAAGTAACAGTTCGATATAAATGTCATGTATTGTATTATTTTCAAAAAGTAAATATAAGGCATAAGTTTATTTGCTTGTCTTTTAGGTTTTTCATAACTATTGCAAAACTTTCTTCTGTGCCGAAGAAAGATCACTAATAAAAATGTGCAAAATAAAGTGCAATTTCGGAATGTTGAAACACACTAGAACCAGGGCGAAACAAAGCGGCAAAAATATTTTGCTGCTAACCATTCCGATGGATAGGCCCGAAAGCTGTCTGCTTCGCGTGTTTTACCAATTTATGGATGTATACGAAGTATTTTGCTATTCCAATAATCCCGAAAACAAATCTTAAATCAAAGCTTCCAACGTTTGTGACGTACAGAATTAATAGGGTTTGACCCAATTTTAAATGGATTAAGCTATTTTGGCATAGACAGTAAAAAGATGTGTAGAGATATTCAAAACCCTAGAAGATGGTCTTCTGTATAAAAACGAGATAAACTGCTATTCTATTTCATATTTCGTAATGTCATTATATTGATGTATGAGAATGTTTTGTCAATGACAAACTATTGGCAGTGATTCCCTCACAAACTTTATCGTCAATCGGAGGTACAAAGGATATTCTATAACCAGGAATTCCTTTCAAGAGTATATAATTTTATTAGAAAACTAAAAGAAACTAGATCCTCTAAGGAATTAATGTTATTAGTATAATGCTTTATTTTATTATTCCTTTCTTAACAATGATTTAAAGCAACTGTCCAAGAAATTTTAAGGCAGACCGTATTGATACATTTGTGCAAAAAAGCTATGACGCATTATGATGTGTTTTTGGATGTTTCGAATCACTTATGATTGAAGTATAGAATATCTATACATGTATGAAATGACAGATATAATTTGTTTTCCTGAAATTGCGAATATATGATTAAAACTCTGTTTCAAACCATGATGAAAGTTACTCACAGCGGGCGACTGTATACAGACATGCTAGAACTATCCTTTTTCCTTTTTCTTTGGGGATATGGCTAGTATGTACTGTCTCCATGTATCTTTTGCATGGCTGGCTAGGCGCTGCCGTCGCATTTATATAGCTTTGGGGTTACTTATTTATAAATTTTATTATATTAATGAAAGTTAAGGCTATGAACCTTTGACAAATGGTACGAATCATTTCTTGAGGGCAAACTTAAGTTTAATCTTCATTACTCAAACTCTGCATTTATGTATGTTAAAATCCTTGGTTCTGGTATATCATCGTGTCTAGGAAAGAGATTTGTTCAAAAGCCGGCGAATAACTGCGGCGTCAATGCTGCATTAACTACAGTAGAATGTAGATGTATGCGGTTATTGTGCTTCTTAAAGGGCATTATTTTACCGTATTGCAAAACTTGACAACTCAAGTTGCAAATAACTGTCGGGGTCGGATGCAGGATTTCCAGAAAGTGGATTCGTTTGGATCATTGTTAGGGTAGTTGTATGATAAAAGTCTGGCAAAAGTCCGTAAAAAATGATATATTGTTTTAAAGGGGTTAGAACAACCTTAAGGCGGTAACCCCTGGGGTTCTCATTTTTGTTAATTGTTAGTGGTGTCTCTTTTGAAACTGATTATTTTATTAACCATGCTCTCTCCCTCTCTTCTTCTTGACTGTGTGGGGAGGCTGTTTTTTCTGAATGTGGCGATTTCTGATATGCATATTTCACCTTTTTACTGAACCCTTCCTGGATCCGCCCTTGACTGTAATAGTTAAAATAAATTAGTAACCGAAAAAAATATTAACTATTAAAATTGATTTGCCAAATAACAAACATCGTGGAAATTTCAAAAAGCTCTCTCTTCCTCTCTTTTTTTTTGCTGCGTTTTGTGAGTGTGGCGATTTCTGATATGCCTATTTCACTTTTTATATGATTATAACAACAAGCCTGTTCAATTTAATGATGAGAAGCTAAATTCGTCACACCTTTTTAAGATCGGTAGTGGTAAGAAATAAATAGCAATATTTATTTGGATGGAAAACTATCGGAGAATTTAGTATATAGCACGGTTACGTATCTGGACAACTATAAAGAATAATTTAAATAAAATTCTACCGCTCCAAAAATACATTGATTAAAGGGATATTTGGTACAAATATGCGATATAGAATTATTTTTCATATATGCTTGGTTCCTCTGGTCTTTTAAAAACTGCTTTTGTTTCCGGTGCTTACTCAGCAGAGCCAACTAGTGGCCCCCCAAAACGATCCCATTGATAATTATGTTTCAATATTAATCTCGCACACGTGAAAACCACTTGCATACGATACATGTATACATTATACTATAGACTTAATAATCGTATCAGATAAATTGAACTTAATTTATTAATACGCGGGATGTGCCCTCGGGATATGGAGGCGGTTTTGTTAATTTGAAAATAATCTTATATTAATTTTTGTGATCCATAAAAATCAAATCTTCTAATAAAAACGAAGCACGGGCTAGAAGCTGCAAACATTTCATTGATGAACTTGTAAATGTTAATGAAAAAATAGCGTATGATTATTATTGGAACCATTTTATTGGTTTGAAACCATTAACCTCTTCTAGTTGCTATTAAAATATGAAATATAGCATTTTGAATTTAAATCCTGATTGTAATGAAGACTTGGGAATGTTTTAAGTAGTTTAATATCTTGGCAATATTTACACTATAATGTTGAGCACAGCAGGCTGCTCGATGGGATATTAATACTCAGTCTGATAAAATGAATTTGCTTGGAAAATATCTAAAGAAAAACTGTTTGTATTCAAACAAAATAGATATTCCAACTTACCTTATATTTTGTTCAACCTGAACTATAACTAAGTCAGCGATAAAAATTTCACATGTCACATAAACATTATTAAACTAAACACAGAAAAAGAAACGGTTTGTATTCGAACAAAAAAAAAACGATAATTAAACATTCTTTATACCGGTAATTTATTTGCTCAACGTTAATGATGATTAAGTAAACTATGAAAATGCATTTCACAAAAACATAATAAAACTTAACACACACAAGGGAACTTTTTGTTGTATATGGACGTTGTTCATGTTATGTGCATAACTTATATGTGTATTGTTATTCGTTAAATATGATCGTGATATCATTTACTTATATTTGACATGACTTGAGAAAAGTTTATATTTAAACAGAAAATACAATAAAGCTTTCTTTACATTGTTTGTTTAACCTGAACGAGGACTTATTAGCAATAAATATGCATTTCGCACTGAACACTAATAAACAGAAAGAAACTGTTTTTTAAGACAGTGAAACCCTTTGTAAATAGGATACTATGTAAGGTAAAATATGCATCAGAAATCGCCATACCCACAAAACATAGCCCCTGGGAAGAGGTGTGAAAAATGACTGTAAAATACAATCACTAAAGGATAAAACGAAAACAGTATTGATTGAAAGTACGGAGAGACGTTTTACGGCCGCCACCCACAACTGTGATAATAAAAAGTGAAATAAGCATATCAGGAATCGCCACACTCTTAAAATGAAAATGCATCCACAAAAATAATAATATTTAATTAAGCACATATAAAGAAACTGTTTGTATTCTAACAAAATATATATTTAAACTTTCTGTATATTTTGTTTGTTCAACTTAAACGATGACTAGGTAAACAATGAAATGCATTTTACAAAAACATATTTAAACTTGACACAGAAACATGACACAGATATGTTTTATCGAAACAAAATATAAAGTAAAAAGTTTTGTTAACTTTAAAACATTATTTATTCGACCAAAACGGTTACAAATTAAACAATAAAAATGTATTTCACAAAAACATTTTTACACTTAACAAAGACAAAGAAACTGTTTGTATTCAAAAACAAAAGATAGTGAAACATCCTGTATAATAATATTTTGTTAAAACTAAACGATGAATAAGTAAGAAATGAAAATGCATTTGACCAAATATTTTTATACTTAACACAGACGAAGAAACTGATGGTATGCAAAAAAAATAAGTGAAACATTTGTATAATTGGTTGTTTAACCAGAACGAGGACAAAGTAGAAATGAAAACCCATTTCACAAAAATATTAAATTAAAATCTAAACACAGAAACTTTAAACTAAGTGAAAAAAAAAACAAATTTCAATTGACGAATTAAGTGCAATTACTGTCCCACTTGTGTTGATGTGTTCAATGATTTTCTATGAAAATTGCAGCATGAAATTGCACCCATTATGCTGTTAAGTTAAATTTAGACCCAGGCGAGCATCAAAAAGATAAATTATCTGTTTTCTTTAAAAGCATTACCGAAACACACAAAAACTAGAAAAATAAAGCAATTACAGTTTTTTTACTTCTTTGAAAGTGATTTTATCAGTTTTGGGGAAAGAATTTAAACAAATAAGATAAAGGGTTGATTGAAATACATCTTCTTGAGCATTAACCAGATAAATCCATTTGTTGAACGCGACATCCCGGTCGAAACCGCCTAAGCAAAGCCGCTGTTTAGACTCAATTGTAGACATTAAATGAAAGTTTCCATTTAAAGTTGCTAAAATGTGAGATCAATTGTAATGAATAGCCCTCCAGGAACTTTAACTTGAGTATAGGGATATCCTATTTCTTCAAGCATTATGCAATGAATCAAGCACAATTATACTAAGAGATATAATAGCTTCTTTACAACATGACTTCAAGTGAAATAAGACAATTAGCGTTCTGCCTAACTCTAGACACATGATATACACATAGGAATAAACTGCCTTAAATCGATATTGATGGAACCATGCAGGACTTGTTATACGATTTTTCCAAATTATGCAATAAATGGTAAAGATCCTGTTAAACTTTCTTTACGTCTGAGTTGTTGCATTACTAATTAATACAATTTGAGAATCATTTAGACATTTATCGTATAAGTCACTTCATAAAGTAAGTTTGAATGTTATTTGACATAAATAAATGCATCAATTTTATTTTTATGAAATTGAATTAATGTATCTGTACTTCGTAAATATTTATCCGCGTTTTCTTCGTCAAACTTCTAAAATTTTAATAGATGATGGGAAAACGAGTTTTCAGATGAACTTTATTAAGACAGACGTTTAAAAACCACGATTTCATACTAAATGAGATTAAACGACATGCTTCTGGAACATAGTTCACAGTCAATACATTAACTTAGTAAAATATTTGGACTGGGTATTGTTATTATTGTACATCTTTCTATAAGTGATAAGATAAAGATAGCATTTCTTTGGTTCGAGCAAAAAGTGATTGTGTCACAGGTGTTGGTTACGTCTTTTACGATCACTCTGGGAATAATCTGGTAATAGTTTTAGATGAATAAACAAAACAGCTTTGAAATAGTGTACTGAAAACAGGTATATAATGTATTCAACGAACACTTGAGAATTAATTAACAAATGAAGAAGATAAGTATATGCACTGAAGATTTTGATAAGGTTTATCATAAAAACTTTTCACCGCGATAAAATAAGTCATTTACAGTGAAGAGTCAGAAGTTATATTTTGTGGATGTATATGATGCAATATATGTATTCACAGCTTCTTCCTATAAAACATTCAAAAATGTACAAGTTTTAGTTGGCAAGAGGCAATTCTTGTGCTACGTTACTGACCTGGTATTGGCGACCATATATTGAGGTAGAGGCAATCTTCACTCTGCCCTTTCAGTAATTCTGCAATCCTAATAAACCTTCTTGCAGCTGCTTCGGGAAGCTTTGCTAAGAAACTTGCATCGTCCTGAGGACATGCCGCCGAAAATTGTGTATACTCCTTTACTTGGTTACCCCAGTCCGGCATGTTGCTCGATGGTGGGAAGTACCTCAGTGTATTACCCCGCGTGCCTCTCAGGGTGCCATACTGTATTCCAGAGTATCGTTCGACACTATGTAAATTATGCATGTTGGCTGGAAATTCTACTTTAACTCCTCTTATTTTTCCTACTCGAAGTTGTATCAAACGGTCAGCTAGCTGCCGCATTGTAACCCCCGCCGGATCACCCACACAAAAACAAGATGAAAAAATAAATCCCAAGCACAATACTTGCTTAAATATTACCATGGTTATCGGTTGAAAATTATTACTTAAAATTCATGTATTCCTTGTTTTTGCAATAATGCATTTTATAAAATCACACTTTTGTAAACTTTTATTAACAAACACAAATTATCTAGATCCTACATTTATTTTCATTAACTTATTTTAAGCACTTTTAAATGTTATTCCAAATTGACTTCATTTTCCTACAGCAAGAGCAAAACTTCAGTTATTAAATCGAGTGTTAAATGATTTACATCTTTGCAATATTTTCCGTGTAGCTAACAGTTATGAATTGGAGAAAAAGAGTCTTGCAATAAATCAAAATATGGCATCCCTTCTGTGAGTTAATTAACTAGAATTAAAGACAAACTAATTACATCGCCACTGCTACAGGAAAAAACATCGTTATAATTCCAAATAATTCTTCTGGCGAAATACGAAACATGATGGAATATCACACACTTTAGAAGATACTGGTAACTAAATCAAAACATCGCCGGGAAGGATTAGCAAACCATCGTTTACACTAGGTACAGGATATTTCTTAGCAAAACATCTATAAAGTCTGCATCCTTCATTCCACTTATTTGTCTAGCAGTTGACGGGGTAACATATAAATTGGCATTGCCTCTCCTCGAAAAGTTAGTATACAGTTAACAACGTATGTCACTCGCAGTGAAGGCATTTCAAGTAATTTCCGATACCACATCTGTTAGGCATTGTAAGCATAAAGAAATCAAGAAATTCTTGTCGTCCCTGATTTTCTTTAATGAATTGATATAGATTCGATCTTCCGTGATGTAACTCGGATCTTACTTCATTTATCAAAAGCTCGCGTCAGGCTTTTGTTACATAATTGTCTGGAAAATATGAATGGCTCTGAATAGTGTTTAATCTATTATTTGGATAGGAGATTTTCTCCCATGAACCAAACATCGTTAATTTGGCCCAGTAAATGTTTCTACTGGCTATTCCAAAGCCATATATTGATGATAAAAATTAAACGGCCGCTTATATCAAGGAAAGGAACCATAAAAGGATTTTATAAATTTTATAGATAAATAAGCGTTATCAATAGACTCATATTTAATCATTTTTGTGTTATGAAGATACAATAAACATTTAAACAATCTATAAACAATGTAAAAATCATTTATTTGTAAACAATAAAAAATAAAATCCTTAATTCGTTATTACAATAAATTGAAAACTGAAAGTGGGTTACTCACTGGTTATTTATCCCAAAAGTATTAAGAACTAAACGTTCGAATCATCACATGTATTATTTAATTTACAATCGAACCTGTATTAAGTAGCCACCCATGGGAGTGACAAAAAGTGGCTACTTAACACAGGTGGCTGTTCAAGACAGGTAAAAGTAAGAACAAAATGTCAGTTAAGGACATATTCAAAGTGGCTGTTTAAAACTGGTGGTTGCTGAAATTAGACAGGTTCAACTGTGTATTCTCAATCTGAGGATAAAACTTTAGACTAACCATAACGGAGAGGGAGTTAAGAATGCTAGTTTAGAAGGTTGGCAACACTGTTCTTTATAAGATCATTTGTAAGAGATACGGCAATGTATTTTTTCTGGTTTCAAAAGCACCAACCTCGGTGTTTCGCATGCGTCATTACTGCATTTCTAAAATGAACTTTTTTCACAAGTTTAGGTCATGCAGACTCTGAAGTTTTTTCCGATATCTGGGTTCATATTGCTATCCATGCACGACATTTTTATTTGTGAAATATTGAGTTGCGCTTGAAAGTTGTGCTAGGCGGTGTGGACCGTAATATGCATTTTCATCACTGCTAATGAACAGACTTAACCAAACTGATTCTGTATAATATATTTTTATTCTTCGTGTTCTGTCGCTTTCAAAGTTCCCTTTTCATCTATTGGTCAAATAAATAAAAACAAGACTGTGGGGTTTTATCTATTCTTTTTTAAGTACAACCGTTTAACTCTTGAATGGTTATCTCCAAATTTCACAGATAAGTGAATGGATATTTGTAAAACCTCTTAATTTCTGTTATGTTAAGTGATATTAAGCAATAAACACGTTTAACGTAAAGATATGGTCTTGTTTATCTGTTTCTTTGAAGAAATACTGTCGACCCTTCCCAAAATTCAATAAAACTATTATACAGTTGGGGTGTAATTCCTCAGACTAAACACTAATTACAAAGATCGTTCAAATGGAATTAACCTGTATATCAATTTGGTGCATTTAATGAGAAACATATTTTAGCTGAAAAAAATAAATGTCTACATGTAGTACAGCTTACAACTAACGGGATCCGGTGTTTAGACCGGGCAAAATTAGATACAGACTTCTCAATATGGACACGCAAGAGTGTAACAATATCTTTTGTTCTCTGCCACACTGTAAATTGTCTCCGTGTGAAGCCGGTAGTATGTTCATTGTGATGTCTTCTATTGAAAAATAACAAGACGATTGCAGACCTACGCAAACAAGGAAAATAAATCACGAGACCTCTCGAAGTGTATTATAGACAAAATTAAGGGGAAATAGCTCGCTAGCGAAGACTGTGCGCTTTTAATCAGAAAGTTTGCGTGCAGTCACATATCTAGGAACCCTATATCATTTAATCACTGTTAAATCTCATTTAGGAATATTTCTTTGGAGAAGAAAATGACTATGTAAGAGATCATTCGTTCCCTACTATGTTGTTAAACCGCTTAACTGACAAAACTAATTATTTTCTTTGCGGTGTTGGTTATTCTGTTAAACACTTTGGTATTTAATTGTAGTTGGCAGCAAAGAAAACCACGAATAAAAAACGATTCTAGTAGAGATCTTGATAAACATTTTTTTCGTACAAGGTTAATGTCACTAATACAAATAAATGTATATTGCTTCAACATTACACGTCAAAAAGACAAACTGAATGTAATATTAAAACAAGAAATATCTTTAAAAAAGATAAACGGCGTTGATGGAAAAGATTTATATATACATGTATATAAGAAAGAAAGAAATACAGAGAGGCAAAGCAGACACAGTTTACTTATTTTCATTTTATTTGTTATAGCTGTTGACGAACACTCCCTGCCTTCTTAGTATGACTTAGAGATTAAGCGACCGAATCATGACAAATCGTAAGTTTGTTGAAAGTGTCTTTCAAAAAAACTGTTGAAGCTGTTGCAACAATTTCATAAAGTGTTTGCCAAGTCGATTAAAGAAGCAATTTATTAAGTTTCAATAAAATACCTCGTGTAGAGTAAGAATTCATGATGAATAAATGTCCTTGAAATTAAATAAATATAAATAATAACAGCCTGTTACAAGAGCGAAATCTACCAACTTTTACGTATATTAACTTTAAAAAAAGTGTCGTCCTGAGTTTTGAACCCGGGGCCTCGGCTTGAGAGGCGAGAGTGTTAACCACTTCACTACAATGTTCTTGTATTTCGTACTTGAAATTAACAATCAGTATCAAAGGAACTAGAAAGGAACCAGTAAGAACTAGAAATATCTACACCTCTCTTTCGTTTTACACTGTGTATTGTATGCAAATGTTTACCTGACACCCAAGAATATTCCATATAATATTGTATCTAAGCCATCAATATTGACTTAACTGGTTACTTAAATCGTAAATATGTTTTTCCTCCAATACAGCACCCACTAACAACCAATCGAATTAATCTATTTGATTTTTCCGCTGCAAATTAATAAAAATCCCACTAGATACCTCTCATCCCTGCTAGATGCCTCTCTGGTGTAAATAGCTACCAATCGAAATAGTTTATTTCAATTTCCCTCTGCATAATAAGAGAATACGAGTATTATTTACAACATTTCATTGGTCGAAAAACTAGGTCAAAAGTGAGCTTAGACAGCTAACGCCGAATAACATTTAGCGTTATCTGTTATTTATTCTAATATCCGTTACAACGTACACGAGTCGGCTACCAATGCGCATAATCATATGAATCAAGCTAAAGACGAAATAATTGCACTACATAATTATGACATATTTCATGTATTTATTTCAATTTCACATATCCTAATCCGGCAGGTAAGTTGTCGGTTAACAATCCTTATAATAAACGACGTGCAGTGATTGCGTAGGCGCTGAAACCAACACCAGGATTTGCGAGGTAGCCACGGTGTTAATTATTTCTAATGAATAAATGTTTTCCGCCATTTTCGATACTCTAGTGAAATAGAACCTTTTATTATGAAGATTAAGTAAAAGAAATCAGAAAGAAAAAAATGTAAATCTTTTTGATATGTTTATATTGGTATGGTTTTATCAAAAGATGAAACTTAATCGATTTTTCGGTGCAACAGACGTAATGTTACACGACATATGCTTATTTAATGCCCCTATTTTCTATTCTAGTGCACTTCGGGGTCTTTTTTCTTTTGATTCATGGTGTTTTCTGAAAAGCTAGTTATTATGAGCATGAATATGTCACAACTGACATGTCTTATTACGTTGGGTAGAATTATATTGACAGATACAGTGTAATTTATTGCCGAAGTAACGGAAACATTGGCACAACAAGTTGAACTCTGCAGAACGTGTGAGGTATAGATTGTCTAAGCACGGCTTCGTACGATGCAGATAGGTAGTTTTATTGCAACAAAAATGGCTAATTAAAAAAAGAGTCGCATTGTAAGACAACCAATCAGTAGGGTTATAGTTAAATATCCCTTCAACACTGTCCCAGAAGGGCATGAAATCTTTGTGCATCTTTGGTAAACGTATAATGCCGGTTCAAGTGCGCTATTTTCGCAAAAATCTTCTTCTTTTTTGTTTAATACTTCATAACGCATAATCAGAGTCAAAACTTGACATTTTTCATTTTCTACAAATAAAAATGTAAATATATTAGTCTCAAAAGCCATATGGGAATTAAATCATTAACTATTTGATACATAATTAATCCACAACAGATCTATATATTTACCACATGATATCTTTAAATTCGATCGTTTTGTGGCAAAGCCGGCGCTAGCAATATTTAACTTAGTTTAGCATTAAGCTGCACTATGGTTATTAAAGATCTTGTAATGAACATATTTATGCATACCATCTACTTTCATTGTATATTAAATATGTCTAAAATTATTAGAATTGTTTTTTTCAAATCATTCTTCTAACTAGGCCATCACTTTACCATAGTAAGTTGATATCGTCTTTCGCAAAATCCTTACAATTAGTCAGAATGAAGCATGCATAGCATAAAACATTACACAATGTTATTTCTTGTTTGCGCATGGTCAAAACACAACTTTGCAATGTGTTGTCATTTGATGTAATAGTATAAGTATACCACATATTGTATGGAAGAGCTTACATGTTACATATATTATTACATGTATCAAATTTCGCGAATTGAGCAGTGTACTCATGTTTTCGGACATTGTTGATTCGCTAACATTTCTGAAATATCACAAAAAATTGTTCTTCCAATATAGCATTTCTTGAAATTTTTATTACTGCTCATGAACAGGCTCAATCAAACCGAGCCTGCAATATTTTCATATTTGTCGGTGTTCGGTGGCATTTAAAGTTCTCTTTTTATCTGTTTGTGGGGCAGTTATCTATAAATTAAGAAAGATCAAGGAAAACCCTCTCTTTCTATATTTGTTCAAGAAAACATTAATATTTTTATAAGGAAGTGATATGATTGCGGCATTTTTAGACGCAGTGAATGCATAACTTTTACCATATTACTGTCAATATGCATTACTCTTTTTATACGTGACGATAAAGGGGATCTGATAATTGCAATGCCTTGACAAAGAAGGTAAATTAACATTAGTGTTTTTTCTGCCGTTCCTCGTGGTTTCTTTAGGTTTCTCTTGAGCTATGGTTTCAAATATACCATGAAGAGCATCGATGTCTGGACCATGGACGTTTTAGCCAGATGTGCTGAAGTAAGTTTGGGTCTTTTTTTATTGTTTGTTTCGATGTTAAGCAAGTGCTTTCCTTTCTTTTTTGACGTTTTCAAACAGTAATTTACAAAACGGTTGAAAATGCGGGAGCATACTCAAAACATGTTAACACTTTTACTTAAGTGAAACTTACTGGATCATCATCAACCTTGTTCGATATCCAGATGGAGCTTTATTACCTTTTGTATTATGACCAAATTAACACTGCATGGAACTATTGCTCATAAGTTCTAATTTAACTACCTGCTGGTCTACGGGATAGGGTCTGTACATGTGTATGTGGGTACTCTCACCATTTTCGCTCCTGTTACATAATATTTTTGTCTTTTTATGGATCATTTTATTTAATTGAACTCATACAAATCTAAATCGTATATAGAAAGTGTAGTTGTTACATAATTTAATCTGGCTGTTATTTAGAATCGATAAGATAATAAATGTGTTTTTTTATTATTCATTGAGCACAAATAAGGTAATATAACCAAATAAAACACTTTTTTCGCTTAAACATGAACAAATCTTAAACAGAGAATAAGTAAAAAAAAGCTTACAGCAAACAAACAGAAAAGGATTACATGCAAAAATAAAAAAAATTAATATATACGGAAGTAAAAAAAACTCGGCATATAACTTGATATATTTTTATCCCCAAGAAAACTTATCAAAGCAAAGCAGTGTAAATATGGCAAAATGCAGTAAACAAAACTGTGAAAATTGTCAGCCCGTCGATTGTAATTCTGATCCTTTGCATTACCATAAGTATAATTCTTTGAAGCACTTTCTTTGGTTAACTCAGAAATTTATTTATCTATTTGATATAAGGGATCATAATTTTATCCCTTAAAACGTTTAAGGAACAAAAAACAGCCGCGCATTTTTTTAAACAATATCACAAGCCTCTGAAGATCTTCCACATCGCCAGTCAAGTTAAATTTCATTTATTTTAAGGAAGTAATTTCTTTTAAATATTGGAGTTACTGGATAAATTAAACAAGACTCCTGGTTTACACCCACCAACTAGAATGACGTGTTTGTTAATTAACTCTTGAAACTAATGGTAGACTTTTACGATGCAACGTAATTTTGTTTTTGCAACATACGTTTAAAGTTCGTTGACTGGACAGTGAACTTTTTGATCTTATAAGAAGACCGTACAATGATTTAAAGAAAACACATGTGAAATGTTTTAAAGTTATTAACTTCAACACAGCAATCCATACCAGTATTTACTAACTCATAAACAATGCTCTCTCTCTTCGTCTCCTTTTCTTGGCTGTGTAGAGTGGTTGTGTCTTTTGAATGTGGAAATTCCTTTATGCATATTTTACCTTTTTATAATCACAGTAGTTGTGTATGTGCTGTGTGGTGGCCGTGAAACATCTCCCCTCACTATTGTCTATCACACTTGAAAGCATTTAGAGCGCTATACGGGAGCATGTTTCTTCGGGTAGGCTATAAACATTGTATAATGTTTTATGCTGAATAAACTTATGGAATGGAATTGACGTTCTGCAGACGACATTGCTTATTACGCATTTCGCAGTAAGAATAATATTCAAATTCTATAAATAAAATGTGAAAAAGAATCCCTCATTAGTAATGAGAAATAATATATACTAATAGATAACTGCTCTCTTTCCTTGTATAGTAAAATCTAAAATGTCAAACATATTACCGAAGACACATTTTATCATCATGGCAGTTAAGTAAAGGGCTGTAGGTTATAAAGCTGAGATTGGAAACCAGTCTCATATCTCAAGCATCTGATTGGCTGAAATGGCGACTGGTCGCCATTTCAGCCAATCAGATGCTTGAGATTTGAGACTGGTTTCCATGCTCAGTTTTATAACCTTGGGCAAAGGTCGTCACAAGAGCATTTAACAAATCTCGCAACAAACAGAAAAGGCTCGGAAAAAACGATTTTGGCATAATTTCCAACAACAGAAAGAAACACTTCTCAAATAGATGAAAAGGTAACTATGGAAATCACCGAACATAAAAGATATGAAAATATTGCAGGCTCGGTTTCATTAAGCCTGTTTTTGAGCAGTAATGGAAATATCACTGCCCACATAGCCAAGCACCGGATTGAGCGCAACTCGATATGTACATTAGTAAACAGTACATCTAAGATCGATCCCAGACGGTGGTATGCATATGGCAGCGAAAGAAAGTTTATGAACAAAAGACTAAGCCTTCCAACACAGCCGTTTAAGAAGCATTTGTGACCTTATTATTCAAAATGACATTCTTGGCTTAAATAAAAAGACATGGTATTACTGTATTGGAGCGGTCAACGATAAATATATGTTACTTGCGGTTTAAACCAGGTTTAAGAAGTCACCAACCAATGCCTTCAAAGTTCTCTAGAAACAATTTGTATTACCATACGTGTATTATATTTAAATTGAACTCGCCATGATGTAATATTTTTTGCATGTTATTTGTTATTGATTCTGTAATTGTAGAAGGCTTATTATAGTGTTTAAGGGACATTATGTTTGAAGTGAAATCTTTGGTGGTGACGGCAAGACAAAGTGTTTGGGGATATTATGTTTGGAAATGATTCTTTGTTTGTGAGGGCGTAATATTGTGTGTGTGTGTGTGTGTGATAGTTGATATTGTTAAAGCGATGATTCAGTGTTGAGGATGATAAGTTTTATGGATCATAGATTACGGCTTTTGGAGATATTTTGGACGGTATGGGTGTAGGGATATTGTACTTATGATGAATCCAGTGGTTTTTTGGAGACATGGATGTCAATAACGTTTCAAAACAGTATCAGTTGACCGCTATTCTAACTGATAACATGTGTCTATATGTTTATAAAAAGGTATAATGCAAAATAATTTGACGAAGGCCGATGAATAATTAAACAGGATACTAGTGTTATAGAGTACACCATCCAACCAGAAAATCACTTCTTGAAACTAGAACTGGCACCTTCGTTTATATTAAAGGTAATTAGCTTAAAATAAATCACTATGAATTAGAAATCGAATTAGCTATAGCAAGTGCTTATTTATAAGATTAACTCTGTAGTCTTTCTTAAGTCCAAGGATTATGTGGTATAAGGGTGTTACAGGAATTGGTAGAAAAAAGAAACGAAACGTCGTTAAATCGGCACACATTGTATCGGTAAATAATTCTGGATACACTTAAAGTATTATGATAAGCTAACGGCGCCACAACGCATTTCAGCAAAACATTACTCCCATTTTGTCAGCGGGTAGAATTCTTTCAAATCGTTATGAATGTGTTATACAGGAAATACCTTTAAGACTTTCAGCACGAACCATCAATAAGTGATAATTTCAACCACACGCTTTGTTGTTTGGCAATAAATAAGTCATCGTCAATTACTATTTTATATATGTGACATGAGTAATAGACGTTGTTAAATATATTGTTCACCATAAGGCCATATAAATACGGCGCAACGCCAAGCCAACCATGAAAGAGTCAGAGGCAATACACACCATCCGAATCCCCCAAAAGGAGAGCTCAAGTATGCTGTCACCTACAATCATTGACATATATTGCATGGTTTCATGTTGGCAATTAACCATCAAGTGAGAGAATTGAAACTGATAACTTCACTGAGGTGGAGTACGGGGATACTTTTAACGCCGCACGAATCCGCTTAATGTCACGCGGTTTGCCCTCAAATATTTACTTCATAGACGCATTTTATGATCGTATCCTTTTTACGAGTGTTGGCCTCTATTGTAAAATTATTGTTCTGTCTGTTGTCAGACAGAGATTTTACTCATGACTTAGTGACTTACATACTACCTACATATGTGATTCTTTCAGTGCAATGTGTATTTAGTTGTTCAAACAACGAAAATTAGTGTGTCATGAATGTACATGTACCCACTTCGCTTGAACCATCGACTACTTTCCATGATCTTTTTAAAACTGTAAATGTGATTCCGTTATGGTCAGTAAAACAGAAATACAAGCCTAGGTAGCAGTAAAAACTGCTTCTAAATACATTTGAAAAGATAATTTAAAAGACCGTATATTGAGATGTGCAACAGAACGTATTCAACCGGGCCTGATAGAAGATGCAATTTTTCGGGATTTTTGAGATTTCTGGAGAAACAATTAAAATACCCCAAACACTGTCGCTGCCGTGAAAGAGGGCTGCAGTAACCCATCTGATGAATTTTATTAGTGCTAAATAACATAATAAGTTATTAAAAGCACTAGCAGATATGCAAAAAATATAGCTGTATTGCAATGTTTTGTTGAACACAGGCTTTCCGTATTGTTGCATCCTTAAATGATGATAAAATACCCTAGAATTTGGACAAATGACGTCACAACGCAGAAACGAAATGTTTGTAATTTTTCACCAGACGCAATATCTTTGATAATAAATTTCATTAAAACCCATTTTATTCAAAACATAGTAGACTTTTATTAAATACTCCCCCGCAGTGTATACTCGTCAGAATGCGAGAGCGACAAAATGATGTGTAATTAGGTAATGATTAACAGTATTTTGAAAAAGACGAAATTATAATAAAAACAGAAGGCTTCATTAAACCAGATTTAACTTAAAAAAATATTGAAAAATTCTTGACTACTGAATCATTGTGATTCATCTATCCGTTACTGACATTACAATGGAGTTTCTAAAGGCTGCTGTGGTGTATATTTAGTGCTACACACCCCAGACATGGATCCGAACAAGCGCCGATAAGGCGAAGTTTTCAACAAGCAATAAATCCCACCGAGCTACCAACTGTTTCAGTAATTAAATTCAACAGAAATTTGTAAGACCTTCGTCTTCGTTAATAAATCCGTTTTACAATGTTGTTCGAAATATAAAGTAACTTATCGCCTTCTTTCCAATTTTAATCGAATATTAGGACTTCATTAATCATAAGGGTTACCGCTTTGGAACGGTCAGTGGCAAAATTTTTTAAATAAATTAGAACAGAAATCAAACACCTGTAGAAAGAGAATTAGCTTAATCAGAATTTTATCAATTTACGATTTTCTAGTAATCCTGTTAAGGCTCCGGGTCAATTTGAAGGATAGCTGGATAGGAAATGTCGGCGACAGGTAAACGGGAGTGAAGCGGCGAAAGGTGCGTACTAATGAGTTCAAGTACCAGGCAATTATAGAAGTTGAAAAGGGGCGTCAACAGACACCTATCGCTAAATTTCACAATAAAAAATATACTTTTTTTCTTTGTCTTTTTATTTATTAACCTTGGCACCAGCCCGGTTAGCTCAGTAGGTAGAGCGTCCGCTTCCGGACTGGGAGGACGTGGATTCGATCCCCGGCCGGGTCATACCAAAGACTTTAAAAATGGTAGTAATGGCTTCCCTCTTTGGCGCTCAGGGTGTAACGGTTAGCATTACGACCGATTCGGCGGGTGTCGGTATAGGAGGACCCGCAAGGAGATCCGAAGTCGGAGGTGCTGAGCCTGCAAAATGGCGGTCTCCTATCCAAAAGCGCAGCACCACGCTTACACGCCGAAAAGGTGAACGCCAAAAAAAAAATTAACCTTGGCATATCTTAACAATAACACATTACGTGATATACATCAACGATTTGCGACGGTATCGACAACCAAAAATATCAAAAATGCGATAATACGAAAAACGCGATTTTACGAATAATCGGCTTGGTCCGATGCCTATTCGTTAAATCGCGACTGGACTTTACGTTTGTTTTAAATTATAAATATTAATCCCTAAACTCTACTAGAACTTAATATTTTCCATAAAAGTATGTCGTGTATAGATATTTTTTTTTCAAAAAGGATTTACCAATCCAATCTGTAGCTCGATAATAAGCCGCCTGCCTTTAATACCAAAGTACTGTCTATCTCATTTCAGCTGCTGGGTGTATGTAAGTATAAGTACCATATTCGTCTCTAATATTATTGTAGGTGTACAAAACGCCGGAGTCTAGAGAAAAATGTAACTAGAAATAATCACTTGAGCACTGGAAACGTGTGCAAACTGGATTAGTTTCCTGGTCATAATTGTTTAATTATTGAGATCGCGCTTGTCTCTTAGACTATACCTTGTATGACGTAATACGCATACTTTCAGCAGCAGTTTGAATATTAGTACACAACGGCTAAGTGTCACTTTGATTAGTTAGTTAGTTAAAACATGACAACCCTCAAACCAAGCCGCACCAATCTTGAACATGGCTGACGGTTATAAAGCTGAGACTGGTTTCCATGCTAAGTTTTATAACCTTGGGGACAAGTCTTCAGGATGTTAATTTGTGTAATTCATTTCTTATTAAAATGCTTAATTGTAATTTAATTGTAATTTATTATTGTAAAAATATGAAACAAAATTACAAACGAAAGAAAATTGTGATAGATGTTCAAGCTATTTAACAACTACAAATGGCAAATGTTTAACAGAAGACACACTTTTGCATCGCGCGGCTCATATATGTAAACTCTATCACTCAGTTTGAAGTAAACAAAGGTACACAGATAAGAAAGCAAAACTAATAAACATCAATTGTAAGCGACTTTTCTGCATATCATTAAACGAGGTTCACAGATAACAGTGAATGATGTTTCCTCCCAATATTAACAATGAAGCAACCTCTTTGCCCATTAAGACCGGAACATAACTTCGTGTAACGTAGTGCGTTTACAAAGGTCTTAGGGTGTAATAACACAAACACTTTTAAGGTTCCGAAATAACTTTATATATCTTTAAGCTTTTAACAGTTTATTAATGTTTAAAACGACTTTCTAAAACATAAACAGTTCTTTCTTATAAGTATAAATATTCTAAGCGTCTTTCTAAGTGTCATAAGTTTGTCTTATTTAAAGTTTAGCAATTTAGCCACGAGACTAACATACCGTCCTCCTAAAAGGCATTATGTGGCTCATTCCGGCCATACGGCCGTTCTCTCCCCAATTCAAGATAAAATATCTGGGTTTTTTTATACCTTACACTAGACTGTTCGTGACTGTACTGCATTTTCAAGATGACAGTTTGACATGAAAAATATAGAAAACTACAGTAACAGTTATATAACGTCTTGCTCAATCATAACAAGATCGAGTCCAATGTAATTAAAAGATATAGGTGAAGACATGAAATTGACCCGTGGCTAAAATACATATCAAGTGTACAACACCTACTATGTTTGTAAATTATAATCATAATTTCCATATTACATTATTACATTACATTCGAGATGTAAGGTGGTTGTCTCCCTTTTCCCACGCCGGCATTATTAATGTACTTGTAAATTATATCCCTGTATAATCGGCAACACTATTCTGATACAAGGTTCAAATATATTGTCAAAAAATACATTTTGGCGTTAAAATCGTAATATGATTATAACATCATGACACAGCTAATGAAAAGAGAAACAAAAAAGCAAAATATGGTGATATGAGCATTGGACAGATAATTAGTAAAGTACACGCTAAACGAAGGGAGCTACATTATTGTATAAAAGAACCTGCCGATAGGTAATTTCAAGGCTGATATACCACTGGGCTTAATTTGTTCTTTTTTCATACATTGTGATACCGATATTTATTTTTTATATTTATATAAAAGATCCTGTCGAGAAGTATGTGTGAAATATTATTGCAATTGCGCGAAATATGAAGTGGAAAATTTGTTTTGCCACTGACCTTTTAAAGGCGATGACCTATCATGTTCTCTTTTTCCTTTGTTGTTAGGGGTACCGATTTTTCTTGTTCAGTATTCGGGTTTTAAAGTTTGCTTTCCATTTCTGTTTACTCCTTGACTGTTTTACAGCGTGTGACTTGTATGTAACTTTAAAGTATTTTGAACATATAAACGTTGAATAGCAAATAATAATACAGGTGTGTATTAAATAGTGGTTTTGTTAAGAATTATCAAATATATTTCATCATCTATCCTTTATGAACAATCTTTTCTCAAGAGCAAATGAACTTGTTATTTAATAATTCACTATACTGCATCGCTTGAAGCCACAGGCCATTGTGAGATTAAATTTCGTTACACATTTGTATTGAGGTTTTAATGTACCAAATGCTCCAATTCGGTCATATGTTAATAATACAAAAAGCTTTATTGCAGCTATGATATAAATGGCCTTTATAACTGAATTTAATTTACGAGATAATGGTTTGAGCATGGTTATTACCTGTTTCAAAGGGAGAATAGTAGAACAACGAAACACATTTGTTAGGCAGAGCAGTTACTTAACTTGATCTTCCGATTTCCAATACAGCTGGGATAAATGGCATCTAACCGCAAGACAAAAGTACATTTTTTGGATTTCTATCCTTTAAAATGGATATAAGATAATGAAAATGTGTGAAGGATTGCCTGCGCGAGTTATATTTACACATGTCCGCTGTAACAGATTATTATCTTGATTTATAAACGCTGGTCAATAACCCCTTGGTCCTTGCTTCGAATTACAATGATGTTTACTTCTTTTAATGCATGGTACACGGGTGTCAAATAGAAACTGATTCTGATAAAAGTTTACATGTTAATTGTAATTAAGTTTCATTTATCAGACACGACAAGTGTGTTTGAGAGAGAGAGAGAGAGAGAGAGAGAGAGAGAGAGAGAGAGAGAGAGAGAGAGAGAGAGAGAGAGAGGAGTGCTGTCTTATCATGATATAATAAAACGAATTTATGCATACATGTTTATTTATTTAATGTAGTATTTACGTTAAAAATTTGAAGGGAATAATAAATGTTTCGAATTCTCATATTATTGAATTATAGCAATTCGTATTTTACGACACGGGCCTTAATCAACTATTTTGTAAAACGGTTTGGTTATTGCCTGAGGAATCGTACCGTTTAGCATGTCTGAGATGCTTGTCTACCGTTAATTACCCCATCAAACGATAAAGGTCATTTTTTCATAACATCATAACAAACTGTATTTCTCATTTCCAAATACATGAGAATGAATCTTTGAAAGCTACCGATCACGATGAACGGCAAACATTAAAAATTAGAGGCTCGATTTGAGTATGCCTGTTGAAAAGTGTTGCCCACATAAAACTATTTTATTATAAAAGAGTTTAATTACCAAATGTGTCAGAGCGCATGGGAAGCGAAATTAATTTGAAGCCAGTGGATTTTAATTTTTGTTAAGTATTAGTGGCGCCTTTAATCGGAATTGCAAGGCTAGGCGTTGTCGCGTTCGCTTCCCAGTAGAGGCAGTATCATTTTTAATAATAATAATGTGCAATCTTTTTTTCTCGATGTGTTTTTTTCTCTATGTGTTTTGTTTGCCTAGCTGGGATGCTATGTTTTAAGCGAATCCATTTGTTTATGCGTATTTCACTTATTTTGAGTGTTTGCTGTAAAATAACCCACTTTAATGAAACGGTGAAATATGCTTACTAGATATATCCATATTCAGAAAATGCTGACTCCTAATACACCCAAAAATTGTGAGAGAATCATTTGCAAAAGGTATTAACCGTCTTATTATTAAAGGTGCGGACGATAATAAGCATTGCCATTACCGTCCATGAACAGGATCAGTCACATCGAGCCTGAAATATTTTGATTGTCATGTTATGTGGCTTTCGAAGTTCCTTTTTTCATCTTTCTAAATATCAAATAAAAAGCTGTATATATAGCGTTGTTTGTGTCGTTTGGCTGCTATACCAAGTCTCCTTATACATCCGAACAGTGCTGTTATGAATTTGTCCTATGAAGGCTGTTGAAACATACATCTGTATAAACATTGAGTTAAACTTAAACAAGTGAACGGTACATGTAATAAGCATATTAAATCACTAAACTGTAGCAACAATAAACTGCGTTAAACAGTTTAAACGTCGTGTACTAGTATCATGTAGCAATTCAAAGAACGAACTAAAGATGCATTTCCATTCATACATATTCCTGCTGTATTTGTTACGAGTTTTTGTTTATTGAAGACATCATTTGCAAACAACAAATACAGAACTGCGATGACAAAATCAAATTTCAGTTTTATCGTATTGACACAGATAGCATTTCTTGGATATCGTCTGCTGCAATCCTCTATGATCTAGAAAACCATCAAAATGCTTTCAACATGCAACACCGATCTATTAAGCTCTATGTGCAGAAAGTCATTCGAACAACGTTTACAAAAAGTAGTTCCAATTCATTCCATTTGTTATAATTTTTATCGTCTGGTATCTCTCTGTCGCGTGAGCGTCCCTGGGTGATTCTTGGTTCGTGATACGTAACTCAATATATCCAAAGCATGATCTATGTAGTTAATTTCAATAATTGAATTTGAATACTTACTTTAAAGCAAGCTCGAATTTGATACTAAACAGCAAGTTAGAAAATTGATAAAAATAAATTTCTTCAGATCGCATTGGAACGTAGTTACCTCCTTGAGGAAGAGTGCTGTGCGTTCTGATTTAGCTGGTTTAAATTAAAATGTCATATATATTTACTAAGATTTTATATTAACGGTCGTGTTGGATGGGTTAACATTTTTGTTCGGCGTTATTCGGCGTTAGCTGTCTAAGCTCACTTTTGACCTAGCTTTTCGACCAATGAAATGTTGTAAATAATACTCGTATTCTCTTATTATGCAGAGGGAAAATGAAATAAACTATTTCGATTGGTAGCTATTTACACCAGAGAGGCATCTAGCAGGGTGGAGAGGTATCTAGTGGGATTTTTATTATTATGCAGCGGAAAAATCAAATAGATTATTTCGATTGGTTGTTAGTGGGTGTTGTATTGGAGAAAAAAAACATATTTACGATTTAAATAACCAGTTAAGTCAATAATGAAAGCTTAAATACAATTTTATATGGAATATTCTTGGGTGTCAGGTAAACACTTGCATACAAGTTTACACAGTGTAAAACGAAAGAGAAGTGTAGATATTTCTAGTTCTTACTGGTTCCTTTCTAGTTCCTTTCATAGTGATTGTTAATTTCAAGTACAAAAAACAAGTTCATTGTAGTGTAGTGGATGACACTCTCGTCTCTCAAGCGGAGGCCCCGGGTTCAATACTCAGGACGTACACTTTTTTTAAAGTTAATTTACGTAAAAGTTGGTAGATTTCGCTCTTGTAACAGGCTGTTTGTATTTATTTTTAAGAAATTTCAAGGACATTTATTCATCTTGAGTTCTAACTCTACAAGAGGTATTTTATTGAAACTGAATAAATGTAGATCAAGACTTAATGTAAGACATTGCTTCTTTAATCGACTTGTTATTACTGTATGAAATTGTTGCAACAGCTTGAACATTTTTTTTGAAAGACACTTTCAATGAATTTATGAGTTGTCATGATTCGGTCGCTTAATCTCTAGGTTATACTAAGAAGGCAGGGAGGGTTCGTCAACAGCTATAACAAGTAAAATAAAATAAATAACTGTGTCTGCTTTGCCTCTCTGTATTTCTTTCTTTCTTATATACATGTATATATAAATATTTTCCATCAACGCCGTTTATCTTTTTTAAAGATATTTCTTGTTATTTATATGACGTGCTTTAATATTCATAAAAGTGAAAAATGCATAATTCAGGAATTGCCACCTTCATGAAAAACAGACTTTTCCACATAGCAAAACGCACAGGAAAAGATCATGGGTTTATACTTGATTTCAAAAAATAAAGTTGCGTTTACTCGCGGCAAGGTAGCGAAGTTGGTAATAAAAAGTTCTAAAACCTTTTTAGCTAACGATGCTTGAAAAATCTTCGTAGTTTTAGTAATCGGTAGCATTCGTTAGTAGTGTTCGCTGGTTACCAAAGTATTTTAGTCTTTAATTGAATACATTATACTTGTTTTATTCCCTAACAAATACCGTTAATATTTAAATTCTGAGAAATAGAGGTTACAAAGTTACCGTACAAAACTTCAACGTAAAACATTAGTTCAGGCCGCAGGTCGCAGGTGCAGCTCAGTCAAGTCTCAGATAGAAATTTGGAAATTTGAGAAGTCATTCTTTTTCTTTCTAGAATCGCTTTAACAAGCACAGTGTTAAAGCAAAGAAACTGCGAAAATATAAAAAAACAAACATATGATGAACATGAAAAATCATATTTTTGTAACATTAAAATATACTTCATTGCAAAAGGAAGTCTGCACTTTGTTTTAGCTAATATTTCTTTAACTGATTTTCTTAATGTCTCAATGTGGTATCAGGATGGAGAATAGATCATAGATAGTATTGAATTTAAATGATCTAATCTCAATTTTGAGCGCACAAATGTATATATTCAGCGTTCAAGATGTGCAGGGCAATGCTTCCTTTAATGAAACTGTATTTCTGACATTCTTAATCCAATGATTAAGCAATTAAATACTGACCACACAGCCGACTGAAATTCAATAGTGTAAATTTGATAACAAAAAGGTGAAATATGCATATCAGGGATCGCCACTTTCAGAAAAAACAGCCTCCCCACACAGCCAAGAAGAAGAGAGAGGGAGAGAGCATGGTTAATAAAAGGATAAGTTTTTTAAAAAAGGACACCACTAACAATAAACAAAAATGAGAACCCGAAGGGCTACCGCCTCGGAACGGTCAGTGGCAAATCAAATTGCCGCTGGGGGTTTAAACCAGCTTCCAGGGTGCACCAACCTCACACTTGCCCCAACAGGTTCTCATAACACAAAAGAATCTTTTCATGCAACTTTTAGTTTATAAAGTTAATCTGTTTGACAAAGGAAAAATCTAACAGTATGTTGTTTGACGGCGCTTTTTCTAGTTGATTACTTAATGAACCCACATTAACATTTTCCAGATATCTATAATAAACACTGTTTAAACTTGACCGAATTAGTTTCTTGTGGATGTAACGTGTGATACGAAGTTTAAAAGTCTCGAGATTCAATATAAAGGCATGTCGGTATACATAGGAAAACATGACAAGCCAATACATTTCCAGAATCAAACAGTGAGATGAGGGGATGACCTCTCTCTTGTAACAATTTTCGTGTCACTTATGACGTATCGATGTGCCGTGACCACTCCACCTTTCCTGCTTAATTTGGCAAAACACGTCTCATTTAATACATCATAATCTACTGAGTAAATATGATAACTTGTTCATTCTTGATCAATATTGAGAGTTTAAACAAAGTTTCTATTGCCATCACATATTATTGTCTTTTGACTGCATCAGTTCTGTAGAGGATCTTCTCAATCAAATATTGTTAGCTCAATACGATATTTCGCAGCATTTAATATCGTTTTTACAAGACAGTGGTACATGCATGCATATAGTTATAGACGAAAATGGAACTTTAAAACTCAAACAACACGGCTAACGCAAAAATATTGCAGACATGGTTTGATTGAGCCTTTTTTATTGGCAGAACTGGGAATGTATAGTACTTTCCAGACCGCCTAGAAGCGGGCTACTAGTTATACTTCATCTAAATACGAAAAATACCGATCTAAAGCTAACTATATTAGAATTTTTGGAAACAGCGAAGATGTCTAAACTCTGAATAATAATTGATAATGATTTATCTGAAGAAACTTTCCATTTAGTAGTGATCAAAAAATTATCAACAAACCCAATATTGTGTTGCGTAACGACATGTTAATTAAAATGTTTGCATTTATTACGTTCTAACGAGTATATAAGACTCGGATTAACAATGATGTGCAGAAATCGTTGCGTAATATAAATAAATATAATATAAAGATAGTAATATAAATGTCTCAATGACACTTTATGTCGCAAACTATTTATTCTTAAGTAAACTCTAAATTAGCAGCATTTTGATCAAATGGCTGTTTGGCAACGGCCCATGTTTTATGATGCATAAACATTGTTCTTATAATGTTGTTAGGTACTGATCTGACTGTACTTATCTGTGCAATCTTGGAGACCTTTCGAATATTTGCTGTACCATATCTGTATTGAAGACGAATAGTAAAGACATTCAAATTACATTAATAATACTGTTTGGTAAGAGTCCCTTTTCAATAACAATCTTCTTGGACAATTGGCATTTATTCGTTGCTAGAATAACAATCATTTTATAGTTGCACGATATATCTGGTTTCCGTGAGGAAAATAAGAATCTGGCAACTTGATTTATGGCTTTTAAAATTGTTCTTACTCACTATGAAGTCAAACGAAGCCAGCAGGTCATTAATATTCTATTTATAAAGACTGTATGAGAAAACTCTACCGTATGAGAAGCAGAGTTCTATTCGCTAAGGAGCGACTCCTTAGCGAATAGAACTCTGCTTCTCATACGGTACAAAGTAATTATAAACTAAAAGTAATGTTCCTTGTATCAAAGAGCATGTTTTAAAAATATAATTATAACTAAAGTATAAAAATGAATTAGCGAGAACAAGAGAACGAATGGCAACATATCCGAAGAAAGATAGACAACTAAGCTCAAATGACTTTATACTAACTAAGAGTGGGGCTGGCATCGAGTATAAAGGAGGGGGGAATGTTATATTTAAAAGTAATAGTTAAACGAGTGATTCTTCCAATTGTTTTTGCTGAGCGCTATACAACCTGTTTCTCCTCTTATGTGATTACCTCGCCCTCAGCAAAGAGCATTTATGAAAACAATTATCCAAGGGTTAACCACAACTTAAGAGGTCGCAAACATTGCAAATGGCGAAAACTGGCTTACATTTCAAGAATTAATTTTGGGGGAAATACTTATTGCCACCTAGATTTTAGTTAAGAAATGTATTTAGCTAAGCGTGTAGTTAATGTTTGCAAGCTCAATTTAGTCTAATTCATGTTCTAATTACCAAGCACATACTAAAACAAAAAAAACCCGTTTGCATGAGAACTCTGAAATTCATGGACAATATATCAACGAACTCATACCTGAAATAAGTATATGCTGGTCTACAATGTTTAGTGCCAATTTGTCAAAATAATGTTAGGGTTTTCAAGAAATTCAAGGAAAACTTACTTCCTGGTTCAAAACGAAAGTAGAATCTTTTGAAAGTTTGAAAACATGAATACTGCCATTATTTAGATGCTAATAACATTGTTTAGATGCTAATAACATTATTAGTAGTAATAATATTATTTATTGTATTATGATTATTTAATACACATTTAATTTAGTAACATCATTTACCATGTATTCTTTCGATGTAACACAATTTTATTTGAATCACAGTAGAAACTATTAAAAATTCACAGGAAATGCCCACATCCGTAATCATAGAAACCTATATATAGGGTTGAAATATATTTATTGAACGAAATATCAGCAGAATTTTACAAATTACCAACATTTGGTTAAAACACAGAAATACATTTTTTTACGAAATTAAGCAAATTGATCAAAATGATAATCGTCCAACTCACTTAACAAAAGAAATAAGTTTATGTACACATTAAACAAACTGTTTAGTTAGTTTGACAACTTGACTTCATATCGTATCATATCAGTTACGCGCAATTAACTTATCTTATTGGAGGCACATGCTTAGAGATATAATAACATATTTATTAGGTTTTTAGCCGTAAGACATCAAATGCATTAAGGGAAAATGACATGAAAAGATTCCGTAAATCACCGGATGTCCCAAGGGAGGGATATCAGCATGTTACACAAATTATAAACTACATAACTTAATTGATAACGAAAACCCATTATCATGAAAGTGGCTTTCAAATTACATTGATGTTTTAGAGGGATGTCAAGAGAATTATTATGGATATCGAATTTAAAACGAAACTCCTGGCAAATCGTCATGTGTCAGAGGAGCACTTTATAAAATAAAGCCAGACTATGGTACAATAAAAATATTTAAAAAGGGACGTTATGTCATACAAACATGAAAAGTTAACGATAGATAATGTTCTTCCTTACTTCTACCTAATAGCTCGTTGAATTAATTGCTTATACATTAAGGAAACATGCAATGGTGGGAGACATGCTATTTACATGTTGTAAATATACAGACCGTCGCTAGAACGTTACCACCTTTACCCTAGCTTTTACATTCATAAAATTACAACCATTCGTGAAAGCAAACAAGCACTGCAACATAACTGCTATTTCGGCTAATTAACTGTCTTATCGGACTGTTTCTACAGCATAAATCTTAAAGCACAATATTTGATTGAAACAATATATTTTTTTTAATCAACCGTACAAATTTGCATAACAGCCCATGGGAAAACACGTTCAAGCCTATCGTATTTTAAATTTTACCAAGAAATTGAAAGTTCCAAATGTTTTGTTTGAAGTCAGACTCTTTTGTTAAATTGGTCAAAGGCTTAAGGGTGGCAACACCAGAAGTGTTCCTGATCTTGAAAATTCAGTCTCAATTAAAACATATAATTCACATGAACCATTCAGTTTTTATCCATCAGATAAAGCAAGTGGAAATTTTGATTGAGTCTGTTAGAATAACATGATGATATAAACTAACTTAAAGGTATTTTTTGTTATGGAAAACGCAAAATTATAAACTTAAAGAAAATCTTGTTTTCAATTTATGTGTTTGTATGATTTTGCAATTAACACTGTGTGGTGTGGTGTGCTTGACATGTTTTTTTTCTCTAAAAAATCTCGCAAAGAAATGCTTTGTGGTTGCATCCCAGAACCTCATTTAAAACCAGAGTGACTGTTACAAGGTTATTATCCCGAAGATTTTGATTTGTTCATTGTGAATTTTTTTTCATGGTTACGTTAATACATATTATATCAAATAAAACCTTTTTATTTATCTTTATTTATATGTAGTATGTGGTTCATAAATACAGAGTATGTGGTTCATAAAATATTGATACAGACTAACTTGATATTGAAAGGACATGAACGAAAACTCAAAATGCATTTAATCTGTTCCAAACTCGGCCATTATATTTCGAGTACTCGAGTACTCGATCGGAAAATTATCCAAGTACTCGAGTACCACGTTTACTACTCGTTGCAATCCCTACTGTTAATGGTTCTCTTTCGGAAACTTTTTTTTCCTAAATTAGTTTTCCTGAAATTTGTGTATTTCGTTTACATACAACACGTTATGTTTTACTTAGCTATGTCTGTCTTATTACCAGAAGCTGACATACTGCTGGCATTGGAACCTCTTAATCAACTATCGGATGCAAAACATGTTATTACAACTGACGATGGGTATATTTTCCTGTCAACTGCTAGTCAACGTACTTCTAAACTCTGATAAGCAGATTGTCTGGGTCCATCAAACTGTCTGTGCGGTGCAGATTATTTGTTTAATGCTGCTTTTGCATGCATTAGATTATAATATATAATAATGTTATATTAACGGTCACGTGACCATTCAATTGTCAGGGTCTTTTGCTGTCTGTGCGATGCAATGTATTTGTTTAAAGCTGCTTTTACATGCATTAGATTATAATATATACGTTATATTTACCGTCACGTGTCAGAGCTGACTTGTTAGTGTTATGGTGTTTTCTTTAATATTCTTACTCTGCGTGTTGGAAGGTCAGTCTAGAACAAATAATGAACGAAAATGAGAAACCGAGGGGTTACCGCCTTGGAACAGTCAGTGGCAAGGCAAACCGATTTGCCAGCGCGGGTTATACATGTACCTGGTTCTAGGGTACTACAAACTCACATTTGCCCCTAAATATTACTTAGGTTGCAATCGCAAGCAACAGGTTTTCCATTTTTAATGTTTTGTTTTTGAAATTTTAATAACACAAACATGACTTGTTTTCCTAAATCTTGATAAGCTGCAGTGTATTTATCCTTATGTGGTTTTAATGAGTGTTTTACTGTAAGGAAGTGGCGGTCTTTCATGGAATTTTGTTTTGCGTTTTTTCCGATATGAGCTAATTTGACAAAATTGTACGTAGTTATAACTGAATGTAGCTGTAATAAAACAAAAGAAAATGTTGTAACGAAAAGGTTTTTCTTATGTAACGGTTAATCTATTGGTTTATTTAAATTAAACGTTTTTGGAAACACGCTAAGATCTAAATTACGAAACCTCCATTAAATATTTAATTATTTCGTTTAAAGCCCGACTTTTATGTTCTTCATTTCATTTTAGCAAAGGTCGCTGAGCACATAACTCTTTTTATGCTCGTTTAACCAAACTACGGATTACTGCTACATATTATTTCGACAATTATTTAAATATACCATTTTCAGAATACATTAAAAAAGTTTCGAGATTTCGGCAGCCAAGCGCCCAACAGCCAAAATGACTGACAGATATAAGCAATTCGGAACGGCATGGAATGCCCTCATAATCACTTGTTAAGGCCACTACAAGCAGATCTGATATAAAATGAACCTTAAGCATTTTCGTAATTTTTCAAGTGCTGGAATTTGAAGAAACACCGACACGGTCTGATATGCAATATAATGACTTTCGTAGGACACTAAGCTTATATAATGTGAAACGAGCCTTTAAAACTCACTTTATATCTATTCTCTTACTTGTAATATTTCTGGTATTTTTAAGTAATTACTGCATTTCATGAAATGACCACACCAAACAGTGTACCATGCAGCTCTCTGGTAATTGAATGGAGACAAGTATATATGTTTAACTTTTGTTTATAACACATCGTTCAGTCCAGTTTTAGGGAGCGTAGACAATAATTTTCATTTTTATTATTGCTTCTAGCAAACACTATCAATATGAACCAGTGATGTTTTTGTATGGAATGTGTCGCGACAATTTACCATACGTTTAAGCTGTGTGTATGTGTCTTTTTCTCTTGGTTTTGTTTAACGATATGTTTTTACATTTTAGAATAGGATGGAAACAGAACTTTGAATGGTTTCGCGATAAAGCAGAAATCATTACAGGCTCGGTTTGATTGATATTGTTCGATGACTATAATAGAGAAAAAAACATATAGCCCACGCCACAAAGTCCCGAGTTGCGAACGACATGAAAATAGTGCGATATTTTGTGATTGCCCAAATATAAATAAAGAACGATTCTAGCTCCAACAGAGCTGTTCTTGTTCCTGCATTTGTTTTATATATACGCCTCGACAACGGATAGTTCTAAACGGTATGGCAATAAAACCAACTTTGAAAATTATCAAATTAACGTTGATATTGTCCAGAACAGTGGCTTGAAAGCATTACGATGCTTTTTACGGGCAAAATGTCAGTATTTGTAAAGTGAGCTATTGATAACTGCCAAGGATGCTATCCAATACAGACATCTCGGGGCACGAGAGCGGCCTCTGCTAGCAGGAATTAGATTCTTCCAACACAACATATAAATTGTTATCAACTATACCACATAATTGTGTCCATAGCTCAACGATTATTGTTTTTACTGAGATAAATGTTTTCTATATGGTGTTTAATTGAGTACTTATTGGTTTTGTCCTTCATGGAGTGTATATGCAACATTTGTTAGTTACAACTTGACACAGTATTTCAGTATGCGAGTCGTGTTTATTGTATCCGTAGGTCAAAGATTATTGTTTTTACTAAGATACTAAGATAAATGTTTTCAATATAAAGTATTCAGGAATCGCCACACTCACAAAACATAGCCTCCCCACGCAGCGAAAAAGAAGAGAGAGAGAGAGAGAGAGAGAGAGAGAGTTGGAGAGGGAGAGAGAGAGGGAGAGAGAGAGAGAGAGAGAGAGAGAGAGAGAGAGAGAGAGAGAGAGAGAGAGAGAGAGAGAGAGAGAGAGAGAGCATGTTTGTTATAAGTATGTCAATTCAAATAGGACGCCACAAACAATTAACCAAAATGGGAACCTTTGGGGATACCTCATTGGAACGGTCAGTGGCAAAACAAATTGCCACTGGGGTTTAAACCAGGCTCTAGGGTGCACCAACCTCACACTTGCCCCAACAGGTTCTCTTATCACAAAACAAGTACAAGTTGTCTTGGTGAAATAACTCCAACCCACCCATCGGCTAAACAATGTTGCATGCAAAAGCACACAAACTATTTTAAACATAAGAAGCTAATAGCATTGTAAAGCCAAAATATTTCAGTCTGTGAGCCATGTTATTCTTTCAAATCAGCCCCGTTTTAATTAACTGAAGGACATTTTATTTTAAAAATATGTTGGTTATTTTGTCCCAAAATATTTTGCCTTTTGACACAAATGTGTTTGTGGTTGTATAATGTTACCGGTTCGGACATCAGATTTCATTAATTTGAATGAGTAACTATCGTTAAAGTGCTTAGAATAATTGCAAACGTCGATTCAAATAAATAAAAATATCTGCGGAAATTAAAGTTTGTATTAAAAACTCTAGAATGCTGGAAAATGTCTTTGTTCAGCAATGTGTTTCCTATCTTTAGGAAATTAAATCTTTTATGAATTTTTAGTAGCTTCGGAGAACCGCGGAATAACCTTGGAACAATTACATAAATTGTTATCACCAAATTAACATCACTTACATAAAAGGAGTGAGGGCCCCTGGCTATACATGCCTTTCATCTTCCTGATAAGAAATCTATTGTAACAATGTTCAAATAACTCTTTTAGTTGTGTAATGTTTCGTCCATCATTTATAAGCATTGTGTTTACAACTGTTGTCGGTCTTAAATGTCTTTTTTGTCTGCCCGCACCTGTTTACATTATGCTTCTCCGTTCTAAATTTCTACCTAATGAATGCTCATAAATACTTGATTTTGCGGATACACTTTTGAATATCATCAATTTTCAAAATGATATCATCAATAAAACTTGCTATAATACAAGAGTTGCAGCGCCGGATCAGTTAAATAACCAAGAATCATCGGCAGACAAAAACATGCAACTAAATGGAATATTCATGTTTTCTCCAGTGAAAAGTGCGTCATAAACCTATTCTTAAATTTGCAGTTCGTTAAAAATTACACTAGTAATATAACTTGCAAAAAACATATGGTACCTTAACATTAACATTTTTTCAAGTTGTTATTTACGACCAAGTGCGCTACTTATGTTTTTGAATAATACCCAGACGAACATTGTTGTTTCTATATTGGGGACAGTTTTATATGAGTGATACCAATTCTCTATTGCGGACAGTTTTATATGAGTGATACCAATTCTATATTTCGGACAGATTTATTTGAGTGATACCAATTCTATATTCGGACAGTTTTATATGAGTGATACAATTCTGTATTTCGGACAGTTTTATTACAGTTATACCAATTCTATATTGCGAACAGTTATATATTGGTGATACCAATATACCGGCCGGTTGTGAGACGTCCTGTGTGCGTTTGACGAATGCTACGGTAATCAGGGACCACCTATCCAACTAAATGTTGTTGTTTTTTCTTCCCACTAATGACTTGCTGGGGCAGTCTATTAAATTTTACTTGAGATTAAACACTACTGTTCATGGGGTGGTATTAATATAAACAAGATTTCGCATCGTATGGACGCCTCTATATACGCAACATCTTTTTCGATGGATAAAACTTTACTGTCAACACATGTTACTATTTAGTTGAGCTCGCTTCGTCAATAGTAAGAATAACCATTACTGTCCATAATCAGGCATATTCGAACCGAGACTGCATTTTTTTTTCATTTTTATATCCGTTTCCATCTTTTATACTCACGTTTAAGGATGGTGTTACTAAACGTTGCCTTTCAGTATTAAACATTATATGGACTGAATATAAAATATGACAACGGAACTTTGAAATCCACCAAATACGACAAATATGAAAATATTTCAGGCTCGGTTTGATTGAGCCTGTTCATGGACAGTGATAGAAATGCATACTGCCAACGCTGCCTATCCAAAAAATTATTTTCGCATTAAGGGCTTTATCAGATATCATTAAATGCATTCAGAGTGTACACTGCAATCATCCTGTCTTGGAAATCGAAACATATTTTCTCGCTACAGAACCTAACAATTAACAATAAACATCTCTTCGCAGGCGTTTGTCTAAGGTCTAACTGCAGTGGACATAAGACATAAAGACAGGTCTAGTCAGATAAATCAGCACATCTAACCAAATCAAGATTGCTGTTTATAAATCCTGTTGGCCAAGAAAAAACCAATAAAGGACGAGAAAACAGATTTGACTCGGGATAATAAGGCGCTATTACACGTCCACGTGAGCTGCAAACTTGAAATTAAGTAACAGATAAGATTTCTTATAAAATCACAGGAGAATCTATAACTGTCACTTTCGCTTCTGCGTTGTGGTGCAAGTAGACATAAAACATTAGAAAACAACGCGCCTTTCACAAGGAGTTTCTCTGCTTTGATATAACAAAACTTTTCTATATTGGACTTGGAAATCCTGTATTGATGATTAAAAATATTGCTACGGTAAATAACAGTTCAAACGAATATAGTCGGCATCAAGAATTTTTTTAATGCGCAAGACATATAAAAGTGAAAAAGAGTATAAAACGAAAAAAAAGTAATAATAACATTTAACATAATGCGGGAAACACTTCATTTCATCAGAAGTATATACATGTAGTCGTTCTAAGCTGAAATGGTCTGCGATCATCGACGTACTAAATAGAAAAATACTCGTGCATACATTTCGTATTCGTTTTTAGAAAACAATCTATTGCAATAAATAAAAATGAATACAAAATTAAAAGATTGTTTTCGTAAACCAGCTGTCATAAATTGTTAAGAAGAATTCGTTTTTATATGAATAACCTTTGAATTCTGCCTGTATTTAAATTTCATGCCGATCAAACCACGTGTTTTGTCATTTTCTCTCCCAGTAATTCCCCGTTTCTAATGACTTATAGTTCGGCACGAGTACTTTAGGTTACGAATAGCATCATCAGATTATATTGGAACGTGTTGTAAGTTTTTCACGAGTTCAGTTTGCCATTAACGGATTGACATTAAGTCAAATGGCAAATACAACTTATGCAAAACCATGTAATTGTGGTTTATTGTAAGAATAAAAAAACGTGGCAGAAACCTTAAGCAGACACGTCCTTAAACGTTGAGTATATCTTCTAGAACTACATGTACATGCACATGGTAATTCAATAAAAAAGGAACTTCAAGATATCATGACATACATTAGTCATCTATAGTGAAGAAATCAAAAGGACGGAAGTTTTGTCTATCATACAAACTGCCAAAACAAAAAGGCACTATTCGAGCAAGCATCCGAACGGAAACATAATCCGGCATCACAACTCAATAACTTCAATTCGTTTCATTAAAATTAGAAGCAACCCAAACCGACCGCTCAAGACCAATTAAGATATAGTCTCCGTTTAATGACAGATAACGTGTATTTGGCAAGTCACTAAGTAGGAATTTAACGGTCATAATAACTTATATTATACAAACCACTTTTCAACTTAAGATTCTGTGAGAAAAGATCGTTTATCAAAACAAAGCAACAATTGAGACTATATAAAGAAATAGTTTGCATTACCCCCGAGTACAACATGTCTGGGAAATAAAGCCTTACAGACAGAAACAGATGAAATGTCAGAACTGATCACTTCATTGTTGGAAAGTAAGTTGAGGAGATTTCCTTTCAGAAGTTTATTTTATTTCTCACGTTATGTATTATTACAATTTATTTGGTTCAGAACTGGTAAATGAAAACAGACATATAACGCTAGAGGCCAGACACGGCTTGCGTCGTAGGTTCGATCTCAAAGGTATTAAGAGATTTATTTGTTGGTTTAATCTGCTAAAACAATGTACTCTTTCATGTTAAAAGGCCACGTTAAATTAAAACAACCATTTTAACCCCAATGCAAACAGGTTCGATCAATTTATTTATATCATTATAGTATATTATTTCGGGAAGATAAGAAGTACCTAATGTGAATATAAAATGAGATCTTTATTTTCTTAGAATTTGAACCTCAACAATTTTATTTGTTTAAACAAGTAATTATTGACACCAGATTTAACTGGTCATATTGAAACAAGAAAACGTAACATGTTTTGTTTTAATGATTTGGAGATACAATCAAATTGTGCGATCAAGTTGATCAAGTTTCAAAATGTATAATTTTATTTATCTTCAAGATGAAAGTGATTATGTTGAGGTTGATAAGATGCGAATGCAATACATAACGAAATTGAAATTTGGAGATAAACGAGCATAACAAGAGGATTAAGAATGTTGCCTAAAATGGAAGAACCTGGTAAGATGTCAAAGTACGCTATGGAACTCTTTGATGTCTTATGAAAATGTCAAACGAGGACACTAAAGATCTTGGTCACAAAAATATAAAGATTATCATTGTACATGTAATATAAAAATGATTTTAAATGTGAAGATTACGTGTGTATGAACTTAAAAAGGTATGAACGATCCATGTTAGCACAATTTCGTTTTGGAATACTGCCTCTTCCTGTAGAAACTGGTCGATTTACCTGTGAAGAATTAAACCACCAAAGACTGTAGATTCTGCCCTACACCATTGGTAGAACGTGAGAATCATTTTTTATTAGACTTTAACTTGTACAATGAAATAAGATAATCAACGTTCGATACCCAGCGGCTATTAAATATACCGTTAGATGAAAGATTATCGTTTTTACTAAATACTTTTCCAAGGAAGACCGCTAAGTTTATTGTCAAAGCATTCTTACTCAGAAGATCTATAGTTTACATATAACGGTTTCAATTAAAAATTTAGCATGTAAGCATCATAACATTATACTTACTGAAAAGTTACTTGAATGTCAGAATTGATTCAAAACAAAAACATACACTTGCCATCTTAGTGTTGAATATAATTCTACCTAATACGTTTGATTCTAGTTTAATCAAGATTGAGAAAAACATACAAATGCACCGAACCAATCTCAGTTTATATTCATCTCATTTGTTTTAATTCGATATACCATGATTCCCAGATAAAAATAGGAACTAATTTAGAAATACACTTGCAAATAAATGCACACGCGAAAATGTCCTGAAGATACGTACATACCATAAATTAAAACAAGAAACTAATTAGTATTTTAGTTTTATTGCATAGAAGTTCATACTTTTAGGTATCCAGTTCGGAAATTAATGAGCAAAAGAACCACAATAACATTAAACTGGTAGTCAAAAATGGTTGAAGTATGTGAATTCTACGATGTTAAAATTTTCCTACACAGGCTATATCAATAAGTTAGAGATAAACTGACATTTAAGACTATCATAAACCCCCTTTGCAGTAATTCCAAATGTGCCTCGACTGTCAATTGTGACAATTTAATTGAATACCACATTAGCTAAAGATTTATTCATTTCCTTTTAACCCATTACGGAGAAATTTCAGAAATTACTTTAAGCAAAGAACTGAAAACTTCATTTGGTAACTTAATGATGGAGAAACAAAAAAAAAACAACCGTATATTGTTAGTCTGTAGTACTTATTACTTATTGAAGATGCAGAGTCGGACTCAACTTGGGGATAAGCGGCATACTAAAGAATATGCATTCCCATTACTGTCATGAAGAAGTTCAACAAAAACGAGTCTACTATATTTTATTTGTTTCATGTCAGATGACTATCAAGATTCCCTCTCTATTTTTCCTTCAAGTTTCCATTTAGCAATTTATTCTATGTTCTAATATGTTTTATAGCACCCTCCGGGTTGTCCTTTAACTAAACCTCAATTTATCAAGGTTAGATATTAATATAAAAATATCGCAGCAATGTAATTTTGTTATATATTTCATATGGGGCTCAACACGGGGAAAGGCAAGTAAATTCCTTGAAACTTTATATAGTTGAGCAGACGGCGTTGCATTGCTTATTATCAACTTCGCTGTAAAAATAACTTTCTGTTGTCAAAATAAGAAAAAATATCAAATTACTTATGAGAAGATAATAAAAACATATTCAAGTTTATTTCAAATAACAGTAAAACTTAAATCATATTTTTAAAATATAAGCCGTGACACATATTCCCGCAACGTTCCTCTCATGCATACCGCGCGTTTCGGAGAGATTCGGTTTGTACTATTTATTTCTGTAAATATTGACTTTCATAGACGAAATGAGATTCATCTGAAGATTCATGATTTGCCAAAAACCATCTGAATCAAATGGTTTTCTTATTCGTCGGGTTGATGACTTTCAACTTCGAGTAAAGGGCTGAAGGTTATAAAGCTGAGATTGGAAACCAGTCTCAAATCTCAAGCATCTGATTGGCTGAAATGGCGACCAGTCGCCATTTCAGCCAATCAGATGCTTGAGATTTGAGACTGGTTTCCATGCTCAGTTTTATAACCTTCGGCAAAGGTTCATTCACATCTACTAAACATCTTCATGAAACAATATTATAATGACATACGTTTAACTAGAGTGCCTTTTAATCAGCAATTAATTGCTTTGTTCGATTCTTTATAACTGACAAAATTTGACTTATTATTATGTAATCATTTCCGGGATTTAGATTTTGCCAACGTATTATTCTAGATTACACTTCTGTGCCCACATTAGAAGTCAGACGAATGTGTCAGTAAATTAAGTCTGAGCGATTTTTAAGAATCAAGAATAATGCTTTTGCAAACTAAAGTATTGTTGCAATCCCCGGGTTATAACATTTTGATTGATTAAATCTTAGTACGATCATTGACATTTAATAAACCCAATGTATCTTTATTTCTTATTTGTGATCCTTACACAACGGAACATAACATGCTAAGGGCAGATATGAAAATATTGCATACCACATTTTATCGAGTGCATTCAACAAGTTAAGCTTCAAGTAGGTCTTAAAACTTAGCAAATACGTTTTAACAGATACATAAGTAAAATAAAAACAATATTTTTTGCAAGGAGACAGATGAAATGGAACTTTTAGAAGCCACCGAACACGACAGATATGAACATATTGCAGGCTCGGTTTGTTTTCCATTTAAATGGGCTTAAATGGTAATGTATATTACTCCCCACGCCGCCTACCAATGGGTTGAGCTCAACTCAAAATTTACATAAATAAACACTACGATTTCAATCAAATCCAAATATCGTATCCATATGGCGATTTATGATAATTATACCAGACTTTTGAAAACATAATTAAGAACAGGGAAAATAAAATTACGAACATGAGAGAGAAAAACGACATTTGTTCGCCTGCAAATCTTGACATTTCCCACGAGTGCATTTACAAAGCCCTGTTAGGTTATTTATTTATAATATTCTGAGGAGCTCTGTGAAAAGTTTTACTAAAGCAAGTCATGAAGGAAGCTAGGGGATAAATGCATAAAGCGGCGTAAAATTGTCGTGAAGAATGTGTTAAGACTGGTATTAAGTCTTATTCAAAGGAACCAAGTTATTTACACGTTAACTGGGCATCACGCAAAACAGCTTTTTTCATACATATCAATTTTGGGATTTTAGTATCTTCAGTTGATCAAATTAATTAAAATAAGATTATCAGTTAAGGCTTTGAAAGGTTTTATGTTAATGGCTTATATTCAAAGAAATGATTATACTATAACTGAATGCAATAAAAAAACAAATTTACGAACAGTACAACCGAACAGATGATAAGGAATCTTTAGTAGCCACCGAAAACGAAAAATATGAAAATATTGCAGGCTCAGTTTGATTGAGCCTGTTTATGGACAGTAATGGAAATGCATATTACTGCCCACGCCGACTAGCCCCGGGTTGAGCGCAACTCAATATTTACACAAATAAACAGTACAATGTTATCCAACCCAAACGATCGGATACATATGATGGTCACCACCATGGAATCTTCAATGCGGTATTTGTAGATTAATACCATTCCATGTTCAGCGGCGTTTAACCCTTTGCCTTAAGAAGAAAACAATGGGTGAAACTTCACAGAAAAGAATTTAATAGGGGATCTTAAAATATGAATCCTGCATAACACAGACACACCAAAGGCAAAATTGAAGAAGTAACAATCAGACAAGAATGCGTTATCAGAAATAACTTCAGTTATATAATCGCTTTTTTGCAAGTATCAAAAAGTATTTTGAATGATCTGGTGGTTTTCTTACCAGATATTTGTATGTTGCTCTATGGTTCTGTTATCTTTTATGAAGGCCATTACACTCAAGTTGCTTTTGTTACAAGTTAAGATAGGATAGTCATGATTGGCGCGTATTGGCACCTCCTCCAGTGGCCTTTTATTCTGTTGTATTGCGAACGACCGATCTAGTGCGTGAACTGACTTTAGTTTTATTTATTTTGCAAGTTTTGTTCTCACGTCTGTTCTGCATTTTGTCGATTAATTTTGTTATTGTGTGATTTACGTTTAGATTTGCGTTGCTTTCGTACAAGTGACAAGGTATGTTTTCTGCATGTGTTATGAATGGATTCTTGGTAACAAAGTTTGTTATTGTTTGTCCTGCTTTTGTGATGTGTCAGTATACTCGAACTCTGTATTATCGACGCATCTCTATTATCGACGTAAATTAGGTATGTAGTCGTGCGTTTCCATATTTGATAGTTTTGACTTGGATATGCCGACCTCTGACATTTCGTGGTAAATAGTACGTCGATATGTTAGTTAGTTTAACCAAAATACAGAAGTCATTAACTGAAATTGAACTTCTAAAGAACCATTGTTACTTTTTACAAGTACGTCGATAATACAGCGTACCAGGTTATAAGTGTTCCCTTTCTAAATAAATATTCACATTTTAAAATGTATCATTTTCTAACATAATTAAACTTTATACCAAGGGATGCATTCATTAAGCTTTTTAAGAGACTCCAGTTGTTTATTCTATGCTAAGACATAACATCTTTATTCATAACAAAAATGTATACAGAAGTTATGACAACAGAAAAGTACTGTTGCCTGAGGAAATGAAGCAGGTAATTTTCTTCTTTGGAATCAACAAATTATTGAAGAAAAATGCGTGCTTTTATTTCATAGCTCGTTGCCCGCAGCTAAAACATGTCTTTCAGAAAATAATACATATTTCACAAAGGTCTCGAATAAAGGAACAAGAATATCCAAGTACCAAAACAACAGAAAAACCAAAACGTTGAAGTCTACAGATAAAACCGTCAAATAAAATGAAATTAAACAAGAACATGTTGAAAATGGTAAGCGCATCAAATAGAATAATTTTTAAGAAAAAAAGTCAAAATGAATAATAAGCATGTACTTGAACTAAAACGTTAGCTGTAAGTTAGTAGAAAAAAAGATATCAATGTCACCCTTATGTGGGGTAGAGAATCGTTTAAGGTTTAATAAATAGTTCTCCTTACATTGTGAACCAACGTGTGTTGCTTTCCAATTACATGCCATGCACTTATTTAAAAACAAAATTTCTAAAGCAACACCAACAAGGCGTTTTTGATCTCACATCACTGTGATTTTTAATCAATAAGCAGTTATCAAAGTGAAACTCAAAAAACATTCTTATAAGTATTGCAGTTATCAAAGACCAGGCATTTCAAATATAACAACACATCAAGAACAACCTTAATGGGACACATGTTTACTTAAACTCCATTTTACCACAGGAGAAACAACTAAAAAACAATGTAAAAAGTCTACGTGAAGGCCTCAGTTGACACGTATGACCCACATTTTTTTATTTAACCAACATATTCAACCGTCTCGAAATAAGTATCAAAAGGTTAAAATGAAAAGAACATAAAAATATATTCCACACGCTTTTAGGTAGAATTGTTTCGTATGGATATGCCAAAACATACCGAAATGTCAATTATGCAAGTTGCGTTTTTCACTCTTTGTTCATTAGCACTTCTGAAGAATCCTTGATAATTTAAACATCAATATTAATTTTTGTCAGATTTTAGGAAATCAAAGCGGGTTGTGTGCAAATTGTGTTGATGGATTCTTTAAAGTCTGGTATTTAAACTATTAACTCCACCAGCAGGAGGACATTAATTTTACTTTCTTCATCATTTATTTTCATTAAACAAACAAACCCAGTTGACAATATTTTACGCCAGCAAATCATCTGTATTTCAACCCCTTTCCATTTTCCCAGACCACAATTTTAAAATAAACAAATTGCACCAATACACCCTATTTTTATAATGGAATTTAAAGTTTCAAATTAATTGAATATATTTGATAAAATCAACACATTTCTACTCTTGACTGCTTCATAGTTTCTTAGCGGAAGAAATTAAAATTGCCTTATCTGTTGTATAGAGACAACATTTCTTTTGGAGCAAACGTTCGTTTATAAAGCTGCAGGAACAATTTATTTTCATTACAGAAGCGGGGTTATTATCATATCAAAACAATTTGCGGAACAATAAAGAAGACTTGTAAAGATATTGTCATTTTTAGCGATGAAATGAGTTCTGTATAGCGCTATCTGTAATTAAATCTTTTGTTTTCGTTGGCAAGGCAATTGGATCATATGATAGTCTGTTGTCATTATTTAACCTCAATAGTAATGTTTCGTACACGTAAAACTGTCTGGTCGGCTTTGATATAGATTTTTTTTAAGATGATAATATGTTAAGACAAGTGTCAGATTGGTGCATCCTATAACCTGGTTTAAACACCCCGTGTCAACTTATTTTGCCACTAACCGTCACATAGCAGTATCCCCTTAGGTTTTCTTTATTGTCGCAGCAGGCTGTGTTTTCTGATTGTAGCTATTCCTGGTACATTTATGCATGTATCACGTTTTTCATCAAAATTATGAATTAGAAGCTAAATAATCATTATTCATAAAGCACTCGATTATGTATTACCTAAAGGTATTGCGCCTTTCGCCATAGAAAAAAAATATAAAAAGACCTTTAAAACTGTATTTAAGTGCACATTTTAACCCTTTTAATGTGACATGTATATAGTTTGGCTATTCCCGATATTTCACTTTTTAAAATAATTCGAATTCGTATCCTCTTTGCCTTTAATAGAACATCCATTAGGATTCCCTTCATTGATATTTCACAAACACGGCAACGACTCCTAAGCGAAACCATGATAACAGAAAACAAATTGAATCATCGCTTTTTTTCTTAAGATACTATATTTTAAGTTTAAATAATGTTCTCATTATGTTCATATAAAACAGAGATGACACTCGAATAAAAAGAACTTCAAGGAAAAATCTAGTAAGGCAGGTAGCAGGTAGATATGTAGAGTGGAAATCATTAAGAGGGTTACATAGTTTGCTTATTAATTACATATCATATGGCCCTATTATCACAAGCATTGTAAATCAGTAGTGAAATAATAATGATAATGTATTAATACTGTAATAGTTATTTGGTTTATCATGCAATATTAACATTCAAACGACTCATTGCATTGAATACATTAAACTCAAAGGAAACCTCATTAATTATTTATTCACAGATTTATTTCCAATTGTTGTAAGGTTGTATTGTAAAATTTAGTATACGACATAACATTATTCTATCAAAGAATTATTAAAGATTAAAGTAACTATAGTTCGATTTTGACCCGTGAGCTGTGACCTTTCGGACAAGTCCACTGTTATAATCCTAAATAGGTAAAGTGCGTCAATTTGCAGTGTTACCGTTAGTTTACTTAATTTACACTACATTAAAACCTGTTCAAAGCAACAGATATTCAGTCACGACGCAATAGCTCAGTGGGTAAGGATCTCGGGCTATGATGCAAAACATTGCAAGTTCGAACCCAAAACAGTAACTTTTTTAATTTTTGTCTTTCATTTGCTTTTCATCAATTTAGTTCACAAGATTTTATGATTTTATTTTTATAGTTGTTTTATCTTTAATTTTGCAATTGCCTTTTCATTTTGTTCATGCTAATTATATTCTCTAACAATATATATTTTGTTAAGCAGCTTGCAGCGACCTCTTAAACCTCTGCACCGAAGGGGCGCGGACAACTGTTGACTGTTTTGTAAAGAAATGTAGTAAATGGAACATTACATTCTCTTTCTTTTATTTACAAAAAATAAAAAAAAGCAGATACAATAGAAATCCCCTCATGGGATTCGAACACACAACCCTTCTGCTACATTGTTAGAAATCAGATGCGTTGCTGTCACGGCCATGAAACCTTTTGATTCAGAGACGGAGAACTTTTACATTACGAGCTATGGTGGAAATCTCTAACTTCCCTATTTTGTGGATTATTCCAAAAATCTATTAATACAAAAGTACATTCACGGCTCAATGCGTAAAATCGGACTATACCTGTATTTATTTGCTGCTATTTCGAATTATGTCAAAGCTCAAAGGAAACCCTAATCTTTTTTTTTCGTCAAACAGCTTAACTTAATTTTAAAATATGTATTAATGAGGAAATATAAAGGGCCCTATCAGTCTTTTAAGAAACGATATACATTTGTACTTAACTTGTAACAATGTTGGTATGGCATACGCAAAATCATATTAAAAAGTAACAAACCTGCATAACAAGCGGATATATTTTCACAGTCGTTATAAAACTTGAAAACCTTTACGGGCTAGAGTAAAGCCGGTGCATTCTATAACGTGGTTCAAACCATCGCTAAAGTCTTGTAAAATATATTGCCTTTTGCCGTTCTATGGCGGTTCTGCAGGTCTTCATTTTTGTTGAATATTTGTAAAATTATTATATTATAAACGCATCTCTAACACTTACCCAACTGCCCTTATTCCCTCTAGCATCGGCTTTATTGGCTACATGTAATTTCATTTTCAAGCAAAATGTTTACATGCAATTTGAAAAGTCAAATTATAACATTGTGAAATTATTTATATATTCTTGATACACTATACAAAATTGTATCGTGTGACTTACTGTAATTTATAATTGCTAATCTGTGTTGGTGACTTATAGGCCCATGGGACCGGGTGCTATTTATATGCTTATATTCATATTGTTAATATTGTTATATATAATGCACAGGGCACAATAATAAATTACTTACTTACTTACTTACTTACTTTCTTACTTATTTATACTCATAAAACGATATTTCGTTTTTAGAACTCCAGTTTATTCAGACCAACAATCGTAAATGTGATAACGTTTTGTTTTAGCAGTCCAAATAACTTTAAAAAACGATTCCCCCTTAAATACTGTAATTTCATCTTCAGTTCCCACACAAGAGAATCTCGCGTAATTCGCGTAATCTAAATATCTGCCAAACGTGTCCTCCCCGGGGCAAGTGCAGCTATTATCCCCACTACGCCGTTATTACTTTACAAAGAGGGAAAAGATTGAATCATATTGACCCTGATTACCGGGCTATTGATCTCCATGTAGGCCCGCTCGTATATCAGTTTTATTATTATTGTTTAGAAAGCTACTTGACTTAAATTATTGCCTTCCCGTTATGTTAGTGCTTTACTTGCGGACATGTTCTAGAATTAGAAACACGTAATTACAACAGTGTTTATCTTCTTAGATAACAAAATACTGCGAGACAGAATGTGTAATTATGCATACGATTAATGCAGAAGGAAAAAACAATGGGAATTTTCATTTCAGTGCTTATAAAAAGGAAGATAATTAATATGGCTGTACATATCGTTTGAAACATAATAAATGCTAGAGGCTGTATTTTCTCGGTGTGGCGATTCCTGATAGACATATTTAACTTTTCTTTTGAGTGTTTTGTTTTGAAACATGATTTGTTGTTTTGTATTTTAACCTACAATATTTGCAGGTGGCTATAATCTAAACATGAGAACCCCGGGCGAAAAATAGTTGCGAAAAACCACACTGGCATTTAAACTGGGAATTTTATTTGTAAATGGTAAACCTTAATGGAACATACGATCTTTATTTAACATTATATCTGAGCACGTTGCAAAAGGATATTTTTTTCTACGCGATTAAATGAACTACAGTTTAAAATCAAATGAATTCCATCAATAAGGGAGTCATAGTGCAAACTATTACTCTAGTTAACTTGAACCATTTTGAGACAACATGCATGTTTACTTTATCTAATATCTAGCATTTACTAGTTACACGTTAACATAGCTCAGTAGTTTCTGGCATTGTCTAGCGAAACGTTGTCACATGTTAAAAGTCTTGAAATATGTTTTACGGGTACCATTAAACAATATTTGTTAAATGCTTACTTTCGAAGTGATGATTATTAGCAGCAATCAGTTTGATAATAAATTTTAACGACAATGGTCATGTCATTATCGTCGACATCGTAAGTAGAAAAAATAAAATACAATAAGTAGTAGTAAATGTAGTTGTACTAGTAAATTACTACTAATACTACTACAACAACAACTACTACTACAACTGCTACAACTACTACTACTTCTACTACTACTACTACTGCTAGTAGTAGTGGTATTAGTAGCAGTAGTAGAAGTAAAAGTACTATTAGTAAAAGAAGTAGAAGTAGTTGTTGTTTTAGTAGTAGTAGTAGTAGTAGTAGTAGTAGTAGTAGTAGTAGTAGTAGCAGTAGTAGTAGTAGTAGAAATAGTAGTAGTAGTACTAGAAGTAGTAGTAGTAGTTATTGTTGTTTTATAACAGCAGTAATGAAATTGATAGAAAATGATAACAAAAATAGTATTAATATCATCATCAGTTAAGAAAGAAGACTTAGAAGAAGTACCAGCAGTAATAATAGTAGTAGTAGTCGTAGTAGTAGTAGTAGTCGTAGTAGTAGTAGTAGTAGTAGTAGTAGTAGTAGTAGTAGTAGTAGTAGTTGTTGTTGTTGTTGTAAAAGTAGTAGAAGAAGAAGTAGTAGCAGTTGTTGTTGTTAATGTTGATGTTGTAGGAGTACTAGGGTTTTAATAATCAAAGGCAATCAATTGTATAGTAAAACTAGTAGTATTATTGTCATCAACAGTATAATGAATACAGTTGTTAAAGTCTTTATAGCTTAAGTAGTAGCATTAGTTGTACTATTAGTGTTCTAAATAAGACACTTGACGTTAAAAAAATATTTTAACCGAAAAACGTGAAAATCAAAATAAATATCTGTGATCAGGAAATCAGAAAAAGAGAGCTTCATTATTTATTTCCATCTCAATTCGTACTTTTGCATTATTCAGAAATCGTTTAAACCTTTTCCTTGCACTGTTCGTTACTTATCTCCACTGGAATCCATTATATTTAACAAAGATGCAGGTAAACATTCCGATTAATTACATAAACGGTTCAAAATGTGAAGAAAGAAGTGTTACATGGTAGGTATGATTAGAGCGAAGGTTATGTTAACACTATGAACATTTATCCGATTGGAAAGCACTTTCGCCTGTTTATCATTAAAAACTCATGGCTTTAGTTTCCATGTAGTCATTTACTGGTTGATCTACAAAATATACTATGCTACAGAAAACAAGCTTAAAATCAGTATGGTTCGCACTAGTGAATTCAGTCTTTTAGTCTGTTTCTTTATCGCTACTTGACTAACTGATACTTAGTACATGTAGGATTATTTTGAAGGGAAAAAAAGGAAAATGGTAAATACAGTTTTAAAAATTGGAGATTTCTATGTCCAATTTTACAACTCAAAAATGTTATCAGAAATTGACTTATTAATTATCCAGACAGAACCAAATTATACTCCTCAGCAAAAACTTCATTATACTCAATATACAAATGAAGATAAATAAACAATATACATTTATGACAATACAAAAATGCAGACATACCTTGGTTGATGGTAGGAACGTACAGGTTTAGGTTGAGGCATTCTTCGGTCTGTGTCAGCACGAACCGGTTAATTCTCTCCCATTTCTCCACGTCTTCCTTACGTTGAATCTTCTTTCGTGTCTCCACGTCTATTACCGCCTGTGGACACACAGACCTGTGTGCAAATGCTACTCGTACTGACTTCCACCGATCTGCCGGGCTCATAGGCGGCATAAATCGCATCTGGGAGTTCAAGGTCGTTGCGTATTGCAGTCCTAGGTAGGCTTCAACCGGCTTTAAGATTGGGTCGGAAAATTCAACCATTGCACCTCTCATTTGTCCGTATTTTGTTGTAATAGTCCTTGAAGACAATTTTGTTGTAAACATACCACGATTTTCTGTTCGGTTTATGACGAGTGAAATACTCACAAAGAAAGAACACATCTTCCACGCATGTACACGCCTCATGTTTGCCATTTTGATTTGGATATAACGTTTCACTTTATATTCCAGTTTTTGCCTTATGAGTTGTAAATATGTAACAAAATGCGTCTAACAGTGTCGGCCTTTTGTTATTTACCATAAAATATTGAGAAATATTGGATCAATCTGCTTCAATAGTAATATTTCACAACAGTTATCCGAATTTAATTCCGTTACAGATTATGTAGACTGTAATTTCTGTTGACAAAACTCAATTTTGTGAGAGAAAATTTGACAGGAATTTATGTACTTGTCATAAATATAACATGTCAATAAACGTGTTTCCCAGACTGATCAAAAGAGCCAATTAGTTCCAAATTCTCGTTAGAAATTTGATTTATACTAAGGGATTTTGGAATGCACATCGCTTTATGTTTCTCAAGGCAGGCATATTATTCGAAAGGTCCTTTTGTCCACAAGTCTAGTTCACTAAAATAGTTCTCAACTTGTATGTTGAAAATTCTAACACAGTATGAACAGATAAAATTATATGCGATTTTTACAGATCACAATGTCTACACAACATGATTCTGCGCTAAGATTTATAGTATACGAATGGCAATTCTGGATTGATTACGTAATTTATTATAAGACACTAAACGTAATCACCACCTTCCTTTCCCTGCTGAAACACTATCTTATTCCCAAAGCAATCAATAAGTTCTTATTCACACTGGAAATATTTAACATGTATTATAATTACGGAAAGGACTTACACAAGTTTTGTGCAATTCTAGAAAGATTAACACTCCAAATCAATTACAAGAATCCGTATCGCCTATATTTGAATATTCATGTAGTGTTTCTTATCGCAGCTTCATCAAGACAGCCTGTATTTCATCATTGCGGCAGTAGTCTATCCGCTATCAGCACCAGTGACTCTGAAAAATATACAATCACAATCATCATATATTCTGAAATAGACGTCTTGGATGTCTTAAGATATACTTGGATTCGACAAGCATGAATAAAAACCTTATATTGTATAAACGAACAGTAAACAACGTCTACAGAAGAACCGTTTCATCAATGATTTACTATTTCAATATGACTGCCACCAAGTAAACGCGCCAAGCTGTAAAATGTTGTTTCCCATTTCGCCCGCTATACAATTTCGCATTAGATTGCGTTTATGTTTCTTTAATTATGTTTGAATTCCGAAAAATGCGAAATTACGAAAACTACTGTTTTGCCACTGACCGTTCCAAGACGGAAACCCCAAAGGTTCTCTTTGTCTAAACAAATCAAATCATCATAAAATATTTTGCATTAGAGTTATACCTATAAATTGAAAAAGAAAATTGTTAGCTGCCTTACTTTACAGAAGTTTGAAATTTATGTATTTGTTCTTGGTTTTGACATGAAGGTTTTATAGGGGACTTTCTCACCCGTTTTACAAAATAAAAAATATAAAAAAGCATTATTTTTACAAATCAAAGCAGGATTTTGTGGACTATTGTTTTCTTGGTATGTGTTTCGATTATTTAGATATACACTACGTAAATTGTTTAAGTTCTGACGCAAACGGTATTTGATTTTGTTTTAGAGTTATGTTTGATATTAGAGCATTGATTTTTATGAAATCTATGTACAAAAGATATAACAGCCACATATTAATACATGTACAGTTGTATTTGAATTCTCTAAAATCTGGCCAACGAGAAATAACTTTCCTATGATACTTTTTAGAATACTTAGTTTATTTTGCCCTTCGGCTATGATGCTATAATGAAGGCCCTTAAACGTTTCAAATACACCGCTTTTCTTTATGAGCTAGCAACTGTTCCCGTAAAAACATGCGGTCGAAGTATATTGGATGAAAGACAAATTGTCTGGTGTTTAGAATGTAGAATTTCATCATCCCAGATATAAAGTACATTTATCTGAATCGTTTGGACGTGTCTCGAACATTTTGATTTGTACTAGATTAACCAGTTTGTACCATACTTGTGTCCATTTCGACCAAACAACATTTAGCTTGGTATTAGACAATTGCTGTTCATATATTCTACTCAATACTTTAGCAAATCATGTTTTGTAATTGAATCACGTTGTTTACATCAATCCTTATGCAGTAAATATTTTTAATACAATCATGCATCTGCACCATGAATGAGACACTCAATTTTTACACGTTTAAAAGAAACTGTTGAAAACGTATCAAAATTTAATGCAGAACTTTGAACCGAGACAATAAGCCTTTATAATAAAATAACTAAATGACCAGTTATACATAGTTTTTCCATTAACGAAAGTTAAATGTAAAAAATGTATTACTCAATATGACTGCGGTTATTATTGCAACTCGCATGTACCTTTTAAAGTTCTTCAGATGTCTTATTTAACCGAATCTGCAATGTTTTCTTATTTATCATGCTCGGTGGCTTTCAAAGATCCATTGTTATTTATTTAACTGAGATGTAATTGGTGATAATTGTCGCTTTATATATAAAAGCCACGTTTAACAAAATCATACATACAGGTGACGCGATAAGTCTCGTTAATCTATTCGTGTCTATCAAAATAATGCATAACAACACCATCTGTCGGTTCAAAATACTTATAGAAAATCTAATCAAACATAATACAGAAACGCGGCTAACATATGTTTTCTTGCATTTCTAGAAAAATAAACGAAACCTTTTTCTTGTCAAATTTGATGAAATTATTCACAACAAAAAGAATAGGTCCCGACCATACATCAAAAATAGTCGGAATTAACATATTCTGCGAGCTTCGTTTGTAATTTTATCAATTTCAGTAAATTCCAAGGAATGTTAATGCATCAGTAATATTTTTGCAAGAATATTATGCAGTTTTTTATGTGAAAACACAGCTATTAGATCAAAAGGCTCAAACGCGATTGAAACTGAACATGCTGAGGAAAAGTACAACATTTAAGACTTATATTTGAACATGAAAACCTATGTAAAGTAAGTCCAATAAGGAATTCGTTATTCCATTAGCTATACATTTGTATGCATTTTAGCATGACCGAACAAATCAATGCTCATAGCTCATAATTTAACTAATTTGGTGCAAACTATAAATTTTGTTCTTCATTTAATGGTCGAAATAAGATTTATTTTAAATAAGGATAGTAACATTTGATAAAACTGCAATATTATTGGTCCAAAAGTTATTGCAACCAATATACAATAGCGGAAGTATAGCATAACCTCACAATCACGTTTTAACAAGAATCAAGATGGTAAGACACGCTCGGTAGAACTGTTAACAGAAAAAAGTAAAACAATATTATAAATACACCAATGACGGTGTAGTTTAGGAATAATGTTAAGGTAATAACCGGAATAATGTCATGCAAATTTAAAAAACACGTGCACTTAAACTAACATTACAACGTTTAATTCCAACATCTCGAAGAGAGTTGTGCAAATAGACTTAATCGACCAAAACCAAGAAGGGGATAACAATACAAAAAAGGCAGTTGTATTTTAATAAGCATCAACAACAACACTTTACTGCTCATAAACAGGCTCAATCAAACCGAACCTGCAACATTTTCATATTTGTCGTGTTTGGTGACTTTCAAAGTTTTTTTCAAAGACTTTCATATTTGACGCGTTCGGTGGCTTTCCAAGATCCATTTCATCTATTTATAAACCCAAGACCTTATGTGATAGTGGATATTGCAAAACTCAGTTTGAACGCATATACTCAATTGACAAACAAGTAATATGCAATTATAGTGTCGTCTGAAGGAATTAGTATTCGCAGAATGGTAATTCGCAGACCTGAGAGATATTTCAAGTTCTAATCACGTTTATTGTTTCATGGCTAGCTTATTTAGTTTATCCACCAGTAATTTGTTTGGCAAGTAGTTAAGTAAGACTGCAGATAGTTAATTTGCGTTACAGACGAATGTCTGCATTTACAAGTGATTTAGAATACTATGGTACTATCGATATTTTCATTGGTCTACAGATTGCGTGATAATTGCTTAAAATACCCAGACTGCTTGTGTTAATTAAAAATATATTAACATAATTTAAAAAAAACAACAACACTACACTCACATTTCTGTGAGAACTATACTGGGTTTCCAAGCATTCCGGCCATAGGCTAAAAAATTAAACACGAGTTATCTTTTTTTATCGTTTTATTGATTTTAGTGTTAATATAAAAAGGCGGAAACTTGCGTTTACAATACTATAATCGTAAGGAAGGTCAACATTATGACCCCCACTTTCAATAGATTAGTAGTTACAACCAAAGAACAGAATTTGGTTCAAATATTGACAATAATTCACAATCGCAAACCTCTAAATGAAAAATGAATTAACGATTTACTTAAGCTAATCGTCAGTATTGTTACTAGTTTTGTGCATTGAGGAACATGTATAAACTATACAATATAAGATCTACCACACATTAAAAGTTGTGTTTAACTTAAACATTATAATTATGATTATAATTATTATAATTATTAACATTATAATTATGATCCGTTTTAATACTTTGATTGCGGCCTATAACAAATAAATGATATTTATTTACTAATCCACTTCTTACATTTAGCTTACTAGGTACAGCGCGCCTTTTGGCAAGTTAGCGTCAATCACTGAGTTTGTGAAAGATGGGCCTGTGATTGTCACCCCAAAAATTCTTGGTCAATAAAGCAATAAGGAATCGTCATTTAAAAGATTGTGTGACTGAAATGTTTTCGATATCGCTTGTCATAATCTCACGAATGGATTACAATTTAAAAGATTGTTCCCAGCTACTAGACGTGTAGGCGAAAAAAATATATCTATCTCGTAACAAGTTTGTACTATTTTGAACAAGTACTGTACCTGTAACATACGTGCTATTAAAGCGGCATTACTTCAATTTAACCCGTTCTTGTATGAAATATTACATGTATTTGGAACTATAGGCACAAATTTGTTGCATTAGTTCGGGCTAATATAATTTTTATTTACTAAAATAAATTTGGTCAGCGCGACTAAAAGCGTGCTAAATATAGCTCCATTATATTTAGCTTCTTAAATGTTCGTAAACAATAATTTAACAATATCATTGAAAATCCCGTCTATAAGAAAGAATACGATCGGACCTTTTGTGTTCTACTAGAGAGTTTATATATTGGAGTCTATATAAAGGTGAAATATGCATATCAGGAGGAATCGCCACATTCAGAAAAATAGCCTCCTCACACAGTCAAGAAGAGAGGGAGAGAGCATGGTTAATAAAATGATCAGTTTCAAAAGACACCACTAACAATTAACAAAAATGAGAACCCGAGGGGTTACCGCCTTGGAACGGTCAGTGGCAAATCAAATTGCCACTGGGGGTTTAAACCAGGTTCTAGGGTGCAACAACCTCAAACTTGCCTCAACAGGTTCTCATATCACAAAACAAATACAAGTTGTCTTGGTGAAACCACTCCAACCCAATTATCGGCTCAACAATGTTGCATGCAAAAGCACAAAAACATATAAAACATAAGAATCTAATAGCATTGCAAAGCCAAAGGGCGGGTACTCGATGATCTTACCGAGACCAGAGGTCCTGGAGTAAAATCAACAAGGACACGATGACAGGGATAAAAAAATCGAGCTTCTAGGTTCTTTTAAGAAAAGATTTCCCCATAAACCTTCATAAACTCTTAAACCCCTGCCACCGTCGTGCAACCAAAGAGGTAAGCATAATGATCAACTGTAGAAGGGTTAATCACCAGGCATGCAGAGCGCTGTAAAATATCATGTTGGTAACCTTTCTTTTTAAATTTACAGACGGTTTTTACGAATAACCGGGAGAAATTAACATTGCCCTTTATCTTCTTACGTTTGTAAATTAAATCTCCATAAAAAACTGGCTGTGAAATTCCTTGTGATTTTAAACTGCACCTGTATTTATGAATTAGATCAGTGTATCGACGATAAAACTTGCAAAAGGTTTTCCTTAATTTGTGATACCGATAACCTTGTTTTAAAAGTTTTTCTGTAATGCAAAGATTACGTTCATTGAAATCATTAACATCGTTGCAAGCTCTTGAAAAGCGAACAAGCTGTGAAATATAAACCCCGTAAGATGTTGCTCAGGGAACATCGCCGTCTAAAAACTGAAAATTTACTATATTAAAATGGACAAATATGATTTTTTCAATAGTATATTCTTACTTAAGTTTAGGGCTGGGGCTTTAAATGAACCTTGTACCTTTAAATAGAATTAAATTTTAAGGAAAAAATCCATCGAATTGCTGATAAACATGAAAACAAAAACCTAAAACAAAGTATTCCCATTAATATACACTCATTTTAAACTGTGCCATTGTCTCTTTATTTTGGATTTAATGTTACGGTATCAAGAACCTGCAATTAACTTTAATTTGATGACGTAAAACGAGAAAAATATGTTTTCGATTTTATTCTTGGAATCCAGAGATCTCCTTACCAATTTTACCGGAAGAATAATCATGCAGTGTTGGGCAGTCGTACTTTGATTTAGACTACTGCTAGTACCGGTTTTTAGGAATCATTGGGCCAAAGAGGGATTAAAAGGGAACACAAATGCCTTTAAACGGAACTAATATAAACATATGGGTAAAATGGAAATACATAATTATAACCGGACCAACTTGCCCGAAAAGTAACCAAATATATATATAAAAGTAAATGTGATGCATTCTAGCCAGGTTTGTCAAAATGACTGCGTTCATAGACCCTTCAATCCGATATTATTTTATTAATTCCATTGACAGTCCATACACGACACGGCGGGTTTGCCATAAAAGAGAAAACAAAGGAGGGATCTTAAGAGAATGGAACTTTGACAGTTGAATCCTTTATATCCAAAGGGAAAACACTAAACGCCCTAGTTTTATCAAGGGTATTGTTGAACAAATTTTAAAGCATTACTGTTTGAGATATCGAAAACAGGCATACATGTAGAAAAAAAAACTCGATAGAATAATAATAATAGTGTTTTATAAAAGTATAACATGTATTTAGAAATTAAAATCGTGTAAAACGTCATTTAAATATCATAAGTAATATCATCACTGCTCACACAACACCATTTACATCTGCGATTTTGAAATGGGTGAAAGCGAAATTTTACTGTAATATGGAGTCTAAAGAAATCTGGTAATGCACACGCTAAGTCTGGAATTTCGCAAACAAAATGCAAAAGAGAACGTAGCGGACAATATGTCAAAGCGTGTACGGTGTTCTCATTTCACAATTTGTTGTGATTTTAAGAAGTGTATTTATTAGTTAATGAAATTCTTTCTACCTGGACAAGTTAACTCAAGTATGAATAATCGTTGTTCAATTAGAACAACAGAAAGGATATATAGTGCTATAGGAAGTCAATTTCTATAATTGACATTAATTTCGTTGGCTTTTGTAGGAAATTCTAATCGATTGTCTGAGTTATTATCCTTTTCAATACGCGATTTCTCAGATTTGTAGAACGCAGTGCATTAGATGTAGGAGATGCCATCCTGGTCTCATGTGGTCAGTCGTGACTTTTCTCTCGCGTTTTTCAATATATTGGTACATTACGGTTTAGAGTTGGCGGGAGTTCACGTCAATCAGTTTGAAGTATATTTAATTGTTTTGTCACTTCGCGATATGTTTTCAGCATGTTAAGTCATGTGATTGAAATGTTAGAATAAAATTTTTTAATCGGTGAATTACACGTACATGTACTTAAGAAAGCCGTGTTATGTACATGGGTAGTTACAGCAACGCACATTATTGTTCACTACACCTAACACCGGATTAAGCACAAATCAATTTGTACAGTTGAACACAATTAAACATTTTCCCAGCCAAAACTGTTTCTGGGATTTTTTAATGTCTTATCTTTATATTGATACTTTCGCGCGAACAGGAGCGAATATAAAGATAAGCAGTTGCCCAACATACAATGGTTCCAAATGTGAATCTGGGAACATAGAATTCTGTTTCGCTCATAAAGTGGTATAACTCTGAAAATCCGATTGAAGGTTACATGTTCATCAGCGTTTGTGATTGGTCAAGATAAGTGATTTTATACTTGTTTAGATTCAACGTTTCACTGGAACTGCCTTAAAACAGGTTAGTCCGAGCGATTCTGTAGTAACTTCATCTGTTTTGTATTTGGTTGATTTCAAATACACTAACGTTACTTTATCATTTTATGTATAAACTTTTACAAAATACAAATTCTTCGCTAACATTTCAAATATTGTTTTCCCATTTTTAGTAATTACTCACTGGTGAGAAGTAATTAAGAACGAATTTCTTCACAGACCGTTACATGATTTTAAGGTATCTACAAAACAATTATTTTTCATATTTATCTATTTCAAAGGTGTTAAATAAAAAAGCATTCGCATAAAAAACTAATACACTGAAAGAGAAACTTTTGAATTCTTAGCTTATTAGGCCGAGAAATTCTGCTTCTTGAAGTAAAAATAAATTATGCGCACCTCGAGTTAGGAGTTCCAAAGGAAAAAGCAATCGCATCGATGTTAATGTTGTACATGCAGGGAGTAATGCGCATTTCAGTTTATCTCATGTTTAGACACCAGTCTTGACATCATGCGGTCAATCGTGACTTTTTTCTCGTGTGTTTCCATGATTATACGTTACTGCTGGGAGTTGGGGAGAAACACATCAATTATACATGTATATAATAATAAAACATTAGCATTTTATCTCGTTGGCATCAAATAGGATTATGCACTTATAAAAAGGTGAAATATGCATATCAGGAATCGCCACATTCAGAAAAAATAGCCTCCCCACACAGTCCAGAAGAGGAGAGAGGGAGAGAGAATGGTTAATAAAATGATCAGTTTTATAAAAGACACTTGCCCCAACAGGTTCTCATATCACAAAACAAATACAAGTTGTCTTGGTGAAACAACTCCAACCCACTTATTGGCTCAACAATGTTGCATGCAAAAGCCATTTTCCATTCATGGTTTATTCTCAGATCTTCAAGGTATATTTGTTACTGTAGCAGTCCGATCATAGAATATAACTGGAAAATAGATGAACTACACATAATAAAGACAAAGTTTAAAACGAAGCCATGCAACAGCATAAAAGAGCTACTAAGACTTACACCCGTGTCCAAGATCTTATAGAATGGAGACCAGTCTAAAATCTTAAGCTGAAATGAAGAATAGACGGACATCCTTTCTTAGTTTATGATCTGTGTACGAGTATCAGCCTCTCATTGGTTTGGTTTCAACAGAAACATCACGTTTGTGTTTTACAAGTGTGTACTACTTATTTCGTTCGTTTTTGATCTTTAAACCAAAAGTAAAACAAATATATGCAGACGTTTTATGTTTGCCAACTGGGATTCTTTCTTACCTAATTCTATGAAATGGTAGTAGAATGTATCAAAACAAGTGAATAGGTTCAGAATATATTTTTTCCTTAATTTTGATAACTGCGTTGTACATGTATTCTTTGCAGAATTACCAATAAAATGATAAAATATGTCGGTTATTTATTGATCAAACCGGAATCAGATAGGTTTGGTGGTATGTTTTGTAGCCAAAACAGCATTTTTAATGTTAGCAGACTAAAAACAATTTATCAAGATTCTCGTCACTCTACTGATTAACACAAACAGGGGAATGCATGCACGAAATCTGCATATATGCAGCTCAGACAAGAACATAGACTTCAGTGACCTTTTATTATATTTGTGGAGTGTATAATCATGACGACGAGCTTCCTTTACAAGTAAGGTCATACATAAGTGTACCTTTTCATCATAACTTGATTTGTTTGTGGGTTTCTTCTTTTATATTCTGTTCAAGGAAATAACCTGTTAAAAACGTTTTGGTTCGTAAATTTAAGAAGGCATCTTGATGTGAGTTGTTATGGCGAATCAGCTTTAACTTTAGTTTTTGCTTTAACTGTGTTGAATCGTGCCGGTATTATACATATATATAACAGTCATATCAGGACAACGCATTCCAAAACAAGATCGTGTTGTATGATTAAAATTCAAAGAATATCATTTTGTACAAATAAATCAACACGATTCTGTAAATTTTCGGAATATTATTTTTTTCTTTTCTGTTCAAATCGACGATCAAAGACTGATACATGCAAACTCAAACGTGAGGTAGGAAATTGAAAATGCGATTACATAAACAGATATAATCAGAATAATTGAGGAGTTCATAAACGATTCCCAGTACGCCTCTGTTTAAAAAGCTGTTTCGAGTGTCGTATGATTGTATGTGACTACAAAACTGAATCATGTTTGAACATAGATAAAGAATTTACAAACGGTAACGAATGATACATTTCGCATTTCAGTTATATGAAAACACATTCTAAACAGTAAATTTCATAGATTTATTTAATGAAAGAAATAGAGCAAATATCTGTTCCGTAGTGTTACGTGTACATTTTAGCATCGATTTATCATGTTTGTAGTCTCTAGTTATAAAAGTAGTAAACACTAATTAAATAGTCTGTTGGTTTAAAGTCCCATATTGAAATAAAAAAAAACTGACACGTTTGAACAAAGAAAATGACATTTGTTACACGGTGTTCACTAAGAGGCGTCATTAGAGCTATACCGAAGGACTAATAAGATCGACTTTCATGGCATTTATCACTCTCTTTTTACTATTTTGTCAGTAAGAAGAGGTTGTGTTTTCTTTCATGTAGTCTGGCTTTTTCTGATAAAGGCATTTCATTCGTGTTGCCACAAATAGATAAAAATTATTACGCATCCCATAATGTATGGACAATTTGGCTATGTAGCCATGCTGGTGCAGGTTCTATCATGATTTTAGGCTTTTATATTTATTTTGTTCTCTAAATTCTGAGACTATCAATATAGGAAATCAACAATAATTTGACATCATTGTACTATTCAAACCAAAATGTAAGCTGCATACCCACTATCAATGTGCATTTAAAAGAACCTCTAACATACAGAATTATGAAATTTATAAAACAAACGATGTTATTACATTGTTTACAAAATGCATATAAGATACATTCACATACAGATAGAACTGCCCTCCGCACAGCCAAAAAAGTAGAGGTGAGGTAAGCATGAAAAATAAATTATTACAAACAAACACAGAAAATAAGTTGCATGACATTTCCCTAAAGGCCCTTAGTAGGAAACTTTTTTTTCAAATCAGTTTAATGTTGTCTAGCGACAAGTAAAACATTATAAGTAAGACGTGTTCTGATTTGTCGATATTTTTACCATTTGCCTTACAGGTTTGGCACTCTTACATAGGCGAAGAAAACTGCGGAATCTTTTAAAAATGTATTTGTCAATCAAGTAACTCCATTAAATTATTTCAAAGGGAACGGAAGATCATCAATCTATCAAGATAGACAGTAATTTAAATTGTCAATTATAAAAAACACCCATCTGATATTGCCTCTGTGTCATCTCTTAGAAAACATCGGGCATATCTTTGTAAAGATAAATGCACAATCCAGCTTTATAAAGAGTCTTATTGTTATTACTTTAAAGAATACAAATCCAAATTTTTATGATAGTGTTTATTCATTTGCTTTTTTCTCGCTGTTTTCTCTTCTTACATGTCTTTTATGGTGATGCGAGCGCACCCATCCGAAATGTAAACAAACTTTTCGCGGGGTGAAAAAAAATCAAGCTTGATCAAAATGGTTTGTCTATTGACGTAGACAGCTTTGGATAACCCATAAATGTATATGTTTTTATAAATGAGAACAGTTTGCATGAGATGAGTAAAGAAACTTTGATCGCAACTGTTTAGGATTGCCCTACCCATTTCAATTACATCAATGTAAATAATTAAATAATTCTGCGTCACCTCGTTCATTGTGCCTAGACCTAAGACTACAAAATGAATACACGAGGTTCAAGTGGTTCTTTAAGGCGTAAATCAATAAATACAAAATCAAAAAATCGAAGAAAAAACTTTAAAAAAAAACATACATAGAAGGAGAAACCCTGTGCCAACTAATTGTCTATGATAGTAGTGTAAAAGTACACTGAATCCAAATAATTGATGTATCATACTCATAATTGAATAATTTGTTACAAGTAAACATTGAGTGAAGTGAAGAAAACAAGTCTGCGTTAAATGCCTTGAACACTTACCGTTCTAACATCAAGACACCTCTAATGCGGGAGGCGGGATTTTATGTCATTTCCAATTAAGCAGATTGTTGCTAAAATAACTAAGCATTCAAACATACTAAACATGATCGTTCTTAAGTGCCTAAGTGTAAAAATTATTTGCTGATTTCCGAATGATATAAACGATAAATCAATTTAAAAACAAATACTGGTAAATTGTATCCTCAAAACTGGTAAAGTGTAATTCTATCTTCCATTAAAAAGAGTATACCATTAAAAAACATCACAATCAGGTTGTCATGTACCAACTAGACGCAGTCATTACCTTTAGGGGTTATGCCGTTTCACCAATTAAACAAAACAATGATTCTTATATATGTAAATAGTACTCCTCAAATAATGCTGTTTCAATATAAGTCCTGTTTCAGTTTCGCTTTGGAAATTGATCAATCCTCTAAGGATGTAATGCCTGATTTTTAGCGTTTGCCTTTGGCGTTCTCTGTGATGAATTACGATATATTCTTTTTATTCTCGTTAAGGGAAAAATCCATTCTCAGTATCTGGGGGCGTTACGTCGCTGACCATGAACTGGTATAAATATAAAAATACCGCATACCGGGTTCTATGTTTACTCCATGTTGTTACACAAATCTTTTGGATTGGTTAAGATATAGGTAAATTTTAGGTGTGTTAATAATGGGTTGTTCTAAACCCGAGGCTAGGCGGCGTGGCCAGTAATATGCCTTTCCATTACTCCTCATGAGCTCAATCGAGCTGCAAACCGAGCCTGAACTTATTTCATTTTTGTAGTTTTCGTTGACTCTTAAAGTTCACTTAAGGAATGTACAGCATTTCCTCATGTGTAACATGTAGTTGTCACAACAGTGACTGTTACTTACCAAATCACAAAAGTGTTTTTTGTTTCATCGAAAAGGCTCCAGTATTTTGGCGTATCTTTTAAATAATCAAATTAACACACCAAATAATGTAGTCAAAAAACAATTGTCCTTGTGAAGATATAATTTGATTTAGTAGAAAGCTGAGCTTGAAAGAGTTAGAAATTTTTCACATTCTGCTAGGTTGCTTACTTCTTTAAGATTTAGACAAGACAGACAACAGTTTGAAAAACATTATTGTTGACAGTACATACCAACAGATCAATATCATGCAAAAAAGATAGTCTCGCACTAAAAACGTTAACAATAGCTGTCTGCAGAAGAATACTTTGAACCGTTTTATTATACATGTACCTTTTAATGTTTCATTAACATCTTGTTGCGTTCACGGATTAATGTAGCATAGTGTTTAACGGTTTCAATTCAATTGAAAAAAAGCTGAAATCAATCGGGAAGAGAACTTGTAATGTTCACAATCAACAAAGTAGACCAAACAGAAATATAACTACAAAAATGTTATTAATGAAACTGTAGCTGGTGCCAAGAAAGTACAAGGCTTTAGAGTGCAATGTAATAACATAACGTTACCGGAAGTGCCACACCCATAAAAGCACCCGAGAGAGAGAGAGAGAGAGAGAGAGAGAGAGAGAGAGAGAGAGAGGGAGAGAGGGAGAGAGAGAGACCAAATTACTCAAGTGCTAAATATTATGAAATTCGTGTACTCTCATTTAGCGCTTTTAATTAAGTTTCTGTTAAGCCCACATGTAAAATAAAGATATAAAGATCAGTTTGCGTGTTGAAATGTATTAAGACGGCCCAAACAGACGATTAAGGGTCTGTCAGATGAACAAACTGAAACAAGTCACATTCGTATAAAGCAAGCTTTTCCATTAATTATATATTCCTCAAGTACATGTAAAACCATACTGAACTGAACTGGGCTTCTTTTAACATCAAACTCAATATTAATTGAATAATAAATAAACTGCACTAGACCATTTAAATTGAAGATCAATAGTTTGAACATGAGAATTTATATAGCTGCTCAATTTGATGCATACTAGTTTTATTCGGATTCAGAGTTAGGAACATGCACACCTGCTTTGCTTTTATAAGGAACCGTCTTAACAAATTATATCAAAGTATCAGCTTTGGGGAAAACAGGATTATACTTTTGATCGGATCATTGATCCAGTCCTTCTGTCTACATTGTAGTTAGACGTAAGTTACAATTTAAATACTGTACTAGAATCGTTACAAAAGCAAAACACGTATAGGAACAAACTAACAGTTTAAATAACTGTCAATAATTTTAGCAACTAGGAGTTTTAAGTCTGCACTTCTTATTAGTAAAAATATGGAAGTACCGGGTGGACTGAGATTAGAGAACAGAACACTCTCTCACTTTTAACTCCAATTCAAGTCGTATTGTTTGCATTAATGACCGTTAGCTATTAATGTAAAAGACGAAAGGGGATCTTTAAAAGCCGCAAATTACGACACATATGAACATAATATTGGGTTCGTTTTAATTGACCCTACCATGGGCTTTCAGGCATTATATTACAAATTGAATACAGACTGTCCTCTCATGTTGTTTTAGCTGTGTTGAGCGTTTTCTGTAAGACAATTTCAAAAAGTTGCATTTTCTGAATTCAGACAATTTAAAATTATTTATTTAAAAAACATAAAATTAACTTTCTTTCGCCAATCATGTTAAACTTGTATTAAATCGTATTTTACTTGTGTTCACATTATTATGAACAAATCGTTACTGAATTCTTTTACCAGATATAACTCATCTCAGCAGCGTACAATCATTCGGAAGATAAAGTAACACTAACAAGAGAGAAATGTATGCAAATAGGCACTAAACACAAATTTCCGTGAGAAATATACTTGTCATGAAACCAAAGAGGCTATCAAATGATTTCGCATCCTGCCAGCAAAGGTCATTATTAGGAGGAATAGAGAGATCCAACAGAATCCGAGACAATTGTAAAAGTCAATAAGAGAAGTTGACATTCTATATTGACAGAAAGGAGACGATAATGTGCTATCAGGCGATAAACAGATCAACAAGGATATAATGCTGATTCCCTCGTTCCTAATGGCTTTAATTCTCCCTCCGTTATTCCATAAGCTGTCTTAATGATTAAAGATCAAGCTGAGTTAAAACACAAATTAAGAAGGAAAAACATTTTAATGGATCTTGCCAAATTTATTGAAATATTTGCTGAATAACACCGCACGTGTTATCGTATTTAGGACTGGTAGAAAGCGTTTCGTTGTTTGTAATGATTAACTAAATTCACAAGTTTAATCTGATTTCTTTTTTTCAGATGAGAAAACTCGACTTTATACAGTTTTTTTTTCATTCGGCATGAAGATAAATGTTTGAGAGAAATATTGTGGAAAATATTTTGAACTCAATTATACACTTAACCAATGTTCTCTAACCACACCTATCGTATATTTTAATTTCTCTGCAAGGAATTGAAGTACGCTCTTCAAACTTGAAACGTAATAATATACATCATTTTGAATTCTTTGTATGAAATTGACATCAAATTACTATCATGCTCTTGTAAACCAATAACGTTCAATCCAAGATGAAATAAAACCAAAGGTCATAAAGCTTGAGAAACGTTTGTGCGGCAAATGAACTGAAAACAGTTTAAAACGCTGCCACAGCTTTTATCGAACTGTTAAGCAATCATATCATCTCATATTTGTGTATAAGTGTGCAAAATTAATTTTAATGAGGTGACAGCGATATGCGTTAACGGAGAACATGTCCGCTTCTGGCATTTTTAATTTTTTTTTATGTCATTTATAAATTGATTACATGTAATTGTCAAGGTTTTTAACGGCATGTAACAGAATTGAATGGTTATTTCATGACAGTGAAACTGACGTATCTTATGTGTCACATTCATTTATAATACTCCCATTTCATGCTGTGTTACTGTATTTAGGATTTTGTTTAAGTGTATTTCATATAATTAAGTTTTCGGTCAAAATACTTCGCTACTAGCCTAAAAGTCCTCGATCTACTTAAAAATAGTTCCCAAGCTAATTGTTGGAAGAACATTTTTAAAAAGCCGATATCCCAGACAGTTGGACGTTGGAAAACTACTGTTAAATCACAATAGCTAAAGATAATCAAAAAAGTGTTCTTCCTACAAAACTCAAATACCAAGCAATTATGATAAAGTCTAGTTTCTTAAACGTATACTTTTTCTTTCTCTCTACATTTGGGCTATGTGGGACGGCTGTGTTTTGTGAGAGTATTTTATTTTCCTGATATTAGTTATTCACATTTGTGTTGTTAATTTAGTTATAATAGTGAAAATGGTGACTCATTTAACATGTCATTTTTGCACCACTGGTGGGAGAAAGAATACCAACATCGTAAACATAGAATAGCCCAAAGATAGGTGGTAGATTTTGCCTTTTGATAACATCATCAAACAAGGCTTCGTCATTTTGATATAAAATTAATACTATGGAAAGTATTACTTATTATATTCTTATGAACACAATCAAACACAGTTGAAAACATAAGGTTCCAAACGAAATTGATGTCTTGCCAATGCGTGTTAAGAGCTGATATAGTTTGATCAAACGATTCCCTCGTGATTTCGAAGTATATTTCCACCGATAATAATATTTTATATACATTAACACTATACAGAAATGAAGCTAATCAAAATAGCACATAAACCGTTAAATCATATGTGTATTCATCGTGTTCGTGTCAGAGTAATATGATATTGAAATATACAAACAGCGGTAAGCCGCTGCTTCCCCATTGAGCTTACTCAAGAATAAATAAAAGAAGTTCATTTAAGGAACCGTAAAACCCAGAAAACATAGCCGCTCACGCAGCGGAAGTGTAGAGAGAAAATAGAGCATAAGTTTATATGGTAATCAATTTCAAACGATAAAACAAAAACAAATTATGAAAAAGAGAATCCGAGACGGCCGAACAACTTGGAACGGTCAGTGGCAAAGCAGTTTAAACCAGGTTCTAGAGGCTCTTAACCCACACTTACCCTAACAAGTTCTCTAATAAACAAAAAGATACAAATTGTCGTGGTAAATTAGCTCCAACCCAAAGTCAACTCGAAAATGGTGCTGCAAAAGCACACAAACATAAAACATAAGAAGCTTATAGCATCGTCAACAAAGAGGTGAATAATATGTACTCAGTGATCTTTCAAGACCAGAGACCCAGGTCTCGTCTCTGGTCAATCTCAAAAAGGCAACATATTCTACAAATATGTCATTTCTATCATGTATATATCAGCGATAACAACATAAAATGTACGAGGCAATATGTAATATGTGACGTTCCTTTAACAGCAAAACAAAATATAGAACTAGGATTCTAAATGTTATTTACAAGGCAGTAAACTGAACCAAAGTCAAATACCCATATGGAAAGGACATTTCGCCTATATTCAACCCTTCATTACCAGTAAGAGGAAAGGAATATAATCGGAGTTATAATATTTTCAAAAGCATATTTCATTCTATTGCTGTTAACATACGTGAACATTACTTTAACTTCACCTGAAGTGCATAATTATTTTTCCTACATAAATACAAAACTGATAAAGAAAATATTTCTTTCAAGGCAAGTCTTCCGCGTACGTTTTGAATCAGTTTGATTTGTATATATAATAATTATTACTCTGGCTTTATATTTTAATTATAATAATAAACACAAATAATAGCACAATATACTGCTCTCGTATGATTATTTTATTATGTTTGATCTTATAATGAGTTCTTTGATTTTGAACATCATGTCTGCAGGCACTTTCTCTTTATCCAAAGAACAGTAAATTACTGCGCTTGATGTTAAAATTTAGCAAATATGGAACTACATATATTATTTATAAATCTCTCTTGTGATCATGTAGGTGTTGCTTTCAACAACAACGAGTAAAAGCATTGCCAGGAAACAATCACTTAAACAATGCAAACTTTTTTGAATTATATGTCGACCGAGAAAATGAATTTGAGTACAGATATGTTTTGAAAAAAAATAAATGTTTAAAAATGTAAAAAAGGCAAATTGACCAAATTAAGTTATTGAAAATGCAGTTTGTAGTCAGTCTTCTCACTATTTCGAGCGTTAATCAAAGTAAAAAAATATGTTTTCCTAAACATGAAAAGCATCAAATTCATGAAACTATCAGTCGCGAATTACCACCCTTTAATAATGCAATTTATTGTCAATAATTTTAAGAAAGTTTGGTTGCAGGTCTGTGGCGAGAACTAGTTAATACGTTCTCGCTTTTTAAAGACAATTGTCTATCAATATATATCGTATGACGTGATGTGCAACGAATTTTCAAAGAATCGTTCTGCGTCATTTTATTTTGAAATCATGTACAGAGATATACTTTAAATGATTTTATCCATGACAAACGTGACAAACTGTATTGGATATACCAGTCATAAGTTATGAGATTTAAACAACATAACACCAACAGATATCAAACTTTATTAGCAAAGATCGCCATATCGCATGCCTCTCGGCTAACTACAGTAAACAAATTTATACAAATTGCATGCGCAACAAATTATACCTATTACATGCGTAACAAACGGTACATATTTCATGCGCAACAAATCAATGCATATACATACATATTACATTCACAACAAATGATACATATTACATGTGCAACAAACAAATCGTACTTCAACCGCTACAAATCATACATACTACACGCGCAACAAATTATACATATTTCGTGCGAAAAAAATGTTAAAGTGGCGTCAACATCTCACTTGTTTTTGATCTTGCTGTAACAGAAAATAGAAGCAAAGCAATTACTCGTCCAATTATTTGAAATTGTAACAAAAAGCCGGCGATAACCTCCCATTTCCAGTAATAAAAGCGGTTTAATAAATCAGGTAAGTTTAACTTCACACATCTACAAGTTAAGATGATTTAATTATACACAGATGATACAATATACCGACCTCTTAATCTTCTTACGTCTTAACTCATAATGCCACTTATTGTTTCCACTTGTTGGTACATATATCATTTGAATTAATTAGCTCATCGTCTAAGAGAAAGTTGTTCGAACAATGTGACTCGCACCATGACGAAACGTGGTTCATTGCGGGCAGGTCCATTTTAAATTGCGAACTTTCAAAGTTCAAAAAAGATGTAAACAGTTTCCAAGATTCAGTTTAAATACATCTGTGTAGTCTCTGATGAAACTGCATACACTGGCCTGGATCTACACTGATCTCATAGACAATAAGTACATGTACCATTTTGACATTTAGAAATCATGCCTTTATGCTTTCTCAAAAAAAAAACGGTAGAAAGGTTGATAAAAAAGCACACTTTTTAATTTTGGACCTCTCAATTATTTCAAAATTATATAACTTTGAGATATTAAAAAGTATGCACTTAAAACCTTAAAACTTCGACAAATGTAGATTACACGTACATTTGTATATGTTGAGTACATGTACAAGTATTTCTGCGATAAACTATTTGACTGTTCAGTGTTTTACTTTAAAGAATCAATACACATACACTCAATAACAGACTACAGTTAGTATTTTAAAGCATTTCGTCTAAATCGTGAGTTGAATTGTTTGGCCTGACAAATTTGCTTCATTAAAATTTCATAAGTAAGATCATTTGTTGTATCACTCGAGTGTGTTATATCAAGTTTTTCAGAAATGTTGTTACAGTAAAGGGTATCCGCCGTCAGTATTAAAGTCGTCCTTCTGCCGATGAGCCACCAGAGAGAAAATGTATGACTGTTATGTTAAGATTTTATGTTCATTAACACTGTATTCCATCAAGAAGTTATGAACCATCGTAGCGTATTCTACATAACAGATCGGGTCATCGTTTGGTTCTTCAGTTGTTATTGCAGCCCTTGTTCAGCCTCGAAATGCTTCACTAGCTCATTCAACAGATAGATCACATAGTAACATGACCTCTTCGAAAGAAAATACTGTTTTTTCATATCGATACATGTAATCCCACCTAAATACATCGCTTATTTAACGGGCTCCAGCCGTAGTATCATTATAGACTGTCTGAGTGTCTTTTACGAAAAATCAGTTTGTACCCAGTTGTTATCTATGTATAAAGGAAAAGATTTTTTTTTTGTATAGATGTTTTATCATTGACCGTTGCACATGTTGTATTTCCTTTAATGTGGTAAATCACTCAAATATGACTAAAAGATCTATATATTGTTTTCAATAATTATTTTCTATTAACCGATATTAAAAACTAAATCATAACAATTTTTACGACAACTTTGAGTTGCGTTTCTATACTCGGTTGCGCAACCAAGTTATCTTTTTTAACTTAGTTTCAAAATCAAAACGTGGACATTTATAATGAGTGACAGGCGTTCATAACGGAGCGCGCTTAGAATAAAACATGATACCTTACAATACCTTCGTGTTTGATTGAAGTTCATGAGGGTTCTCGTAACAACATAGTAGAAAATAAAATGAGGATTATTTAGTGTTTGATACGTGTGGTTTCTGTAACACTTCTTTAAAAATTGAGATAAGATCATAAGCTATTTTTCATATAGAATTGAAATGATCTTATCTCAATATCAAAACCAAATTTTTAGGTATTTAGAAAAGCAGTTTATGAATAGATCGCCGAAAACAAAATGCACATTATCTTATGGAGTAAAACATATAAAAGTTATAAATAATTACTTTTCCGAAACAAAATGTGCAATAATAAATGTTGTACGTCAACATTACTTAGTCAGTTATATGATTGCTTAATGTGCCTTGGGTGTTACTTTGAGTTAACTGAGAAATGTTTTAATCTTTAAATGTCGGAAGAATAACTTTCAACGCAGTTGTTATAATTAATGCTAAGTGTTTCCTATAATGCACACTTAGCGTTAAAATAATTACCATGATCTCGATGGTTATATTTCTTCAAGTGTCAAAATTAATGCTGCCTTAAACGATACATGTACAGTGTCGACATCAAATTATTGAGAATATTGAACCTCAAAAGCAGCCAACATACGTATATATTGTTCTTCGTAAGAATAGACAAAACCGATTTTAAGCCAAACATGCACGATTTTATGATCCGTCCGGTTCGTGACTTACTAAATGTCTATAAGTATCTCAATCGCGTTTTGTTTTCATTATTGCTGCTTTATTAATCCCCGTGTACAGTTCTACACTCAAGTCTATCGTTTTTAATGGAGTTCCTAATTGTAATATGATACAATTCTCTCTGCCTAGAGATACAATGCGTGGGCTTGCTTCAGTGTGCATTTCTATCCAACTGCAATTTCTGCAAATGAGACGAAGTGTGAAAAAAATAAAAGTAAAAAAAAACTTCTGTCAAATGAGACGCGAATGATGGGAGGTGTTTTCGATACTGCGACGTTATTCTTCGAAATGTTGAGCAAACGACTTTGTTTATTATGAATTTCGCGGTCAAATGTGTAAAAAAATCGCCAATAATTTATGAGGAAACCAATTGATAACTGTCCTTTTCAAATAAAGTAACTAAAATGTAAAAAATATAACTGAAGATACGTTTTTCCGTGACGTGCCCAAAAACGATAGAAATTACTCGAATTAGTTAAACAACTTTAAAAAATAGCGAAGTAATGACAATGCTAAAACAGTTTAATAGGGAACTTTGAAAATCATCACAGACAACAAAATTAATATAGAAATATTGATGGTTGGTTTTCTTGAGCATGTTCCAGGGCTGTAATGGAGCTGCATAATGCTGCCAACGTTCTTACATGAAAGCAACTCGTATCAACATAAATAAATTGTGCAACATTGTATCCGTCCCTAACGTCAGTGTGCTTAACAAGGTGGACATGGAGCCGTAACTGAGGCCTTTTATAATAATACCATTCCATGATTAGTACCGTACGGTTCCCAGACGATGGAAATTGTACATAAAATAACATCGCCGTAAACACTCGAGATGATTTTTTAAAACTTGATTTATCAACGAAAATGTTGTTGTTTTTTTCTTGCAAGCTACCCCAAGCAAGCTTTATCATTACTAATGCACTTAACCGCCAAGGGCCGAGTTGTCCCTTGGGAGTACGAGGTCTGTGTTTTTCCAAGCAGTGACACAAAATTTAATTAGTGAATTTTATAATTAATGTATCAGTGCGTTCCGCATTTATCGACTGGTTCCAATGGAATTTGTAGACGTTTAACAGTTCTCTAGAGCATTTCTTAAACCGTTTGCGGGTTTGCAGATATTCTCCAAAACTGACAATTTAGTGCAGATGAGACTTGGTCTTGTTAGACCATATTCAATTGCGTGAGCCTGATTATATTTAAATGATTAAGTGCGTCTGGTTCGCATGTTAAAGCTCTAACAATAAAACAGTCATTAAAATCAGCATGAGGGTATCTAAACATAATGATTTTTAATTTAATGTATTAACGAATGGTAGCTAAACTAAGTTTATTACATTAAACATTCGGCTGTCTTATGTCAGAAGTTTTTCCCTGTCGGAATAGAGTAGTTTAACTGAGTGGTTTTGCATGTCTGCAATATATTTCAAATGCAAACGCGAAACATGCACACCAGGAACGGCCACATTCAGAAGACACCACCACCTCTCAATACACACTGCTGAAAAGCCGAGAAGAGAAGAGAGAGCACGGGTAATAAAATGTTCAGTTTAAAAACAGAAACAACAAACAATACGAAATTGAGAATCCTAGGGGTTATCGTCTTGAGAGAGAGAGAGAGAGAGAGAGAGAGAGAGAGAGAGAGAGAGATGTTTTTTCCATATTCGATAAGATACAAATACATTTGAAGTAGCCCCAATGATCAAATAGCAACATATTATATTAATAAATGCATTGCACGTCACTGAACTGTCCTGAAATATCTTTAAAAGTTACGACAGTTAGTTTAAGATCAATAGATTTTTATCCCATCACGATTTGCTACCTTAAAACTTAAAAAAACACCCTGTTATTCAGCCATCTTTAGGATCAACGAATCACCCATTACGTTCTGATTATTTTGTTTTGTTACATAAAAACCAAAAGAGCCATCGAAAACTATTTTTTCTTCAATATTAATTTAGTGAGCCAGTATTGGTTTATCCCGATTTAATTAATGTTTCATACATGTATTCGATAGCATTCGAATGCTGAAATATTGGCTTGTATAAACAATCTTCTTGCAATAAATCGGATCTGAAGGTTATAAAGCTGAGATTGGAAACCAGTCTCAAATCTCAAGCATCTGATTGGCTGAAATGGCGACCAGTCGCCATTTCAGCCAATCAGATGCTTGAGATTTGAGACTGGTTTCCATGCTCAGCTTTATAACCTTGGGCACTGGATTTTTAATCGGACTCATTATAACGTTGAAACGATTAACACAAGTTTTCGCGATTAATGTTATTGTTTTACCGACGTGAAAGGAATCATCAACCATTTCAAGTTGAAACTATTCCTCCTACAAATTAGCGCCGGAATCATCTCACGTTTGTAAATTGAAGAAGCCTGCGAAAAGATCTAGTAATTTTCGATCTCCTAGCAAGTTTAGATTTTCCACAAAATGTGCAATTATTTACAATTGACTATTTGTAATATGCCACAAAGAAAAAAATCTTTCGTAAAGGAAATAAAGCGAGGCGCGATAAGAATTTGAAACATGCGAAAATTCTGTAACTGTAGACAAGACTTTGTTAATTTCCTTCTGACAGTATTCGGGCAATTAAAACTCAATTAAAAAAGAAACCCAATAATTTATACCTAGCTATGAGAATAACTATGAGAAAAACAGTTTATATACAAAATCTAAGTTTTCGTACCCTTTACATAAAAACAAACAGCTTAAGCATTTTTTCATGTTGCAGAAATATCAAAATACATATGAAGTTCAAACACATTCAATTTTGATTTCCAACCAAAATTCAAATAGGCTTCGTTGTCAATCTGATTCCGAGAAAGCAGGTGAGATATGTTATTTCAGGTTTGTTTTTCTGATAAGCATATATTACTTGTTCGGGAATTGTTTTATAATGTTTCTTTTACCCCGCACCGTCTAACTCACCACTCATGAATGTTATATATTTATTTATTTATTGAATGTACGCTCGCTCTTTTTTTTGTTTTTGAAAGAAGTTATTTATCTATAGATTTCACTCAACTAACATGTGATTTTATTGCAAATATTTTCAATAAAATGTTTTTACCGAGAAAAACATGCATAATAAACAGTGTCGTCTGCTGAACTTTACGACGTCGTTTAAAGTATTGACATCACATTTATAACGAATGTTTCCCGTGACTATAATTACCATACTTTCAAACAACATCGAATGTAAGAAGTCAAAATAGATCTTTGATGTAGAGTTTTTCCATTCAAATAATCGGAATAACTCTTAAAGTATGGTATAAGCTGAGATGTATATAATATTAGAACGTCGCAGACTTAATTGTCTAGGTCCAATAGTCGCCAGACATAAATAAGTTCGCCGTGAGTTTTATACGTTAGTTATTGTAAGAGAATATTTTGCTTTACAGCTTACTGTAACATGTAGTAAGCCGCAAGTTGTAATAAATAATAAAAGCACATTCGATAGTACTGTTCAAAACACATAAAAGTAGCTCAATCTATTTTCAATTGAGGAGGACAGGCGCCCGTTGACAAATCCGAGAATCCAAGATCAGACTTGGAAACTGTTGCAGGTTATAAGAGCGAAACAAGCTAAGTGTTGGCTTCGTAAGATATCAGTTATCATGCAGAAAATTGAATCATGTTCGTTTAGTTAAACATCTAAGTGGTAAAACATAGATTTAGAACTCGAAACGACATATGTTGTTTTGTTTTACAAATGTCTGCCTCACCTAGTTATTATTATATGATTATGTTATTTATTTAGCTTAAAGTCATATACGATTACAATTCCTACTTCTGTACTACGTACATCTGTCGAAACGAACACACCTTCAACAATTCTATGGAATATATATCCTTGTGCCAAAAAAACTCATCATAAAATTATTTTTATTAATAAACTCAAATTATTTTCAAATGCAACGATCATTAAAAAGACGTTTTCATCGCAGCGAGATTACGAGCGCAGTATGTTTTATTGTATTGATGCAATGATACCGAAAGACCCGAGTCGGAAGAAATTACTGTTTCTGAACACTACGCCAGAGTTTATTATCTTAAGTGATTTCAATAACACTTTGCAGATTTTATCAAAGCACTAATCCTCCGCATTATGTTTTGTAAGATAATCATGTTTCGTCACGCAGAGAACAATATCAATAAACGCACTGAATTAATATTCAAGCAAACAGAATTATCAAATATCTAAATGAATAGTCTAGATCTAAATAAGTTGTTTTAGTTTTGATTAGATCGTCAAAGAAATAAATCACATCTTAAAATGTCCCCATGTAAAAACTACAGTTGGCAAATGAGAATAAAAAGAATAAAATAGCACCTTGACGAATAATGTTTTCCACTGTTAATGCAATTTGGAAGTAATGGAAACAAATGTCTATGCATCGCTGAAGCTTATATTATTTGTAATCAATTGTTCAAACATCATTTAAGTACTTTAAATATAAAAACATGTGTTGTTGTTATTATTGTTGACATTTCAATATTTTAATTTTAATAACTTGACACACCTATTGGAATATAACTACTGTTCACATTTGTTTTTGATAATAAGTCGTGTAATAATTAAGAGTCACACAAAACTAACTTACATTGTTTAAACTCAAAGGCAAACATTGTAATTTTATCCAAAAATTTAAAAACTAATTTACTTCAATGAAAATGGAACTTTAATTTTAATTTGAAAAATTCAAGATTTTATTCAATCACTCGTTGCATAATTGAACACATCTACTTATAAGGAATATATAATTTTACAGTTGACCTTTCATTTATTTTTATTTAGTGTATATATGAGAACATATCACAGGTATAAACATAAATCCCGCCACTATAATAACTACAAATTAAAGCCCGAAACTATAATAACTACAAATCTGACGATTACAGTAAAATATATGTCTACAATTACCGATCATACGAAATAGGAAGACAAATAACAACCTACCTGCGTGTTTGATGCTAAAGCAAGATTAGTAGATCGGGAACCTCGGTGAACAAATGTTATACAATCACATCCTGGGCTGTGATCTCCGAACGTCCAATCAATGAATGATAGAACAATCATTTAGTGGATACTTAACTAAGCATGAACGTCAGTGATAAATGCCTCAGATTTTCACTAGAATATTATGTTTGTCTAGCTAAGCTCATTCCTACGGTAAGATGTTGTTAAACCGAAAGTACAATCCACTCTAATCAAAGAAAATAATCACTTGTGTTTAGAATTTCATGACTCCTTACTCCAACAGCTGTATCCTTTTAATCCCAAAAGAATGAAACGTGAAAATTTCTTTCAACAGAATCAAGGAATCGCGAAACAAAGCTTGGTAGCATTACAGTTCAATAATGGAACAGGCGTTAGTAAAACACCAGAGACTTTTATATACGGTAATCCTGATTGCTTGTTAGCGTTCAGCTACTAGCTTGTATCGACAAATACATTTTCATTATTAAATTTGTGTGTTTTGATTGTTCCAGAGGCCTGTAATTTCGTTTTGTTTTATTTCTAAAAGAGGAAAAAGTTTTATTGAAATAATCAACTTAGATTTAATCTTTCACCGATTTAGGAAACAGTGAATTTTACACTGTAACATACTTGTTTGCCCCATATTGCAAGAATGTTATATGGAGTCCTATTAAGATGAATTCTGTTAAAAGAAGTGATGGTAGAAGTATTATTAGTAGAAACAAAATTTAAAAAAAAACACAAAAACATTACGGCTTAATAAGCATTCCTAAGTTGTGTTTGCCCCATATTACAAGAATTTTCTATGAAGATTAATTCTTTGGTTGGAATAGAAACGAAGGTGGTTGTATTTATAAAATAGAAGAAAATAAAACAGACTTTGGCTTCATTTGCATTCTATTCCTCTACTGTCTGTGAGCCTATGAGGTGTTTTTATGCGTAATCTTTGCATAACAGAAAAATAATAAAACAGGGTATCGGTTCCACAAATAAAGAAAAACGTTTTGCAAAATCAAATCCCATATCTAGATTTAAAAAACAACAGCAATAGAGCTGCAGTTCAAAATCAATACTGCAACAAGGTATTTTTTACCATTTTTGTTATAGAGATTTTGTTTATAAATAAATAAAAAACATAAAAGGCAATATTAATTTCTCTTTGTTATTCGTAAAGTCTTTTGTTAATACAAAAAGGCTACCAAAATGATATTCTACAGCGCTATGTATGCTTGGTGATAAACTCATCTACAGTCTATTGTTATGTACCTCTGTTTTCACGACGGTGGCAGAGTTTACGCGTTTATGGATGTTTAAAGGTAAATCTTATCAAAGAACATAGGAGCTCTATGGTTGTATTTATTCCAGTCATCATGTTCCTGCTGATTTGACTCCAGTGGATTTGTTCTGGCAAGGCCATCGAGTACCAACCGATGTTTAATGTGTGCGTGTGTTTTTGTATTGAGTTTATGTGTGGGCTGAAGCTAACTCAAGACAACTTTTAATTGTTTGTTCATATTAGAACCTGTTAGGGCAATCTTGAAGTTGGTGGACCGTAGACATGGTAGAACCCGGTTTAAACTTCCAGTAGCAACTCGTTTTGCCACTGACCGTTCCAAGGTGGTAACACGTTTAGTTTTGATATGCATGTTTCATTTTTATGCCCCACGAAGTGGGAGGCATATAGAGTTGCACTTGTCCGTCCCTCAAATCTTGTGGAATCAACTCCTCATAAAATATTACTATAAATAGTTGGATTTCTTTCAAACTTGCACAGATGATTAGGTATGATCAGAATGGGTTGAAGATTGTAAATAAAGGATTTTTCCTGCGACTTTTTAACCAGAGTTATGGCCCTTCGTTGTTGTAGCAGTGGTCATCAGTGTCCGAGGTCATATTCGAGTTATTTTTTATATTTTAAAACACATTAGTAATATAAGATAACATGTAAATGTCGTTAGTATTACTGACCTGGTCAAAATTAATAAAATCCGGTATCTTTCAGTAATGCAATTTCAATTCGGTGTCCAAGCAAAAATTGTTGAATAGATTCCGTCCTTAGTGTAACATTTGAGTGCTATCGTTTTCTAGCTTTTGTTAAATCTCGAACGGTGTATTGTAATAATACACTGTAAAATAATATATCATGTTATTTTGTAAAAATCGGTAACTTATATTAAAATAAGGCTCGTCAAAAGATGTTTTATTTATAGTAGATTTATGATACTATGCTACTGTATAACTGTTAAAAAAACTAAGAAAATTAAAGTTGAACTGCGATGATTTATGTATTACAATATTTCACAAAGCTTGCAGCTGACACATTTTTTAGCAAGTTATTTGTATCTACTAATAGTTCTAAACATTACTACGATTCCAAAACTGAGTTGTGCTCAAGCTCGGACTAAATCGCTGGGACAATCTATATCATTTCCTACATGTGTACTTTCATCTACCCACAAACATTGAACAGTTTGAATCAAACCAAACCAGAATGTTCTAATGTATTTTGTACGGCATTTTCCTGTAGTCTAAATAGAATTTTCAGTACTTTTAATATGATTTTAGCTAGCATTCGATTTTCTAGTCCCTAAACTTAAGTTAAAAGTTGTAAAACTATATTAGTCCCTTAGAAAATGTGTTCTTGATCACCTTAAGATTCGATTTTCAACACGTTTTCAACCTCTTCAAGCAAAACAAACAATACCGATACCGGAAAGAAGAAAACATTTTTACTACTCAAACAAGATGGGTAACCTTTATCTTTCTAGCTTTCTCAGAAATCCATTATTGTTTTCTTTAAAAAAATTAAATAGATATATGTCTGTCATCTGTCCGCCTCATCACGACCTTAAAATTAAACAATTGAATTTATTTGTGTCGAAAGTAAGTGTAGTGAAAATACTGACTTTCGACGTCATCTTATAATCTTGATTGGGATAGATGAAAATATGAACTTGAAACTAACACGACAAAAATGAAAATAATGAAACCTCTGTTTGATTGGGCATGTTCGTGAGCAGTAATGCATAATACTGCCTACGCCGCCTAGCACATGATTGAGAGCATCTCAGTATTTACACCTGTAAAACACAGAACCTTCAATGCGGTGTTTTCAGATTGAAAACATTCCATGATCAGCGGTGTATAGTTCTTATTAAACAATATTATCTTTTGCTTAATTGATATGAATGGGTGAGCATAATATTTGAATTCTAGATTTACACTATAATCATCCTGATTTTAAATTTTAAACACCATTACAAACATTTAGAAACAACGGATTGGTAACGCATGACGTAAAATCAGGACAACAGCACAGAAAAGATGTTCAGAATTTGCTCTTTTTAAAAGACTTCAACAGACTTTAAATAAAGATTTCACTTTGTTATCGGTAATTTTTATAACATATAATTGGTATTTTTTATGCCTAAATATTTGGTATTAGAATTGAGATTTATTCATTTATATTCTATAGTATTAATATATATGATCTTATCTCAATTTTGATACCACATAAAAGCATAAAGAAAAGCAGTTCATTATTATCACCGACAACAAAGTGCACACTTTCTTTTGTAAAAGAGTAGTGCTGGTCTTAACCACTTCAGACATATTAAACATACTTCAAAAATGGATTTTTATTAAATGCTAAGTGGGCTGGTTTAAACATGTTTCCAATTATTTTAACAAACATATTTATCTGATTTCAAACTGTAAATATTTTAGCTAAAGGCTACGTTAATTAAATCTGAAGACGTTTGGAATGTCAGATGTTCGCAGTGTAGCCTGTGCATTATTTATGGCGAGCACGTTCAAGTGATTTGCATTCACAAACACCAGAATGACGACATTTAATACGGAATTACCATTTGGTTCACGTTCAAAAAGCTTTTGTTTTCAAAATTTTCATATTACTGAACCAAAAAAAGTTATTAATTAAGGAACAGGAAGAAAATCATACTTTCCACATTAAACTTTCATAAAACTGTTTAACATTTTATAATTATTCAATATATCTTAACATGTGTTATCGAGGCAGACAGCAACACCAACAATTCATATAGATAACGTGATCACTGTCATCTGCACATGTAAGGATGGAACGTATCTATAATTATAGCTGTTTACCAGTGTGAATATTGTGTCCATTTATCCAAGGACTAGACGGCGTGCATATTTATTTATATAATAACTACTCGTGAATAGGCGAAGTCAAACCGAGCCTCCAATGTGCTCATATATGTCGTGTTCGGTGATTTCGGTATCTAGTTCCCTCTAGTCAAATACCACATTTGTTTATGGCGGCATTATATTATCCTTATTCATTTAATTAGTACTGTTATCAATACACACACAACAGTTGAACAAAATATTTAGTTTTTAATAGCTGTATGAAAACAAATTTGTTAAGGACAGTGAGTACTCTCCCTTTTGCTTTGCAATGCTTTAAGCTCCTTATGTTTTATGTTTGTGTTCTTCATGCAGCATTGTTGAGCTGATGGGTGGGTTGGGGTTATTTCAACAAGACAACTTGTACTTGTTTGTTTTTATGAGAACCTGTTGGGGCAAGTGTGAGGTTAGTGCACACTAGAACCCGATTTAAACCCCACAGAGGTAAATTGTTTGTCACTGACCGGTTCAAGGCGGTAACCCCAAGAGTTCTTTTTCGTTAATTTTTCGTGGTGACTTATTTGAAATTGATATTCTTCTAAAAACATACTCTCGTTTTCTCTCTTCCGCTGCGTTGGAAGGGTTTGTTTTGTGGGTGTGGCTATTCCTGAGAGGCATATTTCACTTTTTTGTTCGGCAAATTTTAAATGTATAAATGCTTTTGTTATGCTTAGTAATTTAACATTGTTTTAATAATATTTACCCAACACTATCGATATATCTTACACCAGGTTGTGTCACTTTCATCAGTGCATTTATTTGATAGTATTTTGACTTTAAACAAAATCTGTGTATAATTGGATCAACAATTATCATTATCTAAGGTAATAATGTTATAAAGAAAGCCACTGTCTAACTGATGTCAGTAACCAAATAAAACCTTTGGCAATATTATTTTTCATAACGAACCGTCTGATTATTGGAATCAAACATCAAATCGACGTCATAACTTTCATTATCTTAACTGGCCCCGTGATATTAAAACTTTTTTCATGCTCAACTCAATCTGAGCATGAAAATTTTATGGCTTCATTTCTTTTCATTATATAAAAGTAAAACATAATAAACTGAAGATATGACATTAATGAATATAACAACTTACGATTAGACATTTTCTTGCCATTTAAAGTTTGAGCACAGGATTGAGTTTAGCATGAAAAAGTTTATAATCATTGGCCTTGGTTTAAACCCCCCAGTGACAATATGTTTTGCAATAATATCCGTTCCAAGGCGGCAACACCTCGGGTTCTTATATTCCTATCTTGTCCTGCGATCTTGGTTAAGTAATCGAGTAATTACCCATTGCGCTTAAAGATGCCATAGCTCAATGGTTTGTTTTTATGCTTTCGCAACATTGTCGCGTAGGTGGATGGGTTAGAGTTTATCACTACTGTATGGCAATTTAACTTGACGAAGCAAATGTAAGGTTAATGCTCACTATAATCTGAACGTTCCCACTCTTGGCCTATGCGTTTGCGCTGACTCTTACCAGGCGGCAACCCCTCGTATTCTTGTTAATGGCAGAAGTGTCTTTTGAAGGTGATTATGGTTTTAAATGCTTACTCTCTTTATTCCTTTTTTGGCTTTTTGAGAGAGTTATTTTTAATTTGGTTAAGTTCCATTTTAACACTAGACAGACCTGTGGCTTCATTTTAAAATGATGTTATTTCGATGAGCAAAATGAAAACCTGCAAAGAAAATAAAAACGGAGCGTCGAAAACACAGGGAAGAACTTTCTCACATTATTTCATGTCTCATTTAAAAGGTTTTAGGCATGTAAATCTTTGCTTTCCTTTCAGGAATATAGGTACGTATATCATTTTCTAAATTGTGGAAAAACAGACGACACAGCTGCGGAATTTTGCGAGTTATTCTTCAATTTCACGGAAATTGTAGATGATAAACATTTTTATGTCTGGCATCAATACATACTTTAGCAATGCTCCAAGGAATAGATATGATCTCGTGCAAAATCGCTCGAAATGTGTGCATCTGGTAGACTTTTTAATGAATATAAGCTTAATGTCCCATGTGTGGTGATTGAAACTTAGTTTGTTCTAAACACATTGCAGATTTAACACAAAATCAATTATAGACTGACGATTGACAAGGTCTGTTTGCAAAGAATGAATATAATTGAGACATCGCATTCCTAATTTTGCTAATTATAATATTGTTAGACTATGGTTTGCAGAGAAAAAATTGTCAACAGTATATTACTGCAAAAAACAAGTATCAAGGCAAAAAAATAAGTCACAGCAAAACTGACATCAAACAGATGACCGCCATTCACATTACAACTAGCCGCAATCAGCTGTATTTATTTCTTTTGTCAGCCTAATCAAAACTCACAGCATGCTCACATGGAAACGCTCATCAAATAGCTGACTGCAAATAACATCTAAATTCACAGTACATATAAATGTCCTGTGTTCAAACGCAAGTCGCGCCCAGATATATAAACGACATATAAATTATAAATGTAGGTGTATCTTGGTGCAATTATTTCAATTCCTGCATTTATTCTTAAAAAGGAAACAAGTCAGAAAACTTGAATGAAAGAGTGAAACTTAACATATCTATTACTTTATTCCATTTTGTAAAAAAAAACGAATCTAATAATACTGTTTATGACATGCATAGCAACGCTCACCGCTCATTAAATATGCATATCAAGAATGGCCACATCCTGCAGACACAGCCAAAAAGTAGAGAGGAAAAGAGAGCATCATTAAACTTAAATCAGTATCAAAATAGACGAATTTACAGATGGCTTTTACGAATAACTTAAAGAAATTAACATTGCCGTTTATTTCCTTAAGTTTATAAAATATGTCTCCATAAAAACTGGCTGTGAAACACTTTTTTGCAATAGTGATTTTAAATTACACCTGTATTTTTGAATTAAATCTTGGTATCGGCGATAAAACTTCCAACAGGTCTTCCTGAACTTGTGATACCGATAACCTTGTTTTAAAAGTGTTTTCTGTTATGCACAGATTACGTTCATTGACATCTTTGAAATCATTACAGCTCAAAGGAACACAACTTACGCCTGTCGCATCATGATACATGTAATACACGACACACATCTTAATACCAATTGATGTCAAAACTTTTAGCACAGAGTCACACTATAACTCTCCAAATCTGGACAAAAATTATTGAACAGAAATGGAGAGAATTCTCCCGTCTTGTCTATCGGATAGGTTGAAATTAATAACAGTCTGAATTGAACAACTGGAAACTTGACATCCGAGTCCGGTTTCCATTTTCAGATAAACAATCTAGGATTCAAAACAATAAACAGGCAGTTAGTAGACTGCAAATTACATGAACACTTATCGCCAGTCACTTTTGCATGGCAAATCATTCACCCTAATTCACATAAGAATTCACGACATATGGATCACAACAAAATATGTTAGTTCACCAGACAGGTTCATTATACAAACGAGCCAATAGGTAAATATAAAGGAAAATTACTCTTGAAAATTTGTACACTATATACGATAGTCATTATCTGGCCAAAGACTGCACGCTCTACATATTACAAAATTCGAAATCGAAGTTGATCCAACTAACACGACAAAAATGAAAATATTGCAGGCTGTTTGTTTAGCCTATTTATGGACAGTAATGCATATTACTGCATACACCAACTCAATATTTACACATGAAAACACAGAACCTTCAATGCGGTGTTTTCAGATTAAAACATTCCATGATCAGCGGCGTAAAGTTCTTATTCAACAATATAATCTGTTGCTTAATTGATATGAATAATTGAACATAATATTTGAATTTAAAATTTACACGCTGTTCATCCCGATTAAATATTTTGATACAACATAAAACATTAAGAAACAAGTGATGGGCAACTTACGGATGTTGAATCAGGACTATTGCCTATTGCCCAGAAAATATGTTCAAAATATGCTCTTTTCAAAAGACTTAAACAGACTCAAAAATTAATCATTTAAATTCTGTAGTATTACTATATATGATCTAATATCAATTTTGATATCAAATATTAAGTATTAAAAAAGGCAGTTCATGAAAATTACAGACAACAAAGTGCACACCAGAGTACTGCTGGTTTTAAAGTTTTTTGCGAACCACTTCAAATATATTTAACATATTGCAAAATGATATTTTATTAAATGCTAAGTGGGCTGGTTTAAACATGTTTCCAATTATTTTAACAAACATATTTATCTGATTTCAAACTGTAAATATTTTAGCTAAAGGCTACGTTAATTAAATCTGAAGACGTTTGTAATGTCAGATGTTCGCAATATAGCCTGTGCATTATTTATAGCGAGCACGTTCAAGTGATTTGCATTCACAAACACCAGAATGACGACATTTCATACGGAATTACCATTTGGCTTACGTTCAAAAAGCTTTTGTTTTCAAAATTTTCATATTACTGAACCAAAAAAGTTATTAATTAAGGAACAGGAAGAAAATCATACTTTCCACATTAAATTTTGATAAAACTGTTTAACATTTCATAATTATTCAATATATCTTAACATATTTTATTCAGGCAGACAGCAATACCAACAATGCATATAGATAACGTGATCACTGTTATCTGCACATGTAAGGATGGAACGTATCTATAATTATAGCTGTTTACCAGTGTGAATATTGTGTTGCATTTATCCAAGGACTAGACGGCGTGCATAGCTATTTATGTAATAACTACTCGTGAATAGGCGAAGTCAAACCGAGCCTCCAATGTGCTCATATATGTCGTGTTCGGGTGATTTCGGTATCTAGTTCCCTCTAGTCAAATACCACATTTGTTTATGGCCGCATTATATTGTCCTCATTCATTTAATTAGTACTGTTATCAATACCCACACAGCAGTTGAACAAAAAATTGTTTTAATAGCTGTATGAAAACAAATTTGTTAAGGACAGTGAGTACTCGCCCTTTTGCTTTGCAATGCTATAAGCTCCTTATGTTTTATGTTTGTGTTCTTCTTGGAGTATTGTTGAGATGGGTTGGGGTTATTTGAACAAGACAACTTGTACTTGTTTGTTCATATGAGAACCTGTTGGGGCAAGTGTGAGGTTGGTGCACAATAGAACACGATTTAAACCCCACAGAGGCAATTTGTTTGTCACTGACCGGTTCAAGGCGGTAACCCCAAGGGTTCTCTTTTTCGTTAATGTTTCGTGGTGACTTATTTGAAATTGATATTCTTCTAAAAACATGCTCTCATTTTCTCTCTTGCGCTGCGTTGGAAGGGTTTGTTTTGTGTGTGTGGCTATTCCTGATACGCATATTTCACTTTTTTGTTCGGCAAATTTTAAATGTATAAATTCTTTTATGTTTAGTATTTTAACATTGTTTTAATAATATTTACCCAACTCTATCGGTATATCTTACACCAGGTTGTGTCACTATCATCAGTGCATTTATTTGATAGTATTTTGACTACAAACAAAATCAATGTATAGTTGGATAAACAATTATCATTATGTAAGTTAATAATGTTATAAAGACAGCCACTGTCTTACTGATGTCAGTAACCAAATAAACCTTTGGCAATATTATTTTTCATAACGAACCGTCTGATTATTGGAATCAAACATCAAATCGACGTCATAACTTTCATTATCTTACCTGGCCCCGTGATTTTAAAACTTTTTTCATGCTCAACTCAATCTGAGCATGAAAATTTTATGGCTTCATTTCTTTTCATTATATAAATTAAAACATAATAAACTGAAGATATGACATTAATGAATATAACAACTTATGAATAGACATTTTCTTGCCATTTCAAGTTTGAGCACAGGATTTAGTTTAGCATGAAAAATGTTTTATAATCACGGGGCCTGGTTTAAACCCCCCAGTGACAATATGTTTTGCAATAATATCCGTTTCAAGGCGGCAACACCTCGGGTTCTTATATTCATATCTTGTTCTGCGATCTTGGTTAAGTAATCAAGTAATTACCCATTGCGCTTAAAGATGCCATAGCTCGATGGTTTGTTTATGTGCTTTCGCAACATTGTCGCGTAGGTGGATAGGTTTGAGTTTATCACTACTGGGATCCTACGTATTTACCGGACAATCAATTTACGGACAAAATTTATATCCGTCGAATACACACTCAATTTTTGATCGAATTCGTGCAGACACCTTTTGCTTTCATGAAAATAACAACGACGTCGCATTTTTCATGTATAAAAATGATATATTTACTCCATACCCTTTCGTTTACAATGAGAGTTCATGATTATGTCACACTGGGGATTTTTCGTAACTGCGCATGAAAGGCGCCTAAAGGGTGTTTGAAGATGTCTCATCAAATTACAAAACGAGTACTTAGAATTATTTTGTGCAAGTATATAGGAAATAATAAGCAGCGGACGGACAGACTATCATGAATTGATGACGTAATCATTTTACGGTTCATCTTATATATTACTACCTAAATTTTCACCTATTTAGGACCTCACTGTACCTTGCGTACTTCTAATTATTTATAGAAACACTGAGGGGTTTTCCAGATGTAAATGATGATGCTTAATGGAAAAAGGCCGCTAAGTGAATGTTTATGAAAAAATAATCAAATAAAAAATGAAAACTTAAAAAAAATATACATTGAAAATCTTTGGTAAATTGAGATTCCGTTACAATATTGCCTGTTGCCATACTGCCTTCCTTTGGAGCCTCTTTTCATAAAATAAAACAGTGCTTTAAGTATCAAATAATCACGCTTATGTAAAAGAAGAACCGACGATTACTCCGTGCAAGTTTTTCATGATTATGATGCAAAATACAAAAGTTAGAAAGAAAAATTATCAATTTTTTTCGGTAATATGAATGATCCCAGTATGGCAATTTAACTTGACGAAGCAAATGTAAGGTTGGTGCTAACTATAATCTGAACGTTCCCACTCTTGGCCTATGCGTTTGCGCTGACTCTTACCAGGCGGCACCCCCTCATATTCTTGTTAATGGCTGAAGTGTCTTTAGAAGGTGATTATGGTTTAAAATGCTTGCTCTCTTTATTCATTTTTGGCTTATTGAGAGGCGTATTTTTTATTTTGGTAAAGTTCCATTTTAACACTAGACAGACCTGTGGCTTTATTTTAAAATGATGTTATTTTGATGAGCAAAATGAAAACCTGCAAAGAAAATAAAGACGGAGCATCGAAAACACAGGGAAGAACTTTCTCACATTATTTCATGTCTCATTTAAAAGGTTTGAGGCATGTAAATCTTTGCTTTCCTTTCAGCAATATAGGTAAGTATATCATTTTCTAAATTGTGGAAAAATAGACGACACAGCTGCGGAATTTAGCGAATTAGTCTTCAATTTCACGGAAATTGTAGATGATAAACATTTTTAGGTCTGGCATCAATGCAAACTGTACCAATACTCCAAGGAATTGATATAATCTCGTGCAAAATCGCTCCAAATGTGTGCATCTGGTAGACTTTTTAATTAATATAAGCTTAATGTCCCATGTGTGGTGATTGAAACTTAGTTTGTTCTAAACACATTGCAGATTTAACACAAAATCAATTATAGACTGACGATTGACAAGGTCTGTTTGCATGGAATGAATATAATTGAGACATCACATTCCTAATTTTGCTAATTATAATATTTTAATACTATGCTATGCAGAGAAAAAATTGGTCAACGGTATATAATTGCAAAACAAAACACAAGTATCAAGGAAAAAAGAAATGTCACAGCACCAGTGACAGCAAACAGATGACCGATATTCACATTACAACTCACCGTTATCAGCTGTATTTATTTCTTTTTTTGTCAGCCTTATCAAAACACACAGCACGTTAACATGGAAACGCTCATCAAATAGCTGACTGCAAATAACATCTAAATTCACAGTACACATGTCCTGTGTTCATACGCAAGTCGCGCCCGGAAAATAAAACAAATATAGAATATAAATGTGGGTGTATCTTGATGCATTTTATTACAATGTCTGCATTTTGTTTTCTTATGAAATGAAACGAGTCCGAAACTTGAACGAAAGAGTGAAACTTTACGTATATATAATTATTTTCCATTTGAAAACAAAAAGAATCTAATAATATTTTTAAGAGATTCCGAGCACCTCTCACATCAAAAAACAACAAAGTGCAATATGCATATCAGGAATGGCCACTTCCAGCAGACACAGCCAAAAAGTAGAGAAGAGAACACGATTAAACTTAAATCAGTTTCAAAATAGACGCCACAAACAATGTAAGAACGTGAGAAGCAAAGGGCTTACCGCCTTGGAACGGTCAGGGGCAAAACAGTTGTCTTCGTTAAATTACTCCAACCCACCAATCAGCACAACAATGTTGCAAGCAAAAACACACAAACATATAAAAATGCTATCATTGCAAAGCAAATGGGCGGGTACTCAATGATCTTACCGAGACCAGAGCACCTGGAGTAAAATCAGCAAGAACACGATAACATGGATAAAAGAAACAAATCGAGCTTCTATGTTCTTTTACTAGATTTCCCCATAAATCTCCATAACCTCTAAAACTCCCTCCACCGTTGTGCAACCACAACCGAGGTGAGCATAACGATCACCTGTAGATGGGTTAATCACCAGGCATGCAGAGTGCTGTAGAATATTATGTTGGTAACTTTTTTTGAATTTATACATGGTTTTTACGAATAACGTAGAAAAATTAACATTGCCTTTTATTTTCTTCAGTTTATAAATTATATCTCCATAAAAACTGGCTGTGAAACACGTTTCATGTATTTGCAAAAACTACACCTGTATTTTTGAATTTCATCTGGGCATCGGCTATAAAACTTCCAAAAGTTCTTCCTTAATTTGTGATACCGATAACCTTGTTTTAAAAGTTTTTCTGTAATGCATAGATTACGTTCATTGAAATCTTTAACGTCATTACCAGCTCAAAGGAACACAACTTACGCCTGTCGCATAATGATAATGCACGACAACCATCTGAATACCAATTAATGTCAGAACTTATAGCACAGAGCTGACCGGCAGTCACATTAATATTCGCCAAACCTGGACCAAAATTATTAAACAGAAATAGAGACAATTCGCCCATCTTGTCTATCTGATAGGTTGAAATTGATAACAGTGGTTGAATTGACCAGTGGAAACTTGAATTCCTAGTCTGGCTTCCATTCTCAGATAAACAACTGTTACACTGGATTCAAAACTATAAACACGCAGTTGACTGCAAATACATGAAAAGCGATCGCCAGTCACTTCAAAAGGTATTGCATGACAAATCATTCACCCCAATTCACATAAGAATTCACGACATATGGTTGTCAACAAAATCTCTGAGTTCACCAGACAAGTTCATTACACCAAACGAGCCAACAGGTAAATATAAAAAATTACATTAAAGGAAAGTTACTCTTGAGAATTTTTGTATTACATCGGATAATAACTATCTTGTCAATGACTGCATGCTCTACATAATATTATCAAAATTTAACATCGACGTTGAGCCAAAACAAGAGCACATCAAAGACAACGCCAAATGCAAAATTTTAAAAGCAGGAAATATAATATTGGGATGATTGAACATTATCCAAATCTATATTAGCTGGGCTATTGAAACCACCCATCTATAAATCGGCCGAAATATTAAAACAAAAGTAATTTAAGAAGAACTAATAATTAACAACGTACATAAGTATCGCACTCAACAGCCTTCAAATGGACGTAACTGATAATTGCAATGATTGAATGTACATGGAGATTTTTACAGCCGCCACACGGCACAAACATCGCTGATGTGATATTAAAATAGATGAAAAGGGACCTTTGAAAGCCACCGAACATAAAAAATGAAAATATTGCAGGCTCGGTTTGATTCAGCCTGTTCATAAGCAGTAATGAAAATGCATTTTACTGGCAACGCTGCCTAGCCAAGGGTTAAGCGCAAATCAATATTTACACTAATAAACAGTATAATTATGATCCATCCCAAACCACAGTTTGCATATGGCGGTGTAATGGACGAATGTGATGTTCGGATGGGACGTTCCGGCTTTCCGCCGGAGGTTTACAGTCGACACAGTGCAGTAACCTTTTTTCTTGAATACCACAATCCTTTTTTAAAAATTTACATACTAGTTAAAGTTTATCCGTACCCATTAGTTCAGTGACTGAGGCCATCGGACTCTTTCCTGAAACGGCGAATACATGACAAATACTGATCCAGTGTACATGTACAAGAAAAAGATTTTCTCCGGTGACAACGTATATAATTAAAGATATTTACTGATTCAAAACATTACACGTTCGACTGGATTAGATTGTAAATTGTGTCAATGTTTTGTTAATTACAGGACAGGGTAATTATCAGACAAATAGTGTATGATTATTTGACCGTTGAAGACGTTTGTGTTTTACAAATAAATAACCCGATGGCAATGGTGTTATTGATCTTTTAACGCGTAAATTTCCGAATAAATTTAAAATCGCTTTCGATATGTTTATGTTTTCCGTAATTGTTACAATTTTCGTTGCTGTGTTTATACAATTGCTTCCCTTAGCATACGACAAAGGATCATGGGAGGTTGGTTTCTCGTGATTGTCCTTTAAATGATAGTGCCTCTAGCTGGGAGCGAACCCGCACCGTCACGGCGACAGCGCCTAGCCCTGCAATTCCTGCGACGCAACCAATTGAGCTAACCGGGACAACCCCAAAAAAGGTTGATCGGATAGCCCTGATATACGTAACAATCACTGCATGACATCAGTAACGGGTTAATTTAGTGTTTTATAGGACATACGTACGTGTTTGTCCTTCAGTAAGAATTTTAATTGGGATATGTATGTTTTAGGTTCAGTGTATTTCTGAATTACGTTTGTTTCAATCTTTATGGAAACGTATTGTTAGGAAACCCAGCGTGTTTTTAAATTTCTTTCCGTTTTCAGGAAATAAATGTATCTGTTTGCCCAGACTTCGTTTCCTTGTTCTATGATTATTGTAGGGAAAATGAAACGTAATTGTTTGTTTTGATCATTATTTCTGTGTTTTGTTACCGACGATGTCTTAATTATATTAAATTTCACAATGGGAGTGAGTGTGACATGTTTACATGTATTATTTTGGCAATAGGGGTATGGTCTATGACTACTTACTCCCATTGTGGTATTGTCTATCATAAACCCTGGCAAATTATCGACACTTTAACTTCGCTATATACGAGGAAGTCACATTCATCTAACGAATCATAATATGCTATGTAAACAGTGTGACTTATTACTTTTAAAGGCGCGGTTAAAGTAGAACCGTTCACAATTTATTGGACGCTGCACAATGTTTTGACGTGTGACGTCGACGATCACGCACGTTTTGCTACGAGTTGCGGCAAAAAAAGTGTGTCGTAATTCACTTTGTCGTTAACGTAGCTATTCCACCAGCCATTCAAAAAAGCCGTAATATCACGAATTATTCCAATAATCTCTGTATAAATGAGATTATTTATGTGTGTTAATATAAGGATTGAATTGATATTCAATATTTTTCATTTGGGCATGAAAAACAATTGGATTGTTTAAAGTATGCATGAAGGCCACTTTGATAAAAAGAAGACGTATCAGAAAGTGAAAACAATAATTGGTATGAAAAGAGAAATGACGTGGACAACTGGGTAGTAAAATGTGATGTGTGTGCCATGTATACAAGGCTAGCCAAAAGGCCTAAAGCGTCGCTTGGTTCAATTACTGTAGGTGTAGTCATGTCACGTATTGCGACCGATGTGCTGGGTCCATTTCCAGTGACTTCAAGGGGTAAATGGTATATCTTAGTGGTAACAGACCATTTTTCAAAATGGGTAGAAGTATTTCCGATACCAGACCAGACGGCAGCAACAACAGTAAGAATGCCTGCTGAGCTTTCCTTAAAGAGTCAACCTTCGGTGCCTGTCAAGATTCATTCCTATGGTGAGTAAGTTGAGCAACTTCCTGATAGGATTTTCAAGGCACACGGGCATACGAATGCGTCACATGCCCTAAACGTGACGAGAAGGCAAGGCTGGAGTTACACTTTTATAAGGCCCATGTCTCGGATGTTGACGTCCCTTTCCGCTGTATCTTATGTGACTTTCGCTGTGGTGACATCGGGAAGAGGGACAAACACCTGGCCAGTTTTGGCCACCTGGAGAGGGTTGGCAACAATATGATTAGTAGTGAGCTTAGCCTCATCATCTCTAACATTCCAAGGGTTATTGATTGGGAGAGAGATGTGATAAAACTGTCACGCTCTGACTCGGCGGAGCATTGGCTCAGCATCGGGATAGCGGCTTCCTCACCCGCGAACAAGTTGGATGGCATTGTTCCGAGTAAGGAGGAAGAATCCCAATACTACAGCGCGCTGAACGCTGATGTGATGGTTAGTAAGGTGGACAGTGATGTTAAGGAGGAGATACCCTGTGCCTGTCGAGAGAAGGACGCGGCTGAAATAGCATCACTAAGATCTAAGGTGGCCTCACTGAAGGGGTTGGTGGGGACGCAGGGACGGTTACTTGAGAGAATTCTGGAGAAGTCGTCTACGGCATATGAGCTGGTCTGGAGCGTGAGACGAGAACAGGACATATCTAGAAGGGAGCGACAGCCTGCAGCAGATAGCGACAGAAGGTCCCACCGCTCTCGATCCCGTCATTAAGTGTAGATGTTGGATATACTAACAATCATCTTAGTAGGTGGTGGTTGTAAGTTGCAACAACATGTGTCCGAAGTTAGTACAGTATCCGACTACTAGTTTACTTACGATGTTGACAATTTTTTTAATCTGAATGACTGCATCTATAATACCCTACAGCTTAAATACATGGTGGGTCGAGTGTTATCTTACCCGCCTAGAGCTGAGAATTCTCGCCAGGTGTCTCTTTCAAACTTAAATTTCCAGCGATGTTGATTTTGTCGAACATGTTGGAGACGTCTGTGGCCATTTTTTCGACAAAAGATGAATTTCAGATCTCCAAAAGAGTATTTTTATACAAAATTATAATTTTGAGTCATTTTATGGTTTACAGGAACCCTGTGTGAATGTTTCTCTGAGTTTCAGGGTATTTAGTATTTATAACGTTTGTAAATTGTAATAGCTGCGCTGGCCGATTCCTGCAATTTCATACGAAATCCCGCAGATATGGATCTTCGGCGGTATCTAAAGCGCTGCACGGTCATAATCTGCCTCTTGCTTGCTGGTTTTTGACTAGAACGCAATAGTTCCACTGCACATTGTTTTCTTGGTGAGTTATACGGAGTCACTACACTGACAAACAGAAAGTAAGGAGGATGTCGTCGGATGTTTGTAAAAAATCTCTTTTAAGTTTGAAGAGTTCAGCTAAGTTTTGTTATTTAATTTGTTTGTTGAAGTTTATTTTAGATCAAGCAAGAAGATGTCTGCCGTTTACGCGAAGATGTTTAACTTCGCACTATTTTTTATGCAACAACATGGCGGGGCTGCGGTCGCGTGGTGTGTTTGTTTACATTTTCCACGTGTTCTACTTTCGTTTTGATGACCTGCAGTCTCGATGAAGAGGGCTGGACCCAGGATCTAATTAGCAAGAGGGTGACCTGCACGATTCACCAAGATGCTGACAAGTTACAGTTACCGTTCTTGTTCTTCTAGAGTTTCATCTCAAACTGTTATTATTTATAGCATTTAGAATATGTTTTCTAAAATACATATTCAATTAATCTTAATATTTTCCTATCAAAGTATAGGATGTTATTTAGAGCTATATTGAGTGATATGTGAGTGTTTGCTCGCATCCTTCCCTTACAGCTTATTTGTTTTCTTTTAAATATTAAATAATTAAATTGGGAAGTGACATATGGGCATCTTTGATCCCATCTACTCCCATTGCTTTAATCATTCAATAGTACATAAATATGTTATGTGTCCACCAATAGAGGAGTATTGCTTCTCTCTGGTTGTGCATAATATGCATGGGACCTGACCTTTGACCTGTGGTAAGAAGACCAGGTAGAAACAGTCAAGCAAGAAACAGATATTGCATGCTGATATTTAATGTATTTTTAAAAAATATTTTTCAATTATAACAAGATGTTTTTGTGAAAAACGCATGTCTCCCCCCTGCGCCCTATTGAAGGAAGGCCAAGGGAGAGATATCACCTGTTTGAAACGGAAGCCTGTGTCATTTATTATGGTCTAAAGAACATGCACATATATGTAAATTAACATATGTATGTTCAAAGACCCAAAAATCAATAGGAGTCTTCTACTCAATAAGGACATCCATCGTATTAAGTTGTTTGAAGGCTCTGGGTGAAATAGAACTCCTGTTATTGAGCGGAAACGGTTTTCACTATTCAGGCCCCTGTGACCTTGACCTACTGACCCCCAATTCAATAGGGTTCTTCTACTCGATCAGGGCTATCACCCTATGAAGTTTAAATGCTCTGGGTCAAACGGTACTCCAGTTATTGAGCGGGAACGGTTTTCACACTTCGGGCACCATTGACCTTGACCTACTGACCCTAAATCAATAGGAGTCCTCTACTTAATAAGGCATCCATCGTATGAAGTTTGAAGACTCTGGGTTAAATAGAAACCCTGTTATTGACCTGAAACGGTTTTCACTCTTCAGAGCCCCGTGACCGTGACCTTTGACCTACCGACCTCCAAATCAATAGGATTTTTCTACTCAAAGAGCTATCACCCTATGAAGTTTGAATGCTCTGGATCAAAGGGTACTCGAGTTATTGAGCGGAAACGGTTTTCACTATTCGGGCCCCGTTGACCTTGACCTTTGACCTACTGATCCCAAAATCAATAGGGTTCTTTTAATCAATAAGGGCCATCACCCTGTGAAGTTTGAATGCTGTGGGTCAAACGGTACTCCAGTTATTGAGCGGAACAAAGTGTGACAGACGGACAGGGCAAAAACAATATGTCTCCCCAAGAGCTGGGGGGGGGGGGGGGGGGGAGACATAATAAAGTCGAAAACAAGTGTTCATTTTGTATGTATGCATCACACAGAAAAGCCCATGATCATATCCAGACACCCATTACACAGAAAAGCCCATGATCATACCCAGACACCCAGAACCCCTGAGTTATCTATCTCGGGCACCGGTGACCTTTGACCTACTGACCCCAAAATCAATTGGGTTCTTCTACTCAATAAGGGCCATCACCCTGTGAAGTTTGAATGCTGTGGGTCAAACGGTACTCACGTTATTGAGCGGAAACGAAGTGTGACAGACGGACAGGGCAAAAACAATATGTCTCCCCCAGAGGGGGGGGGGGGGGGGGGGGAGAGACATAACTATCAAAACAGCTCACATCTTGCTTTTACCTCACCCTTCTAAGTCTCAATGGTATTTTATAGTCAGGGTAATTGTTCACGGTTTGATTTTCATTGGTGCTAATGATGCTGATGTAAATTAAGCTGGGTTATATTATGCTAAATCAAGTTCTGGTTGCCGCATGAACCTGGGTTCGAACAACCTTATGGCCTTGCTGGGTCGCAACAATACGTCATCATCACTCACGACATTGGTAACGGGTTATTTTACTGATAACAGTACTGACTATATGTACGGGGAGATTTTTTACTATCGCCACACAAACGCATTTATAAAAAAAGGGCGCTGGTTACATATGAGGGTTTCTACTTAAACAGAACAAGCAATTTTGAGTTTGTTTTCCTTTTGCTCGACCTTTAATTACATGAAATACATTTTTTATCAAAATTTAGGGTAACTCGAGATAAACTGTTTTCATGTGAATTATTACGTTTAAAACTTTGATGACTGATGTTGATAAATGATCACATAAAAAAGTTCAGGTCTTTGCCTTTCTAATAAAAATATAGAAAAAAGTTACCAATTTGAACTCTGGGTGACTGTATTCACAGTCCACCGCAGCTAATTCAAAGCAAAAGTACACCAACTTTGAAAATAATAATCCACACAATAACACTTATTTGTGTAAAATTGTTGGATTCGCATATAACTGGAAACATCGTTATTGAGCAATCATTAGAACTCTGCGGATGGTGATGATATATTTCACATTTCGTTATAATCAAGGTTCCGAACCTGTTCCGTAATCGAACAAACTGGGCCTGGGCTGAAGGTTATAAATCTGATATTGGAAACCAGTCTCAAATCTCAAGTATCTGATTGGCTGAAATGGCGACTGGTTTCCATGCTCTGTTTTATAACCTTGGGCACAGTACGGATGGCACAATCTTTGAACCATCTTGTGAAAATGCCGCCTTTTCTCGGTATAGTTTTTAGTATAAACAAAACTGCAGTATAAATTAGTATAATCAGCCCAATTAAAACAATGTTTTGCAAATAACATCTTTTAAACAGGTTGTTAGAGAACAGTGACATTTTCAAGAAAAACATTGATGTTGTCCATACTCAAATCGAACCCATATGGTTTTCATAGCCATTCAAATCTTTGAGTCAAATAGGCATACTTTATCCAAAAACTTATATAAATGTCAAATGAGAAAAAGTAGTAAAATAGTCACGTTCGCAAAATTGCAACAGGAGATCTAAGCACAGAATATATAAACATTGTCTAGACATTGAGTTATACTGTTGGAATAAATGCGCGATGACAAATAGTTAATAGCAAAAAAATTGATTGCACATGGATGCATACAATGAGTCACAACACACAATTTTCGGTCCCCAGTATTCAAGCTTTCAATTTTCTCTTTTTGCACCAATTCCCCGACATTGCTCTACGTAAACCTGAAAAAGACCCCCAAAGTCGCTATTACTTTAGGTCACTACACAAAAATTCTAAGAATGAACAAGGGTTTGGAATGTTTGGAAATGGTTTGGAAGTGCGACGAAACTGGCTTCGAACACTTGCCTGTAAATGTTGTCGCAGAGAAAGGTAATAGTGGCGTGCTTTCATGAACTTCGGCGGAATCAAACGATGTCACCGTAATGGCATGCGTAAATTCTATCAAACAAAGCATACCTCCGATGTTCATCACGAAAGGAAAACGAAACGATCGTTCCAAGGGTATTAAGTACGAGAAGTCCCATCTTACTGTTTATGGTCGTCCAAAAGAATGTCTGGATCGACGATCAGATAGTATAAAAGTGGTTTGACGATGGTATCTCAAGAACTGTGGTCCCCAAATGTTGGTTCAGGGTGAACATTGATTTGATGAGCCACTAGGTTTTACAGAACGTGCCATCGCTGATAATATCATCATGCTATTAATGCCTCCGCACTGCATCATGTGTTAGAGCTACAACCCCTTTACCGTACTGTATTCGGACCTTTGAAATCTGCCAATAATGAACAATGCAAAGGCACAATTTAACACTATATGCCGATGTGCCGAATTTGGCGTAATAAGAACTATTCTACTTTAAAATAGTAACATATTCCCCTTGTGAGCCTCTTACAAAAAACTTTGCACACGCGATACGATGACGTCACTTATCAACATATAACGTCACAACGAAAGTGTTACTATAGCGGATATTCATGTTCACACCAATCAATAAAACCCAGGAATGATATGCATGATCTGACGAGTAACTACCGTTTTGGGCGATTATTACTGCGCGACGGTTCAAGTAGGCACAACATGTAGTTAGTATTAATTGTTTCTGTCTTTTGTGATAATCTTCGTGTTTATGCAATTGTGGTATTATTTTAAAATTATCAAAACAAAGGTAAAATAAGAGCGTGTCATGTCAAATGGTGTGTAACAAAAGTGGGAATAAAAGTTTGCAATTAACGAGAAGGTCGCTTTCAATTCGAAACTGAAAACAAGCAATGTTACACGATACTACGAGGGCGGTGGCCCCGGTTTAAAATAAACATTAAAAAGGAAACAAGTTGTATGTTTTGTTTGCTTTAACTATTTCAATTTTTCAAACTAAAAATACTACACATATTCTCCATGCTGATGACGTAACTATTTCTGTATACAAACCCGATTCTTAAAATTCAGTCCAGCAGGTACTCTAATAAAGTAGTTCCTATCCCAGAGTTCCTAGCGCCAATGTACACAGGTCATGTCTTGGACCGTGATTTTGTTTTATAAATTGATGTACACACTGAAATAAAACTTCAAGTACGTTACAGTATTTTTAGTTATAGGTGAATGAAATGCTTTCAATTAACAAAAAAAATGTAATATAAAAAATTAAAACCGGTATGTATAATCAGAACTGAATATTTCTTGAAAAGACATATAAAAACATAAGCAATTGAGTACAACAGGAACATGATAGGAATTTGCACACCACAATACCCACCACCATCCCAGGTATGCAGTTTAGTTTGCCTAGATCTATCATTAAAGATAACGAAACTAACCGTACGAACAAATTTAATTTAATAACCTAGTAACATAAATTAAACAATAAAATACAACGGAAATAAAATGTGATTTGTCAAATCTTCAGCCGAAAAATAATTATTTTACTTTAACATAATGTTATTCCCGTTATGGTAGCCTCTTTCTACAACGTTTATACGCGACAAGATGACGTCACATAACAAATAATGAGGTATAAAGAAAGTATAAATATAGCGGAGATAAATGTAAGCAAGCAAAGTTCCAACTGTCTGCAATGCAAATAAATATGTGTAGTTAGTAAAATGACAATATATCCACCGAGTCCAATCGTTCACTATAGGTCCCAGGAGGAGAACGCATGGATAGACCGCTTTTTCAGGAATCAATTGGGTACTGTGGTAAGTAAATCGTCTCGCATTTCTTTGGTAATGCATATATCTATGGAGAGGTTTTTAAGCAAATATTTATATATTACTTAATGACATTTCCGACTTAAAAGATGACAATTCCAACTAAATTATGGCAATTCGAACTTAGATGATGGCATTTGTAACTTGTGTTATGACACTTACAACTTGCGTGATGACAATTTGCATGATGATCTGTGCAATTTGCCTGATGACAATCGCAGTTTGCGCGATTGCACTTTCAAGAGACAAATTGATTATGCCTACTGGCATAATAATATTTGTACATGTATCTTTTAACATGCGTTGTATATTAATCATTTATAACTCTTAAATCTACATGATACAATTTAAAACAATTCAAATAAAATTTAACAAGAAGAATTACAAACTATGAACTTCAAGATACCACAATGGATGTTACAAATATCATAACAGATTTTGTAAGAAAGCTTTAATTCACATTCTGACGTTAGGTGGCGCAAATCCGTCGCTTTACGAAGTACGAAAACAAGCCGAATACTCGAAAGTAGCAAGAGTTGCGTCCCTTTGCTTCCATGCTGTAGTTTAGGTCAGCGGACACTATTGCGTTTCCCTATATGTTCTATATAAAGTCTTGGGAGTCTCCTTGATTTATTTATTCTTAGTCAATATCAGGCATGGTCTTCTTATGAAGTTTGAATATAAATCTACACAAAAACATAGATGAAATACCACCTTAACCGTAGGTTTCCACCTCAAATTTCACTTTGAAGACTACCACACTTGCGGGGGGATCGCGCCGCGCACAACCGTTACCGCTGGTGAAACGAGAAAATTGTTCTGCAAGCATCCGGTGGCTGTACTGCAGATGTTTATTTTGACCCGGAAGGGTAGGTGGTCAGCTTTGACTCGTTTTTATCAAAATATTAAGCAATTCTTTGAAAAACGCGGAATGTGATTCGATGCGTGTTGGATTTATCTGCACGCTTGTATAATATGAGACCAAAATACGCAAACATGGTTGAGTTATGACGATCATTCCGCCTCTGAAATGAGCAAAATTTAATGTGAGGTGAAGCTTTTTTCGATTTTCGTACGATATTTAGTTGTATTCTCGTCCTGTATCACTGCAAGAACAAAGTATTTGTTCCGTTTTGTATTCTCTGTGACTGGTTTAAATTTGTATGCTTTTTTAAGGAAAATGCTGGCCAAAATTTAACGGTAGCGGTTGCGCTACTGGTGTTCATAAAGGATGCCGAATGAATAGATGATATTGACTTTTTAATAATACTAACTTGTTTACTTATCTTTTACATAATGTAAGCAGTATATTGATATACTTTGTTTTTCCATGGTGACTCAACAATTTTCACAAACGGTTCGTCTGTTTCATTTATATTACAGTATGCTTGAAAAGAAATTTGTTTTTTTTTTTAACTTTGGATGGACTTTTAAATTTACGATTATAACAATTGGAAAACGAAATATCAGCTTTGAAAGGGCTTAAATATTTTGCTTTCTTTGGAAATGGTGAGGCTCCGTGTGTTCTAATGCTTATATTTCTTTTTCTTCGATAAGAACCGCCCTTGCACAGTGACAGGTGCAACCCCTTCTTGTTTTTAAACTGCATGTCTGCAAAAAAGCAAAATATATTTAATATAATGGATGGTGAACTAATTGGTGGATAGTTAACAACCGATCATCGTGCTTATAAGACTAAATTAGGGGAAAATGGAAACAAATATGGGATGGTTCAAGTGTGTAGATACTTTCCCTCCCTAGCATTCGCCCACCTGCGTCGATGTTTAGTTACTATAAGGTGCATTTTATATGTCATATACATATTGAATGCAAACAACAAAGACACGTTTAAGAAAAAAGCATACACTTAAGGCGTCGCAAACATTGCAAATGGCGAAAACAGGCTAAAATTTCAAAATTGAATTTGGGGGAAAATACTTATTGCCACCTAGATTTTAGTAAAGAAATTTATGTAGCTAAGGATGTAGTTGATATTTGCAAGCTCAATTTAGTCTAATTCATGTTCTAATTATCAAGCACATACTTAAACAAAAGAAAAACCGTTTGCACGAGAACTCTGAAATTCATGAACAATATACCAAAGCAACTCATATCTGAAATAAGAATATGCTGGACTACAATGTTAAGTGCCAATTCGTCAAAATAATGTTAGGGTTTTTAAGAAATTCAAGGGAAACTTACTTCCTGGTTCAAACCGAAAGTAGAAATCTATATAGAAATCTACTTTCGTTTTGAACCAGGAAGTAAGTTTATATTGAATTTCTTGAAAACCCTAAAATTGAAATTTTAGCCAGTTTTCGCCACTTGCAATGTTTGCGACCTCTTAAACACAATATGTGCACATGTCGAGTTGTGTTTCTAGTACATACTGCTCACATTATGTAAAAGGTAAGTAAACAAGTCAGTATTATCATCTATTTGTTCGGCATCCTTTTTTAACTTTCTTATTTGCCGATCTTTGCGATTTTGTATAAAAATAATGCTGTGAACGAACCGGTACAAGTGCACGTGTGATCCCAGTCAATCAGTGTTCTTATGCACAACCGTCACACCAGTAGCGCAACCGCTACCGTTAAATTTTGGCCAGCATTTTCCTTAAAAAAGCATACAAATTTAAACCAGTCACAGGGAATACAAAACGGAACAAATACTTTGTTCTTGCAGTGATACAGGACGCATCGAATCACGTTCCCCGTTTTTCAAAGAATTGCTTAATAATATTTTGATAAAAACGAGTCAAAGCTGACCACCTACCTTTCCGGGTCAAAATAAACATCTGCAGTACCGCCACCGGATGCTTGCAGAACAACTTTCTCGCTTCACCAGCGGTAACGGTTGTGCGCGACCCCCCCCCCCCACCCCCCCCCCCCCGTGCTATTAACTAAATTTACTTTTAGCCAACCTGTTTATAGGCATTATTTTAACAGTATTTTTTTTCTTATCCAAAATGTTTTGTTTCATGATTTTTGGTTCCAACAGCTCCAGAAATACACAATTTCTGTTTTTTAGATAGAGTTTTATTTTTTCTTTAGCTATATTGGCCAATCAGCTAATGTTTCTAAAGAGTCTTACGGGTTTCCCCTAACTTATTTTTAACCAGCCGGTAAGCAGCTTTTATTTAGTGTACACTGATCTTAAGCCACACATATTATTTTTAGTTATATTCAGACATTGTTTAAAATGAAGAAATAAATAAATTCTAAAAACTAATATCAATGTTTTGTTTGTTTTTGTCAAAATCTGAACTCACAGCCCTTCTTTAAGTGTAAGCAGTTAGTGACAGTTCAGCCACACTAAAAACACTATAAACAGATTATAAACATTCATAACAAAAAAAATCAGGAAAAATAGAATATTCCAGTTTATGTTATAAAACTTGACCACTGAAGACTTACACACAGGCATGATATTTTAAATAAGTAATTTTTTGGCTTGCCCTTAAATGCTTCTATATAGAGTCATTTTTGTATCCCCACCCCATGTAAAAATAGAAAAAAAAACATTTTCTGGCCATTATTTCCATAAATTTTCAATACCTGCAAGATCAAATTCCTGAATTTTACATTAAAAGCAGCTATAAACATGTTTATCCATAGAAACACAGTCTATTAAGTATCATTCTGCACTTAAAATACTCAGCCATGACTTTTGTGGAAACCAAAACATGGTGAAAATCCATAAGAAAATGACATTTTGATGTATTTGGAGTGGAAATCATTCATTTCATGAGACTGTTTTTACTAAATTCTTCCAGTTGTCATATAAAATGTGTTTTTATGCATGAAAATAAACAATACACCTTGACTGGACACTGCTATTTACCCAGGCGCTTGTTTTTGCCCTGAAATGCCTCTAGGTTGTCACTCCTCATAGGTAATCCTATATCAAAATCCCATGAAATAAAGAATTATCAGATCCAAAAGCTTTAAAAATAGTCAATATTCATGAAATGATTAAATTATTATGTAATTCAATTGCTCTGATTGTATAATAAAGAATATTTCATCAAATAATCTCTGAAGACTGAAACAATGACAACCCTGCAAAGAAGGGAGCTAACTCAGTAAAAACGGTTTCCGGAGTTAGACGATCTTTACCGATTCACTGTACGAACACAGCCGAAGACGACACAACAGCGCCCCCTGTTGTCATAATGTGAAATGCTGTAATCACGCAAATATTGGAGTTTCATTATGTCAGTTGCTTACGGCTTGCTGCGAGCTTCCTTGTGACTGATGACATTCATCATCGTTGTATCCAAAACTGTATTGTGCGATAATCGTTATGTAAAACCAAATATGCAAGAAGGGCGTAGCACTTTAAATGACTTAATTCGTTTTATCAGATATGATACATAAAATGAACCAGCTCAACATAATGAATATACAAGCAAGCATCGTCCTTGTTTAACCAATTATCGTGCATATTGTAGTAAGCATCATGCTTCTTATAACAAACATCATCATTGATGAAATTTAATCACCAGTCAAACTACAAATGCCTTCATGCAAGTTGAAAATGTCATAACTCACTTTATTATTATTTGCTTAAATACCTCTCCATATATCAGATAAAGACATTGCCTGTGCTGATCTCCTATATTTACTCTAAACAATGGTCATCTCACATTCGCCAAACTTTCGGTATCTTCTGAGAACATTCACCACAACTGCACTAGAAATTCGCAAAAAAAATGGCAAAATCACTCTTTAAAAGCCAGTATTTTGATAAATAAGCAAAGTTCTGAGCATTTGTTTCGTTCTAAACATTCGTTTTACACGTGTTTCATATGTCATAGGCCTCCACTATTTTAAAGTCTTTTAAGGAGGGTTTAGACCACAAGTTATAATATTTTCAAAATGAACGCATGGGTAGAAGTTTTCATCAATTTTCCAAATGAACGCATGGGCAGGAGGCATTTTGGAAATCCACGTTTTTTCGTGAATATCCCACATTAAATCGACTTTTTGACTTATATTTCACAATATTTTATTCTGAATTGCTAAAATATCATTTAGATATGTCTGTAGTTTCGTATCGGTAATAAGCGATACCATAGGGCCTATATAGTTTTTCGGCGTAGCTGTCTAACATCACTTTTTACCTAATTTATTAACCAATGAAGTGTTGTAAATAATACTCGTATTATATTATTATGCAGCGGGAAAATTAAATAAACTATTTCGATTGGTAGCTATTTCCACCAGAGAGGCATCTAGCAGGGTGAAGAGGTGTCTAGTGGGATTTTTAAACAATTAGTTTACACTGTTTGAAAAGATTATTGCTGTGACGTTTAGATCTTTGCTATTCTCTTGCGTTGAACGATGTTGAAATGAGGCACACTAAAGTACTCGTCATTGGCTAGGATTATTTGTCAACAACAATAAGTCACTCTTTTATATCAACCTATACAAAATGAAAGAGAAAGTAAGTGGAAATGGCTTAAAGAAAACGATGTTACACTTTCACTGTAAAGCTTAAAATTAAAGTAATAAAATCTGCGAGCTTGGATTATTGTAATATTTGTGAGTTAATGGAAATTTATCCCAGCTCTTTCAGTCATTAAAATGTTTACCCGTCTCTTAAATCAAGCAGCTGTATATAATGTGTTACGCGATATAAACAATGAGTTCGCTATGTAAGTCTTGAAGTCTTCACTAAATATATTTTATTCTTTCAGCAATTTATATATCATCTGATACACTATGTTTTAAGAATAAACACAACCAAGGCCTTTTACAATACGTTTCTTATATAAAACTCATTCTTTATCGCGACTGAGGATTTTACAATGTGCTTACTTGTCTTAAATCTGGCAACTACGTGTAATATGTTACGCGAAAAAACTTCGAGTCCGCTATTAAAGCAATTGCACTCAAGTCATATCTAAGAACATGTTAGCGTAACGGTTTTCAGTAGATGATTTTTATCAGATTGCAATTAAAGCATACAGCTTTCACAGAGTAGAAAGTTGTGGTATATTCTAGAATTGTTTCATATTCCTAGGAAATTCTCTTCAAGTTTTGAAGAAAACACTTTATTGCTCACAATAAGTCTTAAGATCTTTACTGAATTTCTGATTATCTTGGTAATTAATACATCCTCTACTAAATTGTTTATAGTTTTTGAGATTAACTTGGAATTATTTATCATGCTAACGTAACTTCTGACATATCATAATTACTGCTATGCTTCCCTTGATGATTCATTATTCTCTGCTTCAGATGTAAAATTTAATATTCATTTATATTGACACCAAAAAGCAAGAAACAGTAATGATACAGTATTTACTACACTTCATGATTAACTCCCCTTTTTCTAACCTCCACAATTTGTAATATTTCGAAAGAATTGAAAAAAAAATATTATAGCTGCTTTGGTCAATTTTGAATTAATACGAGGGATGATCCAAAATAACCCGGAATTTGTTTACAGCGTCAAAACATATTATTTAATATAAATGAAACATATACCATTAAAAAGGAGTTTCATTCTGCTTTACAATAAATATAATATTAAAAAGTAAAACAAAATGTGGCCTGCACATGAACAGAAAATATAAATACACCAACGCGCCTACAGCGCACGCTAATCTTAAAATCACGACGTCGTCGACGTTAAAACTTCGTGACGTTTAAAGTTTCTCGAAGTACGCTCCGCTGCATCCTATGCAACGACGATGCCTATGAACCCACTGCCTGAAAATGTCTTCATACCATGAACACTCATATTTCTTAACAATAGCTGATGTTGTCTTGCGCAGATTAGTCAACGAATCGAATCGTTGGCCCTTCAGTTGCCGCTTTGTTGATGGGAAGATCGCATAATCAAATGGGGCCAGGTCTGGGGAATACGGTGGGTGCTGCACTGATCCGAAACCAATGACCCCGATCTCTAGTTGCGTGGCCGCTGCTGTATGTGAGGAGGCGTTGTCCATGTGCAGCAGGAAATGATCCACGGGAATCCCTGGGCGCTTCTTTCTAAGAGCGTCAACGAGATCACGTCGCAGTACCTGTTTTAAAATGAAATTTAGGCTTTACATAGTTTCAAATTATGCATTAAACTTTAACATTGAGATTGAAATAAAATATATTTTATATTAAATTAAATCAAGGGCGATTAATAAATAGTTTAATGTACAAATTGTTATAATTAAGAGCATTTTATGTTAAATGTGATTAATAATTAAGCACTTCAGTAAATTAAATTATTTAAATTATGGGGCCTTTGTATCATACGCAGTCTCAGTACATAATTAATCATTCTAAATATTATTTAAAGGAAACAGACTAAACCTTTAAATTGTATCACCGTAGCTCCCTTGGGAACCGCATGCATGAGGATCATGCCCCGGATGTCCGCAAACATGATGAACATCGTCTTGCCGCCGCTCTTTGTTACCCGGGCCTTTACAGGGGGTGGCGAACCGCTTCGCTTCCATACCGCAGACTGCTCCTTGGTCTCGGGATCATAGTTGTAGAGCCACGTCTCGTCTGTAGTAATGATCCTCTGCAGGAACATGTCACCCTCTCGTTCCGAGCGCCGAATGAAGGCACGAGAGTCACGAACTCGCCTGTCCCGCTCCTCTTGTTTCAGGACTCGCGGGATCCATCGTGCGTAAACCTGATCCGTGAGCAAAATCTAGTTTTGTCCGACCCTCAGAAAATCGTTTATGCCATTCATAAACCGTTGTTTGACTTATTTTATCCTTAAAAGAGGTTTCCTTCAACATGTTGAAAGTTTCCGCGGGTGTTTTTCTTAATTCCTGACAAAATTTTATCACAGCTCGAATTTCTTGACGTTCTAATGACATTTCTGATGCTAAGAGCGCTGGTGCTATTGACGGTAAAAAGATGTTTACTTTTGAATCCAAGGCGTGAATAACGTAAAAATTGAACATGACGTCATTTAAACGTTATTGTTCATTTTGGCGTAGTTTGAGATGTTTTCGTTGATTTATTCATGGTGTATATTCATTAAAATGAATTTTAACGATTAACGTTTTTTGCGCTGCGCCGCGAAGCCGTTACTATGGTTATTTGAAAGCGTATTATACGTGCCATAATAATACAAAAAGAAAAATATTACGGACACTGTTAGTAGAGATTTAGAGCATTATAACGATGTGAAATACATATTTTTGTCTTTAAAAATTTTGGAAAATTTATAGAATTCCGGGTTATTTTGGATCATATAAGCTACATATTTTTACAGTTTTATGGTTCATTTTTATTACACTGAATATTAAATTTTACAACTGAAGCAGAGAATACTGAATCATCATGGGAAGCATAGCAGTTATTTTGAGATGTCAGAAGTTTCGTTAGCATGATAAATAATTCCAAGCTAATCTCAAAAACTATATAGGCCCTATGGTATCGCTTATTACCGATACGAAACTAGAGACAGATCTTAATGATACTTTAGCAATTCAGAATGAAATATTGTGAAATATGACAGTCAAAAAATCGATTTAATGTGGGATATTCACGAAAAAAACGTGGATTTCTAAAATGCCTCCTGCCCATGCGTTCATTTGGAAAATTGATGAAAACTTCTACCCATGCGTTCATTTTGAAAATTTTCTTACTTGTGGTCTAAATCCTCCTAAAACGACATTAAAATAGTGGAGGCTTACGACATATGAAGACAAGTGTAAAACGAATCTTTAGAACGAAACAAATGCTCAGAACATTGCTTAATTATCAAAATATTGGCTTTTAAAGAGTGATTTTGCCATTTTTTGCGATTTTCTAGTGCAGTTGTGGAGAATGTTCTCAGAAGATACCAAAAGTTTGGCGAATGTGAGATGACCATTGTTTAGAGTAAATATAGGAGATCAGCATAGGCAATGTCCTTATCTGATATATGCATTACCAAAGAAATGCGAGACGACTTACTAACCATAGTACCCAATTCCCTCCAGAAAAAGCGGTCTATCCATGCGTTCTCCTCCTGGGACCTATAGTGAACGATTGGACTCGGTGATATCAGTCAAAAGCACATGCACGTATGTATGAAAGTAGCAAAAATTCGTTAATACATTTAAATAAATCTTCTGTAAACGCCTTTATTTCAGTACCCAGAGCTTTCACCACTTTTTAACCGTATATAAAGCCTGCATCTGCTTTTTCATTTCCCACAACAGCAATGTTAGCTGACTTGGCGTATCTTTTATCCTAGTTTGCTCGTGAACTTGCAGGTCGTTGTAGGAATCCTTTTCCAATTTCAGAGCCTTAGGAAAAATGTCCGTCCACTTCCTTCTGTTCTCGTCCCCTGCAACCTTTGACAGTGATTTCATATCTTTTTACATAATTAAGGATCTTAACTGTTGGAAGTCAGGCACGCTTTATATAGCATTTCTGTGCCGGTAAAAGTTTTAAGTGCTGCAAACCCTACGTAAACCTTGCACCAGAATTAGATAAGCCCTATATCAACATTCGGTTTCAGGTCGCTTACACCATATTACCGTTTACCTTTTAACACCACGAAAATAAACAAATGCTTTTAAAGGCTTATTGCCGAAGTAATGATACATGTGTCAACATGCTGAATACACATCAGGTCGGCGGTGTGAGGTTAGTGCTCCCTAGAACCTGGTTTTGCTACTGTCCGTTCAAAGGCGGTAACCAGGTTCTCACGTTCGTTTGGTTTTTGTGGCGTCTATTTTGAAACTGATCTTTGAATATCCATGCTCTCTCCTCTCTACTTTTTGGCTGTGTGGAGAGGCTGTGTTTACTGGCTGAAGCCTTAAATAATGAGCATTTCAGTTTGTTGTTGTTTGTTTTCGGTCGGGGGGGAAGAGAGAGAGATATCAAACGTCAGAGAATTTTAACAATTAAATATCTTTTTTTACAAGATGAATATAACTGAGCGAACTTATGGCCGTGCGAAAGTGTCATTTTCCCTAGGTGCCAAAATTTTGTCCTTGCGAAATTAAATGATACTACTGTTACTGTGGTCAACAAAAGATCTCTACAAAAAATTTTTGCAGGCAACTTCCGCAGTATTTCTACTAAATCGAATCATAAACGGCTTGAATGCACAATTCATCGCGAATTCCTTTGGGTACCAATATTTTCATTATATCATTATTCCAAGCAATATGTTTGTTATGGAAGATGCCAAGTCGAATAGCAATTGCAACTTATTAACTTATTAAACTTAAGGGAATTGTATTTCATCCACAAATATAAAAAATTACATTTAGAAGTGACGTTTTTCAAACGGTTTTTAGTAATATAATTTAGGGTGTTTACAATATGAGACGCTGTTTTCAACAAGAGATGATTTTAGAACAAATTCACACAATGCCTAACCGATAATGGCATTAAAAAATAGATTTATACACGCTTCTTAAATGTAAAAACTTGTTTCGGCATAGAAAGCGACCAAACAAATAAGTTACCCGCCATTACACGTTACATTGTTGTAAGATTAAAACAAACTTTAATCTGAATTTAACACAAAAGTTTTTATCGTCTTGACACAGACCATTCCTAAGCGGTAACCCTTGAAGTTCTTCTTGTTGCTTGTGCCTTTTTTTAATGTGCTGTTCCTTTCTACTTTTTTCCTGTATGATTCATTTTTATTGCGTGTGCCTTTTGGAAAAAGGATTTGTTCCTTACTTCTTTTTTAATTGGGTGGTGAGGCTCTGTGTTCCGAGTGTTGCCTTTTCCTGATAGGTATGTCACGTTATGTATATGACAATTGGTTATAATGGATTTCATTTTCACCGATTTCGCTGATGGACAGGAGTGCTGGATATGAAAAACCCCGTCAAAAACTCAACCATATGACCTGTTATCACTTAATAGCATATTTATTTCGTGTGTTTTCGCTAAATAAACGTTTCACTGACAACACTTTAATTCATGTAAACCGTATCACTTTAAAGGAAAAGAACAAAATAGCAGTCGATACGTTGTGTCGACATCTGGTGAAGAAAGTTCTTTTATAGACCAGAAAACGCAAATCCTTGATAAGTTTTGTCTATGACTTTGAGAATCTGGCAAATTCAGCATGGTATGTTTATCTAAAAAATTGTAAGTTTGGCAACCTGACACTAAGTTCTGAACATATGTTTTTCGATATGATGTGGATTATCACCTTCCGTAGAATAAACAGCCTTATCTTCTTCACCATACATTTACATTATTCGATCCTTATATTTATTAATTTATTTTCTCCTGTTCTTTTAAAATGCAGAAAAAACGAATATAACAATAATAACACTTCAGACAAGTTTGGCCGTTAAGATATGTAATATTGGCATTTAATATGCCACAATGCAAACAATACTTCAAATGGGACTCGTATTGCGGGTGTGGGAGTTTGAATCCTCCGTCAATATTATGAACATCTTCAGCTTTGGGTTTATGGATTCATTTAATATGTGGCTTCTGTTATTTGTACTTTCTTTAATTATTGTTCCTGTTATGACCATCGGATATCTCATAAGTTAGCTTCCTTATTCCGAAATAATGATTATAAATACTTACAATCCGGACGTTTACAACTATCAAATGATATATTTTTCCCCCGTGTCAATTACCACATGTGACAATACATACATTTTCAAGTCGAGCTAAGCTGCAATCTTCAGCGAAAAATAAATATATAAACCGGTCTAACAACTACGCTAGAAATTGAACATCGCTAAATGCCTGTAATTATCTCCCCGCCCAGCCAGACATTCGATATTCGCTCGGAGACTGGTAGTCATTAGTAAAGACTTCTTTATATTTTATTTAATGCCAGATTCCTTTTTAGACTACCAAAGCACGAAACTATCAAAGATTTATGTAATAAATAGTTAAATAAGCATTTTTCAGAGGATAAATGTTAACTGGCGAACACAGTTTTGCTGGCCGAAATACTGTCATCTCTCCACACACTTAAACAGAACGAACCTTCTAAAAACACGATTCAACACTTATCTAAAAAACAAATAAGGAAAAAAAATGGATATCAGGAATAGGCATACCCAGAAAACACAGCCTTCCCATGCAGTCAAAACTTAGAGAAGAAAAGAGAGTATGGGTTTATTAGAAGATCAATTTTAAATAAAACACCACAAACACTTCACGAAAAAAAGAACAATTGGTGTTACCGCCTTAGAACGGTCAGGGCAAAACAATTTTCCACTTGGGGCTTCAAACTAGGTTCTAGACTCCACCAACCAAACATAAACCATAATTTGCCTATTAATAAACAAAACAAACCGATTTGATGTCAGTATTGTACATCTAGTACATGTCCACCTGCTGAAGGTTAAAGGGATCTGTTCAAGGTTTTATTGTGCTGAAACAGACAGGGGCCTTAATCTTGCTGAAACCGATGACAGAAAACCTAATTGAGTGTTTGCTTAAAGCGATTGCAGGAGACCACATTTTGTGTTTGCTGAAACCGATTGAATTGTACCTTATCGAGTGTTTGCTGAAACTGCAGACACCGTGTGTTGTGCTGAAATCTATTACAGGGGAACTTCAGGTATTTATCTGTCACAGGAAAAGTTAAACCGCATGTTTTATTTTCTTTCGTATTGTATTTCCCCCTTCAAATACTCAATTATTTTATTTTCGATTTCGTCTTCATTAAAACGAGGTGCAAATAAGTGGTCTGGCGTGTTGGTTGAAACTTATTCACAAAGACATCGTGTAATTGTTTTTTATATGTGAAAGTTTTTAGGCAAGTGTGAAGTGTGAGGTTGTTGCAGCCTAGAAACTATTTAAACCTCCAGTGGTTTATTGTTATGCCGCTGTTCTTTTCAGGGCGGTTACACCTCAAGTTCACTTTTTCGTTAATTGTTTGTGGTGTCTTATTTCAAATTGATCATTTTATAAACTGATGTTGTTTCCCTACTCTTTGAATTAATGGGGAAACTGTGTTTTCTGGTTGTTTCAATTTTTGATATGCATGTTTCACATTTTTACCGATCATATCAACCTCACTGATGTATATTTGTGTGAATAATTTGAATGTTAAATTTTGTTCCAGATTTTTTTACCAACAGGTAGATTTGGCGGTTTAGTAACATTGCCGACATAAGTACTATGTTCATTGCTCGATATGATAAAACTTTCATTTAGAGGGCTCTCAACAGATTAAAAAGGATAAAAAATTATTAAAAAATGGAATTTTTCCCAGCCAGATTTTGATGTCTATTTATATATACTACTCAAACTTTGATAAGGAACAATTATTTGATTTCGTTTATTTCTCACATAAGTTGGAAACGTTTACATTTTGCTGTGGTTCTGAAAACCCGTTTATTTGACATTAGGTTTGTGCCAGGTATGTCGTTAGAATAATCTAAATGTATGAAAAAAACACTTACCTTGGGTTTACCATTAAGAAGATCTTTAAGAAATAAAAAGTGATCCCTACCAAGTAGTATATTAAATGTTGTTTTCACGATGAATGATTAGTCCAGACAAAAGCTTGATGTAATTACCAAGCATATACTACACAAAATAAAGCATTCGAATCAAAACTCTTGTACAATTCATCTAAACACCTACATGTTCCAGATAAATGCTAATACGTTTATTTTATCTTTAATTGATTTGACAAAATAATATCTTGTATTGTGGTGTTTTTTTTACAATTCCGAGATAGATTCATTTCTATTTTCACATCCGGTTTAAATATAAAAAGAGTATTATTAGTTTATATCAAAACCGGAAGTAGAACTGAAAGGATTCTATCTCGGAAATGAATAAAACACATTAGAAGACATTATTTTGAAAATCCAAAATTAATAGTCAATGCGGGTCAAATAATACTGGGAAATGTTTTGTCTTGAGGCTGTATTTACGTTTGCATGCTCAATTTAGATGAAATAATGCTCTATTTACATAGCAGACACAAAAGAAAGGAAACACCGTTTGCAGCAGATCTTTGGAATTACTGTCTGAAACGTCTACAAGAACGATACTGATAAAACGTAAATAATACCAAAGACATCTTTCTGTCATCTGTCAAAATGATGTACAGAGATTGACTCATTTCTTAAGAAGCTGATTATCTTTTGACAAATCGCTTTAATATTGAAGAAAAGTAATTACTTGATAAAAACTTTGACTCTACTCTGTACATGAATTTTAAAGTTCCGGTGCTAAACGGTATATCATCTGTTTAAGTATGTGTTTTGTACTTGGATCAATAATTCCTCTGAACTCAATACGGTTACAGATAAATAATTTCCTTTACTAACATCTCGCCGGCAATCGGGATTTTTCATATTTTGAAATTTTTAGGTTCCCATAAAATGGTCAAAACAAGCCACATTTGTATGTCTAAATATAAGTTAGATAAACCAAACCAGATAGAAAAACCAAAGAACAAACGTTAAGACACATAGAGGCACAAGCTACAATGTAAACACTAGACAGCCATGAATGCATTCTTCACAAACAGGAAGTTTTATAATCCAATTCCAAATAGACGAATGTTCAGGTAAAGCCTTTGTTGCTTATATTTCACTTATGAAATTCCAAATGGCATTACATCAACTGATCTTTAAGTAAGATGGTGCATCCTTATACAGGCATGATCTAAGCACCATAAACAACGACTTTGCCTAGCCAAGAACGTCCATAGTACGTACATTTTACTTATGACATTCCAAATACCTAACATATTTGCTTATGCATTATTTTAAATAATTTACGTTTATTAAAATCAGCATTATGATACCAGAAGGTTTCGCTTGACTCGTTACGGATCTCTTTAAAATAGCAATGCGACTCAGTGTATGACCGGTGCGAAAGGGCACAGCCGTTCCAGCAGGATTAACACGCCAGTTCAGTTAACATTGATCTGTTGTCGAAAAGCTCTTGTTTGAAAAAAAAAAATCCCTCTGTCATCATTATCTTATCTTTTTGTATCTGTTTTTGGTTTATTGATTTGATGGCGTATCTCATGAACCGTTAAGACTTATTTACAAAAGCTGTATTTAATTCGAAAACATTGTTTCTATGTTACACATCTTAAGTGTTAGTTAAAATTTTGGTTCGTACGAATCGTACACACAATCCTATGGTGTCATCGTGTAAATAAAAACATTTGTTACTTAAAAATGCAACATAACGTTAGTGTTAGTGTCTCCCCGTACTGTCCATGAACTTTATCAATTAAGTCCTTTTGACAGTAATGGAGCAGGATTCTTATGTCATAAAATACTTTTGTTTCAATATTTTGGCCTCTTTTTATATGGAGACTTTCAAACTCCCTGCAAGTATATCTTTTGATAGTGTTCAGTTACCCAAAGGATATATCTACTGTTTTTTTAAGTTTTCGAGTTTGAGTTCTCTGTGATATGCAGGATTATGTGTTCACAAATCCAATATCAAAATTCAATTCAGTTACGCCATTTTGTCTTGTCTTGTTTGTCTTTCCTAGCCGTGACTTTTCCTAAAAATTATGCATACGTTGTCTTCAATTTTATTTAATCGTATGATTCAGCCAATTTTTAATGATTACTGATATCGTAGTTCTGAATTTTGTGTTTATAATATTATTTCCATGCAACCAGTGTCCATATAAACACACATCGTAAACATCGAAACCACCTTTGACAACTGAGACTATAAATTCTATATTTGTACGTTCTTTGTTTCCTCTTGAGGAATACTACTTTCATTTTGAGTTTTGCTGCTGTTGTTCTGGTCCTGCAGGTGGCGCTGTGTAGGTATGGACCTTCTCATCACCGAAACATCTGCGGATACTGACGTATAGATCATGCCATCGCAATTTGTATGCCAAAAATGTCAGAACCTTACCGTCTCGGGAATCCAGCTATTCTCATAGACAAATAATGAACAAATAAAATGAATTCGCTTGTATGATTACAATCACAAGAAATTCAATCATGGAAGGATCAACGGTGGCTAAAATTACCAAAATATAAAAATACACACTTCAACCGGGATTGAAAATATTAAAATAGCATGTTAGACATGAAAAAGAACGTACCTTATATATATGATAATATTTCTTTTTATCATTTGCATGTCTGTTTATAATCACGATGTCGATATTTCTGAACATTTAAGGTAGGTATCAAGTTAGGTAAATCGGGTTAAAACGAAATATATTGGAAGACAGCCAACAGTTAGGTATACAACAGTAAACCACCTTGGCTTACTATAAAACTACACAAAAAAAGTATATATATTTTAACTATACCCTCTATACGACATTATTATTAGCTGTATGATTGGACTTAATTCTAGTCTAGGTAAAATACTAAAACAATATATATAATTTGAGATAATGATCATTCTTGCAAACATGAAAAGACAAGACTGTTAAAAATATATATAGCGCATGACACCACAGAATGGTACGAAGCATTATTAAATGCTTAGTATCTGAATAGATTAAATAAAAGGAAACTATGAAAGCCACCGATCAGGACAAATTGTAAAATATTACAGGCTGTTTTTAGCCTGTTCATGGGAAGTATTGGAACCATTTTTAATACTATCAACACATAAACTTGTTACTGGACTTCATTTGTTGTTTTATCACCCTCTAATGTAATAAAACAACACCGAGGAACAATCAATATGATATTTCGGCGACGACGATATTGATTGACTGTTTTGTTGTTGGTTTTTTTGTTAATAATAATTATGATTACTAGTATGATGATAAATTACAAGACACTTTTTTTATTATACAATATTTAGATATATATTCTACGCATTGAGCCACAAATATTCTAGGCATTCATGTCTTGTTTTATTTATATGGCCGCACTGGATCCACATTCGGGCCCAAGATCATAAAACTAAGTTTTGAGATCAGTCTCAAATCTCAAGGATCTGATTGGCTGAAATGGCGACTGGTCGCCATTTCAGCCAATCAGATCCTTGAGATTTGAGACTGATCTCCAGATTTAGTTTTGTGATCTTGGGCATCGGTCATATTGCATATGTTCGATGTTATGAGACCTCGGAGTATCACTTGTTTTCAATTATCGGATGTAACAAGTTTGATAATTTTAAGCACATGAATTCTGTATTCTTAACTACAACAATTAGCATCAGCAACAAACATTAATCTGGCAATAACACATGTAACATTCAAAACATTCTTCACTGCTAGGTGTTAGTTTCAGGGAGATTGCTGTTAAACAGCAGAATCGTGCGAGTCAATTATCATTGTTTTGTAATGCTATTACATGCAAATTATAATATTGTACATTGGTATTTGCTGATAGTTTATTGCATATCTAAAAGGTTTCTATTGTTTCAAACAATCCGGGCGGTGGTCGTTTTTCACGATGCATTTGTTTGATCGTGTTTAAAAGGTCGTTTATACTTCCAAACGTTGTACGTCTTTGTTAGTGTTATGTGAAATGCCCATACAAATATTAAAGACATGTATAACCAAACATGTGGGTTCAGAATCGAGTCACATTCAGAGGTTGGCATACATTTCAATACAAAGAACGTCAAACCCAATTTTCAGTAGCTCATGCTCTCTCAAAAATGAGCATAGTTTAACACGGAGACATCAACGGAATTATACACTTAACGTATAGGCTGGACACGTCCTATAATAGAACTCAGTTGATAAAATTTCGAATAGATGGATTCATCGGAACATAATGAAATGAAAAGCTGGCTTTATTTATTGAAGTTCTCACTTACCTTTGAAGAATGTCCAATATAGCTAGTGAAGATCACCGCGCCTATTATATCGATTAATATTGTTAAGTGTACTTCTCTTAGTTATGTGGCCGAAATGTCGGCGCGGGAAAGTGATGTTTAATGTTATTTTTTATTGCATTATATGTTTTATGCAATTTGTTCAAATATTTATTTTAACTGTTTTATTCACAATAATTGTGAAATTGAAAAAGTGATATACTTTTTATAGATTTCTTCATTTCCACAAGATGTCGTCCATTGTAAGACATACATTTATGTAATCCATTTATTGCTAGCTATGGTTTGGGTTTAAAATAACGAACGGACATGTATTTTGTATGTTGTGGGTATATTCAGTACAATTTATTTTAAAATTATCCACAGCACCTAAAACTTGTAAGGTTGTAGGACATGTACAGTAAAACGTGGACAGGTTAAAAGATTGATAGTTCTTATATTTCATCCAGGGCATTGCACAATGCATCATATTATTTCCAAGTACCATTAAATAAAATTGATGCACTCTCTGTTTGAAAGTTAAGTGTTTGCATCCTCCCTGGGGATAATCTTCAAACAAACAAAAACACAATTTTAATTATTTAAACCATTAAATCGGTATTTAGTATGAAGTGAAGAGGTGTTTCAGTAATCGAAGATTCATTTATATTTTTTAAATTTTATATAATAGAAATGTCTAAAATTCATTATATCTTTTCTATAATAGAATCAATGGTTAAGGTTCTAAAAGACAGCCGCGAGGGTCTTTGTGGAATATTCAATTTATTTGTTATTTCCTTCCAGGTTATAAGTAATATTATGCGATGACATTTTCTCTCATGTATTCCATAAGCGAATGTTTTAATAAAACGAGGGCGTTTATGTTTTATTCTCGCATATTTTAAGTGCTTGTTTGGGGGTTTACGAGTAAAAACCCATTTGAAACGAAACCATCAAATCTTATTAATAAAAACAACAAAACAAACATGACGGCAATGCGATTTAAGACAAATTTAGCTCTACACGATAATTAAATCATTATTTTAAAAGACCTTTTGAAGTTGAGAATATTTTTCAATGACGAGTTTGTGGTATGAACATGTTTGTTGAAATGTCCGCTTTTCTTGTTTTTGCTAATCTTGTTAAGCATTATAGTTTCTATGGTGGAAATTACGAACTAATATATTTCGAAAAAAGCAGTTCTATTTACAATGTCCTTCACAGTGATTCAATGTTTCAAAGATATTTTTTTCACTTAATTTTTCAGCAAAAACATCGAGGTAGTATCTTGATATACTGGTACACGGGCGATTAACTCTGAAATATTGTCCTTTATTTGAATTAATATTAAAAAATTATGTTTTCTTTTACAAGATCGATTCGATGATCCCCGATGCTCTAAAGCATATTTTGTTTTTCAAAAGATATATTCATCTGTTAATTGTAATGTATACATGTCATCCGAGAATATCTAAGACAAAAATATAAATAAAGTATAAAATATATAATGTTTTCTGATGAATCATAAATGAACGGTCAACATTTCAAGAATTCCTAACATGATCAAATATCTTAACCCGTTTTAGAGAGAAATTTTAGAGAGAAATATGTTTCAGTGGTAACATAATCTATTTTTTAAGAAACGTGCATACTTAATAAGCACATTTTACAACGGTTCCATTAAACGTTAGGTTAACACCCTAAGCGTGCGAAAATAAAATCTTTAAAGTTGGACTACCGGACGAAAACAACATATTTTAAAACAATATAATTAATTATTACACGCCGTTTGCCAATATCGGTTTAGCTTTAAGGGATTGCCACACTCCTCCCAACTTTGTTCATCAATAAAAAGAAAATTATCAAAATCTCAATAACGGCAAAATGCCGTAAAACAAAACTTTGCACAAATGTATGTTATTAATGTATCTTTATTTTGCAGATGGTAAGACACGTTAGAAAAGTCAAGGAAAATAGCGAGATCTAAAAATTCCCTAAATTTCTATTTACATAAATTCACAAAAACTAAACAACACAAAACATCATTTTAAATGCCCACATGAGTAATATGATACTGACAACAATTTATTGTGTCCTCGTGACTTACATATGTAAACTTTAGGAGATGTTAGTAAAAGTGTGTTTGACCTTCAATTTTCTGTTCGCTTCCTGGTCGCGTAAACCGATGACAATCACTGATTTCTCTTTTAGTAGTTGATTTTTTTTTACAAAGTACACAACATTTTCTTGTTAGTATCATTGCGCTCACGTGGGAATTTAAAATTATGTTTTGTATCGTTTAGTTATTGTGAATTTATGTAAATAGAATTTTAAGGAATTTTTAGGTCAAGCTTTTTTTCTTTACTTTTCTAACGAGTCCTACTGTATGCAAAATAAAGATTCATTAGTAACATTCAATTGTGCAAAGTTTTATTGAACGGCATTTTGCCATTATTGAGATTTTGATAATTTTCTTTTTATCGATGAACAAAGTTGGGAGGAGTGTGGCAATCCCTTAAGTTGCGAGAATGGTGTTCGCTTGAAGGTGATCTGAACACATTGTACCAATGAAATCAATTCATGTTTCCTCTTAAACTTCTGTAACCTGAATAAGATTGTTGAACTTTTAAGCAGCCTACACTTTACCACTGATTATCTCGAACTTTAGAAAAAAATATCGGTGATCTTGATACAGTAGATCAAAAGAAAGGTTTTGTAGATTGCTTCTGATTACACAGAAGTGATATGTTTACTTTAAAATAGACGTATATCTGTACTTTGTACGATTTACTCTATCATATCTTCCTTTTTCTTTGAACATATGAGTGTTAAAAGTTTTGTGCCACGGAAATCAAATGTTTCAAAATAACAAAACGCATCTAAACTAGTTTTCCAACAAATAAATAATCTTATATAACTTTTATCAGAAGTATGATATCAGTAACCTGATTTATTTCTCATTATCGTTTGGAATTGATCTAAATTGTTTTTTACAAGTGTAAAATTATTGAGTTGCGCTCAACCCGGGGCTAGGCGGCGTGGCAAGTAAAACCATTTCCATTTCTGCCCATGAACAGGCTCAGCAAACCTAGCCTGCAATATTTTTATATCTGTCTTGTTCGGTTGCTTTTCAAGTTCCCTTTTCATCTTCCTTAATGTTCTTTTACAAAAAGTATGCTTAAATGTTAGAAACATTTAACGAACATTCCAGGGGCATTAAATACCGGTTACAATATAGTTATGCATAGCAGGAATAGCCATGTTCAGAAAACAATGCCTCAGCACACAGCTAAACGATAGAGCGGAAAAAGAGAGAATGTGCTAATATTTTTATCAATTTCAGAAAGAAATCACAAAATATGTTCATATTATTCAACCTATGTTTATTATTATACACAACAATTCCGTTAACCATATGCGGGATCAATCAGTTAAATTTGTGGCTCATTCTTACAATATAGTTACAACTTGAAACCAAAGCAGCACAGAGGCAAACATTTGCCTGTTTGCTTCCATAGTATGTAACGTTTAGATAAAGATGAATAGGCCATTTCATAATTCCTGATAGAAAAAAAACACGTTCGTGATCAAGTCAAATAAGAACTATGACTTGAAGATTCTTATGAATTTTCCGATCACATTCAAGTAATGGAATATGTAGTCTTGAATTGATTGAATGTATTATTATCTTCAATTCAACGTAAATGAGCTGAGTCCTTATACTAAAAAAGCAATATATGCATATCAGGAATAGCCACACTCACAAAACACAGCCTCCCCACGCAGCGAAAAAGAAGGGAGGAAGAGAGAGAGCGCATGTTTTATATAAGTATGTCAATTCAAATAGGACGCCACAAACAATTAACGAAGAAGAGAACCTTTGGGGATACCGCCTTGGAACGGTCAGTGGCAAAACAAATTGCCACTGGGGATTTAAACCAGGTTCTAGGGTGCACCAACCTCACACTTGCCCCAACAGGTTCTCGTATCACAAAACAAGTACAAGTTGTCTTGGTGAAATAACTCCAACCCACCCATCGGCTCAACAATGATGCATGCAAAAGCACACTAACATATAAAACATAAGAAGCTAATAGCATTGCAAAGCCAAAGGGTGGGTACTCAATGATCTTACCGAGACCAGAGCACCTGGAGCAAAATCAGCAAGAACACGATGACAGGGATAAAAGAAACAAATCGAGCTTCTAGGTTCTTTTAAGAAAAGATTTGCCCATAAACCTTCATAAACTCTTAAACCCCTGCCACCGTCGTGCAACCAAAGAGGTAAGCATAATGATCAACTGTAGATGGGTTAATCACCAGGCCTGCAGAGCGCTGTAGAATATCATGTTGGTAACCTTTCTTTTTAAATTTGCAGATGGTTTTTACGAATAACTAGGAGAAATTAACATTGCCTTTGATCTTCTTAAGTTTATAAAATAAATCTCCATAAAAAACTGGCTGTGAAATACCTTGTTGCATTAGTGATTTTAAACTGCACCTGTATTTATGAATTAAATCTGGGTATCGGCGATAAAACTTGCAAAAGGTTTTCCTTAATTTGTGATACCGATAACCTTGTTTTAATAATTTTTCTGTAATGCAAAGATTACGTTCATTGAAATCATTCACATCGTTGCAAGCTCTTGAAAAGCGAACAAGCTGTGAGATATAAACCCCGTAAGATGTTGCACGAGGAACATCGCCGTCTAAAAACGGAAAATTTACTATATTAAAATTAAAATCATCTCTTTTATCATATATTTTAGTAGTAACGTAACCATTGTCAATGGACAGATTTAGATCAAGAAAGTTTGCTTGCTTTTCTGAAGTATTCGCTTTATTCAGCTGTAGTTCTTTAGGATAAATCTTATTAACCAGTGATGGAAAGTGGTTATTATCTATATTTAATAAATCATCAAGGTACCTAGAGGTGTTGTTAAAAGCTGTAATAATAACATATTGATGTTCGGTAGAAAGAGATAACATAAAGTCTCTTTCATAACAGTATAAAAACAGATCAGCAACAAGGGGTGCACAATTAGTACCCATTGGAATGCCTATAACTTGTTTATAAATAGAGGTACCAAATCTCAAATAAATATTATCCAAAAGAAATGAGAGCGCCTGGATAAGGTCTTGACAGGTCCATGAAGTATAATTATCATAAGAACCATCTGTAAAAAATGCTCTATGTTCATTACAAGCGATAAATGTTTTATTTTCTGTAGCAAAAGTTTTTTCAATGAGACTGGTAAGCTTGTCTTTTATTAAATTATGAGGAAGAGAAGTATATAAAGTTGAAAAATCATAAGTAGACAAACAGAACGCCTGAAAATTATTTGATTTAAGCTTCTTCAAATCGTCATTTGAATTTTTTATATACCAAAACAAATTTTTGCCAGTAGTTTCAAAAACTTTTTCGCAATACCTAATTACATGTTCTTTTATAGCTGTAAGACAAGATGTTAAGAGCACGGATAATTTAGTTGTTTTACAAGAACTAGAGTTTGCAATAAATCTTGCTTTGTACGGTGTTTTGTGCATTTTAGGCAACCAATACATAGTTGGTACTTTGTCTTGTTTCGGCTCAACACTGATTCTAAATTTTGTAATTTGTAGAGTGTGTGCAGTAACAATATCACTCTCAGATGAAGAAGTCAATGTATAAGCATAAGTGCTATTAAGCTCTTCAGTTTGAACATTAATATAGTGTATACGTCACACTATAGTTACATTATTAGAAGCCTTATCAGCAGGTGTTAAAACAAATCTGTTGTGAAAATCTTGAATACACTTTTCCAAATGACGAAAGTTTAAACGAGGTCGAGGTGGTAATAAAGCTATGTTTCTTTTATAGAAGGATATACGAGTGTCAATTATTTTGAATATTTGTTTTTTTCCAGTTTGAAAGAGCATTAGGCTCCGCATGTTCTCGTTTACACCATCTATTGCAAAAAGAGTTTAAAGACTCTGCAATTTCTGCACGACAGGTATTAAAGTCGATGTCCGAAGGAATTCTATATTTCGGACCTTTAGAAATTAAATTGCGGATTCTAAAGTCTTTGATAACATTATGATCCCCTGTTACGATGTGACCGGCAGGATGATAGCAAAATTTTGAATTAGAACAGTCTCATGATATTGGCGTATAATACTTGGAAGGTCAATAAAATCTATACCTTTATTTAAAAATGAAATTTTCAGGAAATGTCTTTGGTGATCAGATTCCAAATCAATGTGTGGTTTGAGAACGTGCCGAGTGTAACACTGAGTAAGGCTAGCAACTTCATAAAGTGGATGAATTCTTATAACAATATCATCGGCTTCCTTATCTACTTTTTGTAAACTTGAAATAGAAAGAGAAGCCAAACGTGACAGCATAGCGTGTCTACCAGAATGTTTTAAAATATTATAATGGTTGTAATTATTTTTGAGCCAATGACAATGCAGTATTTTTCAAATATTTCGAACCTTAATTCTCATAAAGTCGCGGGTCTGAAATGTGTTTATTATAGGTCGATTTTCTCCATAATAGTGTTCGAACATTTATTGATAAACATGTATAGTTCGTCGACGGCCTTCTACAGTATTCAAGGAGGCGTGACTTAGAAAGTCTGAAAAAGGAAAATCTTATAAATATTTTAGCTTCGACTTGTTTGGCTTATGATAATCTTCTTAAAATTCTTAACTCTTTATTTCATATATACGTCTGTTATCACATAGGCGACCAGTTTAGATCAAGATCACCTATTAAATAAATGTCATCTGATCAGTATTTTACACTTTTTTGTCACAAATAACCTAGTGAATCTAACAGGAAGAAGTGTCAGTCGTGATCAGACTACACGGATGAGCCCGTTGATCCGGAAATACACTATTTTACCATGCTTTAAAATGTTTCTTAATTAATAAAGGGTAAACTGGAACTTCCACGGTTGAAACCTTGTTACTCAAAGCAATGATAGACTGCTACACAGGTTTTTTTCCTGAGAATCAGTAATGTTCACATGGTGTTTTCAGATAAAGAAATTTCATAAAATTTCACTTTCTAAAATATTCTCTCAGTATGTTTACGGGCCATTGAATGACAAAACTACTTTCACTTTGACTATTGATTTTTGCATACCCATATATGGTTATTCAGGCGGCGGCTGTTTTGTCAGTTACAAAAATAATTTCGACCATTATATACGTTATAGTTTATTTTGAGGCTTGTATGAAAAAAATTTTCATACAAGCCTCAAAATAAACTATAACCTATACTTGAAGGTCATGAATAGAACAATAAACACGTGATTTTCTTTTGATGTTGCCATTAGTCCTTATCCCATGAGACCTCGATTTTCGTTTTCGTATTTGAAGCAAACCAAAAATGTCAAAATCAGGGTTTTTTGAAATGTTGCCTTCTTGATAAATATTATCATTTAAACCAAGTGGATGAGGAGTTAAGTGGATGAGGAGTTTGTAGTTTTTTTTATCGAATTATCTTCTGAAACAAGTCTTGCTCTAATTTTAAATGCTCTTGAAGCACTGTTATCAAATATAATTTTTTCCACAGGTTGAATATTTACGTGTTATAAAGTGTGGCCTGATTGTTTAAAATGTTTATATAAATATGTATTGATTTATTATTGTTTCGTATTTTAGAGCAGTGCTGACTAAAACGTGTTTTCAAAGGGCGGGACAGTCTGTCCTACATTTCATGGGTGAAAGTTGGAAATGTTGTGAATCCTGAAAATTTAGCTGGGGGCCTGGGGGCCGCCAGGACCCTCGGTGGGGCCAGGGCAAAGCCCTGGTAGGGGGCCCAGGGGGGCGAAGCCCCCCGGAAGCTCCTGGGAATTAGTGGTTTTGAGTGCTTGTACAGCGCTTTTCCAGGATTATATGATTGCCAAAGACTGACTTATTATCATGCAGAGAATGCATGATTTTCTGTTAACAGCTCTTGTTCATGGATATACCCTAAACATACTCTTTGATGTAGATTTAGAATGAAACATAACCTTCAAAATTTAGCAAGAGTTTTGTTTACTTTCTAAGTCCTTAGTGTTGTACGCTGGGGGTAGAAACTTCATTTTCAATATTTTTGCAACAATGTATTATCACAAGAATATTATTGTTGTTTTTTGAAAGAATCACCTAACCGCTTAAAGACCAGCTATTGTTCAGTAGACTCCGGCATATCGAATACACAAATTGTCAGCTAAAAATATTCTTTTGCCCGGAGAATTCGATTGGCCGGTAATCGTATTCATTATGAAATCTGCATATATTTGTTGACAAGGGAAGTCTGGTAGATCGTGTTCTGGATAAATATGCTTTATTTATATGTTTATTTATTGATTAACAGACCCATCTGTCATGTTCTGCTACAAAATCGAAGTTTCAAATTATATTATGCTACCGCAACATTTACAAAGTAAATGTAAAATAAGTATTAAAACACTAACCAATGCGAACATATTCCTTAATAAATTACATCCCAATTTTATCTCGAGTATCATATTTCAGCATAATTGCATCATCAACCAATTTAACCAAGCTAAAATGTGAAATGTCACGTACACAGTTTTGTAGATCAAACGATTTCAAAGCAGAGCCGACAAAACAACACACTCTTGATACGAGCCGACAATTTCCTTTGAAGTTGCATTTCATTGACGGCTGGTATCAATGTTTACCTCCATACTGACCGTCAATCAAATTGAAATTAACATGGTAGGCGGATCAAAGAAATGTACATAAATCTACGAGTGTTTTTTAAACATGATTGAGAAATTACTTTTTGTTTGTTTCTGAATTTTGCGGATAAATTTATGCGATAATTAAAAAGAGACAATGGAATTTAAACGTGGATTATTGTAAGTACGTGTACCAATAATGTCTCGATAACGGATAGTCCTAGACTGCTGTGTATTTGTAACAGATCTTTTAACGCCTGATTGAATAAGCTGTTTAAAAGAGGTGACAGGTTACAGTTTGCCTGGAGGCTTCACTGTCCTTGTTCATCGCTGTCAAAATATTTAATTGGATTTATCAGCTGACAATAGACAAATAAAAAGGGTGTCATAAGCTTTGATACGGATGATAAACGGTACATCCGGTGTCATTTCCTGTAAACAGGCGATGAAAATATTCGATTTCAATCAGTTTTGGCCAAAAAAAGCAAATTTTCTATTCGATTTGGCGATATATTCTGTTATCCGATACCGATATTGCCGATAAAATTTACATTGCTTATATAGGAAATGGTTTTGTGTTCGAAAATCGTACCCCATTTGCCGATATATTCTTATAGCCAATACCCAATTTCGTGGAGTCTACTGTATTGGACTACAGCGTACAGCGAGCCAATCAGAATTGTCGTATTATATCGTAATTCACCGCTACCTAGGCGTTTAAAAAGCGTCTGCAATGTCTTAATGATCGCGAACATTCCCGATTGGGAGCGATTGGCTTTCGCGTTCGGAACTTATTGGCGGAAACGATCGAACCAGCTAGTCTATTTACGGCCGTAGCCGAACGCGCTCCGGGCTATCTTCGTAAAAACCTGAAAACGAGCACCTTGCAATGACGATTCGTTACTAAAAATAAAGCGCAAAATAGATCGAGTCACTGGAATTTACTTTCGTTTTCGTTTCAACAGTTTGAAAGTCGAAGTCAGGGTTGAGGTAGGCCTATACCCCCCCCCCCACCCCCCACCCCCTCTGAAATCTCAACGGATTTACACGTTTTGGAAAAGTGATCCCTGAGGACATCGAAAATCCGGAACATCCGGAGCAGTCCGGAAAATTTTCACCCATATGATATTGAATGCCACAATTTAAAGCGTTTCAAGTTAAAACATAAATAATATCTGTTTGTCAATCAATATCTGAATTAATATTTACTGAACAAGTTCTTCCCTTAACAGTTGATTTTATAGTTGAGTTGGATTTTAAAAAACTACAGCACCTACACCTCTTTAAATTACACTTGTAAATAAAAGGATACGATCTGCGTCTTCCGTCGTTTAGTTTTATAGGCGTGGAAATGTTATATTTTTTTAAGAATATGAGATTTGATAGGTGACAATTTTATTTTTAAATTATTTTTGAATAAATTGGTGCATTGTGCACTTTGCAAACCGGTCACATTGACGGAAGTAGCCGAAGATAAATTTATTGGAGATAAACAAATTGACGGTTGCATGTATGTGAAAGTATTTAATTTAGCCGGAATATGGACAGAAGACGCAGAAGATAGCCTGGGAGTTAAAATGTTTCCTTTTATTTTAAACGCCATGATAATTTTGTTTGAAAAATACCTTTATATGATTAGCGACCTTCAGTCATATCGCAAGTTTTTAAGTGACGTTACCATGCAATACATGACGTAAATGTTTGCGCGCTTATGTTTTTTTCTATAAATAGCACGCAGAACAATATAAAAATATTGACATGTTGAATCACTGATCCCTAAATAATAAATGGGACTGTAAATGGTGCTTCCGAGTATATACAAACGCCCAATTCTGGAACCAGATAATATACAAGAATAATACCATTTAAATATAACAGAAGGTCGGTGACCATACAACCTTCAATGTGGTATATAAGAGTATTTGGGTGAGTGGAGAGGGGTGTGAAAAATGACTGTAAAATACAATCCCTGAGGGATGAAACGATAACAGTATTGATTGAAAGTACGGGGAGACGTTTTACGGACGCCACACAGCACAGACAAAACTACTGTGATTATAAAAAAGCAATATATGCATATCAGGAATCGCCACGCGGAGAAAAAGAAGGGAGGAAGAGAGAGAGCGCATCTTTTATATAAGTATGTCAATTCAAATAGGACGCCACAAACAATTAACAAAGAAGAGAACCTTTGGGGATACCGCCTTGGAACGGTCAGTGGCAAAACAAATTGCCACTGGGGGTTTAAACCAGGTTCTAGGGTGCACCAACCTCACACTTGCCCCAACAGGTTCTAAAATATCTTAAAACACCAGTGAAAATAACAGTATCGATTACAGAACATATTAAGAATGAGCCTTTTAAAAAAATAATATTAAAACACATAACCGACATGATACCTTTAAATTGATTTATCAGTTATACGAAAAGTTATAAAGTTGTGACAGATGTGGTAAATTATGAGTTTTGTGTGAAGACTGTTTTTGTTTTTGGACGTTCATTCAGAATATGCCAATGTTTTTATATCAAATGCAATATGTTCTCAAGATCATAATACTGAAACTGGAGACCACTCAAATCTCAAGCATCTGTTTTGATGAAATGGAGACTAATAATGATGCTTGAGACTTAAGTCTGGCCTTGAACGTTGCGTGTTTCTTAAAAAACAAATTCACTATGATTGTTAAAGTAAGGTTGAAATTAAAACGGTATTAATGTATGCATATATTCAAAACGTTATTTTAAAAAATGAATAAACTGTTAAAATTAACATTAAGAATTGTTTGTTTCTCAGAAAATGTAAGATTGAACTGCACATGGAGCAGATAAAAGACGCAGGCGGATATTAAGCTTTGGAGCACTAATAACAGTGCACTTTTTCGGATGTTTGCGATGTCGACTATGAAAAATGTCAACATATGCTCCTTCAAGAGATATGTTCAGTCGCTCTATCTGTCTATCTGGCTAAAATGTCTTAAGTTTAATTTAAGTAAACAGCATGAACGCAATCGAAATCGACTTTTTACCGAAATACTTATAATAATAAGGCACATTTTACGGTCGACATGGTCAATATAAAGGTGCAACGTATACAGGAAGTAACGATAACCTTGCTAAAAAGTGTATGTGCATAAAAATATAATGTTGGCTTTATTAACAGAGATTACTTATCTTTGAAACATCTCTGGTCAACGTCAACGTTCCTGTCTCGTACAGGAACCAGACAATGCCCACATTAACGTCTTCATGTAGTGATAATCACCGCGCCGTACGGGTGTGTGTATTCCGTACTTCACGAGATCCTTCTTCGATAACTGCATTTATGTTGTCCTTGAAACAAATAAATGCCGTTTATTTTTGCGAGTGCATTTCACTGTGTCTAGGTCCACTGTAAGCCACTACACAACAATAGCAATGAAGACGACTACGATATTATACACTGGATCTAAGTGGCCGTTCATTTTCTTGCTGGATTTTGTGGAGTCAACATCGGGAAAAAACTTGTCATCTCCCCTCCCGCCCACCCATATTTATAAAGAAAACAATAACAGCATGCCAACGCGCACCATGACCTGCGCGATAATATTCAAGTAATATATAAATATTTAAAGATCTTTAGTCGCGATCCCATTTTCTGCTGCTGGAATTTATCTTTCAGGCATCTATACATGCAGTAACAAGTCTCGTACAGGAACCAGACAATGCCCACAATAACGTTGATATGATTCACCGATTCTCAGCTAAAATGAAAACAAACAACAGCAACACCGGTGACAGGATTTACCAGAGCGAAGACAAGCCCCACGCGATACCAACAATGTACAATACCAAGGACAGTATCCGCTTGTGAGAAGCCAGTCCCAACTGATGACCGGAATTAAAACAAACACAAAAATAAGATATTTAATGATGTGCATTACTAAAAAGTAATGTTAAAGCATTCCAGCAATGGCAGTTAGACTAGAAACGTTTAACTGGTAGACATTTAAATCGATCAAAAACTACATTCGACCTCGCGATATTCGTTGCACAAACTGTGTGAACCATGAGCCTATAATCTAGTGCATGATAGCACAAGTATACACAATATCTCACTCATTATGCACATATATCTATATATCTATCTACATACAAATTGTAAAATATTAAAGGCTGTTTTAGCCTGTTTATGGGAAGTATTGGAACCATTTTTAATTATATCAATACCGAGTTTCAATCAATATGATATTTCGGCGACGACGATATTGATTGACTGTTTTGTTTGTATTTTTTGTTAATAATAATTATGATTATGATGATAAATTACAAGACACTTGTTTTCGTAAAACAACATTTAGATACATATTCTACGCATTCATGTATTGTTTTATTTATATGGCCGCACTGGATCATCATTCGGTCATATTGGATCTGTTTGGTGTTATGAGACCTCGGAGTATCACTTGTTTTCAATTATCGGATGTAACAAGTTTGATAATTTTATGCACTTGAATTCTGTATTCTTAACTACAACAATTACTATCAGCAACAAACATTAATCTGGCAATGACACATGTAACATTCAAAATATTCTTCACTGCTAGGTGTTAGTTTCAGTGAGATTGCTGTGAAACAGCAGAATCGTGCGAGTCAATTATCATTGTTTTGTAATGCTATTACATGCAAATTATAATATTGTACATTGGTATTTTCTGAAAGTTTATTGCATATCTAAAAGTTTTCTATTGTTTCAAACAACCCGGGCGGTGGTCGTCTTTCACGATGCATTTGTTTGATTGTGTTTAAAAGGTCGTTTATACTTCCAAACGTTGGTTAGTGTAATGTGAAATGCCCATACAAATATTAAAGACATGTGTAACCAAACATGTGGGGTCAGAATTGAGTCACATTCCGCGGTTGGTATACACTGAAGCAAAAAAACGTCAAACCCAATTTTCAGTAGCTCATGCGCTCTCAAAAATGAGCATAGTTAAACACGATGAAATCAACGAAATTATAAACTTAACATTAAGGCTGAGCATGTTCTATCTTGACTTTAACAATAATAGACCTCAGTTGATAAATTTTCAAATAGATGATGGATTCATCGAAACATAATGATATGAAACGCTGGCTTTATTTATTGAAGTTCTCGCTTATCTTTGAAAATTCTCTGGTATAGCTATGGTATAACTAGTGAAGGTCAACGCACCTATTAAATCGATTAATATTGTGAAGTGTACTTCCATTAGCTTTGTGGCCGAAATGTCTTTTTTTTTGTTTTTGACTGGATTTCTTTTTCCATTATACTTATTCAATATATATTTTAACGGGTTTTTCTTCACAATAATTGTAAAACTGAAAAAGTGATATACTTTTTAAAAATATCTTCATTTCCACAAAATGCCGTCATGTATGACATGCATATATGTTATCCTTTTAATGCTAGCTATGGTTTGGGTTAAAAATAACGAACGGACATATATTTTGTATGTTGTGGGTATATTCAGTACAATTTATTTTTGAAATATCCACAGCACCTGAAACTTGTAAAGTTGTAGGACATGTACAGTTAAACGTGGACAGGTTAAAAAATTGATAGTTCTTACATTTCATCCAGGATATTGCGCAGTGCATCATATTAATTTCAAGGACCATTAAATAAAATTGATGCACTCTCTGTTTGAAAGTTAAGTGTTTGCATCCTCCCTGGGGATAATCTTCAAACAAACAAAAACACAATTTTAATTATTTAAACCATTAAATCGGTATTGATATGAAGTGAAGAGGTGTTTCAGTAATCGAAGATTCATATATTTACTAGAAATGTCTAAAATTCATTATTTCTTTTCTATACTTGAATCAATTGTTAAGGTTCTAAAAGACCGACGCTAGGGTCTTTGTGGAATGTTCAATTTATTTATTATTTCCTTCAATAATTAATAAGACTTTGTAATATTATGCAATCATATTTCTCTTGTATTTCAGAAGCGAATGTTTTATTAAAACGAGGGCTTTCATTTTTTATTCTCGCATATTTTTAAGTGCTTGTTCGGCGTTTTACACGTAAAACAATACCTGATGAACTGAAAAATCAAAGATCTTATTTCAAAAAACAATGCGGCAATGCAATTAAGTCAAATTTAGCTCTAAACAACAATTAAATCATTATTAAAAAATGCCTTTTGATGTTTTTGCTTATCTTATTAAGCGGTATAGTATCTATGGTCGAAATTACTAACTAAAATATTTTTTAAAGCAGTTCTATTTACAATGTCCTTCACGGTGATTCAATGTTTCAAAGATCGATTTTCTTTTCATTTTATTAGAATAAGATTGTTGAACTTTTAAGCAGCCTATACTTTACCACTGATTATCTCGAACTTTAGAAGAAATATCGGTGATCTTGATACAGTATATCAAACGAAAGGATTTTTAGATTGCTTTTGATTACATAGTAGTGATGTGTTTACTTTAAAATAGACGTAAATCTGTACTCTATCTGTACGATTTACTCCTTCCTTCTTCTTTGAACATACAAGTGTTAAAAATTACGTGCCATGTAAATAAAATGTTTCAAAATAAAAAATCACATCAAAACTCTATTTCCAACAAATGAATAATCTTATATAACTTTTATCAGAGGTATGATATCAGTAACCTGATTTATTTCTCATTATCGTTTGGGATTGATCTAAATTGTTTTGTTTATTAGTGTAAAATGATTGAAATGCGCTTAACCCGGGGTTAGGCGGCGTGGCCAGTAAAAACATTTCCACAACTGACCATGAACAGGCTCAACAAACCGAGCCAGCAATATTTTTATATCTGTCTTGTTCGGTTGCTTTTAAAGTTCCCTTATCATCTTTTGTTTATTTTGGTCTTTAATGTTCCTTTACAAATTTATGCTAAAAATTATAAACATTCAACAAACATTCCAGGAGCATTCAATACCGGTCATAATATAGTTATTCGTAGCAGGAATAACCACATTTAGAAAACAATGCCTCCGCACACAGCTAAACGATAGAGCGGAAAGAGAGAGAACTGGCTAATATTTTTATAAATTTCAAAAAGGTAACACAAAATATGTTCATAGTAGTAAACATTTGTTTGCTGTTATACACTTAACAATTCTGTTAACCATATGCGGGATCAATCAGTTAAATTTGTGCCTCATTCTGACAATATAGTTACAACTTGAAACCAAAGCAGCACAGGGGCAAACATTTAACTGTTTGCTTCCATAGTATGTAACGTTTAGATCAAGATGAACAGTCCATTTCACAATTTGTGATAGAAAAAAAACAAGTTCGTGATAAAGTCTAATAAGAACTATGACTTGAAGATTCTTATGAATTTTCCGATCACATCCAAGTAATGGAACGGTAAGTCTTGAATTGATTGAATGTATTATTATCATCAATTCAACGTAAATGAGCTATGAGCCATTATACTTAAATATCTTAAAACACCAGTGAATGTAACAGTATCGATTACAGAACATATAAAGAACGAGCCTTTTTTAAAATATCACATTAAAACACGTAACCCGACAAGATAACTTTAAAACAATTAATCAGTTTTACCACAAGTTATGAAGTTATGAAAGATGTGGTAAGTTGTCCATATAAACACTGACACCAAGAAATCCTTGTTCGATTCTTTACCATGGAGTTTCATGTTAAACTGTCTTATAATGAAAAATGAAATATGAATTTTAGGCATAGCCACAACCAAAAAGGCCTCCCAAAGCATCCAAAACGTAGAGAGGAAAAGAGCATGAGTTAATAAGAGAATCAATTTCCAATAAGACACCAAAAATAATTAACGAAAACTATTTTGAAATTAAAAATTGTATTGCATTTTCCTTGAGCTACATGTAACCCGCACCGCCACGGCGACAGCGCCTTGCCCTGCAATTCTGCAAACAATTGAGCCAGGACAACCTAAAAACAGGATGATCGGATAGCCCTGATATACATTACCATCACTGCATGACATCGGTAACTGGTTTTTCGGCTTAAGCTGTCTAAGCTCACTTTTGACCTAGTTGTTCGACCTATGAAATGTTGTAAATAAAACTAAGTATGCAGCGGGAAAATCTAATAGATTATTTCGATTGGTTGTAACTAGTAGTTGTTTACGGTTTTTATAGTGTGTTTAAGTATTTACCTGGCAGTGACATGTTGGGGCATTTTCGTTTTAACATATTTACGGTATAAATAACAAGTTACGTAAATTGATGGCTAAACTTTTTATATGGAATATCATGGGTGTCAGGTTAACACTTGCGTACAATACACAGTGTAGACAGAGAGGTGCAGATATTTCTAGTTCTTATTGGTTCCTTTCTAGTTCATTTGATACTGATTGTTAATTTCAAGTCCAGAAACTCAAAGGGCATTTGGTCTAGTGGTGATCTCACTCGCCTCACAAGCGGAGGCCCGGATTTAATACTCGGATAGGGACATTTTTTTAAAGTTTATTTACGTAAAAGGTGGTAGATTTCTTTCTTGTAACAAGTTGTTTTTATTTATGGTTATTATATTTCAATAACATTTATTCATCTTGAGTTCTAACTCTACAAGAGGTATTTTATTGAAACTGAACAAATATAGATAAAGACTTAATGTTAGGCTTTGACAATTTGCTTCTTTAATTGACGTATTATCACCAGACGAAATTGTTGCAGCAGCTTCAACATTTTATGGACAGACACTTTCAATGAATTTTTGGGGTTTCCATGACTCGGTCGCTTAATTCCTAGGCCATATTAAGAAGGCAGGAATGGTTCGTCAACAGCCATAACAAGTAAATCTGTGTATACTTCGTCGCTCTATATTTCTTCTTTTCTTATATATAAAAATCTTTTCCATCAAAGCCCTTTATCTTTTTAAAGATATTTCTTGTTTACTGATAACAGTAAACATTTTGAAGGACTTTTTGATTGTGAGTTTTGAGTGAAGACTGATTTGTTTGAACGTTCCATCAGACTTGGAATTCCAAATGTTTTCGTATCAAATGCCATATGTTCTCAAGATAATAAAACTGAATCTGGAGACCTCTCAAATCTCAAGCATCTGTTTTGCTGAAATGGAGACCAGGCAAACGGAGGCTTGATTCTTGTCTGGTCTCCAATCTCTTTTTAATGATCTTAAAGTCTGCATGTTACTTAAATGGTCCGTATGATTGTTCAAGTAAGACTGACCTTAACAGGGTATTAATCTATGCATATATTTTAAACGTTATTTTTAAAGAAGAATTAAATGTTCAAAAGAATATAATGAAATTTTTTAATGGTTTATTTCTCAGAAAATGTTAGATTGAACTGCACATGGAGCGGATAAAAGAAACAGGCGGATAAGACTTTAGAGCACTAATAACAGTGCAATGTTTCGGATGTTTGCGATGTCGACTAGGAAAAACGTCAACATATGCTCCTTTAATTCCTATGTTCAGTCGCTCTTCCTGTCTAACTGTCTAAATGTGTATTACCGTAATTACCGTATACGGCACATGTTATGTTATGCTAACCTTGCTAAACTTTCTATGGATGCATTATCTTGCTCATAATATAACGTTGGCTTAATAAATAACGTTGGTTTGATTAAAAGAGGTTCTCACATATCTTCAAAACATCTTTGGTATATCTACGAGAAGTGATAATCCCTATGCCGTAATGTTGTGTTTTAACCGGTCTTTATTGAGATCCTGCTTCAATAATCAATAATATGCATATATCCCGGACAGTTTTTAGTTTGTGTCTTTCCGAAGCAAGAAAATAACAATGATTTTTAAAATTTCAGAAGTAGTAGTTTGTTTTCAATTTTTTCAAATTTTTAGGAGTACATACTACTTGAAATAGATGAAAAAAGAACATTGAAAGCTACCGAATAAGATAAATATGAAAGTATTGCTTGTACATGTATAATGTTTTTGTATTAAAACGGTAAGTACATTAGCTTGGTGTGGCAATTGGAAAGTACATTGACAACTCGATGCAAACTTTAATTACGTTTCATCCGGAGCATTGCGCACTGCTTTACATTAAATCCACGGACCATTAAGATTGATTGATGCACACTCTTTTTTGGAATTTGAGTGCAAACATCTCCCTTGAGGATAAATCTTAATGACGGCTGAATTTTCAAATAAAACAAGAACAAATCATTTAAACGATTTAATCGGTTTTTGATGTTAAGTAAAGAGGCTTTCGGTAATCTATGATTCATCAGAATAATAAAATCACCAATCTTCATTATACCTTCCTACATTTAATCAACGGTTCAGTTTCTTAAATACAGAGCCTTGGGAATCTGTGGTATTTATTTTCAATCCTTGTGTTGCTTCCTACCAGTGTAAGTAACAATATATTATGATTTTTTCTTTTGTTGGGTTCGGTGTCACAACAGATTCCTCAATATCCTCAATTTAAAAAAAAGGCGAAATATGAATATCAGGAATGGCCATACTCTGAAAACAGCCTTCCCACACAGTTAAAAACAGAGACGAAAAGAACTTTGGTTTATAAAATGATCAATTTCAAATAAGACACCACGAACACTACATGACAAAGATTTGCCAGCCGTAGGAAAATATCTGAATTCATAAATACATTACATATGATGTAAAATATTTATAAAATTAATAACTACATTCAGAAAAAGAGCATACCCACACAGAGCACCCCTGGCATAAAAACCTAGAGCGGAAAAATAGCTTATTTTAATTGTGATCAGTTGTTTTCTTTCAAATTTAGAGTCCGAGGTGATACCACACTGAAAATCTCATGTATGTGTCGTTTTTGGAGGCTATTAAAGGTTCTTCATCTTTTAAAATATATTTTTTACTGATATTGTCATTTCTTTTTGTGTGTTTGACAAGATATTGCGTTAAATGATTTCAAAATAATAAAATTATCAATTTAATATCATTTGATATTGAATTAGTGTTTCCAGTCTTTAAATTGGTTCCAGGATCTCAAAATTTTCAATCGCCCCGGTCTACCTTAAATTTCGAAAAGTGTTTAGCCGAATAGAAATAATTTCACACTAAATTAAAACCATACTTCGTTAAAGTTATTAAAAGTAAATCCAGTCACTAATTATACGTTATCCACTGAGCGCCTTTATTCAAAGTTTTGTTGTTTTTCATTTTGGTAACGCAAGGATGTCATCATAAATAAATTAATGATATTAAATGAACTTATAAGTAATTGAAGTTATACTAAAAGCTCGGTTTTATCTGATCAATACTTTGACACTGCATTTTAGTCATTTAGGTCCAGGATGAGCACCACGCCATATGTATAAATTTCAGAAGATCCATCTTTAAACTTTGTTGAGTATCTGATCACTGAGCATTCAGTTAATACCAGTAATAGAATATTCTTGACAAAAAAGACATAAAACTTTCTTTTCATTTTTTTAATTCCAATATTTATTCCATCTTTGAAAGACAAAATATAACATAATACATACTATCAAAACAAATTAGATATAAATTGTCAGTACATTAAGTAAGTACATCAGTACTTTTCTGTTATTCGATATCTGTATATAAAAATATAGCTAGATGCACCGTTTAATCAAATGTTTTAAAGGAATATAAATAAAAAGAAGACAGATATGACATTGGAATAGAGGGAGAGTGAGGAGAGGATAAAAAGAGAAAGAAGAAAGATTGTCCGCCATTTGTTGTTAAGCTAAGAAGAGTCTCCATTTTTCGTTATGTTGCTCTTGTTTATTTTTTAGATTTGCTATAATGCCTTCTATACTTATTCTGTGATTTAAAAAAAGGAATGAAGGTTTCTAGTGATGGTATAGTATTTGTATATTTATTCTTAAATATAAAGTATTTCGCTAAAAGAAGGACAAAGTTTAAAATTGTATACAAATTTTTATCTGTGCGATCTGTGACACCGATTGATACTATTGAATAACACAAGGAATTTATGGTAATTCCCTTGTGGTTAATATAATTTTGTAAATCTCTCCAGAACGTCTGTGTATCTTGGCACTCCCAAAACATGTGTTTAGTAGTTTCTGGTGCCATTGCACAGAAATCACATAACTGTAAGGTGTTTAATTTGCATTTATAGAGGTACACATTATTTGGTAATATCTTCATTAAGAACTTGTATTGGAATGCTCGGAGTTTTGTATCGATGGTGCAAATATATGGAATAGAAAGGATTTTTCCCCAATTAAATGGAGAATTTCCTAATTCGTTTTCCCATTTATTAAATGTTTTATTTTCGTTTGGCTTTTTCTTTTGTATTTCTATTTCATAAAGCATTTTATTAATTTTTTTATTTGGTTTTATTTTGTCTACGAGATATGTAACAATGGTGGTAGTATTTGGATATACCTTTAACAGGCCAGATTTCCATCTTTGATTATTTTTGTGATCGACATGTAATTGATGAAGTCTGTAGCTGATATTCTAAATTTTATGTGTATTTCTTGGAATGAATTGAATTGATTTTCACCGAAGTTGTATATATCTTTTACATATAAAATGCCGTCATCCAACCAGTGTTTATTAAATATTGGGTTTCTGTTATGATCTGTTGGTAAAGAGTTATTTCATATTATTTGTTCTTTTGATATTATTAAAATTTAGGTCCTAAATGTTTAGCACACCATGAGGTTATGATGTCTGTTAAAAAATCATATTCAAAATGTATATTATTTGCGGTACTTGGGTTACAGTTGAATTTAAAAAAGGTGAGTCCGCCTTTTTTATTTAGTTCGTGTAGGTAAGCTGAGTGCCATTTTGCATTGGATTGTAACACTCATCCAGCTGGCTTTCAATAAAGTTATATATGATTCAATATCAATCATACCTAAACCACCATTTTTTTGTATTGTGAATAATTATATTTCGTTGTATTTTATCAGGTTTTCAATCCCACAAGAATTCGAACATCAACTGGTTAAGCTCTTCAATAATATGTTTAGGTGGCGTTTTTAAGACAGTAAGAGGATATGCAAGTTTTGGGAGTGCAAACATTTTAAGCACGGCTATATTTCCTATTAGTGAAAGGTGCCATTTTTTCCATGTCAAAAGAGTATGTTTAAATGAAATTATTTTAGGTTCCATGTTAACGTTAATCATATGTTCTTTATCGTTATTTCTAGGGTTTTTGCTTCAAATGAAGTCCATTGAAAATGTTTTTCCTTGCAAAATGTTATGTCACTGTTTCGCAGCGAGCCGAGTTTCATAACTATACATTTTGTAGTATTGAGTTTAAGACCCGATAGCAAGCCAAATTTATTGAGTGTATTTATTAATGCTTCAAATGATTTCTATGAACCATCAGTGAAGAAGCTAGCGTCGTCAGCATAGAGTGTTTGTTTTACTTCAAAATTTGATATTTTTATTCCGTTTATATCTTTGTTTTGGTTTATTGCAATGGATAGTATTTCTAAGCAGATTATAAAAAGGTTAGAAGACAAGGGACATCCTTGTCTAACTCCTCTATTTACCAGAAAAAACTCTGAGGTATATCCATTATTACATACAACTTTTTACATCAGAATAGAAGAGTTTAACCCATTTTTTAAAAGATGGCCCAAAATTGAAGTAGTCGAGACATTTAAAAATAAAATAAAAATTAAAATCATGATCCAAACTATCAAATGCTTCTTGGAAGTCGGAAAAGAAAATAATTCCTTTTTCATTTGCTTTATTAATCTTTTCTACAATATCGTTTATTGTTATTACGTTTTCGCCGGTATATCTTCCTTTTATGAAACAAGTTTGATCTGTATTTATTATATTTGAAATGACCTTTTTAACTCTGTTTGCAATGGATGTTGTTGCAATTTTGTAATCAACATTAAGTAATGATATTGGCCTCCAGTTGTTAATTTCTTCTTAGTTTTTATCTTTTTTAGGTATGAGAGATATGACGCTTTGATTTTGTAATTCTGAGAGTTCACCGGTTTCGTATGAATAATTAAGTGCATTAATTAGATATGTTTTTATGTCATCAGATCCGGGGCTTTTCATATTTTGCATATCTTTTAGAGAGAGAGACGACATTCATTTTCATTCAAGAGGCCTTCACAAGAGTTTTGTTGTTCGTGAGTAAGTTTTTCAGCGCTTTCGACAGTAAGAAAATCTTCAAAATTATTATTTTGTGGTTGACGATCATAGAGATTAGTAAAAAATCAGCAAAATATTCTAAAATCTCAGCTTGGTTTGTTAATTCTTCATTTTTGCAAGAAATAGTTTTTGTTATTTTTTCTTCGGCTCTCTTCTTTTCTAAACTTGCAAAATATTTTGAATTTCTTTCCGCGCCTTCAATCCAATCTGCTTTTGCTCTAAGTAATATTCCTTTAAATTTTTCGTCGTAAATTGAGTTTAATTTTTCACGTTCACATTGTAGATCATTATTAACTTTTTCATTATATGGATCTTGTTGTAATTTTGTTGCTAGTTGTTCAATAATATGTTTAATATTTATTTCTTCTGTATTTTTAATTCGTTTAAGCTTTACTGAATATTTTATTGACGTATCTCTTATGCTTCCTTTAATAAGTTCCCACAAAATTCTTGGATTAGTATCTTGATTAAAGTAAACAGTATCTAAGATGGCTTTTCTGATTTTTTCTTGATATTCTTCGTGAAGTAAAATACTATTATTCAATTTAAAATATCCTGGTCCTCTTTGAATTGTACCTGTTCTTAGGTTAAAGTGAACTATTGAATGATCAGAACGATAACCTGTTGATATTTTAGAATTTGTTATGCTAATAACTAAATTTTGTGTTACTAAAATAATCCAATCTGCAGAATATAGGTGGTTTGTGATTTGAATGCCATGTATAACATCTGTCGTGTCGATGTTGTATTCGCCAAATATGTAAGTCGTTATTTGCCATAATATCGTTCACTTTTTAGAGTTTGTTATATTTGTGTTACTTTTGCCGTTAAGTTTGTCAATATTATAATCTAATACAACATGAAAGTCCCCCCCCCCCCCTAAAATGATAGCGTTATTATCGTTTGCTGATAGCGTTTGATTAATTTTATTAAAAAAATCTGTGTCTTCCGAATTTGGTCCATATATATTTACGAGTATATATTCATTACCAGATATATCAATACTTAGCATTTGTATTCTGCCTACTAATATTTCTTTGTATTCATTGACTTTAAAGTTTAATTTTTCATTTATACAAATCCCTATACCTTTGCTTTTGACTGAGAGCCACTTAAATAGATATTACCATTCGATTGCTTTTGCAAGGATTCTTTATCTTGTTCAGTACAGTGTAGTTCCTGAAGAAAACATATTGTAAAGTTTTGCTGTTTCAAAAACTCGAAAACTTTTAATCTTTTTTCCTTGGACGCAAGCCCTTTCACATTGAAAGTACATATATTAACTAGCATACATTATCAACATAAAAGTTATAAAAAGGACGAGTATGAAGGCATTATAGCAACTGGCAGGACAGGAAAAAGTCATGAGAAATATGGGGTTTACGTTTTCGAAAAATACGATTGTCATAGAAGGAGGGTGTGAAGGATTGATAAAAAATGTTAGCAAAAATTCAAACATTTACGTAAGTAATAATATACACACTTTTGATACGCAATAAAATAAAAAAGGTCAGACAACCAGATACGAGAAATTCGATTGGCAGGTTAACAAAATGATTGGCCCATCATCTTATTTTCACAATTGAGAAAGTTAGTTAAATGTTGAATAACATATATATGAAAAACATTTTTAGTTAATTATAAAGGATATTTTTAGAATTCAATCTAATTATTAAAAAAAATATATATATATACTTACAATCTGCATATTAAATGCTGTTAAAGTTAGAAGAAAGATCAATGCAAAAACATTTTAGCAGCTATATTGGTACATAAGACATCTGGTTATGGAAAAAGAAACAAGACTGCCATGTAATAAAGATACAATGTAAGCCAGAAATTTACAAACCATTCTGGACAGAATGGTTACAGTTGAGAATATAAGAGAAAAGAGTTAGACAAAAAGACATGTAGGTTATAGACATGTAGCTACATTATTATTTAATAGTTGAACGTGAAACTATCATATTATGTATCGTTGTTTTTATTTTTAATGGTCGATTAAACGGATGATAGAACAATCATTATAAAGCTGGTAAAAAGTAGTTACAGTTGAGAAAAGAGATAAATCAAGTCATGACAGAGGCAAAAATGCTCGGTGTGTCTATTTGTTGTAAGCATTAAAATATAAACGCGTATAGTATAAAGGGCACAAACATCAATGCAGTGTGCCTATTTGTTGTAAGCATTGAAATATAAATGCGTATAGTATAAAAGGCACCAGAATGTGGTAGGTAGCTACATGTATATTCTATAAGTTTGTATTGTACTAAGATGTTATTTATTTTTTACTATAAAAATAATATTATAATTAGCTACATGTATATTCTATATTTTTTATTGTACTAATATGTGCTTTTTTACAGAGGTTAATTGACAACATTTTTTTGTAAAAACTCACATTCCTGTTATTCAGGACTGTCTACGTAAAGCGAAAGTAGACCGATCTTTTATGTACTTATTATAGCTAGACTGAAAGAAAATGTCTATTCATGTTCAATGAGAATTCATACCAAAGATAAATATGAAGATCATTTTGAACTTTCTAGTTTTTAGCAGCTATAATTGTTAAAAAAGTGTATTGTAAAAGTTTTTGTTTAAACCTCTGTTCTAGATTTTAAACTATATATCGTTTACAGGTTGTATTGATACATACACTGTACAAAACCGGCTAAAGTAAAGTAAGTAAACTTATACGACATTAAAACCTGTTAGCTGATATTCGGTCACGATGTATTAGCTCAGTGGGTAAGGAACTCGGGGTATGGTGCAAAACATTGCAAGTTCGAATCCAATAACAGTAAATTTATATATTTTTGTATTTCATATGTTTTTTATTAATTTTATTTAGTTCAAATGATATGATTTTGTATATTGTTTTGTTTTATCTTTTTTTTTGCAATTCCCTTTTAACATATTTTAACTTTGTTCATGTTCATTCCTTTGTATAACAATATATTTTGTTGAGCAGATTGTCGTGACCCCTTAAACCTCTGCATAGTCCAAAAACTGTGTTTGAGTAAACTTCGATCGCGACATCTTAATTGCATTTTTGTCGGTGTCTACATGAATGTATTGAAAAAATGATATGAAAAACTGAAAAAGAAATACCTCTCTAGGGATTCGAACACATAACCCTTATGCCAATACATTACCAATCAGGTGCTTTACTGCCACGGCCATGAAGACTTATGTTACAGAATGTTCAATTTAACATTATGTGCTTTGATGGGAATATCTAACTTCCCTATTTTGTGGAATATTCCAAAAATCTATAAATACAAAGGTACATTCACGGCTCAATGCGTAAAATCGGACTATATTTGCCAATATTTACTATTGTATACAATTATACTGCGCATCGTTAATACTGTGCGTTTAAATCGTTTGTATTATAAATCATGATCTGGTGTAGAAGTGTCTCTTTTATCGGTTTTCTGAGGCCAGGCCAGGGTAATCCAATGTTGGTAGTCTTCGAATTTAACTTCGTGAATGTTTCCTTGTTTATTTTCATAAAGGATTTTCCCGTTGTGTGACCATGCTGATTCCACTTCATCGGGACATTTATATCTAACGCATGACAGCACGTGGTTATTAAGTTGCGTCAGGTCATCCGTGATAAAAATGCCACTACCTTTTAAGAGTTTTTTATGTGCCATAATTTTATCACGTATCATTCTCGACTGGAAATGTACGATTATCTGTCGTTTGCCGTCTTTGAGTTTTCCCAATCTGTGCGCAATATCAATATGCTGTGGTGTAAGAGAGAACCCTGTAGTTTTAATTTTAGCATTAAGTTGTTTGCACACTTCAACGCATGTTTGTTCGGCAGTTTCTTTGTCGTTTGTTTGCTGTATACCGTTAATTCTGATGTTGTTTCGACGACAGTATAGTTCGTGTATGTTTGAGTCTCGTTCTGCTTTTTGTTTTGTAATGTTTAATTCGTCTCGCAATTGCTCTTTTTCTGTTATATTGTTTTTCAATTGAATATTCATGTGATCTAATTGCTTCGTTAAATTGTCATTTTCGACTTCTTTGTCGAAAAGCCGTGACTCTAATACTTCAATTTGTTTTGACACTGATTTGAACAATTCATCTTTCATTTGTTCAATAATTTATTTGATAATATCTCTGACGGATCCATCATTTTTTGTAATGACATTCGTAAGTTTTTCATTTAGTTGTTTTAGCTGTTTTTGTATACTAGTGATGTCGTGTGCAAGTTTTTTATCGTTTGACGCGTGCATCGAGTTTTCATTGTTGTTACTGTTTTCTACCTCTTCGGTTATTTTTTTTTCATTTGGTTTTGTTTCTTTTTCTTGTTTTTGTTTGTTTCTTTGGTATTAGTTGGAGTTTCATGTTCACTAGAGCTAGATCCGTCACTTCGCTTTCTTTTGTCGCGCATTTGGCTGTCTATTTCCTTATTATCGTCGTCTTGTGTATTAGTTATTGTATCGTCACTTTTGTCCGCCATTTTTTGCGTGAAGTATACTTTAAAATTTAGCGATGAACGTCTTGTATTGTAGTCTATTGTATTCTATTGTATAGCCTTTCACGTTCAATTAACTTTGACTCTCAATAATGGCGTTCTATGTATCAATGTTTGAAATAATGTCGAATTTTAAATTGAAGAAATATCAATCCTTCATACCTTTTTGAGTGTTTTTAGTCCATATCCACAAAAAGGTTAAATATGCATATCAGGGATCGCCACATTCAGAAAAAACAGCCTCCCCACACAGTCAAGAAGAAGAGAGAGGGAGAGAGCATGGTTAATAAAATGATCAGTTTCAGAAAAGACACCACTAACAATAAACAAAAATGAGAACCAGAGGGGTTACCGCCTTGGAACGGTCAGTGGCAAATCAATTGCCACTGGGGGTTTAAACCAGGTTCTAGGGTGCACCAACCTCATACTTGCCCCAACAGGTTTTCATATCACAAAACAAGTACAAGTTGTCTTGGTGAAAAAACTCCAACCCACTTATCGGCTCAACAATGCTGCATGCAAAAGCACACAAACATATAAAACATAAGAATCTAATAGCATTGCAAAGCTAAAGGGCGGGTTCTCGATGATCTTACCGAGAACAAAGTTTTTAACTTCAAAAACACTATAGTTCAAAAAATATCCAACACGCTTATATCCTTAGAAGAAAAGAAGTGTCGTTCAAAAAGACATAAAACTTCCTGATTTTTTTTTGGTGATCCAGTTTCCTATATTTGCTTTATTTCCTATATGTTAGAATCTGAAGTCTTTAATAATTAGTGTGAATTTTATCTTGATGCAGGTGATTTAAACTATCTTTAAGTTAATACACTGAAAAGTAGAAAAAATACATATAGTTCATTTCTTTCAAAATTTCTGCAACTTTATATCAGTTTTGTAACTGAAGAGCTTACTATTACTTATGCACGGTCATGATCATCAGGGCTTTAAAGTGTATGAAGGTTTATAGGGAACTCTGGCAACAGCCATTTGACGCTCGATCATTTTTTTTTCATTCCTGCTTTGGTGTTATCGCTGATTTAACTAACAGTGCCGAAGGTTTCGAAACTGAGCATGGAAACCAGTCCCAAATCTCAAGCATGATTTATATGTTTGCATGAAAAATTATAATAATTGGAGTGCCGGAGTAATTTAACCAAGACAATTTCTGCTTGTTTGCTCATATGAGAAACTGAAAAGGAAAGTTACGTTGGTGCAAACTACATTAACGGTGGTGTTTATTTTTAAATTTATTTTATCAACCCATGCTCTGGAGGCTGTGTTCTGGATGTTTCTATTCCTGATGTGCATATTTCACTTTTTGTTGAATACAGTTATTTGTATTGAAGAGAGAATCATTTCGGATAAAGCTTTAAGCAGCCTATATTTTACATCTGATTATCTAACATTTTAGGAGAAATATTGGTGATCTTGATACAGTAGATCAAATGAGAGTATTTTTAAGATTGTTTCTGATTACATGAAAGCGCTTTCTTTACTCGGAAAAGACTGATGTGAAATTTACAGTTGTTTTTTTTTCTGAAAATTTCTGAGTTTGAAAATGTTAAGTCACGTGAAAAAATTAACATGACTTATCAAATAGTGAACTTAATAAAACTATTCTTTTATCTTTATGTGGAGGATGGTTATTACCAGTGCCCAAGGTTATAAAACTGAGCATGGAAACCAGTCTCAAATCTCAAGCATCTGATTGGCTGAAATGGCGACCAGTCGCCATTTCAGCCAATCAGATGCTTGAGATTTGAGACTGGTTTCCAAACTCAGCTTTATAACCTTGGAGCCTGATGTTTATCCTAATTCTGGTCTGTTATTTTGTTACACAAAAAGTATTACCGAAAATATCAAAACTATTGCCGGCCGAAATTCTAGTTTTAGTACGATTTCATTGAATATTAAATAAGATGAGGATGCGTTCGGTTATTATTGAATCTCGCATAGTAAATAAAAAGGTTATTACTCGCGAAAATCTCATTAACAAGAACGATGACTTTGAGGTTCTTAAGAGTTGTCTGATCACAAACGAATAACGGAGAAAGTAATCTCGAGTGTCTATCTTCAATCCAGGTATGACATTAATAAATACAAAATCTTACATGTATAGATAACCCAAAGGCCAAATAAATGTAGCACAGCTTCTAGCCAAATATACAAGAGAAAAAACAAACTGCATACCATCCGTATCCCCAAAAAGAATAGTTCAAGTATGTTAAAACCAATAACGAGAAGAGAAACCAACCGAAGGGTTACAGCCTTGAAAAGGTCAGCGGTAAAACAATTATCCACTGGAGTTTCAACCAGGTTCTAGGGTTCACCGACCTTACACTTGCCCATTAAGTTCTCATTTAAACAAAGAAGTACAAGTTGTCTTAGTGAAATCGCTCCAACCCGCTCCAACAGTGTTGATTTTGTGTCATGGTAGCGGTTCCGGCAGTGGCGGTGGTGCAAACAATGGTGTTGATGTCGGCGGTTTGTGGTACCGGGTTTGGAGTAGAAGTGGTGGTGGCCGTTGTCGTCGTCAAAATAGATCACTGTTACTAAAATAACAAAAAACGTTTTAGTTAGGAATTAGATTTTGTGATGACAATTACGGTATATGTAGCTTCTGTGAAGACCACACTTCGGATTTAAAATGTGGCTGTTGGGGTCAATGTCAAAGTGCACTTTTTCTTACAATAGACACAATGGTTTCTGTTTCCGGATGATTCCTCGTGAAAGACTTCACTATGTAAACAAGTTATTAGTTAAATTGTTAGTACACAGGTGTAAAATCCCAAGATAAATGTTTAGCTCGACATTGTGGCTTGTGGGGTTAGGGTCAGTGTTACTAAAACTGTTTCAGCTCAATCAATTTAGTAATTGCAAGTAGGGTAGATGGAGTCAATGTTACTGTTAAATGAGTCCATGTTTCTGTTACACTTTGCCATTGATTGTAAGCATAACCAGTACCAGTATTAAGCACCTATGTAGGGGTATTAATCACCTTCAATGATAGTTCTAGTTCATTTTATAATCGGTAATGTGCCATTCTATTCATGGCCCAATAGGAAAGTGTGAGAATGCTTTAAAAACAAATCAGATTGTTCGGTATCAATTGCTGTGACAACTTCCCAGCAACATTTTTTGCGCTGATTAAAAAGAAACACATTTATGTGTCAATATGACTCACTGTTTTGAAATCTGCATCAGACCTTTTAGTTATGAAAGAAATTATGTAAAGCAATAAATCTAACCATGTTGTGAGGTTTCACATTAAATGGTAATCTTATCTGTTTGTCCGCATCGTTTTACGGTTTGTCAGGAAATTTAGAAATATATCACTACACTTCACAGTCTGATAATTATTGTCAAATTAACTTCCTGGTAAATTGACTGCTGCAACCGATTTCTTTAAAAAATTCTTACATCTTGTTTTGTTTATTGTTCACTTTTGTCAGTTGTGTTCCGTGTGCAGGCCGTAAAATTATTTGAATTTGTTTAACATTAAATTAATTATCGTCTGCAAAACATTTTTGAATGTAGTTATGAGGGTTTCTAGGGAATTTTTGAAAAAGATCGTAGAAACTTGATCAGTTTCTTCCATTTCTGCCATTTTAGTTTAAACTTATTTATTTTACATCGATTGTGAAACAAGTTATTACAACTTATATTGTATGTTGAAAACTTTGAGTACTTCGTTTTACACAGAACTAAACCATCTAGTAAAAGGGCTTCGGGTGGCATACTTATTTACGTTCGCAACAATTTGGTTACCAGTGACATGTTATATTTCAAAGCCAAGATGATATTGTTTGCATTAAATTGAAGGGCTAGGGTCTAGGCTTAAATAAAGATTTGTTTATTTGTTTATGTTATGTCATTCCAGACAATAGCTCAAGACAGGCGCTTGTTGATACCCATACTTTTGATAGGTTGCTAGAGCATATAACTGTACTAAATTCTCAATGTGATAATGATTTTAATTTTATTGTTTTTGGAGATATAAATGATCACACCTCTGACAATGCAGATTTTGTGCAGTATGATAATATAAGTCATTTAAATTTTCTACCAGAAGACTATAGTATTGAATTTCAACTCAAGCGTATATCGCAAGATATAGGGAGATTAAATAACAATGGTTTGCTTTTGTTAGATTTATGTTAACAGACATCTTTACGTATTTTAAATGGCCGAGTTGGCAATGACCGTGATATTGGTAAGCACACTTTTGTGAGCCACCAGGGCTCGTCAGTAGTCGATTACATTTTGTGCACCCCATATTTCAAGTGTGTCAATAATCCAGAAGATATGTTTTTTACCCCAAATGAAGATATTTTACACTTTATCCAAAGGTATGAAAATGATGAATTTAATATAATGTTTAAAGATTTTAATCTTCCTTTTAGTGAAGACGAAATTAGGTTATCTTTAAAGCAGCTAAATAACAACAAAAGTGCTGGGCCAGATTTGTATTTAAATGAATTTTTCAAATATGGAGAAGATTTTGTCGTTAAATATGTTCTTCCTTTATTTAATAAGATATATGATTTTGGTTATTTCCCAACCATTTGGTCGGAGGGTTATATAATTCCACTACATAAAAAGGGTTTTACAAATGATGTAAACAACTACAGAGGCATAACTTTACTTAGTACACTTGGTAAACTGTTTACTAGAACCTTAAATAATCGGCTGCGTTCTTGTTCAGAAGATTATGGAGTTAACATAGAAGCTCAGACTGGCTTTAGAGCAAAGATGAGTACTGAAGATACCATTTTTGTTTTGAATGGGCCTATTAATCATATTTTAAACAAAGGTAGACAACTCTTTTGTGCTTTTATAGATTTTAGTAAGGCATTCGATTACGTTTGTCGTAATAATTTATGGTACACACTCATACAACTTGGTTTACGAGGTAATGTACTTAATATTATCCGTTCTATGTACACTTCTATTAAGTCAAATGTGAAATATTTGAATAGCTTGAGTAATAGTTTTGAGTGTCAACTTGGGGTACGTCAGGGCGAATGTTTATCTCCCCTTTTATTTTCTTTATTCTTAAACGATATTGAAGAAATGTTCATAAAATCAGATGTTGACGGAGTTGATGTTGACATGTTTAAAGTTTTTCTCATTCTTTACGCCGATGATATAGTGATTTTTGCTAACAATAAAGAAGAATTGCAAAAGAATTTAGATCTGTTGTACGAATACTGTAATAGGTGGAAAATGTGTGTAAATACTCAGAAAACGAAAGTAATGATTTTCAGAAAAGGTGTCAGATTACCAAATAATATTTCTTTTCACTATGGTAATAATCATATAGAAATAGTCAGTAGATTTGTATACCTAGGAATGGTGTTCACAACAACAGTGTAGCGTTATGCTACCGCATAGAAGACTCTAACAAAAATGAAGGTCTGTTACGGCCAGGGAGCCCTCTTCGTGGTCGCTCGGACGAGCTACAAGTACTGCCGCACTGGAGAGCTTTGCTCGCCCAGTATTTATATAGAACCCTATCTGTTTACCTAGCTACCGTTAATAACAAGTTAACGATAATGTAGCTAGGGTTATATAACTATTGTAATAATAAATAGTCTGCAACCACAGCGATACACCGGCTGACCCTATCCGCAGGCTGTGTGTCCAGTGCAAACTTGCACTGACACACTGACCTTCTTACAGGTTCACCGAGTACGAACTGATATCGCTGTAGTTGCTTATTATATTACAATATCTCCATTGTTTATATAAAAAAAATCGAAAAAAAGTATGTTACCCACGACGTTAGGCTCCTTGGCGTTATTTATTTATATATTTAGCATAAATTATACGCAAGAGATAAAACATTTTACATAAGAAAAGCAAAACAAACAATAGTAATAAAGTTGAATTTCACACACAATATGCAAAATTTAATATGGAAAAAAAATTTATGTAGATTTGCGGTCGACGAAATAAAAGTTTATGATGAGGAACACACTCCATATATAGATATATAGTTTCCAACGACGAATGGAATACATTACACAATAATCATATACACAATATATATATTTGATTCCAACGACGAATAGAAGGAAAACGACGTTTTGAAACTCGGTCCACGACGATGGAACACACAGCCTGCGGATAGGGTCAGCCGGTGTATCGCTGTGGTTGCAGACTATTTATTATTACAATAGTTATATAACCCTAGCGACATTATCGTTAACTTGTTATTAACGGTAGCTAGGTAAACAGATAGGGTTCTATATAAATACTGGGCGAGCTAAGCTCTCAAGTGCGGCAGTCCTATTAGCTCGTCCGAGCGACCACGACGAGGGCTCCCTTGCCGTAACAGACCTTCATTTTCAGTTTTGCCCGTGGGAGATTGTACCAGCACAGCACCTATGGCGTAATCTGACGCATCTGTATAAATGACATACGGTTTGTTTATGTCTGGGTGACTTAGTGTAGGTAATATAGTCAATTGGTCTATTATGTTATCAAAGCTTTGTTGACAGGCTTCTGTCCAGGAAAACGGTGTATTTTTCTGCGTTAACTTTGTTAAGGGAAGTGCAATGTCTGCATAATTTCGTATAAACTTTCTGTAAAAACCTGACATGCCTAAAAATGCTCTTACTTCTCTGATATTGGAAGGGGATTTTAGTGATTTTAAAGCTTCAACCTTTTTGCTATCTGGTCGTATTCCTTCACTGGAAATGACATGGCCTAAAAATGTGGTGCTCTCTTGCAGAAATTGACATTTCTTTAATTTAAGTTTCATTTTATTTTTACGAAGACGGTCAAAAACTTGTTGTATACGTTTGAGAGGATCTTTTAGGGTAGCTGAGAAAATTAGAATATCGTCTAAAAAACGAATGTGAAGGTTTCTAGGCCGGAAAATGCGTTTTTAACTACAGAAAAGAATACATTAGGAGACGTACACAATCCCATCGGTAATCTTAAATATTCAAACAATCCATGAAATGTTGCGAAAGAGGTTTTTGCTCTGTCATTTTTATCTAACTCGAGGTGAAAGAAACCGTTTGAGAGATCAACCGAAGTGTAGTACTTAGCACCTTTATCAATGAGAGCGCGCACTTTTAATTTGCCAATATTAACTAAACATGAACTTGGAATATCTTTAAAATGGTTTAAATTGTGAATTGCTTGCAAGTCTCCTTTACGTTTCCTACCATCGACCTCTTTATGGTGGAAACGACCTAGTTTTCCTGACCCCTATATTTTTTGTTTTGATTTGTGCCCTGGAGATTTTTCCAATCGCGGCACTCAGACTGAAAATGTCCTTGCCGACCACAAAACCAGCATCCACCCTTTTTAGAACCATTATTTGTACTTTTAACGGCCTCACGAACTTCGTTTATTTGCGACTTTTGTCGCACGCGGCATTCACTTATGACATGACCTGATCTACGGCAATAGGAACAGCTTTTATGTTGTCGGCGAGTATGATTAACCTCCATCGGTTCTAACTGTCTGTCGTCGCGAGTGTTCTCTTGAGCGATCGCGCCCTCAAACTGAGACCGCCTTTTAATTCGCGCACAGATATTTTGTTCCCCGGTCGCGAGAGTGACGACATTTTGGAAGGTGCGCGGATTTTCGCGGATTACCTTCGCTCTTACAGAAGGCTTTATTAACCCTTCTGTAAAAAACATAATTAATTGCTGCTCGACGACCTGTAACCCATCGCCGATTCCCTCATAGGCCTCTTCAGCCAGTGCCATAATTCTGTCCGCGAAATTTTGGACATTTTCCCCTTGATGTTGTTTGATTCTAGTAAGCTCAGCAAATTTTAATTCTTTATTTCTAACTTCACCAAAACGTGACTCTAGCTCCGCCTTAAGTTCTGCCCAAGTAATTTGTTGATTATGTTCTAAGTGCCTTTGAATAAAATCCGAAACTTTATCACTACTAAATTGAAATGCTAATTGAATTTTCTTTTCATCCGGAATATTGTTAATGACAGCGCATTTGTTTATACTTTTTATCCAAGAATTAAATTGTGTCTGATCACCGTTAAAAGTTTTAATAATATCAGACAGACCGACGCGACCTAACTTTTCGTTAAGCGAATTAATTGCCTGTGCCAAATCCATTATAACAAGTTCAGGCTAAGCCCTTGGAACAAAAAATAGCACAACTGACCTTTCATTCTCCGGCTTGGCGTTGTGTTATCCCAGTCGAATCTCTGGTCGTCACGGCACCACAAAGGCGTTTGTAGCGTTATACTACCGCATAGAAGACTCTAACAAAAATGAAGGTCTGTTACGGCCAGGGAGCCCTCGTCGTGGTCGCTCGGACGAACTACTAGGACTGCCGCACTGGAGAGCTTTGCTCGCCCAGTATTTATATAGAACCCTATCTGTTTACCTAGCTTTACTGTTTAGCCTAGTTAATAACAAGTTAACGATAATGTCGCTAGGGTTATATAAATATTGTAATAATAAATAGTCTGCAACCATAGCGATACAACGGCTGACCCTATCCGCAGGCTGTGTGTCCAGTGCAAACATGCACTGACACACTGACCTTCTTACAGGTTCACCGAGTACGAACTGATATCGCTGTAGTTGCTTATTATATTACAATATCTCCATTGTTTATATAAAAAAAATCGAAAAAAAAGTATGTTACCCACGACGTTAGGCTCCTTGGCGTTATTTATTTATATATTTAGCATAAATTATACGCAAGAGATAAAACATTTTACATAAGAAAAGCAAAACAAACAATAGTAATAAAGTTGAATTTCACACACAATATGCAAAATTTAATATGGAAAAAAAATTTATGTAGATTTGCGGTCGACGAAATAAAAGTTTATGATGAGGAACACACTCCATATATAGATATATAGTTTCCAACGACGAATGGAATACTTTACACAATAATCATATACACAATATATATATTTGATTCCAACGACGAATAGAAGGAAAACGACGTTTTGAAACTCGGTCCACGACGATGGAATGCTTTAAGCAATAATCATACACACAATATATATATATATATGATTCAAACGACGAATAGAAGTAAAACGGCATGGAGATATTGTAATATAATAAGCAACTACAGCGATATCAGTTCGTACTCGGTGAACCTGTAAGAAGGTCAGTGTGTCAGTGCAAGTTTGCACTGGACACACAGCCTGCGGATAGGGTCAGCCGGTGTATCGCTGTGGTTGCAGACTATTTATTATTACAATAGTTATATAACCCTAGCGACATTATCGTTAACTTGTTATTAACGGTAGCTAGGTAAACAGATAGGGTTCTATATAAATACTGGGCGAGCTAAGCTCTCAAGTGCGGCAGTCCTATTAGCTCGTCCGAGCGACCACGACGAGGGCTCCCTTGCCGTAACAGACCTTCATTTTCAGTTTTGCCCGTGGGAGATTGTACCAGCACAGCACCTATGGCGTAATCTGACGCATCTGTATAAATGACATACGGTTTGTTTATGTCTGGGTGACTTAGTGTAGGTAATATAGTCAATTGGTCTATTATGTTATCAAAGCTTTGTTGACAGGCTTCTGTCCAGGAAAACGGTGTATTTTTCTGCGTTAACTTTGTTAAGGGAAGTGCAATGTCTGCATAATTTCGTATAAACTTTCTGTAAAAACCTGACATGCCTAAAAATGCTCTTACTTCTCTGATATTGGAAGGGGATTTTAGTGATTTTAAAGCTTCAACCTTTTTGCTATCTGGTCGTATTCCTTCACTGGAAATGACATGGCCTAAAAATGTGGTGCTCTCTTGCAGAAATTGACATTTCTTTAATTTAAGTTTCATTTTATTTTTACGAAGACGGTCAAAAACTTGTTGTATACGTTTGAGAGGATCTTCTAGGGTAGCTGAGAAAATTAGAATATCGTCTAAAAAACGAATGTGAAGGTTTCTAGGCCGGAAAATGCGTTTTTAACTACAGAAAAGAATACATTAGGAGACGTACACAATCCCATCAGTAATCTTAAATATTCAAACAATCCATGAAATGTTGCGAAAGCGGTTTTTGCTCTGTCATTTTTATCTAACTCGAGGTGAAAGAAACCGTTTGAGAGATCAACCGAAGTGTAGTACTTAGCACCTTTATCAATGAGAGCGCGCACTTTTAATTTGCCAATATTAACTAAACATGAACTTGGAATATCTTTAAAATGGTTTAAATTGTGAATTGCTTGCAAGTCTCCTTTACGTTTCCTACCATCGACCTCTTTATGGTGGAAACGACCTAGTTTTCCTGACCCCTATATTTTTTGTTTTGATTTGTGCCCTGGAGATTTTTCCAATCGCGGCACTCAGACTGAAAATGTCCTTGCCGACCACAAAACCAGCATCCACCCTTTTTAGAACCATTATTTGTACTTTTAACGGCCTCACGAACTTCGTTTATTTGCGACTTTTGTCGCACGCGGCATTCACTTATGACATGACCTGATCTACGGCAATAGGAACAGCTTTTATGTTGTCGGCGAGTATGATTAACCTCCATCGGTTCTAACTGTCTGTCGTCGCGAGTGTTCTCTTGAGCGATCGCGCCCTCAAACTGAGACCGCCTTTTAATTCGCGCACAGATATTTTGTTCCCCGGTCGTGAGAGTGACGGCATTTTGGAAGGTGCGCGGATTTTCGCGGATTACCTTCGCTCTTACAGAAGGCTTTATTAACCCTTCTGTAAAAAACATAATTAATTGCTGCTCGACGACCTGTAACCCATCGCCGATTCCCTCATAGGCCTCTTCAGCCAGTGCCATAATTCTGTCCGCGAAATTTTGGACATTTTCCCCTTGATGTTGTTTGATTCTAGTAAGCTCAGCAAATTTTAATTCTTTATTTCTAACTTCACCAAAACGTGACTCTAGCTCCGCCTTAAGTTCTGCCCAAGTAATTTGTTGATTATGTTCTAAGTGCCTTTGAATAAAATCCGAAACTTTATCACTACTAAATTGAAATGCTAATTGAATTTTCTTTTCATCCGGAATATTGTTAATGACAGCGCATTTGTTTATACTTTTTATCCAAGAATTAAATTGTGTCTGATCACCGTTAAAAGTTTTAATAATATCAGACAGACCGACGCGACCTAACTTTTCGTTAAGCGAATTAATTGCCTGTGCCAAATCCATTATAACAAGTTCAGGCTAAGCCTTTGGAACAAAAAATAGCACAACTGACCTTTCATTCTCCGGCTTGGCGTTGTGTTATCCCAGTCGAATCTCTGGTCGTCACGGCACCACAAAGGCGTTTGTAGCGTTATACTACCGCATAGAAGACTCTAACAAAAATGAAGGTCTGTTACGGCCAGGGAGCCCTCGTCGTGGTCGCTCGGACGAACTACTAGGACTGCCGCACTGGAGAGCTTTGCTCGCCCAGTATTTATATAGAACCCTATCTGTTTACCTAGCTTTACTGTTTAGCCTAGTTAATAACAAGTTAACGATAATGTCGCTAGGGTTATATAAATATTGTAATAATAAATAGTCTGCAACCACAGCGATACAACGGCTGACCCTATCCGCAGGCTGTGTGTCCAGTGCAAACTTCCATTGACACACTGACCTTCTTACAGGTTCACCGAGTACGAACTGATATCGCTGTAGTTGCTTATTATATTACAAACAGGTACTTTCACCGATGCCCAAAACACATTAGCTGGTCAAGCCTTAAAGGCCACTTTTAAAATGAATAAATATTTGCATAAATTTACTAATATCTTGGTAAAACACAAGTTGGATCTTTTTGAAAAACTTGTATTGCCAATTTTAAAATATGGTAGTGAAGTTTGGGGCTTTCATCCTGGAAAATCATTAGATAGAGTGCACATGCGATTTTGTAAACGTCTGCTAGGTGTAAAAAGGGGCACACAAAATGATTTTATCTACGGGGAACTACGACTACTTCCTTTACAAAACCTTAGATTCTATAATATTGTCAAATACTGGGCAAAAATAATATGTTCTAATGATAACAAATACATTAGAAAAGTTTATAATATGTTATATCATGATCTTTTACTTAATCCACATAGAAAAAACTGGTGCTTACTAGTCAGAGAGTTACTTTGCAAACTAGGATTCAATGACGCCTGGACGTTTCAGGCTGTTGGGGATGTGAAATTCTTCTTATTTTTGGTAAAAATGTAACGGGACCAGATTTTAAGCTATCTATTTGCAAGCCTCTTTAAATTGATCAATCTGTTGATATTGTTGTTACTATTTTTAGAACATAGGGTGTGAGATGTGTTTAGGTTATTCTTGGTATTTGGCGGGAAATAGTCAGCTGGTCTCAGTGAGCATGTAGATTTTGTAGTAGAAGGATCTTGTATGTTGTGTTGTAGAAATTAATTATTTCTATTACTTTGGGAGGAATTTAAGGATGTAGTTTGGTATGTATCAATGCTTGAAATGATGGTTGTAATGTTCGTATGGTTGGTTGATTGTTTGGCTTGTTGTTCTCTGGCATTTTTATTATTTGTCATGAGTTTTCGCGAGCGGGTTGACGCGGGAGATCGCAGAGTTAAATCTTTGCTATTCTATCTTTTCTCGTAACAAATGCATGAATGTTTATGGGTTTAACTTACAGCTAACCTCATCACTTGTGAGCACAGAGCGACTGATTTTTGGAAGGAAGTGTGAGACTTTGTACAACAGTTGAGCAGGGATTGATGTCACAAATCTGTAAGTTAAACCCATAAACATTCAGGTAGACTATAAACCAAGGTTTAGAAAAAAAATTGATTTAAAGATCAATTTATTCAAGGTTGGCAATCTAGATTAAACGACTCAAGTAGGGCACTTTTTATCGAAATGTAGCGATCTTTAGGTTTCAGCCATATTTGAACATTCTTAACATCCCTAAATATCGTATTAGTTTTTCACGCCTTCGATTATCTTCACATAGATTATGTGTAGAAACTGGTGGATGGAATCAACCTGTTAGCACTCCTTTTAATGAACGTCTTTGTTTAAACTGCAATTGCCTTGCAGATGAGTTTCATTTTGTCTTACAATGTGCTATGTTCAATGAGTTGCGTGTAAAATATATACCTAAAAGATTCTGGAAAAGACCAAATATGTTTAAGTTTGTTGAATTAATGAATACAGAAATTCACTGGTGGTAATAAATCATTAAGTGGTCTTGTGATTTTTGAAAAATCCTTTACAAATCTGCGGTAGTAACCCGCAAATGCCAAAAATGATCTTAACTCCTCTGCATTTGTCGGTGTCGGCCAATTTTTAACCTTTGAAATTTTATCTGGGTCTGTCTCAACTCCAAATTCCGAAACAATATGACCTAAGAATTTAACCTTTTTCTGTAGAAAATAACACTTGTCAGCTGACAATTTCAAGTTGCACTCTTGCAACCTTGTTAAAACTAAATCCAAACGCTCCAAGTGTTGTTCAAAACTGTTTGCAAATATGATAAGGTCGTCCAAATAAATGACGCAAATTGACATATTGTAGTCTCCGAGACATTCCTCCATTAACCTCTGGTAGGTGGCAGCTGAATTCGATAATCCAAATGGTAGTTTATTAAATTCCCAAAATCCAAGAGGCCCTACTGTGAATGCAGTTCTTTGTTTATGGTTTTCCTCCACCTCCACTTGGTGATATCCAGACTTCATATCGAACACCGAAAAAATCTTTGATCCACTTAAACAATCAAACATCTCTTCCATTCTAGGCAAAGCATATGAATCCTTGATGGTTCTTTTATTTAGCATTCTATAATCAACACACATGCGCAATTTACCATTCTTTTTCCTAACTAACACTATATTAGATGACCATGGGCTTTTTGATTTTCTTATAACACCCGAAGATAAAAGTTGTTCTAAATGTTTCCTAACCTCTTCAATCATAGATGGTGGAATTCGACGATGACGTTGTTTGAATGGAACTTCATTTGTTAATTCAATCCGATGTTTGACCTTGTCACAAAATCCAATGTCAGTTTCCCCTTTCGAAAAAATATCCTTGTGCTTAATTAAGAGATCACGTATCTGTTTATTTTGATCTTCATTAAATTCGGATTCAATGTGTACCTCCTCAAAAAATTTTATGTTTTCTTGTTCTAATTTGTCAAAAACTGACTCATCAATTGCCACTGGTTGAAAATCACACAACACTGACTTTGGAGAAATGGCAACTGAATCTGTAGTAACATTTGAAATGTTCACTAATATTTCTCCATTTCGTTTGTAACTATAATTAATAACTGTTGGCGTAATATCAACAAAATCTGGTAGAGTTGAACCACTGGATTCTTGAAGAGTAGCCACTGTATCCGAATAACTAAGTTCTTTATCTGTATATCCTTTAATGGTAAGAGCTTGATTTGGACCTAATATTACTGTGTTCGGTTCTGCAGACCTAACTATACCAATTGATACGATTTTTATTACGCTTCAGGTCCTTCTGTTGCAACGATAAACATCTATAGGATAAATACCATGGAGTATATAAACTGGCACACTGTAAATATTTTTCACCAAAGTTTGTTTTACATTCTGATAAAAGTTCATTTAGAATATTTGTACCAAGAAGTACAGGAACCTTTGCATTATATTTGGTTTCAGGTATAACCAATAATTAACATGAATGTGTAGTAGCATTTGGAATTCCATCGGTAGAAAACTCCAATTCAACATAACCTGTATATGGCAATTCACTTCCATCGGCACATTCAACATTCAAAATTTGACCTAAAGGTTGAAGTTCAACGTCTTTGAAATTATCAGAAACAAAACGTTCTGAAATACATGAAACACAACTTCCGGTGTCCAGTAATGCTATGGTTTCCATTTTGTTTAAACAAATTTTGGCTTCATTGGAGGATCCAATAAGTGTGGGATTTTTTTCTCTATTTTTATCAGTGATGCCTCAATTCAATCCCGCAATTGAGGCACTTACTTGTTTAAATTACAATCATAAGATAGATGGCCCTGTTTGTTGCATTTGTAGCAAACACGAGTTTCTTCTGTTGATGAACCTCCCCTGGGTTTAAATGTCCCTCTACCTGTTGGACGAGACTGTTTATGTTGACCTCGACCTCTGTCTGATCCTCTATTACTTCCCCTATTGGAGTTCCAGCGTCCTCCACGAGATCCTCTACCCCTAGCATTGTATGAATAGAACTGTCCATATGATGCAGTCTGACTTTTCAATTCCTCATTTTCCTTCTCCAACTTTTCAATCCTGTTGTTCAACTTTTGAAGCAAGTCCTTCATTTCAGTCATTTCTGGATTTGATTCCACTTTGGTATTTGCCTGACATTTCGTCTTACTAGAAGGTTCTGTTTTAGACTTTTCCTTTAAATTCATTTCTGCCTTTCTCAATTCCATCTTAAATCTGTCGTAATCTCTCACTGTTTCATACTTATAATTTATGAGCAACTTTAGATTAGTTTGTAATCCGTCATAAACGATAGATTTCAATAAATCCTCCTGTCCAGGTGACATTACCCTCAACTCCACAGCCTGTGCAAACAACTCCTCTACTCTAGCTGTGTATGATGTAACGGATTCCTTACTATTCTGGGTACATGCATATAGTCTTCTTAAAATGGTATTACCACTGTCGACAACCCCGTAAGTTGCATCAAATTTTTTTAGAATATCTCTAACCTGAGCATTGGGTTCCATCCATGTCAAAATTTCCGCCGCATCTCCCTTACAAGACTTTCGTATCCCATGTAAAATCTGCTCCTCGGAATAAATTCCTTCTCTCAATAAACATTGTACTTCGTATCTCCAAGTGTGATAGGTCACATCTCCTTTCGATCCTTCTCCTGCAAAGGTCGACACTTTTGGTATATAAAATCCTTTTTTGGATCTCTCTCCAGTATCCTTCTCCGAAAAGAAATACTTCATGTAATGCTCCATCTCTTCAGGTCTGTCTGTCCTTGGAGGATTGAATCTCATCTCTTTCATCAACTTCAAAAGTTGTTCATCTTCCTCCGTCAATCTCACTCCTCCTTCAGCTCCTTTTCCAACTTTAACTTCATCTTCCCTGTCACTCATCTTGATAACTAATACTGTCCTTAATTTCAATTAGAATTTGTGTATAAAATATAAATCAAAGTGTCTATTTCACTTATTTTAACACAATATTCAATTTCAAATCACGAAAAAATGTTTATTGCTCTAAGAAATACACTGTTCCTTAGCACACTATACTTAGTTCACTATATAACTAGCCATAATTCCACTTAATTCACTTTTACTTGAAGGTTGCATACACTGTCCGCCATAATACATTGTATATATTTTATGTGTAAGTTTGTATACATTTTACAACCTTTGACTTTTTGTATGACTGCCATATGTATGTTATAATGTGCTTATATTGCCACATGGGTCTCAGACCTATTGGTTTTAATGAAATAAACTTGTAAAACTTGTAAACTTGTATTAATCACGCACGATGACTACTTCCTGGGTTTCCAACCAGTACTCGCGCCGAATGTGGATTGAGGAAGCTGCAGACGAACATCCCTGATGGGACTCGAACCCGCAGTCTCCGGATCTGGAGTCTGACGCTCTACCCATAGACCACTGATCTGCCATTTTGTAATTACTGTTTTAACTTGTGGTGCTCTATTCTTAATTAGATCATTGAATACTTAGTTCCTTTTTTGCTTGACAATACCATTAGCTGCTGTTTTATTGACATGTTCTTTTGAGTGCAACATTGTGTGGTCAAGAAAACTGTTGAAGTTTTTTAATCAAGACTTTGTTCATAATTTTGAGATCCTGTTAATTGTTTGTGGTGTTTTTCAAAGTGATTATTCTTTTTCCCTCCCTGCTGTTTGGCTGTGCCGGGAGGCTGTATCTTTTGGATGTGGCCACTCCTGATATTTCACATTTTATTCAGAATATTAAAGAAACGTTAGATCTTCCACCCGGGATATCACTATCTAAAATTTAGAACTTAAAAAAGTGAAATATTCAGGAATTGCCACACCGAAAGACACACGTATCATAATATTTATATTCTCTATGTTCCGCAGATTTGAGATGCAACTACCGCATCGTGTATATCACCAAGGGCAACATGATTGGAAGGGATTTAAAAAACCTACTTATTATCAAAGTTCACATTAAAACCTTTAAATTAATCTTTAAACATTTACAGCATTGTTTGTCAAAGTTGCTTCAAATCTTTACCGATAGATACCGATTAATTGTGTCTCTATTTGCTAACTCCTCGTAATTTGATTTAGTGTTTCAAACGTCCCGTATAATCTGTTAAAAATTACAACACGCATCGGAACGTTAGATGGAATAGAGTAAAAAGTGGTGGGATATTTGATAATTTTCCATTTTTCCCCATGCATTCGGGTATAAGACTTTATGAAGGTCAAAAGGAAGGTCTTGGAAAAGAACCTAGAAGATCGATCCGTTTCTTTAATCTCTGTTATCGTGTTCTTACTGATCTGACTCCAGGGCTTAGGTCTCGGTAAGGTAATCAATCGAGTACCCGCCCTTAAGTTGTGAGAGGTTGATGCACTATAAAAGTATGTTTAACCCCGCCTTCCCCCGTTGCCTAATGTTTTGCAACTGACCGTTCCAAGGCTGTAACACCAAAGGTTCTCCTCTTCGTTAATTGTTTGATGTGTCTTATTTGAAATTGTTATAAACCCATGCATTTTGTTTTTCTGTTCATTTTGCCATGTCCGAAGGCTATGTTTTTTCTGAGTGTGGCAATTCCTGATATGCATATTTCACTTTTTAGCCAAGCTAAGGAACATCCAATTTAGAAAAAATAGATAACCAATGTTGTCATTGACTGCTATCAATATTGAAAACAAAAATGCAATATCACCCACATAGATGTACATGTTTATGTTTTTTAAATATGTCTTGAAACAGAACGGAAAGTATAAGCGCAAAAAAGTGATCCGCAAGTTATATTATTTAATCATTTGCTGTTAGTTTATTAGGTTTGTGTTTGTACGACATTCATCGATTTTGAAAGCCAACAGCCGTTAACAATGGATATAACATACAGTCACAGATCAAGAAAATCGCTTATTATTTTCTAAACTGGTCTGACATAGTGTGCGTGATGTACTCCCAAAAATACATCAAAGATTATTATGTTGTCTTTAGTTTGCTTTTGCTGCTGGAAATGGAAGAGGTAATTTGTTGGAAAACGAAGGAGACTTCCACTGGTAGATGTGATTAATGCCGTATTGATATTGATCATATAAATAGTAGATAAAACACGATATTGCAGATTCCTATTATATTGTAACTATTTGAAACATTAAATGCAGTCTGGCAGTATGAAGTGGCATTAAACTAGCTTCTTGAATATCTAGATATCACAATGTAAGAATCGGTTACATGTACCTATTCGCTTGCAGGACAGTAGCTGAACTCCAGGTGTTCTCCTTACTTCCCTCTGTAAAGTTATCAGTTACAGTTACCTCCCTTTGATGGTAATATGCTAATTTCAAACCATGCAGAATGTCAATCATTTTCGGTGACTGTATTATAGGTATACTTAAACTATCGTTTTGATTATATGTATGTACAATGTCTTTCTCTTGCATGCCTGGAGCTGTATGTATTTGTATTGCAAGGTTTATCTATATATTTCGTGTAGTTTCTACCTATTTTGCTTGACAGTGTCATTAGCTACTTACGATTTGTATCCTTGTGTGCTTCTGCAAGCAACTTTACTGTGTCATGGATGAGTTAAAATTTATTTTTCAAGGCAGCATAGAGCATGTTCGCGCACATGAGAGTCTGTTTTAACTCTAAGTAGTAAAATGTTTTGCCAATGACCTTTACAGACCGATATCTCATCGTGTTCTCATTTTGTGTCATTTCTTAAATAGATCATATTATAAACACAAGTATTTTACCTCACTACCTTTTGGTTGTGCATGGATTCTCTATTTTCTGGAAGAAGCTATTTCCTATTCATAGTCCTTTCTTTTTAATTTCCCATAAAACTAAAGATTTCTCAATACAATATCATTGATTACTTGTTTTATAAACTCCATTCAGAGAAAGAGAGATAATTAAATCGAATATTTGTTGTTAAAATAATGACAGAATTGTCTCCCTGCAATGAATAAAGATGATCAAAAAAATAAAACCCGAAAGAGAAAACTAATGAAAACAATACATTAGCGTGCTTGTCTATTGTAGCAATAAATCATGACCGAATATAAAGTACGAAGAATCTTCGCACATATCATTCGGGACTGTCGAATAGAGCTTCATTAATAAATTGCCTATTTCGGACCATTTGGAAAAAGTGGAATATTTCAATATGGTAAAGTTTTTCTGCACATCGTGTTTGGGTGTTGAAATAATCAGTCAACATAAGTCAAATATGAAACTAACAAATATCTTGTTGAACTCTAAAATACACGTAATATAGATTTGTATACGATATAATACTGTTGCTTAAACCCCGCAACAGACTAAAAACATTTAGACCTGCTCTACAGACGTAGCATCTACAAAACTTTTTCCATAATGCATATGCATTAAATTCATAATGTCGTCATTTGTCACAATCATGTTACTAAATAAACCCAAAATGTCACAGTAGCCGCTTATGAGTACATCCCCGAGAGCGTAGCCTCTAAACGGACATAGTTCTGTATGGATATCTTGTACACAGAGAACTTTCTCCACGAAACAAACTCATCAAGAGCGCATATGTTCTGTTTTACAAACCTTTAAACACGTTTTGTGTCTTTACATGTTACATTTTGGTCCTAAAAGGGTTGTGAAGTAGACCTTTAAGTATTTTCTTACAGGATTTTCAAACTATTCGTACGTAGGGCATAGGGGTATCAACAGACAAAAAACAGTCCTGAGTACTTATTTCAAAGATTTCTAAATTGCTGCTTAGTTTTTTTTGTTGGCTAATTTCACCTCGTAACTTGATTCTGAGTCATAGTTACATTTTTGGCCATATTACGAGCAAGTGTGTAGCTGCACTCATCCAATAGTTCAATATAACATCCTTCCTGATTGACAATGTCAAGTTTGGGATGTGGTGACATTGATCGGCTGTTAAAGGCTTGTTTTAACCCCAATATAATCGCGACCGTATTCAGCTAGTAGAAGATATAACTCGATAATTTTCTTCCCAACTCTATCTTGCGAAATCACGCTTATGTATTCTGTTAATTGCTAAACACTGTCTGACCTGACGTCATAGATATCAATCAACGCATTACCGGAACAGTAAAGTTTTAAGGTATCTTAAATCAAATTAACGTAATGGCGCGGTGTTGTATGTCGGTTGGTCAAATTACAGCATAATATCCATTTTCTGTGAAATTTGATCATATAAATCGGTGTTGCTATGCCTAACATCGTTTAACCATCAAGATTTGAATAAACAAACGAAAGTCGCACATAGATGAATGATGGTCATGGCATCTGTAAAATCTGTATAACTACTATAATGCATGCATCTCCTTTTAAATGCGACAAACGAAGAGATCAACGATAGAAGGTATAATATTTACCAGACCGATTAATTTTCTTAAATTTTGCCAACTTTTAACCGATCACAACATAGAAACTAGAATGACGAGAATATTTTAATGCAAGATGTGATGAACATTCAATTTCGGTTTGAAATAATGTCTACGTTAATATAAACACTCAATCGTTATCAGAAGAGCTATATTTCTATATTTAATATACATGTTATTAAATATGAACACGTACATATTGTAATGTTTATATTTTGTAACTGTTTTGTATTTACTTATTTTTGAAATATCTGTTGTCCTGATAACGCTTTGTAGACAAGGCCATTTCCCAAGATCATAAAACTAAGTTTTGAGATCAGTCTTAAATCTCAAGGATCTGATTGGCTGAAATGGCGACTGGCCTGACTATGCTGAATAAACTGTATTTTATTGTATTGTATTATAGCTTAATTGATACGAAATTGAAAGTACGCCTCAAATCTGATTAAAGATGTTGATTTATTGGATGTTAGTACAACTCTTGCTTGTTTAAAAATCAAAATTATTTCTTTTACCCTAAGACCAAACAATTTCTTTTACCCTAATACCAAACAATTTCTTCTACCCCAAGACCAAACAATCTGGTGATAACTGGTTCTCAGGTGACCGAGTGCACTGTCCTCAAATCTTAGAATTTCACAAACATTATAAATTTTGAGAAAGTATCGTTGCTTTTCATGCAGTAAAACGTTTACATTTTTTATTAAACGCATGTGTGTGATTTTCAAATAAAAATTACTATAATACATGAAGGAGAGACGCAATAATTCACGCATTAGCATAGACACAAGGACAACAAATATCTACGATAGACGATTTAGATAAGATGTTCTATTTGATATGGCATTTTTACCGAACTTGACCTTAAATAAAAGCTCGAGGACTCCATTTATTAACAAGTCACTCAACGATTTCAAAGAGGATTGTCTTACTTTCGGGACACACGGAGACCTCAAGGTTTGTCCTTTATATCGCAAAGAAGGCAATAAGATTTCCTTTTAACTTTCATTAATATTACATGTATGTGATTAAAAGTGAAATATGCACAATAGAAATGGCCAAATCCAGAAGACACAGTCTATCCACCAAAAAGTTGAGCAAATGAGCAGTGTGAACCGATCTGGTCCTAGACATCTTTCTTCTGCATGTATTACAAGTTCAATATATCCCCGGTTTATATCGTTGATGTAAACAAATAAGCTTATTTCCTCGTGGGCATGATGAGTCATGGGCGTGATATATTTGAATGGTTCAAAATGAGAATAAATTCAGCTACTATAAAATAACCATGTTATTTATAGAAGAAAAATATCTACCAAGTCTGCGTGCTTTGAGATAATCCGGACCTCAAGTGGCTGTTCTGGTCAGTACTTACCCAATGTTCTAACTTCACCGAACATATTTCTAAAATTTCTCAGCGTGGATTCAAAATACATACTTCAAAATTGGAACATAAAAAGATACATCATGTTCACGTCTTTTTGTTAAATAATCGTAAAATTCCCCACATCCGTTTGAAAACGACAGACATTTAATAAAAGTAGGGGAAAAACAAAATCCACAAAATTTTCAGTAGAGGGTATAGTCTCTGTTAATGAAATTTCATGTTAATTATTTTAATATGGAATCATGATTGGGTAATTTTAAACAATGCTATTCAATTATACAATAATACGATTGCTGAGATGTAATCATGTAACACAGAATATGTTTCAGCGGTTTTAGCCGGTTTCAGTTTATCCGCCTTACAAACGCTAATGTCGATTTTTGTGACATTTGGTTTTACACTCGCCTCTGTAAAATGTCATGTGCTTATGAACAAAGAAGGGGATTTTCATGGCAATTTCATAAAAAGACGTAAAACTGATGCATCTTATTATGTTTCAAATTTGAACAGCATACTTCAATTCCATGCTGAGAAATTAAATTTTTATGATCGGTGTAGTTAGAACATTGGATAAGTGTTGCTCGTTCTTCGTGACATCACATACACAGTACTACAGACCGGATTTTTGTCCACCCGAATCACGCACACGTGCAGGTACTTATATTGATGGATGAATAATTACTTTTGAAAAATAAAACTAATTAAAAAGTATTTGGGTTGAGTGAGTTATCAGTTCCGATTTCATCCCTAGATGGTAATATTGGTGCAGCCTATAACCTGGTTTAAACCCCCAGTGGCAATTCGTTTTGCCACTGACCGTTCCAAGGCGCTAACCACAAGGGTTCTCTATGTCGTTAATTGTTTGTGGCGCCTTATTTGAATTGACATACTTATAACAACATGTTCTTTTTTCCACTCTACTTGTTTCGCTGCATGGGGAGGCTGTGTTTTGTGAGTGTGGCGATTCCTGATATGCATATTTCACTTTTTTATACCGTGCAGAAATATCAGTATAAAGACATTTTTGAACTATGACTTTGAGTTAATCTAAAAAATTTATATCGTGTGCATAGGTCTATTTTAAGTGTGCATGTATGTCCCTCCTCTCTACCTACATTGTAGTACTAGTAATTCGGTTCCAGTTATTGTGCGATTGTTGCATCATTAGCGAGAAGAGAACCTTATACCGATCAAGAATATCCTCTCTACATGAAGTAGGGTGTTTATAATTATATCGTCCTACGATATGTTTACTTATTTGTTCCTTAAAAATTATAAATCAATTTTGTAGGCATTTTAATGACTTCTAAATTAAAATAATGGATTTTTTTTTCATAATGCCACTTTATTTGCTATCATTCGATATAAAAAGTGTAATTAATTTCACATACATTTTCAGTAAGATTTATATATCTTAAGAAACTCAAGAAAACAAAGAGATGTCCAGGACACAAACAATCTTACATTTTCTTGTTTGATTCTTTTAGATGAGTTCAACAAGTCTAAGAGTGTGGCTTGTCCTAGCCGTGCTGCAGAGTTCGGTGGCGATTGATCAATTCCGTGCTGCTGTGTATGAACATGCCGTTATTTACCCCGACGACAGAACCACGGTCCTTAACAGGTCCGAAGCCCTGAAAATTGTGATGAAAAATATGCAAGTCTATCGCATCCAAGCTATGAAGGCGGCATCATTGGTAATTTTTTATATGTGAATAGGGTGTGTAAATTGTTCTTGCATGATAAGCGCATAGACAAATGTCACCCGGTCAAGTACATGTAATAACTATAGAGTAGACAATACCAACGCTTTAATATTATAAAATGGTCGACGTGGTCATATCTTTAATACAATAAATGATACAGCTATAGATGAAAATGGATCTAAGAAAGCTAAAGAACATGACAAGTAAGAACATATTGCAGGACCGGTCTGATTTGGCCTGTTCATGGGCAATAATGCAAATGCATATTACTGCCCACTACGACTAGCCCCGGTTTGCGCTTCTCAATATTTACACAAATAAACAGAACAGTTTTGATCCATCCCAGACGATCTTATTGATATATGCGATGTACATAGAACGGATGAAATCAAACCGCTTCGTCAACAGTGCCTAACTATTTTAATACGAGCAAAATTTCAACTTTGTTAACCGGGACAACCCGAAGATATGCTCCGCGAATAACTTTTAAAATGCGAAAATCAATATATATAATATAAACAGTGCAGGATTATTTAATAATGCATTTCCACAAATGCCCATAAACATGCTCAATCGAACCGAGTCTGCAATTTGTTCATGTGTGCCGTGTTCGGTGGCTTTCAAAGTCTCCTTTTCATGTTTTCGACAAGACAATGTCATTCAATGTACAAAATGAGCTCTACTATCTCTCAATCATCCGAGCCTCCTCTACAAACTATATCAATTCTGCGTTTGCTTACCGACTATTAAAGATACTATAGCTAGTTATTTCTTTCAGGAAGCTCGGATTATTGTGTTTCCAGAGTACGGTCTGTATGGTCTGGGCTGGACAAGACAGACACTGAAACCATACTTAGAAATTATTCCCGACCCATGGAACGTAACATGGAATCCGTGTGATAGCCCAAACCAGTATCCGAACACTGAAATACAACGTAACCTCAGTTGTATCGCAAAACAGGCGTCAATCTATCTTGTTGCCAATATGGGCGCACGTGTTCCCTGCGATAGATCTGATCCCGATTGCCCTGTAGACCTGACATACCAGTTTAGTGCTAGTGTAGTGTATAACACAAATGGTGACTTGGTTGGAAGGTACTATAAGTACAACACCGACTCTGATGAAGGGTATCTAGACAAACCTGCAAAGCCCGATCATTCCATATTTAACACATCATTCGGTCAGTTTGGAGTATTAACATCGCAAGATATTTTGTTTTATGAGCCTGTTGTGTCGATGATCAAACAGAACGTCACAAATCTTGTATACCCAACCGCTTGGAAAAATGAGCTGCCATTGTTTTCCGCGATAGAATTTCACTCAGCTTTTTCAGAAGGAATGCATGTCAACCTGTTGGCCGCCAATTTACATATTCCATCTAAAGGATTCTTTGGAAGTGGTTTATACTGGCCAACGGGCGTGTCGATAAATGGTTCATACGTCAATAATGAACTGCCAGAGGACAAAGGAGAATTAGTAGTTGAAACAATGACGCCATTTCTTATCCCATCAAATGATGACTTCAAAATGGACTCCTTTTTCGAAAGACAAATAGATAGAAGCCAAGTGAGTGCATACAAACAGGAGGAAAGACCTTTAAAAATAATATCACATGGCAAGTTCAACATGAAAAATTCGCGTCACACGAAAAGGAAGGATAACGTTCACATTACAATTAACGGAGATATGTACAATGCCATAATATTGCGGGAAGGATACGGAAGTGTGAACGTTTGCCACGGCCAACTCTGCTGTTCTGCCAGCTACGAAAGTGGGATGCCTCAAGGCGACCTTTATGCATTTGCAGCTTTTGATGGCATGCACACTTCGGGCAGACGCTACTATTTACAAGCATGTACCTTTATAAGGTGCGCCAATAGTTCTGTCGAGAGTTGTGGGCAGCCAACTACAACTTCATCTGGCTACATGTCAAAGATGGGGTTTTCAGGAAATTTTTCAACGCCTTATGTGTTCCCTGAGGTGCTTACTGACCAAGATGGAACACCGGGACTTGTGACAAGTATTTGGTACTACATGGGATCGATAATAATAGATGCAGGCTTATCAGGCGGAACTCTAAGTATATCTATATTAGGGCGAGATTACTCGAAAGACTAACTCTGATGCAAATCATATATTTTTATGATGTGTTGTCTTAAACTCTTAATACATTTGTGAAATTGATGCAAATACAGGCAAAAGAATGACCTTCAATAAACCACAGATAATTGAAACGAACCTGTTTCCTTTATAATTAATTGAAAACTGAAAAGAATTTAAAGTTCGTGGTAGTATTTTTTTAATTTACTGTTTTACTGGTAAGATGGGACATAGAGTAGTAGCTAATTATCAAATATTATATAATATACTTTCAAAACGTCATTTTTGAAAAATTCCACTTTAACACCGTCCTGGGCACAAATATCAACATGCTTATGTTTAATGTATAGACATTGAGGCTATGCGGTACGTCAAGAATAAGTAAAAAGTATATATATCAATTTGCCTATGAACAGTTTCACACAAAACAAGTAATATTTCCATATAAAGTTTATGTTCCAAATATTTTAACATCTTCTTGTCCTGGTCCCAAGGTTATAAAACTGAGCATGGAAACCAGTCTCAAATCTCAAGGATCTGATTGGCTGAAATGGCGACTGGTCGTCATTTCAGCCAATCAGATGCTTGAGATTTGAGACTGGTTTCCAATCTCAGTTTTATAACCTTCAGGCCTGGTGTTTAAGGAATCAGCAGAAGGTCTAACGTACAATCCTCGTACAAAGGACTTGCTGAGTTGTAGTGATGTACATGGGAACAACATTAGCTCATTAGCACAAAGGCTTGTCAAGATTCTTTCATTCTACATGGTGACAACTAATTTGAATACCTATTCTTGAATCATATATTATTATACCCATTTTAAATAAGTCTGTAAAAGGGCGATAACGCAACTGGAACTTGGCTATTAAAGCTATGGCAGATTTGTCTTACTATATTGTATAAAGATGATAATTTTTTTCTGCGAGAGAACTTCATAAATGAATCCATTAGTGTAGTTCGTGGCAATTCATCATGTCAGAATATCAAGTACGAATAATCCGCATGATCGTCGAATTCATTAACTAATGCCCAGACTAAAGATAGAATATTGTAATGATTGATACTTTATTTAGGTTGTGAAAAACACTATAATAAAATTCTCTGTAGATTTCGTGTCACGACGACTGAAAGTGTTGAAAAGTAACAGTCACTTGCCAAACAAAAAGAAAAAATAATACATTTATTCTAAAAAGTTACATATTTAAAGTGAAGTATGCATACATTTGTATCAGTAATGGCCACATGCAGAACACACAGCTTTCTACAGACAAAAAGCTTAAAAGAAAAGAGCAAGAGTTTGAAAAAAATGACCGGTTTCAAAAATGACCCTCCATTCAATTAACGAAAATTAGAACCCGATTGGTAACTGCTTTGGGACGGATACTGTATAAGTGGATATTTTCGCTGGCGTAAAAGTTCGCGTTTTCAGTTTTGCCGGAGTTTCGCGTGCGGAAATGTTCGCGAAAAATTGATTTCATGAAATTCATAAAAATTACACGTTGTTATAATCACTCTAAATTATTTGGTTGTCAAAAAATTGCACGGTAAAAACTGAAAGTAGTCATCCCAAAAATGGATTGTAAATTGCTAACTGTGAACATCGTGATCAGACAGTGAATTAGCAACCATTAATGAATTGTTTGCCCTTTTAACATATTACTTTATTATTACCGATAACCAGGTGTTAAATCTGACAGCAGTTTTTACCTCTTTACGTTGCAGGTGTGATCAAACTGCGCTTGCCATTTTCGACCTGTTTAAAACATAATGTGCACGAATATTGACCTAAGAGCATCAACCATTAAGCCAAAACAGGCACGTTGGCTTAGGAAGGCCCGCGATTTACTTGCCTCCAATACTGACATGATAATATCTACATTTCACCAATACGGGATACAGTCCTTACCGGTGTAAATATATACATAGACAGTTAACAGTTTCCCAAGGAATTGTCGTTTAGTTTATCATATTTAATTAGTACAACTGTGTATAAGTTTTGATATTTGGTATTAATTGTACGTTTACGTGGTTTTTAATCTGAACAGGTATACTATGTAGTCTTGTAATAAAGTTCAATGATAAGTACGAGCTTTGTTTCGCCATATTCCGGTGTAAGGGTAACATTTTGCTTGTACATAAGCTCTAATTTACGCTGGCTGATAATAATTTCGCGATTTTTATCAAATCGCGAAATACGCGAACATTACATCCTCGCGAACATTACCACTTATACAGTATTTGCCAGTGGGAGTTTAAATCTGATTCTATGCTTTTTTGCCTTTGGCGTTACTGCCCCCCCCCCCCCCCCACCCCGATTTGAAAGTAACTTTGGTGCCTACCTATCCACTGTCGGATAATGTGCGCATATAATGACTTTCATACCCTCAATCAGTCATTTAAATTACCTGCCTTATCATAGTCCTTCTCTCAACATCTATAATTTCGTTCACAAGACGGACGTTATTGCACTCGGACGACCACATTTCCTATCCTCATCAATCTCTTCCCGTTCTTCCCGAAACCACTTATGCCTCTTGTAAGTAAGTGAGCGGCAAACAGTTTTCTTTCCTGTAGCCTCTTTTATCTTTTTCTTTCGTCATTTTCGGTGTCGTTTCAAGGCAGGCACAGAACTTTATCACGCCCATTCTCTATGCTGACGTCCTACGTCGTATATACTATATAATAATATTTCGACTTTAGCCGTTTATTAACGTGGAGGGGGGGGGGTGTAAAATATTTTGTGAAAGGTAAGTGCAGTATTACTTGTTTTAGTTAAATTTATCAATAACGCGCAAATATTAGGTTATTCACCTTCAGATTCTATTGTCATGGGTTTGTCAAACATTAAAAAATGAATCGTAAAACTTTTTTCAATTTACAATGTTCTGGCACTGCTGAGTGAGTACGACAGCTGAAGCGAAACCAAATTTACAGCTGCACACAGGAGAATTAAAGTGTAAATAGTGCTTTTAGTTTTTCCATAAAACATTTGAATTATTAATAACAGTGTCCTTTGGAGAATTGTCAATCATCTTATCTCTTGATCAATGTGTCAGTTTTAAAGCATGCACACTTAATATCGCCAACAACTGCCTCTGATCTAATACAAATTCGTTCAGGCAATTTTCTTTTAATAATATGTTACAATTTTACTTGATGATACTTACACCAATTTAAAAAACAACAATACTAATGAAGAGAGTAATCAGCATTTTTATTTTTTGTCATCTATTTACTGGACAAGGATATTATAAGGCCAAACACAATTTTACAAATATTTCATTTTATTAATAATATATTATTCATGTCGGCATTAAAATTGATATATTTTATGTTGCTTGGATGTTTCAGGGAAATATTAAATCTTGCTATTTTTCTCAACAGTTCTTACCTTTCTTAATGTGTTGTAAATAAAGATTCATTAATAACATTTATTTAACAACTTTATTGAACTAAATATTCCGATCTAAATCTGCCTACCTCATGTTCCGATGACTAAGAGACGTTGCCAACACATATGTTGTCGACCGTATTGTAAGGGAACAAAGGCATGTGAGCGCGACAGCTGAATCAGTTCTAGTAATTGACTCGTAACAGAAAAAGAAAATCACGTAATATGGATAAAACTATGACATTTAACCATATTTTGAGATGCTGCATTGCAGCGTATATTTACAACTAACATCAAATAAAACAACGAATATTAGCTTAGATATAGTTCTAATAAATAAAATGCACCAGAGAATTTTGTTTACCAAAGAAATGTTTAAATAATTGATAAGCTTTGTGTATTAATTATCCCCAACATCGAGTGCAAGTAGAGATTACAGCTCTCAAGAGGCATATGTTTATTTGACGAACTGAGCAGACCTTTTGTGGTAGATTTCAATGCTAAACTATTCATATTATAACTTCTTTGACATCGATCATGAAAACTAATGCCAACATTTAAGTGTTTGCTGATGTTTGCTGACTTTTAATCTAAAATAAAAACATTAAATTATTTCGAGAATGCTGTGTTTTCTGAGTTTTGCTATTCGTTATATGCATGATTTCATTTATGATAGTTTGTATATCCCGACGCTTTCATAAACAAACTGAAAAAACTGTACAAACAAATGCTGTCAAAGTAAATGGCTATATATTGTTTGGGTTTAATGGGTTTTGTGGAGTTTGAGGTCAATTTTTTGTAGTTATGAAGTTTATCAGAAGTGTTTGATTAAGTCATGTTGACAGACAAACAGAAACACTGACAGACAGACAATCGGACAGACAGACACAGACAGACAGACAATCAGACAGACAGACACAGACAATCAGGCAGACAGACAATCAGACAGACAGACACAGACAATCGGACAGACAGACACAGACAATCAGACAGACAGACAGACACAGACAATCAGGCAGACAGACAATCAGACAGACACAGACAATCAGACAGACAGACACAGACAATCAGACAGACACAGACAATCAGACAGACAGCCAATCAGACAGATAGACAATCAGGCAGACAGACACAGACAATCAGACAGACAGACACAGACAGACAGACAAAGACAATCAGACACAGACAATCACGCTGGCAGACAGACAATCAGACACAGACAATCAGACAGACAGACGAAGACAATCAGACAGACGAAGACAATCAGACAGACAGACAATCAGACAGACAGACAGACACAGACAATCAGACAGACAGACACAGACAGACAGACAATCAGACAAACAGACAATCAGAGAGACACAGACAATCAGAAAGACAAACACAGACAATCAGACAGACAGACAGACAGACAATCAGATAGACAATCAGGCAGACACACACAAACAATCAGACAGACAGACAATCAGGCAGCTAGACACAGACAATCAGACAGACACAGACAATCAGACAGAGAGAAAATCAGGCAGCCAGACATAATCAGGCAGACAGACACAGACAATCAGACAGATAATCAGGCAGACAGACACTGACAATCAGACAGACAATCAGATAGACAATCAGGCAGACAGACAGACAGACAGACAATCAGGCAGACGGACACAGACACTCAGACAGATCAGGCAGACAGACAGACACAGACAATCAGACAGACAGACAATCAGGAAGACAGACACAGACAATCAGACAGACAGACAATCAGACAGACAGACTATCAGGCAGACAGACACAGACAATCAGACAGACAGACAATCAGGCAGACAGACACAGACAATCAGACAGACAGACAATCAGGCATACAGACACAGACAATCAGACAGACAGACAATCAGGAAGACAGACACAGACAATCAGACAGACAGACAATCAGACAGACAGACTATCAGGCAGACAGACACAGACAATCAGGCAGACAGACACAGACAATCAGACAGACGGTGACAGACAATCAGACAGACAGACACAGACAATCAGACAGACAGACATTGTTTGTACTTTTAATACAGTTAACCAATAATTACTTTAAACTGTAAATGTAATTTCTCAGCATAGAATCGGAGTATACTTTTCAAACTTAAATATAGTAAGTTTTATAATTTTCACTTCTTTTGATTAATAGCCATTATATTTCACACTTGCAAAATTTAGAAATCATTGACATTTAATTCGGGTGTTGGTAAAAAGTCACGAAATCGTCAGTAAAGATATGTTCCCCGTTGACGTAGATCTCCGTTTCTTATTTGAATAAATGATAAAATGAAATTTCGAAGAATACTTTTCGATTCATCAAATGTGCGTTTGTTTAGATGGAAGACAGACGAAGTTGCATAGCGGTTTAGGTTCTGATGTGCATCCTGCTCACAAAAGCTTCTACCATTAGCTAGTGCCGATTTTGACACCATCCGACAGTAAACGTTATTTATTTACGAAGGATCAAGAGATTTAATGACAATTTAATCAACAGTGAAAATGATATATTTCAAAAATATACTCCAATTCCATGCGAATTAATTAAAACTAAATAATCGTTATAGTTAGAACGTTGACATTTAAAAAAAAATATTTAGAGCAAAAAAAATATCACAAAAATTACGTTTTTTGTTGCTCTCTTTCTCTGTATTGTTGGTCACCTAGCCACTGTTTGCTTATAAATGATTTCTTTTGCTGTTACAAACGTAGCTTAGTGTGCCCTTTCGTGAAAATTTATCGACTGTTTTTTTTTCTCATCTCTGTCTCAATATTTAGCGGTTCAATGACCATTCTACAGTCCTAAACTTGTTCGGTTTATGTGCTGATATTTTCCAATAAGATGTTTAACTATAGTCAGTGAATGAAGTCTTTGTATTAAATCCAGCGATAGCATGAACGCTAGGTACGTTCATTTGACATGTACAATAATTTGCCTTGTTGATGCTAATGCGTAGAAATGCACAATGTTATGTATCTGTTCGTATAGGAAATCCGGGCTAAATCAGTATCGGGGCTCCGAAGGTAATCATCGGAAACTGTAGCATTGTTATTCGCCTTTAATAGGTGAAATTACGCAAAAATGTTTTAGTAAGTAAATGTTTTACATAAAACTTACTTTTTTTCCTTACGATGCAGATCGATGTTTGAGTGGGGATTTTCTTCTTAATAGTTTAATTTTAATATTTGTTTAAACAACAGCAACCGATAACGGTTTTAGCAGATCAAACTCGTTGTAAACACAGATCGTTTTGACTGGCCGCTACACATTTATCAATAATGCATTGAATTTCAAATATTTCAGTCGCTGGAAGACTATAACATATCGTTTAGCTGTGTATTGATGTTAAGCTTTGCTCTTGGGACTTTTACCTGCACAAAGCTGACAGCTTTTACAGTACTTATATTACAGGTCAAGCATTAAAAGTATCAATAAAACGGCTTTACAGTTATTTTAAATGAAACAAAATATAATAGTGATTTTTAACTGCTGCTTGAAAACGTCCAGCCAACCCATCCACATATCTGGTATACGCGCGTGATATTTGACCTCCCCCTTTTGCATCAACAAAAGTGTATAGCTACATGTATCTTAATGGCGTTGACAGTTAAATTGTATATACATTTCTATTACTGCCCGTGAACGTTTGTTTATAATAAAATCTTAGATCATATAAAAATGCCTGCAAAAAGTCCCGCCTTCACATACCTGGTATAAGCACGTCATCTTTGACCTCGTTCCCGTTTTAAAAAAAAGGAAACCCCTTTTGCATCAACAAATGTGTATAGCTATCTTCGTTGACAGCTATAAACATTTCTATTACTGCCCTTGAACGTTCATCGTAAAATCTTAGATCATATAAAAATGTGACAGAAAGCCTGGTATTTCATAAACATGAGCGATCCAGTGTAAATAGAGCCTTTTGTTTTCCCATAATAGATGAATTATTAATAAAAGTATTCATTACAGGATGTTCAATAATTGTATCCTCTGATTAATTGACAACTTTAAGGTATCGCAAACATTGCAAATGGTGAAAATAGGCTAAAATTTCAAAAAATGAATTTTGGGGGAAATACTTATTGCCACCTAGATTTTAGTTATTAAATGTATTTAGCTATGGATGTAGTAAATGTTTGCAAGCTCAATTTAGTCTAATTCATGTTCTAATTACCAAGCACATACTAAAACAAAGGAAAAACCATTTGCATGAGAACTCTGAAATTCATGAACAATATACCAAAGCAACTCATACCTGAAATAAGTATATGCTGATCTACAATGTTTAGTGCCAATTCGTCAAATAATGTTAGGGTTTTCAAGAAATTCAAGGAAATCTTACTTCCTGGTTCAAAGTGAAAGTAGAAAGAGAAAGTAGGAAGTAAGTTTTCCTTGAATTTCTTCAAAACCCTAACATTTAAATAATGTTGCCGCGGACTTCTTTATTGATTCAAACGAATTTATTTCCCCCTATTTATGTACTTTATTTAACTTGATATTTGATACGGGCCTGTATCCCGAGTCCTGGTGTAACGGTTTTATTGTACCGATATATAAAAAGGTGACCCAGCTTTACCTTCAAATTACAGAGGGATTACGATAACGAGTACTATTTCTAAAATATTAAGAAAGCGTATTAACAGCTGGTGTGAAAATAATAATATCTATTGTGACGCACAATTTGGTTATCGCGATTGGCGTTCAACATCTGATGCAATATTTATTTAACACTCGGTTATTCAAAAGATTTTGGCAAAAAAATCTAAACTTTGGTGTATATTTATTGATTACGAAAGGGCTTTTGATACCGTTATTCACGATGCCCTTTGGGTAAAACTTGTTAATAGTGGTATAACTAGTAAAATGTTAAATATTATTAAATCATTGTACCATACTGTCAAATCTTGTGTGAGGTTCGGTAAGGGTTCTAATATGTCTGATTTTTTTGACGTAACTCTTGGAGTGATACAAGGAGAGCCGTTATCTCCCCTTTTATTTATTTTGTTTGTAAATGACGTCGTTGATAATATTAATATTGAATGTCTTAACGATACCGACCTTGAAATGCTATCAATGTACTTAATTATGTTTGCAGATGATATTGTTCTCTATACAACTAACCATCAAACATTGCAAACTCAGGTTAATCTTTTGTTAAGGTATTCAGAAAAATGGGGTTTGAAAATTAATGTTTCTAAAACAAAAGTTTGTGTTTTTGAAAAGAGAAAAAGTAGTAATCTTGCTGATATTTTCATAAATGATGAAAAGGTTGAACATGTTGATTCTTTTACATATTTGGGTATTAAATTTCACTACACTGGTAACATGGTACATGCTGTTAAAGCACTTTCCGAAACAGCTTTAAACGCTTTTTATAACCTATTATCTGTGTTTGATAAAGTAAGATTAGACGTAAAAACAAAGTTCCTCTTATTTGATTTGTTAGTTGTACCTATACTTTTGTATGGTTCTGAAATCTGGGGAGTTTATAATTACAAAGATGTTGAGAAAATACACATTAGATTTTGTAAACTTATCTTAGGGGTAAAAAAGCAGACTCCTAATCTTGCTATTTATGGTGAGTTGGGACGTTTTCCGCTCTTTGTTTTAGCTTAGGAAAGAGCTGTAAAATTTTGGCTTAAGATAAAGAAATCTCAACACTCTCCTTTGTATAAATCATATGTAGATCAACTTGACCCTAATGCTGTCAATTGGAGTAATTCTATGGTGGAAACCATAAATAATCTTGGATTTCCAGGTCTTCACGTTAATTTTAATGATCAAGTTAACTATTATCCTATCTTGAAACAAAGAATCAGAGACCAATTTATCCAAACTTGGATGGAAGGTATAAATAACTTACCGAAATTAGAAATCTATAGCAGATACAAGAAAACTTTTAATTTTGAGGATTATCTTTTATTTGTTAAAAACGAAAAATTACGAAGAATATTTAACAAATAAAAGATTGAGCTCTCATTCTCTTAATATTGAAACCGGTATATATCAAAGAGTAGAAAGAAACGAAAGATTATGCAAATTATGTCCCCAAAATGTTTTAGAATCAGAATACCACTTTCTACTATGTTGTAATAGATATACAGATCTGAGAAGAAAATATCTTGGAATTATTTCATGGCCTTCTTTAAATAAATTAATTGCAATTTTGACAAGTAAAAATAAAAAACGCACTATTAGCTTATGTAAATACTTAGATGAAGCATTTAAAGTACGGTTACATGCCCTTCAGAATTTATAACTGTTTCTAATGACTTCTGTTGTTTTCTTGTTATATAAAATTGCTGATCTGCTGTTGTATATGTAAAAGTTATTACCTTTATGTATTTTGTGTCGGTGCTGTATTTCTGTTTTGTAACTTGCAGCCAAAGGCAAAGATTTGCCGATTTGCTGAAAATAAACTGAAACTGAAACTGGTGTTATCGGTCAACTGAAATGTTAAAGTTGTTTAAAACAAAAGCTCTTTACTGTTCGGTTATTTGTAAAATATGCATTGAATGTTTAATGCTATTGGTCTAGTTATTTGTATACTATTGGGTATAATGATCAGCTTTAAAAAAGACACCCCAAACAATTAACAAAAATGAGAACCCAGGGGAAACGGTCAGTGGCAAATCAAATTGCCATTGGAGGTTTAAACCAGGTTTTAGGTACACCAACCTCACATAAACATCTACCATATACGATTCTATCATATCCGATTCTGTAGAGAGAGACTGCTTGTCTGTCCCCTTCCAGGCGTATTTTCGCTCAACAACTACCCTAGCTAGATAATACAAATGTAGCTTCCTTACAACCAGTGGAAGCCACGTGACAGTAATAAAGGATCTGACACTGACTTTCAACAACCAGTGGAAGCCACGTGACAGTAATAAAGGATCTGACACTGACTTTCAACAACCAGTGGAAGCCACGTGACAGTAATAAAGGATCTGACACTGACTTTCAACAACCAGTGGAAGCCACGTGACAGTAATAAAGGATCTGACACTGACTTTCAACAACCAGTGGAAGCCACGTGACAGTAATAAAGGATCTGACACTGACTTTCAACAACCAGTGGAAGCCACGTGACAGTAATAAAGGATCTGACACTGACTTTCAACAACCAGTGGAAGCCACGTGACAGTAATAAAGGATCTGACACTGACTTTCAACAACCAGTGGAAGCCACGTGACAGTAATAAAGGATCTGACACTGACTTTCAAACCATCTTAACAACTAGTCTATGGATTTTACTCAGTTACTTTTCACTGAATCTTTATCCACGACCCAAGATCGCAAACTGAGATTGAAACCCAGTATCAAATCTCAGGGATATAATTTGCTGAAATGGAGGCTATTCTCTGTTTCAACCAGTCAGAAGCTTGAGAATTGAGACTTGCCTCTAGTTTCAGTTTGGTGATCTTGGACACAGGCATCATGGTCAGAGGCTTGTTGGAAAATAGTACATTCTCATAATCGATTATGTCAAGCTTGAGATCCAATTAGGGACTCCCCTTCAAAGTATTCCTTCATTCATCCATGTTTTAAGAAGAAGCAAAAATCACCGAGAATACATTTATCAATCGTATTTGCAATTTTATCAACATGACAAAGACATACGTATTCGAATGGTTTTTGCAAGAAAGCAGATATTGAAAATTTCAGTTTTAAACTACACCATTTGTGAAATGCTAAAATACATTTACATGTATATAGTTTCGTTGGTTGTTTAATTAATGTAAATTGTATTTTTAAGAGGAATAACACATGTAGCTTATGTATTAATAGCTTACGGAATCAACGTGCTATGATAGTCGTCCTGGCACTGCTATCAGAAGAAAAAAGAAAATTTTAATAATCTCTCTAACGGCAAAATATGCCGTATGTAGTTAAATAATATATTATTATAATAATAATAATTACAGTGGTGCCTCAAATTACGACAGGAGTGCCGATTGTGGATTGTAAATTTCTTTGCACGAACAAAGGCCCAACGAATTACTTTTGTTACATCGTTCGTTTAATCAAATATAGAGAGCTTTTATCGAATTTGCATATGCTCTGGTTCGAATAAAGCTTCGCTGAACCACGTAATGATATTCACATTTACGACTATACTCTTCCAAAATAAAAAAAACTGTCTTTTTTAAAGAAGTATAACTCATTCATACAATATAAAGAGAATTAAATTATTGTCAGTTTTAGATAAGTAAGAGAAAAATCACGATTAATTTCTTCCTGTTTTGTCAACTATCAACAACAAATAAGTCTCGTAAAGCCCCCATTGATTAAATGTTTAAAATTAATCACTCTTCGAGGAATGTAATAATACGATTGCTTCGGCATTTCCCTGTCGTTTTTAGCACACCATCGTCTTAAACCCTTTCTCATTTCTATAAATAATTCAAGAGTTCTTGAAAAATAGACTGCAGAGATTTATGGCTTGCATTTCTGTAGTCAGTTAATTTTCTACTGATGTTTGAAAGTTCAAGTTCTTAGCACGGGGTGCTCAATAATACAAGTGAGAGTGGAGACTATTCTAGATTGTTTTTGTTTAAAGCAGTCTCATATCTCCAAACTGAACAATTTACGACTGGTTTCCAAAACTAGTTCGGTGATAAAAATGGTACATTTACGGACCTTCAATACGATATGGGCCAGTCTCTGACAAAATGATCCTAAGGCCACATCAAAATATATATTCCATCCCCTAAGAGTATAAGTTTTATCATTTATGAGTTGAGAATGGTACTTGTCAACTTCTCACATAAATAAAAAAAAGAAATATGCATATCAGGAATTGCCACATTCAGAAGACACAGCCACCCCCACAGCCAAGAAGAAGAGAAACAGAGAGCATGGGTAATAAAATGATCTGTGCCCAAGGTTATAAAGCTGAGCATGGAAACCAGTCTCAAATCTCAAGTATCTGATTGGCTGAAATGGCGACTGGTCGCCATTTCAGCCAATCAGATGCTTGAGATTTGAGACTGGTTTCCAAACTCAGTTTTATAACCTTCAGGCCAGCTTCAACACAGACACCACAAACAATTAACAAAAATGAAAACCCGAGGGTACCGCCTTGGAACGGTCAGTGGCAAATCAATAATTGCCACTGGGGGTTTAAACCAGGTTCTAGGGTACACCAACCTCAGATAAACATCTATTTTAGTAATCAGTATTGGTATCATTTAAATTTAAATGAACAAGCATTTAATGAAAGTTAGGAATGAAGAGACCAAGCACACAACAACTTGAATAAAACTATGATAATCATTTTGTAAGAGACTGGCTCAATTATACAAAACAAAGTTGGCGTTTTCGCTATCTCATCTTTTAAATCACCCAGAGGTCGATCTTTATATTTAAAAGTCCATTATATTAGAAACAAAAATGTGAAGAAAGGTTATAAGAAAAAATTCACAAATGTTATCATCTATAAGTCATAGGAATTGCTTTAAATCAGAGGTCTGGGTTCTTATCTAAACCGCGCCTGCAATATATTTTGATTTGTGTCGTGTTAGGTTTATTTCAAAGTTTTTCTCCATTTATTTAATTTGTTCCTAAAATTAAATCATGGATCTGTCACAGTCACTAATTCAAACTCGGAAGTTGTTTCTTGAAAAGAACCTAGTCACAGAGTAGAAAATGTTATAAAAGCTTGGTCGAGAAATCCTGAAAATATATTAGTAAAGCTACAAGTTAGTTATAGAAGATCATGCATACCATCGTTTGGGATGGGTCAAAATTGTACTGCTTATAAATTCAAAGTTTCAAAGTTATTGGTGAACATATTGAGTTGCGCTCAACCCGGGGCTAGGCGGCATGGGGCAGTAATATGCATTTCCATTACTGCCCATGAACTGGCTCAATCAAACGAGCCTGCAATATTTTCATATTTGTTGTGTTCGGTTGCTTTCAGAGTTTCATTTTCACCTATTACTTCACTGACAAGGCAAGGCATTGTAATACCGTACAGTGCTGCTTTTTAATACAGCTCCCTGTGAGCTTTGTTACATAGTATTAGCGAATCTGTACTAAATTCATAGCAAATGCAAAGTCGAAAATAGCTTCATATGTTTGATCTAACGGATCATAAAACGGATAAAATAACATAATTACTAACTAATTTTCATAAAGAGAGGTCCACAATATGCCTTTTTGTCGCAATTCACGCACCTCTATAAAACTATTACTCCCTGGTTTATCGCAAATGCAAAAAAGCATCGTTTTCGCAGCTTGAAGCATCGATCGTAATGCAATGACGCGCAAAGGATCACTTGCGAATGGTTTAAAATTTCCAAGATAACCATTTATTCTTAAATATTTTTGAAGGAAAACAAAAGAACCTCATCATTCACATTAACACTAGTAGTTCGTTTTAATTTTAACTTAAAATACCATACATAATAATGAGAAAGGAATATAATAATGCTTATCAATAATGGCCACATTCAGAAAACATATCCTTCCCAGGCCGACAAAAAGTAGAGATTAAACAGAGAACATGGGTTAATAAAATGATCTGGGCTGAAGGTTATAAAGCTGAGATTGGAAACCAGTCTCAAATCTCAAGCATCTGATTGGCTGAAATGGCGACTGGTCGCCATTTCAGCCAATCAAATGCTTGAGATTTCATTTCAGCCAATCAAATGCTTGAGATTTGAGACTGGTTTCCATGCTCAGTTTTATAACCTTGGGCACCGTTTCAAACAAACCATAACAATATACGAAAAGAACGTTAGGAGATATCGGATTGGAAGGGTCAGTTACGAATCAATTTGCAACTGGAGATTTAGGCTACATGTTCCAGGGTACACCAACGTCACACTTGCCCCAGCAAATTCTCATATAAATAACGAGTACAAGTTGTTGGTGAATTAGCTTCAACTCGACTATCAACTCGACAAAAAGAATTTTGTTCTATTGAATGTAAGTCGCATTTTTTTGTTGAGTATTGTGGTGTTATGCTTTTGTCGATCTTACACCGACTTCACACTTGCCTCAAAAGGTTTTCATATGGAAAAAAAAAACAACAAACAAGTTCAAGTTGTCCTGGTGACTTAGCTGCAACCCACTTATCAACTCGACACCATGAATTCTGTTCTTTATAATAAAAGTCGCATTTTATTTTTTAATATTTTTCTGTTTAGTATTGTGATGAAATGTTTTGCCGATTTGTATCTTTGCGTGACAATATGAATAAGCATTTATTAGTATACCAAAGTTCTTTTTGGTAATAAACTGTTTATGTTTACAATGTGTGCTAGTTTTATTTCTTTCCTATGTCAAAAAAGGATTTGGAAAGGAGGTTATTATAAAATTTGATACGTTTAAACGGATTTATTGAAATAAAAGTGCTGCAGCTGGTTTTTAAGTTTTCTTTACTATGGAGGGTTTTTATTTTAACACAACTAGCAATTCAGGGCAGTTCACATGTTTCTAGACTTTTGATGGCATGAAATGCGTTTTAACAAAATAAAGGATAATTTAATGTCATACTTTTTAAAAGGCAATAAATAAAAGTTTAAACCTTTAATCCATGAGTGTTGTTGAGAACTGACCATGGTTAAAGTTAAAGTCAATATATTTCAAATAAAAAATAAGAGAAAAAAACTTGCCAATTAAACCTTTGGGTGAGTGTATTTAGTTGCAATTTAAAATTCTAATTAATTATGCAACTAATCTTTTCCTTGCATTGTTACTATGAAAATTTTTTATATTTATCTAGATAACAAAAATATTATTTAGCAATGCAATCACTTTCTCCGTCAAACACCTTACTAAATATCCATGGAACAAACAAGATATTCATCTCAACCAATCACGTTAAACTGATTAATTTCATACCATTTCATACCATAAGTTTGTTCAGCATAAAACATTATACAATGTTTACAGCCTACATGTTCAATATTGAAATACAATGTAAAACAATGTATTAAATAGATAAATATATTCATATGAAAATAGCATATATTTAAAACACCGACGACAATGGTTTTTACTTCCTTATACGTGGTATTCTTTGAGCGGGTTCGAGTTATGTATAACTGCCACTTTAGTTCAAACCATCTTTTAAATTAATCGGTCGGTAGTTGATGGTTCGTAAATGAACATGAAGCGAATTGCAAACCAGTAACTAGAAGTTTTACTTAACTACTTGAGACAATACTATGATCGGCTTGATATTTACCGTGTGGTGTGATATCGCATGCTGCATCAGATTCTAAAGTGACAATAGTTGTTTTGCTTACTACCTCCTTCAGGCCAAAATTGGCTATAAATGAAAAATCATTTCATCGAACTGTTCAACAGCCGTATACACATTGCTATTAGCAGAAAAAAGGCGATAATCAGAAAAACTATAGCATGTTATCGAAAGATATTTCAAAAATATACTGAACACTGTAAGAGAATTGTTTCTTACGTGACGACCCTGGTTCATAAACATTCTTAATAAGAGTGTTTTTCTTGGTAATAGATACAGCAAGTACAGCCACTTGTTTATGCGTTTTTCTTGGTAATAGATACAGCAAGTACAGCCACTTGTTCATGCGTTTTTCTTGGTAATAGATACAGCAAGTACAGCCACTTGTTCATGCGTATTTATTTTTATTTCTACGAAATGTATCGCAATTCAAGCTTAATGAGTTTTAATACACTGTATCTACCTCCTCGCAATTTATTTCTCTTTTTCATATAATGATCTTAAAGTCACTGTGAACGTCATTTATCATTTTTTATTAAAGATATTCCTATTCCTTGTCTATGCTGCTTGCGATGTTGAAGTGTTTTATGGCGGACGTAAAATCATAGATACTGTTCAGACGGATAGTAGAAAGTGCTAATAGAAAAGAGTAGCCATATACTCGTATACAATTACCTTTCCACTCAGATATGAAGGAAAATATTACAAAGAACAATTGAGAAGATGTTATATATATACCAATAAAATTACATCCGGCAAAACGCTTCACTGACACAATGTGGACAAATAATGACAAAAAAATGAACTCGGGAAGTTAACCGCCTTCGAACGGTTAATGGTAATCTAAATTAGCACAATAGCTTGGGAAAGAAAACTTGTGAATTTGTCGTCGCTTGGAAGAAAAATAAATAGAGCCCTGTCTTCGCACTATAGTGACAGAGTTTGATTAACAGTTCCAATAAAACATTCAGCAATCGAACGCGACATTCATGCTTGGCGTAAAATTAATGCGAGAATATTAACGAGCTTGTTAACGGGCAATAGTTGTTCTTCTTTAGTGCTATCTTCTACCATTTACGTCAGGTGTATATCAGCACACCGGATATTTAAAAAAAAAAGGACGGTATTATAAAACCAAAGGGAGAAGATAGGACATTTTCAAAATGTAAGTTTCGTTACCATATTTTGTTTTCAGCTTAATGAAGACAGAGTCTAATTTTAAACATGCGTTAATCGATATATCGTCCATACAGGTACGATGTATGTTTGCAACACTGGAACTGATTCTGATCAATTACGGATTAATTCATAATGCCTCACGGACAATTTTCATTCAGTATATTAGTTGAATAGAGGAACATGCGGGCTGTCGCTGTTGCTGCTGTTGTTGTTGTTTGATTGGTTGTTTTCACTTTTGGTAAATTTAAGATTATACAACGTAACGAATATTGCACATTAGTGAACAGAGCTATCCATACCTTACATAGCATACTCGTCCATTACGGTAAACTGACTACATCAGAGAGGGATATATGATCACGTTTCAACGTTTATCAGTTTTCAAAGGAAGACTTGTTATAGACCATTATCTATTTTATTTGTAAACCTTATATAAATTTTGTCAAGTGCATGTAGAAGTTTATTGGCAATTCAGGTAGTAGGGCGATTTGTAGTTGTTTCAGTAAGCCTGATAAATGCATTAAAACTTACAGTACGTCTTAAAGTAAATGATAAAGAATCATACTTCAATAAAGGGTTGGTTTAATTTTGAGACTATTAACATTCGGTTCAAATTTATAATGTGAATATGTTGTTATTGTTGTTGTTTTAATTTGACTTAGAAGTTGATTTTGTTTATTTCGGATGATCTCTTAAATATTATCGAAGTATCAAACCTTGTTTGTAGTTTTTTTCGAGGGTGGTAGTGGCGTTTCTTGGATGTGATATGCATATTTAACTTTTTGTGTAAAAGGCGATACATAGGGATCGCTTTGTCCGTCTGTCGGTCCGACACGAATACTTAACGATGGCTATGCTGCCATTTATTAATATTATTATGAATTTCTTTATCAATTCCCACCAATCTTCATCAATTTTAATGCTTTTCTTTCTGACAAATGAACTAAGGGCGCCAGTTCTAAGTGTTCAATTGAACAACCATCTGGTTACGATGTAAGGTTTCTTATAGTATAAGCTGGTGACTTAATAAAATGTCGGGGACTTCGTCTAACGATAACCCTTACTTTCAGAACTACAATTCAATGATTGGCTGAAGATTATAAAACTTAACCAGGAGACCAGTCCTAAATAAATCTTAAGAATATGATTGGCTGAAATAGCGACTGGTCGCCATTTCAGCCAATCATATACTTGAGATTTGAGACTGGTCTCCTGATTAACTTTAATGATAAGGCTCGGGCACAGAGCTAAAATTTAATGTTTATCTTTCAATGTCATCGTTATCTTCAGTCCGCGCTACTAGGCCAAACACGATATCAATTTAGGTAGTCAAATAGTAGGCAGATGTAAAAGTTGTTTTAACTATTTAAACTTTAAATACGGAAGCAAACTTGTGTCGGAAATTAAGTACAGTATTGAAATTTAATCCCGTGTATGTTCATAACTTATATGGGAAGTTACTTCATCGAAATATTAATTGGTAAGTTATTTATCAATTGCTTGCTTTTGTACATGTAAATACATACTGGCAGGGTGTAGGACGTGGCACTGCTTCCGAAGATAGTTAAGCGAGGACAGTGTTGCATTGGAATAAAAATGGCGGCTTAGTCGGCCTATCTTCGGAAGCAGTGCCACCTCCTACCCCCTGTACTGGGTTGTAAAACGTCTTTATATCACTAGACTATCCGGGTTTTGGTGACTGGGTGTAACATGCACAGCTGTTATCTAACCTTAACCTGTTTTTCGATTAATATATAAAATCAAACGTGCGATTTTTTATATCCCGTTTATTTAATTGGAAAGCATAAAGACGACTAGTTTTAATCTTCAAATAAACTGCAACCGCCGTAGCCGCCCAACAACTGTTTGATGTCTGCTTTAATGTTCTGAGACTCTTTTGGATTAGATATACAGTTTACCAATGTTTTAACGACACCGATCATACATTTTTAATATCTCCGTATGGAATTTGAATACACACATAAATTTGAAACATAATAAGATTCATCTCTTTTTTTGAATTACAAATAAAGTCATTTCTTGTCTTCGTTTACCATGCGTACTTATTTAAAGTGTCATACTTTGATCATTATATGCATTCTGTTCAAATGTTAAATTAACTAAAGTGACTTATAGGCCCAACGTGGCCGGGTGTTATAATTGTTTGTTATAATTATTATTTGTAAATATTATACACAATGTCACTATAATAAAATTTACTTACTTACTTACTTACTTACTTACCATGCACATTTAACTTATGTGGGTGGTGGGGGAACCAAAAGTCACAAAATCCCGGGCATGTTTTGTAAAGAAGATGTAATGAAATCTGCTAAAACTGCTGAATCATCTGTGTAACAGCTAAGCAGAACCATTATTGCAGAATCGCATAGAATTGTTCGATAAATAATGATATAACCCATATTAAAATAAAAAGACATGATCCGCTACCGACGACCATGCAACTTTTTTACCTCAACCTTGATTGGGGAATTTAATGGTTACCTGTATTTTTTATAAAAATAAGTGAAAATTATTTTGATTTATCTTTTTACGTTTCAAGCTTGACGAGTTTATTCCGGTTCCACGCTGAGAAATTAAAATAATATTATCGGTCTAGTTTGAACATTGCTTAGGTTATGATTCATATTAAACATGTCATATGTACAGATCTACTTGCTATATATTATAAAGGTTTCGAACAATATTTTGTTGTTGTATCTGCTTTTCGTGATGCCTAAATATTTTTAAATTGAATTAGATCTAAATAGTAAGATAGTTTTACGGTATAATTAAAATGATCTGATCTTAATTTTGATACGACATATTTAGGCATCAAGAAAAGCAGTCAATGAAAAACAAGAAAAGCAGTCAATGAAAAATCACCTTAAAGAAGGTGCACACTTTCTTTTGTAATCGAGTATATTTCTTATTTTAAACTTAATAAAAGGTTATGTGCTTTAAATACTCTTCTCAATTGTTCTTTGACAGATTTCTTTTTAACAGCTACAATGTTCACATGTAGTAGTCTGTGCACGAGGTCTGGATCGTTTCCCTTATCAGTCAGTGTAAGCGGAGATCGTTGTTGACATTGTGTATATATGCGTAATATCTTAAACTTTAATGATAAGTTATCCTATTGTAAACGTTGTTAATGGATAACACTAAAAGTAATTTGACAGAAACTCAATATACTGAACTGAGGCATTACAATACAATTCCATTACTGTGGTATCATATAATTTCGCAGGGACCAAATTTCGCGCATAAAACATACCAGAGCATTTAGAAACGTTTAGATCCAACAACCATAATCCAAATTTAAGGATATGAAAATACTTTTGAAAGAACGCATATATGCTGGTTAGACATATGTAAATTAGTCAACAGGCAAGAGCGATGAAATTTAAGGGAAATGCTAACGGTCATTGTGGCATGACATGTGTGTTTGAATGAACTCAATCAGTAGACGATGGCTGACAATGCCTAAAGAGTAAATAAATCAAGGACCCCCAAGAAAAATTTCGAAAAAAAACAAAAGTGTTCGCTGACCACTATGACTGCGTGAGGACGAAAATGCGAAAACACGATGTGAGATCGCAAAAGTACGATGCGAGAGCGCGATATTGAGACGTATTTTCGCGATCTCGCATCGCGTTTTCGCATTTTTGTGGTCTCGCCCAATAGGTCGACAGGCAAAACAACGATGGTCCAAACGGAACACCGTACATTGATTCAGACTGGTTGTAGCAATTTACACTATTGTGAAATTATAGACCTTTAGTTAGCAAAGGTATTTCAATATTTACAATAGATTTATATTTGTCGTTTTCGGTGTCTTTCAAAGTTCCATAGCCAAATTCCTTACTGAATTATCAGACGGTACTATAACACCCCTTATAACGGTATCATAAGACAACTGGTCCTGTCGTGTGTGCTGTCTGCTTCACAAAAGTCCCCATATTATTAATTGACCGGTGACATTAATTATTGCTAATTGGGGACGAACACTGCTGGCAACCGTCGAAGAAACGTTGATATTAGCAGCGTATTGAGATTTAATTCCCTGTCTGTTATACGCGGACCTTCTCTTTAACGGGAAGTTATACTTTTGATAAATTCGTGCACTATCACACGTTTGAGTTCAATGTACCTAAATTCTTACCTTCTTGGTTTATCGGCGATTACATGTATTGTTCAACACATCTCTATCGTGGTAATGCAGTTTAATTGTTTGATATTGCAGAAGGATTGCATTTTCTATTGCACTGATAAAAGCAAATTGAATTCTTCAAACTGCAATCCAAATGTATCCAGCATTTAATCAATTTTAACAACTGAAAGGCACTTAAGCAATGATATTAAAATGACCCTTGTCGACCGGATAAAACAACGACCAAGGACCAATCTTGATTATAAATGTAAAGAACACACTTGTGTTCATAGGGACCCGGTTTCAGCGAAAAATACCTCTAAATAGTGAAGTTAAAAAAATTGACCCAGTATTGCTGAAAGGGTGCGCAGCCGCCATTAAACCAACGGAAGTCCGGTAAATTGACTGTTTTGTTTTGTTTTGTTTTTTTGTTGTGTTTTGTTTTTTGTTGTTGTTTTTTTTGGGGGGGCGGGGGGGGGGCGGGGAGGGGTGGGTGGGGGGAGGGGGGGGGGGGGGGGTAAAGCGTATTTGTAATGACGAGTAATAACGAATACATTGCATCCCAAAAACCAATTTACTGGACTTCCGTTGGGGTTAGTTTAATGGCGGCTGCGCACCATTTCAGTAATATAAGTACCAGGTCAAATTTATCAACTTCACTATTAAGAGGAATTTTTCGCTGAAACCGGGTCCCTATGCTTGTGTTAGGACTAACGAACCTTTCAAAAATGCATAAAAATCAAACGAGAAGAAACAATGAAAATGCAAATTTTGTCTTTCTCTAACTGCATTTATTTAAATAACCGCCTCTCTTTATGTTGATATGCACTTTAGTGTATTTATCGGAATTGAAAGAAAAACCCAGTTCCCTGAGAGAATTTCCAGTGATAAATGGTCTTTTATAATATGCGAGATAGTAAATTCACGCGATTGAAAAAACATTGTCACTGGATTTAGAATTTTTGAGGACGACATTCCTTTATCGGGAGTTTTTACCAGGTTTTTTGCAATTGAAATTGCTCATTCCTGTTTGAATTTGTACGAAATACATATAGCGAGACTTTGAAATTAAATAGTCATAGTTATCTGATTAAATTTAGTTTCGTGAACAAGTGATATTCTTTGTCCAAATGGAATTCTATCAGTTTGCTGATTATTTCTCAGTCTTTTGTTGAGTTTTGGAAAAGGTCAGCATTCGATTTGAATTCAAAATAGGCAAACTTGACCATTGCGTTATAGACAATATTACATGTATCCCGGTTAGCTCACTGGGTGTTCGGCGTTATGTGGCTAGGCGCTGTCGCAGTGGGGGTTCAATTCAAAGCGTTTTATAAAATAATTGCAAGACTCAAAATGCATCGACACGACAAAAGAACTAAAATAAATCAATAGGGCAAAAATATAATTACACTTACAAGGTAGATGTCGAAGATATGGCGCTATTTCAATTGCCGATGTGTAAGCTTTAAGTAGATAATATGTTATTCATCCCAACATTGTCGACATCTTGTTAGTTGTTTTATATAGTTTTATATAGTTGCTATCATTTAGGTAATCTATAAACAAACAATACCATCCGACATTTCAAATTGTTTAGATAATATCTTAGGGGCAACATGTGCCCTTTGAAAAGCCGAATTTCCCAACTGCATTAAAAACAAATCGTCCGCCTTGAAAAAAAACTTTTAATTGTCAATATTTCTGCAGTATGTTACTCTTTGGAGGATAATGTCTTTATTCGCACAAAACACATTATCAGGCCAAGCTCAGAAAGCGATTTTTAAGTTAAACAAATATTTACACAAATTTACTTACATCCCTCCCAAACACAAGCTTGATCTTTTTGACAAATTAGTATCGCCTATTTTGAATTACTGCAGTGAAATATGTGGTTTTGCAAACGATCCATCTATTGAAACTATCCATATGCAGTTTTGTAAACAAATTCTAGGTGTTAAGAAAACGACACAAAATGATTTTATATATGGAGAACTACGACGTATATCTTTTAAAACAATTCATCATTACAATATCATTAAATATTGGACCAGAATACTAGATATGCCAAATAATAAATACGTATCACTAGTCTACAATTTGTTGAAACATGATATGGTTACTGCACCAAATAAAGTAAATTGGTGTTCATTAGTAAAAGACTTATTTTCTTCATTGGGTTTTTATAATGTTTGGTTGCAACAACATGTAGATAATAATAAATTATTTCTGATATCGGTTAAACAAAGATTAAAAGATCAATTTATACAAAACTGGCATAGTAGAATTGAAAATTCATCTAGAGCCCTTTTTTACAAAAATGTTGCTTGCTTTAAATTCCAGCCATATTTAGATTGTTTCACTATCAACAAGTTTTGTCAGTCTCTTTGTAAGCTAAGAGTGTCATCACATAGACTGCATATTGAATCGGGTCGCGGGACCAAACCGATCAGAACACCATTAAATGAAAGAACGTGTCAAATATGCAATTTGTTAGAATGAGAATTTCATTTTATTATAGAATGCCCTCTTTATAGTGAACTTCGTAAAAAATACATATCTTCAAGATATACTAATCGCCCAAATATGTTTAAATTCCTGGAACTGATTAATTCCGAAAATAAAACAATAATTACAAAATTTGGTATATTTGTGGAAAAAGCTTTTCGTGTAAGAAATGAGTTTATATATGAAAATTAATTTGTTTTTTACATACAATTATCAACAAATTTTCTTTCTAGTAAATACTTATGACTGTATTGTTACAGAATATATTATAATGTTACAGGTTTCAACAATGTTCAAATGTTCAAAACTAATTTTGCATGTTAATGCTTGTTAACATATGTTACATGTTAATATACCAACCTTCTCCTTTACTATTTTGATGCTATTGTATGTGCATATATGTATTATTGTTTCACTGTTCGCTGTCTATTTATTTGTTCATATTGTCCTCATGGGCTTCTTAGCCTTTTGGAAATAAATAAATCTTGTCTGTCTGTCTGTCTGTCTATTGAAAGCCAGAAGGGATCATCAGCTTTCTTTGTTCATTTACTGATACATGAAAGCCATTCTGGCTTTCAAAAGACTAAATTTAAGTCGTTTTGTGTTTGTTTTTGCCTTAATCAATGACACCTAACAAGAACAGCATTTTATATTCACGCAGTTTGATATGAATATTTTATTTATATACTGTAAAAGGAAAACAGCTCGGAATGTTAAATTACAGTATATCCTGACATAGAATTTATGATTCATAACCCCCAGAGATATAAAGTTGGCGAACAGATGTAAATGGCTGGTTTCAAATATGAATGAAACAACAACTTTAACTAATATTAAAGCATTTCGTGAGAGAGTTCAACTGTTTCGGTCACAAAAATAGTTGTAACGTCGTGAAAAACTGTATTGCTTATAAATTTAACACATACCCCACCCACTAAAATATTTATTTCAATCCCTGTATTGAAAACACTGAACAACAAGGAACAGTTAAACAAAATTTACATGTTATCTGTTACGTCGTTTGAAGGTCGTTGAGCACGATACTTATGTACTATGTCAATAGTACTTCTAAAATTGCTTTTGTTTAAATATTTAGGCAAGTTTATAGATGGGTGGTTTCAATATCCCAGCCATTATATATTCGGATATTGTTCAATCACCCCAAGGATATACTTCCTGCTTTTAAAACTTTACCTTTGGGGTTGTCTGTGATATTGAGGGTTTATATTCCCAGATCCCCTGTCAAAATTATATTTTGTTTAGTTCCGCCCATTGTTTTCTCGTTTAGGGCAAACACATTTTTATGTGGGGACCATACGCTCCTGGAGATGGTATTAATCTGAAAATAGAAAACAACCTAACTTATAGATGTATGTTGTAGAGACACTATAACAGTTAAATAAATTAAAACAACAACAACAAAGCGAATCAGTAGTTCTTATTTCTTTGCGGACCAATATTTATCTAATTATTTTATTTTGACCTATTTTATGAATTTACTACTTCGAAGAATATTTAGTCGTCTGTGAAGTATAATTAAACAGGTGTCAATGTATCCCCACTTGAAATGCTGAAGAAGTAACTATTCAACACCCAGACTTATAAAAAATAAACTGACAAAATCATTACACTGTCCAAAACAATACAAAATTTTGAAATTTTTGTTTCTGTAACATAAGAAAAAAGGCATGTTCTGTGATAAACACACTCAATAAACAAAAACCGAAGTGTCATTTAATTTACTTCCTTTTGTATATTGACAATGTAACGTTTAACTTCCGTATCCAAGCACGTATCCATGCAGATAGTCAAGATATCCTTCACCGCTAATTTTGATTATCTGATATATTTTAATAGATAGTTACAATGTAATAATTTAATTACTCAGAGCTAAATTTCATTAAGACAGGTTCGTATATTTGTCTTATGTATGTTTTCACAGTAGCGCTATTTATGCAGTGTGGGGGCCGTAAAAAAGTTTCCCCTTACATATAGTCAGTACTGTTATTAGTAAAATAACCCGTTACCGATGTCTTGCAGTGATGGTTGCGTATATCAGGGCTATCCGATCAACCTATTTTGGAGTTGTCCCGGCTAGCTCGTCGGAGTTGGAGGGCTAGGCGCTGTCGCCGTGACGGTGCGGGTTCGCTCCAAGGTAGAGGCACTAACATTTATGATCTTATTTTGTTTTCTTTTTATGCACCAAAATTATAACCCACTATAATTCTATAATTGTTTTTCTTAGTACTTTTCTACCACTTGAATAGAAAATATGCCAGCTATTTATCTTGTTTACAAGTGACAAGAATTGTAAACTTGTTTTTCTTTCGCTTCTGCATTTCCCTGTCGATTTTACCACCGTCGTCTTAAATTCTTTCTTATTTCTATAAATTACTCAAGTGTTCATAAAAAAGACTATAGAGATTTATGGCTTCATTTTTCCCTACTGATGTTTGAAAAATAAAGATCTATGTGCTATAAGCTAAGACTTGAGCCCATTCTTGTGTTTAAATTCAAGCAGTCGAGACGAATAATAAAGCAGTGAAGAATGCATATTAGGAATGACCACATGTAGCAACAGCCTCCCCACCCAGTCAAAAAGAAGGCAGAAAACAGAGAATGGGAAATAAAATGAACAATTTCAAAATAGACACCATAAACAACCAACAAAATTGAGAACCCGAGATCACCACGTTGTCAGTGGAAATTTTTCCATTATGGGTTTAAATAGGTTCTTAAATTGAACCAACCTTTAACTTGCCCCAATAGTATTAATGCAATTTTATAAACGAACAAAAAGCTCAAATGTTAATTATCTACGAATCAGAGGAAGATATAAGATACAAGCAACTTTATTTAACGACGGTTTCGTACAATGAAACACATTAGCTGTAAGCTATTTTCCGACATAAGACAGAGGAAGAGCTTTAGATCAGATGTCATCCTATTTAATTTCTAAAATTGTTAAGACACTGCTTCTTCATCTGCCATTCTCAGTCTTTGAAATTTTGTTGTGAGATGGATGTATTTACTGGTCGTGTAGAAAATGCCCTCAGAGCTCTGCCAAGAAATCCCTAAATTACCAAGCGATCATTTATGATTAGATAGATGAGAAGGGAACGTTGAGAGCAACCGAACACGACAACTTTTAAAATATTCAGGCTTTTGTTTGATGTAGTCTGTTCGTAATATAAAGCAGTATTGGAATTGTATATTGCTGTGCAGTGTGCACGCCGCCAAGCCCGTGGTTGAGAGCAACAAATAAATGCATCGCGGCCTTCAAAATTGTAACTGATAATAGCATTTGTTGTTGAATGACTTTATACAGCTGCCAGGACAAACAGCGCTACTGTGATATTAAAATTATTATTATTTTTATTATTATTATTATTATTATTATTATTATTATTATTATTATTATTATTTATTATTATTATTATTATTATTATTATTATTATTATTATTATACACCGGTTTAAAAGAAAAGCAATTATGAGCGTGAACACGCGAATACAAGGTAGTTTCCAACAAACCGACAGCTCACTCCATAATTTGTATTGATTTGCCTAAAATTGAGTAGCACTTCTATGCTAGTCGGCGTGGGTGCAATTTACAAACAACGTCTAATGTTTTCCGTGTTTGGTGGCTGTAAATCGATCATTTTATCATGCATGTTCTCTATTCCTCTCTTCTTTGTGTGGAGAGGCTGTGTCTTCTGGATGTGGCAATATTCCTGATATGCTTATTTAACTTAAATAAATGCGTTCATACATTTGTACATGTACCGCTAAACTAAAACAAGGCCGTGATAGTAAAAACACAAAGTTGGCAGATAGTCGAGTCCTTATGTATCATTAGATACGAGGTTATTTCTAGGATATTAAAATTTTGGTCACTATAACGGTTACTGTAAAAGAAGATAAAAAGCTGACATTTTCCCCTCGAAGTGGTATTTTTATGCATAAATATTGGAGAACATAACACAATTTTGGATTTAAAGATATTGTCGCGGGCCGACCCCCTGCTTCGGGAACTGTATGACGATCGAGGTCGGGACTTAAAAGCGGATCCTGCGCTGGTACCGCGGTGCGTCGGTCCCGACGAAAGACTTGCTAAGGTGTTGATAATTTAATATTAGCTGGGCCCCCAGCCAACACTGAAGTCCACTCTGAAATACTGTCTGAGGACCTGCTGAACGGACTATTTAATTTGAACTAAAATGGACTCCACTTTAATTTATATGGGCAATGCACACAAAACCCGAGTGTGCAGTGGGAACGGGGGAAAGGTACCGTAGGGAAACCCCGTCTCGATTGTGCATGCACACTGCATGCACACTGTAAGTGTGCATGAAACAAACATCGATTACTTGATAATAATATGACTGAAAACAATTCTAATAATTTCTATTATTTAACTATAAATAGTATGCCAATTCCGATAACAATTTTCCATTAAACATGCTTTTTATACAATTATTATAATTTTTAACGTTTTGAATATTCCCGCTAGTACAACTTCAGTTTTAACCCTAAAGTGCCTCTCGCGTGATGCTATGAAACACGCAGAGATAAGTGACGTCATTAAGTATCAATACCAATATGGCTGACCAATCAACTTCCGGGCAGCAATTTTACAAACTGAAAGAATATTTTGAACGATTACACAGTATTTAGGTATATTCAATGACAAAATACATAACATGGTAAGACAATGAATTGATTTGAACCAATAATCGTTACAAATACATTGAAATGGTGATTATTTACCGAAGTATAAAGCGAGTTAAAGGCAAAGCACACTGGGTGGGGTACGGCCCATTACAATATCAACGTTTTAATGTCTTGTCATGCGGAGCTGTGCTACTTTTAATTGATGTATATAATGTGGAGCTCATGTGGCAGTTTTAAAGCCCAATTTTGTAAATTAGTTTCCTTTATCTCTCTGCAACGTTTATTTCCTGTCCATATTTAACTCAAGACGGTCATAAATTTCTGGCATTACGCACATAGGACTTAATTTTTCTAAAAATGTCATTCTAGATATTTATGCGATTTGTAACGAAGAATAATGAATAATGGATTGTTTTTGTTTTGCCATTTTCGAAGACAAAAATGGAATGTCAAACACGAAAATTAACTATGGCTATAACAATGTAAAATTTATACTCTTTAATTCCAAAGGTAAAGTAGTCCAAATATTAAAATTTTCGGACGCTTTTCCTTAATCGAGAAAAAATAGAGTATAAATTTTACATAGTTATTACCGATTTCTCTTTTGGAAGATTTTAAGGAATTGTGAAACTGTTACTATATATATTTTCACTTCTTGATATTATTTTTTGTTCAAACCATTAATATATAATTCAAATGACTTTAGATCGTGATATACCAAAATGTCGCAGGTGACAGAATAATAAAACCGCACCTGCTTCACCACATTTTTTTTTCCATTTTTCATGGTGACCTGAACTTTCCTTAATCAAATTACGTTTATCTTCTTTATTTGAAAGTTATTTCTTGTTACATGATATTTTGACGAAAATAACTGCCATTTCTTCGCTTACTTCATCAACTTTCAATATTTATACTACTCAAAGTTTTCTAAGCACCAAGTTTACCAAACATCATTGTGAAGTCTTTGTTATATATTATTAGTTTATTACATGAGAAATCGTTTAGGGATGCATCAAGAAGGCTGCTAGCGTACACATAACGAGTTGTACAAACGAGTGTTACATGTAATTTGTGAGCTGCATACATGAGTTCTATATTTATGGGATACACAATTTTCACTTTCGAAATACTGCATGTGTCTATATTGTTAAAAAAATCACTTAACCGGTTGAATAATGATTAAAAAGTAACAACATGAATATTCTTGTCGCTAGTAACAACATAAATATTCTTTTCGTCTAAAAAACTTTGAGAAGTATACTTCCGGTAATAACAGTGTCACGATGCGGATAACAATCAGTTAATTAAAATAATCAGTCGCAAAATATAACTATAAAAATCAATAAAACTAATTTTGTAACATTCATATTTATCTTTTCTTTTTTGTCTTCAGAGATATAAAGCATCTATTGGCTGTTCTGATGAGAGGGTTGCATGTTGTTGATGTCACCGCGACAATCGTCCTGAGGATTGGGACATGTATCAACTCTAATTATGGAAATCATTTTGACAATCAGGAGAAGGAGTATCATAAACATGGGAGCTTGTAATGGTTTCATCCGTATGACAAATGAGAAGAATTATTTTCAATTACAGGAATTTCTACAATCAAAATAGTGCTTTTACGACCAAAAAATGAAGACAATATTTCGCCCTTGTAGAGAAATACATCCATCGATTTAAAGCTTTTCTTCAGTTATGTATAAGGCACAGAACATATTTAGATATTTTTAAATTCCGATTGTTAGAAAAGGTCTTGACGTAAATTGAAAAATGAACATTGAATGGATTCATTAGTTCGCTTTAGTTAAATCTTCTGGGATAATTTCGGGGACGAAAATGGGATTAGGTCGCATTCAGACACATTTTGTTCTGTTAATAGGAGTTGTGTTATTCCTTACCCTTATTCTCAACCTGATACCGGTTTATTTCGAGGCGGAAAACAATATGCGCGTACCAACACGGCTTTCAGTATTGACTCTGCAGAACCGGTCGCTGCTTACAGCAAAGCTTACTAAAAAGCGTAACATAAATATATGGAAACCAGAATATGGGCTTGATCGGATAGTAGAGCAACTTGAATTGTCTCCAAATGTAGACGAGAATCTTCCACCAAAAAGAATTTTAGTGCAAAACGGAGTGGAAGGGTGGAGTGTTAAACACGGAAAAGCTCAATTTGTTGAACATAAATGTAAAGTGCAGAACTGTGAACTAATTAGTAGACCGGTACACGGGCAACTATACGATGCAAGGATGCTCAAGGAAATCGATCTAAATAGTTACACAATTGAAAGTATGAATCGAGAAACACAGAGACACCCTGAGCAAATTTGGATCATGTTTGGGCTTGAGAGCCCGGAAGCGTCGCCAAATTATAACGGGTTAAATGACGTCATTAATTGGACGGCGACCTATCGTCACCAATCAACTATCAACACACCGTATGATAAATGGGTGCCTTATAATAATATCAGTGAATCCGATTCAAAAGTGTCAAAGAAAAATTATGCTGAAGGAAAAACTAAACTAGGTGCTATGTTTGTCTCAAATTGTAATGCAGCAAATAACAGACTGCAGTACATACACGAGCTTCAGAAATACGTCGAAGTTGATGTGTTTGGTTATTGCGGTGATAAGCAATGTAACAAAAATCCACAAAATTCCTGCTTTGAAATGCTGAGGAAGGAGTATAAGTTTTATTTCTCGTTCGAAAACGCTAACTGCCGGGACTACATCACGGAGAAATTCTTTTTAAACGCATTAAGGTAAGTGTAATTCTTTGTGATTATGCACACGTATGTGAACCAGTAATTCTTTGTGATTACACACGCGTAAGTGAACCTGTCAAACGTACAAGAATCGATGATGTTTACACGGAATACAAACTTGTGAAATTTTACAATCTTTGTTTGGTTGGTATGAGTAATCGTAATGTAAGAATTCCTGGTCCCATATAGCGACAGACAGATTGCTACTATCAGCACCACTAATATTTCAATTTAGTTGAATGTTTCTTTATTTGTCATTACCGCCTGAGGATATGTTCATTGTTAAATACAGCATACACAATGACGTACTAGACGCCTGTCCTTTTGACAAGTATTATTAATGTAGTGCATATTTCTGTCCTGCGTGAAAGCAAATTCTAATCATGTCTTTAAGCAAAGTACTTTAGAGGAAGTTAAGTTATACAGTATTCGTGTTAATAAAAAAAATAGAGATAATTCATTTCTAAGACAATTTAAGACGCTTAATTGTATAGCTCTAAGCCCAACTTTGGTTTAGAGACTGTAATAGTATTTAGTTTAGATTTTGAAGGTGCTAGTTTGATTAACTTTGTTAATTATAGCCATGGGGGAGCTAACGATTCTATTTATATCTATGCATGTTGGCATGTAAAAATTATCTGCTTTATCTGTTGTTTTTTATCTGTGTACTGTAAACGTGTGAACGTTACCACAGAACGCTATGTCAGTGGCGTTATTGAAAATAAAAGTAATTGTAAATTGAATGTAATTCGTATACTCAATATGAACGTTACAACATAATGCTATGTTAGGGACTTTATTGAAAATAAAAATAATAGTACTGTTAATCGTTCTCAGTATGAACGTTACTACAGAAAGCTATGTTAGGGACTTTATTGAAAATAAAAGTACTAGTACTGTTATTCGTACTCAATATGAAGTTTACCACAGACCTCTGTTAGAGGGCTTTATTGAAAATAAAAGTAGTAGTACTCAATATGAACGTTACCACAGAATTCGATGTAATGGTCTATATTAAAATTAAAAGTAATTATAATGTGATTCGTACTCAATATGAACGTTACCACAGAATGCTATGTTAGGGGCTTTATTGAAAATAAAAGTAATAGCACTGTTATTCGTACTCAATAAGGACGTTACAACAGAAATCTATGATATGGTCTATCAATCTCCTTAGCAGAGTTGTAGTTCCTTACACTCACTTTACACCTCTGCAAAAAGTTCAATGTCAAGTTTTTACCAAACTCGTCAGAATTATTTTATACAGTCATATTTATGACTTTGAATGCTTGGGGTAAAACCAATGATAAAAATCTTCACTCTCTTTCTTTAAAACCGAAGAAACCCGAGCTATTGTAAATGTAATCGGTGAACTATTTCTTTGAGTTAAAGTAAAAGTAGTTGAAAGTAGTCCCAGCCCATAACAGAGGCGAATGTAATGAGCCGACAGTGTAAGAGAGTGATGGTCTATATTGAAATTAAAAGTAATTGTATTGTAATTCGTACATGTACTCAGTATAACACTAAATGTTATGTAAGGATCGTTACTGAAAAAAGTACGAACAAAGGCAAGGGATATGATCAGAAAATACATAAGCATTATTGCCATTAAGACAATTTACAAAACAAGTGAACAGTACTTATTGTCCACAATTCTTTCTAAATTACTTAAATGTTGTTAAAAATAATTATTTTACGATAACTGAATTATCTTGCTCATTAAGTAACCGTTAAGTTCTCCCTGAATTTCGCTTTATTTATTTGTTGTTCCTGCGATGCCAATTTTCATCATTGCCGTTTCCCATAAAAGCGCAATTTAGAGTTTGTTCATAATAGACTTTCGATATAATTTCAACCAATCCCGTACAGTTGTTTGATGACCTTGGGTTTAGAAGTTCTTTTGATCAATCTTCTATTTACTATATTACAGGCATGACGTGGTACCAGTTGTCATGGGAGCACATCCGGATGACTACAAGCGGGTGGCGCCACCTGGATCATATATTCATGTGGAGGACTTCTCTGGACCAAGAGCTCTTGCTTCATATCTTAGAAAACTTGCTCAAGATGATGCCGAGTATAATAAATACTTTGAATGGAAAACATTGGGATCATTCATAGACACAAAATTTTGGTGTCGTATATGCTCAATGTTGTGGGACCCAGAACGTCCCAGACTGTCCGTATCAAATCTAGATCACTGGTGGAGAGGATCTGGTACTTGTATAGGATCAGCGAGGTGGGACGGTCTTGAAACGGAATTTAACACGATTCAATAGTGCCTTGACTGTATGATCATGTTGAAAAACTGTTAAGAATGAAAGAGGTCATTGTTTCTTTGTTTAAAGCACAGTTCTCTTTACGACTTTACACTGTTAATTTGTTTAAAGCATAGTTCTCTTGACGACGATACATTGTTAATTTGATTTTAAGACTATCTATTATTAATTTGTACAAAAAAACTTTGTTCTATTGAAGAATATAGAGTGTTGATATGTTTAAAGCATAGTTTTCTTGACGACGTCACATTGTTAATTTGTTTAAAGCACAGTTCTCTTGACAACTATACATTGTGAATTTGTTTAAAGCACAGTTCTCTTGACGACAATAAATTGTTTGTTTTTTAAAGCACAGTTCTCTTGACGAGGATACATTGTAAATTTGTTTAAAGCACAGTTTTCTTGACGACTATACATTGTTGTTTTTTTAAGCACAGTTCTCTTGACGACGATACATTGTTTATTTGTTTAAAGCATTCTAAGTTCTCTTGACGACTACGTTATTGGTTTGTTAAAAGCACAATTCTCTAGACGACGATACATTGTTAATTTGTTTAAAGCATAGTTCTCTTGACGACTTTACGTTATTGGTTTGTTAAAAGCACAGTTCTCTTGACGACTATACATTGTTAATTTTTGTTTAAAGCACAGTTCTCTTGACGACTATATATTGTTAATTTGTTTAAATCACAGTTCTCTTGACGACGATACATTGTTAATTTGTTCAAAGCATAGTTCTCTTGACGACTTTACGTTATTGGTTTGTTAATAGCACAGTTCTCTTGACGACTATACATTGTTAATTTGTTTAAAGCACAGATCTCTTGACGACTATACATTGTTAATTTGTTTAAAGCACAGTTCTCTTGACGACTTTATTTTTGCATGGTTTTGTTTAATTTATTAATGAGCTTGTTCTAAAACTATTAGTCGTCAATAAATGAATTAACATTGACGGTCAGAATGTTGCTGTTTTACTGTATGCTAATGGTTTGTTATTGCTACTGCTTCGAACGGGCTTGGCGTTCTTGATCGATGTTGAAATAAAAACAAAACTTTAAAATTCATTAAAATCGGTTAGAAATAACCGAATGAATGTAAAAGCGAACATCCTTTTAAATAGAATGTAAACCAATTTTCAATCCTACATTATATATTTACCAACTCATCGCTTACAGACCGTAGGTATTCAGAATATTTATTATAGCTTGGATATTTGTAAATTAATTTCGGCTCTAAAGATTTATATCATGATCTCTTGATTACAGTATATTTAGACTATGCAGTGCCAACAAAGTCTTAACTACTGCTAAAAGGCGTTAATGTAGTAATTTTATAAATGAAAGTGCCCAATCAAGTACAAAGTGAAACGAGATTAACGTACACATGTAATAAATAGGTTAATAACTGGGCAAGCAGTGCCACTTGTCGATAATGGCCCTGCCATATAATAATGTCCTTCGGGCCATTATTCATATGACAGGGCCATTATCGACAAGTGGCACTGCTTGCCCATTTATTAACCTATACTTATTACATGTGTTACTATAAAAAGTAACAAATTAACGTTACGACCGGAAGCGTTATTCAAGATCTGGCAGCACTACACTCTCCCCTCCTTTATCTTTCGGAGCTTAGGCATCAACCGCACAGACCTGTGGACTGCAGTTTCTAGCCTACTCCCGCTCCGAAACAACCACATGGGCTCGTCAAGCACGCACTTCTGACACCAGTGAAGTATTTCCCAACTGGGGGCGAACCAACCACCCCCCCCCCCCCAGCGGGACACCCATCCAGGCATTGACCGAGCAAACTGTTGCTTATTGACCTTCCTAGTTTATTTAAAGATAAAACAGTTCAATCAGCTGTTACTAATTATTTTAAGAATACTGAATCGCCTATGGTTTGTTATAAATACAACAAACCAACTAGAAATACAATTTTTAATTACAATAAAATTACCTCTGATTTACAGATCATTGATAATACACCAAAATCTTGAGAGTGTTTAACTTCTAAATATTGCTATAAGCCTGTCGGTCATATTGTTACCGGTGATCTTAATGTAATCAAAGACTCTAGAATTCGTAATTTAATTTCTAAAGGTCCCAAATACAGAATTCCATCCAAAATTGATTTTAATGCATGTCGTGCAGAAATTGCTGAGTCTTAAAACCTATTTTGCAATAAATGGTGCAAAAGAGAACATGCTGAGCCTAATGCACTTTCTAACTGGAAAAAACACATATTCAAAATAATAGACACTCGTATATCATTTTATGAAAGAAACATTGCTTTATTACCACCTCGACCTCGTTTTGACTTTCGTCATTTGAAAAAAGGAATTCAAGACTTTCATAACAAATTTGTTTTAACACCTGCTGATAAGGCTTCTAATAATGTAATTATAGTGTGACGGGTACACTATATTAATATTCAAACTGAAGAACTGAACAGCACTAATGCTTATGTACTGACTTCTTCATCTGAGAGGGATATTGTTACTGCACACACTACAAATTACAAAATTTAGAATCAGTATTGAGCCGAAACAAGACAAAGTACCTACTATGTATTGGTTGCCTAAAATGCATAAAACACCGTACAAAGCAAGATTTATTGCTAACTCTAGTTCTTGCACTACTACTAAATTATCCGTGCTCTTAACTTCTTGTCTTACAGCTATTAAAGAACATGTAATTAGGTATTGCGATAAGGTTTTTGAAACTTTTGGCAAAAATTTATTTTGGTCGATTAAAAATTCAAATGACGTTTTGAAAAAGCTTAAATCAAATAATTTTCAGGCATTCTGTTTGTCAACTTATGATTTCTCAACTTTATATACCTCGCTCCCTCATAATTTAATAAGAGACAAACTAACCAGTCTCATTGAAAAAACGTTTGCTAGAGAAAATAAAACGTTCATCGCTTGTAATGAACATAGGGCATTTTTTACAGATGGTTCTTATGATAATTATACTTTATGGACTTGTCAAGACCTAATAGAGTCGCTAACTTTCTTACTGGATAATGTTTATGTTAGATTCGGTACCTCTATTTATAAACAAGTAATAGGCATCCCGATGGGTACTAATTGTGCACCCCTTGTTGCTGATCTGTTTTTATACTGTTATGAAAGAGACTTTATGTTATCTCTTTCTACTGAACATCAAGATGATATTATTACAGCTTTTAACAACACCTCGAGGTACCTTGATGATTTATTAAATATAGATAATAACCATTTTTCATTACTGGTTAATAAGATCTACCCTAAAGAATTACAACTTAATAAAGCAAACACTTCAGAAAAGCAAGCAAACTTTCTCGATCTAAATCTGTCAATTGAAAATGGTTATGTCACTACTAAAATATATGATAAAAGTGATGATTTTAATTTTAATATAGTAAATTTTCCGCTTTTAGACGGCGATGTTCCCCGTGCAACATCTTACGGGGTTTATATTTCACAGCTTGTTCGCTTTTCAAGAGCTTGGAACGATATTAATGATTTCAATGAACGTTATCTTTGCATTACATAAAAACTTTTAAAACAAGGTTATCGGTATCACAAATTAAGGAAAACATTTTGCAAGTTTTATCGTCGATACCCAGATCTAATTCATAAATACAGGTGCAGTTTAAAATCACTATTGCAACAAGGTATTTCACAGCCAGTTTTTTATGGAGATTTAATTTATAAACTTAAGAAAAAAGTAATATATGCATATCAGGAATCGCCACACTCAAAATACACAGCCTCCCCACGCAGCGAAAAAGAAGAGAGGAAGAGAGAGAGCGCATGTTTTATATACGTATGTCAATTAAAATAGGACGCCACAAACAATTTACGAAGAAGAGAACCTTTGGGGATACCGCCTTGGAACGGTCAGTGGCAAAACAAATTGCCACTGGGGGTTTAAACCAGGTTCTAGGGTGCACCAACCTCACACTTGCCCCAACAGGTTCTCGTATCACAAAACAAGTACAAATTGTCTTGGTGAAATAACTCCAACCCACCTATCAGCTCAACAATGTTGCATGCAAAAGCATACAAACATATAAACATAAGAATTAATCGCATTGTAAAGCCAAAGGGCGGGTACTCAATGATCTTTCCGAGACCAGAGCACCTGGAGTAAAATCAGCAAGAACACGATGACAGGGATACAAGAAACATATATCAGTTGCATCGAAAGGACTCGGCTTAATTAAGCAGCAGTAGTACTAGCAGAGAGGGAGAATGTAGAATATTCTCGGCTAATCCCTCTGTCGTAATGGATTCCCTTAACCGAATGTGTTTGCCCTGCAGCAGTTCTCGAGATGGCCGAAACATAGCAATAACAAGGTATGTTTTTTATTGTTTCTAATCTGTATACATACTGTTCGGCTTAGAAAGGTATATTTGGATCTATGATGAAAAGTGACTGTTAATTCAGTGATTCACAGCTCGGAAAGATTGAAACGATCACATTTTGGTGCACTATATGTAAACGGCACTAATGACTATTCCGCGATCGCAATGACGAAAATAAATAATAACAAAAGTGAGTGACATTGGGAAATTGGGAAGTCGTGATTCTTGAAATAACTGAAATGAACTTTTTTGCAAAGCACTTTAAAAAGCGAAGTATGCATATCAGGAATGGCCACATCTAGCATACAGCCTCCCCACTCAGCCAAAACGTAGAGTGAAAGAAAGCATGTGTTATATGGGGATGTTTGAGTCTGTTGGGAAGGTGTGAAAGGTGAAATGTAAAATGCAATCACTAAGTGATGAAAATATAACAGTATTATTGAAAGTACGGGGAGACGTTATACGGTCGCCACACAGCACAGAAAAAACTACTGTGATTATAAAAGAGCGAATTCATATAAAGAATGGCCAAATCCAGAAGACACAGTCAAAAAGTAAAGAGGAATGTGATATGAGTATATTTGAGTGAGTGGGAGGTTTGTCAAAAGTGAATTAAGAAACGAGAATTCATTTCTGAATCTCTCTGGCATGCTTTAAATCAGTTTAGGATATCATTTGAAGGATATTGTTAATTATTTTAAACATGTAAATAATATTTGAAATAAACAAAATTGCGTAAATAACATTACACATCGACACAAATATTAACAATGAAAATGACTGCTTCGTAGTACGAACAGAGCATTAATGAAAATACAGATGACATCCTTAATATAACTTTAAGGTCACTTAAGTTTATTTTACTTAATAAAACTGGCAATGAATAATACCAGTGTGATGCCGAATAGAACTATCTAAACACGACTTAGCCAGCACTCTAATTAGTAAAATGGCCAGTAATAAAGCTAACTTTTAAAATGTATTACGGCCTTTAAAGTGATCACTCTGCATTAACCGTTTTCAGATTACTATGATACATTATGTCCTCTGCATTACTATGGGCTTTGTGTCTCTCACTACTTATTTACGGAAAGCGGAAATGAATAAAATAATAATTGCTCTACGTTATGGAGGTTTCAGCTTACGTTAACGGTGGCCTTACACTAGTCTGATTCCACAACAATGAGGCATATCTCAATAACTGCGTTCTCTGTGAGAACTAATGCAATCACAGTTGCTGCTTGGTATGAAGTATGATAATCATTCAATCTTCAATTAATTGTCGATAAAAACACGTTGACAACAGAGAAATAACACTATTATAGTCTCAATGCTTGTGTACCATGGTTTTAAATCAACACTGAGTGTGTTACAGCAATGACCAAAATTAGACATAGTTCTCGTACGTAACATTGGCATGTTCCCAATTGTTGAAAAAAGCATCTATCTATGTTGAACAACCTTTAAAAGCTGCAGCAAAGCCGCTAAAATTAGTGTTACAGTGAGTGTGTAAAGGTACAACAGTTACAACACTAAAACAGGACAAGATAGGTTTCCTCCAAAGGCAGAGCATGGCTGAAGGTTAAAAAGCTGAGATTGGAAACCAGTCTCAAATCTCAAGCATCTGATTGGCTGAAATGGCGACTGGTCGCCATTTCAGCCAATCAGATGCTTGAGATTTGAGACTGGTTTCCATGCTCAGCTTTATAACCTTGGGCACATATTTACCCCATATACAGATAAGATATTTTACAAACAAAACAAAAAATGTTCAAAATACCGTTCAATGAAACTTTGCAAAAATAAATGTTGCTAATGTATCTTTATATTGCATATGAATAACTTACTTTGTCAAACACACCACTTAAACTTTTAAAATTAAATGAAAGTTTGAGCTAAAATCAACGGAAATCAATTGACCATAGGTTTGTGATAGGCGCTGACACATCGTCTATCCGCAGTACATTTAATTTGAGGAAAGGGCGAATGAAACGGAAAATTTGTTTGGCTATCATTAATAAGGGTATTTGGGTATAAATAGCGAAAGGGTCAGAATCGAAATGTAGTTACAGTCACTGTGGTAATTTATGCGACGGACATATAAATATATACGATGGACGTATAAAAGATGAAGGTGCACCGCAATTTGAAGTGACGGTGCAGCGGTATTTAATTGGTAAATACATTTATACGTCTGTCGCGTATACGTCAAACGCAAACATAATTTACAGGTGCACCTTCAATTTACTTTTGAGCTTTTTCGTGCGCCATACGCTTTACAATAAAAAAGAGAACATAGCAAAATAAGCGGACGCCTCTTCATGGCCGTAGGGAATGGCATGACCTATTTTGTTTGCAAACTGTAAGTATGACCAACTTGTATAAAGTTTTAAAATGCAAACAGGGATCTTTTTTTTAAAAAAGGTGCTGTGTAAGTATGTTGAAACGGAGATAACAATACTGAATTTTAAAAGCTAGAATTTAACCTTTTTACAGCGATTATTATTGCATCTTTTTAAAAAAAATAAATTTAACACTTCTGATCAAATTAGTTTTTGATTGCTTTCAGAACAGAAAGTATTTCAATATTTCGTTAAACTTGAACACCGGTTATTAATGACTGCTAGACAAAATTTATATGAGGAAACTACTTTAAAAACGAATTATGCTTATTGTCCCCCGTGGTATGGGAGCGAAATGTCTAGTTGCAGAACGGAAGCATAGAGTTGAAAGGCAGAGCGAGGAAGTAACATAAAGGAATGCAAGCATACTTAATTTCGTAAGTCTAAACGCATTATTTTCTTATTTGTGTGCATTTTGCTTACCACCACGTGTTTCAGCTAAATAAGACTTCCAGTGTATGTCATGTTGCAAGATGTCGTTTCTGAATCTGAAAGATATTAAGCGTTGCCATCTATCCTATTATTAAATAATGACATTCCTCAGCGGGAGCATTATCAATAGTCTGTCTGTACATTCCCAAATGTGTAATCATCTTCAAGGGAATTGTTCTTTTCCTTAAGACGAAGTTGATGGACAGAATATCCACAACTGAGAATTATTCCTAAAGTTAACAAAGGGCCATATCTCTGGTATAATTGGTCGCAGGAAAAACCATACAATCACCTACACATCCTGCTTGAACATTTGTGCAAGTTTGAAAGAAATCCGCCTCATAGATAATGAGTTGATGCCATTAAATTTTATTCCTGAAATTACAGAAAGGCCATTAATCTGGTAAAAATGGTCGCAGGATAAAACTTTTTTTACGATCATCGACACATCCTGCTTGAACATTTGTGCAAGTTTGAAAGAAATTCGCCAGATAGTTAATAATGAGTTGATGCCATTAAATTTTATTTCTGAAATTACAGAAAGGTCATTACTCTGGTAAATATGGACGCGGGAAAAAACTTTTTTTCTTAACGATCATCGACACGTCCTGCTTGAACATTTGTGCAAGTTTGAAAGAAATCCGCCTCATAGAAAATGATGAGTTGATGCCATTAAATTTTATTCCTGAAATTACAGAAAGGCTATTACTCTGGTAAAAATGGTCGCAGAGAAACAATTTCCTTTACGATCATCGACACATCCTGCTTGAACATTTGTGCAAGTTTGAAAGAAATTCGCCAGATAGTTATTGACGAGTTGATGCCATTAATTTTTATTACTGAAATTACAGAAAGGCTATTATTCTGGTAAATATGGTCGCGAGGAAAAAAATGTTTCTTTACGATCATCTACACATCCGCCCGTTAGTTAATGAGGAGTTGATGCCACAAAATTTTATTGTGTCATCAAGCCACTGATGCAACAACATTTGAAACAAAATATGTGTATCAGGTATTAACAACATGACTAGTAAATGAGGAGTTAATGCCACAAACGTTTGTGACTAACATAAACAAAGGGCCACAACTCTGGTGAAACAAAGGGCCATAACTCTGGAGAAAATGTTGAAAGATTAATTAATTCATTTACAACAATCTAAACATCATGTCTTATCATCTGTGAAACTTAAAAAAAATCAACCAAAAAACCAAATAGAAAAAGTGGAGTTGATGCCAGAGAATGTTATGACTGAAATTAACAAAGGGCAATATCTCTGGTAAAATGATCGCAGGAAAAAATCTTTTCTTTACTACCATCTACACATCCTGCTTGATCATCTTAGCAAGTTTGTAAGAAATCCACCTGATAGAAAATGAGGAGTTGATGCCACAAGAATTGGAGGACGAACGTATGAACGAGTGCCACTCTACATGCCTCCTACTTCCTGAGAGCAAAATAGTAAAATATGGATATCACGAATTGCCATACTCAGAAAATACAGCCTTCCCACGCAGCCAAGGTTGAAAGGAAATAGTGCATGGGTTTATCAAAAGATCAATTTAAAATGAGACACAACAATTATCGAAAAAGAGAACCTTAGAGTTACTACCTTAGAAAGGTCAGTGACAAAAACATTTTTGCCTAAAGGGATTTTAAACCAGGTTTTAGGGTGAACCAACCTAAATATTGCCCCAACAGGTTCTTAAATGAACAAATACAAGTTGTTTTGGCGAAGTAGCTCCAACGCACACATCAACTCAACAATGTTGCATACAAAAGCACATGTCTAGTTTTGGCGTTGTCCGTCCGTCCGTCATGCCATCCATCCGTCCGTTCTCATTTCGTTTCCGCGCTATTTCTCTGCAAATACTGGATGGTTTTCAACGGAACTTTGTGGATCCAATCAATACTGAAATGAGATGCGCATATCGTCGTCTTGTTCCCGTCAGACCGTTTAACACAGAGTTATTGCCCTTTGATAAGTTATGCATAATGAATATAAGGCAGTATTTTATCGTGTAATTTCTCTGGAACTACTGAATGGATTTCAATGAAACTTTCTGGGAACCATCAATACCAACAGGAGATGCGCATATCTTCGTTTTGTTTTGGTAAGACCGTATAACACAGAGTTATGGCCCTTTAATAAGTTATGCATTACGCATACAGAGCAGTATTCGTTTTCGTGCGATTTCTCTGCAACTACTGGATGGATTTCAATGAAACTTTGTGGGAACCATCAATACCTACAGAGATACGCCTATCGTCGTCTTGTTCTGGTCAGACTGTTAAACACAGTATTATGGCCCTTTGATCAGTTATGCAGCATGGATATAGAGCAGTATTTATTTCCCTGCTACTTCTTGGCAACCAATGGATGGATTTGAACGAAACTATGTGGGAACATCAATACAAAGAGATGCGCATATCGCCATCTTCTTCCGGTCAGACCGTTTAAAATAGAGTTATGGCCCTTTGATAAGTTATGCAGTATGCATATAAAGCAGTATTCGTTTCCGCGCAAAGCACAGAGTTGAGGCATTTATGTATTATGCAAGCAGAGCATTATTTGTTTCCGCGTTTTTTTTTTCAACTGCTTTCTTGATTTCAACAAGACTTGATGTCTCATTCTTATATTCTAGTGCGCTGACCAACCCTTTTCACCAACTGAAGTTCATTTCACTGTTTTTGCCATGATCAATATATAAATAAAGCCTGATATCTCCAGCTGTTGTTTAAGTCATAACCAGTACTCGGTGGATATAAATTCAACGAATTTGCTTGTTAATCAATGACCTTACAAAGACAACAGCCCGTAGAGTCAAATCTGAATCGACACCAGTTGCCAGCCCAGATGTGTAGGCTGATATGGATTGACAACAGTTGCCAGACCAGATGTGTATGCTGATCTGGATCGACAACAGTTGCCAGCCCAGATGTGTAGGCCGATCTGGATCAACAACAATTGCCAGCACAGATGTGTAGGCTGATCTAGATCTGTTGTTGTCAGCACATATGTGAAGGCTGATCTAGATCTACACCAGTTGCCAGCACTGTGGTTGAAGGTTGATCTGTACAGGTTAAACGGGGACTTAATACAAATGGTATGGTAGTTGTATTCGTTGACACAGACCAGGCTAGACCATTCGGCAATGCAAGTGCTAACAGGCTAGACCATATCGCTTAATCTCTGACCTTACAATGCTAGTTTACTGTCATTTTACAAACATGTATTGAAACACATTTAAATCAGCATTAGAACAGATCAAGAGACCTTTAAAACATTTGTTTATATAAATTTATTTGACATTGTTTTACTCTCATGTAAATAAAAATTATGATATAAATAATCTAACAATCTGTTGCAATTCTCCTGGCACTTGACCAGGCAGCAACTCCTCCCCATCTTGGGGATACATTCTTGTGTTTAACTTGAAAAGTGAATTAATTGATTATTTAAGCCTTCTCCATAATAATATTAAATAATATTAACAGAACATCAATAAATTTGTTAATTACACACACATTTAGAAGTAAGAAAATGCTGTTACTTGCATTTTTCACAATTACAGACAAGCAATATTTTAAAGGTAGCAGTTTGTAGGGGCTGCCATGTCAAGTGCCATTCTGTAATTCTTAAACAAAATACAACAACACCTTTGTTATAAAGTAAAATATAAAAATACATTCTACAGTTTACTGTATTCATTCTAGAACAACACTGCTCAAGGTTTAATGATGCATGGCATTAGATTCTATTCTTATTTATTTTAGATCATTCGTTCAATTACTGGGTAAAATTGAATCAGGAACATCATCTTTATGTATGCAAACTTTTCAAATTTTTATCTTTAAATGTGACCATTTTTTAAACGCTAATTACTTTTGACAGAATACCTGGATTCCATACTGGTTTTATTGTTAACAAATTTTCAATCACTGCATCAACAGTACTACATGCATCTTCAAGTTTTAAGTTACCACATGTATTTCAAAATAAGTTTTGTGTTAAGAAATACATTTCAAAGTTTCCACATTTTGTTTGATTTCCAATAATTACAAATAAACTGTAGATCAACGATTCATTTAATATTAAATGATTTCTTTGATCTACAGTTTATTTGTTATTAACAGATTTAATGTTATTGGGTCACATTTTAATTAATTTGACATCTAATGATGTTGGAATGTTTCCTTTCATCTTTCTGTGCCACTGACATGTTATATAAATGCACACTTTTTACAACCTGAACAGTTTTAAGATTACATTACATTTGACTGCAGTGAGATACATAAATTCATGAGAACATGATCATTTACAGAACTGTACGATTGCACAAGAACTGCTGCACATGTACATTGTTTTACATCTTGAATCTATAACAAAATAAGGCTTCAGTTGGAATTGGGAGGATTTTTTCTGCTGTTAACCCTCCCTCTAAATTAACTTCATGTTTATGAATTAAATCACATGTTCAAACAGTCTAGATCCAGATCAGAGCTAAGCTGGCATATGTGTCTACACCAGTTGCTTCAGGGTCAGAAATAGCCTAATGAATCTATCAAAACAGAGTAGACTCCAATCAGACAGCACAGCCATGGAATAAAAGCCCTATACCATTTAGTAAAGGGTTAAAAGAATTGTAATTTTGCATACAATTAAAAATCATTGATCATTATACAAACCTCGAAAAAAAGTATATTTATTCCTGCAGTATTCTGATTTTACTACCAATTCCACAATGTTTAGCAGCCAAATAACACATCAACCATTTCTTTGCGATATGTAAAAATCACCATTCAAGTAGCAGGTTAACTATATACATTTTGTGCACCGATACCCCTCTGCCCACCCACTAGACTGTCAGCAAAATTGAATCTGTTTATTGGCAGCTCTGTTTAACTAACTTCCAGTAGTGATTCCCAATTCTTCCAGGAAACTCTTGGGTTCTTCACACTCCTGAAATGGTCAACAAACATGTCATTTTTTACCATGTAAAGTGGTCAAAATCAACATGCTTGGTAAAAATATATTGTGTTTATTTCGAAGGTAAGGGCATTAGAGTGCTCACATTAGGAAACACATGTACCGTATTATGCACCAAGTCAAGGGGTAAGTTATAGACAATTCTGACCATAAGTTTATTAAATAACTGAGTTACATACTTTATATATTCATATGCAACATTTTCTTATGTAAAGTTGTTTTTTTTTGTATTTTTACTTGAAAGGCTGTTACATTTTTGGTGACATTCCTTTTGCACAATGTATTCATTAAAACATAAACTTTCTTCATAATAGTGTTCAAGGAACAATACTTTTCAATGGATAGAATACTAGAATAGATAAAAACATGCATACCTTGAATTCCTCATCTACTTGTGCATTAAAACAACTTATACATAATCAGTACATGTAAAATGTTTTTCACCCGTAAATAAGCAACCAATTTGTCAGAAATCCACTCTTCGTAAATTCCAACTTACAAATTTTTATTGCATTCATATTTCTTCTCTATTTACATTAAAAATTAACAAAGAACTTTTGATTGGGCACACACCCAGTGTGCCTCCATCTCCATCTGTTAGTGGTGATAAGTGGCTGGTTGTTTTTGTATGGATAGAGCGAATATTTTGACTGTGGAATGTTTTTGTATTAGTAGAGTGAATATTTTGATAGTAGAATTTGCCATAAATTATATAGTAAAACTGGACTTCATTTCCACTGTATACGGGCAGTACAGCACAGTAACAACATGTTTTGATGCATATGAAATCAACAGAAAATACAAAACTTTGTTACTTTGGCAGCAGGCCTATTGCACACAAGCCTAATTTTATAAAGATCATCTGGAATAAGGTTGATCATTTGTGTGTGAAGTTTAACCTGGGACATCTCTTATATAACAAATTGTACTGTATACTTTTGAAACAACATGTAATTCTTGAAATCCTTTTGGAAAATCTTGCAGATCAAGCCATGTTTCAGAACACATTGTGGTGTGATCCCCTTTAATATGTGGGAGTTCAAATGTGAAATTACTATATTATGTTAATATAGTAACAGAGAATTGGATTCTGTATTTTAACAGAGAAATTATATTACTACACACAGAGATTGACAATATTTATCAGGATTTAAAGCTTCTAAAATGTAAATAAAATAACAATTTTAACCAATTTAGAATACTGGTTACCATTAAAAAAAGGTATACACTAAAAGGCTCATTAATACAATTATTTGATCCAGCAAGGTGGAATGTCTCATGTAGAAGAATCTGTGCAACCCATTAGTGTAATCTGACCACCACTCATAACAAATCTATCCTGCGGGACCAAATGACTATAATAACTACCTTTTTCGGGTGCAGACTTAATAAATTTTAGTAAATCCTGTTGCTGCATTAGCAATTTATTTGACCAAATCATTCCAAAAAGGATTATGATCCTCTACAAAAACAAACAATTAATATGAAGAAATTATTGGGCAGGTTACTGGTATTATTTTTGCAAGAGATATTAATTTTTTTTAATACACAAGCAAACAACTACATTAATTTTAATTCCTTTCATCTTTAAACAAAAATCCAGTTACATGTTAACAATAAACTGAGCTTTTTATATAGCGTAAGTTGCACAGGTACACATTTACATTATGATTACAATTCTTGCTCACTACAATTATTACAGAACAGTTTGTCATTTACTCGCCTTTTGTGTCATGAAGTGCTTTATATTTATAACTTAAATCATCAAAGTATCATTTGTTTCAAACACTGCCCTAAGAGAAACACTTAACCCCAACCCGTTCATAGATTGTCATTATTTCAATTGTTATTGCAGACGTTAATGTCTAAAAGCTATGATATCCATCACAAATGTCTAATGAGAAAGCAAATTTTAAGCCCATGTTAGTAGATTGTGGGTGGGGTAACATTCCAGCATGCATGTTCCTCAACCAAGGCCATGGTCCTCAAAAAATCCTTGTGGAGTTTCTTCCTGTAAAGAAAACGTGAGTTATCTAAAAACAGGTGAGTAAATATAATATACCAATCCAACATTCAGTAGAGCTCTTGGAGAAATGTCACTTGGTTGCAGATGTTTATTTTACCATTGAAATGGCGCTTATTCCATATATTCAAGTTTTATTGCATGTACCAACAGTAAATATCCAAACAAGCACATTTATGCCATCTGATCAAGATCTACATTGTTTGCTTCTAGGGAAGAAATAATTAATGAATTAAATAGCAAACAGCGTAGATCAAGATGAGACAGCATAGATGTGGCAGATGATCAGCATCTAGACTGTTTGCCCTGTGCCCAAGGTTATAAAGCTGAGCATGGAAACCAGTCTCAAATCTCAAGCATCTGATTGGCTGAAATGGCGACCAGTCGCCATTTCAGCCAATCAGATGCTTGAGATTTGAGACTGGTTTCCAATCTCAGCTTTATAACATTCATCCCAGAGTTCACAGCCATATCCCAAGAGGTAAAGGATTAAACGTTCAACCATCCCCTGAATCCCCAAATGAAGAAGTGTGACAAAATAACTCAGCAGAGAAACAAAAATATTCTGATATTTTTTTAGTGTTAGAATATTTATTATTGTTCAAGTGAAATTTCTTTCATAGAGCTTTGCATGACATTTGCACGAGCCTAAATACAATTGCGGACAACTATAATATCTGATAGTAATCTAGCATTCCAACAAACATTTAGCTGTTAGAACTGTTATTCTGAGTGACTAGGTAGAAATCTTGGTGAGGTATTTATTCTGACAGACGGACACACATTATTTGAGTAACACATGTTATTTGTATCTGCTTATTTTGCAGTACAACAACACTGCCAGCATTTTCTAAATTCAAGCAGTAAATTAGCTGTATTTAATTCAAATTCATACATAGATACACCTTTATCGCATGGCAAACAGTGTAGATCTAGTGTCCAAGATAAAAAAACTGAGACTGGAGAGCAGTTTCTATTTCAGCCAATCAGAGATTTGAGACTGGTCTCCAGTTTCAGTTTTACGATCTTGGGCAGAGATCAGGATCTACACTGTTCACTTTTAGATTCACTGAGTTATTTCTGAGCAATGCTGTCAGCATAGATCCAGATCAAATGGAACAGGTGGGCATGCTGATGTGGATCTACACTGGTCACATACATGATAAAATCTATATACATGTATGATGATTATCAAAAATTAAGGTAGAAAATTAAAAGAAATTACATTAAAGCACAGCGTTCTTGTGTTACCAAGGTATAGGTCCCATATAGGAACCCCTGGTTGTATCAATAAGTGGGATTACAGCAAAACCTGCTAACAACAATTTATTGAGAACATAGAAGCGTCTATACATGTACTAATTTGGGACCTGCAATGAACAGGAAGAATTTTGGCACAATAACAGGTGAGAAGCAAGGGATGGTAAGGAGAAATACAGGGAGGAAGAGCATGCAGCAAGGTGTTAATTGATCATCATCTTCTGAAATATGTGACTTTCCGATTTCATTTACATTTTACCAAATAAAGCTATTCATAGCCCGTCATATATCTGACGTCTCATCATATCGTGCTGAAATACAATGCTCATTAAAAAAAAATGCCTGCATCTGTTTGATAATTTTTTTTAAATAAGAGATGTTTGTAAAACATGTACATGTATGCCCCACAAATAACAACTGGATAGCAATCTGCTGTTATTTTATTGAAGGTCACTGTGAGCTTGACCTCTGACCTACTGACCTCAAAATCAACAGGGGTCATCTTCATGAGATGACAAACCTCCCTACCAAATCTGAGGACTGTATGCCAAATCATTTTCAAGTTATTGATCGGACAAGGTTGATGGACGGACCGACAGACAGACCAACCGACTGACCGACATGTCCAAAGCAATATACATGTATCCCCGCTTCCTTAGAAGGGGGCATAATAAGGGAAATATTTAACACAACTCTAAATATGCAACCATACAAATTATTGTTTACTAAGAGTCAGCAGAAACAGAAGTGTTAACCCTTTTCTCCATAGATACACCTTTATGCATGGGCAAACAGTGTAGATCCAGATCAGCAGGCACATATTGCTGTCTGATCAGGATCTGCACTGTTTGCTATTTGATTTATTATGTTATTTCTGACCAAAAAGTGACTAATGCAGATCCTGATCAGAAGGCACGGATGTGCAGGCTGATCTGGATCTACACTGGTTGCACATGCATAAAAATGTGTATATATGGACGAAAGGGTTAAGCATAATAAGATACACAGAATAACAGTGTTAAAGAACACAAAAAAATAACAAACAAACACAAGTTATGATGAACTGGCCGGGCTGTACTGGACTGACAAAAAAACACAATAGTAGTAGTGTGATGAACATAAAAAGTACCCACTATATAAAACCATCCCCTGCCAGCATATTAAGCCTGCCTGTCATTATGTTAGACCGTATTCTGTTAGGGCAGTTTCTAACGCTTCCTCCTTCAAAATAAAATTATAACAATTTAAGGCTAAACTGACAGTTTACTACATTATTTCTACTGCTCTAGTTCATCATCCATTTGTTACGGACTTGAGGGCTTTTGCATTATATTTTTTTGTTTCTAACTGGCCTTAATCTTGCACTGTATGAATTCATCGTAAATATGAATTATACTTTTTTAAACATATACTCTATGAGGACAAAGACTGTTTAAAAAAAATTATTATTTTATTTCACAGTATCTTAAATCTGATTTCACAAATCATAGGCAGTGTAAAGAGTCATGGGCAATTGCCTATATTTACTTTTCTAGTTAAGAATTTATTGAAAATGAGCAATATTATATATTTACTATCATGGTTTACTTCGAAAAATCAGGAAATTTAGGTATTGAGAATTAAAATAAGCAGTACACATATGCAAACTATGACTGCAATTTTCAAGTTAAACCAAGAAAAGATAATCAGATAAACAAATGTTCAGCAAGTGTTACTTGTGCTTCCTTCAATATGAACATTCTTTAACCTTTTAAGTGCAACATACAACTGTTGACCCTTTACTCCACAAATACCTTGACCCTTTCTTCATGATGACCTTTTTAGTAATATGGGCAACAGTGTAGATAAAGATAACTCTGCACATCAATGCAGTCTGATCTTGAATCTTTACTTTTCACTTCTTGGCTATAAATAACATAACAAATCTAAAACCAAACAGTGTACATCCTGATCAGACAGCACAAATGAAGAAGCTGATCTGGATCTACACTGGTCATGCATGGGATATAAACCGTAACCCAATAAGTAATGCTTTGGATTTTTATCCTTTTTTTGAAACACTGGACTTGACAGGGATTATCATTTAAGAATTTCTGCATTATAAATATAAATATTAAATATTGGGTAAAAATAAATAATGGTTCCTTATAATGTGCCCTAATATTTTCATTTATAAGTGAAAATGAATGTTCAGTGAGAATAAAAAATAATTTTTGACAACTTTGAACATATAAAAGACAATGGATGATGAACTTAGTGTTTCTTATTTGTTAGATTTACTGTGATACAATAAAATGATCATATTAAATACTCCATACATACAGGGTCCAAGATCATAAAACTAAGTTATGAGATCAGTCTCAAATCTCAAGCATCTGATTGGCTGAAATGGTGACTGGTTGCCATTTCAGCCTATCAGATGCTTGAGATTTGAGACTGATCTCCAGATTTAGTTTTATGATCTTGGGCACAGGTTTTATTGCATATGCCAACAGTGTAGATCCAGATAAACTGTCAAATCCCGTGCCAATTCATCAGGATCTACACTGTTTGCTTATTGGTCGGAAATAACCTGCTGAATCAAAAAGTGAACAGTGTAGATCCTGATCAGAGGTACAGATGTGCCAGCTGATCAGGATCTACACTGTTCACCCATGGATAACTGCCATATCCCAAGGAGTATTGGGATAATATGCTTGTAAAATTCTTCTTTTTTGGTTAACATTGTCTAATTAGAATGCTCTGCTGTGACCATTAAAATCATGCCTTGACCTTTAATGTTTTTTTTGAAATTATATCTTTTAACAGAAGTAAAATGTTATTGAAAAATATTTAGTGACCAAACATTAGAAAATGTTTTCAAACCAAATTCAGAAAAATTCAGTTAAGGTCATATCATTATATAACTGATTTATTAGTTTTTCATTTAACTAGTTAGTTAGTTTATATTTAACTGACCTAATTAGAAATTGTCCAAACCTGCCCTAGGCCAGCAATGTAACAAGTGAAAAACAATACTGAATTGCAAAACTGTCAAAAATGGAGATAGCAATCACATCTTTATGATCAATTATAATAGTTTGAGAAGTTCACCAAAAATAAGTAATGTCTTAACCCTTTCCTCAATAGATACACTTTTACTGCGTGGGTGAACAGTTTAGATCCAGATCAGCAGGCACATCTGTGCCATCTGATCAGGATCTAAACTGTTCGCTTTTTGATTAATTAGGTTATTTCCGACCAAAATGTGACTAGTGCAGATCCTGAGCAGACAGCATGGATCTGCCGGCTGATCTGGATCTACATTGGTCGCACATTCGTAAAAATGCGTATTTATGGAGGAAAGGGTTAATGCTGTATATGACGTCAGCCTGGTGACTTGACAATTACAATGTTGCACAAATATCAGGAAATAATGTTTTAACTAATTTTCAAAACATTTTGGTAATTTTCGTTATATAATCACTACAGGGCTCTCACTAGAGGAAGACTTCGGAGAAGAAGTCTCCCCATAGCGACCAGACTTCTCCCTCATCTTGTATAGACTTATAAATCACTATATAGAAAAGAATGCTGTTGATTGCAAACTTCTCTATAATTCAGTAAAATTATGCAAGTCTAGTGAGAGCCTTGGGCACAATAAATCTACTTGTGTTTCATTTTTTTTTTTCAAATTAAGTATGTGAAAACGTATTTATGATCAGAGAAAAAGCCTATGCAGAAAAATTCAAATATCAGTTCTGTAAAAAAAACAAAAATCACTATTTTTAGAAATTTTCTCACCTTTAAAGACAATTTTAAGCGCCTGTTATTTTGCATTCTGATTCATCAGGTGTTTGAATGGAAATTCTTGGAAATGAAATAGGTCATAAAGTTGGACATATATTAATGTTCTGATCTGAATCTACCATGTCTGCCTTATCATCCATTTCATTATTTCAGACCAATAAGGCATAATTCGATCTACCCTAGTTGTCCATATGATTCAAGGTGTATTCATGGAGTAAAGAGTTTAGAAAAGTATCAGTGATAAAACAGTATAACTAAAAGATTATATTTGGAAAATTGATCGGCCTTGTTGGTTATTAAGTAGGTCATGATGAAGGGAATTTATTTTTAAGTCTGATATCAATAGTATAATTATGTAAAGTTTAAGTTACACGAGTCTTGCTGCTAGCATATTAAACTTCCCTCAATTATTTTCTATCAGAATATTGCTGTCAGCATATCAAACTTCCCTCAAATATTTTCTATCAGAATACTGCTGTCAGCATATGAAACTTCCCTCAATTATTTTCTATCAGAATATTGCTGCTAGCATATCAAACTTCCCTCAAATATTTTCTATCAGAATACTGCTGTCAGCATATCAAACTTCCCTCAATTATTTTCTATCAGAATATTGCTGTCAGCATATCAAACTTCCCTCAATTATTTTCTATCAGAATATTGCTGTCAGCATATCAAACTTCCCTCAATTATTTTCTATCAGAATACTGCTGTCAGCATATCAAACTTCCCTCAAATATTTTCTATCAGAATATTGCTGTCAGCATATCAAACTTCCCTCAATTATTTTCTATCAGAATACTGCTGTCAGCATATCAAACTTCCCTCAATTATTTTCTATCAGAATATTGCTGTCAGCATATCAAACTTCCCTCAATTATTTTCTATCAGAATATTGCTGTCAGCATATCAAACTTCCCTCAATTATTTTCTATCAGAATATTGCTGTCAGCATATCAAACTTCCCTCAATTATTTTCTATCAGAATATTGCTGCTGTCAGCATATCAAACTTCCCTCAAATATTTTCTATCAGAATATTGCTGTCAGCATATCAAACTTCCCTCAATTATTTTCTATCAGAATACTGCTGTCAGCATATCAAACTTCCCTCAATTATTTTCTATCAGAATATTGCTGTCAGCATATCAAACTTCCCTCAATTATTTTCTATCAGAATATTGCTGTCAGCATATCAAACTTCCCTCAATTATTTTCTATCAGAATACTGCTGTCAGCATATCAAACTTCCCTCAAATATTTTCTATCAGAATATTGCTGTCAGCATATCAAACTTCCCTCAATTATTTTCTATCAGAATACTGCTGTCAGCATATCAAACTTCCCTCAAATATTTTCTATCAGAATATTGCTGCTAGCATATCAAACTTCCCTCAATTATTTTCTATCAGAATACTGCTGTCAGCATATCAAACTTCCCTCAAATATTTTCTATCAGAATATTGCTGTCAGCATATCAAACTTCCCTCAATTATTTTCTATCAGAATATTGCAGTCAGCATATCAAACTTCCCTGAAATATTTTCTATCAGAATACATCTGAAAATCGTCTATGTACCAAGGTTTTACACTTTACTCCATATTGTATGAGATATATCAGATGTTTGAACAGTGTAGATCAATATCAGCCAGCACATCCGTACAGTAAGACCATAACCTACAATGTTCACTTCAAAAATGACTTAATTAATAAACAAGAGGGCCATGATGGCCCTATATCACTCACCTGAGTACAAAAGTACTCTCTGCTTGTGGTTTCAGACAAGAAGATTTTTAAAGTTTTGCCTATACAAGTCTATGTAAAATGAAGTGACCCCTGGGGCGGGGCCAATTTTGACCCCAGGAAAATAATTTGAACAATCTTTGTAGAGTTCCAATAGAGGATGCTAAATGCCAAATATCTAAGCTCTAGGCCTTGTGGTTTCAGACAAGAAGATTTTTAAAGTTTTGCCTATACAAGTCTATATAAAATGAAGTGACCCCTGGGGCGGGGCCAATTTTGACCCCAGGGAAATCATTTGAACAATCTTTGTAGAGTTCCACTAGAGAGTGCTAAATGCCAAATATCTAAGCTCTAGGCCTTGTGGTTTCAGACAAGAAGATTTTTAAAGTTTTTCCTATATAAGTCTATGCAAAATGAAGTGACCCCTGGGGTGGGGCCAATTTTGACCCCAGGGAAATAATTTGAACAATCTTTGTAGAGTTCCACTAGAGGGTGCTAAATGCCAAATATCTAAACTCTAGGCCTTGTGGTTTCAGACAAGAAGATTTTTAAAGTTTTTCCTATACAAGTCTTTATAAAATGAAGTGACCCCTGGGGTGGGGCCAATTTAGACCCCTGGGAAATAATTTGAACAATCTTTGTAGAGTTCCACTAGAGGTTTCAAAATGCCAAATATCTAAGCTCTAGGCCTTGTGGTTTCAGACAAGAAGATTTTTAAGGTTTTTCCTATATAAGTCTATGCAAAATGAAGTGACCCCTGGGGTGGGGCCAATTTTGACCCCAGGGGAATAATTTGAACAATCTTTGTAGAGTTCCACTTGAGGATGCTAAATGCCAAATATCTAAGCTCTAGGCCTTGTGGTTTCAGACAAGAAGATTTTTAAAGTTTTTCCTATATAAGTCTATGTAAAATGAAGTGACCCCTGGGGCGGGGCCAATTTTGACCCCAGGGAAATAATTTGAACAAACTTTGTAGAGTTCCACTAGAGGATGCTAAATGCCAAATATCTAAGCTCTAGGCCTTGTGGTTTCAGACAAGAAGATTTTTAAAGTTTTTCCTATATAAGTCTATTTAAAATGAAGTGACCCCTTGGGCGGGGCCAATTTTGACCCCAGGGAAATAATTTGAACAAACTTTGTAGAGTTCCACTAGAGGATGCTAAATGCCAAATATCTAAGCTCTAGGCCTTGTGGTTTCAGACAAGAAGATTTTTAAAGTTTTTCCTTTCGGTTGCCATGGCAACCAGAGTTCTGCATGGAATTGATTTCTTTGAACAAATTTGGAAGAGCTTCATGCAAGGAACATCCGTGGCAAGTTTCGTCAAATTGGCCAAGCCGTTTCAGAGAAGAAGTCGTTTGAAGAAAAAGTTGACGACGGACGGACGGACGCACGGACGACGGACATCAGGCGATCACAAAAGCTCACCATGAGCACTTTGTGCTCAGGTGAGCTAAAAAACAAACAATGCAGATCCTGATCAGTCAGCACTGATGTGATTGCTTATCTGGATCTACACTGTTTGCCAAGGCCATAAAGGTCATATCTATAGTGTAAAGGGTTAAACCCCCAACAAACCATGACCTGATGTGAGCATTGCTCTTCTTAGCTTTATGTGCAAGAAGGTTAGCCCCAAAACTTCACTCTGGAATCATCCAACAGCTTGCAAACACTTTTCTTTTAATATACTTTAACCCTTTCCTCCATATTTACACATTTTTACGCATGTGCGACCAGTGTAGATCCAGATCAGCCGGCACATCCGTGCTGTCTGATCAGGATCTGCACTGGTGGCATTTTGGTCAGAAATAACCTAAGGAATCAAAAGGCTAACAGTTTAGATCCTGATCAGATGGCGGGAATGTGCGTGGTGATCTGGATCTTAATGGTTTGCCAATGCAATAAAGGTGTTTCTATGGAGGAAACGGTTTAGAAAAAGCCTTGATACTACAGCATGCTTTGTTATTCGATACTCACGACAATACCCAATATGCATAAAGCATTCCAACATTGCGGAAGTGTGTGCAACTGGCGTGCCTCTTTGTTTCAAGGACAACAATAATAAATAAATTTCCCTTTCATACTAACATACACAATCAGGTTAATATGCTGGCTAGGAGAGATTTCAACATAATTTCTATTTAGGAAAACTAACTCTTCACCCCTGTTCAAAACTTACGAGGCTTAGCTCCCTTTGAGGCAAGTTTTAATAACTAAATAGTACTGTTCACTTTTCTTTCATGCATGGTGCCAACTTCAAAAAAAATTGTGCAAATGTTGACAAAAAATGAAATGCACTAACAACAGTTAAGCTCACAGTGGTGCGAGCTCATGCAATCTTAACTGGCATATAACAAAATTTTTGTTATATGCCAGTTAAGATTGCATGAACTCGCACCTGAAAATAGTGTTTTCACAAAATAGTGTTATAACAAAATCATGGCATTATAACAAAATGTGTGTAAGTGCATAAAGATCAAGGACTGTGTTCAAGTCAGCTGTGCAACATCCAAACTTGTCAAAGCAACAATATCAAGCATGTTTTTCCTTGCTCAATCAGATTTTTGAAATGTGGTGTAAGTATTCAAAACTCCCTAACTAGCATGCAGCCTTGAGATGCCCAAAGTAAAACAGTAATCCACTAAGACTACAAGCTAATTACATAATATTCTGAATGCAACAAAACTAAAATGTGTACTTAAACTTTAGACTGAATTATTGCTTAACAGCAAAGATGGATTTCTAGACTGTTGAGGCAGTTGCATTACTTCAGAATTCTAAAACTACAGTAAAAACTCATTTTGTGAAAATCATCAGGCCTATGGATATAACCCTGATAGATGAAAATCTGCATTTTTCACAAGCATACATGAGTTGCATACATGTACTGTGTAATCCTCTACTGTGTATACACAGGTTTAATGGCATGTGCATACAGTGAAGATCCAGATTATAGAGCACATCCATGCTGTCTGATCTGGATCCCCACTGGTAGCTTCTTCGTAAGAAATAATCTTATGAATCTTAACAGTGAACAGTGTAGATGACACAGATGTCGCAGCTGATCTAGATCTACACTGTTCGCCCATGAGATAAAAGCGATAAAAGGGTAAATGGTTATAAACTAATAATAAACATTAAATTCTTTTGTTATCCTTTAGACATAGGATGTGATTTTGACAGAAGAAATTTCAACTGTGCATTCTAGAAGATAAAATTTGAAGGGCTAGAAGATTGTGAAAGCGCAGTTTTATCCCAAATTGTGATTTTTTGTAAATTTTATGCATTCATTATGAATAATGGTTCACTGGTAACATACATGGGTACTGAATAATAATTTTAAACAAATAACATCTGGTGTTTTTTGCAACTAGATTACTAGCCTTTTTATAACATATAGCTGGAATCTGTATCTCTAGGAATGTATTGTATATTCTAGGAGTTTATACTTTAATTGTATTTATATATGATACATGTTTGTACAGTTACATTAAAGGGGCAACTTCTTGAGCCATAACAAGCTCACTGATTGGTTGTTAGAGACAAGGTCTCTGATTGGATAACTAACCTCTTGAAGCAGGTCCTGTGCAGCTATAGCTTTAAGAACGTTCTTTTTACTGGTTTCCTGAACCTCTCCGCCCAGCAACAGCTCATCTAACATAAAGTACGCTTTCTCAAAATTGAAAATTATGTCTAATTCACAAACCTGAAATTAATAATTTAATTAATTTATCAATAGGCATCTGTTGTTAACACTTACTTAAATGTCGTTCATTATAAATGGCAATCTTAAATTATGATATAAATATTGGGTAGGGTGAATTGCCAGGGTCTGATCATTAGCTGAGCCCTTATCTTTATTTTACAACTTTTATCACCACTTCCATTGGTTAACAAAGCTAGTAATGTATGCATATATTAACCCTTTCCTGTATAGATACACCTTTATTGCTAGGGCGAACAGTTTAGATCCAGATCAGCCGGCACATCCGTGGGGTCTGATCAGGATCTAAACTGTTCGCTTTTTGATTCATTATGTTATTTCTGACCAAAATGCGACCAGTGCAGATCCTGATCAGACGGCACGGATGTGCCGGCTGATCTGGATCTACACTGGTCGCACATGGGTAAAATTGTGTATATATCAAGGAAAGGGTTAATGAATATACAGTGTATTGTAAATATGTAGCTAGTCATGATAAAACATGCACCAAATCTTACTTAACTTAATTAGTTTTCTCAAAACCAAACATTTTATGACATATAACACAAATCAATATGTACTGAAGGACCTTGGCATGATGGGTAAGCTGATGAAAATTCTGTATGAACCCTTTACTCTATACACATGTTTTACTGTGTGTGCATCCAGAGCAGATGAGGATCAACCTCCACATCTATGACATCTCATCTGAATTTATACTGGTTAAAACTTGGTCAGAAATAACCTATTTAATCAACAGAAAACAGTGCAGATCCTGATAAAGCCCAAAGGTTATAAAACTGAGCTTGGAAACCAGTCTCAAATCTCAAGCATCTGATTGGCTGAAATGGCGACCAGTCGCCATTTCAGCCAATCAGATGCTTGAGATTTGAGAATGGTTTCCATGCTCAGCTTTATAACCTTCAGCCCAGAATGCTCATCTGGATCTACACTGTTTGCCAATGTATAACGGCCACATCCCATGAAGAACTGGAGTAAAAAGGTTTTGGCCAAGGACTTTAGTGTTACTATATAAATAATTTCAACATCTTATCAGTCACTTATATTTACAAGCTCATTGTTGACAAGCAAAAAAGGCGACCAAACACGACTAATATGAAAATATAAAACCCTCGGTTTGATCGAGGCTATTCATAGACATTAATGGAAAAGCATATTACTGTCAATGCCACCTAGCTCAGATTGAGCACAAATCCACCACTTAACCCTTTCCTGTATAGATACGCATTTTTACATCCAGTGCATCCAGTGTAGATCCAGATCAGCCGGCACATCCGTGCCGACTGATCAGGATCTGCACTGGTCGCATTTTGGTCAGAAATAAGATAACGAATCAAAAAGCGAACAGTTTAGATCCTGATTAGACGGCATGGATGTGCCGGCTGATCTGGATCTAAACTGTTCGCCCTAGCAATAAAGGTGTGTCTATACAGGAAAGGGTTAAATCTAAATATTTCCGCATATTAACAGTACCAATTTTGATCGATCCCAAAACAAAAGATACTCACACTTCCAAAATATTTATCAAGAAGTTCTACATATCTATGGATGACTTCGAGAGTAAGTAATTCATTGTCCTCTGGTTCTATTGCACAGCAAAAATACAAGCTCGCATATCTGAAATATACAATATAATATCAATTATCATCATATTGAACCCTTCACTCACCGATACTCCTTTATCACATGAGTGTACAGTGTAGATCTTGATCAAGGATGTGCCTGCTGATGAGAATTATGGATAAAAGCCACACCTACTGGGATAAAGGGTTACATAGATTCACCCAATGGGATAAAGGGTTACATAAATTGACATTGACTGTCTGTTGTTTGCTGTCACAAGACAACCAATCTATAATTGCTATTTTATGAAATAAAGAGGTACCAGTTATAATTTACAAAATTCAATACCGAACTTAAGGTTTGAAAGTTTAGAGTCACAAGATTTCTTAACTTTATATAATGCATATTTAAAGGACTGTAAATTCTTTCCATTTTAAATTACATTAAGATTTTTCTGTCTTGGGGCCTGGCCTGTTAATACATTGTTGTAATTTCCAACATTTTTTAATTACAACATGTGACATCACAACTATAAAAACCCTCCAGCAATAAAACTTTTAAACAAAACCATTATTTCTAATTAAATTTCTGTCCTTGTATCAGATTTTTCAATCATGAAACATTGAAATCTGAGCCGTAAGGACATCTATTATTAGATCTCAAGTATGACATCAGTTGGTAAACAATTCATTTTACATACAGACCTACCCATCATGGGGAAAATTCAATCAAGCATGAAGGAATGAACATACAACTTCATACAACTTAAAATGTTAAAATTCAAATGGAGATATTCAATGAAGTTAATAATAGGCCTGTGTGTACATAATAAAGATCTGACTTACAAATATATTGTAAAAGTTCAAATGAAGATTACAAGTGAATAAGAAAAGAAATATTATTAAAATGGATATCATAATTTACTTTCAAGGTTCCTAGTTTTGTATTAAAATCAAATATCCTTGAGAATTAAAATCTGATCTATCAACATGAGAAAAGCAAAACCAATCTGGGAAAAGTAGAGAAAACAAAACTATTTTAGATCTCACCAGGACCTTATTGAAACAAGAGTGGAAGGGAATTAGTGTCTATCTAGAATGTACAGTATTTAAACAGTGTGGAAGTGAAGCCTGTATACTTCGTTGGTGGAAATAAAAGTTTACCAAACATTAAGAAGAAATTACATTTATGTTTCTGAATAGCATGATTCTGGCGGAATATTGATCCCCTTCGTGTAGCTTGAGAGGTAACTGGCAATAATTATTGTTAACTTTATAATAACAGTAAAGCTTTCCCAATAACCCACATCTGGTATCATGAAATGTGCTGACAATGTTTGTGTATAACACATGTTGTTCCAATACAGGACATATTTGGACTGGAATGATATAATTTACTATAAATATTGGCAAATTAATTCCATTTAGAAATCAGTTATTAATGATTAATCTTTACCACCAACACGACCAGGGCTAAGGCTACTAAAGTAATTCTTTAAAGTACCCGTGACAACTAACATGAGGAGGAAATTAGTACACAGTGAAAAGTACATAATCTATATCACTGTGATTGGAGTAATAAGCACAATTCTTGTCATTGGAACCACAAAATATCAAGGTAAATTACTATGAATATTCATTTTCTCTTTTATCTATGCACTGAGTGTAACTGCTTATTAAGACATTGCTTATTTTGTGTCAATGAAACAAAATGTCTGGAGCAGCATTCTGTGACATTCATACACTGTGTGATTTATCATTATTCACTTTATATCACCACTTTGGTGGCACTGTGCAATAACAGTATAATTACCATTGAGATAAAAAGGAGTTATACTGTTTTTGCACTGGACCAGAATATCATAATAAAAACAAACTTGTTTACAGAATAGAGTTGACATAAACATTTACGAATATCTACACAGTATTCCATTTACTAGTTTAAATATAAGCCTTATTATTAACAAATCTTCAATTTCATGGTTAACCTTTAATTACAGTTTGGCATCACCTGCCCTACAGTCAATACGATACACAAGCCAGGGACCTACTGCAGCTCCGCCGTGTTCAACAAATAGAGAAAGCCTGTAGTTATCTCAGGTCCAGGGTACAACAAGTACAGTATAAGCAGATAGAGAACCAGGCTCAAATCTACACTACCCGAAACTTCTCAATCTGTGTCGTGCCGAAATCTGGATGTTCTTTCCTGAAACAAACGGTTTTCTACCTCAGTGACCCTACATACATGAGCAACTTCACCTCGGACATCTCAATTCCTAAACACATTCTCACAGCCCAGATCCAAACCCTTCAAAGAATGGTATTTCAGTTACCCAGGTGGGAAATTCATCATGCAATTGACTTCAGACCATTAAAAATTTCATTGGACCAATTCAAGAATGCAAATTCATTGAAAGTGATTGTCGCCAGGAATCCATATTCCCGCCTGTTCTCGGCGTACATGGATAAGGTGTATATACCAGTCCTCCCTTCATACATTTACAAGCAGCAGCGATTCTCAACAGATCAGATACTGTCCAAAACGCAGATCTGTTCAAGTCAGCATGTGAGCTTTGAGGAATTTCTAAAAATAACTGTTAGATTATCCAGATATAGCAGTGGAAATGAACACTGGTTACCAGTGTCGTCCCTGTGTGATCCGTGTCATGTCAAACCTGATCTCGTCATAAAGCAGGAATCTTACTCAGAGGATGTGATGCAATTTTTAACAAAGATAAATCTAAATCATACAGAGTGGGAAACAATTAATAATGCCATGATGAAGCATGGAGTTCAGCCAGATTCATACCTCAGAGGACTGATTGAAACCATGTACTACAAAGGCTTGGCTAGCAGCAGAGACTGCTTCTCTAAGATACAGATTGCTCAACGTGTTTGGAAAGCTTTACAAGTGCAAGGTCAAATATACCAGTACCTGAATTTCCCTTACAACAAGCTCAAATTGACTGGAAATTTTACATCCACTACTGTAGCTGATATTTTCATTGAAGAAATAAAAACATTACCTATAACACCAGAAGAAAGTAAAAATCAACGCCAGCATCAATTAGCTATTGCATATAGAAACATAAAACCTCAAGTTTTATTTGATATACAGGCCATGTATTATTATGACTTTATTTTGTTTGGTTATGATCTAAATCCTCCTAAATAAATAAATGTTGAAAAATATTGTTTTACCTGAACAAATATAAACAACTGGTCATCATCATTTTGTACCTTAGTACAGATGTACATGTTTATCAATGTATGATATTTGACCCTTTACTTCATGGAAGATGGCTGTAATCTCACAGACTTACAGTTAAGATCCAGATCAGCTTGAACATCTATGACATCTGATCATGATATACATTGTTCGCCTTGATTCATTAGGTTACATGTATTTCTGGACAAGAAGGGAACAATGTAGATCTAGGTCGGATGTGCTGTCTTATCTGGATCTGGTCACGTTTATGGAGTAAAAGCTTGAGCTTGAGCTTTAGTACATGTAGTAGTCCAAAAAGGGACACCAGCCCTATACTCAAGATCATAAAACTAAATCTGGAGACCAGTCTCAAATTTCTGCCAATCAGATACTCGAGATTTGAGACTGGTCTCCTATCTTTGTTTTATGATCTTGACTTTTGAAGAATGTGATCGGTTTAGGTTGGCAGAACAGGCACTAATCTCATTAACTTTTAAAGTAGAAAGGGCTTGAATAAAAAGGCAAGGGGCTTCTGGGCTAAGAACAAACATAATCACAGCTGTTATAGCCAGGTTATATGGTTAGTATGGTTACAGAGAGAAATCCCTGCCCCCCTCAACTGTCTCTCATTGAAATAATTGACAGGGATATGTTTTTATCAATTAAGGAGTTAGTAACTTACTTTGTTCCGGAGTTTTAACTTTCTTTATGAAATGTACCAAGAAAATTTTTCCCTTGGCTCAGTAAAGAGAGGATCCTTGAAGCCATTCTATGTTAAAGGTAAATAAGGGTTGTCATTGATTTGATTAACTATTTCAGTTTTGACCTCTTATGATGAACATTCCAAACAGGTCAAAATGTCAAAACTGGTTTATCCTTGTCAAAAATGGTTAGATAACCCTAGATAACCCAGCATAAACTTTATCCAACTTTCCAAGAAGATCAAAAACAAGCATGTTAATGATTTAATGAAAAGTGCAGACTTCTTTGTATAAACACGGCAGGTTGCTGTACAAAAATTGATACACACATAAAGTGTAAGTGCAAAAGAAAGATACCACATTAACTAACAAGATCAGCTTGATAAACCAGTGCACTTATAAGGAGCAATCGCTGATTCAAATATTAATAATGAGTCTATCATCAAAAACCTTGAGTGTTATGCACTTGAAAAAAGTTAAATCTTTACTTCATATATATAAGGGTTTTTACGCATGTGCAAGTTTTCACCGGTAAAACCTGTGCTGGACCAGACCATCTCGCTGACCAGACTGCTGTGCAAGAGTCAAGACTTTGCTGTGCAATAGTCTATCATCACTACAGATATCTTTAATAAGGTCTGGTCTGGTACAGACGATACCAGTGAATTGTTAAAAACTTGCCCAGAAACTTTTTACAGTTTTACTTTAAATAAAATAGAGAATGACACAATTCATTTACATCATTGAAGTTTCAGAGCTGCAAAACAGATTATTTTGTATTTAAATTGTCTTTTTTCACACGTTTTTGACTATTTTTGATGGGAAATTTGATTATAGTGGGGCAATTTTCATCTTGGAAAGGAGAAAAAAGTTACCTATTTTGCCTGGGGCGACTGTTATACAATGAAAAAAAAACCTGCTTCATGCATATAGTTATCAGAATTTATTGGTAAGTTGACCAGTCATTATATGCAGACCTCTACACAATACTATGCTGATAGTGAACACAGGTGGCTACCTTTTATATACAACTTTAAGATCTTTCCACTCTAAGAAGCTGCACATTTTAGGTTTTCTGGATAAAACAAGTGTGACAAGTTCTCGTGTTATTTTCTTCTTCATCTTATCCTGATGTGCCACATACCACTTCTGAAGTCGCAACTTTCCTTGACGACTAAATAGCAACATGAATTGCATCTGAAATGTACAATATAACAAGTAAATCTGTGAGCTAATGCTCATAAGTGACATCCCGCTTTGAGAAATATATCTTTTAAAATGTAATTTGCATTTTTTATATGTATAAAGCCTTTTAAAAGTGTCTAATTTTCTGAGTATTTACCTATATATAAAATATAAATATATAAAATATCAGGCTGCTGCATGTTATAGTTGCTAAAAAACTGAGAAATTTTGTTACAGACGAATGGATGGACAGGCAAGAGTAAAACACTTACAGTATCATACCCCCCTCTTCTTGGAAGAGGGGTATAATAAAGATCAGGACATGAGTTGAGAAGCCGCAAGAAGGTTTGTCATAATGGGGGCCTACCGATATACAGAGTTATCTCCCATTGAGAGTGCTTTCCCTTGCTGATTTGGTAGTTCCGGTTTAGAAGCGGTAATGAAGCGAAGCGTTAAAAGTGCTTTAAAAAGTCTCAAAGTGCGTTTGAAGTTAAAATGCATTGTCGAATTATAAAAAAGGTGAAACGGGCATATAAGGAATAACCATCATCTTTGTAAATTGATTTTAAGTTAATAACTAAATGCAACTTTACCTATTTACGTAACTGCACTTATCCTTTATGAAAATTTATTTATTGGCTGGCATGGAAATTATAGCTTTTTTAAAACATTCGCCTAAGTATTCAGCCAATCACCGTTAAGTCATGCAAACAAAGCTTCTTAAGAAAAGGACCTGATGAGGAACTATGTTATGTAATCTAATAAGCAAGACTGGGTTTTACCAGCCTGAGGTGTGATAAAGGCCTTTTAAAGTTAAGTTGTAGATTTGTAAGCGGTTGAAAACGTTGCTTGTATGGGGTAAACATGTTGTTTTCGGAAAAAATTCAGAAATAAAGAGAAAAAGTGAAAACATTATGAAACAATGTTTGAATATGTTCTAAATTATATAAGAATAAGAAAGAACTTTTTGGAGAAAAAAGGGCAGTATATTAAACAAGAGGGTCCATAGGACCCTGGGTCGCTCACCTGTCAACAACTGCTCAATGGTTGCAAGAGTTGTGCAAGTTTGGTAAAATCAAGTCAAAAATTAAAAAAGAAATTAAGCTGCTATTGTGGAGAAAATGTAACAAGATGATGCTCTATACCAAATATCTAAGCTCTAGGCCTTACGGTTTCAAAGAAGAAGATTTTTAAAGATTTACTATATAACACTTTGTAATAAAACTAGTGACCCCCGGGGCAGAGCCATTTTCGACCCCAGGAGAATAATTTGAACAACTTTTGTAGAGGACCACTACGTATGACACATACCAAATACCAAGGTTCTAGGCCTTGTGGTTTTAGAGAAGATTTTTTTGTTTTCCCTTTATATGTCTATGTAAAACAAGTGACCCCTGGGGCGGGACCATTTTTGGCCCCAGGGGGATAGTTTTAACAGTTTTGGTAGAGGACCACTAGATGATGCTGTATATCAAATATTAAGGCTCCAGGCCTTGTGGTTTTAAAGAAGAAGATTTTCATGTTTTTCCTATATAACTATATGTAAACCAAGAAGACCCTAGGGCGTGGCCGATTTTGGCCCTGGGGACATAATTTGAACAAATTTAGTAGACATCCATTAGACAATGCTATTTACCAAATATCTAAGCTGTACGCATTGTGGTTTGTGAGAAGAAGATTTTTAACGATTTCCTATATTAGTCTATGTAAAATGAAGTGACCCCTGGGGCGAGGCCAATTTTGACCCCAGGGAAATAATTTGAACAATCTTTGTAGAGTTCAAATAGAGGGTGCTAAATGCCAAATATCTAAGCTCTAGGCCTTGTGGTTTCAGAGAAGAAGATTTTTAAAGTTTTTCCTTTAGGTTGCCATGGCAACCAGAGTTCTGCATGGAATTGATTTCTTTGAACAAATTTGGAAGAGCTTCATGCAAGGAACATCTGTGGCAAGTTTCATCAACTTTGGCCCAGGGGTTTCAGAGGAGATGTCGTTTAAAGTAAAAGTTTACGGACGCCGGACAAATTGTGATCACAAAAGCTCACCTTGTCACTACGTGACAGGTGAGCTAAAAATATGTCAATACGAACATGGCACAAATCTATGAACCGAATGGTGTGCATTCAATTTGTAGGAAAAGGTTCAGTTATTTAAAAGTCTTTTAAATTCATGGCAAAAAATGTTGCATGTGCATGAAAGAACATGTATAAAAGTGAACGAGTGTTTCATAGGCGGACGTCAAACTTTATATTACATCATGTGTTGTAAATATTTCTACTTTTTTAAAGGCTTTCTATCTTTTCTTTTCCTCAAATCAGCCATTTTTGAGCGTAGGAAATGCATAATTTTTACTCTATTAGTTACCAAAGGGGTTGAACATAACGATTTAAACAAAAACCTCTCCAATGTATTAACATGGTTAGAAGAGAAAATTTAAATATTACGTGCTGCACTTTAAAAACTATCTATTTTTCCATTCAATGATAATAAACAAAAGTTTTTATGCATCATGCTGATCTCTGACCAACCAGACCATACTAAAACGAATTTGTCGAGTTTGAAAGGACCAGGGATGACTACTGTGGGCATGTTTTAATTGTCAATCTGCAACCGGAACAACCCAGTGACAGGTGCGCGTCACAAAGGGAGGTAACTTAAGACGGATTATTGAGGACTCCATTTAACTGAACTATGGAATGGAGAAGTTTGCAGTCTACAGCATTCTTTCCCTATTATGTCTATAAAAAGTTACTTATCCCATAGCTCAAAGAAGGGAGAAGTCTGGCCACTTTTGGTGGACCACTTCTCCCAAGTCTCCCTCTAGTGAGATCCCTACCCATTTAAAAATTTTTTATACATTTGTATATCAAGAAAAAATGTTATTAAGATACGTATAGAAGTTTGAGTAAAAAATGACCATAAGGGCCATCTACAGTAACTGTTGTCAATGTACTGCTGTTGGTAAAAAAAGAAAAATATCAAAATCTTCACAATGTACAGCATAATGCAGTTCAATAAAACTGCACAAACAAGAGCTATCACTGAAGGTGATTAATACCCCCGCAATATGGCTTTGTCAGAGTATACAGAAATAATGTTCGCATCTTTTTAAAATGCGACACAAATTGTGCATGTATGTCATCTATATATAAAAATCTAAGTATTCGGTAAACAGGAAGTAGGTGAGCAAGGAGCATTAAATCGCTTTACACCATATGGGAATATATGATAAAGCAAGAAGCAAAATATCAGGCGGCTGCATGTTTCAGTTGCTAAGAAAACTACAACGGAAATTGTGCATGAATGTCAAGTATGTGCACAAATCTAAGTATTCGGTAAACAGGAAGTAGATGAGCAAGGAGCATAAAATTGCTTTACACCATATGGGACTATAGGATAAAGCATTATGCAAAATATCAGGCTGTTGCATGTTATAGTTGCTTAGAAAACTGCGACGGAAATTGTGCATGTATGTCAACTATGTGTAAAAATCTAAGTATTCATCGAACAGGAAGTAGGTGAGCATAGAGCATAAAATCGCTTTACACCATATGGGACTATAGGATAAAGCATTATGCATAATATCAGGCTGCTGAATGTTATAGTTGCTTAGAAAACTATGACGGAAAATTAACATGCCCTTTGGTTGATGTAATGCACCTTTATAGTAACAAAACCTAAAATATTCGGCAAACAGGAAGTAGATGAGCAAGGAGCATGAAATTGCTTTACACCATATGGGACTATAGGATAAAGCAATATGCATAATATCAGGCTGCTGCATGTTATAGTTGCTTAGAAAACTTCGACGGAAAATTAATATGCCTTTTGGTTGATGTAATGCACCTTCATAGTAACAAAATCTAAAAATATGCGGCAAACAGGAAGTAGATGAGCAAGGAGCATGAAATTGCTTTACACCACATGGGACTATAGGATAAAGCAATATGCAAAATATCAGGCTGCTACATGTTATAGTTGCTGAGAAAACTGTGACGGAAATTTTGTAACGGACGGACGCACGCACGGATGGACAAGGGTAAAACAGTATACCCCCCTCTTCTTCGAAGCGGGGGTATAATAAATGTTATTTATGTACATGTATCTTCATTTTATATACTTTAAGAAAAGTTAGGACAGTAAAGAAAAATACCAAATGTCAAAAAATTCCCTGATTTCTATTTACATCCATACAGAAAATCTAAAAAAAAACACAAAACATTATTTTAAATGCCCACAAGAGTGTTATGATACTGACAACAATGTGTAGGTACATGTACTGTAGAATTCCTATTAAACACCCCGGGGACATTACATTTTCAAAAGGGGTGGGGTGCACTGATTAAGAGACCTTTATCACTAAATCTGGTAAACTGGCATAAATCGATTTTTTTGCAATGCAGCATTAATTTTATTCATGTTTACAGCATTAATACATGTACGTATGTATATTGCCTAAATGACCTCAGTCATGTTTTTCTTGTCTAGCAGTTTTAGCAGTGACGTAATCGATGAATATTTTGCTCAACGTAATATCAGTACACGAGGTTAATGCGTGCATTACCGGGTTTTATGATGGTGCACAAGAAGCACACGAATGTTACAGCGCTTCTTTTAAACTTAAAGTGGTCTGGGTTGCCAAAAATATCGGCAAACATTAGACAAGCAAATTCTTTCATGTGGACATAAAGCGCATAAGATAGTGGTGCAAGGCTAAGGAGTCATTGCAACTACAAACCAGCAAGAGTGGTAAACTTGAACCTGGCGGGGGTAAGCGGGTTCGTTACGCCGACATTGACCAGCAGCTTATGCAGTGGTTTACTGAACACCACAGCAAGGGGGTGCGTATCACAGGCAAAGCATTAAAGCATGAAGCTCTGTGATTACATTAACAGAATGGTTCAGTCATTCAAGGCATCCTGTGGGTGGTTTAGATGCTTCAAACAATGTCATAATATTTCATTCCACCGTATAACACATATAGCCCAAAAATCAGTTGCAATTACCAATGGACTCATGGATTAATTTCTATGCTTTGTAATCCGAATGCGCTGTTTGAGAGGTTATGACTTGTCTGAAATTGGCAATATGGATGAAACAGGAAATGCCAAGGAAAGCCACATGACATCCACGAGCAGAATAAAATTTCTGTTAAATCAACAGGACATGGAAAGGAGAAAATCATTGTCTTATTTGGTTCCAGATGGTATGAAATTTTCTCCACTTGTTCATTTGCCTGGTGTACAACCATAACCTAAAGCTGTCATTCCTTATGGCATATACAGTCTTCGACGTAAGCGGGTTGCCTGAAGCCCGGGACAAGTAAATTGCGGTCCAGACAACCGTAGTGTGCCTGGTCGGTTACTGTCCGGGACGGTTTTAATGCAGGGTTGGCAAAATGCCGGCAAATATGAGTATTTTCCATGCCGGCGGTATTTACCGGTATTTACCGGCAAATACTGGCAATTACTGGCAAGTACTGGTCGATTGAATTGACCAGTCTGGAATTTATACAAATATACCTATTATCAGAATCATATTTATAATTTCAAGTTTACCCATCAACTGCCATTATATTTATAATTAAGTTTAACATTTTTATCAGTTATCCATTAATAAATTAATATGGAAGTACTGAGAAAGTGGTCATTTAAATTGACCACCCATGGAATTTATGCAATACAATGTATTCCTTATAGTCAGCATTTGGACAACTTCAAAATTCAATTATTTACAATAATGGATTCAGCATTTAAGAGGGTCAATTTTAATAATAAACAAGTTATGTACACAACTTAAATAAATACATGTATACATGATATAATAACAAATAAGGTTAGATCCAAAGAAGCCTCTGTCTACCAGTCAATCTCTTCTTTCCCCCTAAGATATTCGTTACAGAACACCAGTTTGGCAGCTTTCTACAGTCAATAGTACCAATACACAACCATTCACTTGGCTTGTACCTAGAAGGATCCTATAGGTAATTCATGACACTTTATGGTTGCCTTTGTTGCCCCTGGCTATTACAGCCCCATGTATGAAACATGTTGTTTTTATAGTCTAGACATTATGGCTTTGTGTCACGGCCAGGTGAACAGGTGGATCAGCATTAATTTCTCACCTGCTGTATTTTTATGTTCCAATTAAAAAAGACAGTTTTTTAAAATTTATTTTTACTTTAAGTGCTTAAAGTCATTACCTGATATGAAATTTAATTAAAATTTCTGAGTAATATAATTATAATTCTGATTATACATTAATAACAGTCAACTAAGTTCAGATTTCTGCAGTATTTTAAGGCAAAAAAACTCATCTGAGTAGTATTTGCCAGTATTTTCCAGTATTTGCCACTTTGGGGAGTATTTTCCAGGACGGTAAATACCAGTAAATACCGGAGGTGGTATTTACCGCCCAACCCTGTTTTAATGCTAACAAATGGTCAGGATCGTGACAGACGGACTTAATCACTTTTAAACCATGACGGGTTATTTTTAAACTAATCACGTACACTAAACTCTTATTGCAAATAACGTAATAATTATCTGTAAGAGGCTTGTAATTTCGATAACCGATCTATTTCAATTTGTCATAAGTTATGGCGATGCAATTAAAATTTTACGAAGGTGCACAGCCGGGTAATCGTGTGAAAAAAGAGAAGATCGGCGATTTGAAAAAGGTCAAAAAAGCATACGAAGATGAACGAGACAGGGAGTTTCAGGATTCCTGGAGGGACAAAAGACCGTGGTTGGTTTATGACCATGAAAAATCCTTTATATCATCTTGCATTTTCGGACAACTAAAGTCTGGGTCGGGCAAGTAAAAATCCTATCCTACTTGCCCGATCGGACAAGTGGTTTGGAAACCTAAAGGCGAAGACTGCATATAGTATACATGTGGGGCAGTGGTAAAAAGTCCTGGGCCAATGAAGAGGGTGTTGGAAATTGTATGTGATAACGCGCTGTTGTGTGTGACGTTCGCTGGCGCCGTGGCGTCGGACGTCACTTCCGAGCAGAGTGATTAACGTCGCATAACATTAAAGGTCGAACCTGGAACCGCTTTGTGTTTTTATATATCCGACGAGTTTATTCCCCACATTTATGGTGCCGTGACCAAAGAATCATGAATCTTCAAAAACTACAGATTCAGCGCGAAGCAAACCGACGAATAATAGATCGTTTCATCGAGAAATTAGAGATGGCAAGAGAGGAAGAGCGTTTCACCGACTTCGAAGGGATTCTAGATTCAGTTGAGAAAAAGGTAAGCGCTCTAGAATCAGTAAACGAGAAAATAATTGCGCAGACAGATATTGACAATTTAGAAGAAGAAATGTTACAAACAGACGAGTATTCTCTGAATGTTGAGTTAAAACTTCGCCACTTCCGCTTGTACAGAGATCAGAGATCGAACCGCATACCCCAAATTACGACTTCAGAGTTACATTCTAGTGGCACAGAAGTGCCTACCGCTAATCCCAGTATTCATATCCAGCCGTTATCATCCAATCCGTCCGCTAGCATATCATCTAACGCCTCCCAATTCAGCAGGTTGCCAAAATTGTCTCTACCAACATTTGATGGAGATTTGTTACAGTGGCAGTCATTCTGGGATTCGTTTGAATCTACTATCCATCTAAATGTGAACTTGACCGATGTTCAGAAATTCAGCTATCTTAAGTCGCAGTTAGAAGGCCAGGCCGCCATGACAGTCACAGGATTTGCACTTACAAATGCTAACTACACCCGGGCCGTTGAATTATTAAAAGATAGATACGGGCAACAACACAGAATTGTTCATGCAACAATGCAAGCATTATTAAACTTGCCAGCTCCTACATCTACAATTACAAGTCTTAGACAATTTCACGACCGGATGGAAACATATATTCGCGGACTTGAGGCAATGGGACAATGCCAAGATTCATATGGAAGCCTGCTCGTTCCAATTATTCTGGATAAACTACCTACAGACATACGGAAAAATCTTGCGCGTGAAAACGTAAGTAGTTTTTGGCATTTAGACGACTTAAGGCGTGCGATAAACAAAGAAATAAATATTCTTGAAGCTGGAAACCCGAATGCGAGACCTTCAATAGAAGCCAATTATCCTACTGCACTCTTTTACACCGAGGCAAAAACAAGAAACTCATTAGGACTCAACAGCCAGACTGTAAATTCACAATCGAAAACGAATGTAAAATGTGCATTCTGTCAAGAACAACACCACAGTAACGAATGCAAGAAGTACCCGGATATGGACACAAGAATTACAGTTGTAAAAAGGAATCAATTATGCTTCAATTGTCTAGGAAGACACCAAATTTCACGCTGCAATTCAAGAAAAACCTGCCGGTACTGCAATAAAAGGCATCATTCTAGTATTTGTTCTAAGAATCCAGAATTCCATTTTGCACAGAACTCAACCAGCGACAACCCAAACACCACAATTCTGCACACCAGAGAAGAGCGTCCCGACGTACTACTGAAAACCGCCGTCGGCGAAGTAGGATATGATGGATACGTCACCAGTGCACATATTCTGTTTGACGAAGGTGCACAGAGAACATTCATAACCGAGAAACTAGCTAATGATCTGAATCTACGCCGTAGCGGAAGTGACACTCTACGTTTAGCCTCGTTCGGAAACACAACTCACCAAGTGCGACATCTAGATACCGCAGAAATATATTTACACGCCGACAACGGAGAAAAAATTAAAATGCAAGTTCTTGTAGTGCCGACGATTGCAGTCCCATTTCACAACAAATTACAACAAAAAGCAACTAAATTACCATATTTACGAGGACTCAAACTTGCACATCCGGTAACCGCCGACGACCTGTTTGAAATATCCTTATTGATAGGCGCGGATTATTATTGGAACGTGGTACAGGATGAAGTGGTACGAGGGAATGGTCCAACAGCCGTGCAGTCGAAAATTGGTTACTTGCTATCTGGTCCGATCCAACAACCGAAAAAGTCGTCTTACGCAGACTACATCATGAATGTTGTAACGTTTCCGCAAACAGACGACATCGATAAATTCTGGAAACTTGAGAGTTTGGGAATAACAGAAGATGATTTCAAAGATGGATCGAACGCTGTTATGAAAGAGTATCAACAGACTAATGTTGAATATAAGGACGGTCAGTACAAGGCTAGATTACCATGGAAACCGATTCACGATCCCCTACCAACAAATTTTGAAATTACCAAAAGACGTACTGAAAGTACCATACAACGCCTGAGCAAAGACCCGATCACACTGAAAATCTATGGCGATATTATAGCGGAGCAGGAGAAAAAAGGCTTCATTGAAAAGGTTCCGGAAGTACAGCCACAGCAGACACAAATACACTACATTCCCCATCACCCAGTGAAGAAAGATTCCATAACAACGCCCGTACGTATAGTTTATGATTGTAGCTGTCGCCAGAACGCAAATTCACCAAGTCTCAACGACTGTTTGCAATCCACACCGCCGGCTTTAAATGACTTGACTACAATATTAGTGAATTTTCGGATGAATAGATATGCCGTTTCTACAGATATTGAAAAGGCATTCTTACACATAGGACTTCACGAAGATGACCGAGATGTTACGAGATTTTTATGGCTTAGTGACCCATCCGATATAAACAGTCCACTAAAAGAATATAGGTTCAAATCAATTTTATTTGGAGCAACCTGTTCCCCATTTATTTTGAATGCTATACTTCATAAACATCTCCAAGAGCACAGCAACTGGGTTAGCGCAATTTTAAAACGTGATCTTTATGTTGACAACATATTATCTAGCTTTCCGGAACAGAACACAGTGCTGTCATATTTTCATGGTGCCCGAGATCTTATGTCAAAAGCTGGATTTAACCTACGTTCTTGGACGTCAAACAGTGAAATCTTAAGACAACTTGCAAAAACAGAGAACGTTCTTGACCCACAAATGACCACCAAAGTGCTTGGAATGAAGTGGAATACCGACACTGACGAAATTGGCTATAACGAAATTACCATAGATGTCTCTCAGAATGCTACTAAACGTGAGATATTACGCCAGACTTCTAAGATCTATGATCCGCTTGGTCTTCTCACACCCGTGACCTTGCGTGCTAAGCTATTGTTACAGGACATTTGGAGACACAATTTTACCTGGGATGAACAATTACCAACAGAGATACAAAATGCATGGCAATCAATAGCTAGAGATTTGAACGATGTTATGAAATGCAGAATTGCAAGATTCTTTTTCAAGGACTCTGTTGCAGACGACAATCTTACATTAGAAGACAAGTCTACACTCCATGTTTTTGTAGATTCAAGCACAAAATCATATGGAGCTGCAGCATACATTGTAAGTGAAAAAGCATCAACGCTAGTTATGGCGAAGAACCGCGTGGCGCCGCTCAAGAAAATAACTCTACCAAGACTCGAACTTATGGCCGCCTTGATCGGAGCAAGACTCTCTAGACACCTTTAATCAGTTCTCAAATGTCATGACGTCATCTTTTGGTCAGATAGTCAGATTGTGTTGCATTGGCTAGAAGAAAAGAAACAACTACCACGATTTGTCAAGAATCGAGTACAGGAAATCAATGAACTTACCGGAAATCGAAAATGGCAATACTGTCCAACTCACGAAAACCCCGCAGACCTACTCACTCGCGGCGTTTCTACTAAACCGTTCCAGAACTTAAAACACTGGTGGAATGGACCGACGTGGCTCCCATACAAGTCAAACTGGCCTACGTGGAACAAAACCAGTACTACTGCTTTCATGACTACAACTTACGACATCGAGCCACCGGAACCGGAAACTACGTTACCTGTTGAAGACACCAGTATCAAGTACGTGATAGATATTAGCAGATACAGCACATACAAGAAATTATTGCGTATCACAGCCTATGTACAGAGATTTGTACATAATTGCAGAAAAGAAAGAGTTCAGCGAAAAAGTAGCACCCTGACCGTAAATGAAATACAGAGCGCAGAGAACACATGGCTGAAACATTGCCAACAGACGTCGTTATCCAAAGAAATTGATAGCTTAAACGCAATGAGTAACAAGAGGTTACCATTGGTTAAACAACTTAAGCTGTTCTTCGACAATGATGGCTTTCTACGGTGTGGTGGAAGAATCAACAATGCCCCATTGAGTGACCATACAAAATACCCAATTCTCTTACCAGCTAAACACCCCTTGACCAGACTTGTCGTGCTTGAAAGCCACTGTGAACTATTCCATTCCGGCGTAAGTTCGGTTATAACATATTTAAGACAGAGATTCTGGATACCAACCATTCGACAGTGTGTGAAAACCGTGTTACGGAAGTGTGTATGCTGCAGGAAAGTTAATGGAAGACCATACAGTGCCCCAGACCCTCCACCTCTCATGAAGTATAGAGTGTCCGATTCCCCGCCATTTTCTGTGACAGGTGTCGATTTTACTGGTGCTCTACATGTCAAAACCAATAGCGGATGTGACGCAAAGGTCTATGTGTGCTTGTTCACTTGTGCAAGTACTCGTGCTGTACATTTAGAACTAGTTCCCGATTTGTCTGCAGATTCGTTTGTTCAAGCGTTCCGAAGATTTGTTAGCCGGAAGTCACTACCGCATCTCATGGTATCGGATAACGCAACCACATTTACAGCAGCTGCAAGTCAACTTAAACAACTCTCAGAATCTGATTATATCAACAATGAACTCACAAACAGGGGTACGAAATGGGAATTCATTCCCAAGAGAGCACCGTGGTTTGGAGGATTTTGGGAACGGCTTGTAGGGCTGACGAAAACGACACTGAAGAAGGTTTTAGGACGTGCCTGCGTTACCTTCGATATGCTTCGTACAATCGTAACGGAAGTAGAAGCAATTCTCAATGACAGACCTCTTACATATGTTGATTCTGAGTTCGAGTCTCCGGAAGCATTAACACCAGCACACTTGCTATACGGGAGAAGAATTAAGACACTTCCCTATCATGACGTCACAGAAGAGGAACCAGAAGTTTTGTGTGAGACCGACACCAGCATTCGTAAACGTGCCACTTATCAGCAAACAAAAATTGATCACTTCCGGCAACGTTGGAGGAAGGAGTATCTAACTGCTCTCAGGGAGCACCACACCGTCAGTGGACGCAACAACCAGGATGTCGCAATAGGTGATGTGGTACAGATCCATGACGAAACACCGCGAGCGCAATGGAAGTTAGCCGTTGTGGAAGACCTTGTCAAAGGAAACGATGGACTCATACGTTCCGCAAAGACTCGAACTGCAACTGGTGTTACAAATAGACCTATCACAAAACTTTATCCACTGGAGATTAATTCGGACAAATAAGTGCTTTATTTTTACAGAGACAGTAACTAACATTTGAGTAAATATCGTGATACTTAAGTTCAACGAGATTTATTTAGATCCTCAGTGTTTCAATTCAGTTTGAATAGAAAGTGACTCTTAATAGATTTATTCACTCTTAATTAATATAAGATAATATAAGACTTAAATTTCTCTCAAATGATTATCTATCGTTCATTTTATAGTATCAAGTGATATTTTGCGCGTGAATTTGTATATATATGTTAATTATTTGTATGTTTTTACTTTTCGAGGCCCCCAGAATGTTGGAAATTGTATGTGATAACGCGCTGTTGTGTGTGACGTTCGCTGGCGCCGTGGCGTCAGACGTCACTTCCGAGCAGAGTGATTAACGTCGCATAACATTAAAGGTCAAACCTGGAACCGCTTTGTGTTTTTATATATCCGACGAGTTTATTCCCCACAGAGGGCTTATTATTTTGCCTGCAAAAACCCTGGGGCAAAAATCAAACGCTCCAAAGCTTACATGTGTGGGATGCATTTCGGGCACATTTGACTGACAATGTCAAGGCCTATTAATGCACGCACTGAACACTTACATGTGCGTGATTCCAGGAGGCTGCACTTCACGTTTACAGCTGGCAGATTTTTCGTGGAATAAAAATTTCAACAAAGCCATATCTGTGAATTTGAGAACCTGATGAGACAAATGTGAGATTAATTCCCTCTGGTAGCATCTTGCCAACACAAGTGGTAAATTGCTATGCCATTGTCCATTCTTATTTTCATCATTTGTATTTTTCTCAGATTGGCTACTAGTGTCATCTGATGCACTGTGCAAGAGTCAAATGACAGGCAGAACTTGTCATAATTATGTCATGCAAGTTTTATGTCCTAATTTCACCAGGTCACATTAACAAATTTTTATGATTTTGAGTAGACAAACCATAGAATGTACGACATGATGGGTCTAACGTTAATGTGGTATCCTGCACAAGCAACACATTATTTTGATTTGTCCTTCTGCTCTTTAGACTTCATCAGGTCTAGGAAACGGCTGTTTTTACGGACTGTCTGTAAATTTACAGACTGTCAGTTTATTTATAGATAAATGTGTCCGTAAATTTATGGATAAGGGTTGATACAAAAGTTAACACATTTTAGATATTCACAAACCTAAAGCATTTTTGTTAATTCTGATACCAAAGAGCATGACATAGGGCACAAACAAAAAGAACAGAAGTTTGTTTACACTGCTATTTCTTCTCCAACATGGTCATCAATGATTTAACAACATTTCACACAATGATCTGAACATAATAATGATCTTTTAAAAAAAGTTATGTTGATTTACAATATTTAATAGTAATTTATATGTAGATTTTAATTCATTTTATCCCAATGTGGTGTAGAACCAAGATTTACTTTACTGACAACTTTTGTAACCTCACTTGTCCATAAATTTACAGACATATTTATCTATAAATAAACAGTCTATAAATTTACAGACAGTCCGTAAAAACAGCCGTTTCCTAGACCTGTTCATGAACACTAAAGGAATAGCTTTGAGATTTGAAGTTTCGGGAGCGGAGAAAGAGGGAAAGCTGAACAAACGTTAATCTAATTGTGCATTTTTATCTTAGAAGACACTCTTGACGATCTAGGACTTACCATTTTGAATAAACTTATCAAACAACAAATCAGGTAATTTATTGTCAAAAACACCTCACTTCCGGTTGTGGGTAAAACCCTGACCAGACCCAGACCCAGACCAGACCCCGGAAAGAAACGATTAGGTAAGGAAATCTTCGTTCGTTTCCGATAATCGTCTTAAACAATAACTGTGAATATCCTCCTAAAGTTTATTCTATAATAAATAATATAACTGTCATTCAAACCTGTAAATAATATTACAAAACAACCACAATATAATTATAATAACATCAACAATCTTTTAATAATAATATTTAAAGAAATAGGAAATGCAATCTATCATAAATGTGTGATAAATAACTAGTTCTCAACATTAAATCAACTTTAGAATGAACTTTTTTAGATATTTTGGGAAAAATTATTGAATTTTTTTCAGGGTTAAGCATTCTATAAGATGTGGTCGCATAAGATTTTTTTGTCCAAATTCTAATTAAGATTTGCCTAATAGGGTGTTAAAGCAAAAATTACATTAAAAAGGCATAAAATATTGTCATTCACTTCTGGGATCGAATTTTTTTATAATCGATTAAATACGAAATTAATTTCTATGAAATTCTTTTAAACTCACATTGCAAATTAAAGAAAATAAGATGTTGATGTTTTATTGTTTATTTAGTGATTTATGCTGTGCGACAAAAGATCTCATTTTAAGTCATTTGGTTTAAATCCGTACCCGTACCGCTCAGCATTTAAGAAGTGTAATTTGATAATGAATGTCGACTTGTCCTTTAATGGAATGAAACATATTTGTTTGATGAATATCAAAATCATTTTTCATAACTAGTAATTAAAGTATGGCGAAAATTGCAATAAACAGAATATTAACCAGATTTTTCATATATACTACAACTTTTGTCGGACACATTATGATTTTGGAGATTGTAAAGCAATCTCTATTAAGTTATTTCTGAAATGTATTATTTCATATTTCTGACAGTGAAAAGAATAAGGATTAGGAAATGTTTTAAACCATCAAAAAACACGAACCGATAATTAACAAATATGTAGTTACCGTATTGTCGGAAACAAGTGAGTATTTCCGTACCTAATCGTTAGTTTCCGGGGTCTGGTCTGGGTCTGGGTCTGGTCAGGGTTTTACCCACAACCTCACTTCCTGTTACCGTATTAATTATACGACGTTATTTTTATACTGTGGCTCGTCTAAAGCCGAGCGGTGTCGTGCGATAGGTTTCAACCTGATTTCCGATTCAATTTCGGTATGTTGTTTTATTTTGTTTGTGTTTCTTTGTTTGTTGTTGTTTTTTTTAAACAAAAATAAGAGAAAACATAGGAGAAGACAAGAAGATACGAGCAAAAGGAGGGGAGCGTTGCAAGCCATGGAAGCTACATGCATATCTAAAATGATAGTGCCTCTAGCTGGGAGCGCACCCGCACAGTTTAAACAAATCATAGTTTAAACATCTCTGCAAATGAAAATAATGTTATTTACCCAAGTGATGAAAGAGTGAATCTAAGGAACACAAATATTTCAATTAAAAAAGGCCTAATTTCCAAGACTCGTTTTTTTGTAAAGTCACTGATTGCCAGCTAACGACTTATTACATTTAATTAAGGTAGTCTAACTGTAATGATTTCCCGCGCTTTTTTCTCGAATGTCGGGAATACTCGGTTTACTGTCACTAACAGTCGACAATAATCGATGTCGCTTCGGTTACTATCGGCTCTGACGAGTAGCGTCGGAAGTCACCGAAAGCGAGCCGATGTTTGACGCCGTCGCAAATTTATGCGCGGGAAAGCATTACAGTTAGACTACCTTAAGTAACACTGTAGATCGTAAACAGTATATGATCTAAGAAAAATCGCATCATTTCTGAAATGTTTACAATTGTTAAAAATTTCTTTATAATCTTGATTGAAATAAGTAGATAGAGGTCAATGGGAACTCTTATTGCTAACCTCGGTTATCAGGCGACCAGTCGCCATTTCAGCCAATCAGATGCTTGAGATTTTAGACTGGTTTCCAATTTAAGTTTAATAACCTTTAGTTATAATAAAGTTTATATGAAGAAATTTATGTATCTTTTGCTGTATACACATTTGCACACAGAGCAACATGCATCGCATTAAAAAAAAGAAATACCATTAACACAAGAACGCTTACATTCACGTAAGCCTACTTTATATTTGAATATTTAACACATATACCAAATAAACAATTATGAAATAATAAATACATTTGTTGCTGAATGATTAATTTCGGGGCGAAGTTGAGATGCGCAAGTATATATCACGACGCAAATTGAGCATCCAAGGCATACAATAAAAAGATAATTTGACGAAAAATGATACATTTTAAGGAAAGACTGAAAAAAGGAAAAAAGTAAGTAACTCCAGATTTAGAAGTCGAAAGGTCGAACCAAGATGCTTAAAATTATCATGTTAAGATGTATTGTATTTGTTATCTTGCTGCGGCCTATACATGAATGATAACTTTATCCAAGGCTTCTTCAAACAAAATTTGACCTTGTTATAATGAAAATGATATAAGTTTCTTTATTGTGTGTCACAGTAATGTTCATTGATACGATGAAATATAAATCAAAATATAGTTACGAGATAACAATTTTATTCGAAATATTCTTTATACTACAAATTCAGCGGAGAATTGTGCTTAATTGAATAACTTAAATGATACAATAACTTAACAGACGACAGAATGGCAGATAATAAGGAGAACCTAAAATTTAGCAAAGCTGAAAAAGACAGTAATTCTGAGGATGATGATGTAGAGATAAATAAAACTGAAAAGGCTGATAAGGAAAACGTTGTGGATGATGACATTGGAGGGGCTCCAATAGACAGAGGATGGGCGTGGGTAGTACTTGCAGGTAACATTTTCACTAAAAAATCTAATAATTATAGGGTATGAAAAAATTAAAGGAACAGGCCAGTATTCCAACAAGCCCATGTGAAATTCAACTAAACTACCTTTGTATGTACTGAAAGTTCATTTGAATTAATGTGGAGACTTATTTATCAGAATAGACCGACCATGTGCATTTGGTGTTTCAAGTGACTTTGGAAATTTTACCTGCAGCGATTGCTTTGGTTGAAATCTTTAACACTGTTACAAGCTGTAAAAACGCGAACAAGATGTGAAATTGAAACCTCTTAAAATGTTGCACTCGCGACATCACCATCTATTACAATTACAAAAAATAATAAAATAAAATTCATTAATGTTTTCCTATATTTAATTGGTTAAAATCCACGTTCAATAGAAAAATGTAGCCTCAAGAAAGCTGCTAGTTTTTCTGAAGAGATGGAGTTCTATATTATTTAGTATAAATAGAATACTAGTATCATAGTAAGTCAAAAGACTAGTCCTGAAACAGGGACACACGATATTTATAATCTTATCAAACAGTTAAATAAAATTCCTAATTAGGTGTATACAACTGGATCTGGTCACTTAATTCTTGGTGTCTGCTATATAGTCAACTAATTTGTAAGATTAATGTATAAAATAGATGGAAACTCCTTTGAATTTAGCTATGGAAAGCGACAAGAGCCAGTTCATGAGCAGTAAATGAAATGAATATAACTGTCATCGTCACCAAGCCCCGAATTGAGCGCAACTCAATAGTTTAACAAATAAAATTATCTTGCTCAATGGCATTCAAAGGTCGTATTGATAATAGCACTGATTGAATTTACGGGGCGACGTTTAACGGCGGCCTCACGACACAAACAACGATATCGTGAAAAATTAATAGATAAAAAAGAAACCTATTGTAAATTGCTGATGAAAACTGTTAATACAGGGTGATTCATAAATCATGTAAAACTATCTGATACACATTAGACATTTAAAAGCGTTAATATCATCAAACATAGGCATATAACTTTCACGTAAAAATAATCTAAAGGTTTCAAAGTTTTGTTTGATATAGAACATAACATACTTGAATAAGGAATATAGTACATATATATCAATAGTAATATTTATAACAAATGTTCAGTTTGACATCCATTTTCGGTCATTATTACGTCATGTCTTTTTCTTGAAATTGTCTTATTTGGCCGATGCGCACATCAGTGAATTTATCTTTCTCATTTCTTGTTTAATTAATGATTTAAGCTCTTGCACTGATGTTGGTTTATGTGTGTATACCTTACCTTTCAAACGCCCCCAAAGAAAAAAGTCTAATCGGCCATAGACAATTTTAATAGACTTGACGCCATAATCACCAAAAATTGACGTCACTTTGAACATCCTAGAACCTGGTTTAAACCCCCAATGGCAATTTGATTTGTCACTGACCGTTCCAAGGCGGTAACCCCTCGGGTTCTCATTTTTGTTAATTGTTGGAGGTGTCTCTTTTGAAACTGATCATTTTATTAACCATGCTCTCTCCCTCTCTTCTTCTTGACTGTGTACGGAGGCTGTTTTTTCTGAAAGTGGCGATTCCTGATATGCATATTTCACTTATAAATATTACCGGTATTTTGGAAATACAGACGGCATTTCTTATTCAAATATGCTATGTTATATATCGAACTAAACTTAAAAGCCTCTAGGTTATTGCTTTGTGAAAACTGTATGCCTATGTTTGATGGTTTTAATGCTATTAAATATCAAAAGGGTTTCAGATTATATGAATCACCCTATAAGATCGTCTATTATACCTTGAAATTAGCAGTTGTTTAGGATTTTATTACCGTCGAATATTAAACCCGTGTACTTCTTTTTGAAAGTCTTTTCTAACTGCTTAACTGATTTCAGGCTGCGTCTTTGAAATCACAGTGTACGGAGGACTTATGCGGTCGTTTGGATACTTCTTCCTTCAATACCAGAAGAGATTCGGGTCCAGTGCATCGGAGACTGCAATTATGAATATGATACAGAATCTAGTCATCAGCATTGCAGGTGTTTTCTTATATGAAGAAGTCTAGATCATATAGACGCACTGACACTGATCAGTATTCGAGCTGCTAAGATACACACATCAGAGCGTCTGATTGATTTAGACAACGATTTCGTTTGCTTATTTTTGCAACAGCTTCTTATATCATTTCAAACTAGGCGAAATCATTGACTGAGCTGAATTAATCTTAACAATAATGCTTTTAATTCAAAATCATTCAATTAATTTAAACTTTTTTTCGAAAACGGTGTAGACATAAAGGACGTCATTGACGTTGCAGTTAACAGTGTGTACACTCAGTTCAAAAAAGTTCGTCTAGTGTATTCATCAATATTAGTAAACATGCGTATATAAGCTTCTTAGGTTTAATATATTTGTGTTTTTGCACGCAACATGTTCGATTTGATATGTGGGTTGGATTTAATTCACCTAGTTCACCTAGACAATTTGTGCTTGTTTATTTATAAAAGAACCTTAAGTTGGTAAGTGTGTGGTTGGTGCAACCTAAAACCTGTTTTCAACTCCATGTGGAAAATTTTGTTCCAGAATATTAACCTTCACCCAGGGGTCTCATTTTCGTTAATTGTTCGCGGTGTCATTTTTGAAATTGATCATTTTATAAACACTTGCTATCTTTTACTCTCTACTCTTTGGCTGTTTGGAGAGTCTAGATGTTGCGATTTCCTGATATTGTCATAACCAAAATTCCATTATTTCAGCCTTGTTTGTGATGACTGTTGGTCTGAGGAACTTTAGCAGCAGGGTGTCTGTTTTCACTGGCGGAGTTTTAACTGTCGTTGGTTACCTGATCACAACTTTCACTAGTAGTCTAGGGATGTTTTACTTTGCACAGGGAGTCCTATGTGGTAAATAAATGTATATATATGTTTCGATGTTGTTTGTTTGTTTTTGTTTTTTCCTTGCTTTGGACTAAACACATCATAGTTATTATAAGTCATTAAAGTGAACAAACAATACAAGGCACTTTTATGACTTTTTTTTTAAAGTACTAGTACTTGAATTAAATGCGATGTTGTTTTGAAACTAGGGAATGATAGATCATGCTATGATGTGTATGGCATGTCATGCAGCCATTATTTGGTATGAGAGGCGTAATGTATTCAGGGGCAAATACTGTGTTGAATTATTGAAGGGTTAGAAAGTGTAGGCATTTTCCCTTGGATTAATAATTCGTCAATGGTGACGAGCCTCCTATAATTTCAGATAATTGAATGTGTTTGGCGATTTTCTTTTATTTATCTATGTAAATTTCACCTGCATGCCAGGGATTTTGGCAATTATTTTATAAAACGTTATATCCCGAATATGGTGCAAATTCTGTAATAATATGAAGACAGTTGTGCTAAACCTCCGTGCATAAAGAAAGACCAAAAACAATTTGTAAAACTGACACGGATACGGATACTGTGTATGTACGCTTGCATGGCTGGCTAGGCGCAATTTCCTCTGGGGTTATTTATCCATTCAATATACTAAAAGAAATTAGAAACGCAACTTCTTTAAACAAGAAAAACATTTCACATTTAAAGAAGTTGCGCTTCTAATTTCTTCAAATACACATTATATAGTTAAAGAAATTAAAAATGCAACCTCTTTAATCACACAAAAAAATTTATGTTTAAAGAACTTGCGTTTCTTTAAGTATATATCGTAACAGCAGGCGATATCTGCCGTGTGGTGGCTGTAAATAGTCTCCACGTACTTTTTACCTTGTTGATAATATGCTAACCCCAAACCTTGCAAAATGTCAATTATTATTATACTGCAAAGAAATTTCCTTGAATTTGATTGGATAATTTGCCGCTGATGTATATCCGTATTTACGGATCGGCCGTAGATATGAACTGCACGTGCCTTAATTTCCCCGTCTGGCCTCCCACCTTTTGTTGTCGTCCGCCATTTTGTTTTGAATTTCCGTAAAAATGCATAATTTGAAGCCGATCTTGTAAATTATAAAGTGGTATGCTTAGTGATTACTAAAACTGTTACAGAAAATATTTCTGTTATGTTTTTAACGTTGAAAACGATCAGATTATTCTCAAATTTTGTAAATAAAAATCAAATGGATAGTCCATTCAATTTCTATAGAAGTGACGTCATGCAGGTAAATTAATGACGTCAAACATGTAATTATTGAGGTTCTCAGAGGGGAATTAAGCCGTTCGGCATTAAATAAGCGAAATAATCGAAAAATCGATGTTTTCTTATTGATTTTGTCTGAAAACGTCTTTGCAGTATAATAAAACAATTATTTGGTTCCTTGAAAGGGTATGTGAGGATATATTGCCGGTCTGGGTGTCATATTATCCCTCGCCTGCGGCTCGGGTAATATGACACCCAGACCGGCAATATATCCTCACATTCCCTGTCAAGAAACCAAATAACTATATAATATGGGTGACTGTGTATCGGCATACTTGAGCTATTCTTCTGACGAAGGATGCGCTTGGTTGGCTAGGTGCTGCCTCCGTATTTGCATGGTTTGGGGTTACCTATCTACATGTGTTTATGGTATCTCGTACATTGGTAAATGTTTTGTTAGGCGTCATGGGTACTTAACTCTGCATTTTATTACAACTCTTAAAAAGCATCAGTTAAACCAAACCTGAAGTATACATGTATACCTGGATATGTTTGGTTTTCAAAGCTGACATTTAACTATTTGACTAACATTCTTGTAGGCGCTGGAGCAGCATTTATTTATCCTCCTATGCTAGCCATCATTGGAGTCTACTTCAAGAAACATCGGGGGCTAGCGAACAGTATCTTCATGGCCGGAGAATCGGTTGGAGGATTAGTGTTTGCCCCGGTAGTTGTTAAACTGTTTGAGGACTATCAGTATACTGGAGCCATGTTGATTGTGTCGGCACTTCTGATGAACATTATTCCATCAGCTTTGCTGATGAGACCTATCGAAGTTTACTCTTTGAATATGCATCGACGAATGGAACTAATTTCTGATAGCGCAGATGAAGAAAGCGTTATACAAGTAGATGAGGCAACGCAGTCTCGAAATGGCAAATTAGGTCATCCAACTGGCCATGTTGAACTAAAAACATTAAATGGATACTCTGGAAAGACGATTTCAAGCTTCGAAGATGAAGATGATGAGCTACTCGGTGATATAGAGGAATTTCTGTATGATTCAACGCAGTTAAGGCGGTTGCAATCAGATGATCCTCGATGTGAAATACAAAATTACCACGGGTCGCCAATGCTTGTCCGAGCACGAGCTCATTCGTTAGGTGTGAGACAGCGGACTATTTCACAAACAAGCCACCTGAAAAGTAATCAGACATTACACAATCACAAGCTGAAAGGAGTCATTGATGCTATATCACATTCACAGTTAGTACTGTGTACTAGCGGTGAGGGTATATTCAGTTCTTTTATAGACGTCAATACGGTACCTATTCAACCAGACAGCAATGGCAGCAATGGCAGCAACGGGCATGATAAACACGTACCAGAAAACGAATTTCAATTTGAAGAAGACAATTCACATAGCAAATACTGCCGGTCTTTGAAAGCTTGTTTTCAGTCAGTATTGTGCACAGTCTTTGACTTGGAACTACTTAGAAATCCTGTATTTTTGTTATTTTTGGTAATGGCGTTTTCGGCTAACTCCGGTTTGGCTTTAACACCAGTTTTTATACCAACCTACGCAAATGAAATCAACATCAGTAATGACAAGATAGGGCTTCTGATCTCGCTTTTGGCCATAATTGACCTTGTTGCAAAAGTATCAGTGGGTATTATATCAGATAGAGGATGGTTACAACGCCCAACAATAGTCGCCGGAGCCTGTTTCCTAATTGGCACGGCCTCGCACCTGATTCGTTTCATCAACTCTTTTCCTCTAATGGTCGTTTATGTGGTTATAGCAGGTGAGATGAAAGCTTGTGTACATTTTTTTCACATATTGCTTTAGTTTTTAAAAACAGGTTTTTGTTTATACTGGTATTACGTTCTTTCTCTCTCTCTCTCTCTCTCTCTCTCTCTCTCTATATATATATATATATATATATATACAATATTTTTATGTCTACACAGAGGAACGATCTTTCAACGTTTAGTGACCGTTAATATGTATCTTACTTTAAATCATGTCAGGGACTAGACAGTTAAATCGTTTTTTTCATAATATATATGATGATGTTCTTAATTACTTTAAAATGACTAAATCAATTTCAGGAATTAGTTGCGGACAGTATATGTCCATGTTTGCAGTCATACTTATTGAAATCACCGGACCCGAAAAGTTCAAAAGCTCGCTAGGATTTGGCACCCTGGTACATGGAATATCCATCGCCGTGTTTTTTCCTATTACAGGTTAGTGGTATAAATGTCATAGCGTCCTTGTAAAATCGGATTTTTATCAATGTGGAAAACAACATAAATTAATGTAAATCGTAATGACTAATGGTATGTTGGGAGAAAGATCCAAGTGCTATTGTATTAATACTGGATATATTGTTGTGTTTTTTCATATATGACACTCGAACACTTTTTATCTCCTGTCGAAAGACGAGCTTTGGTCTGCGTCATTCCGTGAGTGCTTGCGATTGAGCATTCGAGTGTCACCCTTTTTCTTAAGCAATTTAATGAAGCTTGGTGAAGATTTAATAGGGACTTTGAAAGCCACAGAACAAGACAAAAATGAAAATATTGCAGACTTGGTTTGATTGAAACTGTTCATGGGTTAATGGAAATGCATATTACTGCCCACGAAACCTAGCGTCGGGTTGAGAGCAAATCAGTAATAACACCAGTAAACAGTACAATTATGATCCATCCAAAACGTTAATATGCATATGGCGGTGAACATGAAACCTTCAACGCGGTATTTTCAGATTAACACCATTCAATTATCAGCGGCCTACGGTTCCCAGATAAAAATGGGTTTGTCCTAAACCAGAAAACAATGGGTGAACAAAAACATACTGTGGAATTTTGAAAGGGGATCTGAGAATATAAACCATTCATATCACAAGTAACACCAAAGGCAAAAATAAAAGTGTATCGTAAAAGTGATTGAACAATATCATAACTATTTTGGCTGGGATATTGAAATCACTTATGTTAAAACTGGCCAAGTTTTAATACAAATGTAATTCTGAATGTTCTATAAACAGACGTAAGTATCATGCTTCAAAGGACGTAACTGATTGTAGTCATTAATACTCACTTACTGCAAGGTGAGTTACTCAATAATCAAAATCATAAACAGATGACCAATACCAAGTTAAAGGGGTCAAATGTCTTATGTTAAATTTAGGTCATATACATTTATGCAATTCAATACGCCGTGTACGTGTTACGTGTTCATACGCCGCTGAACACGGAATGGTATTAATATGAAAATACCGCATTGAAAGTTCCATGTTCATCGCCACATGCATACAATCGTTTGTGATGGAACGAAATTGTACTGTTTATAAGTGTTAGTAGTGGGCTGCGCTCAACCCTAGGCGACGAAGGCAGTAATATGCATTTCCATTTCTTCCCATGAAAAGTTTCAATCAAACCGAGCATGCATATTTTTATAGTTGTCCTGTTCGATGGTTTTTAACAAAGTAAATGAGCAAAACCCTTAACTTAAAGGTTTTGTTCTCATTTTGTGTTGTTAAAATCCATTTGTGTTGTTAAATAATGTTTCTATTTCAGGTGTCCTACGCGACCTAACTAGCACCTATGTTGTACCTTTGCATCTGTTAGGAGGTCTAGCTTATTGTGCTGGATTTCTGGTGCTTCTTATTCCTGTAGTTAACAAACGCTACAAAGCCAAAAACAATCACAATCAAAAGCTTTTAGATGATAGTGGCGGCAAAACCTAAAGTATTGGCAGTTTAAGAAGAAGTAACAGATACGTAATAAAGTGAATTTCATTCAGCAAATGTTTGAAATCGAGAAAAATGTAAAACTGATGGCAGTGAAAAATAAAAGGTTTAGTGTGCCTTTTTAAACTGTTTTACTTGAACTAAATCAATTGTTGATCCTTGGTGCCCATCAACGAATTAAAAGCAAAACTCTGTAATTGTTTTTAAAAAGTAGTGGAATACCGCCAAAGTGTTTTAGCATTGCAACGTCGGTGTCAAAAGCAGCTCTCTGCTGAACTGACTTGCAGTTCAACAACCCGGCATCTAAACATCACGAGTGCAACTGAGGGTGCATTGGATTATCAATGTCAAAAGCAATGAAGAAATGTATTAAATATTTTAATAACATTTTTACATTTATATGATTAACTAAAGCAACAATGAGAACATTTATTGTGGGAAAATACACAGAACTTACTACTTTCAAATTACTTATTGAAGTCATTCGTGTAGTCGTCTCTTGTATATTTAAATTGATGTAGTATCTAAAACACTGGTTGCCAAAGTGAACTTACAACTAGAAAGTAAGGATTAAGGGTTAAATGTCCAAAACTGGAATGTTTTCATAGCAAGACTATTAGGTTACTAAAATTATTCGCTTTCGTCCGACAAAACAAAACACGTTATTCAAGGCATTTAGGAGAAACATCGTTCCACAAAGTCAATTAGAAGTAAGATAGAAATATATATGAAAAGGTAACTTTGTTTGCCATAGATCATAACAAATATTACAATCGTGCAGACTCCTTAGATTGAGCCTAAAATTGAGCCTGTTATTGAGCAGTAATGGGCGGAAAAGCACATTACTGCCGACGAAGCCTACTTCTAAGATAACCCTTATCTCGGTATGGTTGACACACTACTTTCGTTTTTTTTCACTTAAGCTGGCTTTAGTAAAAAATCATTGAGTCGCATTAAACAATGATTACAGATTTTTTTTATTTTACGTTTCTATATTCATATAGACCTTAAAAAACACCTGAATGTTATTTTGCTCTGAAGGTTTTTATTATTATCGATACTGCACAATGGTTGTTTAGATTAACTTTTCAAGATTTGCAGGAAACAGGAAACGTTAAATTTGATTTAATAGAATGGCTGATGAACCGATTCTAAAATATTTTTAATGGCAGCTATTTGTTTGAATTAGATAACTTTGACTGCCAGTAGGTCTTTACACTTGAAAATATAATCATGTCAGTTAACGGGGCGAAAATAAAAACATGAAAAAAACGACAAATAGCAAATTCATCTTAGTTTGTTTTTGTTTTGGCAAGTCGGCGACAAGGCGGGTAGAAAAAAGAAAAAACATAACACAACAAAAGAAAAAAAAGAGAAAGGCCACAGTATGGCAAATTGTCTATGTTCCACTTTTAACGAATATTTGTATTGGCGCCTTTCATTGAAGACATTTTTTGTTTTCATCTTTTTGCCTCACCAACACCAAACATAACATATATGCGATCTGCACACGGGGTAAGAGTTACGATAATTAGAATAGAAATGAAAGCAAAATTGAACACAGCAATGAAGGTAGATAACTCGATGTTTATCGACAACCTAACATAATTATGAGACAAATTCAAATTTCTACCTAAATGTATGAGATTAAACCTTACATAGTGCTTCATATTTCCCCAACTTGGAACACGAGAAGAATGCACATCAGTTGAAGGAGGATGGTTGTACTGCTTCCGTCAACAAGATAATCACTGAGCTCCATTTCTTCCTAGAGAAAGTTCCCACAAAACACCAGTACAGAACGTTCATGCCGTAAGAGATTTCAGACTGTCCGTTCTACATGGAATAATCTCCAGAGTTAAATGGAAACGAGAGTACTAGTCAACAGCTTTATCTATTCCACCACGCTTCCAAACGAAATGAACGACAGGCAAGGTTGATTTTAGCAGTGTTCAGCCAGCTTGAAAAAACTGGAAATCAGACGTGTTTACTGTAGTATCATTATAAAATTTGCACGTAATTACCAGAGGTGCGTAAATGCCGCAGCGTGACATTCATTGCTGTATTTAAATGCACTTGAATAGAGCCAACAGACGATTTCACAGGTGGGTATGTCTGGTTAACTTCTCGTCTGTCAGATAAATACATCAACGTCCAAGGTAGTGATAAACAAATACGACACATTTCAATCTGCAAAAAAAACTGCCGGGTAAACATGTCGTTAGACTCACGTTTTCGCTGTGGTGTTCTTGAACCGTAGCTTGATGGTTCTATTCAAAACAATTTTTTATATTGCATTCCATATAAGATCCAAGTACCCGAGTACCGATTTTGCTTCTCATTCACATCTCTAATTCCATATAAATATTATTTAACCCTTTAATATAAAGAAAGAGATATAAATGTGCTGATTGCAATAACCTCTAAATTTCAAGATTCAGATTCAGATTCAGATTCATAAAGTCAGGAATATTGATACTGTTTATACGTTTATTAACTGTTTAAATTACAAACACGGCAATTATGAAAAGATTGCAGGTTCGATTTGTTCGAGCCTGTTTATGCATATTATTAACCAAGCCTAGCACCGGATTGAGTCAGTATTAAGGGGTCGCAAACATTGCAAATGGCGAAAACAGGCTGAAATTTCAAAAATGAATTTTGGGGGAAATACTTATTGCGACCTAGATGTAAGTAAAGATATGTATTTAGCTAAGGATGTAGTTAATGTTTGCAAGCTCAATTTAGTCTAATTCATGTTCTAATTACCAAGCACATACTAAAACAAAAGAAAAACCGTTTGCATGAGAACTCTAAAATTCATGGACAATATACCAAAGCAACTCATACCTGAAATAAGTATATGCTGGTCTACAATGTTTAGTGCCAATAAGTCAAAATAATGTTAGGGTTTTTAAGAAATTCAAGGAAAACTTACTTCCTGGTTCAAACCAAAAGTAGAAATTTGAACGTAGCCAATATCCTTATTGTTTAATCCATATTTCGAGGCTACACTTGAATTTAATTTTTCTTTTAAACACAAAACAAATATATCCATTTTCTTCACTTTATTTATTAAATAAATCATACATCATCAAATTTATTTACTTTAATTTAATTTTAATACAATTTTCACTGTTATTTTTATTTAAAGTTAATTTTCACTACTAAAGAAGCTCTAACAAAATATCAAACTACCACTATATATACCAATATTTCCCGCCAAAAGCAATATATCACATAATTTTCGTGCATAAAGAAAAAAAAACAGACTCCGAAGGAGCAACACCTCCAAAGAAGCAAGAACTCCGAAGAAGCAAAAAAAACAGTCACAGTATTTATAATAATAACAACATCGCGAACTTCGCGACACTCCCGAAAGAAATGTTTTGTACACAATTATTACATTACTTGTTGAAATCATTTTATACTTGTCAGTTGACGTTAAACACAGTTATTTATTTATGTTCAGTTTCTATAATGTATTTCTTGATTTTAACTTTGTAATAACATGTATTATACTGCAGTTAAATAGCCCGGGTATGACCAATAGTCAACATAAAGTTCAATGCTGTCCACTATTTCTTTACCATTTAAGTATCTAACTTTTCGAATAGTTAACGTTATACACTGGGTTTGTTTACTATCATCACTAATCGCCAAACTGGCATCACAAACTGATGACTTATCATCGACATCTGCACTGACGTAATCCCTATTCGTTGTATTGTCGTCATCTGTAAGTACATAGTTTCCTGCATTTTGTGGCGAATTGCTCAGTGAAACAGCGCTGTGATCCACAGAATAACTGTCAGCATCACTAATATCACTGTAGTCGATTATGTTAGTGTCAGAAATTCGACGATCGGATTTACCACTCTTAACAGATTCTGTAATATCAATACTGTCATTCACATCCTTATCACTAACGTTGTCACATAAAACAACGTCTGCATCACCGTTTACGTCACACGTAGCTGTAATTACGTCGTCACACAGTACATCGACGACACCCTCACCTAATAGATTAATGTCAAAATCACATATTTTTTCATTAATGTCATTTTCGTCATTAGGCTTTCCAAATTGTAACAGATCCAATATAGTGTCATCATCGCTAACCTCCTCGTATTCCTGGTTATCTATGCGCACATCATCACCTCTTTTAGGTGTAACAGCTAATTCCTTCGCTTCTGCAGTACTTTTGCCATGAAAAATCCTGAGGTGAGTGAGCATGTAACTCCGCTGAATACATTTCGAATGACATCCTCTAACAGGACAAATCCAGTGTTTATAATTGTTATGTGATTCCTTTACATGCCTTGTCAAGTTACGTTTATATTTATATTCTCGGTGGCACTTGTCACACGAATACATTCTAGCCTACTATATATAACGACTGATAACGTATGAACAGTATTAAGTCTAACTTTACAATGACGCGTTTAAATAGAGCACGAAATTCCCGTCCATCACGTTGTATACTAATTTTATGTACATGTAACAGGCTTCTGCTATTCAACAAACACTCAATTGCAGTTCTGTATTTATTATCTGTATTATGAAGTCTGAAACAAAAGTTACATTATCAAAATTACAATACTTATAACGAATATAATTGAAATTCAAATGCATTTCATTGTAAATACAAATATAATTTCTAATACAATTACAAATTACAAATTTTAAAAGTAAAATTAAACAAACTTACCAGAACTGCTGAACACAAAAAATGAATGCTTATAATCTCTTTGAAGAGTTATTGCTAGAGTTTTAAGATTGGTTTATCAACCTGTCTCAACCGAGACAAATGAGTGACTGAATAAGGAATTAAAGTAAAAAAGCAAGAAAACTAAAAAGGCGGGAAATGTCATGTGACCACCCATTCACTCATGCATACATCACACTCAAACCAGTTTTACAAGTCATATGACATAATTAAGATTTATTTAACACACAATTGACAGGACAATAACTAGGACAAGACAGGACAGTATCTAGGACATGACTGTAACTAGGACATGACAGTAAACAAATAACGACTGATGGAATGTGATGGAATGAATTGTTAAAATAAGACACTGGTTACATACTTCCCCTCCGGGTTGATATGTCTCCCGACATTTCCAATTACTAAATTTCATGCGTTCAAATTTAGTAACAAAAATGCATTAAAAAGTTTCAAACTTATTTAAAAACAACAACAACATACAGCAATCAGATTGAGTGGTATCAAATTTATAAGATACACAGACACTTAATTATGGTTTAAACTGCCCAGTTCCCATATCTCTCTGGTGGCTTTCGCAAGCGTTGTGGCCTCTGCCGCTGATTAGTGGCTATGTTTTGTGGGTTTCCCATGGAATTCTCCACAGAATGAATTGCTTGAGGCACACTACTTGGGTATGTAGAGAACCCAGAAAAACTTGACATGGAAGAGGAATCACCAAAATTAAAAATAGATGGAGTCTGAAATGAAGAAAGAGAGCTGCCCAAAGACTCATGGGACTTAGAACCTGAAATTTGTGATTTCTGATTTTCAAGTACACTGTGAGTTCTATTTTGAAATGCAGGTGAAAAAGGAGATACTGAGGAATTAACATTGGTGGGAGCAGGATGTCGTTTCTGCGGTATGACATAAATTGCCGATTCATCCTCTGAATCTGAATTGGTATCTGACTCTGTCTGGTTGTCTGGGTTCTGGGTTTGGCAACCCTGTTGCTGTTGTCTGGTTCTGATCTTGCGGCTAGAACCAGCAACAGGAGTTCCCCAGTTGGAACTGAATGAAAGGGTAAAAGTAAGTTTCTGTGTAGTGTCCTTGCTGGCCCTCTCCTGGACTCCAACTGGACCCTATAGACTGGTGTGTCACTGGAAGGGATTCCCAGGACCACATATGGGTCTGACTCCCATTTGTCCGCAAGTTTCTGTTTCCCTTGCAGGTTGACCTTGCGCAACAGAACAGTGTCACCCACTTCAATGCTATTTTCAAACACACGGCGGTTGTAATTTCTGCTATTTATATCCGCACGTTTTTGGGACGTCTCCCCTGCCACTTTGTATGCGTATTGCATGCGCTCACGCAATTTCTCAATGTATGAAATTGGAGAGGTAACCTTCTCATTCTGAGGTCCAGTTCCAAGAAACGCATGTATGGATAGGCGTGGGTGCCACCCAAACATGAGAAAGTGGGGTGAAAAACCTGTCGCCTCACTCTTGGTAGCATTATATGCTTGGACTAGAGAAGGAACATAATCCTTCCAATTTCCTTTCTGGTCCTCTGTGAGGGTCCCCAACATTTTTAACAGAGTGCGATTGAAACGTTCGCAACCTCCATTGCCCATTGCGTGATAAGGCGTGGTACGGCTTTTCTTGATGTGGGCCAATTTACGTAACTCTTATATGACTTTTGACTCAAAGTTACGACCTTGGTCACTATGCAATTGTTAAGGAAAAGAGTAATGAACAATAAAATTCTCATAAAGAGCTTTGGTCGTGGTTTGTGCCGTTTGATTTTTGCAAGGAATTGCTTTGGCATAACGTGTAAAGTGATCAGTGATAACAAGCACATTCTCATACCCACCCTTTGAAGGTTCCAACGACAAAAAATCCAAGCAGACTAACTGCATTGGTCGTGTGGTTTTGATGGGTATGAGTTCTGCGGCTGGGACCACCGGTGTCTGACGACAAATGCACCGCTTACAATTGTTGACTTTATCAGCAACATCTTTCTCTAAGCCAGGCCAATAAAATCGTTGGCGGACTAACCAAAGAGTCTTGTCCTTCCCGGGATGACCCATGTCATCATGGATCCCAGTTAATGCAATAAATCTGTAAGATTCTGGGATGACAACTTGATCAATGTTTTGACCTTCCTGAGATGCGGTTCTGTGCAGGACATTATCTTCAAGGTAAAGTTTACTCCAGTCCCTTAGGAGTCTCTGCACAGTAGGAGTCTCTTTCCTCTCCTCCCTGGGGCGAGAACCACTTCTCAGTAGGTCAATAACCCTAGACAAATCTGGATCACTGGCTTGCTCAACAGCCCAATTTACCTGTATAAAATTGTCCACCATTGGGAGATTATCAATAGCCTGTTGACAATCCGGACCCAGTGGTAAACTCTCAACACAGGGAGCATTTACTGTTGCAGCAAAACTAATAGCCTTAACAACATCAGAAAATAAATGGGGACGTCGACTAAGACCATCAGCATCAGAATTTTGCTTGCCTGGTTTGTAACATGTAACAAAGTTGTAAGCAGATAAAGCTGCTACCCAGCGCTGACCAGTTGCATCAAGACGTGCTGTTGAATTGACATATGTAAGGGGGTTATTGTCGGTGAAAACAGTAAAGGTATTCCCATACAAATAGTCATGGAATTTGTCAGTTATTGCCCATTTTAGAACAAGGAACTCTAATTTGTGGGCAGGGTAATTGCGCTCACTTGGACGGAGTCCTCTTCTCGCATACGCTATCACCCTTTCTGTACCTTTCTGATTCTGAAGCAACACTGCTCCAAGACCAGAAGTACAGGCGTCAATATGAACAATAAATGACTTAGAAAAGTCTGCAAAAGTAAGAATAGGGGGGGAAGTGAGTTTTTCTTTCAAACAGTTGAAAGTACTTTGTTGCTCATGGCCCCAATTCCATGAAGAAGGTAACTTAACTTTCTTCTTGGTCTTTTGGGGTTTTCCAGTACCATGGCCAGAAGGAGATTGTTCAAAGGTTTGGCAATTTTGGCATAATCTTTGATAAAACGCCTATAATACCCAGAAGTACCTAGAAATGTACGAAGTTCTTCAATATTGGTTGGCTCTGGCCATTGTAAAATAGCCGCTACCTTATCTGGGTCTGTGGAAATGCCCTCCTGGGAAATAACATGACCCAAATAGGAGACAGAAGGTTTGAAGAGTTCACACTTGGATGGTTTTAACTTTAAACCATGTTTCTGTAAACGATTGAAAACTGCTTCCAAGCGCTCAATGTGTTCTTCAAAAGACCTCGAGAAAATTAAAATGTCATCAATAAACACTAAACATTCTCTGAGATGCATTTCCCCCATGCTCTTCTCCATAAGACGTTGAAAGGTGGCGCCACTATTGACCAAGCCAAAGGGCATACGATTACATTCGAAAAAACCTAAATTACCAACAGAAAAAGCAGTTTTCTCCTTGTCCGCCTCCTCCATTTCTACTTGCCAGTAGCCGGAACGCAAATCAAGTTTTGAAAAAAACTTGGAACCAATTAAAAGATCAACTGTATCATCGAAACGGGGCAACATGTTAGCATCTTTTCGAGTTCCAGCATTAAGCATTCGAAAATCAATACATAATCGAAGAGACCCATCTTTTTTTCTTACTAGCACAACGTTCGAAGAATATGGACTATCACTTTCCCTTATTGCTCCACAGTCGAGCATTTCTTTAACATGCTGGCGTACTTCCTCGTACATACCTGGATGGATTTTCCTATAAGGTTGTTTAAAAGGAATGTTGTCATGTAACACTACTTTGTGTTTTACCAAATTTGTACAACCAATATCTGTCGGACCTGTAGAAAATATGCTTCGCCATTTGCCTAACACTTGGCGAACACGCAATAACTTTTCTGGGGACAAATTTTTTTCATCAATTTTAACCCATAGGTCCTCAAAAGAGTCAGATTTAGGTTTATCTGTGTTTGGTAAATATGAAGCTTAATTATCAATGACTTTAACTTCATTGACTTGGCACAAGTCAGTTTTAGGCTTTATATACAAAGTCTTGGCTGAAATGTTACATAAATGTATTTGCACTTTCACAGTGCTGCCAGTCTGAGGTACCTTAACCACTTGTGGTCTAACAATAAAAGAACCATCAAAGACCAAATTATCTGTTACAACATTGGATATCTCATGGCTTATACCCCTAACAATACCATTAAGTGCTACAGTCTCATAAGGAGCCACTGCAATGAGGTGTTTGTTAGTTGACCGCACTGTATAAGGTTGGCATGTTAGTGTATTAAATGCTAGTTGCCATGGTTCAGGTGCAGGTGCTCCTGTCTGAGCAGCTGACTTACACCGTCTAATCACATTTGTGCCAAGTATGACAGGACATTGTGAGTTAAAAGAAGTGTCTGGGACAACAAGAACAGGCACATCAATTTCAAAATTGGATAAAAACGGGATAAAAACAGAAGTCTCAATGTACCCTAAAATGTTTAAATTTGTTCCATCAGCAATGGAAACTTCAAGACCCAATTGGTCCAGGTTTAACAATGGAGTAGGGTTAGGTAAACGCTGATAAAATGAGTATGCAACAACAGTAGCCATACTACCAGTATCAATAAGGGCTGTTGTAGGTTTACCATGGAATATTATTTCCGTTTCATTAGAGGGACCTATCAACCTATCCTTAATTTGGCCATACTCAATGACCACTTCTGGCTGGCCATCCACAGAAGCGGAATTTAGTTTGGGTGGTTGGGCTTATTGCCAGAGGGCTGAGTACTTGCTTGGGCACCGGGTTGGTTAGCCGACTGGTTCTGCCAGTTACTGTTATATGTGTTTGCCCCACGCCCTTTACCGTGTTTAAAAGAATTGTTCTGTGCCTGATTGGCTGAATTGGGGGCTGAAGCGGGAACTGACTGCTGAACAGTTAAAGAGTTCACCTTACTCAAAAGAAGATCCAACTTAGAATCCAAATCACGCCTGATTGACGAGAGTTTGGCATCCACACTGCCATTGATTTTTGATTCAAAATCAACCAGATATTTCTCAACATCAACACTATTTGACTGGATAGGGTTATGATGAGGTTTCACAGACTTAGAAGTCTGAGACTGACCTTGCTGATCCATTCTCAGCTCTAATTCTATCTCCCTAACTTGTCTTAGAAACACATTGTAGTCGGAAGCAGAACCCAACTTATGTCTTGTGTTTGTCTTAAGCAAACTGGAATAAAGACCTGACCATAATCTGTCGCACATTAAATCATTTCTGGAGTGACGGGGTAAATGGCCACCTTTAAAAACTAACTCCAGCATCGTCTCCAACCTGCATCCAAAAGCAGTTACCGACTCGTCTGGTCGTTGAGCCGCATCAAAAAAAAATGCTTCAAGGTGATACCTTTCGTGGAAACTTCAGAAAAATTTGCATCCAATTTAAAAATAATTGCATCAAGAGATGCAGAATCACCCAAAGGAATAACAATCTTCCTTGCGGTGCCACGCAGGGACTTGCGTGCTGCTTGCAACACCTGATTTGAACTAATACATTTAACTTCAAATAACCATTCCATATATGTGATTTCATTTTTTGGAAGGGGAAAATCACCTGAAAAACAAGGTATCTTAGGAATGGCTACCTGATACATAGGGGAAGTTGAAAAATAAGATATATTTGGCATGGTCATATGTGATGCTCCCACTATTGGTGAACTGGTGGATAGGGGTTGAGGAAGGGTAACAGGTTGCTTGGCAGGAACAGGTTTCTTAGGAATCGCTCCTAAGGAATCAGCCACCGACATGCGCGCACGTGGCTTAGGAGTGGTCGGTATTGGCTTAATTTCATACTTTGAGCTCAAATATCTAATCATATCCTCCTCTGGAGGAAACATCATAGCACCCTTAGTCTCTGGTTCCCTAACCGGAGTACCTGGGTCCTTCTTTTCCTCCAACGTCATAATCTATGAATATTCTATGAAAAGACTTAATGTTTTCTATTCCAAAACAAGAAAAAAGCTTTTCAAACCCTTTACATTCACACTAAATACAACCCTTCAAAAAATGATGATTGGCCGTAAAATCACACTGTATACTCGTCCCACTGTACTCATGAGATATGTCTATGAATAGCTAAAGATAATCTTTCTGACTGACAGCCAGTCACATCTCTACTTTAAAACCTGTTTACTAATTACCAATATTTAAAGTTATTCGGAATTAATCAAAAATTTTCAACTCAAATTCTGTAAGTAACTCCACAACCAAAATATTGAAATCAACATTCAGGTCAAATTAAGTCGAGTTCAACTTTCAAGGACAAAGGTTAAATCAACACTTCAAAAGGATGAGAAGATTTATAATCCTCTGCACAATAGAATGGTCAGACCTGACACAATAGGCTTGTTTTGACTATCCATCGACACAGTGTAGGAGGATGTTATGAAAACAAACCAGGATGAACTATTGAGGATTACAAAAAACCAAATATCTTGGGTGATGAACAAAAAACAGAAAGAACACCAACATACACAATATATACAAAGACATGTAAATATATATACCAATAAAAGTGTTAGTCTATCAATCCCTTACTTTCTCTGCAATATAGGGGAATATAGGGCTTGAAAAAATATAGGATAATTGTATTTAAAAAATGGCAACAACAAAAACAAATGGCAATATGAAGATATATAACAACCCTTATCAGCAGTTCTATACCCAAAATGTAACTTATGAATATTTTACCTTACTATATATTTTTTCAAGTAAAATAATCAAACATTCATATTAACACAATTAATGCACCTAAAACATAAGGAAATATGTAAGTAACAAATTTATAACCTTGGTTAAATTTCAAAATTTGTTCCAAAACAAAATATAAATTATTCCAAAAATGTAAGACTTTAACCTATGGCAAGCAAAATAGGTGAAAATTAAATAATTTTCAAAACTTTTTTTTGGAAAGTCTTAAGTAAAACTTCAACAATTACAGAAAATGGAAAATGTTACTTACATATTGCATTTCCTCCAATATCCAAATCTTAAATATATTAACACTTGAAAAAAATAACACATACACACGAAAGAACAGTTTGTCACATTCCACACGACTCGTCTCCGCTTGTTCACAGTTGCTCCAGCGTTGGTGTGCACTGATTTAATAAAGTTTTATAAGGGGAAAGGGGCAGCAAAGGTTTTGCAACCTGCTGAGTCTATAGAATTGGGGTTTGGGGTTGGGATGTGTGGGATTGGGAGGGATGGTATACCATACTGGTGTGTGTTCCTTCACAGGTTCGGTGCGGACACTGCCACGCCCGTTTTCTGGTTGGTTTGTGTTTTTCCTTACTGTGACGCAGTCTGACTTCTACAACCTCGTCGGGGAGCCATTGTAACACGGGTTCTGCTGTTCAACAAACACTCAATTGCAGTTCTGTATTTATTATCTGTATTATGAAGTCTGAAACAAAAGTTACATTTTTAAAATTACAATACTTATAACGAATATAATTGAAATTCAAATGCATTTGATTGTAAATACAAATATAATTTCAAATACAATTACAAATTACAAATATTAAAAGTAAAATTAAATAAACTTACCAGAACTGCTGAACACAAAAAATGAATGCTTATAATCTCTTTGAAGAGTTATTGCTAGAGTTTTAAGATTGGTTTTTCAACATGTCTCAACCGAGACAAATGAGTGACTGACTAAGGAATTAAAGTAAAAAAGCAAGAAAACTAAAAAGGCGGGAAATGTCATGTGACCACCCATTCACTCATGCATACATCACACTCAAACCAGTTTTACAAGTCATATGACTTAATTAAGATATATTTAACACACAATTGACAGGACAATAACTAGGACAAGACAGGACAGTATCTAGGACATGACTGTAACTAGGACATGACAGTAAACAAATAATGACTGATGGAATGTGATGGAATGAATTGTTAAAATAAGACACTGGTTACATACACATAACTCCAATGGAGCAAATTTAATGTACACATAACTCCAATGGAGTAAATTTAATTACACGGTGTGTTAACTTTACCACGAAAAAAATAAAAGGAAGTTTAATCACAGTGGTCAGCTGAACACGTGACTATTGTTGAATTGCATATTATAACATATACAAATATTTCAATGATTTTTTTTACTGTTTTAACTGAAACTTAATTGCTTCTCTGGCTTTCACAGCAGCTAATCTTTTCAGTCGTTTAGGTTCATGTAACACAAATGGAGAGTCTACACTGCAATCTTCGGTTTGATGTTCATCATCACTATTTGATGTTTCTATCGGAAATAGTAAATTCAGAGGACGATTGAGAACAGTGCCCGATGGCAGTTCAACACTGCAAGAACGAATATTACCGTCCCTACTGACTGTCAATTGTTTAATTTTTGCTAACTTCCAAAGTCCGCGTGAAACGTCTTCTTTGATGAGTACTACGTCACCAAGTTTTGGTGTTTCGTAAGATTGAATTCTGTGTGATTTTAGTCGCCATTGCGTTCTCTCCAAACTTTCCAAAATTTATTTAAAAGTTTTTGTCCCTTCTTCCATATGTTTAATAGTCTACCCACTGAACTTTCATATGGCGAGTAATCAGAATCATTTTCTTCAGAACATTCCGGAATTCCTATGTTGGGATTTAATGTTAAGAAATGACTAGGTGTCAGCGTAATTGTTGATTGTAGGTCATCGCAAACGTACACCAGTGGTCTCGAGTTAATCACAGCTTCTATTTCCTTAACCAGAGTTTGTAACTGAATAAGCGTCAACAGGTTTCTTCCTATTGTCTTTCTCAGTGACCGTTTTACTAAACCAATTAATCTTTCGTAGAACCCTCCCATCCAGGGAGCGAGTTCAACGATAAAGCTCCACCATATTCCGGCATTTGACACGTAACTTTGAACTTCATTGCTATGTAGTACTCTAAGCCAAACTCGATCTTTAAGTGAGCTTTCTGCTTTAAACTGTTTCGCATTGTCACTGATCATTTCGACTGGAGTACCTCTTTGAGCAACAAATCTCCTGAAGCCAAGCAAAAATTGCTCCGTGGACATATCGGAAACAATTTCAAGATGAATGGCACGAGTTACCAAACACGTAAACAAACAGATCCAAACTTTGGTATTATCTTCCTTTGTTTTAATATAAAGTGGACCTAAATAATCTAAACCTATTCTTGAGAAGGGCTTATATTCCACGATGCGCGATTTTGATAAAGGAGAAAACGGAGGCATCTTGTATGATCCACCTTCGTGTCGGCGACAGATTACACATTTGTTAAGCACATATTTCACTTTTGCACGTCCATGGGGAATCCAGAACTTGAATCTTGTTTTCGCCAGCGTTTGAGATACACCGCTATGCAAAATTTCTTTGTGTGTTTTCATAATTATCAACTCTGTGAATATATCATATCTTGGTAGAAGAATGGGATAACGCGCACTCTCACTCAATTCTGCATTTTCAAGTCTACTTTTACAACGTAAAAGGCCTTGATTGTCAATAAATAGACCCATTTGTTTTTGTAAATTGGTGACCTTTCCTTTTTGAATAGAATCAATTTCAGAGTTGAAGTGTTTCTTTTGAATAGATCTCAGCCATAACTCCTCCGATTCTTGTAATTGGATTTACTCCTTCTTAATTTTCGAATAAATCGAAGAATTAAAGCGGTAACACGCAGTAATCGTGTCAACGAAGAAAAACGATTAATATCGATGCCACATGGAGAAATTTCATTATTATCACTCATAGCTATGTTCTCGCCATTTTCACACGCACGTAACGAGGTTTCTACACTAATTTTCTCTTCTTTCACTTTATCTTTGTATTTCTGGTTAGTATTCTCGTCCCGATGGCCACTCTTTGCTTGGTTGACATAACCTCTCCGGTCCATGCCACCACAAGTTAGTTTTACTGAGTTTATTCAAAGTTGTTCCCCTTGAAGCTAAATCAGCTACATTCTCCTTTGTTGGTATATACTCATACTTAAATTCTGAGTTTTCTTTAATCTCGGATACCCTTTTTTTTACAAACACGGACAGATTTTTCCTTGAATCTATCCAGCTCAAAACATATTTGGAGTCTGACCACAAGTACATATCCGCGATAGGCACTCTAAATTGATTCTTAACAAATTGAAGGCACCTGACGACTATAACTACAGCTAATAGCTCTAAGCGTGGAATGGAATTTTCTTTACTGGAGCGAGGCGTGTCTTGGTTTATACGTAGGTATATGACTGTGGAATAAGCCAAAGCCGACGCATCACAGAAACAGCATAATGTATAGGTTGTTGACACTGCCTTTGAAGTTGGCACGAAGAAATATCTTGATAGGGCTACTTTACTGATTTCATTGAAGTCAGCCACCATACCTGACCACTTCTCTCTACCTTCATTTTCTAGTTGGTCGTCCCAATCAAGACGTTTCATCCACAACGACTGTAAAAGCACTTTTCCCCGAAGAAGCACTGGTGACAGCAGACCAAGCGGATCGAAGACAGAAGCTAATGTTTTCAACACATCAAGTTTTGTCATCTCAGGTTTATCAAGGATAGTCGTTGGTGCTTTAAGTCTGATAGTGTCTTCATTTACATCCCAATTATGACCAAGAATTTTTGCAACTTCATCATTAGCTCTATCGTCGGAGGGAATAAATTCATTTACGGCTTTGTCATCCGTTATCCTCTCGCGAAGATTCATTGAGGCCTCTTGAAACATTGATTTTGACTTTGTATATAACTCCATGGCTTCCGCGACATTTGAATGACCTGTTATTAGGTTATCAACGTAGATGTCATTTCTTATTTTGGTTGCAACATCACTTTTGTTCATACTCAAATGGTGGACTATTGTGGCACCTAGAAGAAACGGGCTCGATATAACCCCAAAGGGTACCCGGCAAAAAACGATATTCTTCTACATTACAATCGTCTACAGACGGGTAAGTACAGTCTTTCAACCACATGAATCGTGTCACAACCCTTTCATCAGGTTGAAGGCCGATTTGTAGAAATGCCTTCTCTATATCAGCTGCCATTGCTATCGGGCTCATTTTGAATCTGTTATGTCTATGAATGACAAGCAATAATTCCTCTTTCTAAATTTAATCAGCCATTTTGTAACATAGATCATAAAACAACGACGTTAACGACGTCACTTGGAAACGACGTCATAATAAGCTAAAAATAGAACAGTATCACATTTGTTCCTTGTTTTAAAAGAGAATGTTAATTAATATGTTTTCTTAATAAATTGCCTTAATGGTTTCTATAGTTTATTTTCGCTTGTGATCTAAAATGAAGTCTTTAAATCGTAAAGGTAATCGCCTTGACCGTTTAGGTCGGACATTGGTTTGTTCATTGTCTGTTAATGAGTCTTCGCTGACTTGCCCATTAGCTGCGTCATCTGTTGTTTCGCTGTTAGATGGGTTGTTTGGATGTTCTTCGGTTTGCCTTCCGTTTTGCTGTTGGTGTTGTCTTCTTTCAGGTATACGCAGTAACTTCTCTCTCCAATGGTTATCGTTTTCTAGAAACTATATATATGTCAATATCTTCTGAAGTTGTCCGGAAGTGGTTTTAAAAGATGTTGATTTCACCTGTTCCACAACTGGAAATCTTGTTCTTTTGTCTATAACGACCAAATTGTAATGTCCGTCTGGATACGGTCCACCAAAATCTACTGACAATGTATGCCATGCCAACTCTGGAATCACTGATGGCTTGACTGGTTCTTGTTTCTGTTCATCTGATGAAATCTGGCATTGAAAACATTTTGATATAATATCTTCAACTAAGCTGTTAAGTCTAGGAAACCAATACTTTTCTCTCAGCATTTGCTTGGTTCTAGTCATTCCGAAATGACCCATACTATGAGCAGCTTTGATGGTCGCTTTTTGAAGTTTCTCTGGGATCACCACTTGTCTGTTACGCAAAATCAGACCGTTTGACCGATACAGTTCATGCCTTACTAAATAGAATGGTTTTATCTCTGGTTGATCCTTGTAATTTTCCCAGTTGTCTCTCTTCATAATCTCTTTTATCATTTTCAGTGTTTCATCATTAGAAGTAGCTTCTTTTATGCTATCAGTGACTACTCCATGCTCATTGAAAACTATCATCTTGACAACCCGTTCGGTGTCATCACTCTCTGTGTTCTCTAATGGGTGTCTTGATAGGTAATCCATCGGATCTGCTGCGTCTTTCCCTGGTTCATAGATTAACTCGTAATCCACATCTTGCATCTCCATGATCCATTTCTCAATTCTCGGAGGAAGTTTCATGCATGATCTGTTGAACATTGGGATTAGGGGTTTATGCGATGTTATTATTTTGAATTTTGGAGCCCCAAGTAAATACATGCCAAACCTTGATTTTGCCCATTTTACAGCTAGTGCATCTTTTTCTGTCTGACTGTATCTCTTTTCTGCAGTGGTCATAGATCTGCTTATGTAATGCACTGGTTGTAAACCTTTGCCAGTTTTCTGGAATAGACCAGCTGAAAGTCCTTCATGGAAGCTCGCTTCTGTCCGCACAACAATTGGTTTTCTCGGATCGAAAAACGCCATAGTGTTTTCACTGGTGATGCTGTCTTTCAATTTCTGAAATGCTGTTTGCTCTTCCGGGCCCCATGAAAATGGAACATCTTTTCCAGTTAACCTTCTCAATGGTGCTGTCAGCACTGCATATCTTGAAATAAATTTAGAAAGGTACCCAATCATACCTAAGAAACTCCTAACTTCTTCTTTTGATTCTGGAGCCTTGCAGTCTTTCACAGCTTTTACTTTATCTTCAGTTGGTTTCAGTCCTTCATCTGTGAATTTGTATCCATAGAATTCTAATTCTTGTACCCCAAATTGGCATTTATCTCTGTTAAATGTTATTCCGAAATCCTTTGCTCGCTGTAAAACTGTTTCTAAAGTCTTGTTATGCTCTTCCAATGTAATACCTCCTATAAGTATATCATCCCGTTGGTTCAGACAAAATGGAATGCCACCAAATATCCTAAACATTGCTTCGTCGAAAAGATCTTGAGACTCCTTCGCCCCAAATATCAGTCTTTTAGGTCTCATGTTTCCCCATGGTGTACTGAATGTTGCGACTGATCTAGAATCAGGATGTAACATAAGCTGGTGGTACCCTTGTTTTAAATCCATCTTCGAGAAATATTTGCAGGCATGAAATTTGCAAGTAAAATCTTCGACAATTGGTGCCTGCAAAATTCTGTTTCTCTCCATGTATTTGTTCGGGACTCTTAAATCAACGCTGGCTCTGATCATATGGGGTTCTAGATTTTCTTTGTCTAGTCCTGTTTATCTTGGTTTTGGCTGAATAACCAATGGTGAACACCAAGTAATTGGTTCTCCTGGTTGGACTTCTTCGAATATATCTTCTTTGATACACTCATCTAGCCATTTTCGCAATGGTTCTTGCAGGTAATATGGTACGGGACGGGGCTTCTGTGCAGTTGGAACAGTGTTTGCTTTCATTGAAAATTTAACAAGGAAGTCTTCATTTTTCTTCTTGTCAAATATTTTGCCGATGCCTTGAAACACTTTGTCAAATGATTTTAGTATTTTCTCTATCTCGGGATGCATATGTTTTCCTGGAACTGCTTTCACTGCAAAAGCTTTTCCTGTTCCAAGTTCATTTTCCTCCTTCAGTGAACCATCAGGTCTAATTTCAAGCATTCCGAGTTCAATAAGTGTTTTCTTACCTATGAGTGGTGGTGAATTAATTCTCCCTTTCACAACAATGATAGATTTTTCTGTACCTCTGGTAGCATTCCTAAGAATTGCTTTAAACTCTCCTGCTACAGGAAGCTGTTGTTTCCTCAGGTTGCGGTCTCATATTCAAAAAAAATATATCGGTTGTAGAAAATATTCTTTCGGGGTGAAAAATAATCTGTTAGTTTTACCTTTAATTTCTGATATTTATCTCCGCTTGATGGATCTTGTAAACTTTTCTCCAGTTTTCTTACTTCTTTGCCTCCATACAGCATCAGCGCATCCTTTTTCTTTAAAGGATCTGTGATTTCTAAGAATCGAAGTTCTAATTCCAATTCCTCAATCCATTCATCCCAGTGTTCTCCTGTGGATATGTGGTCTTCCCCCACTATGAATGGACCTATCTTTAAATTGCGGTTTCCTTCTGCCATCTTAGCTTCTAATTACGCATATAAATCAAATTCTCATATTTTCCTCCTCAAACCGACGTTTTCATCCTCGTCGCCAATGTTATGTCTATGAATTACAAGCAATAATTCCTCTTTCTAAATTTAATCAGACGTTTGTAACATAGATCATAAAACAACGACGTTAACGACGTCACTTGGAAACGACATCATAATACTGAATCATATTTTTCCATTAGACTTGGTTTATTTTTTAATTTTGATACACAGCTTTTTAAACGCCCTAGCGCCAACTTTCTGTTATCAGGTAAATCAGGTAATTCATTGATCCATGGCCAAGTCACCTGATACCGACCATTTTCGAATTTCACAGTCTCCCGGAATTGGCTCATCGCGATATCATCACCACTGTTGCTGAATCTATCCAAGATTCCAATTGACTCAAATTGCCAAAAGTCTTCTAAATTCGGCTTGGTTGAAACACACTATCAATACTTGAAATCAAAGATGTGGTCATTACTTCACCTCCTTGTGTGAAAATCAACATACACTGCTCATTGTGGGTTTCACAATCACTTCTACGGCCTGAAAGAATCCAACCAAATTTCTAGCCAAGCAAGAATAGACCTGGTTGTATCTCAAGCTTCTGGCAGAGAATAAAATCGAGGTAATAATCATGACCTATCAACATTTCGATTGATGATGACTCTTTATCTGTTGGTAGCGTATTCGCTAAATCAACACTCTCTAGAATGTGTTTAACTCGTTCTTTTTTCAATGCTTTCACTGGGCGACCATGGAGTGCACCACTTATTATTGGAACGATGTTGACATCAGGATTTTTTTATTTTTGTTGAAACAGTTTGCATTAACACCGTTTCACTCGAAGACATAAGCACACTTTCTTCTGTAGTATCTTTTTCAATCTCTATATCACTGACGAGGTGTACAATATCTCCTTTCAGATGAAATTTCTGAGGACACAAACTGCGATGATGCTTGTTTATTTCACCACAATACACACATGTTTTGCTTCTTTTGCAGTCACGAGATCGGTGTCCGACTTTCAAACACTTATAACAACTATCCTATAGTTGTTCTTTCCGTTCAGTTATAGATCTTTACTTGCTACACTGATCACTCCAGTGTTTCTGTTTACAATAACGGCATTTATTTGTATAATCTTCAGACTGAGCCTGTTGTTCTGATTTCTGCTTGGCTAGAGTCGGTAGTGCGTGTGTAGAGATTGCTGGTCCTTTGTGTGGCTCTCTTTATTTGTTGTATTTTTATTTCCAGATGGTAATTTTGCAGAACTAGATTCATGTCCCTTATTACTGGCATTACCCTGTTTTTCAGCTCGTTCTCTTGCCATAACGTACTCCTTTAAGCTTTCACGTAGACCTTCTATACTCCACTTTTTGTCAGCACCCTTTCTCAACTCTAATTGTATCAGCACATGTTCAGACAATTTGGCTCTCACCATTGATACAAACACATCTTGGTTTGTATTTTGTCCAAGAATCGCCAGGCTACGTAGACGTCTCTCAACATTATCGAGGAATGATCTCAACTGCCTTGTATCATTTTTGACTGGTTGTAAGTTGATCAGTTGGTTATAGTGAACGTCTTTAACTTCTTGTTTATCACCAAATCTTTCCTTCAGTATATCAATAGCTAAGCTGTAATTCCCATCTGAAAGCATCAAGCCTGAAATTGCACTTTTAGCTTCACCATGCAATTTACTTTTCAAGTAATTGAACTTTTCACTGTCGGAAAGACTCTTGTTGTCATGAACAGAACACTTGAACGTCCCAGAATTCTATTCATTTAGTCTTATCCCCGTCATATGAAATCATATCCAGCTTTGGCAGTTTTACAGAAGACACTTTAGCACTTTTAGTTTGAGCCTTTAGTATTGTTTCTTGATGTTGTAATTGAAGCTCCATGCGCTTATGCATGTCTTGTTGCAACATCATCATCGGATTATCTCCACTTGGTGCAGTATCCTTACGTTGTTCCTTGAAACTGAGTAACATTTCTCTTAACTTCATAAAACACTGGATAGCCTCTTCGCATAAGGTACTATCCGCTTGAGTTATTTGTTCTATAAATTTATTATCATCTTCTCCAATGGCGGCAGCCAATTTCTCACTTTGGTTTAAAATTTCTAATTTCTCACTATACAGTTTTAACGTATCACAACACATACCTGTAGTAGCTAGTGTACTTTTGATCGTATCGATCTCCACATCACAAAGAAGTATACTCTTGCTCTCATCTATTTTCCTTTCGAGTATATTTCTATACCTCGTCCGTACACCTTTCAAGTGAGGTACACTACTCATGATGAAATAAATCCCCCAATGAATGCACAGAATATTTAATACAAAATAAATGCTCCAATATCACAGCACTGAATTATCAGTCACAACACTCAATTTTGCCTTGTTTTCAATTTCTATTTCATATCCGGTTCGCGGGACCAAACAATGTAGCCAATATCCTTATTGTTTAATCCATATTTCGAGGCTACACTGGAATTTAATTTTTCTTTTAAACACAAAACAAATATATCCATTTTCTTCACTTTATTTCCCAAATAAATCATACATCATCAAATTTATTTACTTTAATTTAATTTTAATACAATTTTTCACTCTTATTTTTATTAAATGTTAATTTTCACTACTAAAGAAGCTATAACATAATATCAAACTACCTCTGTATATTCCAATATTTCCCGCCAAAAGCAATATATCACATAATTTTCGTGCATAAAGAAAAAAACAGACTCCGAAGGAGCAAGACCTCCAAAGGAGCAAGAACTCCGAAGAAGCAAGAAAACAGTCACAGTATTTATAATAATAACAACATCACGAACTTCCCGACATTGAACCAGGAAGTAAGTTTTCCTTGAATTTCTTGAAAACCCTAACATTATTTGGACGAACTGGCACTAAACATTGTAGACCAGCATATACTTATTTCAGGTATGAGTTGCTTTGGTATATTGTCCATGAATTTCAGAGTTCTCATGCAAACGGTTTTTCTTTTTTTCAAATGACGTTTTCAAAAAGCTTAAATCAAATAATTTTCAGGCGTTCTGTTTGTCTACTTATGATTTCTCAACTTTATATACCTCGCTCCCTCATAATTTAATAAGAGACAAACTAACCAGTCTCATTGAAAAAACGTTTGCTAGAGAAAATAAAACCTTCATCGCTTGTAATGAACATAGGGCATTTTTTACAGATGGTTCTTATGATAATTATACTTTATGGACTTGTCAAGACCTAATAGAGTCGCTTACTTTCTTACTGGATAATATTTATGTTAGATTCGGTACCTCTATTTATAAACAAGTAATAGGCATCCCAATGGGTACTAATTATGCACCCCTTGTTGCTGATCTGTTTTTATACTGTTATGAAAGAGACTTTATGTTATCTCTTTCTACTGAACATCAAGATGATATTATTACAGCTTTTAACAACACCTCGAGGTACCTTGATGATTTGTTAAATATAGATAATAACCATTTTCCATTACTGGTTAATAAGATCTACCCTAAAGAACTACAACTTAATAAAGCGAACACTTCAGAACAGCAAGCAAACTTTCTCGATCTAAATCTGTCAATTGAAAATGGTTATGTCACTACTAAAATATATGGTAAAAGAGATGATTTTAATTTTAATATAGTAAATTTTCCGTTTTAGACGGCGATGTTCCCCGTGCAACATCTTACGGGGTTTATATTTCACAGCTTGTTCGCTTTTCAAGAGCTTGCAACGATATTAATGATTTCAATGAACGTAATCTTTGCATTACAGAAAAACTTTTAAAACAAGGTTATCGGTATCACAAATTAAGGAAAACATTTTGCAAGTTTTATCGTCGATACCCAGATCTAATTCATAAATACAGGTGCAGTTTAAAATCACTATTGCAACAAGGTATTTCACAGCCAGTTTTTTATGGAGATTTAATTTATAAACTTAAGAAGATAAAGGGCAATGTTAATTTCTCCCGGTTATTCGTAAAAACCATCTGTAAATTTAAAAAGAAAGGTTACCAACATGATATTTTACAGCGCTCTGCATGCCTGGTGATTAACCCTTCTACAGTTGATCATTATGCTTACCTCTTTGGTTGCACGACGGTGGCAGGGGTTTAAGAGTTTATGAAGGTTTATGGGGAAATCTTTTCTTAAAAGAACCTAGAAGCTCGATTTGTTTCTTTTATCCCTGTCATCGTGTTCTTGCTGATTTTACTCCAGGAGCTCTGGTCTCGGTAAGATTATTGAGTACCCGCCCTTTGGATTTGCAGTGCTATTAAATTCTTATGTTTTATATGTTTGTGTGCTTTTGCATGCAACATTGTTGAGCCAATAAGTGGGTTGGAGTTGTTTCACCAAGACAACTTGTATTTGTTTTGTGATATGAGAACCTGTTGGGGCAAGTGTGAGGTTGGTGCACCCTAGAACCTGGTTTAAACCCCCAGTGGCAATTTTATTTGCCACTGACCGTTCCAAGGCGGTAACCCCTCGGGTTCTCATTTTTGTTAATTGTAAGCGGTGTCTCTTTTGAAACTGATCATTTTAACCATGCTCTCTCCCTCTCTTCTTCTTGACTGTGTGGGGAGGCTGTTTTTTCTGAATGTGGCGATTCCTGATATGCATATTTCACCTTTTTAGTATGTGCTTGGTAATTAGAACATGAATTAGACTAAATTGAGCTTGCAAACATTCACTACATCCTTAGCTAAATACATTTCTTTACTAAAATCTAGGTAGCAATAAGTATTTTCCCCAAAATTCATTTTTGAAATTTTAGCCAGTTGTCGCCATTTGCAATGTTTGCGACCTCTTAATACCAGTAAACAGTACATTGTCGATCCGTCCCCAACGATGGCATGCATGAATGTGTCACATGCTTTAAATGAATGTGAGACATTCAATTACAGATTCAAAGCGTTGAAAAAGGTATGAATCTTTGTTGTAATTGTAATTGTTTGAACTCTTTAAACGTTGTACTTACTTTAAACGCCAGCCCTGTTATTCCATTCCAAGCCACTTTTGATTATTGTAAGTCAGCTTTAAGGCATGTCTCAAATCTCAAGCATCTGATTGGCTGAAATGGCGACAAGTCAGCCAATCAGATCCTTGAGATTTGAGACTGATCTCAAAACTAAGTTTTGTGATCTTGGGCCCAGGATTGGCCGCACACAGAAACACAGCCTCGCCACGCAGCCTTAAGGTAGAGAGGAAAAGAGGGCATGAGTTTATACGAAGATTAATTTCAAATAAGATACCACAAATAATTAACGAAAAAGAGAAAGCCATGGAACGATCAGTGCTAAATCAATTCGCTACCGAGGGTTTCAACCAGGTTCTATGGTGCACCAACCTCACACTTGCCAAACTGGGCTCAATATCATAAAACTGAGATTGGAGACCAGACTCAAATCTCAAGCATCTGATTGGCTGAAATGGCGACTGGTCGCCAATCAGCCAATCAGATGCTTGAGATTTGAGTCTGGTCTCCAGCTTTAGTTTTATGATCTTGGGCCCAGGTTCTCATATGAACAAACAACTCTAAACCACCCATAAACTCGCCTTTTTTTCCTTAAGTTTATAAATTAAATCTCCATAAAAAGATGTGAAATATCTTGGTGCAATAGTGATTTTAAACTGAAGCTGGGTATCGGCGTAAACTTGCAAAATGTTTTCCTTAATTTTTGATACCGTCAACCTTGTTTGAAAAATTTTCTGTAATGCAAAGATTACGTTCATTGAAATGTTTAACATCATTACAAGCTCTAAAAAAGCGAACAATCTGTGAGATATAAACCCCAAAGGATGTTCCACGAGAAACACCGCCGTCTAAAAGAGGGAAAAAATCACTCTTTATTATTTAAATCATCTCTTTTATCATAAAGTTTAGTAGTGGACAGAAGAAGTCTTAGTTTTAAATATACGCAGAAGTGTCATACCATAGTTAAAATCGTGTGGATACAGAATTTGGTAATATTTTCAGGTTAGAGAGTTACTAACAAAGGACCGATCAATCCCTGTGTGGCGGATGATACACAAAGCACTGATGATGCGAAAAAGTCATTTATTCGGCTCCAAACATTTAAGTCTGGGATTGTGGAGCACAAGTTATGTCTCAGTGTATTAGTACACATTATCGCAAATATGCCAAACTTGCTTTTGTTGCGAATCTTCAAACCAGCTGTTGGAATCAGTAAACACAAATATTATTTTCTTTGACATCATAACATCGTAATATCGTTCTTTATTGTTAAAGCACAGTTCGTCAAACATGCGTGCAGATAATCTGCAATTAATAACAAGATATTTTTGAAACAAACAAAATGAAATATGCATATCAGGAATTGCCATACCATACTCAGAAAATACAGCCTCCCCATGCAGCCAAAAAGGAAAGAGTAAAAGAGAGTATGTGTTTATAAGAGTATAAATTTTAAATACGACACAAAAAACAATTAACGAAAAAAAGAACAATTGGGGTTACCGCCTTGGAACGGTCAGTGGCAAGACTTTTTTTTGCTACTGGGAATAAAAGAAAGAATCGATAAGTATGTTCAGCTGTTTTTTAATATCTGATGTCTTGCAGAACTAAAGCTGTGTTTCCTCGGGTTCTATTTGATACATGCAAGATTATGCCTAGTTAAAGAATCTTCGGTATGGTCTATTGATAGTAATTTTCAGTAAATGAAATATAAAATATAAGGGCTTTGACTGGTTCCGTAGAAACATGTATTAGTTGTTGCAGAGTGAAATAAGATTGCATCGTTCATGCTGATTTATATTTAGAAGGGATACTTCAGAGGTATTGATGGTGGGAAACTAATTAGAAATCCGCAATGTTTAAAATATAAGTTTTGTGAAATTTGTCTACATGTATTACAAAATTGATCATTTTATATATAAACCATCCTCTCGTTTCCTCTCTGTTTTTGGCTGCGTTGCAGGCTGTGTCTTCCGAATATGGCCATTCCTTATATGCATATTTCAATATCACATGTTTATAATCTCACCAACAAAAAAAACAGCAACAACCTGTAAGGTGACCGGAATGGACGGGCTATGCTAGTCAATTTGTTTTTGTTATTATATGGTAGAATTGGATTGAGATTGTGACATTGGCTTCGACTATTCCAAGCTGTAATCTCCTCTAGTTTAATTGGTTTCCTCGGTTTCTTCTCCGTGTTCTGACTGTTACCTTGTTTTACTGTTTTTCCAACCGGGGAAAGTATGTATTTCTCTACGTGGCCACTTTTTCGAAATTTCACCAGGTTCTACTGTACACCAACCTCACACTTGCTTTGCCTGGATCTCATATAAACAAACATGTTTTGATTGTCAAATTCCAACCCACCCACCTACTCGGAAAGCTGTCAAGCAATAGCTCACAAAAACACAGAACAATAAAAGATACTAGTATTGTCACAGTCAAGCAAGAGCTAGGTATCTGATGACATACTGCGAGTTAGCGCGTGTAGTCAGTAAGACTACAATGGCAGTGATACAAGAAACTGATCTAGATTCTACAGTTAAGACTAAAATGGCAGAGGTACAAGGAACTGATCTAGTTTCTAAAGTTAAGACTACAATGGCGGTAATACGAGAAACTGATCTGATGTCTACTGTAAGACTACAATGGCAGTGATACAAGAAACGGATCTAGTTTCTACAGTAAGGCTACAATGGCAGTGATACAAGAAACGGATCTAGTTTCTACAGTAAGACTACAATGGCAGTGATACAAGAAACGGATCTAGTTTCTACAGTAAGACTACAATGGCAGTGATACAAGAAACGGATCTAGTTTCTACAGTAAGACTACAATGGCAGTGATAGAAGAAACGGATCTAGTTTCTACAGTAAGACTACAATGGCAGTGATACAAGAAACTAGTCTAGTTTATCTACAGTAAGGCTACAATGGCAGTGATACAAGAAACTGATTTAGTTTCTACAGTAAGGCTACAATGGCAGTGATACAAGAAACTGATTTAGTTTCTACAGTAAGACTACAATGGCAGTGATACAAGAAACTGATTTAGTTTCTACAGTAAGACTACAATGGCAGTCATACAAGAAACTGATCTAGGTTTTAAAATAAGACTTCAATGGCAGTGATACATGAAAATGATCTAGTTTCTACCCAATTTGAATTAAAACGCACGAGCGATGAAACGTATTTTATCAAAACGTTGTGTTCTTTCCAACAATTTGTGGGAGGCATTTATCAAAGCTATACCCCGGAGCCAATGTTTTTATCGGAAAATGAAAATAATCGAAAGGCAGAACTTTATCACATGAATTTTCAAGATTAATGTTAAAATGTAGAAAGTGGTGAGTCGATATATCACTTAACAATCGTCTTTTGAGATTACCAAAAAAATGTGTACTGATTACTAATACAGTTAAACTTTTCTTCAACACTTGTTAGGGACCACCCAGAAATGGTCTTTAAGGACAGGCGGTTTTTGTTCTAAGGTTCTTGAAATCAGTTGGCGGCACAATAAAACTAGCTGGTCTTTATCCACTGGTGGTCTTTGATTGCAAGTGGTCTTAAGCACAGGTTTGACTGCACTTGAAAAGATTTAAAGTTCCACGCAACTCACGACCAGTTAACTTAGCAGTTATTTGTATGTTAATATCCATTGAACAGGTTCACTGAGCAATGCAAACATTTTGCTTGTCCAGAATTCTCCAGTAAAACATATTTATGTAACTGTATTTGTGATTGTTCTTAAGACTTTTGTTTATAGAATTGAAAAGATCGTTTAAAAAGTGAAAATATGCAAATATTTCAAAATAGACACCTCAAACAATTAACGAATTATATCCCCAGGGGTTACCGTTTTAGAACGGTCAGAGGCAAAGCCTTGTGCCACTGGGGGGGGGGGGGGGTTAAAACCAGGTTCTAGGTATGCAAAACACACGTCCCTTCAGGTTCTCATATGAACAGACGTCTTTCCATGTTATTTTGTGGAGGTTTCTGTCGTTTCTAAAACATGATTGTCAATCAGTTTACACATATTTTATAATTAGAATTGGCTGTCAAATATGAACAGCGATGTATTCCAAGTAATTCCTCAAATCCGAGTAATTTCTCAAATCTTTGAGTTTGACTAAATATCTAAGCAGTACCTTCTGGTTTTTAAAACTGATGACAGATGATAAATTTCGTAAAAAAATATAGGTACATTATAACATCTAGATAAACTAAAAAATACGAAAAGGGTTTTAGATTAGATTTTGAGCAAACGAAGTTTAAAACATTTGTGCTTGATGTTCTGGTCAATTAATTTGAGGAAGCGGATGTACTGTGTCTGGCTTGGCTATACGCTGCCGCCGTAAATGTGTGACTGACTTTGATGTTATCTACTCATTGTAAGTCATCGAGAGCTCGTAACTTTATTGTTAAGATTTTACCATGCCTGCGAATGAATCAGTACTGGATCACTAGGTATTAATGAAAGAATTAAAAGCTAATAACAAACATTACCGACAATACAAAACCGACGGCACACAAAAGGAACAGACAATCCATATTAAATAAAAGGTAAAATACCACATTGAATGGGCAATAAAATGAAGGCCACTGGGGGTGATAATATTTTACCTCACGCTATATCGGTCTATATCAAGCAATTTTTTTAAGAACGGAAAGAATTGACTATAAGGATTTCCACTAATATAAGGAGTAATATAAACAGTCATGAAGAAGAAAAATTAAAACTAAGTTCCATGAAATTTAACTAATACCAAAAAGTGACCGTAAAATACTAGTAATAAAGGAGAAAAAATGTGTATGTCGAATGTCTATCAGTCCAATCAAAGATTGCAAATATGCATTTAATTTATCTCTTTGCTTACCTCTTTGTTTGTACGACGCAGGTAGGGCTTTAAGAGTTATTGAAGTTTTCTAGAGAACTTTGAAAAAGTATGTAGAGGCTTGGTCAGAGGCGCTTACCCTTCGGGTTCTCGTTGTTATAATTGTTTGTCTTCTTTTTCGCTGCGTCGGGAGGCTGTGTTTTGTGAGTGTGGCGATTCCTGATATGCATATTTAACACTTTTTGATGTCAGGGAAAACTTTATTAGTCCTATTCTCAAACACCGCTTGGCAGATTTGAAAAAACATTTCACTTGAATGTTGCTTGATATAAACTTAACCACAACTGTTGAAGCCATGACGTTTTTCAACAAGCGCAGCCAACACTGAGCGTGGATTGTTTTACTATATGACGATTTAGAAGAGTTTAATAATATCCCAGCGGTGATGATAACGTTTATGGTGTCAAGCGCAGAAAGTTGATCAGGGTTATCCGATCAGCCTTGTTTGTGATTGTCCCGATTAGCTAAATAGGTTACGTAATTGGCATTGAATAGACAGCTAGGTGCTGCCGCCGTAAGGGTTCACTCCCCAATAGAGGCAATATCATTTAAAAACTCTGGATCATTGCCTGAAAGAGCTACTACCCAACTTGTGCAAGATGTGTTATTTTAAAAACTATAAGACTGTCATTGGTTTCGACTTTTTCTCTTTATATGAGTCTAAGAAAGCCATTTTATTGTTTCGTAGTTTAAAATTTTTATCCAGGTTTTCTTTGAAAAAATCTTGGTTATAAGATTGTGGTGTGTCTTCTGGTGGGCGGGCGGATTTTCATTACGCGTTTTGTCAACTATGTTTTTTTCCCTTTAACCGTTTAACTTACAATGTTCATTAAGTTTTTTGCTTCAGTTGTCTTTTTGTCAGTAACCGTTCAAGGTAGAGATTTGAAATAATTGTCTGACAACGCCGTTGAATTTATCAGAGCTGTATTTTACCACAGTTATTCCCCTTTTTCACTACTTAGCATTTTCATTAATTGTTTTTGTTTCCGTTGTTTTTTTTTCTTAGTAACCATTCATCATAGAGCTTAGAAACTCATCATTTCGTCACACAAGTGTTCATGTAATACTACCTCTACCAAAATTAGTCCCTTATTTACTCAAAGAAGATATCAATTTTTTGTTAAATTTTGAAAAAAAACAGAAATTATCGAGCGTTTCATTAAAGTGCCTCTCTTCCTAATACACTTACATTGTATTTCACCGACCCATCTAAAAGAGAGACAACTGTGCAATCCGTATCTAATATGATTGATTTGCTTACATCTTTGTTTGTACGACGCAGGTAGGGATTTAAGAGTTATTGAAGTTTTCTAGAGAACTTTGAAAAAGAATGTAGAGGCTTGGTCAGAGGCGCTTACCCTTCGGGTTCTCATTGTTATTATTGTTTGTACTATTGTTTGTGGATTCTTTTAGAAAACTGATCATTTCTATAAACGAATGCTCCATTTCACTCACTGGTAATTGTATTATATAAAAAAATTAATATTATTTGAATTTATCATTAATAAATCATAAGTTGATGGGACTTAAAGTGGTTAACCGGACCGTTGTTTTGATAATTTCATGTATTATTTACGGGATATATAACAATTATGGAAGGATGGATATATCCTTTACCATATGTTGTCGTTGTGACATCTGGTAAAAAACCACAACCGCCAAAGATATAACAGTGCACAAACAAAATTAAAGAAAATGGTTTACCGCGTGGAACGTCAGCGTCCAAACATTTTGCTACTGGTTGTTAAAATCAGATTCTAGAGTGCCCCAACCTCAAACCTCAAACTTGCCCCAAGAAGGCTCTCATATAAAAAACAAGTACAATTTTTCTTTGTGAAATAGCTCCAATCCACCGATCCAATCGACAGTAATTCATGCAAATGCACACAAACTTATAAACAAAAGAAGCTAATAGCATGACAAAGATAAAGGGCGGGTACTCAATGAACGAGTTAATGACATTAAGAATAGTGTACGGCGGTCGCTACAATTTAATCGTCGATATTGTCGAAAGGTGTCTTAACATCAATATCAGTTAATCACAATAAAAAAAGATTTCTCTGAATGAATACTTGGCAGATGTGAGATTATAGGATCAGAAATGGGTGTGCATTTCATCTGAAGTTCGGTAGTACGATATGCGTGTTTTTACGTTGTATCATTCATTGATTGTTGTTTTTGCACCGTTACTTTCATGATTTCCTAGATGCATCAGCTCCAAACTAACGATTTCACAGGTGGGTACGTCTGGCTTACTTATCGTCTGAAATATAAATACATCAAAGTTAAAAACATAGATAAATATTATTACATGTTACACTCAAAGTCTGCAATCAAGTAGCTTGTGTCCGCATTGTTGTGGTAGATATTGCGTCAGAGCGAATGGGGAAATTATAATGCTCGTGTTTTACCTCTGTCGAATGTTTCCCAGTAATATGGCTTTATTCCAAACAAATTCCACCTGAGTTATATATCATTTAAATGTTATCAAATCAGGATGGGATTACCTACACACTTCGAGACCTGATTTTAACACATAGACTTAAATAAAAAAAACTTATAATATACGCACTGAACCTGGAATTTTATTAATCTGAAAATACCACGATGAAGGTTCCATGTGGACCCCGACCATCGTTTGGGATGTATTGAACTTGTACTGTTTATTGGTGTAAATATTGTGTTACCCTGGGCTAGACAGCGTGGGCTGTAATATGCATTTCCAACACTGCCCATGAACAGTCTCAATCAAACCGAGTCTAAAGTATTTTCATACCGTAATTTAATATTACCGTTGTCATGTTTCTTGTGTTCATCTGTGATTGTGTATGCATATACTCTGAAAAGTATTTAAAATAATCTCACCTGAGCAAGGGGCTCAAGTAGGGTTTTGTGATCAGTCTTTATCCGTAGTGCATCATCAACCCGGTTCACAAACATCTAAACACCTCCTCTGAAACCACTGGATAGATTTTCGCCAACATAAAAATGACCTTGGGGCTTATATGCAAACTCTTTAAAAATTCTTCTTCTCAAATATTTCCAGCTGGGTTTCATTAATGTATAATTGGAACATTCCTTAGAAGAAACTTTACCTATATTGCTTTAGCCGTGATGTTTCATAATGCACACGGTCACTATGGGTCGGAGCTTAATTTCCTTTAAAGTTTATTTACCTTAATTTTCCTGTCATCGTGTTCTTGCTAATTTGACTCCAGGGGCTCTGGTCTCGGTAAGATCATTGAGTACTGGCCCATTTGGCTTTGCAATGCTATAAGCTTCTTATGTTTTATATGTTTGTGTGCTTTTGCAACATTGTTAAGCTGATGGGTGAGTTGGAGTTATTTCACCAAGACAACTTGTACTTGTTTGTTGATATGAGAACCTGTTGGGGCAAGTGTGAGGTTGGTGCATCCTAGAACCTGGTTTAAACTCCCAGTGGCAATTTGTTTTGCCACTGACCGTTCCAAGGCGGTAACCAAAAGGGTTCTCTTTTTCGTTAATTTTTTGTGGCTTCTTATTTCAATTCACATACTAAAACAACGTGTTTTATTTTACTCTCTTCTTTTTCGCTGCGTCGGGAGGCTGTGTTTTGTGAGTGTGGCGATTCCTGATATGCATATTTAACACTTTTTGATATGTCAGGGAAAACTTTATTAGTCCTATTCTCAAACGCCGCTTCGCAGATTTGAAAAAAACATTTCACTTGAATGTTGCTTGATATAAACTTAACCACAACTGTTGAAGCCATGACGTTTTTCAACAAGCACAGCCAACACTGAGCGTAGATTGTTTTACTATTATTATGTCGATTTAGAAGAGTTTAATAATATCCCAGCGGTGATGATAACGTTTATGGTGTCAAGCGCAGAAAGTTGATCAGGGTTATCCGATCAGCCTTGTTTGTGATTGTCCCGATTAGCTAAATAGGCTACGTAATTGGCATTGAATAGACAGCTAAGTGCTGCCGCCGTAAGGGTTCACTCCCCAATAGAGGCAATATCATTTAAAAACTCTGGATCATTGCCTGAAAGAGCTACTACCCAACTTGTGCAAGATGTGTTATTTTAAAAACTATAAGACTGTCATTTGTTTCGACTTTTTCTCTTTATATGAGTCTAAGAAAGCCATTTTATTGTTTCGTAGTTTAAAATTTTTATCCAGGTTTTCTTGGAAAAAATCTTGGTTATTAGATTGTGGTGTGTCTTCAGGTGGGCGGGCGGATTTTCATTACGCGTTTTGTCAACTGTGTCTTTTTCCCTGTAACCGTTTAACTTACAATGTTCATTAAGTTTTTTGCTTCAGTTGTCTTTTTCTCAGTAACCGTTCAAGGTAGAGCTTTGAAATAATTGTCTGACATCGCCGTTGAATTTATCAGAGCTGTATTTTAACACAGTTATTCCCCTTTTTCACTACTTAGCATTTTCATTAATTGTTTTTGTTTCCGTTGTTTTTTTTTCTTAGTAACCATTCATCATAGAGCTTAGAAACTCATCATTTCTTCACACAAGTGTTCAATTAATACTACCTCTACCAAAATTAGTCCCTTATTTACTCATAGAAGATATCAATTGTTTGTTTAAGTTTGAAAAAAAACAGAAATTATCGAGCGTTTCATTAAAGTGCCTCTCTTCCTAATACACTTACATTGTATTTCACCGACCCATCTAAAAGAGAGACAACTGTGCAATCCGTGTCTAATATGATTGATTTGCGACTGCTATGTAAGAAATTTCAAAGTTTGCCAAAGTAATGTTATAAAGAATGTGTTCTTATACTCGAAGAACTGCCGAAAGCTTACAAGAGATTTATCACACATGCCTTTCGATAATCTCTGCCAAAATCCAATTAACGCAATTAGTTAGTTATTGGATTGGGCATAGACTATTTGTTGGTTTCTCTCGTTTTGTAATAACCGTCAAATGTAAAGTCAATATGACTATTTTCGAATAGTGGAGCTTTTGTTATTTTGTAATAAAGGTCCAATCTCAAAACTTAGTATGACTTTTTCCAAATAATAGGAAATAACGACACGATAGCTACGCACCGACACGACCATATTGCAGGAGATAGCAACTAACCTTAAACCCTCGCAAAGAAACAAAAATAGCACAGGCAATAGCGACTAAACTTAAACCCACGCACCGACATGACAATAGTGCATGTATCAGCGTTTAACCTTAAACCCAACACCGATACGACAACAGTGCAGGTATCAGCGTTTAACCTTAAACCCAACACCGATACGACAACAGTGCACGCAATAGCGACTATATTCGAACCCACGCACACAACAAAATTGCAGGCAATAGCGACAAACTCAAACCGACGCATACACGACAATAGTGCATGCAACAGCGATTAACCTCAGGCAATATAGACTTACCTCAAACTTACACAAAGGCACGATAATAGTGAGACTAAATGCAAACCTAGGCAAAGACAAGCCAATAATGAAAACCTCAAACTAACGTCAAGTCACGGGAGAAGTGGAGACAATAACGGCTTACCTCAAAACTAAGCAACGAAATGACAATAGGTCAGGCAATAGTGCATGGATATCATGTCAGGAAAGAAAACGCAAGCAATATAATGCCTATATATTGTTTGATAGAGGCGGACTTGTGCCGGTATAGCGGATGTATATTTGTGGCACCGTAGTTGCGATACCGCGTTTAAATTAGGGTATGGTCGGTTAGAGATCAGTAATTTTCTTACATGTAAGTTAACCCCCCATTTCCTGTGTGTTTTTGAATATATGAAATGTAGATCTTCAATCCAGTATATGGTTGTCTATGAATTGAGATGTTGGAAAACATGTTTAATGGACATTGAATATTGGGAATTTAACATTGAGCTATATGGATACTTCGGTGCAACCTAATGCGAGCGGATGTTACCGCAGAGTGTTTTTTAATGACAAATGAAGATTTGGGTATAACCTCTGAAATGCAAACAAGCTCGAAATCTTTTACAACGAGAAAATTGGAAATGCAAATAATCTATACGTATTTTGGTGCATGTTATTGATGTAAAGCATGCGAGCAATGCTTTCAATATTGAATCTTCAGAACCGCTGTGCTAAAAACAATCTGTAAAGGAATTTCTTATATGCAAAATATATCGTCAAACTAACTATAAAACTAATGGATAAAACTTATCATCTAACTTTAAAATTAATGGATAAAATCCTGGTCGTACTTTGCAAAGCTTACGTGTAGTGTCAAAACAGCGTAGTCCACTTTGCAAATTTAAATCTAGATTATGATGGAAAGTACAACAGGCCAATTCTTTGTGAACCAGTATAACTTCATTAGATTATGAGATTGTTGTAAATTGCTTCAATAACAAGACAACTTGTACTTGTTTGTTGACGTGAGAACATATTGGAGGGGGAGGGGGAGTGTGAGGTTGGTTTAAATCTACATTTGCAAATTGCTTACGTGTATCTGGGGTTGGTCCCGGCTTGATCAGCCTTTCGCGTGCTTGTATATTTTTCAGCCAGCTTACCATTGATCCTGTTGTTTATGGTTTGCTTTTAACCGATAGGGTTCACCTAGTCAAGTTTCCTCCCCAAATCCTTTTTATTTTGTTTAAATTTGCGTATTGTTTACTTGCTTAGTGCAGTAAAAATTTATTGTTTTGATCATAACGGTTTTAATCTAAAATTTGTATTCATATCAAAATATCACACCGAAGGTTCGATGATTAATTAGTTTTTAATATAATGTTGCGCTTAAAGTTCGTAGATGAACAGTAATTGTTGCGTATTTATTACTACTCGTGAAGATTCTTATCTTTCTAGTTTTCGTATGCGGTGGCTTGTTGTTGTTGTTGTTGTTGTTGTGTATATTAAAATATTTGTTTGCATACTGTGGATCACGTGATTCATTTTGTTTATTTGCAATTGTCGTTATTTTAAAGATCATTCATGAACTGAAAGACAAATCCGACGACTTAATCAATTTAATTGCAAACGACTGAAATAAAGTAATGCAACAATTGTACAAAATACTTCTATCAATATTTAAACGTACTCAAATCTATTCACCGCAGCTTGTAAATCACAAAGATATGGTTAACGTAATAAAATACTGGCCGAGCAGTGGTAAAAGTGAAAACATATCAATGTTTGTATATAATTTGTAACAAATATACACCAAAAATGAAAATATAACTCAGTAATGATCAGTGAAATTATCGTACATATGAATACAAAATATGTTCATAAATTACGTCACTATACAACTGTTAAAGAGATGAACTCTTAACTGTACAACTGCCGCTTTGAACTATACAACCGACGCCTGCGTCACTCTCACAATAACCTGGCATCTTTTTTCATCTTCTTTCATTACACGTTATGTACGACCTCCAGCTTTACGTTTAGTATTTAATAAATAAGCACTTTTCAACTTTCCATAACGTCAAAGTTTTTGCCAGGAGCGTTCTTCACACTTTTATGATTAATTATGGAGTTGGATTTCCTCAAACAGAATATGTTGAGAATATCGTTTGATTAAATAATCTCCTTGATTACACCAACCCTGCTTGCATTATCACTATCGTTACATGATAAACCCATCTTTCAACCATGCTGGTTCGTTTATGGCACACAATTCCCGAGTTTAAGTTCCGACACGATGTTACCTTTTACGATTTCTTTTTCGTAAGCTTCTTGATAGCTTTGGCAAGCATGTTCGCTCTGCTTTTCAGCAGCTTAATTTTTTTCGATTGTTCTCTGATAAAAAGCTCTTGCACCTGTGGGTCTTTAATGTTTGACCAATCACGCCTCTGAGTGTGAATCGCGGTCACTGTCTTTTTCAATTCTTTCAAAGTTTGAATCATTAAAAGACAATATTTATTTGTTGTTTCGAAACTGCGGCACTGCAAAATAAAAAAAAAATAAGTGACATGTAAAAGGTAAAAGCTGTATGAGTGTTAAACGGTTTAAATTTTAAAAGAATGCATGTAGATGCATTATAATCACTCCCATCTAAATCAGATTTTTGTACATACTCTAAATTGAGCAATTCCAGAATTGGTAAATGGACTGACTTTCCAAGAGTAATCACTACCTGTGCCCAAGATAATAAAACTTTATATAGAGACAAAACTGACATCTCAAGCCTCTGATTATTTTATCAGAAGTTATCAATTTTACTTATGACACAAAAACATGACAAAGTCGTTACATGTACCTCCTGGCACTAACTGATCTACAACAATATGGGGCACGTCACGGGATAATGGATCCTCGGTGAGATTTTTTTTTTACATTTTAATTGTTACTATGTTTGGAAAGAACTTACAATAATCTAATTTATCATGAATAAACTGTGATTTTATTAGCCATTTTGACCCTAAAGTTTATTTTAACACGAATGCATAATAAGCATTGTGGACAGCTCTACTTTAAGACTTCATTTTAAGGAATAACGTCAATTGTCAGAATACACTTTTCCCGTGATGCACCCCAAATTATTTCTGATATATGAATATAACTTACAGTTTTTCTGTATCTCCTGTATGTCAAGAAGACCCTCTCAGCGTTGATCTGTAACAACGCCACTTGCTCCCATCTTTGTTTCCTTTCCGTGTCTGTCACTGTTGTCAGAGCATCTGAAACGGGAACCAGGCTGTTATATTTTCATATCAAAACCATCTGCATGTATCAATGATCAAGGAAGCACTCGGTTTGAGTGAGTGCGATGCTCACAGCCCAAGATCATAAAACTAAGTTTTAAGATCAGTCTCAAATCTCAAGGATCTGATTGGCTGAAATGGCGACTGGTCGCCAATTCAGCCAATCAGATGCTTGAGATTTGAGAATGATCTTCAGATTTAGTTTTATGATCTTGGGCATAGGGCTTACTGACACTACAAAATCCTGGCAGCAACGGGTGTTTACAACCTTTTCTAATGTGCATGCTCTTTAAAGCCCCCGGCGTACCCCATTAATCCTGCTAAAAGTTCAAAATAAAATCTCCTTTTTGATTATCCGAAAGAGGTCTTAGTTTGGACAGAAATATGTAAGAGCGATAATCAGAGAAATAAATAGAATCTATTCCTAAATTGTCAGAAGACTCAAATTTCAGTGTATGTAGGTTTGAAATAATAATGAAAAGTCCTCTATTGCCGAACATCTTTTCTGAATTTAACACCAACAAATCCACTTCATACAAATATATCTAACAAAATAAGCAAATTATTTTCTTACTTTTACATATTGCCAAAAAAATAAAATATGCATATCATTAACTACCACAACCAGAAAACATAGCATCCCCACGCAGCGAAAATGTAGAAAGGAAAAGAGAGGTGTATAAGAAGATCGATTTCAAAGAAGACGCAACATACAATTAAGGAAAAAGATAACATTTGGGGTTACCGCCTTTAAACGGTCAGTGGCAAAACAGTTTAACACTGGACAAGACGGGATTTGATTAAAAAAAAGCTTACATGCAATCGGGCCTATTTCATATGCCTTAAATCCGTATCTTAGATGTGAAGTTCTCATGCCATGTTGAAGCTCATATCGTGTTCGGGTGATCTGCTTTTCGTACTGATCTATGCTTTGGATGGCTTCAAATAAAGCACTCATGTCTGTCTTGTATACGTCCATCTTGAAAATATTGTCAGATGTAGACAGTCGCACCACCTGTTTAAAAGAATAAAACGTAATCTAGTTATTTGCAATCTAAACAAGAGCAAAATAGTATTTTATGACTTCGAAACAGCAAGGTTAATAGCTTAACACTCCTACAGCTCTTCACGTTTTCGTTATTATTTATTTAGTTTGTTAAGCTGATTAAACCTTATGTAAACGGGTATTAAGAACGTTGTACAAAATGGTGAAATGTTCAAGAAATGTTTTTGCACTTAAATCGTCGCGATTAATTAAGCCCACGCTAATACCGAAGCAAACCATATACATGAATTATAGTGCTCAAAGACCTTCAGAGGGCCTAATGATAAAAGCACTGACTGAATAAAAGCACTGACTGAATGTACGGGCAGACATTTTACACATGTACACATGGCACAAACAACGCTTCTGTGAAATTCAAATAGATGAAAAGGAAACTTCGAAAGCCACCGGACACGAAGAATATCAACATACCTTAACTTTGTTCGGTAGACCTACAACTTTTGCAATATTCATCAGCGTTTCGGAGAGTTTATCAGTAAGAAACCTGTCGTTGTATGCTTTCTTTCCTTCCTCTGGCGTTTTGAAATGCAACTCAGCAATAATGATCTCCTCCGTACCTATACCTACACAGTAATAAAATAACTAAATTAAGAACATGGCTGAAGGTTATAAAACTGAGTTTGGAAACCAGTCTCAAATCTCAAGCATCTGCTTGGCTGAAATGGCGACTGGTCGCCATTTCAGCCAATCAGATGCTTGAGATTTGAGACTGGTTTCCATGCTCAGTTTTACAACCTTGGGCACAGATCGAAGCTGATAGTCCGATGAAGAATACCTAACAGGTCCCAAGATTATAAAACTGAGATTAGAAACCTATCTAAAATGTCAAGGATCTGATCACTGAAATGGAGACCTGTCTCCATTTCAGCCAATCAGAAGCTTAAGATTTGAGAATGGTTTTCAATCTCAGTTTCAAAATCTTCAATCCAGATGTCTGAAGCATTGGCGTTTTAATAAAATACATTAAATTTTGACATATCAGTGATATAACAAGTGCGTAAATTTTCACTGATTCAGAAGGAAACAAGCATCGTCATGGCAACAGCGTCTAGCCATATAAATCTGACCACGCTACTTACTGCGCTACCGCCCCACCCCACCTCCATCCCAACCCCCACCAAAAAGACACCGTAAACTTATGATATGTAAGATATGTAATTGTCATTTTGTGACATCATTGTTGCAATACTGATTTTAATGCACTTGAAATACTATAACGGCAGTAAGAAATTTGCAGAATAAGTGGTATTATAAATTATGTATGATTAAAAGCCCAGACTTGGAAAAGAAAAAAACAGCGATACATTAGAAACATTTCTTTTGAGGAAGACGGAAAAAATATAATCTGTATTTTGGCAAGTTATTTCAAAATAAATCTGAATATCAAGATAAAACTGAAATAAAATGGTTTGTTTTTTCTGCTTTTTAGATTCCATACAAAATAGGTTTGAGAATTCGTGGTACATAAAATTCCCAAAAATCTATATTCAACACGTACAATATTGCCAACCGAGATATACGTAAATCAGGTTTGTTGGTGCTGTGACCTCACATTTATCCCGCAAGAGTTTCTAATGCACAAATAACTCCAATTGCCATGGTCAATTAACTTCAACCCAACCTTACACTCGATAGTGTTTTACAAATACCCTTAAACACTGTCAAACAAAGCAAAGGGTATTCAATGGCCTAATTAATATGACTAGAGTACCAGGAATCAAATCACCAAGATCACGATGGCAAAAATAAAAGAACTTATTCTAGAGAGTTTCCAGGATTTCCAGAGAAGCCTTTTAAACTTTTACAATCATACTACGTGTTGTGTAATCAAAAAGTTTAAAAAAAAAACTGGGGAGACATGCAAGAGACGAAGATACATGTAATTCGTTTCGAATTATTTCGTGTCAAACTGCCATTGGTTTTCATTTACAAATATCGCTTTTACTTTAATCAAAAAGTTTTCATAAAATGCCCATTGGAAGAAGCAGTACTAAAACTACCAATTTATGAATAAGGAAAATATGTTCATTGTACATAATGTCTGAAGATAATAGCATTACCAAAAACAAATAGTTGTGATAAAGGTGCCAGTACAAGATCACAAAGCAGCAAAACAAATTCGGCGTAATTGGAATTTGCATGGCTAGGCGCTGTCGCCGTACGGGTTCGCGCCCCAGTAGGAGCAATATCATTTTATATAAAAAGAGACCAATAGTTATCAAATGACTGACTTACTGATGTTTTCTGTGTAGTAGCTGTTGTTGAGGTAGTGCGTATATTCCGACGGTATGTTGTTGAGCTCGGCTGAGGGATTCAAGATATTCAGGCGTGGCCGGAAGTGCTCCAGGTACATCAGTGTTGTCACCTTGTTTTTGAACGACAGCTTCTTTGCTATCTCGTTCTAAAATATTTAATAAAAATTGAATACTGAATAAATTGAGTCACTTTCTCTCACATTTTTTTGTGCTATGTGATTTAAAGAAATATACATTAAGTTAAAACTAACGCAGCAGTCGTTATGTGAAAACCCACGGACCAAGTCGACAATAGACAAAAGCGACTTAGTTCAAACCCGTGCAACACAATTCACTGTATATTGAAGATATTATTCTACTTAAACCGGTCCTAGCGGTGGATTATTCCACTTAAACCGGTCCTAGCGGTGGATTATTCCACTTAAACCGGTGCTAGTGGTCCATTATTCCACTTAAACTGGTGCTAGTGGTCCATTATTCTACTTAAACCGGTGCTAGTGGTCCTGATAATTCCAAGCTGCGTTATTAAAATTTAAAATAATTACATTATATATGATTATAGCGGACTTGTTTCTGTATAATTTACTGCCGTCTTATTGGGTTGTGGCCATATATCTTAGCTTTATCACAAGCGGGAGAACTAAAACTTAAATTGTGCTGTCACTTGTGATAATTCAGACCGGCCCACGAGGGACGTGTAATTCTAACTACATTGTTATGCCAGGCGGATCATTAAGTGCATGTTCTGAACCTAAAAAACAACCTACCACAAAGCAGTCTCCGCTGGCAAGGAGTCCGAAGTAGGCCGCGGACTGGTCATCACACATACCGATATTGTATATCAGCTCGCTGGCATCTCGGACAGGGATTACCTTTCTTACATCGACCTCTTTAAATCTCGGCGTTGTATCCCCTTGTCTGTTTGGGAAGGTACTGTAACAGAACGAAATAAAAGCATCTTAGAGGAGATTCAGGTTTCAATTTATTGAAATAATTTTGAAAGGTTTGCTGTTCCATTTTACAGTCCAAATTTATACACCGCTTCATATGTAACCCGGCTGTTGTTAAGTTAGTACCGCACTTGTACTATCTCGCCATAGAGCTAGCTTTTATGGCGACGTGGCAGAGCGTCAGACTAGCATGCGAGGTGACCCGGGTTCAATCCTTGGTTCAGGCGTGGATTTTTCAGAACCCTTGTTACACATAGTACTTAATGTTAACGTTAAAAACTAAACGATTTCATTGAATAATATCTTACCAGCGTTCGGGTATTGGCCCTTCCGGATACTGTACTACACGATCAGCACACTGTCCCAGAAATAATGGATGGTTGAAACGTCTGATGTATTCATAAGCGGGTAGTTCAAGACGATCACATAAAACACTGAAATTAGAAAAAAAAACTGGCGTTTGAAAATTAAAATATCTGACTTAACCTGTGCCCAAGATCATAAAACTAATCTGGAGACCAGTCTAAAATCTCAAACATCTAAATGGCTGAAATGGCAACCAATCACCATTTCATCCAATCAAAAGCTTGATAATTAAGACTGGTCTGCAATCTTAGTTTCATGATCTTAAGCCCTGTACCGTCACAACTTTGAAATAACCATGATTAAGCGACTAACCGAACGACTTGGACGGGCAAGTTAAAAATAATGAAACATTTTAATGGTTCATTACATGTTTAAAAACATGACAATGGGTATAAATTCACCCACAAACTTAATATTTTGAAAAATAAAAGAACGAAAAGATAGGTGATAGTGGTCACACATCTCATCAGAAAGAACCACTTTCAACGGAAACTCACTGTCCCGTGGGATATTCGGAAGAACAAAACAACAACAGTAGCCACGGTTATAATGAAAGTTTCTAAACAAAGGATTAAAAGTACTGAGGGGTCAGCATTCCGGCTGTCAGGACTTTTGAAAATTACAACTACTTTTCGGCGGTTCTTAGGCCTGCAGTTTGTTACTATTATTAGACCGGTCGGGACTGTAAAGTCAGAAAAATAATAATCTGAGTCAGCTGACCGAAAAATAGATCAGGTTACCATTCCTACAGAGTTTGAATGAAGTTATAAAAATGATAAAATATTGTTACTGTTGCTGTTGCTGTTGTTGTTGTTGTTGTTGTTGTTGTTGTTGTGTCAGCTAGCTTCAATATCAAACAATCTCGGTCAAGGTGAATGAATATCAGCTATGAGATTTAGGTTATATCTTTTTAGTAGGAATGGTCCTGTGTTCTGTTTTCCTTTTATGGATTTTAACCTATATATAAAGTAGTACTAAATGTCGTCATAATAGGCTGGATGGTTGAAAGCAAAGGAAAAATGTTTTAAAACATTCTTACTGTCCTGCATCAAAACATACAGTAACACAAGCATTTAAAACAGTTGGCCCGATTTGATTTTTGTATATCTATAAAAATGAAATCAATAAAATATCAAAATTATATTATTTTTTGCTGAAACCAATATTCCATTGTCCAAATATGTGTAAATGACGTGACTCTATTACCGATAAGGCTGTAATTCAACAACACATATCAGATGTTATTCGGTCATTTACATTTAAAGCGTTGGTGTAATAATCAAATTATTAAATAACAAGTGATTCAGTAAACAACACCATACATCATTACATGCAGTGGGCTCATCCACTTGTGGTATTTGTCATAAATGGAAATGATTCTTCGGTCATTCACCAGAAATGATGAACAAGTTGTCGATCTACAACTGAGTTAAATTAAGGTCGCCCTAATATTAAATCTTCAGTCTATGTTTGTGAGTTTATTGCAATGGTTTAAATTAATCCTTCAAATCCATTGTTAATAAATAAGACATCAATCTGCCTATTCAAAGTTTAGGCTGGAATACATCAATGTCTCAGTTATGGTTAATATCGATTGCACCACTATAATTATACATAAAATGACTGAAAAGTAGCGAATTTCGACGAAATTTAGGGCCCAAGATCATAAAACTAAGTTTTGAGATCAGTCACAAATCTCAAGGATCTGATTGGCTGAAATGGCGACTGGTCGCCATTTCAGCCAATAAGATGCTTGAGATTTGAGACTTATCTCCAGCTGTAGTTTTATGATCTTGGGCACAGGACTTATCATTACATTTTGGATCTGTTGTGGTAGTGAATTTCGCTGCGTTAGTAACGCTTTTACAACTTTGGGATTAAAAATGTTCTCGTTGTCTATGAAAGAATACTACATCACATTTACTTTGTTTACAGAAAACAAATCAGATAACATCCATTTTATGTTACTTTCTTTTCGACAATTAGTTACATGGCAAACCTAATTTACTTGTTTTGCCTACTCTAGCCTGGAAGTGAGATTGATTTGTTTGCGGATGATGCTAACTGACGGTTTTATTCCTCTTGAGAGTTAGGCCCTGTCGGAACTGAAACCATTAACAGATGGTTTTATTTTTAGGCATTTTCCTACGATTATGAATAAATCAAGTCTCGGATCTCTTGCTTCCCATTGGTCAGTTCTGAGACTATGCTCACAATTTCAACCAATCAGATTGCTGAGTTCTCGGAAAGTTTTCATTTTAAGTGTTATAAGCTTTGGCCTTAGGATACTAGACATATATCAGCGATGCTTTCATAGACGGTTGTGACAAACTTCCTTTCTTTAAACTACCGAATTTATAGTTGATTTCCGATATTCTGTAATTGTTTTTCATCAAATATAATTTTGCGAGATTTGTCGTTTAAAGTAATGTTATCGATAAATTGAAAGTCACTTGACTGACACAAAAAAAATAAATTAAAGTTCATCTAAAAAAAAATCGTACAAGTTTGATATCGCCATGTTTTCTTGGCAAGCAATGATCACTTGAAAAAAATTAATTCGCCTAGGTCTACTATAAAATATTGGTTAATATTTAAACCAAAAATCGCGTGACTGTCAACTTATTCATAATCATTTATTCATTACGGGGCTTGTTGATAACTCCTGAATTTGGAACACCATCATTATTTTGTTTCTGTTACGCATGCCAAACTTCAGCTAGGACAAACCACGCATTCCTACCTTTATCAACTCACAATGGTCGTTACAATGGATTTGGCACGTGCGATACTATTGTTTTTGTAGACATGGGAATTATTTCGAAATATTGTTCTCGATATCCACCAGTGTTTGGGCTAGGCATGAGATTTCTTCATCAAGATAGGTCAATTTGTTAATTGGGATAGCTGATCTGGCAGGTTAACCGCTTTACAAAGGTCGCTCAGTTAGAAATATCTTAATGAAATTGGAGACTGTTTATTTCATCATCAATCTTGTTAACACTACAAAATGACCCACAATACTTTATCTCCATATCACCCTACCTCCCAGTGGTAATAAGGATCGGCATTTATGGCTCGTTTGAAAGGTGATACACTGAATTAATATTGAATATAGTGTGTCACATTGACAAAATGTTACAATGGGAGGGTCGGACCTTTTGGTGCATTCACATTACTGTCCTCTCTGTGGGGAGTGATAGGAATATCTACAATCAGCCTGCGTATTTGACTAATAGGAAACATCCTCAAAGTGTAAAATATTCATATCGGTTCGTCAGTATGTGGGAAAATGCAAATACGTAAGGTTAATATTTCAAAATGTACAAGCTGTTTGACATTTAAATACGCATCTGTATCCATTATACTGCGCTGAGTCTGCCCGAACTAAAAATGTCATTGAAATCACTTTTAACAATAAATATCGCCAAATATATTCGAAGCAAAAACATGTTTAACGGAATATCAAATTCAAATTCAGATTTTAGAGAATATTTTTTGTTTTAATCGGTTATTAAAACAGTATCACGTGACAGACACCAGTGCATTGGTACGCTAGTTCGCTGGTATTTTTTTTTCTTCATTGTTCTTGTGTTAATGTTGCCATTGTTGTTTTAAATTTAATGTGTTGTATAAAATGTTTAATCTGACAGAAATGTTACATGCAACATGACCTATTTATGTCAATTAGTAACTAAAATAGCAAACTGCGTTGGTGGATTTCATTACCGGCGACAGAAATGTACGCTCGTATACAACCTCGCAAAAACTTTAAGTAACTGGCAGCCTAAGCTGTACTGGACAAATTTAACCCTAAACTGTTTTATTTACCGTGTTTGAAAAACACAAAAACGTAATTTTAAGGTCTAGCCCTATCGTAACTGTAACCATAATTTGCCATTTTTTTATTTCAACAATCTGTTCATTTCTGTACATTTTGATCATGAGCATACAGGGAACTAGTAATGTCTATGGCGTTGATCACTTTATGAAAAAGGAAAATAATACAGGGCAAATGTACTGATGCAGTTAAGTAACGGTCATTAAGCTTGAGTTGTGAAGGATTTTATGGAAATATAAATAAATATGCGTAACAAAGCGACATTTATGTACTTTAATGTATTTTATTACCAAAAATCACTTATATTTCTGGAGAATCGAACCTATGGGAAGTGTCCAATCAAATTTATGTTGAAAATGCCATACTATAAAATATGATAATTTTTACCAAATTTCCCTAAGAACTTACTATAACCTCGTCATAAATCGTGTTTTGAATAAAATAGATGTAACCACAGGGTGAGGAGTTTAGTAGTATGTTGTTTTTTTACCAGATTATATTCACTCTAAATGACCGCTTTGAATACCAAATAGTTTGCGTAAAGCTTCTCGGAAACTAGGGTTTAAGTACATTTGTAATTTCAAATTGTATTTAAAAGTGTTTCGATAATTATAGATGCCAATTTGGTAAAATAAGGAACAAATCGAAAAAGGTCATTCAATTTTTCCTCTGCACAATAGTCTAAAAACGCAATATTTACAACACTTAATTTGTTGAAAAACTATGTCAAACGCCAGCTTAAAAAGGGTAAGATAATTGTTTATAAAAGTATTGGTTTAATCAAAGACCTATTTTGCGCTGGGTTTTTTTCCAGTATAATTGTGTGTTGTTTACTTCTAAATAAAAGTTCTCGTTATAATTGTCCTTAAAACGATATATTGAAAAGAAACTATTTACATAAAAAGCTTTAAACATGAAATTGGATACCCGTCTCAAATCTCAATCTTCTGGCTTTGAGACAAGTCTCCATTTCAGCCAATCAGAGGCTTGAGATTTGAGACTTGTATTATTTACTTTGTCGACATGTCTTCTACAGTTTAAATTATAAAAGTTTTGATTCTTAATATTTTGGTCCTGATATATGACTGTATGTATATATGTATGGCTATAAATGTACTATACGTTTTATGCCGAATAAATATTGTTATGTTATGTTATATGACGAGGCAACTTTAATACTGGGACGTGAACTCATTAGAAGATTATACTGCTTCCGAAGAAATGTAATTTTTGCCTTCTAAATTTCTAAAATTACATCTAAATTCTTACCAAGTAAACACAGCCAGTGCATAAATACAGATTCTCATTGCTGTAGCCATAATTCCGACACTGATTTATTTTATTCCAAAGTACAAACTATCCAAGAACTCTCCAAGTTGCTGTGTTTTTGCTAGATGTTGTAAATTGCCGACAGACGAAGCTGCTAATCTCGGAATTATCTGTTTTATCTAAGAGCTTATCTCTAATCCGGTGCTGTGCTGATTCTAACAGTTCTAGGCTGTTATCTGTAAGACAAGCGATTGTTACAATTATTACATTAACATATAATAGTTTAATGTAATATTATGGGCGTAACAATAATGTCCTGGCAGAGGCCCAGACCCTTCAATAAACTTACACGTAAAAGACATTCCAACAAGTTTACTGTTTGTTAACATTATTATTATGGAGTGGTTATATAACATAGAGGATAAAAAATAACAAATTAATAAAAGTCTGTTCTTAAATACCCGAACACATATTAATTACAAAAATCGGTTCTCAGATACCCGAACACATATTGATTGCTAAAATCGATTTTCAAATACCCGAACACATATATTCCTTACAAAAATCGATTTTCAAATACCCGAACACATATATTCCTTACAAAAATCGATTTTCAAATACCCGAACACATATGCATTACAAAAATCGATTTGCAAATACCCGAATATATTCCTTTAAAAAAATCGAGTTTTTATACCCGAATATTAAGTAAATTGTAATTATTAACCATTAAAATAATAAAAGAGACAAAACTCATGACTTTCGAATACAAAATTCGGTTGAAATGAAGATATAATCTGTTATCCTTGACCGATTTCTTTGTTTAGGGTACAATTATCTAGGACTGCTGCGGAGCTGGAGCTTTTCCGGGACTTGCTGTCTAGCCAAGTCCTGGTGTTAATCTGTTCACCGGATAATCTTATCCATTCTACACCCCGTATCCAAACCTTGATAGCAACATTTCCTCTTTACATCTAAACATCTCTTGATTTTGTAACAGAATATCGCAGTTTTTATCATGCCAATTCTTTGGAAGTTTAATGAATACTTCTCAGGGACCGTTTGCGGACAAAGAGTACAAGTAACTGGTCAATCTAAACAAGTGTAAAATGCAGATCAAGCTCCCCTCCCTTCCATCCTCGAGTTAAAATGTCACGGGATATTTCTGTTACTGTATTGGAAGAAATTGACACTTTTATATTATTAAATATGTCTCCAAACTAATGGTTGTAATCTTTGTAAAAGATTTTGGATATAACTTATGATGTTATTTTACCGCAAAATTAATAATAAACAATGTCGTCTGATTAACCTATGATGTCATTTCCAGGATTGTCGTCAACTTTCTGATAACTTTTTCCGTGACGAGCCTTAAATGTATTTCCTCAGTTTATAAAATGTATTCGTTGATAAAAATAAATCATAGTTAGGCCCCTAAGTCTAAAATACAATCGTCAATTTCAAGCCCATGTCAAGAGGCGAGAGACAAACTAACAAAACAAAAATCGAATACCCATCAAAAAGAGAATTTTTAACTTAAACGTACTACATGACTTGTATGGAATTTATGGGTATAATACAAGTTTGACATAAAAACAGAAGATACTGAAAATGTCTTAACATTTAAAAACAATGCTAATGGCGCTAGTAATTTCCGTGCTGTTCTCACATGCTGAAACTAATTTTCAAATGTTAATGATATGAAACGTCTTTCCTGTTTAGCGGATTTTTTAAAATTTAAAAGTGTTTTATATTATAAACAAATTTATATATTGTGAAAAACAATCATTCGAATAGGGGGTTATATCCCGAAGTAGTTATTATTTTACTCCGCTAGGGTGAAAGTCTGCACGAACGAAGAAATATTTTTGGGCCAGCATTCAGTCGCACAAATTATGCTTTTATACACTATTTTCGTTTAAAGAAATCATCTTTCGATTCCCGAGCGTAAAACACGCAACCAAGTGAACAGATACAAAATAAAATTATCGGCAGCAAAATACAAAATAAACATTTGACTGTCAATTGTTTTTACAACGATTATACTAAAAGGATAGTTTCAAGCTTAACAATCGTTATAGAAGCTTTACAGATTTAAAATTGGACAAAAGGTATGCAGAAATATATAAGCTTCAAACATCTTGATCGTAATTAGACACGCACTCGGCAAAAACAATGAATACTAATTCAACTTACCATGTCAAATGAAAACCAAATGCTATATCCTCTTAATAGAACCAAGTTACAACAAAATGCAAATTGATCGTACACTCGCGTATTTATACCGCTATCATAGTACGATGAGTAAACATTTCACACAGTTTATGTAGTATTTCATTCACAAATAATTTTAATAACGTCAGTAAAATCGCATTTATGCTACTGGTATCAAAACTTTGATAATGATCTGTATTCAAGTGGTGTAACATTTGGTTTTGCACTTTGATCAAGATTTTACAAACAGAATTTGATTTGTCTGCATGTTTTCATTGAATAAAAACATCGCAAGTGATTGAAATAGTTTCTTTATCATTAAGTTTCAGATACAAGTCTGCTTTCTAAAAGGCTGCCAATTTTTTGTCCTAAACATTTCATTAATTTGTGCCAGAAGAAGTTTATTTGTGGATCCAGGCATCCTCTTCCTCTATATTCCGCGTTTGTATGACCCAGTTCCTTCGAAATGATTTTTGTCCTCTTATTACCTCCTTGCAACGATGGCTATGCTTACATATTTCTCAACTCGATTCTGGTGGTATTATACTACCCGATTCTGTTATAATGGAATACGGCCCCATTCACAGACCGTTCCAAGGGGTAACACCTCGGATTCTCATGTTTGTTGTTTGTGGTGTCTTTTCTGAAACTGTTAATTTGTAAAATGTGCTCTCTTGTCCTCTTGTCCTCTTTACTTTTTGGCTGTGTAGGGAGGCTGTGTCTTCAGGATGTGGACATTGTTGATATGCATATTTCACTTGTTTAGTTCTGTACTATTCAGGATCTTGTCTGGACACTTTTACAGTATCATGGAATCATTATTAGAAATTCTACAAGTTCTGGTTCTTCCAATTTATTGCGCCGAAAATAAAGTACTGACGCTGTTAAATTCTCGTGTGGTAAAGTTTCGATGTGATCTATTCACAATCTACCTGATGATTTTGTCAAAATTAAGGACAGTTAACTTAACCGCTGACTGTCAATGAATCGTCCGATAAAACTTAGTTCTGCTTATAGTTCTGCTTATATCCCTTTCGGTAGGTATAAAAGTTGGTTGTGCTCATGTACCGATAATGTATGCTGAAAAGGTTACTTCTGCATTTTTATGGTCTGTGCCCAAGGTTCTAAAACTGAGCATGGAAACCAGTCTCAAATCTCAAGCATCTGATTGGCTGAAATGGCGACCAGTCGCCATTTCAACCAATCAGATTCTTGAGATTTGAGACTCGTTTCCAATCTCAGCTTTATAACCTTCAGCCCTGGTTGGCTTAGTACTACTGTCTCTATCTCGGTATATTTTGATGGCGTTCAGTTTGATGGCTGAAAGGTCCTGTCTGGTAGGTCTTGTAGACACTAGACTGACCCCGTTAGGGGCTGATTTCTGGCAATGTCACAATAAAGTCTCGTTCATTAAGCATTGAATCAAGATTCACACTGTCGTCTAGTATTATTTCAGGGTTATCATTTGTTTGTCAATGAGTGCTCTAGTACGTTATTGTCTGCAATAACTGTATACTGTATGTTATCTTATTGTGGAGAGAGTAAAATTTAAGTCATTTTTTAGCGAATTCGTACTTCCCAATGAAAAGTTTTTTTGTTTAATTGTATGGGATTAATGTTTATGGTTAAGGGGATTAATTTATGTGGTAAAGGGGATAAATTAATGTGGTTGAAGGAAGTAATTTATATGGTTCAGGGGATTAATATATGTGGTTATGGGGAATAATTTACGTGGTTAACTGAAACATTGAAAGGTCCTCATCTACAATAACTTCTATAAAATATTGTGACATTTCGCATCTTGCTTCGACTTAGCACAGTAGGCGTGTCACAAAAAGCCTCTCGTTTCTCTATCCATGGGCCACATAATTATAGCAAGCTCTACGGTCCGTTGCTAGAATTACTTTGTTTATGGGATATCGAAAAACGATGCGTTTCCAAAATGATGTAATAATTGTTTGAATTTAAAATACTTATCCAACTACAAAACATATTGTAAGACGCAAATTAACCAGTAAATTTAATATTTCCATGTTGAACTAATCTTAAGTGATTGTACAAGCACTTAATATCGTAATGGTATAACTTGCAAAGTCTCAGACATACAAAAACCCATCTAGAGCACGAATTTGGCCCTAATCAATGACACCGTATCAATTTGTTACAAACGTAACATTGCGTTACTTCTGTAACAAATTATGCTTGATTTCGTATGATCATTTCCGGTTACTTACTGAATTAAAAAATTCTTGCTGGGCACTATACTTACTCCTTACATTTGTTATAATCTTTCGGGCCATTTCTATCTGATAATTAATCAATCCCTTCTAAGATAAAAAGAGTATGACTTTATAGAAGTAATGTGGATAACCATCGCAGCAATTGAACAGATTCGATGACATTGTGCCTAATTTTGTCAAGTAAAGAACTTGCATTACTGCATATATTTCGACCCTACCACTTGTGCATTATTGAACATGTTTTGTGTAAGCGCGTTCGCTTGGGACAAGTAATTCCTTAGCTACTGGAAACTGCTTCGTTATCAACCATGTCCACTATCTTGTGCTGTTCAAATATCTACTCTAAACCACCATACTACTCTCATAAATACATTAACTGCATTTTCATAGATGGTTTATCATAAATGACTTGTCGTTGTCACATATAACACCGGGTGTCAGAAAACGCCACGTTTAAATAAGACTGCATCCCACCGTCATTAAGCAAATGAGAGAAGAGGTTGAATAAATTGTTACCAGTCTCAAGAACAAAATCATAAGCAAACCGGAAATCAGTTGTAACGGTTCATGAGAAATTATTTAATACAACAGTAAGGTCAAGAACAAACAAATTGTAACAAATTAATCAAATGCGTCTACGAGAATCCACCATTTGTCATCTTTCCATCAATACCGACTGCCCAACCCAAACTTACGTTGTTCTGTCAGTCTCGTCTGTTATGTATAATGTTGTTAATTGTGTTTAACATCATTATTCTGCTTTGTTTCCCTATTTGTAAAGAAGAAGGTCTGCAAATCTATATGTTCCTACTCTTGATTATTTTCTCTTTCAAGCAATCTAATCGTTTTTTCCGAGGATATTGATCATATTTGAATACAGTCTGCGTATGACGCCGATATCCGTAAATTGATTTATTCTGAATATCTACCCACTGACAGCAACCAGAAAGCAGCAGCATATTATACACCCGCTCTGTCAGCACATTGCATATACACTGTTTCATTTAGGTTGAATATAAAAAATATTGAAACAGACGATCAACATAGATAGAATTTAGCAAACAAGCACTTAATTATATAACATTTGAGCTAAACACAAAGGCTGCAAGGAAGCTGTTTCTTTTCATAACGACTCTTACGATAATGCTAACGTATCCTGCTTTAATTTCATGCTGCTGTCACTCGCCCTATCCTACATGTATCTCAATGTGGAAATGTTCCAACACTGTTCCCTCACGCTGTTCAACGACCTCAAGGAACATAACCACCCTTCGGATCAATAATACTCTGGTTCAATCAGTTTGTCATGAAGATTAGAAGAGAATGCGGACAGATGTGTTTCAAGTAGGGAATTGTCAATTCCTTGCGGAGGGAAGCTCAACTTCCGGTCCTGGTGTAGCTAATCGAATGCTGAGAAGTCCATAAAAATGAAATATGCATATCAGGAATATCCACACCCAGAAACACTATGAAATGTCCAGCTAAATAATAATAATAGTAGGAATACCGGTTTATAGTTTCTAAGTCATTGATTGATATATCCTGGTCTCATATGCTTCCTTTATACTGCGTTACCATATTTTAACTCACTCATGTTTCAATCCCGGATATATCTGACAATTTGCACTGATGTTACAGGAACATGAAGTTCTGTATACTTAAAACCAATCTTCTCCATCGTGTTAGCTGTATAAATTCGTTATATTTCGTAATTTGAAATGTTTATTAATTCCGCCCCTCCATTTACGTTCTTTCCATCGTAAGTGAGGCGCAGCATGACCTTATTATACATAATCTGTAAATACTTAAAGATCTCTGAATATTGTCACGTAGTGTAAGCAGGTTCTTGTGATCTTGCCAAAGTGTGTGCGTTGACTGCCTCTTTCTAGTTTCTTTTCAATGTTCAATTTTCATTGATAACATTAAAGTTCACACTTGTTATTCTCGTCCATTCATTTATTGGAAATGGTCATATATTTATAGTCAGTACTGATATAAAAAAATCGGTTACCGATGCCTGTTTATGATGATTACTTTTATCAGGGTAATCCTCGCAACCTTTTGCGGATGGTGTCCAGACTAGCTCAATCGCTAGCGTAATCGAATAAACATGGCTAGGCGCTGTCGCTGTATGGTAGGGGTTCGATTCCCAGTATGGAAAATATTTCAATCAAAGTCCCGTTTGCGGTTTTTTTTGCATTTATTTCAATTGTTTCAGTAGATAAATAGGGATATTCAAAGCCATAGAACACAAAAATAAAACTATTGCAAGTAGCGTTCATGCACTTGGTATATTCGTAATTCATAAACATTACTCGGGTTAAGCCGAATTCAATATTTAATCAAGTAAACATTATAATGTTATCCTTTTCAAAAGATGATGTGCTTAAGACGGTGAACATGGAATTTTCTGATAAAAACTATTCCATGATCTGCGGTGTATAGTCCCCATATAATTGAATGGGTATGCCCTAAATGAGACAATATTGGGTGAAACTAAACAGAGTGGAAATTTGACAGGAGATCTGAGTATATTAGTCCTGCGATTTAACTGTCATAGGATATTATTATATATTTCAACAATGTAATATTTTTTCGAAACTGTAAGTTTGGAAGGAGATACAAAATATACGCCTTTCCAATAATTCGATGAATTTATTTGGTTACCTCCCCTGTCCAGTCACGTGACTGCTTTACAGGATAAATGATTGCTCGCTGTAATAACGTAATAGGGAATATGTACCTACAACTTTCTTTTTTATCATAAAATTCTTTTTTGAAAAATATATTTTCTCTTTGAATTAGTAATAATACATCAGCGTCATTATATTTTTGAAAATAATTTATAAAACAATCAGGTTTCTGACTAAAAGTATCAATTCATTATTCCTCGCATTAGACACTAAACGACTTGAACTAACAGACAGTCGCAGTGTTCTCTTCACGGCTTAATTGAGTCTCGTTTCCGGATTAGCATGTCTATTCAACTACTGACATCATATTGTGATTATGTCGGCGGCGATTGATTTTGAAGGCGGCATGCCATAAACATGTCAAACTGTCTCGCACACGGGGTCATCTGTCAATTACTTAAAGGGGCAGATATCATTGACCAATAGAGATCGTGTAATTTCTATTTGCAAGGTATCTACACCTCCCAATTCTTAAGTGTTTCGGAGTCCTTTAACTACTGGATGTGCCAGCAAATATATTTGATTTAGCACTTAAATGGATTCTTAATCAACATTATGACACGTATAGAAACAAAAGCCGTCAATAAGAAACAAATCTTGTCAAAACATGTTATATATGTTTAATTAAGAGTTTGGGCTTTTATGCCAAAATTACAATCTGTCAAACCTAAGAAATCTAAATTGGATATGCAACCATATTGTGATATAAATATTCTCATCTTTTTGGAAGCCGGCATCTAAATCCTTGGATTTTATTCTACGAATGATACTTCTACAACAAACAACTAGATTATCATATTTGGTTGTGAAGTATACGTAACATTTTAAATATTCAAATTATTTACACGTTGACCATAAACGCCTTAATTTTTTAGGACAATTCTATTGTTCAAATGTGTAAGTATCAACAAATTCAGATTGTATTTTTTCAAAAAATTTTGTCTACAGATCATGTAACCAGAATGATGTTGACATGTCACGATTTCCGGATAATAGCGCATTACTAGCCTCAGCAATTTGCAACATTTACACCAGTAAAATATATTATATCAATGTTTAGAAGCTTCTGTACATGTATGTATGCATTATTGTTTACACTGCCCGCTAACTTATTCGTTTGTATTTTTCCCATAGGTTTGTAAGCCTCTTGGAAAATAATAAATTTTGTCTTGTCTTGGCTATCAAAGGAAACGCTAAATTCAGAAATTAAAATAAACAAAAGCTATATCATGATATAGTAGCATCTAGACAACACAGTTCCGGTATTGGTTTTTATCGGTAAAATTCTCGATAAAACCATATTGCGTTTTACATGATGAATATGTATTTATGATGGTGTATGATCGGTCTGTTGATTGATTACTTGATTTTGGCCGTAAATAATATCCCAGCGTTCTCATTTCACGTTTACCTTGATTTTTCATAATCCGGATACATTAAAAAACTGAAGACAACGAAAACAGCAAAAATAATATGACTATCGAGTGTTTGCAATTGAATGTAAGAACGAAAAATCGTAACATATATTGTGTTTTATTACATAGAAATGTGTAATGTTTCTTTCTACTCTCTTTCAATTTATTAAAAGTATATAATTATTAATTGGTATTTTATGTCATAGGTTACCACAAAGTAAATAAAATGCTCACCGGGCTCGTCTCCATTTCAGCCAATCAGATGCTTTAGCTTTAAGACTGATCTTCAATCTCAATTTTATATTTTTGTTTAACTTAACTATACCATATTGGTTTGAGTAGCTTTTGTGAAAAAGAAAACATACAGCAGAATCGATGAATAAGCGATTTATTTATTAGCATATATCGTACATTCTCAAATAAATTGGTTACATATAAAACCGCTCTACTATAAATTCTTAAAGATTTTTGTCTTAATTAGTTCATCTCCTCCGGTATTATCACAAACGACAATTATTTGTTCAATAAACATTTTATTGAATCAATTTCCTTCAAGCTGAATATCATAACATACATCGCAATTTCTAAATAAAATTCAAATATCTGCGAGGGCAAAAGCAACGATTTATAGATTGTAAACAGCGTTTAACGTTATTTTTTATGTTTCACTTCCTGTCCCAATTCTTATCTTAATATTGTAATTTCAATTAATATGGCAAAAAACGGGAATTTTACGTCAGAATTTCTTGTGAATGTTTCTGCAAGGTAGGAAAGTGGTTGCCACAGCTTGATACTTTTTCCAGACGATATCAAATGATAAGAAAATCCGATCAAATATTACAGGTAATCACAACATTATGGTATGGATTTAAAGGGGTCTCGCGGTGCTAATGTTGTTAAGTCGAACGCAGTATTCGTCGCTAGTCTATTACTGTTAATGATTTCAAATGATGTCTTTATATATTCACACTAAGCGTTCTCTATAACTTATTAATTTATTAGTTAGTTTTTCGCCTACCACCTTCTTGTTATTCGTGTTCTTTTTCCGTTGGTTGATTGTACATAACAAGCGGATAAATAAAAATACACATCTAATTCCATATCTTTCGAAAAGAAAGTAATATATGCATATCAGGAAGCGCCACATTCACAAAACACAGCCTCCCCATGCAGAGAAAAAGAAGAGAGGATAAGTGAGAGCATGTTTGTCATAAGTATGTCAATTCAAATAGGACGCCACAAACAATTAACGAAAAAGAGAACCTTTGGGGATACCGCCTTGAGTTTACCTTTAAACATATATTATTAATTTGGCCTTTATGTTTAGAATGTATAACCAGCAGATTCACAACACGTCTCTGGTCAGAGAATATAATTAACAGTGTGATACAGCATTATAGGTTGTATGATAAGCGTCATAAGCACAGCATCTCTTGTTCCAAACAATATGTGGCTCTAAAGCCGGCATTAGGCTCTGATGGAAATTCTATTACTGACCATAATCAGACCCTTACCTGTTCTTTTTATTCGTTAACTTGTTTAAGTATAAGTTTATTTGCTAGTAAGTGCACATGTAAGAAAATTCTGTCAATCATCCAGTTCTCTTCGTTGTTTCGTTTAGTTTTCGATAATACTAATGCATCTTTCATTATGTATGATTTCCCTTCCTTCTTTCAATACAGCGCCTATTTATTTTGTACCCTTACCTTTTGTATTGCGTTAAGCCTTATGACCATTGTTTTACTATCCACCGCCCATTTATCTTCTGTCATAATCTCTTCTGTGGCCTTTACCACCGGCTCTCCTTTTATGTGTTTGGTTCGGTCTTTTTGCTTACCAAATACTTTCAGTAAAGTTAAACATGCTGCAAAATCTTGCGTCCTTCTTTATTTGATACAGTTTGTGCTATTTAAATCCAATTTCTTTGTTAAACAAATGACACAATCGATATCAGTTGCTGATTAAGCGATGGTGTTAACAATTGTTTGAATTCAAAGACAAATTTTACAATATACCATTCGTATATTATCATCTAAGCACAGAGGAATAAGATCGTCTGAATATCCCTTTAACTAACTACGATGTCTTTGAAAGTCTATTAGATGCAAAGTTGCCAATATTTCATTAATGTCTTGATAGATATAAATGATAAAACTTGGTACAGGCCCAGCGGGTATCTGATAAGCCCGTCTGATGGATATATATTGTTATTTGAATAGATGAACAACGGGCGTGTTTCCTGATTAAACCGATTATTTTTCTTACATCAAACATTTCACTAGTATATAGATATAGCGAAGCATTAACTTCAGACTGTTTTTCAGGAAGTCTGATTGTCTTAGAGATTTAAGTAATATTTTTCACCTTTGCAATTTAAATTTAACAGAAAAAATCGATCAAGTACACCTGAGATAAAAAGTTTCAATTCGCAAAAACATCTTTAAATTGATCTTCAGTAAAATGCTAGATAACATGATAACTTAGTTGAATGTTCGCATTTACTCATTTACTCAATTACATCATTCACATTGCAAAAGATTTTAATGTTCAACTTTAGGAAAAAATACACATTACAATATATAAAGAGGAATCTTTAAAAGCCACCGTAAACAATAAATATTACAATATTGTTTGGTGGTAGTAATAGAAATGTATTACACAGCCTTCGCCGCCGAGCGCAACTCAGTATTTACACAATATAATAGATGAAAAGGAAGTTAGAACATTGTCATGTTGATGGGTGGGTTGGGGTTATTTCACTAGGACAACTTGTACATGTTTGTTCAGATGAGAACCGGTTGGGGCAAGTGTGAGGTTCGTGCCCTATAGAACATGGTTTTGGAACCCCAGCGACAAAAAAGTTTTGCCACTGACCGTTCCAAGGGGGTAACCCTTCGGGTAGTCATTTTCATAGTTTGTGGCGTCTATTTTGAAACTGATCTTATTATAACCATGCTCTCTTCTCTTTACTTTTCGGCTGTGTGGAGAGGCTGTGTCTACTGTATGTGGGCTTTCCTGGTATGCATATTTCTCTTTTGAAAGCCTCCGAACACGACAAATATCACAAATAAACAGTCCATATTTCGTTCAAAAGGCACTAATTAATAGGCCGAACGTATATTCATGAGGTATTTAAACCATATTCAAATCTATACTTATTGCGATACTGGAACCATCCATTTAAAACAGGCCGAAATATTAATACAAAACTAAATATAAGAGCACTATTGACGGACATAGAAATAGTGCTCAACGACCTTTGAAGGACGTTTTTGATAACAACACTAAATAAATGTACGGCGATACATTTATCAGCCGCCACTTGGCACAAACAAGGGAGAAATCTCCGCAAGAGGTCACTCCTCCGTCATTTTGCGACACGACGAACGGTGAGAGACGTTACAATTTATACGTGTGGAGATTGGGGGCACATTCGAGTCCATTCGTTTTGTTATTATAGTTTAGGAAGGAAAGAAACTCGGTGTTTTTCATTTTATCGATATTGGCCGTTCGATGGCGGCGGAATCCTCCCTTTGTGTAATATGTTTTGTCAGTGATCTCCCCTGTTGTTTTTGTTTCTTATGCCAGTCAATATTGTTAATGATTTTTTTTGTAATTTATTTGTTGAAAGGTCTATATTTGTGTATGTACGTACTCTTAACCAACTTCACTATGTCTTGCATGTAATAACGATGTTGGGTATGAAAAGTCATCGCATTAGCTGTGCGTGTTTGTATGTATGAGAATAACGAGCGTCATATTTAATGCAAAGTCATCGAAAATCCTAATTATACACCAGCTTCTTTGTAGCGGTTTAAACACATGCGTCTATATTTTTATTTACCAGTTCACGTTTCGAATATTTTGTTCACGACATCGCGTGACATCCTTAATAAAAAATTTCCATTTTCATTAACAAACGGATTAAATAACCGAAACAAAATAAAAACTACAGCAACACGAGAACCGAATGTGAATGTCCGCGAGTTCAATTACCCACAAATGAGCATCAGTAGATACAACACGAGCAACCGTACTAGGCTGTACTAGCGCAGTCTGTAATCAACCACAGTATTAAATTTTGGAGAAATTTTATTTCAGTGAAAAAATCAATTAAAAAATATTGACAATTCATTACCAGACGTTTTAAATCAAATTTAAGAACTTGTTGTTTGTCCTTACAGCAACTGTAGACAGATGGCCTTATTTATTTTATTATTTTTTATCTTATGAACAATTTGTTACATTGTCAGATAGGTATATAGTAGGAGTGTAAAACGAAAAGGGTATAAACGAATTGAAACAACTTTTGTGGACAGAGCTAGAAAAATGAGGCACACACAGGCACTCGTTTATTTCCGTTGTAAATTGTAAAAAAGGAAACTATACCAACTAAAAATAATGAAAGCAATTGTACAACGAACGACAAAAGGAACGACAATTAACTCTGCATATAACCGAAAACGTTTCTATCAACGCCGTTTTATCTTTTTAAAACGGATGAATGTGCATAAAATAATTCTCCAAACTGAAAATCGCAAAGAGAGCCACATACTAGTTATCAAACCCAACTGAAATGAACGAATTGCTCGTACAAACATGGCTCGTAAGATATGTTACAAAACTTTTGTCGCGTTGATCGTCGGTTCTCTATCGCGGCAATCAACAATGACGAAGTTTTTATGAACCTATTAACATCCTTCATCTTTCGAGCGTTTTTTAAGTCAACAATCCTATCAAATTTAAAATTTAATGACGTTTATGTGCAATTTAATCCATACTGAGATATTCATTCAATAAATACGTAATAAATGCCTCGCTTATTTCAAGTACATCATCAAATCGTTAATGTGGTGTCAATCTGATTAATTTACAAACATTATATTTATATATGTAATCCTATTTAACGAAATGTTAATTAAAAAATATTGTTACAAATTATGATAAATTTGAAGACGTTCTGTTTAAGCATTCATTATTATGTTAGCATGTTGTAGTGCCTCGCAAGGTAGAAAGTATGGTCCAACTGTGAACTGTAAATATATAGTGATAATTTACTACAATCATTACAATATTAATTACAGTTAATATGATACACTAATAATTGATCCAAATATTTAACTCATCACCTCCCCCGTCGTACATTGTCGCTCATAATGTATATACACTAGTCAAAAGTTCTAAGTGCACACTTGATAAATGTTAATTTTTCCAATAATTTGATTGAATCTTTCAAAATAGTGTCAATAACAATGAAGAAGAATCAATATTCTATTAAAGCACACCAAAAATTTTAAGTCTGCTTTACCAGATTAAAAAATAATAATATTTTAGCTCACTTGTTCTCAGAAAGCAATTCTCAAGTTAATTATCATTGCATCGGCTATCATTTGTGATCGTTTTCTCATCTCTGTATAATTTTAATTTCATGCAGATTTAAAGGAAATACTGTAGTTTGCCATTTCATTGCACTGAAATAGCTTTCTGTAGTTTTGTAATGGTCAGCTGGGCACGATGAGCCAACACAACTTTATTTTATCCATAACGTTTTTACAGGATTTCAAGGAGTAAATTCCATTTTTCACACAATGTTTTGTGCCAAAAGCTTTTGAATTGTCCAGCAGTTTGGGATGATACAATTTTCTATGATAGATGTGTAACAGCCTTTCCAAACGAACAAAATGTATTCATTTCGATAAAATTGACCAGTTTTCGGATACGCCCTTTGACCGAATAAGCGTCATTTTCGAATAATTCGATCTTGAAGTTTATTGAATTTCTATAAATTTTAGTTTTAAATTTTTATTTATTGGACACTTATCCAACAAATGTTACACTATTTTTTTCGAGTTTACGTTGTTTAACGTAAATATTTAATGACGTAATTGAGTAACATCAGCGTTCAACGTAAGCAACGTATTCAATCTAGAAATAATATCGTTTGATTTTCTTCTTAAATTAATAAAATATGCAAAAATAAGGTATTTCTTTTGCATTTACGAAAACCGTCAAGATTTTTTTACAACAAATTTGAAGTTGTCCCTGTGAAAAGAATTTTGACGGCAATGTCGTTGTCTGCTGACGTCAACCGTTCCATGATTACAATTTGTTGGTGTGTTTTTCGTGTTTGTCTTGAGTCGGTGAACATGTGAAAAACAAAAACGATTGTAAAAAAATAAATTTCGCTTGCCGCACGGGGATAATGCATAAAAAGCGTATGCCGACGTGGATGACGTAAAACGTAAAACATACGCACGGTTTTCAAAAAAATTATTGTTGTTTGATCATTATTAACATTAAGTCAAACTTTCATTCAATTTGAATAAGCTTACTTTAAGATATTCAAAATTGAAAAGTGTGCACTTAGAACTTTTGACCAGTGTATACTGAGTCTTTTTGTGTAGTTGTTTAGTAACCATTTTATTGTGATCACATCAGCAACGATATATAAAACCGCTTTATTATAGATCGCCTAACATAATTCATTTTGACTCTCTGATGAATATTAATACAAAAAATAAATCAGAATATAGAAAATTTTGTATTTTTACTAAAACAATACTACAACTATTCAAGTGATACTATTTATCTTTATTTGTTAACAAATGTTATAAAAACCACTTTATTTGTGTATTAAATGGTGCTAACCATAAAAGTGCTATGGGCAGCTCTTCCCGCATTTGTTGTATGTTGAAACAGAGCCTCGTTCATGTATCTGTATTATTGTTTTTCCTCCTCATGTGTACATTGTAAAATGTATTGAGTGTACGAATAAACTTGAAACTTGAAACATCAATGTAAATATGCATTTAATGTACAGGTCCTCATGCTGCATACTTGTATGCCTGAGATGTAAATAAAGTTTTGTTCTGTTCTGTTCTATTAAATAATTGTTACTAATATTATTCATAACTACAAACTAAATAATTCCGTTCCCTAATTAGAACTAGCAACATTTAGATTATCTAGGGGCCCCCAGTAATGTGTTTGCACTTGTAAGAATAGGTTTTGTACTTTTTGGAAAATTTGAATTTACCTTTTAAAATGCATTGATAGAGTTTATACTTTTATGACCTTATAAAAATATTAATGTAACTGAACACCTGCAGTAAAGTGCGTAATTTTAAAACAGATTTTTTGATATGTAACTAAAGATGAAATGATTTGATGTTTAAATTTGTATTGTCATTTTAGTTGTTTAAAAATATTTTCAGTATTTTGGAATATATTTATGTATAAAACACTATTTTAGATATAATTTCAGATATGAACAACCTTCAATTTAGGACCAACTTGACCCGACTTGCTCAGTTTAGAATTCCAAGGTCCTACGTAACACTGAATCGATGTGGCTTTTTTTAATACCTAATAAGAAAATATACACTGATTACTCGGAAAACACAAAAATTGTTTAAAAACTCAAAATTGCTAAAAAATGTGTAATACCACTTATTTCATAATTTTTGCATAGACAGTTCGGATATTTCGCATTTTACAGCTGTGACTTATGATAAGTACGAAATGAAAAGAAGGCTTCAGATTTTTCCAAGGATTTTAAAACAATTCCATATCACCCAGGACTGGAGGTTATAAAACTGAGCATGGAAACCAGTCTCAAATCTCAAACATCTGATTGGCTGAAATGGCGACTGGTCGCTCTAGAGAGAGCAAGACGAACGCCGTTTACGGTTTTTTTAAGTTGCATGAAACAACCTAACAATTAATCATTTATTACATTTAGTCAGTTAGATTCTACTCCTGTATTGGTACACAAAATCAAACACATGATGATGGACAGGTAGCAAAAAGTACACTTTCTCTTGAATTGTAAAAGTGCTAGACACGCGGATTTGAAATATGTGGTGAAAATATGGCATCGAGGGCATGAGGTTCAATAATACCTGCGCGGAATAACATTTTCCAATTTTTGAAAGCAAATCTCCAGGATATGCAGCCTCACCACACAGTAAAAAGTAGGGTAAAAAGGACTTGGTACTATTACATGTATATAATATGGATAATTGCAAAAACACCACAAACATATTACGAAAATTAGACCTCGGGGACGGTGTGTGGTAAATGTGCCACTTGGGTTTGGGGGTGGGTAACAAGGTTCTAGGGTTAAGCAACCTCACACTTGCCCCTACAGGGTAACAAGGTTCTAGGGTTAAGCAATCTCACACTTGCCCCTACAGGGTAACAAGGTTCTAGGGTTAAGCAACCTCACACTTGCCCCTACAGGGTAACAAGGTTCTAGGGTTAACCGACCTCACACTTGCCCCTACAGGGTAACAAGGTTCTAGGGTTCAGCAACCTCACACTTCCCCCTACAGGGTAACAAGGTTCTAGGGTTAAGCAACCACACACTTGCCCCTACAGGTACTCATATGAACTAACAAGCACACGTTGTATTGGCAAAATAAATCTAACCCACCCATTTACTTGACTTTGTTGCATACACAGACATATTATAAAACGTATAAAACTAATGTTAATGTCAAAAAAGATGTCAAAATAGATAAAAAGGGAATTTTGAAAGCCTCCGAACACGACAAGATACAAAATATTGCAGGCTCGGTTTGGTCCCCAGATAAAATAATGGGGTTGGCATAAAAGAGACAACATTTTGCGGAACTAAACAAAATAGAATTTTGACAGAGGATCTGAGAATAATCCCGCAGGAGGAAATATATTTGGGGTGATTGAAACAAAACCCAAATCTTATTTTGTCTTCTCCTTCAAGTGTTTTATCAAAAGGAGAACATATTAAACTACAAAATCCCAAAATCGATCGTTGGCGAAAACCAAACTTCCGTCAGGTGAACTAGTAAATATGTACATCTTAACCGCGGACTAAGTTCAGAATGCCACGGTAGCTCGAGTATTTAGCTCTTTGATGCAATATTCATTGCTATTCCCCATTAATATATTCGTTTTCACACGTAAATTTCATGATTTCTTGGATTTGTCAGTACCGAATGGATTGAACTTGGTGGAAATGTCGGTATGTCTGGTTTAATTATCAGCAGACAGATAAATACATCAACTTTGAAAGTATAGATAAACACAAAGACATATTACAGTCTGATACAAAAACTCTGGTAAATATTGCGTCAGAGTAAATGTGGACTTCTAAAGGTTTTATACCCCCTGTTGAATGTTTCCAAGCAAATGGCCAAAACATTCCATCTGGCTAATCAGATTTTATAAGGTAATGAAAGAAACTTGCATAACCGTTACATATGAGCACTGACTCTCACTTGTTCAAATGAATCTTTCATTAAAAATCTATTTTGCTTATTTATTGTTATTTTCAAATTATCTTTTAAACAGTGAAATATGCATATCATGAATTGCCACACCCACACAGCTTCTATACGCAGCCAAAAAAACAAGAAAAAGAGAGCCTGGTTTTATACAATCATTGATTTCAAATACGACAACACAAACACATAACGAAAAAGACGACCCGATAGGTTACTTTCTATGAAAGTCAGTGGCAAAACAAGTTGTCACTGGGGTTTAAACCAGGTTCCAGGGGCAGCAACCTAACACTTGCTCCAATAGGTTCTCATATGAACAAACAAATACACGTTGTCTTGGTGAATTAGCTTCAACCCACCCATCAACTCGACAATTTTTTAAACTTTTTTTATTTCTGAACAAGATAAATAAAACCCATATGTTTTACAAAAGAGCACCTAACTATAGTTAGTTTAACTGTACAAAGTTATCTAGGTGCAAATTTTTAAAGTTAACTGGGAGTCCCATGGCTTTAAAACTTGACACGAGGATCATAGGTAAAATTGCTGACCAGGAACCCTATATACCGGATGATGCTTTAAAACGGCATATCTGTCCAGTTTACATATCTCCACGTGATGTGACTCAATATTGACAGCAAAAAATGTAATATTTACCAATTTTCCTAAATTAAACCAAATATTAATGGATTAAACCTAACGGTTTTTAATTACATTGGCTACTTTTGTGGCAGCAATCGAAGTGTGATTCCTCATTTTATTCCAAATATAAGTATGTACTTTCTCCGAAAAAGTTATCATGTAAATCTTACTAGATAAAAAATCGATTTATTATAAAGCTATACTCTATTCCAAGAAAAGGTGCGCACTTTTTTTCAACGATTTTTCATTTACTTCTTTTCTAAACGCCGAAATGTTCGGTATCAAAATTGAGATGAGTTCATAAAAATATTTTGCTCAACTAGATAAAGCAATTTAAGAAAGTGAATCGTGCATCGAAACATATCATATTAAATTTAGACCACCTCACTTCTAAAACTCATGCATCAAGTCTAAAAAGAGAAATATGCATATCAGGAACAGCCAGACCCAGACAAACTGTATTGGCCTCAAGGATCGTCTTTACAGGGAGATTCACTCTACGAACATTTAATTGGTTCAAATGTCAAAATTAAATTGAGTCCCATTGTGATTTTCCAACTTAATTTCATGCATTAGCAACAAAATCTATTTCTATTGGGGGCCTACCGATATACAGAGTTATCTCAATATTCTGTCCTAAGTTACCTCCCTTTGCACCGCGCACCTGTTACTGGGTAGTTCCGGTCTGAGATTGACAATTAAAACAGACATGCAGTAGTCATCCGTTGACCTTTCAAATACGTTTTAATAGGGTATAGTCGGTCAGAGATCAGCATTATGCATAAAAAACTTTTGATTTTTACATACTGAATGGGAAAATATATAGCTTTTATAGAGCAGCGCATAATATTTCTCTTCTAACCGTTTTAAAACGTTGGATAGGTTTATGTTTAACATCGTTATGTTCGACCCCTTCTGTAACTAATAAAGAGTGAAAATACGCATTTTTATGCTCGAAAATGGCAGATTTGAGAAAAGGCAAAGGTTAGAAAAAAAAACTTTAAAAAATGTAGTAAAATTTATAACACATGAGATAAGGTAATGTTTGACGCCCGCATATAATACGCCCGTTCCCTTTCATGCGTGTTCTTTCATGCCCATGAAACATTTTTGAAGGAATTTAATATTGTTTTTAAATAACTGAGCCCTTTTCTACAAATTGAATGCATCACATTTGGTTTACTTATTTTTCCATGTTCGTATTGACGTATTTTTCGTTATACTGCTTTTTTGTCAAATAAGTTCTTTCTTATTCTTCTACCATTTAAAACATATTCAAACAAGGTTTCGTAACGTTTTCGAAATTTTTTTCTCGTCATTTTTTTTATTTGGTTTATTTAGTTTTACAATGCATTTTGACACACTAAATAAATATACTTTTGTGTTATACTTTTCCGAGGGCTATTTTATTTCGTTCAGTTAAGTTGCCAAAATCGAATAAACAATTCTCGTGTCTTAAACAACAATGTGACAATTAATTAGAATATTTAATCCCTAGTCAGTTTCTTAAAACAACACGTTTTCCCACGACAAGCAACTTTTTCGACCTCTTACAAATCTACAACTTAACTTCAAAAGACCTTTATCACACCTCCAGCTAGTAAGACCCTGTCTTGCTAGATTCATAAAACACCAGGCCCTTTTCTTTAATAGCATTGTTTGCATGACTTAATATTGATTGACTGAAAACATAAAAAGCTATAATTTCCATGACAGCGAATAAATTAAATTTTCATAAAGGATAAAGTTACGTAAATAGGTAAAGTTGCATTTAGTTGTTAACTTAAAATCAATTTACACAGATGATGGTTATTCCTGATATGCCTGTTTCACTTTTTTGCAAAGCAGACAATGAATTTTAACTTCACAATGCACTTTTTTAGAATTTTTATCTACACTTCTAACGCTGCGCTTATTATCGCTTCTAAACCGGAACTACCCAATCAGCAAGGGAAGCCACTCTTAATGGGAGGTAACTGTGTATATCGGTAGGCCCCCATTGACATTTTTCCCGCTTTTTTTGGATTGGGAATACAGTTCTTTAAAGGCCGTTTAGCACAATACATATATATCAATGTAAATATTGAGTTGCGTTCAAGCGTGGATAGTAATATGCATTTACATTACTGCCCGTGAACGGACTCAATAAAACCGAGCCTGCAATATTTTGATTATCTGTCGTGTGCGGAGGCTTTCAAAGTTCTTTTTCATGTGTTTAAAGGACATTAAATCGGACATCAGCCAGAATCATTAAAATTAAAATTCAATTGATTATAATCCAGCCCAGATTTTCTGATTAAAATAATAATTATTGATTTTTTTAACTAAATAAAGTGTTGCATAACTGTTTAATTATGTCGAACACATAAATGACAGTTATGCAAGGAGGTGGTGAATTTTAATGAAAAAATTAAGTGTACAATTTCATACCAGCTATAACAAGGTTTTAAGTTAAATGTCAATGAAAGATTACATATTAACTGTTTTAGACTTCTGATACAACAGAATGATTCAATAAATCATAACAGTTCCAATCAAATTATTCTACTGTAAATTATGTTTATTATGTTTGATTGTTCTTGGTCTTTTATACAATTTTTTAATGAAGTTTGTATGAGAATCTAAAGGAAAAAATAAACAAGGTCAGTATTATTTTAGTCAATAATCATGCAAATGCAATGCCGTAAATTTGTTATTTGTTTGTCAAATAATTGATTTTTAATTGGCCAACTGAGACCGCGATAGGGAGATCTTATTCTCGGTTCTCAATTTTGCTTTTACTTATTATTTAATGTTATTTTTATTACACGAGAAATTAGAAAAACAGAAACCTCGTACTGTTCAAAAACAAAAACCAGATTTCCAAAAATGTGTACGTATTTCCGTGCATCTGATCAATTCAAGGAATGCTATCTTCAAGAACGAATGAGCTAAAATTGTCTGTTAAGAATGTGTTCTATGACAAAACATCGTCTAAATCCGTACTTAATAAACTAATGAATGAACTTAGGTCTATGGTTCAGATGCTAATGCTCTATGTGTTTTATTTTGTCTATGCAGGCAGTTTCAAGCCACCCCGCCGAGATTATAATAATTATATGCTGTTCAAAACATTTAACTTGACAAATATATAATCCTGTTTTTAAAAAATATGAGTTTCGCCTAAAATGAGTAAATTGTCACACTTTATCAAATACATGTACGGTTCTTTATTATCGTTAAACTCTGCGTTCTTTTTAAATCAACACAAACAGTTAACAAAAAAGAGAACTTAGGGTTTTGAGGTTTTGGGTTACCTCCTTAGTTACCTTGGGTTAGTGACAAAACATTTTTCAACTTAGGGTCTAAACAAAGATCTATGGTCATCAACCTCACTTTTGCTCCAAGAGATTCTCATACGAATAATGAGTACAAGTTGCTTTTGGTGGAATACCTCCAACCCAATGGGTTAATGTCAAAACTATTGTAATACTATTAAACTCAATGTAGGGCCATAATTATAGCACTAAACATCATTTCAGGAAAAAAACTAGTCATTACGACCATCAACGCATCCAGTTTGAAAGAAATTCAAAAGATAGTAAATGTGGACTTGATGCCACAAAATGTTATTACCGAAATTAACAAAGGACCACAGTTCTGGTAAAATGGCTGCTTCTTTACGACTATCTCCACATCCTGTCACAACGAGGAGCTGATGCCAAAAGATTTTGGAGGACGTACGGATAATTAAATGGAAAATGGAATTAATGTTTTATAATTTAGAGCGAAACTTACCTTCAAAGAACGTTTAGTACTTGTATGTATCAGAAACAACATTCTGATCAACCCTGGTATGTTTTCATAATATTTTTACACGATAAACATACTTATTTAGCGTATTTTCAAAGCAAATTTTGCTAGAAATAATGTTGTTATGTTCTTTACATTTACACTTTCCTGATCTATTTTCCTTTGGAATGAAAAATAATCCTGAAAAAAATCCGCATAATTTGGCACTTCATTTTGTTTTAAATGTTTGTAGAGTGATAAAGGTAGGAAGAAAAATAACTGATAAATTGTACAGCAGATGCGTTTAACATGCAATTTTGTCACAAAGCTCGGGTTTATGCCTAAGCTTCCAAACAAAAACGACCACAACCTCAGTAGTCAATTTATGTTAACGCACGCATGTGCATAGTGCACATCGATCTATGGAAAAATCTTGTTGACCGACAGAAAAGTGTTCTAAGAAAATAAATGACGGTCTCCCGGAATCGCTGTACACCCTATTTGGCGACAAAAATACGTTGAAAAAGCCGCGAATGATTGGCCCACAAATAAGTTCCTCGGCGAATGCACTCGGATCACGATTTAGTGATTTATATGCAATTCGAAGCTTTCCGGAGATCGCCGAAAAAACACGGTTCTCGCCGAACGTTGAGAGAGGAATATAAATTCCATAGGCGGAGATTGTTTGTTAAATGAACTAGAGAGAAAACATTCATTTAGTCTAATCATATAAAGGTTATTTATTTAATATTACTTAATTTCTGCCAGTGTCACACATCAGGATGTCATTATGAAGATATCAACACACTTTCATGAGTCAACGTACTCTGAACATCTGTGTATCAGATTTAAAGTTACTTTACTGACACTCATTTGAAATTTAAGCCACTGTATCGTTCATGTAACAAATTGTTTGAATATTTCACTTATTTAGCGTGTACTGTCAATCTGACATTGATCTGAGACAGATTTCGACAAAATAACCATTATTACCAAAAAATGTTGGGCGTTTAGTGGTTTATATCTTTCTAGCTTTCTAGATTCCCACTTCAAATTAAGCAAAGTTGTTCTGAATTTGTGAACAGTGAAAACGTTACAGGCATGGTAATTTTGCAATATGTTTAAATTTTCTCCAAGTAGATTCTGTAAAAGAATAAGTCAGTATAGTATAGTTTATACCCAGTGAACCTATTTGCAGGTCTGTGTCTGTTTCTTTGCACTGGACACACTGCCTGCAGGTAGTTGGTGCCTTTGCTTTAGAAATAGATCTAAGCTATCAAGTCATATTACGTCAATGTTAAGGAGTCTAAAATTGGGCACAGTTTCGACCTCCAAGACAGAGTTCGGTTGAGGAGTTAGTTGAGTACCAGGGATTAAACTCCAATGATATTCTCGCCAAGTTGTGCCCTTTCCTCCATATATACGCATTTTTTCGCATGTTCAACCAGTGTAGATCCAGATCAGCCGGCACATCCGTGTCGTCTGACCAGGATCTGCACAAGTCGCTTTTTGGTCAGAAATAACCCAAAAAATCATAAATTGGCCAGCCAATCACCCCTTCCACGACAATAGACCATTGCTTTGTTTTTCCGAGTCAGTAGTACCACTTCAACATACCAAACAATCCTTTCCAAACACTATTAAAAATGCACGAACGCTGTGTGTAGTTGTTCAAACTCTTAATTGTGTATAGACTATCAAAGTGGACAGGCTGGATAAGAGGCATGTTTTTAAACAGTTCACTCCCAAGGTAAATCCATAGGCCTTTTGGAGCGATAATATTTCAGTTTGTTTCACCAGAACGCAATGTAAAGCGGTGTGGCAAAAGGGTGGGGTCGGGGCTGGTAAGGTGTCAGTAATTCTGACTGCTTTTCTTGATTCATTGTAAGTTTTCAAAACGTTTTCCTGGTCATTAATAACGGAAAATGCACAACTGAATCGTTCGAACATTACCCGAGTTTGTGATCAATCTGTATTGTAGCAGAAATTTACACATTTTGAAAACACGTTTATTGCTTTAAAATTTATTTTTATTTTAAATTCTTATTTCTACACTTTGGCCATTTTCATATGGGTGGTTCAACATCCCAGCAATTACTGCTTTTGATACATAAAAACTTAAGTGAAAAAGGGGAATAACTGTGAAAATATTTTGTGAAAGTTGTGTCCTTTTATAAATATGTTTAACGTCCAAAATTCACGTAATGTTTAAGTTAAGAACCAACTGAATAAAAACTTTAACAGAATGATCAAATGCAAAAGGGGCATAACTTTAAAAAAAATTATTTATAGAAGTTATCTACTGAGAATCCCAAGGGCATAAACGAACAAGTTAAAATTTCTGAATGGGTTGCTTAACATTATTAAAAGGCTGAACATGTTGAAAGACTGTAGGTGTAATTTAAGCATTTTTGGAAGGAATATGGTTATGGTTATTTTCCAAATCATAACGGAGAGGAGTTTTGTATTTTAAGTGCGACTAGTCTGGTTCCCAGTATAGTGTCGCAGCTAAAAGGAGTTGCATCGCACCATCTTGTTAAAAGGGGAAACAAAAAATTTGGTAAGGCGGACCTCATTTTCAAATAAATTTGCAAAAACTTCTTTATTAAAAATCCGGAGATTTTGTCTGAATATGTCATTTATGATGACAATGATGACTGCTTTTCTTGATTCATTGTTGTTGTTGTTTTAATGTCCTATTGCTGTTATTCACTTTGACTGTGACTAAACAAAAATGATGATGATGATGATGACGATAATGATGATGATGATATTTTTTTCATATTCTTCTTTATAATGATATTTTTCATAGAATTTTATAAATGAATATTGCAGATCTTGTTAGAAATGGTTAAAGAACTTTCTGTTAAGACTGATAATATATGTTTTGACACAATTAGAATGAACATGCAAGGAAAATAGATAAAGGCAGGTGTAACATCGGTGCCCTTGTTTAGTTTATGACATGTGGTTATTGTAGAGTGGTGCCGTAGGCACTAACTTAAAGGCAGCATGTCACCGACCACTTCCTCGTTATCTCATTATCTTGTAATAAACAGGAAATGTGCGACTCTGCAGTAGAATAACTATTACGTTCATTGCACAACTATAAAATTAGGTTAGATAAATATATATTTTTGCAATTTCGTAGAAATCCGGAGATTTTGGCTATAAATCCGGAGATCCGGAGAAGTAACATAAAATCCTGAGATTTCGGATAAAATCCGGAGATTTGACAGGCCTGTTACATGTCTGGCAACAGAAGACCAGTGAGGTATCGTTGTTGATGTTTTTTTTTAATAAAGTGGCATTAACACAGAATTAACTTATATGCCCACCCCAGCTATTACTGTTCGAGGAAACTCCAAGGAGCAAAATCACCAACATTCTGCATGGCAGCCACTTGTGCTTAGCTGCACCCATTGGATAATGCATTTGAAATTAAAATTTGATTAGCTGTATGTAATAGTATTACATAAGGCATTTATATACATTTGTAATTTGTTTGGGGTTTAGCCCTGTAAAGGTCTTATCCACTAACAGGTGTTTGTGTATTCAAAATATTTTCACACAAAAAGTGAAATATGCCTATCAGGAATCGCCACACTTACATAACAGAGCCAATTATAATGTTGCCACTTTTCTTTGTAATCAACAGTATTCTTCATTTCCTTACATTTTCATCCAAGAAAACAAACTTATTTTGGTCCCATCTAACCCTTACTCCAAGGATATGCCTTTTATCCCATGTGAGACTACTGTAGATCCAGATCAGCTTTCATCCCTGCATTGATCAGGATCTAAACTGTATGTTTGTACAAGTTGTAGATTCATTATGCTCTAGCTGACCTGTATTCTGGATTGAAGCATTAATTTGGTCACAGTGTTATGCAAATGTTTTGCATTGTTTGGAATAAAATGTTGTTTTTGAGCTGCACCAGTGTTTGAGCACGTGACTACTTAGATAATTAAACTACTCTTGGATATCTTGAACACTGGGTGTCCTAGCTGGCAGCGGTTTGTTCTTTTACTTGTTAGATAATATTGCTGCTCTGAAAGCTTTACAACGGCATTAGTTAATGCTTGTTGAAAGTTTAACCCTTTCCTCCATATATAGGTATTTTTACGCATGTGCGACCAGTTTAGATCTAGATCAGCTGGCACATCCATGCCGTCTGATCAGAATCAGCACTGGTCCCATTTTTGTCAGAAATAACCTAACAAATCAAAGGGAAAACAGTTCCAAACAAAAACGACCACAACCTCAGTAGATCTAAACTGTTCGCCCATGTAATAAAGGGTTGAGAAGAATGTGTTGTTTAATATCCTTTCCTCCGTATTATAAGCTTTTATATGCATATTTTATAACAACTGATTGTGAAAGGAGTTCTTTTCCAGTTAAAAACCAGTACTCATCTTTCAGTTCGGTATGGAAATTGACCAACAATCTCAACTCTGATGGGTGTGGCACTTGCAGTGTCCAGATTCTACCACTAGAACTAAACTTAATTGGAAGCTAAACACTCAAGTAAACACTTTATTGATACAACTTATACAAATTCTGCATAAAAGATACAGTATTTCTGTACTAAAGATAAGATTAACAAATTTACCAGTAAAATTAACAGGTTAAAAGTTAACAACAAGAAAACTACCCCTAATCTACTTGCTAACAATATCAAGATAAATATTGCAGTAACATTGAGAAAAACAATATTCACTCAAACAAAAGTACTTTAAAACATTTCTATAGATATAATTTCATTTTTGACTACTGTCAATCAGCACTTGTAAGCTATTTTTATGCAATATGAATTTCTTCCATATTTTAAGGGGTTTATAGACACATTTTTAGCTGGCCCTGTAAATAATGGTATTGCATTTATTTCACCATTTGTAATCATCCAAGTTTGCATTTGTCAGACATACACAACAAAAATAGGAAATAATCACATTTACCATCTTTACAGCAAATACAAACAGACAACGGCCATCTGAATCTCACAGATGTTCTCCCATATTTTGGGGACCCCTGTCTAGATGTAGGCAGGTACACATATATCTTTATCTCCATGACACAGCTTTTATAGTGTGCAACAAATGTAGATCCAGATCTGCCTGCAAATCACTGCAGTCTGATAGGGAATTACATTTTTGGCTTCTTAGTCACAATAAACCTTATAAATCAACAACCAACAAATATTGAAGTTACTAAAAATAGTTTGCTGAGCAACAGGTTGATCTGGACCTAAGGTTATAAAACTGAGCATGGAAACCAGTCTCAAATCTCAAGCATCTGATTGGCTGAAATGGCGACTGGTCGCCATTTCAGCCAATCAGATGCTTGAGATTTGAGACTGGTTTCCATGCTCAGTTTTATAACCTTGAACACACATCTATGAATACGAGCCATATCCCATGGAGTAAAGAGTAAAGTCGTATTCAGTTGGCTTTCCATTTGATAAGTGTCTGAAGATATAACTAACAATAATGATGTAAAGAATATCTTAGTATTTGAAATGAAATACTTGGAATTTGCTTATGAAACAACACATTAACCTTAAACCTATTTATCATGATTACCAACAGAACACTTGCCTCAAAAAACTTTACTTTTTTAAATAATTTCCACACTGTTACCAGACATTAATGAACCACCAACTAGATTATTGAATTATATCTTAGCTTACCATCTTACAATTACCCAGACACAACCTCTACTGTGCAAATTATGAAATACTTAAAAAAAGAATTCATAACAACCAAATAATCAAAATGTTCTTATGCTGTTTTTATCCGCATTTTGTTGTTGTTGTTTTTAATAAAATAGTTCCAAATTGTTCACTGTAAAGAAACACTACTGTTACATTTGTACACAACATTCGTGGAACCAGTTAAAAATACTGACCTACCATCCTAGGTATTGGTAAATTTCTCTATTATTTATCAGAAAAAAAAACAACAAAATTTTATCATGATCAAACTTCATCAACATTTGATGAAAAGTCAAAGAAATCTAATGGTCACATGACTTTGACATCAACTTAATATTCAGTTATAATAAATATCATATAGAAATTTGTAAGTCTTCAACAAGTCCACTTGGTTTTGTTCTGAATAATTTTACCTACTGGCCTATATGTTTATCATCTACTGAAGCCAACCCTCAGCAATATTCAATCATTATCCCACAATATAATTTAACCCTTTATTCTATTGCTACACCTTTATTGCGTGTGCTAACTGTTTATATCCAGATCCGACAACCTAAGCTGATCCCTGGTTTAAGTACTTTCTGGTCATCTGTTATATGGCTATTATTACAAGCCAGTGAGGACAATCTGGAAAAGTAACAAATAGTTCCTTTGTTGAAGAACGTTTCGAGTTGCTTTTCAATTCAGCATAGCACAAAATCTTTGGATTTTTTTTCTCTTCAGTTGTAGATACAGTACTTGCTAATGAGTAACCAACAAGTTGTCGAGAATCCCTGGTTTCAAGTCTCCGGGTCTGGTGTCTGAACGCTGTCACTGGGGTTGCTGAAAAAAACCAGAAGAAAACTGATAAAATAATCCACACGAGCAATGTACAAACTTAACGCTTTACTGCATTGTGTCCTGATGTTTATTTTATATTCAAGATATGATAGAGCCTGCACCAATTGTGGCCCAACAGGGTAAAACACAGAGATATTAACAAAATGTTTCATAGATACAACAAAAAAAGAAATTCATTAATTTTAAATGTAATCACTTATATGGTATGCCTTAGCCCTATGCAGCATAATTATGAGTAATGCTAAAACCCAACAATTTTTTTGATATCAAAAATCAGTCAGCGTCTGTGATAAAATACACTAGCAACATTTCAGTATATAGTCTAGATTCTGAAGCTGAAAAGTTTGTCGAGGTAGGGCCGACAAGATATACTTTTTATTTTACGATTTTATTGAAGTTTATGGTATATCTCAATGAAATTAGGTGGCCTGCAAAAATTATTTCATTGCGAACCCTGAAAAAATAAGGGAGATAACTCTTATATAGAATTATAAGTTAACTTTAAAATATTTAGATATAATGACGAGTTGCATTGATATCAGTCCAAATTTTAGTATCAACATTAGTTTTTATATGATCTAGCAACCATTATTTATTAACAAGAGCCGTCAGAGACGGGTTATGCTCCCCAACGCCGCTTTGTCACAAATACTTTTTTGTTAGAACAGGAAGAATTTGTAAGAAAGATATTGTATTTGAAAGTTTCCTTTACGATTCAAACAGAAAGCATTTTACAATATTGTACAAAAATAAGACAAAAAAAAATGAGAAATTTCAAAGGGCACTAACTCAAAAATGAATAAAGCAAGAGTTATGGTTCTTGTGCATTGCACTGCTCCGCATTGAGATCATTCTACTTATGAAGTTTCAAGTTCAGAAACTTTTATACTTTGTGAGATATGCACCAGATAAAACTAAGTAAGAGAAATTTCAAAGGGAAATAAATAAAAAATCAATAAAGCAAGATTTATGGTTCTTGTGCACTGCACTGCTCCTCATTGAGATCTATCTACTTATGAAGTTTCAACTTCCTAACTCTTATACTTTGTGAGATATGCCCCGGACAAAAAGTAAGTATGGTAAATTTCAAAGGGCATTAACTCTATAATGAATAAAGCAAGAGTTATGGTTCTTGTGTGCTGCACTGCTCCTCAACGAATTCATTCTACTTATGAAGTTTCAAGTTCATAACTCTTATACTTTGTGTGATATGCCCCGGACAAAAAATAAGTAAGAGAAATTTCAAAGGGCAATAAATCAAAAATCAATAAAAGCAAGAGTTATGGTTCTTATGCACTGCACTGCTCATCATTGAGATCTATCTACTTATGAAGTTTCAACTTCATTACTCTTATACTTTGTGAGATATGCCCCGGACAAAAAGGAAGTATGAAAAATTTCAAAGGGCAATAACTCAAAAATGAATAAAGCAAGAGTTATGGTTCTTGTGCACTGCACTGCTCATCATTGAGATCTATCTAGTTATGAAGGTTCAACTTCATAACTCTTATACTTTGTGAGATATGCCCCAGACAAAAAGTAAGTATGAGAAATTTGAAAGGGCAATAACTCAAAAATGAATAAAGCAAGAGTTATGGTTCTTATGCACTGCACTGCTCCTCATTGAGATCTATCTACTTATGAAGTTTCAACTTCATAACTCTTATACTTTGTGAAATATGCCCCGGACAAAAAGTAAGTATGAGAAATTTCAAAGGGCAATAACTCAAAAATGAATAAAGCAAGAGTTATGGTTCTTGTGCACTGCACTGCTCCTCATTGAGATCTATCTACTTATGAAGTTTCAACTTCATAACTCTTATACTTTGTGAGATATGCCCCGGACAAAAAGTAAGTATGAGAAATTTCAAAGGGCAATAACTCAAAAATGAATAAAGCAAGAGTTATGGTTCTTGTGCACTGCACTGCTCCTCATTGAGATCTATCTACTTATGAAGTTTCAACTTCATAACTCTTAGACTTTGGGAGATATGCCCCGGACAAAAAGTAAGTATGAGAAATTTCAAAGGGCAATAACTCAAAAATGAATAAAGCAAGAGTTATACTTCTTGTGCACTGCACTGCTCCTCAACGAGATCTAACTACCTATGAAGTTTAGTCTTGATACCTCTCATAGTTTTTGTGTAATTGTCCGGACAATATTATGACGGACGGACGGACGGACGGACGGACGGACGGACGGACGGACGGACGGACGAACGGGACGGACGGACGGACAAAGCGACAACTATATGCTCCCCCGAATTTCGGGGGGAGCATAAAAATGTATTATTAGCACATAATATTGGACTAATATGTAATTTAAGACATTTTTGTTGGTAAATATACAAAGAAAACAGAACATTTTACGATTTTCCCTATTTTATGAGTTAAGAAAATTATCTGTTCATATCGCTTGTAAATATTTATACAGATATTTAACATAACTCTTCTAAACATTACTTTAGATGTTTTAGAAGACATTTTCTATTGAGGAATATGCGTTATTGATGATAAAACCTTTAAATTGTGTATACAATTACACCGTGGATGAACAAGTTTGGTCACGTGACCACAAATGCAAACGAAGATTTACTGTTTTGACAAATACCAACCCGAAACAAGGTAATATTTTGCTGATATCTTTTTTTCTACTACAAGCACAAATTTACGACCTAGACCAAAGTACCCGGTGTAAAATAAGTTTTTATTTCATGTAGGAAGTAATTGCAAGACTTTTATGGTTTTTTAGAACACTTCGACACAAATGTGTTTTTCACAAAGCAAACGCCGGTTGGTTTTACTTTTTTAGCGATGCTTTTCACTGGAAACGTATACAGACGCAAAATAATACAAGCTATATCCTTTTTAAAACCTTCCATGTTCACCGCCATATGCATACCATCGTTTGGGATGGATCGAAATTGTACTATTTAATGGTGTAATTACTGAGTTGCGCTCAACCCGGGGCTAGGCGGCGTGGGCAGTAATAAGCATTCCCATTACTGCCCATGAACAGGCTCAATCAAACCGAGCCTGCAGTATTTTCATATTTGTCGTGTTCGGTGGCTTTCAAAGTTCCCTTTTCATCTATTTCAATGTATTTACTTATGTATGGTTCCATTACAAAGGTCATTATCGGCATAACTTAAGCTTATTCCCGGCATTGGTGATTTTGCAAACGTCGGTTGACCATCTGAAATATGCAAACGTCGGTTGGACATTTGGAATCACTGCAAACGGCGGTTGATGTTTTAGTCAATTTTATACATAGTTATCAGTTTTCGCAAATAAGAAAAAAACTGTTGAGCTTCCTTTTTCAGAACATGACGTTTGTTTGTGAAACGTGTGGGAAAGCTTAGAAGCAAATGGGGATTGACGTTACATAAGAGAAGGCATGCAGCCTTGGCCGGTATTATTGTTGTCGGAAAGCATTTCTGACCAAAGATGCTTTGACCAGGCATAGGTACTTTATTAAATTTAAGTGACTATATCTATCCATCGTCCCTGTTTAAAATATTACTATAAACGTCCTTATTACTGTATTAGGTTATACATGAAAATAATCGTACCTATTCATAATACACCGGTGTCGTCATTATGCATAATATTGCTGGGTAAATATCCATGCACTGGGAGGAGCACCATCGGTAATGCACAATCGCAACTATTAAGTCATGTGTTATTACGTCGCTATTTAAAGCTGCCTCTTCACAAAAGGTGCTAAAATAAAGAGATCTTACTTTTAACGTGTAGTGAAAAAATAAACTATTATCTGTTCATTTTGCGGTCTTTTAAATGACTATACATAAAAGAATAATTGGGTTTCGTCGCGTTTTTCAAACTCGTTAGGTGAAACAGTGAGGGAATCCCAAGATAAAAATAACGGGAATTCCGATTCACGCGCCCCTGGTGAGTGTGCTACATCTACCAAAACGCGCATGTCTCGCTATTTTTAAATCACGTGATGATAGAGTCGGTTAAATATAGAATTTATAGCGTTACGAACGGTATAGAAAACTACTTCAAATATTTGTTTTTAAATTCTTTATTTGGCAACGATACCATGCTTGTAGTGAATCAGTGCTATTTTGTCAATGATTTTTATGAATTTGTTACATTTTTTTTATTTGACTCGTTTTATTTTCTTTTTGTGTTTTCGGCTATCTGTGAACAGGCATCTTTAACGACATACTAAGATTTTAAAGACCTCGCATTAACATCGACTTTCTGATGTTATGAGTTTAAAAGTTTTATTCATACTTGTATATTTGTATTACAGATATACTGAACACGGAGACAAGAGAGAATACAAGTGCGAAAAATGTGGCACGAGCTTCCTAACAAAAGACGACCTTGGTAAGCACAAGAAGCGTGATACAACAGAAATAAGTTTCACATGTGACACCTGCGGAGTCAAGCTCCATGCCAAGATAGACTTAAAAGCGCATATGGATACTTATACTGGCGAAAAGTCGTTTGTTTGTGGCACATGCGGGAAGCATTATAGGCACAGGAGCAGTTTGTCCAAGCACAAATCGCCAAAGCATTAGAGTTGAGTGAAAATTAACTATGGCATTGATGACTTGAAGGAATGATGAGGGATTTTGTTCTTTTTTTCTCGTAAGATAACGACACGCCGAAATGTTATAGTTATGTGCAATTTTAATATATACACATTGATGGTTGCAGACACTCAACTGATAGAGAAAGAAGTTTTGAGTTTGGCCTTAATTTTTATGTTTAGTTTTTCGTTTAATGTTTTCTAATACATTTTCATAAATTGTTTAAATCTTAATTTTGATACCGGTATTTCAACTGTCTCATTAAAAGCAATCCTTTATGTTATCAGGCAACCAAATTATTTTACATTTTTACGCAAACATTGTTTTACTTTTATTAAGAATCTACATCTCATTCGAGCCAATCCAAATTTGCTTCACTCATTATCATTTGTGTTCATTTTATGTTACTGGTGATAATGCATTATTGACTATGATAAACATGTATTTTCTAGCCAAAGCGTTTAACATAATTATGATCTCGTTTTGTTTCTTAGCAGAGCTCCAAGTAAGTGCTTACATATAGAAGGGTAAATCACTCGACTATTTAATAATTTAAAACGGATTAGTCTCTTCAAAAATAATAAGGTTAAAAACCATACAAAAGCAAATCTGGAGATCTGCATGAGTTATATTGTTTTAAGTTATACGTTGACGTTTTATGTTCATAGTTTTGTATGATTATATATAATTATCTGTGATTTTTATAATAATTTTTTTAATATACTTGTTGATCTCAATTTTGATATGCCAAATTATTGTGCAATTATTTATAATTAATGATAATATTAATTATCTGTGATTTTTTAAATTATTTTTGAATATACTTGTTGATGTCAATTTTTATATACCAAATTATTGTGCACTAATGAATGATCAATAAATAATCGAAGTCGAAATTAAGCGTCGTCATATTTAAAAGCTTTCTTTTGTAAAAAAATACAAATGAAAATCAGAGAAGATATTCCATTAACAATGCTAATCCTAAATGAATTAAGTGTGACCAGTAGGTAATGAGATGAATGTTTTGTAAAAGTGAACTAACCCACGAAACTAATACATACATGTAATTATTTAAGAAAACGACTGTTAAATCACACAGACAGGATCACTGATGTCAATGTTTTATATGTCAGTCACAAGGAATCTGATTACTAAATATTTTAGCAGCGAAAGCCTAGTGGTTAGTGTGCTGGAGGTCGTAAGTTCGATACCTGGTCGCATCATAATAAAGACGTTATTAGAAATCGTAATTTAGTATACTCGTACATTCTTCAATTTAAGGTCAGTTCTTGTCTATATATTAAACTGCAATGACTGGTCGAGAGTAATTTATGCAAGTTGTGAAAGCTTGGTTCAAATTGAAGTATAAAATACTATAAATAGTATAAACCACATGTAAAGGTTGATATTCAGTTTCTTCCTTTTATTTGCACTGCGTACTGTATTCATGTTTAAAGCAATAATTGAGATTTAATTAAACTTAAAGTAATATGCAATTTGAAACGCAAACATCATAAAAAAACTCATGCGAGTTACACAAAGGAAAAGCAGTAATAACCTCTGTGTCAACATACTTTAAACACAAATATCTTTCAGAAAAAAACCATATTCGTTAACCACGATACTGTCTGTCTATGCATCAATGCCCATTTTAGAAGTTAATAACATTTTGCTATCATTTCGATGTGCATGTTCGTATCTAACACCCAACGTTCCTTTCTGGATTGCATTGCGGTTTGTTGATACAGTCTCTAACTTGCGTTTGGAGGTCGTAGCCTGTGGTTGATCAAACTCCTGATTCCTGATTCACTTTCGTGTTAGTCGTCACTTTCAAAAAGAACTCGTTGAGGAAGGCGTTTTGCTATATAAAGTGGCGACCCTAACGATGAATGAAGTGGTGAAAGTACGTTTCCCACTATTTGATTTTGGTGTGGGGTGAGTCTTCGTTTGAAGCGTTTATATAAAGGTGAACGGTAAGACTGTGCAAATGGCGATTTTCTTGGTGAAAATTTACGCTTTTTCATAGATGATGGCTTGGGTGAAAAAACTTCATCGTAGTGAAAACGTTTAACTGGGTAAGGTTTGTTCTTGCGTTTTTAGCGATGCAACGCAATGTTAGACTTCCTCCTTGCCATCTGAAAATAAAAATAAACTAAATGTAGGTAAGCAGTTCAATAGAAGATCAAGCGTTTACAAAAACATCAACCGGCGCTTGCATTTAATTCCAAATGTCCAACCGACGTTTGCATATTTCAGATGGTCAACCGACGTTTGCAAAATCACCAATGCCGGGAATAAGCTTAAGTTATGCCAATAATGACCTTTGTAATGGAACCACACATAAGTAAATACATTGAAAGGCTTTAAAAAGGACATAGCTTGTATTATTTTGTGTCTGTATACGTTTCCAGTGAAAAGCATCGCTTAAAAAAGAAAAACCAACCGGCGTTTACTTTGTGAAAAACACATTTGTGTCGAAGTGTTCTAAAAAACCATAAAAGTCTTGCAATTACTACCTACATGAAATAAAAACTTATTTTACGCCGGGTACTTTGGTCTAGGTCGTAAATTTGTGCTTGCAGTAGAAAAAAATATATCAGCAAAATATTACCTTGTTTCGGGTTGGTATTTGTCAAAACAGTAAATCTTCGTTTGCATTTGTGGTCACGTGACCGAACTTGTTCATCCACGGTGAATTACCCCACCCACACCATTATAGCAAGTATTTTTTTAATAAAACCTTTAATGGATATTCAACATATTTTATTTTAGTTTATTTTGTTATATAGATTATGATCTGCTTCAGTTAAAGAAGCAAACTGGAAAGGAAATGCTTTGTAAAACACCAAATTAAAATAGTAAATTCAAGAAATTATAATTATAATATTTTCTAATATGATAATGGTGACACATTTTGCCGAAGTTCAGATGTCTCCAATAGATCTGTTTTATTCTTACTTTACATGTTTTAATGTCTTCTACTTCTTGGAAGTAATCCCCCATACTCATAAAAAGGCAATTCTTAAATAACAGCATTAACACATTTGTATTTTAATATGATTTGAACAACCTAACAAGTTATGCAAATAAGAGTGCCTGTTGTATTTTTTGTAAAGTCACATAATGACGTATAACAGTATAATGGTAAATAAGCCAGTTTATTAACTGAATACGGATGAATACTGATGGTAACTAATTTCTTGAAAAAAAGGTGAAGTAATTAAACATTAGATAAATATTACTGTTATTTTGAAACACATGTTTAATGAATATTTATCAGATGTTTTTCTTATGTTAAGTTAACTTTTACTAATTTACAGGGAAATTGCGGGTATGTATCTTTAAATAATGAAATACAATGAGATCTGGCAAACTTAACTTCTTTTCCTTCAGGAAACAGTTTTCAACTTCATTACATATGGTTGCATTGACAAATGACAAGTTCCCATATTCAGGGTTGCACTAATCTTAGAATAAGTCTGGGTGATTTTGTTTCATATTGAAAGGTGCCGCAACATTTAAGAAGCTAGGCATAACTTTATAACAGTCTATACATTGTTCTCACCTCATCATGCAAAAACGGAAGTAAGATTACAATCTTGTTGGTTGTAAGTAAAACATAATATTGTATTGCCTGTAAATGTTTTCATTGTTACATATTTTGAAAAAGAATGGCACATTTTGCAATTTCTAGCTTAAACTAGTAAAGGAAAGAGTAAAATCCCAAATATCGCAAGTCTTATAAGGATAGTAAGTAAAGTAGTTTTCCTGTGTATGTCAATATATACATGTATATATTGTTCGAGCTTAGAGAAATAGGATTGCTTATGTAAAATGGAGAAACAGTCACTTCTGGATGCTAGCGTTGCCCCAATATAAAACAAGGGAGTCTTATAAACGCTAGCTGAAACGTTAAAATATGACACGGTCTTGCTTCCTACACCACAGAATAGTGTAAGCACCTTCTTGACGCCAGTGTATTTGCCATGAGACGAATGGTAACACTATCCCCAGGTTTTAGAATGGTTACTACCTAGTTCTATGTTATAGCAACATCTTTTTGAGATAGGTAAAAATATTCGAAAGTTGTTCATATCTAGACTTATAGAGAAGAAAACAAAACTAATTAATTAGGCTATTATACTCTTTCTTAAGTCTAACTAGAGATATGTTCATATGACAGAGATGCCCCCACCCTCAGTTGTCATCGTGAATCACGCCAATATTGTGCTCAAAGTACATATAATGGTGAAAACTCTCAGGAAAAACCCCCCAGATAATTTGCAGCTCATAATATTAAATATGAGTGCAGTTTGATGGTCGAAGTGCCTGTAAAGTTTCATGACTGACACTGATACTTTTGGACTTACCTACGCCAAAAGATTACACACTGAATGCATTATATTGAAATGCATAAGGGCCATAACTATGGTCTTAACAGGTGTGGCCCAAAAACAAAACCCCAGGTGCATAACTACACATGATTGTCAACATGCCTGTAAAGTTTCAAGACTGCGACTCTCATACTTTTGGAATTACATACAACAAGATTACTTGCTAAATGCATTATATTGAAATGCATAAGTAACATCACTCTTGTCTTAAAAGGCGTGGCCCAAAACAAAACCCCAGGTGCACAATTAAACATGATGGTCAACATACCTGTTAAGTTTCATGATTGTGGCTCTCATACTTTTTGAGTTATGTGCGACACAGGTGTCGTAAGTACAGAGGGACGGATGGACAAGGGCATCCTATAAGGCCCCTAATCATTCATAGTGGAGGCATAAAAAGGATGCAGGATCAAGAATTAGAATAAGGTAACCCTACGAATGAATCTGGACCCTTTGTTCTGATGACAATGCTTTCCCTACTAGGACCCTCAACCCTATCATTAGAGTTAATAGGCTACTTGTATTGTTAAAGAATAATCTCTTTCAGACCCAGGCCCTCACTCCATTACAAGGGTAGTGCAAGTATTCAGAAGGGACTGCAACAATTTGACAGGAGCTGGAATAAGTTTAAAATACTGTTATCAACAAAAGCAGATAGTATAACTCATAGGACTTATTATTTTCATATTGCTGTTCCTAGGTTCTTGGTCCCTGGCCAATGTTAGGTTTATGAAGTCTGTTTGGTCTACTATGCTATTCTAGATGCAGTCCTACCCAAAGAAGGGAGTACATGTACTACCATGAATGGCTTCGGATTGCCTTTCAGTCAGCTTCAAAGAATATTTTAAACCAACTTGCTACTTCAACGTTTCTATTCAGGCTCAGAAAGGGTTAAGCATTTTTTCTAGGACTGACACTTCCCTTTCACGAAGACTAAGGCCATATTTAAAGCAAAGCGACTGTTGAGACAATAACTGGTTACAGAAAAGCGAATGTTGAGACAATAACTGGTAACATAGTCTCCATGAGGTTCCTCGACCAGTTTCGAGCTTAGTATTGTTAAACCAGTTCCATGTGAATGAAAATGGATTCATTGTTTTAAGCAAAACAAAGAATGATCAAGATGAAGCTGTAATAATTAAACATAACAAACCATAGATATGAAGGTTTTCTTTGTGTTTTCACTTATTGTTATACTCTTGAGACTTCTGTCCAAATAGAACCATCCTTATTTATTGGAAGTACTACCCGTAGAGGGACCCAGAACTTACTCTTAGACTGAAGCTTGAAAATTTGGTCAAGGACAAGTGAGAGTATGTCTGACTATAGTTTAAGTGTAGCACTAGCCACAAACATATTTATCAATAGCCATAACAAACATGTATTAAAGACTCCCTTGCTCTATTTTTAAATGAGCTTTAAAGCAGAAGCAGTTGATGGAACACTTTAAAAATATTATTTAGGTAATTTCCAAAATAATCTAACTGAAACTAAAAAAAATTGTAGTTTGATATCGTCATATAATCACTGCTAATTTACTTGTATTTGTTTTTGATTTACAATTTGTTTTAATTTCGTGTGCATTGATTGCACTTAGAAAGTAGAAAAATAAATGAGTTTTAACACACATATTGTTTAACTCAACATGTACAATTGATTTAAAAGAATGATTAATAAAACTAATAAAGAACAAGATTTCAAACTGCCACAAAACCGTCAGAAATTGTTTATTTGTTTAAGTTTTGGAAATTAAAGACCCATAACTCCTCAGTGACTTGACTAATGTAATCTTGCTTGTAACCATAAATAGCTGAGATCTTATTGTCCCCTTAAACAGTCGGTCGAATTTTAGTGTTAGTAAATATATGTATTGTTTGGTATAGATGTAACTTGTTAAATATTTCCAGTTGAATGGCATAACTCAAGAGTGACAAGAGCAATCTGACTGGCTATCAAACTTGTCTAAGATATTATGTAAATATATGTTCTTACAGAGTTTGATGAAGATTGTGATTTTAATTAAGAAAGCATCCATTGCTTATTTGATTTCAAAAATGGCAATGAAATATCAATGAATCCAACGCCATTGTGCAATCTAGAGAATATCTTGTTTAGATATTTGCAGACAGATTATGCCCTCGGCATTCTGACAAACTGGGGCCTTGGGCAGTCCTAATTCGGTTAAAACAGCCATTAGAGGACACTATCTTTCAAAGCTATATGCAAGTTACTGAACTGCATATGTTTACCTTAAACATTCTAAGCAAGTCTGTTGAAGAGTGTCGAGTTAAAATGTGGAGGAGTTAACCCGTCAGATTGCTTCAGTCACTATAGTTATTGCCGTTTAATTACTAATTTGGTTAAAATTAGTAATTAAAGGGCAATAACTCCAGTCTGACTGAAGTAATCTGACGGGTTATTAAATATATTTGTGTCTTAATCACTCAAACCAAGTTTGGATAATACCTTGAATAAGTATTATTGCCATAAGAGAGTTGATAACATTTTGTGGACGTTTCCTGCCACCGATGAGTCAGTAATACGTCCTGTTTGTCAAACTGGCTTGTAATGAATGGCTTGCTCTTAAGTATGAAATTAAATGTATATCATCTGACCTGGATGGTTATTTGTGTTTAACAAGCTTTTTCAGAGAATTTGTGCTATAATTCCTTTTTCTAAGTTAAAAAATCACTAGAAATATCACTTTATAGCAAAAGGAAATGGGACATAAGTGATTTACATTATCTTTCAATAAAATAAAAGGAAATAACTCTTGTTTTTCACACATTATATACATAAGTTGTTCACCTTATACTTAAAATTGCATCTTGCAACTTATTTGACAAAGTTTTAATGAAGACAGAAAAAAGTCTTTATAATATATGTCATACCTTTGAGTTTGTCAGTTTTTTGTTGATTTTTTTGTATGATTTGGCATAAGTTATCTCCCCTTATTTTTCGTCGATTTGCAATAAAATTTTCTTTGCAGGCCAGTCCAGATTGTTTGGCCATATAATAGGCTTTAATTTGGTACCAAAATAAAAAGTATATCTTGTCGGCCCTACCTCAACTCATTTTTGAGACCTTTTGGACTTTCAGAATCTAGTCTAATAAATTGTAAGCTCAAAATCACCACTGCACAGGTGTTTGTGCTTGCTGATCTGGTTCTACACTTTTAGCCCATGCTATAAAGTTGTTTCTATGGAGTGAAGGGTTAAAACAAATAAATCTACCATACAAGTTACCTGTCATTCTGAGTTGAGGAGTAGATCTGGAAGGGTGGTGGTGGATTAACTTTCTGCTTCTTTATCACAGGTTCTGGACTAGAATCCTCCACTGAACCAGGACTACTGAAATCAGAAACATCACAAGTGGCAGAGCATAAATTTGTATATTATGAATTTATGTTTTTAGTATAAACTTGATAGCTATATGCTAGTGTTTTCTGTCAAAATAAAAAACTGTTTTCTGGGATACCTTTCAGTGTTTTATTTATGCCAAATATTTGGAGAAATAGGGCCCCATTCCCCCTTCAAAATAGTATATATTTTTCCCCCACGTCTGTAAAAAATTCCCCCTTTGCTGGAGTCTGTTAAGCAGCGTTCGAAAGTGAAGATGATATATCTGAATTTTGGATATGTTTAATGGATACCCCACTCATGGACAATACAGTGACAAGAATAATTGATAAATTTGCAGACAGAAAAAGACATTTCACTGTAGACCAATGACTTTCTTTGAATTAAAAGATCAGTGAATACTTTGTTATGTTGTGTTTGACAGGCTGCAAGTATCTTCCAAATATTTCCCCTTTCCTTTGTTCGTGTCACAATTTTCCCCCTCCAAAGGGCTGCGAGCCCCTTCCCCCAAGAGAAAAAAACACTGCCTTTAAAACAGACTCTGAACAAGTTTGATGAAAATCAAATAAAATTGTGCCATTGTGTTAATTAGGTTGTTGATTTTAATTTGACCGAGTTTTTGTCCTAAGATGTTTTAAACAAGTATAAGAAATTCTCATGTGGGCAAAAGTAATAATTTTCATACAAGTTAGCAGTTGTGATCTGGATCTACATTTAAGGAATGATTCTTATTTTGGTGCGGTTCATGCAGATTGGACGTGCACGCGAGAGCTGGCAAATCCATAAAGCGCTCTACCTCATCCATAAAAATAAGTATCTGTTAAATGTTATAATGTAAATTTTATTATCAACATTTTCATTCTGGGCATATTAATGCAGTGTTGTTTAACGAAGGTATCAAACACATGAGAATAAAACATTATTTTAGTGCAAAAATCCTGTAAGTACTACTAGGTTGGCGCTAAGGAAAAAAAAGTATGAGCCAAATTTTTAAGCCGCATGATAGCGCGCCCGACCTTTGTTGTTAATATATTCATAAACCAACCATTCTCTAAAACAAAGTAAGTTTTATTCCAATATTTTTTTTAACATTCAACTCTTAAAGAAGGCTAAGTGATTTGGGCAATAGCAATTGTATAATTTAATGACACTGTTAATGTTTTCTAAGCTTGGAGTGTCTACTGTTAGTGACATAATCAGATTAACAGATGAGGTCCAGTCTATTCCTCTGCTTAGTTTTAATCAGGTTGTACCTGGAGAATCAATCCTCTTTCACAATCTGCACTAGAGGCAGATTTTTGAGAGTAAGTATATGCTAGGGTATGTTCCTATCATTCATCATTGCAAAGTATTGAAAAGTACTTATAATTGTAAGCTAATTGAAAAATGAATGTAAAGAATAGTTATCTTTACAAATACTCTGCAATCTCGATACTCGCACGGACCGATTTTCCCGCCAAAAAACACGTGTGCACATGTACATGTAAAGCTATTTCAAATGCTGAACCACTTCTCAAATCATGTGCAACACTTTCTCAAAACAGCGAGTAAATATGTTGTTTATGGTTTAGAAAAAAGATTTATTAAGTTCCGAGTTGAAGATTTTTGGGTAATTAAATTATTTGCCGACGTCAATTATCATATTTATTGATCTTGTTACTCCACCCTAGCATCATTTGCTTGACTCGATTGGTCGACGACTGTGACATTTGTAATTGTTTTAGACAAGTCCCGGTACGTAAACAAACATGTTCGCCTCAAGCAAAGAATGAATAATAAAACTGCTAACCAGGGGTCCTAATTAACAAGATTATGGCATTAATGTGGCAGATAGTGTGCCAGATTGCTAATCCACGGCGGGGGGTTAGTAAAAAAATGTATGGTCGGAGACACGTGGCTGAAAATTTATCAATATTCGCCTGCTGTGCGAAAATTTTACGTCCGCTTTTTTTTATCGCCAGATGCATTGATTTGAAAGAAAATCATCGCCAGATGGTATTTTTTATCGCCAACTGGCGATTTTGGCGAGCGATAACGCTAACATAGGTACTATTAAAGAAATAGAGCATTATATTGTTTCTGCACTAAGATGATGATAAGAAAATTTTTGTTGAGGAAAACATATAATATGGTGTCTTCATAAATAATCATTTCCCAAGTTCTATAGAGCAGATGATATATAGCAACAAGTAACTCTAGGATATTGTGATAAGGTAACATGTCCCTATTAGCGAAAGGTTTATACATACTTCTGCTGGTTGTCATCTATCTTATCAAAGCTGAGTCTCTTTCCAGGACCTCTGTGTGGCGTTGTAACATACGGGAGGTTACCTCGAGGTCGAAAAGCCGACACTGACTCATTGATAGATTTCAACTTCTCTGATGACTGAAAACAACACATAATGATATACAAGTTTTATAACTGTATTGTATCAACAAATTAATTCAGAAGTGGCTTGGAAAATACTGACGTAATTTTGGAACACTAATTCGTCCAGTGCCCAAGGTTATAAAACTGAGCATGGAAACCAGTCTCCATTTCAGCCAATCAGATGCTTGAGATTTGAGACTGGTTTCCATGCTCAGTTTTATAACCTTGGAGCCAGAATTGGATCATGCCTGGAACTAACAAATGGCCTATTCTACTATCATAAAGGAACAGACCTGTCATAAAGTGGCAAACTGCAAATAGATATTGCAATTCCTTAGTGCCATTATATTAAGGGCCCTCTACACTCCTCCCCTCCACGTGCAACGATAAAAAGAAAATTATCAAAATCTAAGTAACGACAAAATACCGTTCAATGAAACTTTGCACAAATGAGTGTTTCTAATGTATCTTTATTTTGCATATGGTAAATGCCCACAATGAGTAATATGATACTGGCAACAATATCTTGTGTCATTGTGACTTACATATGTAAACTTTATGAGATATTAGTGTGTTTGACCTTCAAATTCCTGGTTCCGTAAACGGATGGCAATCATTGATTTCTCTTTTAGTAGTTGAAAGTTCTTTACTAAGGACACAACATTTTCTTGTTAGTATCATTACACTCACTTGGGAATTTAAAAATTATGTTTTGTATTTCTTAGTTTTTGTGCATTTATGCATACAGAATTTTAAAGAACTTTTAGGTCTAAATTTTTTCTTTAGTTTTCTAACATGTCTCACTGTATGCAAAATAAAGATAAATTAGTGACTTTTATTAGTGCAAATTATCATTGAACGACATTTTACCGTTATTGAGATTTTGATAATTTTCTTTGTAATGTAATAGGAAAATTATGCTAATAATTTACCAACATATTAGGTGTTAAACATTTATATTTTAAAACATATTACGGGCCTTGTTTAGTTACTAATATCCTTTCCTAGATAACATCAAATAGTTTGTTTACTAATTACTTGCTCGGTCAAAATATTTTAGCCACAGGTAATTTCATGTCTTCACCTGCATCTTTCAATTACATTGGACTCGATCTTGTCATGTTTAAGCAAGACGTTATATAACTGTTATTTTAGTTTTATATATTCTTCATGTCAAACAGTCATCTCGAACAGTAATTAGTCTGCATGAACAGTCTATGGTATTGCATAAAAGCCAGAGATATTGTCTGTATGTTTGGAGAGAGAACGGCCGTATGGCCGGAATGAGCCACATAATGCCTTTTATGTTAGTCTCGTGGCTAAATTGCTAAACTTTAAATAAGAGAAATTTATAACACTAAGGAATGTATTAGGAAATTTATACTTATGAGAAAGAACTGTTTATGTCTTAGAAGTTATAGATAAACTGTTAAAAGCTGATCTACATATAAAGTAATTTTGGAACTTAACTAGTGTTTGTACTACTACATCCTAAGACCTTTGTAAGAATTAACCACTACGTTACAAGGACTTCTTTGTGGTGCCGTGACCAGGATGTCCATTGTTATCATGATATTGTTTGATGACCAAGCCCTTTAAGTGAGCGGGAACATAAAGTCTCATAATAGGTTCTTCATCAGGATTTGATAAGTAATACAATACTTGATCGACTTCTAAGTATTTCCTGAACTCGGCCTTACTAGGATCCCCATGCTTAAGTTGATTTTTGATTTGGACAATTGTAGTATCTTTTTGTTGCTCAAATTGTAAATTTAATCCCTCAATTTCAGCCACAGGCTCCACAAAAGAATCCTGTTTTTCATACTCTTTATTAGCTGATTGTTTAGGATCAATGTCATTAGAATTTATAGCCTCAATCTTTTTGATAGATTCAATTGTGTTAAGAGATTTTGCGTTTGTTCCAGAAATTTTGTAAGTATTATCATGTATTTCCGGTTCAATGTCAAAATCAGACTCTGATTGTATCGTTTCAGACTTGGGCGGCCTGGAGAAGAAGTCAGCGATTACATTTGTTTTCCCTGGAAGATGCTCAACCTAACAGTTGTAACCACTATTAGACAATGCCCATAACTGAATTTTCTTATTTTGCATTGGAGAATCTAATAAATGTTGCAAAGGCTTGTGGTCAGTCATGATTTTAAATTCTGCATTATGTAAATAATGATCAAGTTTTTGTAGAGCATAGTGAATACTGAATGCCTCTTTTTCAATTGTGCTCCACCTGCGTTGAGTGTCACTAAGTTTATGTGATAAGAAATATATTGGTCTTTCATTATTATCATCAGCCTCAGGCAAATCAGTTTTCTGTGTTAAGCAAGCGCCAACATGGGTATCTGAAGCATCTACATACAAAATGTAAGGTTTGTTTATATCAGGGTAAGCTAAAGATGGAATTGCTGTTAATTGTTCTTTGATCTTATCAAAACTATCTTGACACTCTTGAGTCCAATTAAAATGTACTTTTTCCGAGTTAAATTAATCCATGGTTCTGCTATTTGTGAAAATGAGGGTATGAAGCGTCTATAAAAACTAGCTGCACCTATGACTCTACGAACGTCCCTTACATTTTTAGGGATAGGGAGTGACCTAATTGCTTTGACCTTATTAGGGTTGGGTCTGATGCCATCTTTGTCAATTATAAAACCTAGGTACTCAGTCTCAGACTGTGAGAATTTGCACTTCTTAAACTTAAGCTTTAAATTGTGTTCCCGTAGCCTTTGGAAAACGATATCGATATGGCGTTTATGTTCTTCGAGCGTGGAACTTCTGATTAAGATTTCATCTAAATATGCGACAGCAAAATCTAATCCCTCTAAGACTTGTGCCATAAGTTCCTGGAAGACCCCGGAGCCTGTAAAAGCCCAAATGCCATCACATTGAATTCATGTAAGCCTCTAAAAGTGGCAAAAGCGGTCTTTTCTTTGTCTGATTCTTCAATTGGCACCTGCCAGTATGAACTTCGTAAGTCTAGTGATGTAAAGAATTTTGCATCTCCCAAAGTGGCCAAAATATCATCAATAACTGGCAAAGGATATGAATATGGTTTAGTGACCTTATTTAAATTTCGAAAATCTACACAGAACCTCTTGCTATTATAATTTTTCTTGTGAACCAGAACCACCGGACTAGCATACGCGCTGCGCGAGGGTATAATTACCTTAGCCTCTAAAATTTCGTCAATTGCGTCACTCATAATTTTTCTGTCATTTAGTGGAACTCTGTAAGGACGTTGTTTTATTGGTTCGTGATCAACTGTGGGTATTTTCATTTTAACTGTATTAGTTTGAGTGAGCTCTGAGTCATTATTTGCAAAAATATCCTGATTTTCTAAGACCAAGCCTTTGACTGGGCCACGTAAGGCATTTAGGAAATTTCACTTAGAAATTTACCAGGAATATTTATACTTATAAGAAAGAACTGTTTATGTTTTACAATTAATAGATAAACTGTTAAAACTGATCTACATATAAAGTAATTTTGGAACGTGACCAAGTGTTCGTCTTATTACACCCTAAGACCTTTGTAAGAATTAACCACTACGTTACATCTTTTTATCGATGAATGTGCAGGGGAGGAGTGTAGTGGGCCCTTAAAACCTTTACTTCATACATACAGGTTTTATTGTGTGTGTAACCAGTGAAGATCCAGATCAGCTTAAATATCCATGCCATCCGATTTGAATCTTGTTCAGATCTGGATCTACGATGTAAGCTTTCCCGTACAGATACACCTTTATTGCTAGGGCGAACAGTTTAGATCCAGATCAGCCGGCACTTCCGTGCCGTCTGATCAGGATCTAAACTGTTCGCTTTTTGATTCATTCTAAAGGCTATTTCTGACCAAAATGCGACCAGTGCAGATCCTGATCAGACGGCATGGATGTGCGGGCTGATCTGGATCTACACTGGTCGCACATGCGTAAAATGCGTATCTATCCAGGAAAGGGTTAGGTAAAACAAAACAATGGTCCTTATGAATCAAACACCAAACACTGTAGATCCTGATCATATGGCAAAGATGTGTTGGCTGAATCTGGATCTATACTGTCTGGCATAACTGCCATATCCTATGAAAAAATCTTTAAGATTTAGGTCCTGTTTTACTGAAACTTACCCCAAGAAGTTCCCCAAAGCTGTACAGTTGTCTAGATCGTGGTGTCATACTACCAGGAGAGTGGGGGGACTTGAATGGCGACACTTTCATTGGAGACACATAGAAATTTTGACGCCCTGGAATTCTGTGATAAAAAAAAATATAATAAAAAAGAAGAAAATATACACTCATTGCCATGTAATCAGAAAAATGTTTCATATAAAATAGGCTTATAAAATGAAATGATTACCACCAAAAAATTGTATTTCCGTATGCAACAAAAGTGCTTATAATTTCTCCAAATCAAAACATAATAATTTATAATTACTTAAAGATTTGCAGAAATAAAACAGAAGTTATAAATTCAGATATTTAAAAACAATGTTATCTAAAATTTATGTAAAAAGTGGTGATTTTAAAATTAAGTTGCTATTTCATGAAATTTTCCAGACAACCTACTTAATGACTTTTAAAGTTTAAAGCTCAAAGTAACTGCCTAATCCATTTTGTGCAGATCACCAAAACGGAACTCTAACATACTATTATGCAGTTGAATAGATAATTGCAAAATGTATTTAAAAGTACACACGATTTTGGATATTGTTCAAATGGTGTCTCCTCTTTAATTTAACCATTTACTTCATGGAGGAAAGGGTTAAGTTGTATCGAAACACTAGCTGTTCTGATGATGATAAATGATCTGTCCATGTGACTGTGATAAAGATCTCCAGACAAAAGAACATCATCATCTAATGCATTCTCCAGACAAAAAAACATCATCATCAAATGCATTCTCCAGACAAAAAAACATCATCATGAAATGCATTCTCCGGACAAAAAAACATCATCATCAAATGCATTCTCTGGACAAAAAACATCATCATCGAATGCATTCTCTGGACAAAAAAAATTATCATCAAATGCGTTCTCCGGACAAAAAAAACATCATCAAATGCATTCTCCAGACAAAAAACATCATAATCAAATGCGTTCTCCGGACAAAAAAATATCATCATCGAATGCATTCTAAGGACAAAAACAACTTCATCAAATGCATTCTCCAGACAAAAAAATCATCATCGAATGCATTCTAAGGACAAAAACAACTTCATCAAATGATACATTACCTGTAGACAGGAGATGCATTCAGTGGAGATGACACTGGCCGTGGTACTGGTGATAGATTAGGTTGCTGAAATTAAGAAAAATATATAGGTGCAAAATATTTTTTTAAAAAAGGTCTCCAAACCATTACAAGGGTTGCATGCCAGACTGTCATAACTCCTCTTTGTTTCAATGTAATTACAACAGTCCGCTAACCAGTTTCATATTAGTGCATTGCAGTCTTATTCCAAAAACAAATATTTTAAATAAAGCTATTTGCATACTTCCATTTTATCTATGTGGTAATTATATTCACAACAAAAGTTTAGTATTTTCAGACCCTATTAAGTTACCCTTTCCTTCATATATAAACATTGCGACCAGTGTAGATCCAAATCAGCCGGCTCATCCATGACTAATGATCAGGATCAGCACTGGTAGCTTTTCGGTCAGAAATAACCTTATAAATCAAATAGCTAACAGTGCAGATCCTAATCATACTCCAAAAATACAATGAACTTAAAACAGCAGACAGAATAAACTTTGTATGAGAACCGCTGTTTTGTACACTTGCCATCAGTCTTAATCTATTTTATGCCCATACTGCATAAATTTATTCATCCAAAAAATAACTTAGCAGATAATGTGATAAAATTCTTGCTAAAAGTAGCGTATTTTCATATTTATCAAAACTTGAGACATATACTGTAATTTATTCAGGATAGTTATGATAAGCCAGGATACTTGTTCACAAAAAAAACATTCTAATAGAAATAAAACCAGTTGTACAGAAGCCAACAAAACAGTTCAGTAGTATGATTTTACCTGAGAGATACTGAATGTAAACATCATCACCTGGGAACCAAACTAGAGCACATTTGAGCCAGTTGTGATGTAGCAAACAAGTACTAGTCAACTGGTTCATGTATGGAATTTAGGAATCAGGTATCAATTAACAGTTTCTTCCATAGGACTTTATTGAATGTGAGAACAGTTTAGATCCAGATCAGCCAGCACATCCATGCTATCTTATAAGGATCTAAACTGTTAGCTTTTTTAAAGATTCATTTGATAATTTTTAACCAGGAGGTGAACATAGTAGATCTAGATCTAATGACAGCAATGTTCTGGCTGATATGGATCTAAACTGGTCACTGATGTGAGAAAAGGAGTATATAAAGAGTAAAAGGTGCCCATATCTAAATTGTGGTGTGGTACAAATTTACTGGCCACGTTTTAAGATACATTTTACAGACATATATTGTTTAATTTTTATTTTGTGATTAAGTTTTCAAAAACTAGTAGATATTTTTTCTTCGGGTTATTTATTTTTATAATCAATGCTTCATTTGAAAATTTGTGTATATCCAAAACCCATATAAGAAACATTAGTTTATATTGTTCTCTTCAGATATTAGTAGAATCATTAATAAAAAGAAAATGGCATGCAAAAATAGATTTACTAGATGGTGTTCAGTTGAAAAGAAAATCTTAAAAAGTTTGATAAAAATATAAGGAAACAGCAAACTGTTTAAGCTTTCCAGACAAAATCAAAAAAAAAAAAATCATGATGAATTCTTAACTTAAGAATTGGCATTTTCATAATTGTGATGTCTTAAACAATATAATTGTAAAGTTTGATGAAGAAAATTTAATAAATGGCAAAGTTATATGCAATGTTTAGTTTTCTTGACAGATCAAAGGAATGACAAAGCAATCCCTATGCATCACCTTTTCTTCGAAAGAGCAACACAAAAAATGAATTTATAATAAACCTACATAAACACATTCATTTCGATTGCAAAGTGAAATATCGGTGATTACACTTTCCAACCAAGAGGCAAACAGTGTAGATCCAGATCAGATGATAGGTATGTGCTGGGTGACCTGGATCTACACTGGTTGCCCATGTGCATGCAGCAAAACCATGATGTAAAGGGTTAATTATGGATCTGAAGATTTAATAGGATTATTTATTAATTAAATAGCAGACTCTATTTGTATTTTAATAGTATGTTTTATATTAATATAATGTTTTTTATATATACTTTTTTATCCATGTTGGGAAAGTGAATAATATTCACAGATCTATTTAAACTCTTTTATTTCAAAATGTTTCGGCCATTAGCCTTCTTCAGTTGATATTGCCACAAATTTAACCTTTCTATTTCTTTTTTAGATAAAGGAGTTTTCTTACAACATTCTTAAGCAGTCCCTTACACCTATCCAATTTACAGCATCAGCATTATGGCATCTATGTACGCTGGAGTGAAAAAAGTCATCTCAAAGTTAGCATCTCAGAGCACTGCCCATCAAATCTCTAAGATTGTGGACACAAAATCAAACAAGCGGAGAGTGTTCTGGATTTTACTTGTATTGCTTACATTTGCTGCAGTACTGTTCCACACATCAGCCATGATCACAAGTTACCTGTCATACCTGAAGCGTCAAGAAACCTCCATCTCCTATAGCAGGCCAGTTGAGTTTCCTGCAATAACTTTATGCAATCTCCAGGCCATATCTCCTTCTAAATTGACAGAAACTATCTCAACTTATCCTAATATGGCAGAGTGGTTTCAATTCCTTGAACAAGCTGATTTCAGCGAATACAAACATGTAATTGAATCCAGTCAAACATTTTATGAGAACTTTCCTGATTTAGCCACCACCATTGGCAGTAGTGCTAAAGACCTAATCCTGCACTGTAACTATAACAACAGACTGTGCAGCCCAGAGAACTTCACATTCTTCTTTGACGGGCAAAATTATTACAACTGTTACACTTTTACTCCGAGATCTGGCTCACAGTCATCAGGCATATATGAAGCATCCCAGGCCATGAATGGTGATGGGCCACGTGATGGTCTTTCTGTTATTCTGTCTCCAGTAACAGGAAGTGATATGCCAGCTGGGGCTTATGGTTTGTATAACATGGTGAATAATTTTGCTCACAGCTCAGGGGTACGCGCTCAGATCCACCCTGTTGGGACAAGACCTAGTCCACTGCAACATGGTTTTGATCTGTCTCCAGGTTATTCCACGTCAGTTGCATTTAAATTAGAATCTTATTACCGACTATCAGAACCTTATGACAACTGCAACGATGTTACTGAACTTGAGAATGAGTACAAATACACTTTCTTTACATGCTTACAAGTGTGTAAGCAACACCTACTGGTAAAAACTTGCGGGTGTAAATCCTCTGCTCTTCCTGAGTATGCAGGAACTGAAACTGTTCTTTTCTGTAGAGCTATTACTGACTGGAGAATAAAAGTTAACAATTTCCACAGTAAGAAGACTGTAAACTTGTCAGCTATTCAATGTGAAATAGAACTGCTTGATAAACTGAAGAGAGACATGTCACATAGAAGCACTTGTGGCTGCACATATCCATGTGAAGAGACTATTTTCACCAAGACTCTATCAGCATCAATCTGGCCAGATACTTTCTTCCAACTAGATTTCCTTAGAAAATTTTATCGGGGCAAAAATTCAACATCCATCGCGCTAAACAAGGCATATCATATACTTGCAAATATAGCGAAACAACATGGGATTTCTGCCATTCAAGGGGAAACTAGCTACAACAAGAATGAACAAATTGATGATCTAATGCAAGCTTCGAACATTATACACCAGCACTATATGCATCTTAATGTGTACTTTGAGGACTACAGCATCAAAGAACATGTTGACGTACCAGCATACACACTGGCAGCGTTACTGAGAGATGTTGGAGTCGTGCTCGTCATCTGGATGGGAGTGTCTGTACTCACCATTATGGAATTGTTGGAGCTGCTCATATGGCTTGTGTGGACAAGTTTCAAGCAATCTCACTAAAGTCAGATCTTACAAAATGTTAGATCTGATGACAGCCCGTAGACACTGTACATAAGTAATAGAAATTGTCAACACAGGAAGCATGATTTATAATGCTCACAAAATGATCTGACGATATCATTACATTAGAAATGAATGCAATACTACATAAACACATATATATCCAGTAAAAAATGTCTTTCACAGGCTGTCCACACTTTCCATGGTATAAAATACTATCGTACTTTCAATTTGAGATTTTGTAGGAAACAATCTGATTGGTTCAAAGGGTAAGTGTTAAAAGCACGTTTTAGTTACTTTTCATCAGATTCTGATAGGGTAGCGTTTTTTAGGAAATGATTTTAATCAGATTGAGTTTCAACAAGTAAAGCTAATTGCATTCATATCAGTTTTAGTATTCAGAACAAGTTCTGTTATAAATATGGAATATTATAACAGTATGCGTAGTTCGTATTTTTCTAGTTGGATATGTAAACAATATCACTTGAGACAGTATATAGTCTGTATACGAACCTACAGACTGCAATCTGTCATAACGTTCCTTTAAAAATATTATATACCCTTCATGCTCAAAACAAATTTAAAAAACTAAACAAATCAAGTCAACAACGTGGTTGATATAATAGTAGAAATAACTAGAAATGTGTCCATAGGACACGGATGCCCCCGCTATGCATGTTTGTCATGTTGAACATTTATACCAGGTTATTTTAAAATCCAATAAGTAATAACAAACTCACAGCCCAGACAAGAAAATTTTGGTTTTAGTAATAGTGACCTTGACCTAGGACCTACAGGAATGGGAATTATACACAACACAACGCCTTGTCATAATGAACATTTGCGCCAAATTATTTTGAAATCACTCTGTTAATAACGAAGTTATAGCCAGTACAAGAAATTTCAATTTTTTGTAAGTGACCTTGACCTTGGACCTACAGGCATGGGCATAGTACACAACACATCGTCTTGATATAATGAACATTTATACCAAGTTATTTTAAAATCCAATAAGAAATAACAAAGTAAAAGAGCAGACAAGGTTTTTATTACAAAATTCTATTTTTAGAAACAGTGACCTTGACCTCTGACCTTTAGGCATGGGTGTTGTACATGACACACCACCTTATCATGGTGAACATTTTTGCCAAGTTATGTTGAAATCCCTCCATTCATAAGGAAGTTTCAGCCAGGACAAGAAAATTCTATTTTTAGTTAGTGACCTTGACTTTGGACCTACAGGCATGGGTATTGTATGCAACACACAGTCTTGATATGGTGAACATTCATACCAAGTTATTTTAATCTCCACTAAGAAATAACAGAGTTACAGAGCGGACAAGATTTTTCCAAAAAAATTCTATTTTTAGTAACAGTGACCTTAACCCTGGACCTACAGGCATGGGTGTTGTACGCGACACACCGCCTTATCATGGTGAACATTTGTGCCAAGTTATTTTGAAATACCTCCATTCATAAGGAAGTTACAGCCTGGACAAGAAAATTCTATTTTTAGTAACAGTAACCTTGACCTTGGACCTACAGGCATGGGTATTGTATGCGACACACCGTCTTGATATGGTGAACATTCATACCAAGTTATTTTAATCTCCACTAAGAAGTAACAAAGTTACAGAGCGGACAAGATTTTTCCAAAAAAATTCTATTTTTAGTAACAGTGATCTTGACCTTGGACCTACAGGCATGGGTGTTGTACGCGACACACCGCCTTATCATGGTGAACATTTGTGCCAAGTTATTTTGAAATCCCTCCATTCATAAGGAAGTTACAGCCCGGACAAGAAAATTCTATTTTTAGTAACAGTGACCTTGACCTTGGACCTACAGGCATGGGTATTGTACGCGACACACCGTCTTGATATGGTGAACATTGATAACAAGTTATTTTAAAATCAAACAAGAAAAAGTCGTCGCCACGCTGAAAACCAGGTTTTCATTTAATACTTATACTTTTGTAAAGAAAATATCTGATATAAAGAAACTGAACTTCTTTTTTTAGCAACAGTGACCTTGATCATGAACACAGACTTCTGAGTAGAAATCCCGAGTTGCGTCTTGGTATCAGCTACCCAAAGAAAGTTTGGTGTCAATAGATCACAGCTAACCCAAGTAATAAGGAGAAACCTAAATTTTTATTTTTAACAAAAATGACATAGACCTTTATCACAGACACCTGGGTATCAATCCTAAGTAGTGTCTTGATATAAGCTACCCACAAACCAAGTTTGGTGTCAATAGGCCAAAGAAAACTCAAGCTATTGAGCAGAAACTGAATTTCTATTTTTAGCTACAGTGACCTTGAGCTTTATCACAGGCGCCTGGGTAGCAATCTCAAGCTGCATCTTGATATTAGATACCAACACTAAGTTCGGCGTAAATATACAAAAGCAAACTCAAGTTATCGAGGGAAAACTGAATTTCTATTTTTAGCAACAGTGACCTTGACCTTGATCACAGACACCTGTGGCAATCCCAAGCTGTCTTTTGATATTAGCTACTCATATATATACTAAGTTTGGCATCCAGAGGTAAAAGCAAACTCAAGTTACTGAGGGTAAGCTGAATTTCTATATTTAGCAAGTGACCTTGACATTTATCACCGACACCTGGGTAGCAATCGCAAGCTGCCTGTTGATATAAGCTACCCACAAACCAAACTAAGCATCAACAGGCAATTTGGCATCAACAGATAACATTCACAAAATACTTAACAAAAAATCTAAGTCAAAAAGGGGCATAACTTTTGCAAAACACAACCAAAACCCCTATGAAATTTGACCTAATAATTGGTACTGTGATGTCAAACAATTATGTAAAGTTTTAAAGCTATACCTTGAATGGTAACTGAGAAAAGACAACTTTCACAAAAAACTTAACACAATTTTTAAGTGAAAAAGGGGCATAACTTGTGTCAAAATAAGTCAGGGATTATGAAACTTGTCCTCACAATTGGTATTCAGATGTCAGATAACTATGTTAAGTTTCAAAGTTGTACCTTAAACGGTTACTGCGAAAAACACAACTTTAACAAAAAACTTCACAAAATTTCTAAGTGAAAAAGGGGCATAACTTTGTCAAAATACAGTCAAGGATTATGAAACTTGTCCTGATAGTTGGTATTGACATGTCAGACAACTAAGTTAAGTTTCAAAGTTGTACTTTGAATGGTTACTGAGAAAAACACAACTTTAACAAAAAACTTCACAAAATTTCTAAGTAAAAAAGGGGCATAACTTTGTCAAAATACAGTCAGGGATAATGAAACTTGTCCTGATAATTGGTATTGATATGTCAGACAACTATGTTAAGTTTGAAAGTTGTACCTTGAACGGTTACTGAGAAAAACACAACTTTAACAAAAAACTTGACAAAATTTCTAAGTGAAAAAGGGGCATAACTTTGTCAAAATACAGTCAGGGATTATGAAACTTGTCCTGATAATTGGTATTGATATGTCAGACAACTATGTTAAGTTTCAAAGTTGTACCTTGAATGGTTACTGAGAAAAACACAACTTTAACAACAAGAGCCAGTCAGAAACGACTGCAAGCTCGACTATTCGAAGTCAGACATATTTAAGCACATTTTAAACTGGGCTTCATTTAAAATGGGAAGTTAATGACACCCAACACACACACATGAACAAAAGTTTCTTAATCTAAGTCGGGAAATCAATAAATTACACTTAATTTATTCTTGTAGTTTTTTAAGAGTGTTTACACAACCCTGCCCATACATCCCTGATCCCACACCCATCAACCCACTATCCCTGCCCACCTAAAGTGATGTGGTGAGGTGTGGTGTAGTATAGTATGGTATAGTATGCTGGTTGCTGTTGTTGGTGGTGTTGGTGTAGTTGCTGTTCTTGGTATTGTTGTTGGTGTTGGTAGTGGTGGTGTTGTTGGTGGTGGTGGTGTTGTTGTTGGTGGTAGTGTTGTTATGTTGGTGTTGTTGTTAGTGTTGTTAGTTGTTGGTGTTGTTGATGCTATTGTTGGTGTTGATGTTGGTGGTGGTGTTGTTGTTGGTGGTGTTCGTGTTGTTGGTGATGGTGTTGTTGGTGGTGGTGTTTTTGTTTGTGGTGTTGTTTACGGTATAGTTGGTGGTGGTGTTGATGGTGGTGTTGTTGTTGTTCTTTGTGTTATTGTTGGTTGTCTTGTTGGTGTTGTTGTTGTTGGTAGTGGTAGTGTTGTTGTTGTTGTTGGTGGTGGTGGTGGTGGGGGTGTTGTTGGTGGTGTTGTTGACAGTGTTGTTGGTGCAGTTGTTGTTGTTATTTGTGTTATTGTTGCTTCTGTTGTTTGTGTTGTTGTTGGTGGTGGTGTTGTTGCTTTTGGTGGTGTTGTTGTTTGTGGTGTTGTTGTTGGTGGTGTTGTTATTGGTGATGGTGTTGTTGGTGGTGGTGGTGGTATTGTTGTTGTTGTTGGTGGTGGTGGTATGTGGTGGTGTGGAGGTGGTGGTGTGGTGGTGGTGTTGTTTGTAGTCACTGTGGTGGTATGTGGTGGTGGTGGGGGTGATGGTGGTGTGGTGTGGTGGTGGTGTGGTGGTGGTTGTGGGGGGTGGTGTGCTGGGGATGGTGTGGTGTGGTGTGCTGTAGCTATAGTAGTTTGTAAGATATAGGTATGTTGCACGCAAACTTTAACCAAAGCGGGACGGCGACGCCGACGCCGACACCTAAGTGAGTAGAATAGCTCGACATATTCTTCGAATAGTCGAGCTAAAAAACTTGACAAAATGTTGACGCCCACCCGCCCGCCCATACCTCAATCTAATAACCAGGATTTTTCGAAAGAAAGCCTGGTTAATAAGAAAAGTTACAGAGCGGACATGATTTGCGAACATACACACACACACACACCCACACACACACACACACACACACACAGTGAACACTATATGCCCTTCCGCCATTACGTGGCAGGGCATAAAAACAGTAACGTGATAGTAAATTTTAGAATGGCGAAGAAAATTTAATAACTGGCATAAAAATATCGTAACAGTTGTAAAACATCGACAGAAATTTCCTATTTTGGAGTTCGGTTTGTGTCGCAAAACTACGGCAACATAGTTATGACGTGATATAGAACACCGGAAGCTGCAAAATAAATAATTGGAAAAAAATGTCCAATACGGAATTTCTAATCTGACAAGTTGTATCAATCTTGAATGCTGCACTACAGTTACCTTTTAAAATGGCTATGTCAGATGAAGACAAGGCGCAACAAAATACAACTTATCATTGCTTTAACATCTGAAATTCCCCCAACTGCATCATTCAACCATCTATCTTATCAACTCATCAAAATAAAAGAACATCTCATCACAGCTGGAAATTGATGTTCTTGGACTTTAGCAAAAGGATCACACAGTGTTCCTCTGACATAGCACCTACTTTCCAAAAACTTTAGGCACAGCTACGTCGCCAACACTCATATGACCTTGAATCAGCATGTACACTGTCTGGAACTTCACTTGGGGTCTCGGGGCCCAGGGAACAATGATCCATGATGTTTTTTATTAGTGGGAAAATTAAGACAGGGGAAATGCATTCCTCTTGCAAAACAGTATTTTGAAAAACTTTAAATGTTGACGACAAAAAGATGATGACAAGTGTGTGCAATGTATTGTACAGATGTGTTTAAATGTACAAAGTCTAAGTTATATGTTACCATATTTTAATAAGATTTTTGTAAGCTTACTGATACTGGATGCAGTAAATTTATACAATCATGACATTGTATCATCATTCTATTTATCTTCATTTATTTTTCACTAAGCAAATGCGCCATTCAATAATAAACTGGTACAGCTCTCATGTTTTTATAATTATTGGAGGCCTGAGAATTGTTTCTTTTTTTAATGTTCTTATCCCGGTGTGTAACAGCAAGAATTGTAAGTAAGTAAGTAAGTAAGTAAGTAAGTAAAGTCTTTATTTAACGAGGCTACACATTTGGTTTCCCCTACTTCCATGTGGGCCTCATAGTCTTTGTTTTCCATTGTCTTCATAGTGTAAAACATGTTATACATTGAACTTATTTTTTTGTTTTGAACTATATAGTGTTATTGTTTGTGTACATGGCGTAAACATATTGTTTTTTATTTTTTATAAACATCAGTTTTTCTGATGATTTTATAGTTGGAGTCAGACTTTCACCTAGAAATTATGTCAGAATGTGATTTTAAATGTGCACTGTTGCCTAAATGGAGGATATGTGTTGTTTTGTGCTTTTTTGTGTTTTTTTTTTGCTGGTTGTATGATGTGGTATCATTGTAAACAACCCTGAATATGCAAGTTTTAGCTAAATGACCAGTCAATGTTATCATTATTTTGCTGATCAACATTATTGTATGACATACCAAGATCTCACTAACCCTTTACTCCGTATTTACATTATTATCCCTTTTCTTGATATATACACATTTCTATCCTTGCCGTCTGATCAGGATCTGCACTGGTCGCATTTTGGTCAGAAATAACCTAATGAATCAAAAAGCGAACAGTTAAGATCCTGATCAGACGACAAGGATGTGCCGGCTGATCTGGATCTAAAGTGTTCGCCCTTGCAATAAAGGTGTATCTATACAGGAAAGGATTATCTTGTGTGCAACCAGTGAAGATCAATACAAGCTGGTAGATCCAAGCTACACTGGTGACTTTTATATCAGAATTAACCTGGATCAAAAAGCCACCAGTGTAGATCCTGATCAGACAGCACCTATGTGCCAGCTGATCTGGATCATATTAAGCCATGTCAAATGAAGTAAAGGGTTAAGGGGAAATGGAAAACAGACAAGAGGAGGCCACAATGCCAAGAAATCGGGGTTGAAGGTTATAAAGCTGAGATTGGAAACCAGTCTCAAATCTCAAGCATCTGATTGGCTGAAATGGCGACTGGTCGCCATTTCAGCCAATCAGATGCTTGAGATTTGAGACTGGTTTCCATGCTCAGTTTCATAACCTTGGGCACAGGTTTTCTTCTTGAATTTTAAGTGAAAAGGGGGCATAACTTTGACAAAATACAGTGAAGAGTTATAAAACTTGTCATGATAATTAATGCTATTGTGATGTCAGACAACTATGTTTAGTTTCTATCTTAAATGGTTACTAAAATAAAACATGCTTAAACAAAAAAACATACTGAAATGTTGAAGTCCGCCAGCTCAACAACATACCAGAATCTAATAAGGCCACTCCTTTTTTATTTTATGGTTTACAAAAATTTTTGGTCAAGACTCAAAGTGTCCGTAAGGCGGTCGAAAAAAAAATAAAAAAAAATTTCCACATCTAGTCTTAATATTAGTCTGACAGCATTAACTACTATATAACAGTCAAAACAATTTAATTCTACAGAAACAAAACTGAAAGTCTGGTAATGATTATCATTGAATCTGCATATATTTGTTGACAAGGGAGGTCAGATAGATCGTGTTCTGGGCAATACTCGTGACAAATATGCATTATTTATAGTTTTATTAATGGATTAACAGACCCTTCTGTCATGCTCTGCTACAAAATAAAAGTTTCAAATTAAATTACGACACTGCGACATTTACAACGTGAATGTAAAATAAGTATTAAAACACTAACCAATGCGAACATATTCCAAAATAAATTACGTCCCAATTTTATCTCAAGTATCATATTTCAGAATTATTGCATCATCAACCAATTTTACCCAGCTAAAAATGTCGAATGTCACGTACACACTTCTTGTAGATCAAACGATTTCAAAGCAGTGCCGATAAAACAACACAGTCTTGATACGAGCCGACAATTCCCTTTTAAGTTGCATTTCAAAGACGGTTGGTATCAACGTTTAACTCAATACTGACTGTCAATCAAATTCTGTCTCTGTATGAAATTAACATGGAAGGCGGATCAAAGAAATGTACATAAATCTATGAGTGATTGTAAAACATGTTTGAGAAAATTATTTTTTGTTTGTTTTTGAATTGTGCGGATTATGTGATAATTAAAAAGAGACAATGGAACTTGAACGTGGATTATTGTAAGTACATGTACCAATTACGTCTCGATAGGCATAGGTTGCTGTGTTTTTTGTAACGCCTGATTGAGTAATCTGTTTAAAAATTATGACAGGTTACAGTTTGTTTGCCCGGAGGCTTCACTGTTCTTGTTCATCGCTGCCGAGAAAATTTAATTGGATTATCAGCTGACAATATACAAATATTAAATGTGACATAAGCTTTGATACGGACGATAAACGGTTCATCCGGTGTCCTTCCTGTAAACAGGCGATGAAAGTTTTGGCAAGACAATTTGCAAATTTTCTATTCGATTTGGCGATATATTCTCTTGTCCAATACAAATCATAGATAAAATTTACATTGCTTGTATAGGAAATGTTTTTGTGTTTGAAAATCGTACCCCATTTGACGATATATTCTTATAGCCGATACCCGATTTCGTGGAGTATCTCTGAGACATAAAACCCGTCTACCTATTTCGAGGGCGCATTTAAAACGCGGCCTATTTATATAAAAACAAGCAAAATGGGATTTGTTTCGATAGTTTTCGACTCGTTTCCATAGGGCCGGAAATTATTAATGAAAAAAAATCGTCGATTTCGATTTTTTTTTTTTTCAATTTCTTGAAAAAATAGGTCCGCCGGTTTTGTAAACCATTTTATATAAAAGAAGTGGCCTAACCAGTTTTCCAAAAAAAAAACTCAAAAAGTTTCTTCAATTGCCAATGTTTGTGCTTTTGATTAGGAAAACCCTACACTTTAGAAAGATCCCCCAAACTGCCTTGGAAAGTATAAATGCAGGCCAACAGTAACAACCAAATGGAAAGTATCAATGTAGGTCACTAGTAACAGCATATTGCCTTGGAAAGTATCTGTGTAGGCCACTGGTCACAACATATTTGCAGATCACCTGTTTAACCCTTTCCTCAATAGACACACCTTTATGGCATGGGTGGAAAGTGTAGATCCAGATCAGCCGGCACATCTGTGCCATCTGATCAGGATCTGCACTGTTATCTTTTTGATTAATTAGGTTATTTCTGACTAAAATGTGATCAGTGCAGATCCTGATCAGATCTACACTGGTAGCACATGCGTAAAAATGCATATATATAGAGGAAAAGGTTAACAGACTGCAAATCCATTCTCTAAAGAATTTTTTTTATGACAGGGTCAGGCTAATAGGTTATACCTGTACCAGGTTGACCTGAAGTTTCCAGACAGGATTATTGGATTATCTGACATTATCAGAAGACATAAAATTAATATTGCTAGATTATCATAATTGCAAATCTGAAGCAAACTGGGGATTATACGAAATTAAATTAAATGCTTGCATTGATTGATACCAGCCGACTGCTACACATTTATTACCGTCATCCTTTGAATATAAGCCGCACTTTTTTTCCAGGATTCGGCGAAAAAAAGTTGGGGGTGCGGCTTATACATAGGTTTAGGTTCCCAAGACATTTTTCCAGGCCTTCAAAACACCAATTTTTTAACCGCGGCGAATGTGTCAAGCGCACCAGTATACGGACGCTGAACGAGATATTTGTCACGTCTACACATTGTTTTTTTTCGAAAATATTAAAAGGTTAAAGAATGTACTAAATAATAAACTATTATTGAAATCTTATACTCTTCTTTTTATTTTGAGTACCGGTTATTGCAATAAAAATAATCGTCAGTTTGCAACTTGTCATGATCTCCGATCCGGGGACGTTTCTATGCAACGAGGTAATCATGTGCCAACAAAAATAATTATGATTGCCACAGGCAAATAACTGCTTAGAAATGCTGTCACAAACTCTACTGCAAATACAATTACCGGTACGTAAATAATCAGCAACATTTACGAACACCAAAGTAAAATAATTATTATTTACCAAACGCTAACATATTCCATGATTTAAAATATATCCTAATCTTTAATTTATCGCTTTTATCACATTTCAGCAATTATTGCATCACACAAGCTAAAAATGACACGCACACACTACCAGGTAGATCAAACGTTTTTATAGCAAAGCCGAAATAAACACGGATGGTTGTTTCGAGCCGACAACGTCTTTCGAAGTCGCGTTTGATGTTCGGCTGTATCAATTTTTTTGCCTCCATACGAAATACACAGCATGGTCATGTTTGTAAGGGATACATGCGGTTTTTATAAGTTAACGGCTGTTTTTCAAATTATGCTGATTATTAATGTAATAACTAAAGATAAATGGAAATAAAATGCGGATTTCGTAAGAACCGACATAACCATCATGGTAATTATTTTCACTTATTTAAATCATGCAAACTGGCTTTTACCAGTGTTTTAGGTATTTTATGGAAAAAGTGGGGTCGGCGAGTCGATCACGTTTTATTTAATTACACGTTATATAAGATTGAGTACTTCAAGAAAAACGTGTATCGGTAAATTCACAGTGACCGTAATCTGTGAAAAACTCTGAAAGCCAGATGACATGTTTAAGATTCCCATGTTAAAATCAGTGACACCCTTAATTGGCAGCTTGGTCTCACCTGTCATAGAGGGTATGTCACTTGACTAAGGTGTTAAAACTGAAAGCATGATGCCATGTTTGAGATTCTTATGGAATGTTTGACAAGATATTGAGATGACACGGTCGAATCGAATTTTATTTAAAACTCGCACATTTTGGTCATATGTCATTCCCGCCAATTTTCTCGAATATTACTCTTCATTTAAAATGTCTATACCTTCCAATTGTCAAACATAATATTATCATGTGTCAAACACGTATGTACTTCACTGATAAAGTATAGCTCGCTATTGTTGCCTACGCTGAGGCACATGGAACCGGCGATTTGAAATGGCGACCAGTCTGAAAAAGAGACCACGGCTTATACATAGAGTTAGGCTTTTTTTCACCCATTTCGATCGGGGTTTTGGGGGGTGCGGCTTATATTTAGATGATGGTACTTTACCTTGAGCATGACTTGCAGTGCCCTCTTGAAAGTTTCTGGGGCAAGCATTTTATTTTGTAATAAATTCCAAGGCCAGATTTACCATACTAACTACCTTATATCATTCTGTTGGCAAGAAAATCTTCTACATTTTATTATAGAGCTTGACTTTATCAAGGTTCGTCTGGGCACAAGATCATAACACTTAATAAGGAAACTAGTCTCAAATCTCAAGCATCTCATTGGCTGAAATCACCACTGGTAGGGATTCTCTACAGACTGATCCCATTATTTCTTCTGCCTAATTTACCTTTTACTTCATAGGTTAATTTGTTTGTATAGCCCTTTCCTCCATATATACGTCTTTATGGCAAAGGTGAACAGTGTCGATCCAAATCAGCCGGCACATGCCTGCTGTCTGATCAGGAACTAAACTGTTTGCTATTTGATCAGAAATAATCTACTAAATCAAAAAGCACAGTGCAGATGGCACGGATGTGCTGGCTGATTTGGATCTACACTGTTTACCTACACTATAAAGGCATAATGATATATATGTCGCCAAAAACATCATGCAAATTGTATTGCAGAGGGTGACTTTGATTAATGTTCACCTGGAACCATTCACATTATTTTGTAGGAATTCTCTTGCTGTGTACAGGGTAAGACTGATCCCATATTTATGCTGCATTATCCTTTTACTCCATTTATATGCCTTTTATAGCATGGGCAAACAGTGTAGATCTAGAAAAATTGGCATATATGTGTGTGATCTGATCAGGATCTACAGTGCTGGCTTTTTAGGTTATTTCTGACCAAGAAGCAAACAGTGAAGATCCAGATCAGGTAGTTCAGATGTGCTGGTTTATATGGATCTAAACTATTTACACATGCAAAACCATGTAATAAGTTAAGATTTAAATTACTTTAGGGTTAGGGGCATAAATATGAAATTATTGCTTATGATGAGTTGTGAATCACTCTGAATGTTTGCATAGATATTTTGAAGTGTTTTACTGTTTAACCATTTCTACCATATATACACATTTATTGCATCCAGATCATTCCGCACATCCGTGCCATTTCATGAGGATCAGCACAGTTCGCTTTTTTTATTTATTAGCTTATATCTGACCAAAAATCAAACAGTGCAGATCTTGACCAGACAGCATGGATGTGTGGGCTGATCTGGATCTACATTGATTGCACTTGCAATAAAAATGTATATATGGCCTGATTACTTGGTTTAAAAGATAGAAGAAGTTTGATAACATTCAGGAGACACACTGGGTCTGTACTGTTACCAAACGTAAGTTAATCAAGGGAAAACTCTTGAGTTACTAGTCCAACTTACTTAATTTTGAACTGATCTGAGACTTCAAACTAGAAATGTGTCCATAGGACACGGATGCCCCCGCTATGCATCGTTTCCAGATACTAAAGTGCAATGATGGGAATAATAGCATTTCAAAGACAGTGATGTTCGAGTAATTATAAGAATATGCATGAACTTGATGATCAAGTAAATTATTTGTATTTGTGGCACTGTTGTCTTCTCATTACGGAAATGTCTGTGAAGAAGTTGGTGGTAATGCAATGCAATGTCATAGTGAACATTTGTGCCAAGTTATTTTGAAATCCCTTCATTCATAAAGAAGTTATAGCCCGAACAAGTAAATTCAAGTTTTAGTAACTGTGACCTTGACCTTGGACTTACAGGCATGGGTAATGTACGCAACACACCGCCTTGTCATGGTGAACATTTGTGCCAAGTTATTTTGAAAACCCTCCATTCAAAACAAAGTTATAGCCCGGACAAGGAAATTCTATTTTTAGTAACAGTGACCTTGACCTTGGACCTACCTTGTCATGGTGAACATTTCTGCCAAGTTATTTTGAAATTACTATATTCCTAATGTAGTTACAACCCTGACAAGAAAATTCTATTTTAGTAACAGTGACCTTGACCTTGGACCTAGGCATGGGCATGGTACGGGACACACCATCTTGTCATGATGAACATTTGTGTCAAGTTGTTTTGAAATCAATCTATTCCTAACAAAGTTACAGCCCGGACAAGAGAATTCTATTTTTAGTAACAGTGACCTTGACCAACAGGCATGGCCATGGTACGCGATACACCGCCCTGTCATGGTGAACATTTGTGTCAAGTTATTTTGAAATCCCTCCATTTATAATGAAGTTACAGCCTGAACAAGAAAATTATATTTTTAGTAACAGTGACCTTGACCTTGGACCTTCAGGCTTGGGTATTGTGCGGACACACTGCCTTGTCATAGTGAACATTTGTGCAAAGTTATTTTGAAATCCCTCCATTCATAACAAAGTAACAGCCCGGACAAGAGAATTCTATTTTAAGTAACACTGACCTTGACCTTTGACCTACAGGCATGGGCATGGTACGTGACACATCGCCCTGTCATGGTGAACATTTGTGCCAAGTTATTTTGAAATCCCTCCATTCATAACAAAGTAACAGCCCGGACAAGAAAATTCTATTTTTAGTAACAGTGACCTTAACTTTGGACCTAAAGGCTTGGGCATGTATGTTACATACCGTCTTGATATGGTGAACAATTATACCAAGTTATTTAAAAATCCAATAAGAAATAACAAAGTTACAGAGCGGACAAGATTTTGCAAGAAAATTCTATTTTTAGTAACAGTGATCTTGACCTTGGACCTACAGTCACGACACACCGCCTTGTTATGGTGAACATTTGTGCCAAGTTATTTTGAAATCCCTCCATTCCAAACAAAGTTAAGGGCAAAGTGTATATTTTTCTTAACACAAAATGTAAGTGAAAAAGGGGCATAATTTGAAAATATTGGAAGCATGGTTATGGGTCTTGTTGGTTATGATGTAGATTTTGATGGTGAAAATATATTTCAAGTTTCAAGGCAGTATCTCAAGTAGTTTTTAAGTTATGGGCAAAATGCACAAAATATAAGAAACAAGATATATTCCTATTAAAACTAATGTAAATGGAAGTATCAAAGGGCCATAACTTCTGAACAGAACATGTAAGAGCAAAACCCCACCTTTTTGCACAACAACATATCAGGCCAAGCATTGTGGTCAAGTTTCATTAAATTCCCAGCAGAGGTGTAGGAGGAGTTGCGTTCACAAGATATATTCCTATTAAAACTAATGTAAATGGAATTATCAAAGGGCCATAACTTCTGAACGGAACATGTAAGAGCAAAACCCCACCTTTATGCACAACAACATATCAGGCCAAGCATTGTGGTCAAGTTTCATTAAATTCACACCAGTAGTGTAGGAGGAGTTGCGTTCACGAGATATACTCCTATTAAAACTAATGTAAATGGAAGTATCAAAGGGCAATAACTTCTGAACGGAATATGTAAGAGCGAAACCCCACCTTCATGCACAACAACATATCAGGCCAAGCATTGTGGTCAAGTTTCATTAAATTCCGACCAGTAGTGTAGGAGGAGTTGCGTTCACGAGAATATTGGACAGACAAACGGACAGGAGCAACTCTTAATGCCCGTCGCCATTTCATGGCGGGGGCATAAAAACAAAAAGACCATACAGTAGGTTATTTTCTCTTTTCAACAACTAGCAAATCAGAAGTCTGACAGCAATTACTAGCCATCAGAAATCTGGCAACAGGTAATAGCCACCAGAGGTCTGACAGCAGGTATTAGCCAATCAGAAGTCTTACAGCAGGTACTAGCCAATCAGAAGTCTGACAGCAGGTACTAGCCAATCAGAAGTCTGACAGCAGGCACTAGCCAATCAGAAGTCTGACAGCAGGTACTAGTCAATCAGAATTCTGACAGCAAATACTAGCCAATCAGAAGTCTGACAGCAGGTACTAGCCAATCAATAGGCTGACAGTAGGAAGCAAAATAAACTCACCATCTGTTTAGGAGCAAACTGCAGGATGAAGTTTTTCATGTTTTGCATGAAGACTCTATTGTAGAAGCTGATAATTGAATCCCGCTGATTGCCCTCTATTAATGCTTCCTTGTATGTCTACAAGAAACAAACAGAATCTCATCATTTGAGTTATATAACTTCACGAGAGCCCCTTATTAGTAAAAATTACATTAGCAGAATTGCATAATGCTGTTGATGACCACGCCAATCTACACTGTACTTCCAATGTTATACCCCTTTTCTTCATATATACGCATTTTCAAGCATGAGTGACAAGGGTCTGCACTGATTGCAACCTGGTTAGAAAAAAACCTAATGGATCTATTAGTGACCAGTTTAGATCTTGATCAGATGGCATGGATGTGCCGCCTGATCTGGATCTAAACTTCGCCCATGCAATGAAGATGTATCTTTAAGAGTAAACGGATAATTGCTCCCTAGTAACTATCTGGCATGAAGATGAACCTCTACACAACCTGGTGCTTGAGAAGTAAAAGATTTTACAGCAGCCATCAAGCAGCTTTCAAAAATGACTAAATCAAGCTGTCTGCAAGTGATTTCACTATCTTAACATTTGTCTGTGTTAAGTAATTTTGCAAGAACGCCCTTCCAGCAAATACCCTTTACCTATGGATTTGGCTAATATCCCATTTGCAACCAGTTTAATCCAGTTCGGTATACACATTCATACAGTCCGATCTGGATCTTACCAAGTCACTTATTGGTCAGAAATATCCAAATGAATCTTAAATCAAACATTGTAATTTCTGATGAGACAGCCAGGATCTACACTGGTCAGATAAGGTACATAAGCTTTATCCATGGAGTAAGAATTAAATCAGAACTGAAGGTTATAAAGCTGAGATTGGAAACCAGTCTCAAATCTCAAGCATCTGATTGGCTGAAATGGCGACTGGTCGCCATTTCAGCCAATCAGATGCTTGAGATTTGAGACTGGTTTCCTTGCTCAGTTTTATAACCTTGGGCACAGTACATGTATATCTAACAGTTCAAATAAGCAGCAAAGCAATTCTACATTGACAGAATAATGTTTGCACCCCCTGGGCTGATCACAGTCTACAGTCTTCACCACTTTGATTTTTTTGTGAGAAGACAGTAGCATTTATCACCAGCACTGATTACCCTATCATGTAGAAAGATAAGAACTAGAATGTGTCCTCGGCAGACATGGGGCGAATTATTTTTAAAAGTAATGCATTAAATTAGCATTATTTGTCAAATTTGTGCATTAAATTAAATTAGCATTACTACATTTTGAGAAAGTAATGCATTAAATTAGCATTATATCAAAAAGTAATGCATTAAATTTATCATTATTTTATTCACAAGTGAACTGACAATAAAAGTCAACAATCAGTATAATATTATGTACAAAAGGGATCATCTTCCAAAAACGGTATGCGGACATAATCCCCTTCGGACAAAATCCCCTAGGTATATTTTCAAGAAAACGGACAAAATCCCCTACATGACATAATCCCCTACGGACAAAATCCCCTAGTATCAAGAATCCCCTACGGACAAAACCCCCTACATAGCAAAATTATTATTTATTTGACAAAGTTTTTCATAAAATAATCCAGATTTCCATTGTAGAATAGCTGGAATTTTGTAGACATAGACAGGGGCACACAAAACTAAAATAAATAAAATCTTGTAGGACTCATCTGTGGTTAAAAGAAGTATTTACACATGTTTAAGTTGTAATTTGTCTATGTTGCCTTAATTCATGTAGATCTACTTGTCTTGTGTAGATTTTACAATTTATTACTTCATCTGAAGTTAAATAAATGTAATTAATTTTACTTTTTTGAAATGTGTGTTCTGTTGTTAGTGATCTTGAGGGTGATCAACACATTATATACCGTAATCCCTCATGTAATAGTCGCACCTGTCTAATCGCCGCACCCCCAAAATGACCGAAAAAAATGAAGAAAAATCCTAATTCAATGTAAAGGCCGCACAGTTGATACAGTGTAAACGATTTTGCAAAATGGAAAGAGAAATAAGGGGAAGTAACAATGTGAATACCGCGTAAACGATAAAGACAATGACGGCCGTTCAGTAACGTACCAAGAATCGTTGAAAAAATAGCGTATTATTATTTCTATAGTTAAATATTGACGTGGATTTATTTGGCAAAAATTAATTCCTTCTTGAATATTTGTGGTATCTAAATTCTCGTCGGACTCGTCGAAACTCTCAAATTCGCTGTCACCGCCGTCGCTGTCCGTGAAACTAGCATACATTTTTTGTTTTGTTTTAATGTAAAGCGCAATAGAAAATGTATTATTTTTGCGCTATATAAATGTATTGTTTTTGTATTTGTGGACTTCAGAATACGCTATTACTGCTAAGTTTTCCTTTGCTGTGAACGATTTGTAGACAGGACCTACCACAATTTTAGGTATTCGACAATTTTAAGGTGAGGTCAGAATGACAATAGAGAGATAGGTATGTTTGACATTTTGAGATAGTTATTTGTTTGATCTTGGTAGGCAGGTTTTTAAGGAAAATTGAGCAACTCATGTCCCCTCAAATGTCAAGTGTCAATAAGATATTTTCGCACCTTCTCAACATGTCACCGTCTTCTCTGGAGTCCCAGCAGACAGGTGAGAATATTCTGTAAATTAGTGGCTCTGACAGAAGAGAATAACGTGTCAATTAGTGACAATTAACAGTAACAGGTGATGTACAAACTTGTACCAATTATTATGATTCTTAGTTACGTATGAATAGACCTTGCACTTTAAAGAATTTTATCTTCAAGTTCAAACTTGATAGAAATAAAAGAATCTGTATAAATTTAAATATTTCCGTATACATTGCATTGGTTATTTTACAAACTCGTTTTAAAAAAACCCTAGTTCATGTATATACATTTTGCTTTGATCAACCGTCCTGTTTATTTCATATGGAGGTTACGTTTTATTGACAGGTTATATGGTCGATATTTCCTGTCTGTGCAACTTCCTGTCTAATACAACTTCAAAGAAATTGTCGGCTCGTATTAAGGCTGTGTTGTTTTATCGGCATTGCTATGAAATCCTTTGATCTGTGTTGGTAGTGTGCACGACATTTTAGCTGGCTGAAATTGTTTGATGTTGCAAAAATTCTGAAATATGATACGAGATAAAACTGGAAATTATGGAATATATTCACGTTGGTTAGTGTTTAAATATTATAATGCATTTTTAAACAAAATATATTAATTAAATTAGATCGCTACCGGCAAAGCATACAACGGCGCTACCTCGTTCATATCGTCCGTCAACCTCCTATTTAGAGAGCTCATGTAATAAAATCATAAGGTAAACGCATGGCGTTTCAAAAATCGGCAGAATCGTTCTAGAAAAAATGTCAAAAGGTCTTACACCTATGGAATGGCCGCACCCCCAACTTCCTAACGATAAAATCGGGTAAAAAAGTGTGGCGATTACATGAGGGATTACAGTATATTTAACAACAACAACAACCTTGTGCAGTTTTATATTAGAGGCTTAACAAAATGTGCAATGCACAATTTCAAACTGTAAATTAAAGCACATCACAAAGCAAATAAGCACATAATTACATGTGTATAAGGAATCTACCTGTTATCAGAATATTGTCTATGCAAAATTACAAACTGTAAATTAAAACTCATCACAAAGCAAATCAATAGATAATTATAAGGAATCCACCTATTGTCAGAAAATTGGTTTATTATATTTTTACATTAAGTTTATATATACAAGAATAAATTGTAATAAACTGATAAATTAGCAAAAAAAGAAATGAAAAGATGTTTGACTTTATTAGAAATTGAACACAGTCTTGAAGACAAAAATAATTGTTGTTTTAATTTTTTTTAATGTTTATCAAAGAATAATAAATTTTATTTGTCTAAATAAAATTAAAACATTTAGTCAAAAATTACAATACTACTTTGCCAATTCATTTTTTATAACCAGAATTATACTACAACAGTTACGTGGAACTAAGTGAAGCCTCACACAAGTTCCAATAGCCTCCATGAACTCAACAAGGGACTTAGGCAGTGCTGCTCATACACAGTCTCAACGTCACCATTATCTTTCTGTAGACAGTTTATTACATACCACAGACTGCGGTTTGAATGGCCAACGAATGTTTTGAAGGCATTTTTCCAACCCTATCTCACATTATTGGTTCTGCTTTGGTCATTGAGGGTAGTCCTTCTAAACCTTAGTGAGTCATTCTCACCCCTCACAGTCTTAAAGCCACCAGATACATAAGTGCTATCAAAATAATCTACTATACCAGCTAAATACTCTGGGGCTGTTTCTCTAAGATAACCGATGCCATCACTGACATCAGCCGCCGGCAGAAATGCCAGACCATCTAGCTTTATTATGTATGTAGCAGGGTATGTGAAACATTTATAAAGTAGGGGATTTTTTACTTAGGGGATTTTGTCCGTAGGGGATTTATGCAAGTAGGGGATTTTGTACACCAGTGGAAAAGTGATGTAGGGGATTTTGTCCTGGTATGACTAGGGGATTTTGTCCATAGGGGATTATGTCCTACATTCTCCAAAAACAACTGTTGAACCCAAAGTTTAATTTACACAGTATCAATCTGACAGTGTGAAGACCTAAAGTGACACCTCAAGAACTTACAACAAAACTTTTCTCAGTACACATAGATTTGTGCATCTTTAGCTTTTTAACACACTTTTGTTATCTTGCTATCTTTGATTTATTGCTGTTTTTCACACATTTAGTTTGTAGTATTGACAAAGGACTACACTGTCAACTTATTAAACTATTATGTCACCTGCATCTGCATTACATGCGGATTTCCTGAAATCTGTCATAACCTCAAATAACTTTACAATGACACTGAATCAGTAAGTAAAATTATAAATAAACATTACTGCATGTGAGTGTATGTAAGAGTTTTGTACAAGTCTCAAAGTTGATTTCGATGCTATCTTATTTCAGAACAACATTTTTAGTATTTTGTACTGAACTTCAAATGTCTACCAGTAACATTTTCAGGAATATTTAAGTGTTTCACAATTGGTGGGAAATACCTTGTCCAAATGAATGTGTACAGTGAAGAAATGTGCTGTATTTTTTGACAGAGCTTTATAGATTTCTGGCTATTCATTTGTTTTAAATTGAGTATTTTCTAAGACAACTCAGCTTAAGAACTTGTGGCTTCATCATTGAAAAATGTTCAAACTTTACAACATCCAGATGAAAAGGCTTGACTCTTATAGTCTGTACCTTGTTTTACTAATAGTGAACATATATCAAACTACTAATAACTGTTATAACCATGTTTTTCTCTTGCTATAAATAAGATAATATGTAATAGACTAATAACATATTAAATATTTAGAGAATCTTTGCATTAAAAAGTAACTTTTAATATATATATGTAAATGAATCAACAAAATCTAATAGTTACACAAAATCCAATTACATGTAATGCTCAATAATGCTAAGCATTACAGCATTTTGGCATAGGTAATGCATTAAAATAGCATTAAAATAATGCTAAATCTGTTGCATTAATCATTACCTTTCATTACTGACAAAAAGTAATGCATTATTAATGCATTAGCATTAAAATTTTATTCGCCCCATGTCTGGTCCTCGGACATTGATGCCCCCACTGCTGCAAAAACATTTGTAACAAAGAAGCAAAACTTTGGTAAACAGGCCACTGGAAAAAATCTTTTCTTCATGATTATCTACACATCCTGCTTGATCATCTGTGCAAGTTTGAAAGAAATCCGCCTGATAATTAATGAGGAGTTGATGCCACAAGATTTGGGGGATGGACATACATTCGGACGAGTGCGACTCTTTATGCCTCCTACTTCATGGGGACGTAATAAAACTAAACCCAAGAAGATTTACCTGTGGCTCTGCATGTGGTAAATTACTGTACACTCTAACAATATCCTTGAACTTGATCTCGCTGTCACACACTTTACATATACCATACAGTGAGCACATCAAAATCTGAAATACATTAAATTGCTTTGTTTAAGTTTTATACAAGTTAAAGATCTTAACCACTTGTTACATAATTAATCCTAACTCCATATTTACAGGTTTTATGATGTGTGTGACCAGTGTAGATCCAGATCAGCAGGCACATCATTGCCATCTTATCTAGACCTACACTGGTCACTTCTTGGTCAGAAAAGCCTAATGAATTGGAAGCAAACAGTGTACATTCTGATCAGATGGGCCTGAATGTTCACCCATGCATTGAAAGTCATATCTCGATTTTGGAGATGGGAACATGGGGTTTGTGCGCAACACTCCATCTCACTGATGTAAACTTCATGCCAAATATAATCAAGATTGCTCAATGCATGTCAAAGTTTTGGTCCATAAAAATCAGGAAGGACACACCAACGGATGCACATGCACACTACAGCACACACATACACAAATCAGCCACTGTGACAATGAAGTAGAACTCGCTGCAAGCATGCTCGTCAATAAAAGGCTCATTTCGCTTGTAATATGAAATATGGAATGACTTTGTTTACAAGCACATTTCAGAGCAATCCATTCATAACAAAGAAATATGACTGTCACAATATCAATCTTTTTTACAATGTGCACAATACCTGGTCTAAGTGTCTGTCTTTCATCAAATCAGATCTGTAGGTAACACAGTACTCAAAGCAAGTCCAGATCTTGTGTTGCTGAAAACAGGTAACAAAAGTTACTTATCTTCATAAGTACTTCTTAATTTGTTTTTATAAACTGTACCTATTAATCAACACAACAGGTAAACAGGATTCCTCGCAAATCTGAAGTAGTATTATTTTATGACTGAATATAGAAAACACTTATTTTAATGCCGAAACCAGATTTGACAATTCACTAGGGCTGAAATATGTGCACTAGTTATATTACAAAGATGCAATAATCCATTAAGCTTGGAACTCCTGGATTTGCACAAACCTTAAATGCTTAACGAAATGCTTGAACATAAATAGATTGCACTGTTAATGTTATAAATGATCAAGACAGTGTTACTTACAGTATCTTTGGGGACTTTGAGCATGTCACACACCATAGTCATTCTGTGATATCCTAGTCTACACACTGCAAACAAAACATGCTGAAGTTTAGTCTTATTTAATGCACCAATAATCAAAATACTCCACCGCCAACCCCTACTCACAATAAGCAAGTACCAATTTACATCTGGGCTGACTTGTGGCAATGGTAATAATGTGCTTTGTCAAAAAAAATACAGTGGCTTCATCTAAGATCAAACAGTGGGCCGTTGCAACAAAGGAACAAGTAAGTTCTATCAAGGCCACTGCTCACTTTAGCAGAATAATCTTTTTTGTCTTTTCTTATCAATCTATGTATAAAACACTGAGGCCTAATCTTCATAATGACATATGGACATTTTCGAGGCAGTAAAGCAACTTTATATTTGCAAAACAATTTATTTACATGGACTGGTTTGCCAGCAAGTTAATGAATTTTTTCTTTAAAGACCAGTAAAAATCATAGTAACACAGAAAGTGAAATAACAAGAACTTTGTACCTTTATTGAAGAACATGTTCAGTGAGTTGGACCTGTGAGGAGCTGTGGTGGATTTTGGACTTTCTCGTGAGTATATGTTTGTCACCGTAACTGTCTTGGTTGGGGTGACGACCACATTGCCCTGTGGTACTCCCCGTGTCCTCTGTCCCCTTACAGGTGATAAATAACTGAAAATTCAAACATCACTTTGTTGTGTTTTACATTATACAGTAAAACCTGAATTCCAAGACCTGATCATCATTTGTTTTTCATAGCTTTAGATAAAAGGAATACTGGCTTATTCATGTGCAGTTAAACCTCTTTACTCCATGGGATATGGCTGTTATCCCATGGGCGAGCAGTGCAGATCTAGATCTGCCAGCTCATTTGTGTTTGCTTTTGATTCATTAGTTTATTACTGACCAAAAATATTCAAGTGTGATTCAGATGAGATGGCATCGATGTACCATAGATCTAAACTGGTTGCTTATGTGATCAAAGGCGTATATATGGAGTAAATGTGAAGCAGCCGCCAAAGGCAAGTCTGAGTCTTCTTACACCAGTTTAATTATTATAACTGATAACTGTTGACCTTTGTGCACAGGCTGCTTAACCCTTTCCTCCATAGAGACACCTTTATTGCCTGGGCGAACAGTGTAGATCCAGATTAGCCGACACATCCGTGCCGTCTGATCAGGATCTGCACTGTCCACTTTATGATTCATTAGGTTATTTCTGACATCTATGCCGCCTAATCTGAATCTAAACTGTTCGCCCATGCAATAAACATGTATCTATGGAGGAAAGGGTTAATACAGGTTGTCACTTACAAGGTCAAAAACAAATGCAACTTATTTCTATTATCTGACCTTTTCCTCCATATAAACACATTTTACACATGTGCACACAGTGAAGATTCAGTTCAGCCAGCACATCATTGCCATATTTTCAGGATGTACACTGTTAGCTTATTTATTTTTATAGGTTATTTCTGACCAAGATGTGACCAGTGCAGATCCAGATCAGATGGCATAGATCTGGATCTACACTGGTCGCTCATGCTTTAAAACAAGTATATATGGAGTTAAGGGTTAATCCTTTTGATTAGGCAATTCTGTAACATAAAAATTAAAGAACACCATCTTAAATCACTCTGAAAGGAACATCAAATGTAAAATAACATGCCATTAAACGCTTTACTCCAAGGAAAATGGTTGTTATCCATTTGCAAACAGTGCAGATCCAGATCAGTCAGCACATGTCCATGCCGTCTGATCAGAATGTAAACAGTCCGCACAAAAGGTGTAAAAGGTAACATAGCATAAGCATTTTGTATGAGAGACAGAGTGACTTTGCTTAATAATTTAAAGGCCTGTTGCATTAATTCCAATATCTTTCCTAATATTGTGAAAAAACAACAACAACAAAAAACAAACAATCCATTACATAAGCAAACCAACTTTTGCAATTCTGTTTAAGCATCTAAATTTAGTCTTATTTTAAAAACCAAATGTCATGGACTATTACATTAGGGATGACACTAAATGAAACAAGAGAACATTTCAAAGGTGCCAAAACTTCAAACACTGAACGAACACTCACTCTTGGTCTTGTAGACTTAAACTGGTCATGCCATCCAATCTGCTAATAAAGCATGGAAGGCTCTCAGAGAAAATATATCCATCCAGATTCTTAGTTTATCTGGAGCTTAACCCTTTCCTCCATAAATACGCATTTTTACGCATGTGTGACCAGTGTATAGCCAGATCAGACGGCACATCTGTGCCGTCTGATCAGGATCTGCACTGGTCGCATTTTGGTCAGTAATAAGCAGATGAATCAAAAGGGAACATTACAGATCCTGATCAGATGGCACGGATGTGCTGGCTGATCTGGATCTACACTCTTTGCCTACGCAAACAATGTGTGTCTATGGAGGAAAGGGTTAACCTGCTGTCATTATTTAACATTTATCATTTTATTAAGGTAAAGAGATCTGATATAAACATCAACATATGGGACTGGAATAAGACAAATTAACAGGAAAATTTCCAATTCATGAGAGGAAATAGAATTACTTTTACTCTTTTGATATGGCTTATATATCCCAAATGCAACCAGTTTAGATGCAGATCAGCCTGCACTCGAATTGCAATATACACTAATAGTGCCTTCTTGATAAGAAGTAACATTATGTATCTGAAACTCCAGACATTTGTGCAGGCTAAACAAGATCTAAACTGGTTACACATGGGATATAAGCCAAATCCATGCAGTAATGGTTAATACTATAATTGGACTGAAAAACTACTTTAGATTTGGCAAACTGCTTAAAATGTGGAGACAGGAATAATTGTATCACATCCGTGCCGTCTGATCAGGATCTAAACTGTTTGCTTTTTGATTCATTAGGTTATTTCTGACCAAAATGCAACCAGTGCAGATCCTGATCAAACGGCACAGATGTGCCGGCTGATCTGGATCTACACTGGTCACACATGCGTAAAAATGTGTATTTACGAAGGAAAGGGTTAACTGTTCTATCTTGAAGTCAATAGTTCATTTCTGAGTATGAAGCAACCAGTGTAAATCTAGATAAAGATGCACCAACATGCAGATTAAACTACACTGTTCACCATGTGGTTAATGAAAGGGTTAACCATGGGACCCTCTCACCATATGATTGCATGGTATAAACTGATACTATGGTCCTATTAAGAGTAGAGTGCAATGCATTCAGCCCCCAGGACTTTTTTTCCATACAAGGAAAATTCTTTAATTATATCAAGCAATTTTCCCCCAAAGGTAACTACAGTATAAACCAGGTATTTTCATTCCCCAAATTTTCCCCAAATTATAGGGTATGGCTCGTTCCCCTGGCAGTAAAAAAACCCAAAGCCTCTGTGTACCAGAGTGTAGAGTTTTTCTTGAAGAAGAAAGTATCTGTCATTACTTACAGTTCAGCTGCTGTGGACTGGGAACTATGACCGTTGTTCAGATCTTTGGATGGTGAGGTGAAGTTGGAATTGATTCCTTCTGACTTGGCTATGGCATCGTACAGTGGGGAACCCTGTTGGAAGCAAGCAAATAATTTATAATTGTGTCCAAAAATGCATAAAATAGGGAGCTGAAAAAAGTTTACCCTGTATTCATTGATATGGCCAAATCAAGTCTGGATCTAAAATTGACAGAAATAACCTAATAAATCTACCGAAATAACCTTACAAATCTACAGAAATAACCTTATAAATCTAAAAGCTAACAGTTACTCAATGGAATGGCTTACATCACATGTAAAGGTTATAAGCTTGAATAACAGCCTGCATGCAAACTTTAACCTTAAATAAGCCTGGATTAAAGTCTAACTTCAAACAGCAATATATGTATAAATGGAATAAAGAGTTATGGTTCTTGGCATACACACTGTGGATATGATGGTAAACAAGTGTGCCAAGTTAGAAATCTGTAGCTATAGTACTTTGTAAGATATAAGTAGGTTGCAAACAAACTTTAACCAAAGCAGGACAGTGATGCTGATGAAAAAGTGAGTAGAATAACTTGACAAAATCTTCAAGTAGTCAAACTTGAAAAATGTGTTGCTAACAGTAAAATTTCAGAAACTTACTTTAATGTGGTGTTTTGGCTATTGGTCCTATTTTGGCTTATTGTATTGAAACAGTATGGGTAAGAGTAAGAGACCTCAATCAAATGTTGACAAGTATAACAAGAGACAACAAGTTCAACCCTTTCCTCTATATATATATATAGGCATTTTTACGCATGTGCAACCAGTGTAGATCCAGATCAGCTGGCACATCCATTCCGTCTGATCAGGATCTGCATTGGTCGCATTTTGGTCAGAAATAACCTAATGAATAAAAAAGCGAACAGTTTAGATCCTGATCAGACGGCACGGATGTGCCGGCTGATCTGGATCTAAACTGTTCGCCCTCGCAATACAGGTGTTTCTATAGAGGAAAGGGTTAATGAAGTGTACTAATGCTGGTACTTACAGATTTCCAAGCAATACTGTCAAGGATTTTGTTTTCTATGTGCGTGAGGTGCTGAAAAGGAAAGCAGGTTGAAAAAGATGCATTCATTTATTGTTATTATAAATTGGCAAGTTAAAAATGGTTAATCCTTTATATATAAATGGTTTATTATGTGCAACCAGTGTAGATCCATAACAGCCAAGGTCCAATCTGAATCTACAATGGTTGCCTCTTGGTCAGGAATCTTGGTTTAAGAATCTAACAGCAAATAGTGTAGATCTTGATCAGTGTGCCGGATGATCTGGATGTGCACCAAACAGTTTGATCTTCTTTATTCAATATTACTTATTACCTTCTTGCTTTCATCTCCTTGAAATGCAAAATGGTGATATAAAATGATGTAGAAGGAAAAATGACAAACCTTTACTATTTCCCTGGTAAGATTTGGTTCAGCCTTGATAAAGCTTTCCAACACTTTGTAAAAGTCGTAGGCATACAGGTTAAACACCTCCAGTATCCATGGAAACGCAAATGTGTTGTCTTCTGAATCCAGGCTACATGATGTGGGATTCCCTTAAAAGAGAAGCAAGATTTTGAAATACAGCATGTTAGCACTTGCTTAGCATATGTACCTGCTTAATTCAGAATGACTTATAACCCTTTACTCCATATAAACCTTTAAAACATATAAATGGCACGGATGTGCCGGCAGATCTGGATCTACACTGGTCGCACATGCGTAAAAATGTGTATATATGGAGGAAAAGGTTAACACGAAAAGGTTAACACTTTTTCCCTGTGGAATAACACCCATGGGATAATCAATTACAGCCATGGTATAAACAATTATCAGTGTACATTTCTTTCCAGTATTAGCAAAAGCAATTGTTGACAAAATACAGGTGCCCGCTAACACAGGTTTAAATACAGGTATATTTAAGCACACAGATTTCGTTCAGTGTAACATATACATCAACATGGTTTAAATAACACAAATAAATTAGATTATAATACAATAAAACTGATTAAAGATTTATTAACCCTTTCCTTAATATATCAACATTTTTATCTTATGTGCCAACAGTGTAGATCCAGATCAGTGGCATATATGTACCATCTGATCAGGATCTGCACTTTTCACTTTTTATTCAGAAATAACCTAATAAATCAAAAAGCAAACAGTGTAGATCCTGATCAGATGGCACAGATTTTCCAGCTGATCTGGATCTACATTGTTTGCCCAAGGCCAAAAGGCATATATATATGAAGGAAAGTTTCAAAACTGACATGGATGACATACTTACAGGAGATATTGTATGTGACAAGGACTATTTCAGCAGAGCAGGCCAGCAGGGATCTATGAAATGTGTCATTATTGAGCAGTGTGCTAAAATCACCATGAGACAACCTCTCTTTCTCCTGTAATGTACATTGTGTAATTGTGAATCACAGCACAACAAACTCTCCAAAATACATTTAGCACCAAAACTAAAACGTTAAGTGCACACTATGCCTCACAGAACCCTGAAATCTTAAGATATCCACATAACGTACATGGACTTATTAGTTCATAAAAACAACTACTACTGGCAATAAGGTTAAATTTAAATGATCTTTATAAACAATTTATTACATTGACAGTTCAAAGAATATAAGGGTCGTCATTAAGAACCGGCTGCCACAAAAATTGACTGTTTCAATCAAGATTTGAACTGGCTAAAATTCTTTAAGAAAAAAGGAATATAATATTTGCTCTCCTAGTATATCTATGATAAATTCCATGAAATTTTATCAGACTACCATTTTATTGCTTCCGTTTGGTAACATCAACAATGACAACAAATCAATTTTAAACTTTGCTAAAATCGAAACTGGAATGTCCTAGATTTACTCTGTGTTTCATGAAATATCATCAGTTTTCACGCAGAATATCCTCAGCAAAGGCACATTTTCTATCCTGTTACTGTAACATAACGTTTCCAAGTTCATGATAGGACAATCAATCAATCACTAACAACTTTACAAAACAATATTTTCAAAATAACAAAACAAAAAAAAAGATTGTCAAGATAATGAGTTGCAGACTTTTTCTGATATTTAGCGAAGATTGAGCCAGCGCAAATCTTGACTAAAACTGTTAATTTGACTGGCTGACAGCTCTTTTACTCTTTTCTCCATATACACACCTTTATGGCATGAGAAAACAGTGTAGATCCAGATCAGATTGCAGGGATGTGCCAGCTGATCTGGATCTACACTATTCCCTCATGCCATAATGACCTGCACTCGCTGCTTTTTGATTAATTATGTTATATCTGACCAAGATGTGACCATTAAAATCCAGATTAGATGAAACAGATGTGCCAGCTTATCTGGATCAACACTGGTCGCACATGGGTTACAATGCATTTAGAATTATGGAGTTAAGAGTTAAGACATCACTTTCTTATGTGTTATATTTAGCTTTCCTAAATAAATAATATACCATGACCTGTCACTTTTGATATTTTGATCAGTTCATATAACTTATAAGCAAACGTTAAACAACAGAAGGTAGTAGATTACCATATCAAGAAGTGTCTTCATAACCCTGAAGTACAGACTGGTCGCCTGTTTGAACCTCTGTACAGCCACTGTGGACTGGGATGCACTCGTCTTTTCCGAGTATTTTTCACAGAAACGGGACTGTATCTCCTTCAGTCGATTTGAAATTGATGATTCTGGACTACTGGCACAATTCTGTGTAACAATTTTGTAAATTTAAGAATAATTTTCAAACATAACTTGTGCAGTGGTTTTGGTTTCCGTATCCGTCTTCTTGCTGCTTTCTTGTCATCCATCTTGATTTGCTTTACCTGTTGTTTGCTGTATCTGAAGGGCGCAAGCCGGTCCTGGTAAGCACTCATATTCTTCTTTGCATGTTTATCATTGTAGTTATCTCATACCTTAACTATTATATGTAATAACACTATATTGGCGACGAGTCTGATTCGAACCTGGTTCTGGCATAAGTTTTCGCAAGTGACTTGTAACGAACAAAGCGAAAGGGAACAGAGATTACTAGAGGCTGTTGGTGTTCCTAAAATACACCATAAAAGAAGACTAGTTGTCGAAACCATATGTTTTGGTGGATTTATTTCCTGTAATTTGGACATTTGAGAGTAAAATTGTCTGAAGCGGGCACAATTTTCCCGCCATTCATCGTATGGATCCCGCCATAGTGTAGCGGTGAGGAGGCTAAAATATTCAAACTTATATTCCATTATTTTCATCATTACTGACACTGTTCTTCTTTATATAGATAAATTTTCTGACTTTTGCTAAATTACTTGGTTTCACCGGGGTGAAGACATTCATGGTCGCACAGATTTCTGGTGAGGGTGATTGCTCTGGAAGAGTTGGTGGTTGGTGATCAGTGAGTGCACTTTTATTTTACCTTTCACTTATTACCCTGTCTAGATATTACAATAGTTTATATATTTATCATCGTAATAATAAATCTAGCACTAAACTAATTAATTTTGTAACACTCTGAAAGAGGTGATGGTCATTTACTCTGGCGTGGCTTAATGCTTTTAGTATCAATAATCTAGAATTGATTTCGCTTTGACTGTTCCTCGCTTAGTAGTAAATAGATCATTTCTAGCAAAGCAGATCTTTAGTTGAGTGTTGTTGCTATTATTATTATTATTTACTTGCACTGACCATTGGAGTATTTCACTGTTTTGCTTTGTCACCTAACCTATATTATATCTTACCCATTGTGTGCTCACACTGTGCTCTGTATTTGTGTTTGGGGACATTGGTTAAATATTTTCGATCTTCACTCAGTATTTACGAGATGTCCGTTAGAATAAACTTCGCAGATGTCGATGAGTTACGTTCAATACCAGGGGTAAGTGATCAGATGGCGGCCCGTATTGTAGACTATCGTTTCAATGAGGGTTTCCTTAATAGGAAAACATTCAGGGAGGTAATAGGAACTGATGTTACTCAGCAAATGCTGGAGGGGATAGACTTTTCAGAAAAAGATGAGGTAAGTGACGATTTTATTAATGACTCTTTCAGTGCGCGACAAATGCAAAAAAATGAGATTGAAAGAATGAGTTCAGTGATTTCAGAAAAAGCAGGGACATTATTGGGCCCCCCAAGCTCACATCCCTATGGAACGCGCAGTAAAACTCTCAAAACATCTCAGTCTGTGGACAAGTTACAATCATATGAACAAGAACCAATGCCACAACAGATTTCACAGGTGATACCTGTCTCATCCCATACCAGTACACCATTCTTTCACGGGGTGCAACAGCTTCAGTCACCCTCCGTTCCTCAAAGTAACGGTGCACAACCGCCAGGTAGCTGGATGAATCCATCTGCAGTCACACAGAGCCAAACGGTGCAATCGGCACACAATACAGTGGGTGCAGCAAGCAGTAACCTGGTGCAACCGGCACATCAACCTCTCGTAACAGCAAGCCAACAGGTGCAACTGGCACCGAATCCTGTGGGTGCGCTAAGCGCCAGTTGGGTGCAATCGGCACACCAAGCCCCCGGAACAGTAAATCAACAGCTGCAACCGGCACCAAATCCTGTGGGTGTGGTAAGCAGTAACTGGGTGCAACCGGCACACCAGTCTCTTGGAACAACACCCCAGCAGACACAACAGCCACAGTATGGCAACGGTCCATACAGCAGTTGGGTACAGCCACCACTCTGTTATGCCCCTAACCAGATGTTCCAGTCCCCTTATTCTGCCCCACCAATGTACGGTCAGCCTGTTTCTCACCCCATGTATGGTGCACCACCATATCCGGCAGGCTCTAATTTACCATACTTTTATCAGCCTGGTCCAGTACATACTGGGGCCTGGAGTGGTCCACCGCCCGCGTACTCCCAACCAACATGGCAAAACAACCAGGGTCCTGTGCAGCCCCTTATTCTGTCACAAGCAGCTAGCAGCCCAGCTCAGTTGAGTGCACCGCCGCCCATGTATGCAGCCCAAACACCAGGTGTTGGTAATGTGCCCATCACACCCGCAAGTCTGCCTTCTGTTGCAATGTCGGCTTCTCTTAACGCAACCAGTATGTCTACACAGGCCCATGCTGGTCTTCCCACTAGGAATCCTATTATGTTGACTACCCCAAGTATACCACAAAATGCGGGTGAGGGTATCATACGGGGGCGACGCGACCCAGACAAGAGGTCTTACTATGTTCCAAAGTCACTGTTGTTTGATGGAACAGGGACATGGCAGGCTTATTTTGCAAAATTTAATCGGTATGCGGTAGCACAAGGTTGGAGTGAGAGGGAGAGGAAGGACCACTTATGTTTCTGATTGGAGGGCAAAGCCAGTGAGTATTTTGCAATCATCACAGAAAAGAACAGAGACATCACCTATAATGAGTTGGTTTTCAAACTGGAGAGGCGTTTCGGGTTTAAGGACCTTCCGGAGACAGCATTAGTGACACTTAACAATGCAAAACAGAACCCTGATGAAAAGTTGGAGGATTGGGCTGACCGGGTCCTCACACTCGCAACACAAGCTTACAATGGTTTGCCTGAAGAGCATATGTACAAACAGGCTGGTCCAGTCACGATAGAGATAGGGGGTACGATTTTTGAGGAAAACTTATAGGTGGCGCCGATAGAAGATGAGATGCTTCTTGGGATTGACTATCTAGACAAACATGATTTGCCAAATCGGACTATGTTCTCCAACGAACTTAGTGTTCCATTGGTGAGGGAGGTAAGTGAGCTACCAAGGGTAGCAAAGGTTAGGTTGAAAGAGAGCCTGTTGATACCTCCAAACTCAGTGGTTAGAGTGGACTGTTGCCTCACAGAGCAGATAGAAGGTATGTGGTACCTATTTGAACCAGTGACAAAGAAGGCTTTGTTGGTTCCCAGCATTGTTCAAAAGGTGGGACTCCCACCCAAAGTATGTTTAGTCAATGTGAGCAACAATCATGTTAGACTGAAGGGGTCTGATATTTTAGGGGAAGCATGTAGTGTGGATGTCATAGAGCCATGTTCAGGTGATCAAGGGTCTAAACATGACTCGGACACTGCAGTGGGTTCCCAAGAAGCCATGTTGGTTCCAGAACATCTTACTACGGTATTTGGGGAAGAGTTTCTCGAAGCATCTAACTAATCTTGCATCAGTGTTCAGCAGATTTCGAGAGTATGGTTTGAAATTAAAGCCGAACAAATGCGAGCTCTTCCAGAAGAAGGTAGAGTTCCTGGGAAGGTTCGTAAGTGAAAGTGGTGTAGAACTCAGGCACAAGGCTATCGAGGTTGTGTTAAATTGGCCTAGGCCAAACAAGTGTGAAGAGGTTCAGAGGTTCATGGGGTTAGTAAACTACCACAGAATGTTTATTAAGGATTTCGCAAGACTATCTGTGCCATTGTATAAAGTGACAAAAAAGAATACCTACGTTTGGGGTGAGGAGCAGGAAGTTGCGTTCCAGACCTTAAAACAGTCCTTGACAAGGGCCCCAGTGTTGTGCTTTCCCAACTTAAAGGACATGTTCATTCTAGACACCGATGCATCTGATTTTGCTATTGGCGCCGAGCTTTTACGGTTACAGATGGGGGAGGAACGTGTGGTTGCTTATGGAAGTTTCTCACTAGCACCTGAGCAACAGCGTTATTGCACAACTAGAAAGGAGTTGTTGGCGGTGGTTCGTTTCACTCGTCAGTTCAGGCATTATTTGCTGAATAAGCTATTTGTTATACGGACAGACCATTCCAGTTTGACATGGCTTCTCCGGTTTAAGGAGCCCCAAGGTCAGATTGCACGTTGGCTCGAAGAGTTGAGCCAATACAATATGGTCATTGAACATAGGGCTGGTAAAAAACACGCAAATGCTGATGCATTATCAAGGTTACCAGAAACACCCGCATGTCCTGAATTCAGACTTGGAGAGAGTGTTAAGGGTCGTCCTTGTGGAGGATGTCACTATTGCCAGAGAGCTGAAGCAACCTGGGGGCCATTTGTGCATGAGGTGGATGATGTTGTAGCGTTGTCCGGCCCAAAAGCAGCTAAGGTGGTTACTGCTGGGGAGCAGAGCCCCCCCCCCCCCCCCCCCCGCTGAACTGAGTGTATGGGACTTCAACAATTCCAGATATGAACTTGCGCTGTCCGCTGACAACGATTTGTCAATCCTTCTGAATTGGATGAAGACACAACAAAGTTCAAACCAGTCAGAAATATTTCTGGCTAGCCCAGCTGCAAAGTTTTATTGGATCAACCGTGACAACATTCTGTATAGGGGCGGCTGTCTGTGGTGGCAATGCCCAAAGACTGATGAGTTGAGGCTGATTCTTCCAGCCTCAATGCAAAAGGAAGCTATCAAATTGAACCATGACTTGCCCTTAGCGGGGCATCAAGGACTGGAGAGAACAAAGAGTAAGGTGAAGTCTCGCTATTTCCGGTACGGAATGACGCGGAGCCTAGAGAACTATGTGTCTGGGTGTGAAACTTGTGGCCGTAGTAAAAAACCAACCAGAAAGGCGAGGATAGACATGACCTTGTATCATGCTGGCGCACCAATGGAGAGGGTCCACCTAGATTTTCTGAGGCCTTTGCCTAAAAGTAGCAGGGGAAATGAGCATGTACAGTCAAACCTGTCTTTAGCAGCCACCCAAGGGAATGACAAAAAGTGGCTGCTCTATACAGGTGGCTGTTAAAGACAGGTGAAAATGAGAACAAAATGCCAGTTTAGGACATATTCAAACTGGCTGTTTAAGACAGGTGGTTGCTATTCGCAGGTGGCTGCTATGGCAGGTTTCACTGTATTGGTCATTGTAGATCAATTCACTAAGTGGATTGAATGTATACCGCTCCCAAGTCAAACTGCTGAAGTAACAGCTGAGGCTGTTGTAGAGTTTTTCAGTCGGTTCGGATGTCCGCTCAAAATATTCACAGAGATGCTAACTTTGAGAGTAAGCTTTTTCAGGGAGTCTGTCAGTTGTAAGGAATCCACAAAGCACGGACAACACCATACAGACCCTCAGGAAATGGTCAGGTGGAGAGGGTTAACCGGACCCTGATGGATGCTGTGAGGTGTTTCGTAGGCAAACGCCAGAATGAGTGGGATAGGTATCTCCCGCAGATCGCAGGTGCCCTTAGGTCGTCAGTCAACAGGAGCACCAGTTTTACGGCTAATCGGTTGATGCTGGGGCGTGAAAATCGCATGCCCACCGATGGGGGATTATTTTTGTCATAACTGTAGCGAGAATTAATTATTTTAGGTATGGCAGAAAGAATCCCACAGCTAGTTAAGTTGGAGGATGTGGTTGAGGAGGTGGAGAGAGCCACAAGAGAGGGGAGGCTGTTATTTGTAGCCAGCGAACTGGTGGGTAGAGTGGCATGTGTATGCCAAACAGACATGCGCAGGTTGTTGGTTGGGCAGTATTTGGTGGCGAGGCAAATGAAGCGTTGGTCTTTCATTCGAGACTTGCGAAGAACAGCTGTGGAGGCTGCTGGACTGAATCCGGAGTGGGTAGACGAGCACCTCCCAAGTATGGATGGGCGTACTCTTCCACCGCAGAGGCGCCCAGTGGTGATTTCGACCAGGGGAGCCTGTGAATCAACCGACTTTAGGATTAAGCAGAATCCAGATATTCCAGTGAAAAGAGAGTTTGTTTTGCAAATGGAGTCTTTTCCGAGCCTCCAGGAAGAGAGCGTCATCGTGATAAGCGATGGAGAGGAATCCGGTGAGGGGGAGTTCATTCTCGTGGATGCTGTGGGTGAGGACGTTCAGATGGAGGTCAGCCCCGAGGTGGCAGTCAAGCGAGGTGAGGCAGACAGTGCTACTCGAGGCATGGAGGTGGCAGACGAGCAAGGTGGGGTAGACAGTGCTACTCGAGGCATGGATGCGGAGATGCCAACGGCATCTATAGTAGAGGGACCTGATGGTGGTGAACCAGCAGGAGAAGAGGGCAACCCATGCGAGGGTAGACGCAGATGGGACATCCAGAGGTGCCCAGTTGAGACTTGCCCGTACCGGGGCACGAAAGTCAAGGCACGTGTGTACAGCAGACACCTGCCCTTGTGTTTCAATCCCAACCAGATTGGTAGCGAGGAAGCGCACAGGGGGAAGATGAGATCACTCCAGTTAATAGCTGGCTGGGTGGTCAGACGTGGTGCATCCATCCCGGATTTGGTGGAGTGGGTTAACCGCACCCACAAGGTCCCGAAGTCTGCGGTTGTGCAGTTTTCCGATAGGGCCATCTTTAGAAGGACCAGCAGGAGAGAGGGTTGGGACCTGCCGGAAGAGTTTACCCTGATCCCAATGAATTCGCCAGCATGCCTGCTCCATTTCAAGGTCCTTTGTGGCCTTTTGAAGGAGTTGCGACCAGAGCAGCGAAGGAGGCTATTTTGAGAGGATTCAAGGGGTTTTGAACTAGATCACCCTGTAGAAAGACCGATGGCACAGGTGAAGTCTAGGAGTTCTTTGGTCAAAGCAACTAGTAAGTCGAAGACCAAGGTAGCCAAGAGGAGCCTGGAGCTTGCAGAGGCCTTAGACAGCCATTTGCATTTTGAAGAAACGGCTCGAGCTCTTGGAGCAGACAAGGATGTTGGAGTGTTGGGGATATTGCAACTCGTGCAGTCCCCGAGGCCTAAAAATGAGGTGACCGTGGTAGGGGAACAATGGTTTATTGTTACCCCTCGAGCTTTCCAAGGACCTTTGCAAATATCCCAGGATTTGTGTATGCAGTGGGCATCCACCCGAGATGTGCCTCTCTGTTCACCAGGGAAGTAGAGGAACAGCTGCGGATCCTCTTAAGCAGCCCAGAAGTGCGAGCCCTGGGAGAAGTACAGTACAGGTCGGGTGTCATTTACATTTTTCACCCATCACCGCGTTTCAGGGTCAACGCGACATCCAATTTTTTTCGGGTGATCACGGGTGATCGTCAATCTTGCCACCGCGATCACTTGACAAGAAAATCACGGTGATTTGCCGCGATTTATCAGCGCGAATCGCGGTGAAGATTTACCTGCGATTTAAAGACATTCTTCCGAATTTATCTATTTACAAATGTAAAAAGAAATATGTTGTTCGTATTTTCGTATCAAAGAAAAGACTTAAACTTGATCAATGCACAAATATATTGTCCATTATTTGAAACACTGGAGTTTTCACACCTTCCGTGTTGACATAAACACCTTTGTGCATGCCCCGTAAATTGCTGCCAATTATGCTTCTAAGTGGTATGTTGTCACGGTCATTGCAAAATAACTAGCTTGCAAACATTACAAAAAAATCTTTTAGAATGAGTAAACTCATTTAAAAAGTGAACAACGGTTATTAAATTGTTAATTATTTTACGGCAAATTACAAGAATTCATCGACAAGTAGAGTATTTATGGCTCAGATCGGAATTCAATGTCATTTAAAATACGAGTCTAAATGCGGTTGAAACACACAGTAAACTGGAAATAATAGATCATTATCGAGAGAGAAAAGTGAATAAAAATTGTGTCGTTCTTACCTTATCGTTTCCTTACTTGTTATTTTGATGAAAGATAAATGTATAATATTCTTATTAATAATTACTCCGAACATGCTGAGAAAATAAATAACGGTGAAATATAACAGCCAAGTACATTAGCTACATGTATAAAATCCATCTTGTCAGTATTTTTCCCCAATCCCTTCCTAAAACATCTTTATTTATGAGCAATCAACACCTGTTTGAACACCTGTGTGATCAGCATTGTATATTTCATCATCACTTCTGTTTATTAACTTCAAAAAGAACGCCGACGAGTAATACTGATTTTCCGAGATCAAACGTGCCGTGTTGGGTAAAAAAACTATTGATCAAACGTCGGCGTTCTTTATTCTTAACAGATTGACTCATTTGTCAACTCTCAACAAAAAATTAAGATTGCTCGAAACAAATTAGAGTTGTACATTGTATAATCAAAACATGCTGGAAATTAATAGCATATGCCTGTGACAAATGTTATTTAAATAAACAATGTTTGTGTTCACGACTTACTCATTGCATTCAAAATGTTCGTTGAAGAGTTGATTTGTCGTTGAGTAGTGTGTCACTTTTGTTTGGCAATCAACAAAGCTGTTGATAATTTGTGTTTTATATGGATTAATTAACCCCAAGCTTCTTACGTTGGCAGGTAAGCACTTTCAAAATAGTTATTGACTAATTTATGTCAGTTTGCAAAAATCGGGCGTCGGTGATAAAACCAAGCTCTGTTATATTAAAAAGATATTACATTTATTAAGAAACTGGATATTTTCACAGAAGATATGCAAACAAACAATTTTTTTTGTTTAATGCTGACGAATCGGCACGTCCGATTACGCGACTAAAATTTTTACATTATTTTGATACAATATTACGTTCAAATTGGTTAAAGAAAGAATGTTTTACATTAAAAAAAACTACATTTTAATTGTTAATTAACACTTGTTTCTCGAAAGATTTTTCACCGCGATCCCGCGCGATCGACCCTGAAGCTAAACTGCTGACGATGAACACGAGAAGAGCGAGAATGACTGCCGAATTATCGCCGCGAATCACGGCAAATCACCCGGAAATCGCCGCGTCGGAAGGACATATTCGCGGTGAATTTCCACCCGGACTGATTTATTAACGCGGTGGACGGGTGAAAAATGTAAAAGACACCCGAGCTGTACTGTAGGTTTAGATCGGACCGAAGCCCCGAGAAACTGGGAGGAGCAGGATGAGGTGTTTCCGAAGGTTTTGACCTTGTGTTCCCCAGATAAGGTACTCATCCTTCACTTTAGGTGTACCTCGGACCTATAAAACGCCGATGTATATGCAAGAGGGCTTGAGATTGTGTCTCAGCTGTGTTCCCCGACCCAGAAAATACATCTGCACTGTTTCACGGGTGGAGAAGATCAGATACGGTCCTGGATGAGGTCATTCCCAAGGGTTCATTTCGGGTTCACGGTGAAAGTGAGGGAGGCCTCCTCTCGACAAAGGAGGGCCATCCACAATATCCCGACCGATCGGCTCTTGATTGAAACGGATGCACCACATCTGCGGACACATTCCCGCCTCAGGGCTCACTCGCCTGCATACCTCGGGGACATAGCTGAAATGTTGGCATCGGTGAGGGATGAGCCGTTACATCGAATATTGCGATGGACAACCCGCAATGCACGGTGGCTGTATCTGGAGTAGTTAGAGGAAGATGTAGTATCCTGCACAAACCGAGTGACAGGACTGTGGTGGAGGTTGACGTTTTTGTTATGTAGGTTGGTTAACCGAAAGGAAAAACAAAACAAAAGAATCAAACAAAAACAAAAAAAATAAGGTGGGGAGGAGTGAAGTGTGAGCACACAGTACTCTAGGTACCGTACAGTGTTTATTGTTGTGGTGTGGCACCTATCTTTGGTGGGCATGCGCAGTGCAGTGGTTTCGGTTTCCGTATCCGTCTTCTTGCTGCTTTCTTGTCATCCATCTTGATTTGCTTTACCTGTTGTTTGCTGTACCTGAAGGGCGCAAGCCGGTCCTGGTAAGCACTCATATTCTTCTTTGCATGTTTATCATTGTAGTTATCTCATACCTTAACTATTATATGTAATAACACTATAAAACTACACAAGTGTACTACCTGATCTGTTTTTCGATATCTGCCTGATAATTAGAACTATTCATTGGAATTTTTGTTACATATTCATTTGGTTAGCCAAATGAAAATAGAACTATTTAAATTCAGCTCAGATTCACAAATCAAAACATACTATGTTTTAGATGATATGGAAACAAAACTATGGTAGTTTTTCTGCCATTTTCTAATCCAACCTGTAACGACAAAGAAATGGGCCAGTCACTAGATCCATGATAAGGCCCGACTGATAGTTAGACCGGCCAGTTGACAGACGAACTGATAATGAGCAGGATTTCTAATAATTTTTGGAAAGTTCCAATGTGGTAGAATGAAATTCATTTGTTTGTTTAGTAGAAACGAATTACAATTACTAGAATGTTGTGTTCCGCGGAACACATGTGTCGCCTGCATGGAAATAGTTGAAACGTGGGCCTATGTTTAATCATATATAATTTAAAAAAATTATTTAAGTTGATTTCAATACTTCATCAGTGAACACATGTGTCATCTAAAATGCATTTAAAGGGGAATAACTGAAACCCGAGTTATCATATTCAAAAATTGGTTTGTAAATGCAGACTTTCTGCAATCACCGAACTGTGATTACGGATAAAGCTGTGTTGCACAAAAATAAGTAGTGCATGACTTTTGTCGTCACAGATGGCATTGTTCATGCTGATGATATATTCTAAGTATGAAGTGAATAGGACAAAGTTATAGGCAACATTAAGTTTCAGGTTAAAGTTGCTTTGGAAAGGGGCATAACTCAAAAACTATTGAAACTGGAGTTATCATTCTTGTTGTCATAGATGGCATTGTTCATGCTGATGATATATTCCAAGTATGAAGTGAATAGGACAAGTACTTTCAAAGTTATAGGCAACATTAAGTTTCAGGTAAAAGTTGCATTGGAAAGGGGCATAACTAAAAAAATATTAAAACTGGAGTTATCATTCTTGTCATCACAGATGGCATTGTTCATGCTGATGATATATTCCAAGTATGAAGTGAATAGGTCAAGTACTTTCAAAGTTATAGGCAACATTAAGTTTCAGGTTAAAGTTGCATTGGAAAGGGGCATAACTCAAAAAATATTGAAACTGGAGTTATCATTCTTGTCGTCACAGATGGTTTAAGTGAAAAGGATAGGTTCTTTCACAGTTATAGGCAACATTAAGTTTCATGTTAAAGTGGTACTTGAAAGGGGCATAACTCAAAACATATTGGAACTGGAGTTATCATTCTTGTTGGCACAGATAGGGTTGTTTATGCTGATGATATATTTTAAGTATGAAGTGAATAGGACAAGTTCTTTCAAAGTTATAGGCGACATTGAGTTTCATATTAAAATTACATTTGAAAGGGGCATAACTCATAAAATAGTGAGAGGAGTTATTGTTCTTGTTGTCACTGATTGTTTTGTTCATGCTGATGATATATTCCAAGTATGAAGTGAATAGGACAAGAACTTTCAAAGTTATAGGCAACATTAAGTTTCATGTTAAAGTTGCATTTGAAAGGGGCATAACTGATAAAACAGTGATAGAGGAGCTATCGTTCTTGTTGTCACGAATCGCTGTGTTCATGCTGATGATATATTCCAAGTCTGAAGTGAATAGGACAATAGGATCCCTATGTGTCTACCTGCTACCGCAGGCGACACAAAAAGGAAGATACTGTGAATATTCACCCTGATTTTTTTGTACTTTGAATAACCTGTTCATATAGTATACTTTGTTAAATTAATTAATTAAATACATGTATTTCATTCTGTCTCAGCTGAAATTCAGCAATTTTTTTTAAATTTCAAACTTTATGTTTTTATTTTCAAATTGTCTTTTTTTTATGAAAATTTAATTACATCAACTCTCCAAAATATTTTCTGACCTATAATTCTATTTATCCAAATGAATATGTAACAAAAATTCCAATGAAACGTTCTAATTATCACAAATTTTAATTGCTAATACATCTGTTTAATCCTGATGAAATTTATCACAAGTTAAATACAATCAAAATAATTAACTAAGTTCGTGCTGTTTTAATTGATTGACAATTTTTTAATTGGATGATAGTTGTCCCAATCATCCCCAAATCAATACTGAAATTGCTTTGATGTTTATAAATTAAAGAAGAGTTGTTTATTATTCGTAAATTGTGTTCAAGTAATTAAATCAAACTGGTAAGGTAATTAAGAAACAAAAGGATGGCTGGGGCTTTAAATATCCTGTCATATTTCATCAGAGCTACAATCTGCCTATCACCTACACAGAATATCCAAGCTTACAAGCTAAGACTTTCTTACCCAAGCTTTACACTACAACTTTAGGATAAAATAACATCATGGATGTGATGACAGCTGCTGCAGCTCTGAGGAAAGAGTTGGTTGCCTACCACAACAGTGAAATCATCCTTAACAGGCTTGGTGAGTTTACTAATTATTAAGCAACAACTGTTTGTAAATATCTAAATCATTATAAAATTATATATAATATTTTATATAATTAAAATTGATTTGTTTATAGCCTTTCAGTATATGTATTAACCTCATCTATAGTTCTCTGATGTATCATCCCCAAATAACTTGTATTTCTGTTATTTAACAGTGTGTCTGAATAATTTTGAAATATATTATTCATTTTTTTATTCTATATCATTCAATTCAACATTTCTATTTATTTCAGGATCAGAGATCAGCAGTCTAAATGAGAAGTCACTGAGGTCAGCAATGGAAGACAACCAGTCTCACCATTTACGCCTGCTGCTACGTCTGTCTATCAACGAGGGTGTAACTGACATGTACAAGCGGTTCTCATCTAAGAAATGGGCTCATGTATGCATTACAAATTTTCATTTCATTCTGGTTATACTTATTCTTTCTCTAAAGTCTTTGAAATAACAAGGAAATGAGTTTTATTATAGTGTAATAATGTAATGCCAATAAAAAAAGAATCAGAGTTAACAAAAAATCACATTCTTAGTATTATTCAATATCTGTTTAGTATGTTCTTTGTCTAGTAACTAATTTGTCATAGTGCATAAATTCTGAAATTATCATGTATAAATTTCTGAAACTGTCATGCATAAATTTAATTACATTACAGATTCAGGCCACTGCAATGTCTATAAAATCAACCCTAGGTGACGATAGAGAACCAATGCCATCACCAATGACAACATCTTCACAAGGTGGCAGCACCAGTCCAGACAGAGCAGCTGATCAGTGGACAACAGTATTCTGTGAACTCTCTAGACACGAGTGAAGGGTGATGTGACCTTTCCCTGAACATTACTAGTGCTGTGTGAAGTAACTCCAGATGTGCTCAAAGGTGAAATTAAACCTAGAATTGTTGTGTTAAATGTGCTATCTATAATGATCAAATGTATTGTGTTGCAACATGTTGTTCATGAACTTTGTTATAATGTATCCATGTTTGTTAATAAATATTATAATAAATCCATGTCTGTTTTCTTAACATTTTTTTGACAAGTGCTAGCAGCACAAACACAGGCATAGTTTTTTTTATACAGCGTTTTTTTTCGTTCTTTAACTACCTCCGCAAAACGGTACCACTCCCAAAGCTGACCGGAGTCTTCCCAATTTAAAGTACCGGACATTCCCAATCCCAAAAGCTATATTTCCAACAACAAACAGTGCCGTTTCCCAATTGACCAAAGAGTTTTTTGCAAGAAATGTCGTTCCGCGTAAAAAACCGTACAGTTCAAAAGGGGAGTAACTCTTATCAACGCTCTGGTTAGACTCTTACTCAGTTGTTATCATTAAATAAAATAGACATGTGACGTCATTGATCCGGTCCGCGTTTTATACACGTCCTTTTTTCAGATTGGCTTACGGTAAATAATTGCAAGTTGACTGATTCTTACGTATAAAATTGAAGCGCAATGACCAGTGTCCAGAAACTGAAAGTAGTTAACAAACTTCACAACAACGTTTAGAATGAGCGATTATTCAAAGGAAGCCGTTAAATACGAACACTGGCACTCTTTTGTTGCAAGATTTTGGGTATATATCGACCAATCCCATGCCATTGGCGACGAGTCCCGAGTCTGAGCGATTTGAACCAATGAATGTAGGTACCGGTATCGAGCAACCTCCCGTACTTTCCCCCGAAAATTGTACTGAAACTAAACTTGAATCCAACCTTCCGACGTATTTGGATACCAAACTGAGTCCCACTCAGAAGCTATCCTTGAGCTAGATGTAGCTCAAGACACATTGCCTCAACCTGACACTGACTCCAGCCCCCACTCCTTCCATTATAATTTCAAATGCAGATTCATTTCACATTAATTGCAACCTCAATGAAACTTTTCCTGCCAATGCAAATTATTTTTGCATAGACAGGCAGTCATTGGATTGGCTGTAACTTAGTTCTGGCTTAACAGTTACATCACTTAAGGGTTTCCTGTTAAAAAACCAGAGCTTATGATGCTTGGTGAAGCTGAATAAAATACCTAGTGTTTATTTACATGAATAAAGAAAAAAACCAATTTGGCTGATTTGCGACTGATATTTTTTTCCCAATTTCAAGATTTTACGACGCGAAAATTTCCCAATTGTAGAGGAAGGGGAACCTTTCCCCTTTGGGGAAAAAAAACGCTGTTATAAAGGGATTTCGGTATTGTTACAATATAATTTTTCGGCTTTCGATACTGTTTTAATATAATTTTGCTGTGTCAATGAATATTCACTAATGTCTATAAATGTGACACAACACAAGAAATCAATGTAGATCCTGGTTAAATTTAAGTTGACCTCTAAAGGTAACTATTGGAATTAACTGTCTGTGTTCTGGCAAATAGTTCTGACACTTTTTGCAACTTGTATTGACTTATCAAGAGATTGTAGTTTTACTGACTTGACAAGTGATTTACATGTACATGTAGGATGTATTGACATAGGAAAGAGGAACGTGTTTTGTGCATGTGTTTTGTCTTTGAAGGTAGAAACATGTGTTTTGTGTGTGAAACCTTAACACTATGGTGGTAACTTCTGCTTAATTTTTTCAAAATCCAAAGATGGATGACAAAGAAATGGGCTGGTCTCAAATTGTAAGGCCTAGCTGACTGACAGAAAGACAAATGACAATCCTATGTAGCCCCACAAACCTTGTATGCGAAGATTCAAATGAGTAACATGCCTTACTGAAGAGCGTACAGAAATCACTAGACTTACTTGAAAATACAGTTTGAGTTCAGCACAAGGTTCGTCCCCGCCTGTAGACAGCATGTTTCTCAGCTGCTGGATGGTGTTCAGGGCAGCTCGGACCGGCGTTACTGGAGGTTCAATCCCTGAATGCGACGATGTGCTTGGTTGTGACCTACAAACAAGTACAGTGTAATATCTTTAAAAACGATAAACAGAGTTGATGGAAAAGATTTTTATATATAAGAAAGAATTATGAAACGGCAAAGCAGACACAGTTTAGTTATTTTATTTTTCTTGTTATAGCTGTTGACAAACCATACCTGCATTCTTAGTATGGCCTAAGATTAAGCGACCAAGTCATGGAAACTCCATAAATTCATTGAGAGTCTGTCCAAAAAAATGTTGAAGCTGTTGCAACAATCTCCTTTGGTGATAAAATGTTGATTATAGAAGCATGTCTTACATTATGTGTTGATCTACAATTATTCAGTTCCAATAAAATACCTCTTGTACAGTTATAACACAAGATGAATTAATGTCGTTGAAATATAATAACAACTTGTTACAAGAGCAGAATCTACCAACTTTTACGTAAATGAATCTTTAAACTAGAAATGTGTCCATAGGACACGGATGCCCCCGCTATGCATCGTTTTCAGATACTAAAGTGCAATGATGGGAATAATAGCATTTCAAAGACAGTGATGTTCGAGTAATTATAAGAATATGCATAAACTTGATGATCAAGTAAATTATTTGTATTTGTGGCACTGTTGTCTTCTCATTACGGAAAGGTCTGTGAAGAAGTTGGTGGTAATGCAATGCAATGTCATAGTGAACATTTGTGCCAAGTTATTTTGAAATCCCTTCCTTCATAAAGAAGTTATAACCCGAACAAGTAAATTCAAGTTTTAGTAACTGTTACCTTGACCTTGGTCTTACCGGCATGGGTAATGTACGCAACACACCACCTTCTCATGGTGAACATTTGTGCCAAGTTATTTTAAAACCCTCCATTCAAAACAGTTATAGCCCGGACAAGGAAATTCTATTTTTAGTAACAGTGACCTTGACCTTGGACCTGCAGGCATGGACATGGTACACGACTCACCACCTTGTCATGGTGAACATTTCTGCCAAGTTATTTTGAAATTACTCTATTCCTAACGTAGTTACAACCCTGACAAGAAAATTCTATTTAAGTAACAGTAACCTTGACCTTGGACCTACAGGCATGGGCATGGTACGGGACACACCATCTTGTCATGATGAACATTTGTGTCAAGTTATTTTGAAATCAATCTATTCCTAACAAAGTTACAGCACGAACAAGAGAATTCTATTTTTAGTAACAGTGACCTTGACCTACAGGCATGGGCATGGTACGCGATACACCGCCCTGTCATGGTGAACATTTGTGTCAAGTTATTTTGAAATCCCTCCATTTATAATGAAGTTACAGCCCAGACAAGAAAATTCTATTTTGAAAACAGTGACCTTGACCTTGGACCTTCAGGCTTGGGTATTGTGCGGACACACTGCCTTGTCATTGTGAACATAAGTGCAAAGTTATTTTGAAATCTCTCCATTCATAACAAAGTAACAGCCCGGAAAAGAGAATTCTATTTTTAGTAACAGTGACCTTGACCTTTGACCGACAGGCATGGGCATGGTACGCGACACATCGCCCTGTCATGGTAAACATTTGTGCCAAGATATTTTGAAATCCCTCCATTCATTACAAAGTAACAGCCCGAACAAGAAAATTCTATTTTTAGTAACAGTGACCTTCACCTTACACTTAAAGGCTTGGGCATGTAGGTGACATACTGTCTTGATATGGTGAACAATTATACCAAGTTATTCAAAAATCCAATAAGAAATAATGAAGTTACAGAGCGGACAAGATTTTGCAAGAAAATTCTATTTTTAGTAACAGTGACCTTGACCTTGGACCTACAGGCATGGGTAGTGTCACGACACACCGCCTTGTTGTGGTGAACATTTGTGCCAAGTTATTTTGAAATCCCTCCATTCCAAACAAAGTTAAGGGCAAAGTGTATATTTTTCTTAACACAAAATGTAAGTGAAAAAGGGGCATAATTTGAAAAATATTGGAAGCAGGGTAATGGGTCTTGTTGGTTATGATGTAGATTTTGATGGTGAAAATATATTTCAAGTTTCAAGGCAGTATCTCAAGTAGTTTTAAAGTTAAGGGCAAAATGCATATTTTGCTTAACACAAAATATAAGAAACAAGATATATTCCTATTAAAACTAATGTAAATGGAAGTATCAAAGGGCCATAACTTCTGAACGGAACATGTAAGAGCAAAACCCCACCTTTATGCACAACAATGTATCAGGCCAAGCATTGCGGTAAAGTTTCATCAAATTCCCAGCAGAGGTGTAGGAGGAGTTGCGTTCACGAGATACACTCCTATTAAAACTAATGTAAATGGAAGTATCAAAGGGCCATAACTTCTGAACGGAACATGTAAGAGCGAAACCCCACCTTCATGCACAACAACATATAAGGCCAAGCATTGTGGTCAAGTTTCATTGAATTCCCACCAGTAGTGTAGGAGTTGCGTTCACGAGATATACTATTAAAACTAATGTAAATGGAAGTATCAAAGGGCCATAACTTCTAAACGGAACATGTAAGAGCGAAACCCCACCTTCATGCACAACAACATATAAGGCTAAGCATTGTGGTCAAGTTTCATTGAATTCCCACCAGTAGTGTAGGAGGAGTTGCGTTCATGAGATATACTCCTATTAAAACTAATGTAAATGGAAGTATCAAAGGGCCATAACTTCTGAACGGAACATGTAAGAGCGAAACCCCACCTTCATGCACAACAACATATCAGGCCAAGCATTGTGGTCAAGTTTCATTAAATTCCCACCAGTAGTGTAGGAGGAGTTGCGTTAACGAGAATATCGGACGGACGGACGGACAGACGGGAGCAACTCTTAATGCCTGTCGCCATTTCATGGCGGGGGCATAAAAAGTGTTTCTCCCGAACCCAGGCATCTGCTTGTGAGGCCAGTGATTTAACCACTATACCAACCATTTTTTGTTTCTGGATTTGAAATTTACAATCAGTATAAAAGGAACTAGAAAGGAACCAGTTAGAACTAGATATATATCTGCACTTCTCTGTCTTTTTACACTGTGTATTGTATGCAAGTGTTTACCTGACACCCATGAATACTCATATAAAATCGTATTTAAGCCATCAATTGACTTAACTGGTTATTTATACCGTAAGTATGTTTTTCTCCAATAAAATTATAGCTTTTAAAAAACAAAAATGCCCGAACATGTACGTGCCAGGTAAATACTTACACACAACATAAAAATCATTACGGTAATCTTCTTGCATACCAGATCAGGTCATCCGGTGTTTTCACCCGTGTAGGAAATTTCGATCCTACACCCCCCCATGTAGAATGAGTCACGTGAGTGACGTCACGTCTTCAAATATCTGACGTAATATATTCAAGTTAGTGACGTCATTTATAAAAAAGATTGCTTTAACGTCAATATTTCAGCATAATGAAAATAAATAAGTTTGTATACTTACACAAAATGTTATAAATAATAAAAGGTATGCAAGAAAAAGTATCTTGCATGAGAAATTCGGTAAAGATAGAAAAATCTGTCACCTTGGGTGAACTGTTTTGGCGGGAACTCAGCAGAGCCTCGTTCCCGCAAAACAGTTAACCCTCGGTGACAGATTTTTCCATCTTCACCTCACACTCATGCATGATTCTTATAATAAACAACATCCACTATCAACCAATTGAAATTATCTTGTTGATTTTCCTGCTGCATAATAAGTTTTATTTACTACATTTCATTGGTCGAAAAACTAGGTCAAAAGTGAGCTTAGACAGCTAACATGAAAAAACAGAAGAAATAACTAGAATGTTGTGTTCCGCGGAACACATGTGTCGCCTGCATGGAAATAGTTGAAACGTGGGCCTATGTTTAATCATATATAATAAACAAGAGGGCCAAAGGCCCTATCGCTCACCAGATTCTTGGATTCATGAAATGAAAGGTAGAAAAAAAATCAAGAAAATTAACAAATACACAGCTGACTTTGCAACAATTAACAAGAGCTAGCACTGAAGGTGATTAATACCCCCGCAATACTGCTTTGTCAGAGTACATTTATACAGAAATAATGTTCACATCTTTTTACCTAACAATGAATGAAATATTCAATAGTGCTCCCCTTTAAAAATTAATGGACAAGATCCAGATAAAAAATATGTCTACCAAATCGACACTTCATGCTAAACACATGATTTCAGTTTCAAGTCAATATCTTGAAAATGTATTTCTTTGCATCACAAGATTTTGTTAAATCATACCTACAAAAAAATAATGGACTGATCTACATGAAAAATATGTAAAACAGATCTACAATTCAAGCCAAACATTTGTTTTAAGTTTGACGTAATTACCTTGAAAACTGTACCAGTACTTTGCATCACAACATTTTGTTAAATAGTGCTCCACTAAAAAAATAATGGACTGATCCAGAAGGAAAAAATGTCTTGCACATGTACAATTCATGCTGATCCATAAAAGTATCTCGCTTACATCTACACTTCATGCCAAAAATATGTTTAAAGTTTCAAGTCAATATCTTAAAAACTGTATAAGTAATTGGCGTCACAAGGTTTTGTTGAATTGTGCTACTTCCCTTCTATAAAATAATGGACTGATCCACACACAAAAATATGTAGCTTACTTGTGCACTTCTTGCAGAACAAACATAAGAATTCAGTTTCAAGTCGATATCTTGAAAACTGTAGAAGTTTGCATAACATGGTTTTGTTTAATGATGTCCCGTGCAAAAAATAATGGACTGATCCACATGAAAAATATGTCGGGCAAATCTACACTTCATGTCGAACATATGTTTAAAGTTTCAAGTCAATATCTTGAAAACTGTAGAAGAAGTTTGCGCTACAAGATTTTGTTAAATTGAGCTCCCCTCCAAAAAATAATAGACAGATCCACATGAGAAATAAAATAGTTTGCGCAAATCTACTCATGAACATATGTTTAAAGTTTCAAGTCGATATCTTGAAAATTTTTTACGTAGTAAGTGCCACAGACCAACCACATAACCAGATAATGACTCCTATATACACCCAAAACTTTGTTTGTGGGGTATAATAATAACGGGCCTTATATCATCACACAAAGATATATTTTCACATTTCATGAGATGAATATTCTACTTCATTTGCTGGGGTATTATAACATTTCATACTGTCACTCTTGTATTTAATTCCAAGGAGCCTCTAATCTTCAACCCATTACAAAAATGCAAATGATCTGTTTTCTTTTGAGGCAGTAGTTTGCTTGAAATTAATAGAACAAGGCAGTCGGAACGACAGCAATATCCCCTGCCGCAGATGTGAATGTGGGAAAGATTATGGATGGTTAAGAGCAAATTAAACAATAGCTCTGGGCAGCGGGCAGGCAGGTGGAAGCCAATTCAAGTGCAAGGGTATGTCGTGTTCAGATAAGTTCAGAGTATTGGCCTGCTCAAACACCAGAGGCATCCTTGACCTTAAGCCAGCCAGGTTGGAACATGTGTTCTGCACATCAGGTTCATGAACTGATCATTTCACCTAAGTGTAATGATATTCATTCCAGGGGTTCAGAAGATATGAACTGGACACGAAATGCATGGTTCAAATCTTTAAACACCACTGGTGACCTTGACATTGAGCTGGCCATGTTGGATCATGGGTTCTGCATGTCATCTTGATGGGGAGAACATTTGACCTAAGTTTCATGAAATTCTTTCTTGCTTAAAAAGTTAAAGACCAGACACAAAGCATGCAACTTTCAAGAAATTCCTTCTAGGCTTTTCAAAAAACACCACTGGTGACCTTGACATTGGGGCGGCCATGTTGGAACATGAGTTCTGCACATCGTCTTCATGGGGAGAACATTTGACTAAAGTTTCATGAAATTCCTTCAAAGGGTTGAAAAGCTATGGACTGGACACGAAATATGCTCAAACACCACAGGCAGCCTTGACCTTTAGCCAGCCAGGTTGGAAAATGATTTCAGCACATCATGTTCATGATATTCATTCCAGGGGTTAAGAGACCTCCAATTAACAATTAATATACAGCTGAGACCTCTCTTAAATTTAGTCTTAACATTTTGAGAATGTGCTAATAATTTGTTGTTGTTGTTGTTTTACATACAAACAGTGAATAAAATATTCAGAAAAGCCCAGATATTCAAAGTGCTATGAAGAAATAATGTTTGCTTGGTCTGTATCCATACAAAATAACAAAATTTACCTTATAAAAACCTCCAGAGCAAAGCTCTTAATATTGCATAACACAGATCTCAGCAAGAAAGTTCATTAGGTCATTCACCAGCAGGATAAATACACTCTGATATTGCCACCTTATGATTGAATCTAAATAAAGCTGAAGACAGGTAGAAATATTGGAATTTTGACACATGAAATTTTCACTCTGCTACTAAAATTTTTGTTTCAAATTTTATCACTGAACAACCAGTATATGAATTGTTCAGGAAATATTGAATTTTAAGACGGCATAAAGTTTGTGTCAAAATCTGGTTGATAACTGTAGAAAATCAAAGGTTAAAAACAGAATTTAAAAGATTTTTTTAAATCCCCAGGGCAGGGCCCCTGGGCAATTCAAGAACATGATTTTAGTAATTTGAGTAGATATCATCAATATTAATATTCATATCAAATTTGATGACAATCGAACAAAAAATGTGACCTCTATTGAGTTAACGAAATTTTTGCTTTAATCGGACCTAGTGACCTAGACATTGAGCCTGCCATGTTGGAACATGGGTTCTGCATGTCGTCTTGATGGGGAGAACATTTGCCTAAAACTTCATGAAATTCCGTCAAGGGGTTGAAAAGTTATGGACCGGACACCAAATGTGCACGCATGGAAGGACAGTTAGATGGACGGACGTACCGACGCACGAAGACCATTCCTATATCCCCAAGCTGCTATGCGGCAGGGGATAATAAACCTTTTCCTACAAAAATGCTTAATCCTTTCCTCTGTATATATACATTTTTTGCGTGGTCAATCTGTGTAGATCCAGATCAGTCAGCATATCCCTACCGTCTGAACAAAATCTACACTGTTAGCTTTTTTATTTGTTCAGTTAATTCTGACTAAAATGCGACGAGTGCAAATCCTGAACAGACTACACAAATGAGCAAGCTGATCTGGATCTACACTGTTGGCATTGCATAAAAATATGTTTATATGGAGGAAAGAGTTAAAGACTGGTTTGGTCAAGATCAGGACCAAAGACAATAAAACTGAGACTAGAGACCATACTCAATTCTCAAGCATCGGACTGCTGAAAACTGATACTAGTCTTAGAAAACTAGATGTTTTTTGAGAAAAACGCATGTCTCCCCCACCTGCGCCATGACCCCTGCACGATGAACCCTGTGACCTTGACCTTTGTCCTACTGACCCCAAAATCAATAGGAGTCCTCTACTCAATAAGGACATCCATTGTATGAAGTTTGAAAGCTCTGGGTAAAATAGAACTCCTGTTATTGAGTGGAAAAGGTTTTCACTCTTCAGGCCCCTGTGACCTTGATCTTTGACCTACTGACCCCAAAATCAATAGGGTTCTTCTACTCTATAATGGCTAACAACCTATGAAGTTTGAAGTCCCTGGGTCAAAGGGTACTCAAGTTATTGAGCAGAAATGTTTTACACTCTTTGGGTCACTGTGACCTTGACCTTTGTCCTACTGACCCCAAAATCAATAGAGTTCTTCTACTCAATAAGGGCTATCACCCTATGAAGTTTGAAGGCTCTGGGTCAAAGGGTACTCGAGCTATTGAGCGGAAACGGTTTTCACCCATTGGGTCAGTGTGACCTTGACCTTTGACCTACTGACCCCAAAATCAATAGGGTTCTTCTACTCAATAAGGGCTATCACCCTATGAAGTTTGAAGACTCTGGGTCAAAGAGTACTCGAGTTATTGAGCGGAAACGGTTTTCACTCTTCGGGTCACTGTGACCTTGACCTTTGACCTACTGACCCCAAAATCAATAGGGTTCTTTTACTCAATAAGGGCTATCACCCTATGAAGTTTGAATGCTCTCGGTCAAAGGGTACTTGAGTTATTGAGCGGAAACTGTTTTCACTCATAAGGTCACTGTGACCTTGACCTTTGACCTACTGACCCCAAAATCAATAGGGTTCTTCTACTCAATAAGGGCTATCACCCTATGAAGTTTGAAGACTCTGGGTCAAAGGGTACTCGAGTTATTGAGCGGAAACGGTTTTCACTCTTCGGGTCACTGTGACCTTGACCTTTGACCTACTGACCTCAAAATCAATAGGGTTCTTTTACTCAATAAGGGCTATCAACCTATGAAGTTTGAAGGCTCTGGGTCAAAGGGTACTCGAGTTATTGAGCGGAAACGGTTTTCACTCTTCAGGTCACTGTGACTTTGACCTTTGACCTACTGACCCCAAAATCAATAGGGTTCTTCTACTCAATAAGGGCTAGCACCCTATGAAGTTTGAAGGCTTTGGGTCAAAGGGTACTCAAGTTATTGAGCGGAAATGGTTTTCACTCTTCGGGTCACTGTGACCTTGACCTTTGACCTACTGACCCCAAAATCAATAGGGTTCTTCTACTCAATAAGGGCTATCATCCTATGAAGTTTGAAGGCTCTGGGTCAAAGGGTACTCGAGTTATTGAGCGGAAACGAAGTGTGACAGACAGACAGACGGACAGACGGACAAGGCAAAAACAATATGTCTCCCCCAGAGGGGGGGAGACATAAAAATCAAATGCTGGAGTTCTGAGACCTCAAATTAACTTGCCATTATTTGTACATACACGATACACACCATAACCCTTTCCTCCTTATATACGCATTTTTACGCATGTGGGACAAGTGTAGATCCAGATCAGCTAGCACATTCATGCCATCTGATCAGGATCTGCACTGGTCCCATTTTAGTCAGATATAACCTAATGAATAAAAAAGCCAACAGTGCAGATCCTGATCAGATGGTTCGGATGTGCCGGCTGATCTAGATCTATTCTGTTCGCCCAAGCAAAAAGTTGTGTCTATGGACAAAAGGGTTAATATAGTCTGAATATTTTGAGAATGTGCTACAAATTTGTTGTTGTTTTTGTTTTACTTATGAATTTAAATAAAATATTCAGAAAAGCCTGATGTTCAGTGCTATAAAGTATTAAGAATGTTTATGTGGTCAGTATCTATAGAAGATGTCAAATTTACCTTATAAAAACTTCCAGCACAAAGTTTTTAATATTGCATAACACAGATCTTGAAGCAGGAAAGTTCAGTAGGTCATTTGACCAGCAACTAGTCTAAGAGCAATGAACTTGATAGTGCATCCTAATACATCTTAATATAGCTGAAGACAGGTAGAAGTATTGAAATTTTAACACTTGAAATTTTCACTCTGCTACTAAAATTTTTGTTTCAAATTTTATCACTAAACAACCAGTGAATGAATTGTTCAGGAAAGATTGAATTTTAAGATGTTATAAAATTTGTGCCGAAATCTGGTTGATAACTGTAGGAAATCAAAGGTTAAAAAGAGAATTTAAAAGAAAAAAAATTAAAATCCCCAGGGTGGGGCCCCTAGGCAATTCAAGAACATGATTTTAATAATTTGAGTAGAGATCATCAATATCAATATTCATACCAAATTTGATGACAATCGGATAAAAAATGTTACCTCTATTGCATTATCAAATTTTTGCTTTAATCTGACCTAGTGACCTAGTTTTTGACCCAAGATGACCCAGTTTCAATAGGGGTCGTCACACCACCAAGACAAACATTCTGACCAAGTTTGATGAAAATCGGTTGAAAACTGTGGCCTCTATCGCGTTAACAAACAAAATGTTGACGGACGACGGACGACGGACGACGGACATCTGGTCCCCCTCTAATCACAATAGCTCACTCAGAGCCTTCGGCTCTGGTGAGCTAAAAAAAATTATTTAAGTTGATTTCAATACTACATCACTGAACACATATGTCATTTAAAATGCATTTAAAGGGGAATAACTGAAACCTGAGTTATCATATTCAAAAATTGGTTTGTAAATACAGACTTTCTGCAATCACCGAACTGTGATTACGGATAAAGCTGTGTTGCACAAAAATAAGTAGTGCACAACTCTTGTCGTCACAGATGGCATTTATCATGCTGATGATATATTCTAAGTATGAAGTGAATAGGACAAGGACTTTCAAAGTTATAGGCAACATTAAGTTTCAGGTTAAAGTTGCATTGGAAAGGGACATAACTAAAAAAATATTGAAACTGGAGTTATCATTCTTGTTGTCATAGATGGCATTGTTCATGCTGATGGTATATTCCAAGTATGAAGTGAATAGGACAAGTACTTTCAAAGTTATAGGCAACATTAAGTTTCAGGTAAAAGTTGCATTGGAAAGGGGCATAACTAAAAAAATATTGAAACTGGAGTTATCATTCTTGTCATCACAGATGGCATTGTTCATGCTGATGATATATTCCAAGTATGAAGTGAATAGGACAAGTACTTTCAAAGTTATAGGCTACATTAAGTTTCAGGTTAAAGTTGCATTGGAAAGGGGCATAACTCAAAAAATATTGAAACTGGAGTTATCATTCTTGTCGTCACAGATGGTTTAAGTGAAAAGGATAGGTTCTTTCACAGTTATAGGCAACATTAAGTTTCATGTTAAAGTGGTACTTGAAAGGGGCATAACTCAAAACATATTGGAACTGGAGTTATCATTCTTGTTGGCACAGATGGGGTTGTTTATGCTGATGATATATTTTAAGTATGAAGTGAATAGGACAAGTTCTTTCAAAGTTATAGGCGACATTAAGTTTCATGTTAAAATTACATTTGAAAGGGGCATAACTCATAAAATAGTGAGAGGAGTTATTGTTCTTGTTGTCACTGATTGCTTTGTTCATGCTGATCATACATTCCAAGTATGAAGTGAATAGGACAAGCACTTTCAAAGTAATAGGCAACATTAAGTTTCATGTTAAAGTTGCATTTGAAAGGGGCATAACTCATAAAATAGTGATAGAGGAGCTATCGTTCTTGTTGTCACGAATCGCTGTGTTCATGCTGATGATATATTCCAAGTCTGAAGTGAATAGGACAAGTACTTTCAAAGTTATAGGTCACATTAAGTTTCATGTTAAAGTTTCATTTGAAAGGGGCATAACTCATAAAATAGTGAAAAGGAGTTATCGTGATTGTTGTCACGGATCGCTGTGTTCATGCTGATGATATATTCCAAGTATGAAGCGAGTAGGACAAGTACTTTTAAAGTTATAGACCACATTAAGTTTCATGTTAAAGTTGCATTTGAAAGGGGTATAAGTCATAAAATAGTGACAGAGGAGTTAGCGTTCTTGTTGTCACGGATCGCTGTGTTCATGCCGATGATAAATTCCAAGTATGAAGTGAATAGGACAAGAACTTTCAAAGTAATAGGTCACATTAAGTTTCATGTTAAAGTTGCATTTGAAAGGGGCATAACTCATAAAATAGTGAAAGAGGAGTTATCGTTCTTGTTGTCACGGATCGCTGTGTTCATGCTGATGATATATTCCAAGTATGAAGTGAATAGGACAAGTACTTTCAAAGTTATAGGCCACATTAAGTTTCATGTTAAAGCTTGGGGACTACCGGACGACGACGCCGACGACGCCGACGGACAATAGGATCCTTATGTGTCTACCTGCTACCGCAGGTGACACAAAAAAGGAATACAGGCACTTACTGAAGTGTCAGCATTGTTTTTGTTATCCCTGTACTCCAAATATACATCTTAACATCATGGCTGCATGGGCGAACAGTGTAATCCAGATCACACATCAGTGCCTTCTGATAAGGAAGGATCTACACTGTTTGCTTTTTGATTCATTAGGGTATTTGTGACAAAGATCAGACCAGTGCAGATCCAGATCAGTTGAATGTGTGAAAATGCACCATATATTGTGTAAAGGGATCTATCAGACATGTGTTACACAATTTGTATTTAATATGTTACTTTGATTTACACTAGAATGGTTGTGTTGATGCATCCAATTGGTAGCATGGTCTGATTTTATTTCAGCTAAATGCAATATCTGTTACAGTGCTGGTTTTTATTCAAAACTGAACCTTTATAATTCAATAGGCAAAATTTGTTTTTGTGGCATTTTGGCATTGTTCTGTAAAGCTATGTTTACTTATCTTAAATATTACTGAAGTAAACAAATAAAACTGGGTAAATAAATTAACCACCGACAATTAAACTGTCATCATGATGCTGGCAAACCATGTCTTGAACTAACTGCTTTGACAGGCATGAACACAAGCCCTTCAAAATATTTCTAATGTACAAAACAATTCCATCATCACCATGATTCACATTATTAGAAGCCCAGTTACTGCTGTATGACTTACTTATTTTGCTGAGCAACCACCAGTAAATGTGGATCATGTGACAAAAATAACCTCTCATCTAGACCTCCGGATCGGCGGTACTCCGACTCGTACATGTTCTTCAACCATGGCAGCTGAAATCAATCATTCTCACAACTGCTGTTAACCTTTGACTACATATTTTTGCATTTTATAGCATGTGCCAACAGTGTAAATCCAGATCAGCTGGCACATTTGTGCCATCTGACCAGGATCTGCAATGTTTACTTTTTGGTCAGAATTAATTAAACAAGGTATTGTGATAACCCTGCTTTGAGAAAAATGACTTTCAAAATGTATTTTGCATTTGTCCTTTGCATAAAGGGTGTCAAATTTTTCCGAGTATTTACCTATATATAAAATATAAATATATAAGTAGATAAAATACGAGGCTGCTGCATGTTATAGTTGCTTAGAAAACTGCTACAGAAATTGTGCAGGTATGTGTAAAAATCTAAGTATTCAGTAAACAGGAAGTCGATGAGCAGGGGCATAAAATTGCTTTACACCATATGGGACTATAGAGGCTGCTGCATGTTACAGTGGCTTAGAAAACAGTGATGGAAATTGAGCATGTATGTCATCTATCTGTAAAAATCTAAGTAACTTATGACACATAAAATGCTCACTTACGTCTATTTCTCCATCTTGAGTCTTCAGACATTCAAAAATAGGTTTAGCTTGGGTCTGCATGACCACTAGCTGTAATACAAGAACAAAACACTGTCAGTTACTTCACAGCAACCTTAGTTATTTATGATTGTACACTGGTTTGTAGTGAAAATCTGTTATATTTACCATTTTGCCAGAAATACTCTGTCATTCTTGGTTACCTTGTTACACCAGAGGCCAGTTGTAAGAAAATTTATTTGCAGTTTAAACAAAATGGCAGTTAAATTTCCAAAAGAAATAAGAACATTAGTATGAAATAATTTGAATACTTATTGATGTCATTAGAAACTTGTTATTCTAGTATACACGTCTTTAAAATAAAAGTGAACAGAAATGATTTTATAAGTAAGAATTACTTATTCTAAATTTAACCCATGTTAGTTTTACCAGCAGATATTGTCAGCAATGAAAACCACCAGAACAGTAAGTGTGATTTTAATGGAATCATAAAATAAAACGAGCAATTGTTTGTTTCAGTGAAATACTGGTTTTTATCACCTGTGATTAATACTGCACCACTAATGACAATGTCAGTTTGTGAATTCACTTACAGATAAAAAACAAGTGTTAACCCATTCCTGTACAGATACACCTTTATTGCCAGGGCGAACAGTTTAGATCCAGATCAGCCGGCACATCTGTGCAGAATCTAAACTGTTCGCTTATTGATTCATTAGGTTATTTCTGACCAAAATACGACCAGTGCAGATTCTGATCAGACGGCACGGATGTGCCGGCTGATCTGGATCTACACTGGTCGCACACGCGTAAAAATGCGTATATATCCAGGAAAGGGTTAATTAACGCAAACCTCTTCATAATTGGTATGGAAGTGTTCAGCCAGAGCTGCCAGTACGGCTACATTGTATCCATTCTGGTCTAGGTTGTCTGCAAGCTGTAATCTCAACGTATCTGCAAAACACGATGTGGTTAACCTGTCACTGTTATACTATCTATTTATTCTACAGTCACATACCAGTCACAATTACACACTTTCTCTTTACGCTATGGACAAAGCCCATGTGTGACCTGTGTAGATTCAGATCAGGTCATCCTTAAAATAGTACAGTCGGACCTCAGTAATTCGAACTTCGATAATTCGAACACCGTAGATATTTCAAACTCATATCTCGGTCCCGGCAAAACGCCTATATACCTCATATGCATTAACTCTTGATAATTCAAACACCCGATATTTCGAACTTCGAACTCAAAGTCCAGTCCGTCCCTTTGATTTCCTATAAATTTCACTCTTGATATTTCAAACTGCATTGAAATTTATCGCTCAAAATTATGACACGTAAGAGTTTCACAATTCAAGCGTATAACAATAGCAGCGCTGTATGATTAGCATACATTTTGAAACAGACACATATCAGGCAATGCAATACCAGTTACAAACAAATAATATAAAGTTTTTTGATTTCAATAAAATCTGATCAAAATATAATTAAAGAAAACTTTAAATAATTAAGACTTGCAAACTAAATTTGCAAACAAAAATTGAGTGAATTTAATTGTCTCTTCGGGAAGCGATTAGTGCTTGTGAAACGATGAGACGTTACTTTGAATATCAGGATAATAGTGAGCGTGAACTAAGCATGTTGTGCAAGATGCACAATGTTCTGATGAAAAAAGACTTAAGGTGTAAGGTGAGCAGCCATTCAAACTAGTATGGCAAAGTTTGTAAATTAAACATCTGTGACGTGGAGATTCGTGATTTATGCTTTTGTTGACTTCGTACTTTTTTTATGTCAAAATGTATTCAAGTTATGTTCATTTACATAAAACTAATTAACAAATATTTGTTTTGTCTTTTATTTCACATACAAAAGAAAATATAGGTCAACAAACATAAAAAACATGAACAGACAATATCCACTTCCGCCGACCGACAGACCTTCGATAATTCGAACTATCGATAATTAACATAAGTTGATCACAACACTTACCAAATGGAGGGTGTAGTTGAAATGATGGTGTAGATCTGAGGACAAATTCAAGGCAGTTCAGTAAAAGGTGGTACGTGTGAATCAACTCTCGGCTTTCTAGACATTCTGAAATGGAGAATATTAACATCTTCACTTTTTTACAAGAAAACCGTTTAAATGAATATTATTAGGAAAATTGCCTTTGAACAAAAACAGACTGATTTAATCCAAAAGTAAAGACTTTACACTAATGCTAATTCAATCATCTTTAACTCTGGCCCCTTTCACCACTTGAAACAAGAGCTGTCAGAGGAGACAGCATGCTCGACTATTCGAATCATTTGAAACAAATGCAATTTGAAGATTAAAACAATAACAACTATGGCCATATATTGGTGTGAAATCAGGAAAAATATTAACAAGTGAATGGTAAGGGAGAAATTCATTTCAAATAACAGAAATAATTCCTTAATGTACCATAAATATTAAACTGAATAGGGGAATAACTATGAAATATTTCTGAATTTGTTAGAAAACATGTTAGTAATTTTTTATGAGAGACATTTACTTTTAGTCAAATATCAATCACTTCAGTAATGTTAAAGAAAAGAACTGAAATGAAAATATAATGGAAGTTTGAAGTTGATACCTTAAGTATTTTGTGCAAAGTTATCGATGAGGTGCACTTAAGTGAAAATATAAGTGAAACTAGAAATGTGTCCATAGGACACAGATGCCCCTGCTATGCATCATTTTCAGACACTCAAGTGAAATGATGGGAATAATAGCATTTCAACGACAGTGATGTTGGAGGAATTATAAGAATATGCATAAACTTGAAGATAAGTAAATTATTTGTATTTGTGGCACTGTTGTCTTCACATTACGGAAATGTCTGCGAAGAAGTTGGTGGTAATGCAATGCAATGTCATAGCGAACATTTGTGCCAAGTTATTTTGAAATTCCTTCATTCATAAAAGAGTTATAGCCTGAACAAGTAAATTCAATTTAAGTAACTGTGACCTTGACCTTGGACTTACAGGCATGGGTAATGTACGCAACACACCGCCTTGTCATGGTGAACATTTGTGCCAAGTTATTTTGAAAACCCTCCATTTATAACAAAGTTACAGCCTGGACAAGAAAATGCTATTTTAGTAACAGTGACCTTGACCTTGGATCTACAGGCATGGGTATTGTGTGGACACACCGCCTTGTCATGGTGAACATTTGTGGCAAGTTATTTTGAAATCCCTCCATTCATAACAAAGTAACAGCCTGGACAAGAAAATTCTATTTTTAGTATCAGTGACCTTGACCTTCGACTTACAGGCATGGGCTTGTACTTGACACACCATCTTGATATGGTGAACAATTATACCAAGTTATTTAAAAATCCAATAAGAAATAACTAAGTTAGAGCGGACAAGATTTTGCAAGAAAATTCTATTTTTAGTAACAGTGACCTTGACCTTTGACCTACAGGCATGGGTATTGAACGCGACACACCGCATTGTCATGGTGAACATTTGTGCCAAGTTATTTTGAAATCCCTCCATTCAAAACGAAGTTAAGGGCCAAGTGTATATTTTGCTTAACACTAAATGTAAGTGAAAAAGGGGCATAATTTGAAAAATATTGGAAGCAGGGTTATGGGTGTTGTTGGTTATGATGTAGATTTTGGTGGTGAAAATATATTTCAAGTTTCAAGGCAATATCTCAAGTAGTTTTAAAGTTATGGGCAAAATGCATATTTTGCTTAACACAAAATATAAGAAAAAAGGGGCATAACTTGAAATATATTGACAGCAGAGTTATGGGTCTTGTTGGTAATGATGTAGAATTTGATGGTGAATATATATTCCAAATTTCAAGTTGATATCTCAAGTAGTTTATAAGTTATGGACCAAAGTGCATATTTTCCTTAACGCAAAATTTAAGTGAAAAAGGGGCATAACTTGAAAAATATTTGTAGCAGAGTTATGGGTCTTGTTGGTAATGATGTAGAATTTGATGGTGAATATATATTCCAAGTTTCAAGTTGATATCATAAGTAGTTTTCAAGTTATGGACCAAAGTGCATATTTTGTTTAACGGACGCCGACGCCGACACCGGGGCGAGTAGGATAGCTCCCCTATTCTTCGAATAGTCGAGCTAAAAATTGATTCTTAAAAGAACATGATTTTTTAAATATCCACAATTTACAAACCAACAACAATGTTGTTTTATAGAAAAACACAAAATTTATGCCAAAACTGAACAAATATATACATCTATATAAATTCTATGCAAATTACTTGTTTTCACAGTTCTGCAACAAAAAAACATCAAGTTCGAACTTTAAGATTGCTCAGACAGCTATATACTCACCTTTGGCATGTAGGAACAGTAGCCAGCATAATTCTCGCTTGTACCCTGTGCTCTCGGTGTGTGTCAACGAGACTGAACTGAAATAAGAGAACTCTTACTGCAAGAAATGTTACCATAGTGTTCAAACCAAAACCATGGTGAACGGTTATTTTTTATGAACAGTTATCACAGTAAATTACTCTAGTGAATAGCAACCACAGCAACTGTTACCAAGTTGAACAGTCATATGGTAAACAGTTACCACCCTGGAGAGTTATCACACTGAACATTTTTAAGGTGATAAATTACCACAAGTTACCAAGGTGAATAGTTACCATGGTGAACAATTACCAAGGTGAACAATTACCAGTTAACCTTTTTACTAAAGTGAATAGACTTGAAATCATGTTGTGTTCATTCCAATAGATGGTACAATGTTCATTCTAATTCAGATAGAGGTAATTTTGTTGTGATTATTAGGTTTATTCCTAGAGTGAGCCGGATCCGTGTACTCTCACAACCAGCCTGTTCGCCTTGATACTTGCACAATTTAAACCATTATTTTAAATGATATATTAAAATGAACAGGCCTACATTTACTTGCATACATAGGTAGAGCAGACAAAACAGTATGTTGTGGAGGACAAAAATTCAATTATATTTTTGAATTTGATTGTCAGTAAAAAAATCTACTACTAATCTTCGCTTTATTTCATTCTGGAAAAGTCAGGAACCATAAATGATCTATAACTATTCACTAACCTTCCGTCTTCTTCCCTGAAAATAATGCTCCATTCTCTGAAAATAAAAAAAAGTGCTTGAGCTGTGAATTTCAATTATGTTTGAAATTTGTACATCTAGAATTGTCTATTATACAGATTAAAACCCTCACCAACATTTACTCACATAAATTACCCCTTTACTCAATACATACAGGTTTTGTCAAGTTTGACAAGTGTACATCCTGATCAGATAGCACAGATGTGCCAGCTTATCTCCATCCTCACTCTTCGCCTTAGTAACGGCCGTATTTGATGGAGAAAAAGGTTACTGTACCTCATATTTACTTACATAAATTACTGTTTTACACTTCTACTGAAATAGCAACAATGTTCACTATGATGAAACTGTGCGTTTTTATGTATGAAGGAAACTTAGATAACAGTTGGCAACAGTGTAGAGTAGACCCAGAAAAGCTAGTTAAGAGTTGAAGAAACACCACTATCAACAATTCATGAACTGGTTTAAACTAAGTTGTAGAAACACCACTATCAACAATTTATGAACTGGTTTAAACTAAGTTGTAGAAACACCACTATCAACAATTTATGAACTGGTTTAAACTAAGTTGTAGAAACACCACTATCAACAATTTAAGAACTGGTTTAAACTAAGTTGTAGAAACACCACTATCAACAATTTAAGAACTGGTTTATTAAAACTAAATGACACATTAATTTAATAAACAAGTACAGCTGGAAGTGGTTATGGCAAGGCTCTCATTATATTCCAGAGAAGAAAGGGATGTGGATTTAGTCCATTTCCAAAATAGCCAGGTCTGTTGGGCAGTATTATATGGGAAATTCCCCAAATAGGCAATTATATATAATTGGACTGTTTTGAGTTATGTTATAAGAAATATATAATAAGCTGCATTATGGTTACCTTTCAAATCTATGAAACAGAGGTGAAATGATGCAGTATTTGCGTTCCACTTGGTTGACCTGGTGAGTGACAGCTTCACTGAGACACACCTCTTCTCGGAACTTCCTCATCTTCTCCATGAACCGGATCACACTGAAATATGTACGTCAAAACCTGTGCATAACAGTCAATATAAATGAATATAAATGTTAGAAAACAGCTATGTATGACAGTCAATAGCTACATATCATTAGTTATACATGTTGATCAACAACTTTAAATGTCCTTCAATAGCTGTTAAAGAAACAGTCGGCTTTTAACTAGATATAAAAAAATCAATTTTTCTTTATAAACACATTATAAATAAATGTTTGTATTCTGTGACAAAGTTCAATGCTACATAATGAGCACCCTGGGTTGTAGCATACACGGTACGCATGTATTACCCCACTAAATCTCGGTCCCTAACTCCTGGACTGACAGGGCTAGCCTTAAACAAATGTTTTCAGATGTCTTAGGCAGATAATTTAGAGTTGTAACATGTAGGTACAGTAAGTAGGGAAACAGGTATGCTTTATGGCATGGGGGAACAGTGTAGATCCAGATCTGGCACATCTGGATCACATAAAATGAGTATATACTTTTATGGAGGAATGGGTTAAAATTGCCTTTCTGTCTATCCAAACAAAACAATATTATTTATCTTGAACTCTGGAGAAAAAACATGTACTAACTAATGGTGCACATACTTGCTATTGGCTTTCTGCAGAAGTTCGGTGAGTGTCACGTAAGGATCTGGTTGGTGATCTAGATGAGAATTCTGTAGACCAGCTGGGAAACTGAAATCATAAAAAAACAACAATTTTACATAAAGTCCATTAGCAATTCTACAAACATGCATTGGACCACGCCACTTTTTCATAGAATCACATTTTAACGCTTTTGGTTGTTGAAGCTGCTCTAATTTGTTGATATTGTTGTATGTTATTGTCTTGATATGTCAGATATTTTATCGAGTGTTCAAAATAATATTTTTGTTGCACTTTTTTCTGTAAAATCCTTGAATACATAATGGTGAATCATTTAAAGTCAAAGATGGCAAATCTTCCATATTACTGCTGATGAGTTCCAAAGCTTGTCACCTTGTGCTACTCACCATGAATCTGTGACAGAGAAATATATAGCCACTGCCAGCCAGTCTGTGGTGCTGTTGCCGAGACTACATGGATCAGCTTTTGAGGACAATTCCAACCAGTTGTTCCAGGCTTTGATTTTCACATCATTGGGTAACCCTAAACCTACCGACAAATTCTCAAACTGTACTTCTGGGCTTGAGCTGTAAAAAACAACATACATCATTAATTTAAATTGGAGGGCCGGTGTAAATTACTGCATCCCTGTACCACTTTATTCTTTGACTTCAACAGGTTTGCATTTATGAAAATTAACTGTTAAATACCTGTGAACATTTTTAAGGACAAAAATGACCGATTTGCTTAAAATTAAAAAAAGATTCAGAAAATCAATATAAGGCAAGAAATTTGGCCTTAAAGAATTGGAGAAATTCTTGTTTATGTAAAAATGATCCCTTAATTCTGAGAAATTCTTGTTTTCAAATGCATGATTTCCATGATACTTTCTGCTTATCCTATTACAAAAAAATCAGTCTTTCTAGATCAAATAAATACTGTACTCCTATTAATTATAACACTGCAGGGGTTTTCCTAGCCATTTTGGGAAAAGGACCCTGGCCAGAATTGGGAAAATTTTAGCGCGTGAAATGTTTCATTTTGGGAATTTTTATTGGCAAAAATACAAGTTTTGGGAATTTTGAAATCATTATATTATACATAGCACAAAAAAAACTTGCACTTGAATGTCCCATTTGTTTTACTTTTGTTGTGTATATAAATGGCAATATCCGTCTAAAATGCAAATATTTTGAAAAAATAAGGTGATTTTTTTTTTTTTGCTACTAGAACCATATCATATGCCGTGAACACACAAACTATCATGTTTCAGTTCTTGTGATATATGATTTACATTGACATGATAGATTATGATTAGATATTATATATATAATTTTTAATTTTACAATAGTGGACTACAAATCTTTAAAAATGTTTGCTGTTTTTCATCTCTTTCGATCATATAATATTTATTTAGTAACATTTTAGTGCATACGAAAAAATTTTCGGAGATTTTGTATTTTAGTCAATTTAATAATCAAACTTATTATCTCCCTTTTTGCTTTAGACAAAATATTGCAAAACACTTTAATATTTACCTTTGTATCACAAAATGATCTATTTATAATTACTGAACACAGTTAAGCAGATACATCAGTAAATTAAAGCATTATTTTAAAATTCAACTGAGGAATTTTCCGTAGAATGAACGGATTATTCAGTACTGTAAGGTACTATATAATTTGGAATAACGCGATTAAAGTAACAATTGTGAACTAATTGATTCAATCATTGGCAATCAACTTGCCTAATCACTTATTGTCAAAAATTAATTAAGCGCCGACAAACGGCTAAATATACACCTTTTTAATTGTCAAAGTCACAATTTTGACAGTTTGTGTAATCACGCTGTCGCATAATCTCGCGAGAATCAAAATATCTCACGATAAAGATTGTACCGATTGTTGTGAAATATAGGGGTGTTTAGAGTAGTGTAAATTTATCCAGGATTAGCGAATTTTACACGTGGTTGTGACGTCACGACTCACATGCATAGTGCGAGATAAAGCAGTCAGTTGTTGTTTACAACGTAAAGCGAAAGTTAACACTGTTTCTTATGTTTTGAAAATTATCTGTGGATTCAATTGGGAAAAATGGAAGAAATTTCGGATTGGGAAAGGGTCCGTTTGCTTTGGGAAAGGGTCCGTTTTCCGGACCCTCTGAAAGGCTAGGAAAACCCCTGCACTGTGACTTGTTCTTTTGCACAACAATTTGTTAACTCTTTGAGAATAATTATTATACTCGGTATCGCTATTATCGCAGGCTCACTATTATCACGGTATCCAGTTTGTACGGTATCTTAGGACAACATGCCACCTACACATGTGGTTCCGGTTGTAAAATGTAAACCGAAACCATTCCTATACGAACGTTGATTGTTATTGTTTACATCTGAATATTTACGTGCATGCGCAGTACCTGGTTGGCAAAATATCATATCTGGAACCGTTTGGTAAACCAAATAAATAACTACTCTCGACAAGAATTCTCCTCATTCAGAGCGGAATAGTAGTTTTAATTAAGGATAAAGCTATAAAGGACCAAAAATGTTGTATGTTTTATGAAAAAAAGCTAAATAAATTTTTAAAATAAAACTGATTTTTTAACTTATTATATGGATAAAAGGTATTAGCTATAGAATATTTCAGATTAAGGGGGAAAAAACAATTTGTAATATGCGAAACGTAATATAACAAAAATATTACAATACATTTAAGAAACATAAATCAGGAGACAATTGGCATTTTAACAGCAAATGATTGTTTCTTATAAATGGATGGTATGATGTAACATCTCGCAAAAAACCATCGTTGGAGTCGTTTTTTTTCAGCTTGAAGATATACTTTTCAATTACCGAATACCTGAATTTATAGTTAAAATATCCGTTAAAGTGCAAAATATATCAATTATTTGAACTAAATTTTAATTTGTGTAATTGTGTTTTTACTGCACAGTCGCACATTTCCTGTTTATTACGAGATAACGCGGCGACCGTCGTTGTGATCGTGTGACATTTGCCTCTGGCACAACTATACTCGTACAATAAACGTGTCATAAACTAAACAGGGGCCTCCATGTAACATTTTCTGTATGCATGATCCGTGTTCATTCTTAAATTTTTAAAATAAGTCTGCCGAAAGTAAAAAAAAATAACGCTAAAATATTCCATAAATCATTTTTAAAACAAGTTATTTAACAATTTCTAACGAACACGACAATCGTCATCATCATTTTTATTTAAGTCATAGTTATAGTTCACAGCAGCAACAAGACATTAAAAACAACAGCAGCAACAACCACACCATCTTCATCATTAAAGTATTCATACAAATCTCCATATTTACAATGAAGAAGTTTTGACAGGCACGACAAATGTACTAGTATTTTATAACAAAGACCTATATATATATATATCAATAGTGTAATATATAGGTCTTTGTTTATACTAAAATTGAGACCTTAAATTGTAATCATCCACTCATTATCCAGTCTTTTATTGGATAATTAGAAAAAACGCATTGATTTTATTTGTCTTAAATCAGGATGTGAACTATCTTTTTGAAGTGTCTTTTAACTGCCAACAAACATAAGCTCGATATTTATCATTAAAATAAACAAGTTATAAGTTTAAAAATATTGTTGAACATGTTATGTTTTTAAAGTAGGGGTCGAACTGACAGGCATGTCTATATTTGTTTATTTACACAAATATTTACGCTCTGATTACACTAATACGCTATTTTTGCCAACCAGCCGTTGCGCATGTAACTTTAGCAAGTGCGCGTGACGTCACTCGTCAACGTTCGTATTTGCACCAAGAATATTTTTAAGTTATCATGCATAAAACAGCTGTACATAATTATTTTTGCATCAACATCAAAAACATCACGTAGTCTAAATATTCTGTCAACCCCTACCTTAATGAAACTAGTAAAACATTGTTAAAAATCCATATTTTTATTCAAAGTTTTCACCAGTAAATCGTCTGCACATCCTATGACATCATCCATCACATGACTTTTGTCCTATTTCTCAAACGAGGCTAAAGAAAATAGTTTTATCTACGGAAGCAAATAAAAGCTATTTTTGGCAGATTTGCAATGTATATTACATAATTACAAGCCTGGTTAAACATATGAATTAAAGTTGGATTTTCCTTTTTGTCTTTATCTCAGTAAACATTTTTAACTCAAATCAGTGCTCACGCTGGCTGTTTTAAAATAATAGCACACAATTTTTGAAAAATAAATTAATAGCCAAAAAGGCAAAGTTTCACGCGTTGTTTCCACATGCGTGGAATTATCATTATAATTATTTGTTTGTTTATTTTTAATTCACAAGATTTTATCAAAGATAACATCTATGTTATGATGTTAACTGTTAATTTTTTCTTTATTAATTTAACCTAAATGAAAATAACTAGTTTTTGTAAAATAACTGACAATTTTTAATAATAAGGCATTCTTCACTTCACTATTGCAGACAAAATCAATTAGATTCGGGACTAGATTGATGGTATGTCAAAAATGGATGTCGCGAAAATGGATGACAAACCTAGTTACTAATAAAACAGTAGAAAATTGAAATGTGAAATAAAATTTCCAAAGCAAAGAATTACCAAAGCAGATGAGTCAACACATTTTATAAGAAAATAGGAAGTATTTTCTCCGTTAACATGGTTAAAAAAATCGACAATTCGTACCGCAAATTTTCGTCCTAATCATCACTTGAGGTACAGTATCCGGCTAGGTTATTGCAAGAATGGATGAATTTGGCCAGTATTTACTCTAAGGTTAGAAAAAAGAACACATCATTTATTCTAATTCTTAAAATATTTGTCTGCTTGTAAAACATATGATAGGGGAATCCATAATAGCTATAAATAGCAACAGTAATAATCTTAGAATTCCCTTGTCATGACGTAGAGGAAATACCCAAAGTTTACCGATCAATCATTGACACTTAGGTAATGAAACCAAGTTGATTATCTTTAGTGACACTTTGTTGGTTCAATTAGGGGATTAACGACCCATAATTATCAGAAATGTGGCGACCGTTCAGGGCAAAGTGTATGCAAATTAGCTAAGAATATCTTCTCTTTTTTGATCAGGCCTAAAAAAAAATATGTCTGTTTCCTGTAACATCATAAAAAATATGAGGGTCGGTAGGTAGGTTTGTTTTGTTTTTTTCGTTTTTTTTTTTTCATGCTTCAGGACTGTTAAGTAGGGGATGCAGTGACAACTCTACAGTGAGTTTTTGGGGCAGTAGAATAAAGGGGTTTTCATCAGAAAATTGCGAAGAGGCATAGAAATAAGTATTTTTCAGAATTTGTGATATTTGACAATCTTGCCGATTTTTTATGATCGCGAAAATATGTTATGATGGACTTACTGTGACACCGTTACCGGTTTAATACTCGTCAAACCTTATGTGGCTGTATATTTGTGGCAGTATGGTTCACAATGAACCACTTTATAAATTTCATCAATTGTCTGCGAGTTCTTTGCTGATACGACACGTTTCTGTTCGTTTTTGTTCACACACACCAGCTTCGTGGCGAGTAAAGATGCCGCCATCTTATGCAATACCGGATATGGTCGTATCTAAGCAACAAAGCAGTGCTCAATAAAAAATACACACCGCGAAGGTCACGCACCACTATTTTTTTACGGGCGTCGTACAAAACGATTTTCAACCACCGGCGAATTTATAGTCGTAAAAAAAATCGGTCGGGGGTAAAAACGGAGGGTCGGTCGGGTTACAGGAAACAGACATATTTTTTTAGGCCTTATTATTTAATCGCCAAATTTTACCGCCAATTCTTTGAAATAATCAACAAAAACGTAAAATTATCGCAAATTGCGACAAAGTCGACTGACAGCGTGAGCAATGAAATACATTGCAAAACCATAATAAAACACTCACTTTTTTTAAATAAATCTGTTTACAAACTTTTTAGTCAATTTACAAAATATGCCCCTAAAAAGATCTACAGTCCACATTCAACTGACTTTTTCTTACGGGATGGAATAAAAATTTTACCGACCTTAAACTGTTTTCATCTGAGAAAATTATTATTAAAATACATTCATGGGATGACTGGTCTGTGGATTTACAAGTAAGTAATTTGTTATTATATTTAGATCAATTTTCGCTTCCGTAGAAAGTGATAGTCTATTCCTGCGATAATATAGAGTTGCTCCCCTTGCCAGTAATAAAGTAGGTCATCCAACATGGCAGCTAATTGCAAAACAAGAGTGACAACTGTTAGCGAATGATGACTTTTTGATGACCAATCTCAAAGTTATTTGTTAATATTATCACGGCAAAATAAGCAGGGCTTTTTCAGCTAGTCTCACGGGGCCGAAAATGGGCCCCATTCCCAATGCCAAATAGGAGCCATTTTTCCCAATTTCAAGAAAAAAAATCCCAATTTTAAGAAAAAAAATCCCATTTCAACAGAAATAACTTATTTTGCATACAAAATAGAAACAAACAAGAGAATCTATGTAATCAAGGGACTTTTCAAATTACATGTTTTTGAAATTGTACAGGATAAGTGTCCATCATATATGAAAGAGAACTTTGTATTTGTGAAAGAGACTCACTCCTACTCAACTAGGGCTAATACATATAATTTTATAGTACCTAAATGTCATGGTAAAGAAAACATTACCTTTTATTACAGTGCAATAAAGGATTGGAATGCTCTACCAGATTCAATAAAGAAAATTGAAAATAAATTTAGATTCAAAATGGCTGTGAAGAACCATCTCTTGGACACAGCCAAGATACATTAATTCAATGATCACATTTTGTGAATATTTTACTCTCTAGTCACCATGGTAAATTTTATATATATTATAGAAACATGAATGTAACAACTTACTAATTCAAATTATGAATCAATAGTTCTGTATTACACCATTTGTTTTTTTTCTCCCTACAGGTATTCTATACTTATTGTAGTAAGTATTATCCAAGGACCCCATTGGAAATAAGCTTTCGAGCTTTCATGGGCTATCCTAGGTTTTACACACTATATATAGATATATATACATTCATATCAGTACAGTTCATATAGGGCTTTTTTTCGAGGTTGTTCATGTTTGTATTATATACTAAGAAATGTTCTGAAATTTTCTGTGATAGCCAAGTAATTGGCATTTGCAACTGTGATAAACAGTAGATTACAAACATGTAAAAATATAAGTGTAATTGGTTGTTTTTATGTGTGGGGTAGTTGCTGATCAGTTCCCTTCAAATTTTATTGGAGATGACACACTTTTTAAGACTTTTTAGTAGTGTCATACTACTTTGTATATTTCCTGTGCTATTCTCCTTAATTTAAGTATATTTTAAGGCAGTTTCTAGGCCTCAGGGTTTCGATCAGTAGTGATCCCACAAACGCGTCTTACTTGCTATATTAATATTTTAGTTAAAATGCTAATATAAAATGTTGTAATTCGTATATATGTGTGTTTTAACCTGAATAAATATCTATCTATCTATCTACAAAATTAGTTTGTTTACTTTTGATCAGTGATCTGTTAAATCTACATTCCTTGAATTTATATATGCAACCTGTTTAAAACCACTAGATACCATGTAAAAAATTCCCAATTTGAGCAGGGGCCTTTTTCCCAAATATCCCTGAAAAAGCCCTGATAAGCAAACTCAATCGGCTTTTATTTCTACTGAGGGAAATCCGACAAGTACCGCGATAATAGCGAGTACCAGGCTATCTGGAATCAAGATGTCAAACTGTCACAACTTAAAGATTCATATTGTCATTCCATCAAGTTAATATTTTAAGTTACTATCAATGATATGCATGTTCTTATAAATTCTAGTAATAATATGCTTAAGAATCACCACATTTCGTATGCTGAAACCATGCCTACAGGTCACCCAGTGACAGATATCAGACGGATATTCCTTTGTGTCCAAACCAAAAGTCCTATCCGAATACTACCACACTACTCTAAAAAAATAACCATAATTTTCGTACCTTTCAGTCTCTTCTTTGTCCATATTTGTTCTTTTGTATGTTGAATGAAGTTACTGCTGGTGTATTTCTGCAGCTCCTTGTCTTAGTTGTAACTTTTCTACTTCACCATTTTTGCAATTTCTAATGTTATTGTTTTGACAAAACTCGCGCCAAATAAATAAGCGATAAAACACTGTTATTCCGAACCGAACTGTACAGGCGGTTTAAATACTGTCACCTACGGCAATAAAGATGCTAGAAAGGATATAACTCAAAATCAGTTGTTGTGCGGCAGATTCGGGTTGAAAAGAGTAGCTTCGACCAGGATACGAACCTCGGAACTTCAGCTTGACGTCCGACGCTCTACCAATTAAGCTACCGATAGAGGCCGGTCATTGCTGAGACAGTAGGAAATATACTCATTATCAGCCAATTTTTATACTGATTTGAAGTGCTTACTTTTGAACTGATTTGAAAGTTAACACAGAGTTGCAAAGTTCGGTAAATCTTGTTCTTGCATACCAGATCAGGTCATCCGGTGTTTTCACCCGTGTAGGAAATTTCGATCCTACACCACCCCGTGTAGAATGAGTCACGTGAGTGACGTCACGTCTTCAAGTATCTGACGTAATATATTCAAGTTAGTGACGTCATTGTAAAAAAGGTTTACGTAAATGTCAATATTTGAACATAAGGAAAATAAATTAGTTTGTCTACATACACAGAAATGTTATAAATAAAAAAAAGGTATGCAAGAAAAAGTATCTTGCACGAGACATTCGGTAAAGATAGAAAAATCTGTCACCTCGGGTGAACTGTTTTGGCGGGAACTCGGCAGAGCCTCGTTCGTTCCCGCAAAACAGTTAACCCTCGGTGACAGATTTTTCCATCTTCACCTCACACTCATGCATGATACTTATAATGTATCTGCAATGATGAGGGCCAGTGTTACTATTCTATGTAAACTTATGTGTATGTTTGCTTAGCGTTGATTAAAGGCCACGTAAAAAGTTATAGTCTTACGTCGTCACAATCTCCTTCGCAGAGTTGTCGTTCCTTACACTCACTTTACTTTGTGAATGTAATGAGCCGATAGTGTAAGAGAGTGACGTCGTCAGTGCATAAACCACATCGGTTCTGTTTGCATACATTAGGCATGCATTATAGGCATACTGATAATGTAGAAATAGTTCTGAATGAATGATTTTAAAATAGTTAGAACACATCTTTCTAAAGATCCAATTATAACTTGTCATTGACGATTACCCACATCTTCGTTTCTTAATTACTAAACGCAGGGTGGGGAATCACGTGACAAAAACATGGCCGCCAACCACAAAATTCTCTCGGTTCGAGGTAAGTTTTTACTTGTTTCTCGCTTACTCCTAGACCATTTTAAATGAAATAAACACTAAAGTACCCCGTACACGAAGACAGATTGCATAGTGTATTCCAAATTTTGTCAACTTTTGTAGTTTATGCGGTATTTCTTTTACAGTGTTTGGCAGATTGCACTGCTCGGTGATGGAGTACACTTGGATCTTGATGAAATCGTTCTTCTGGCAAGTTTTCGCAAGTGAGCTGATTGTTGCATGAAAAATTTGTTATATCCCGACAGAAACAATGCTTCTGGTGCAGACATATCCAGTTTCTGTCTGCAACTGATGTGAAAAACGCAAAAATGAAAAATGATAGGGAACACTGGCCGCAACGTTGATGATAGGGAACACTTGCATTGTTTTGAGAAGCAAACTGTTTTCCAGTCCGAGCGATCAGTTTCGAAACGGAGCGAGTCCGTTGTATCTTTTTTTTTTTCAATAAAGCATGGGTATTTTGTTTCCCTTGTTTAAATTCTTATGATCAGCTACGAAGTTGTTAGAAAGGAGTATTATTTAATACAGGTGAGTCTTGCATAGCTAGAAATGTAAATCTCTGAAACGTTTGAATTTATGAAACAAAGCAGTACAAAAAATACCACAATTTGTATTAAGCAGATTTTCAGTGAACGTTAAGAATTATATGATGCGCCAGAAAAATAATAAGCAAGAAAGCATGATGACAGTTAAAAATTTTATATACTCAGTACATTTAAAAATGTAGATTTTAATGTCATATATTTTGAAGATTTTTCCATTTTTACAAGATCTGAGTAAAGTCTTGAAAACCAGACTTACGAAATTTAATGTATCGACGTCATGATGCACGTGACTTGTTAAATTCCACAATTTGCATTTGATTTAAACGTGTGTTAAAATTTCGCAATTTTATTGCTATGTACGTGTGAGCAGTCGACCGATACACAGTAGAACATGTTTAAAGGCATTATGCCAATCTGTATTAATGCCACGGCTTATTGTATTGCCGTTCTTACGTTTAGAATCGTATGCGTAATCTACAGCATGAAAGGCAGGGCCGCATACAGCTGTTTTCACACTCATTTTCTTAAAACAAAAGAACATCAATATTTTAGACTAGCTATTCTTGTCTTCAGACATGTCGCCGATCAAGTACATGAGGGATTGGGGGAAGAAATTCATTTATTCACGTGGTCAGCCACAATAAAATCTTGCTGAGCTTCGACAAGCACTGACTTATGAATGGAATAAAATGCCCCAAGAACAAAGTCTTAGTAGCATAACCTCCGTGTTGTAGGCCACTGGCTGGGAAGATGCTTCTTGGGACATTTACAAACAAGTATTTTCTGAAAAGCCTCGTCTGTCCCCGATTCATTTTGCGTTGTTTGCACTCTGGGACATATTGGAGTTTTGGAGGTTTTTATTATGTTACCCCTGAAATTTGAAGAAAAAATATATGGATTGTAAATTCTATTTTAATTCAGCAGCTTCGAATAAACAAACATATTATTTAAGAAAACTTGAAAAAGATTTCACACCAGAAACTTACTTGTAGATGTTTATTAGCCGGCTTAGGGAAAGTTATAGGCTCTTACAAAGCTTTATAAGAAAAAACATCACGAAACAGTTTTTATTTGTTTGAAATTACACTGGCAAAAGTATTATTTTAACAATAATATAATAATACATTTAAAATAGAATTAAACATGAAAAATTCAAAGATTCAAATCTTTCCCAGCTAAGGCCTACAAAACGGAGGTTAAGCTACTACGACAAATCAACGTCCCGACTTTTTTTATCAAGAGAAGGAAAATCTTTTAAATTAAATTACAAATGTAGTTTCAAAATGACTTTGCTTTTGGAAAATCACAGTCGTTTTATGACTGTCTCTAATAGTGCCTGCTCGTTAAAGTGGGTTCCTGTCATCATATCCCGAAAAACATGCTTATATAAAACTATAATAAGTATCAAAGCATTTGTGTTTGTTAAGTAAATATTCTAAGAAACGCATCGATATTTATTGCTGTCTGCAGCAAAATAATTTTTTATTATAATAATGTTTATACTATCTTATAATTAACCAGGTTTCAAATATAAAATACATTATTATAGGATATCTCGCCTGTATAAAATATATTAATATCTTACCGGTGTCCAGATTCTTTACTTCATGACTAAAAGACAAAAACACATTTCAATATCTACTCTTTTGGGATTGCGGAAACCTTAAGTCGTTTTAATACTCAGAAATCGAATTTTCAAACTAATGTTGCAAACAAAACGCCCTGGTTTGTTTTTACACTACATTACACTAAAACTGGAAAAGTTCGTGTTTTGTATATAAACGTTTTAATTGTAATCACGATTTCGCACATATGTTTTTTCTGGCGCATCACTATAAGCACCATGTTCTCTATTTCATTGATAATCTTCAGAAAATCTGCTTTATACAAATTATGATATCTTTTCCAGTGTTTGTTTCATAAATGCAAATGTTTCAAAGATTTACATTTCCAGCTAAGCAAGACTGTTTTGGTAAATAATACTTCTTTCTAAAAACTTCGTAGCTGATCATAAGAATTTAAACAAAGGAAATAAAATATCCTTGTTTTATTGAAAAAATACAACGGACTCGCTTGGAATATTCGCAAACTGATCGCTCGGATTGGCAAACAGTTTGCTTCTCAAAAATACAAGTGTTCCCTATCTCCAACGTCGCGGCAAGTGTTCCCTATCATTTTCCATTTTTGCGTTTTTTACATCAGGTGCATACAGAAACTGGATATGTCTGCACCGGTAACATTCAGTCTGTCGGGATATATATATAACAAATTTTTCATGCAACAATCAGCTCACTTGCGAAAACTTGCCAGAAGAACGATTTCATCAAGACCCAAGTGCCAAGTGTACCCTATCACCGAGCAGTGCAAGCTGCCAAACACTGTACACGAAATACCGCATAAACTACAAAAGCTGGCAAAATTTGGAATACACTATGAAATCTGGCTTCGTGTACGGGGTACTTTAGTGTTTATTTCATTTAAAATGGTCAAGGAATAAGCGAGAAACAAGTAAAAACCTACCTCAAACCGAGAGATTTTTTTGGTTGGCGGCCATGTTTTTGTCACGTGATTCCCCACCCTGAAACGTGCAGTCTGCCAACAACTTTCATAGCAAACAATACAGATATATATATTTTTCCTGACTAGTTTAAGATTGTTCTTTTTCTTCGTGTCGTTATTTCTGCTGCAGTTAACGACGATGATTATAATGAGGTCGACGAAAACTGAACAGGATAATGACTATGATGTAAATGGGTTTTTAACTAGGTTTTCTTTGCAAATTCACATTATCAGATGTATGAACAGTGTGTCGTTGGGCGGGAGGGCGGTCGTTAACATTTCAATGGGTTGTTTGTTTAAGATCTCATTTTCTCAGTAACCATTAAAAAGGGCAGAACTATGAAACTTAACATAGATCTGGTTTTCCGAAATCAAAATATCAAATATCAGGACAAGTTTCATGTTTGTGCAGTGCACAGCTTAAAGGTGTCACATGTATATGTTAAACGCATTTCTTTTCAACAGTGATGGAGAAATGCTTTGAAAACAGTTTAAATATATATTGTGTTGTATAAAACTGAAACTAGAATTCAAAATTCTCCAGAATATAAAACATTTGTTGCGATGTTTCCTAATTCAATTGATGTTGCAAACTATGCCATGAGAGTGTTCTGACAAAAAGTGCCGAGGATTGTATCACTAAGTCCGTTCAATTTAGGGGGTGGGGTGGGCGGGAATCGCGCACAACGTTTATTTTGATCAAGAAATGTAGAGTGGTCACGTTTAGCTAATTTTTATTAAAATGACGATCATTTCTTCGGAAATGGGGAACGTGATTCGATGTGTGTCGGGTTTATTTGCACGCTGGTATAATATTAGATCAGCATATCTCAACACCGTTGAGTAATGACGAACATTACGGCTCTAAACTGCATGAGTGAAATTTATCACCGAGTGCATGTACACATCGCCTGGCACAGACTTCAGCCTCGTTTATGTTGTGCTTGCATGCTTTTGTACCCAACACTGTCAGGTAACAGAAAGAGTTGGAGATAATTCATTAAGACAACTTGTACAGCCTGTTTGTTCACGACAGAACATGGCAGTCCAGTGCGAGTGTGTCCTGGAACCTGGGCAAAATTTTGGCAATTATATACTCTACTTATGACCGTTTAAAGGCGGTATTCCCGCTGAATCTCTTATTACCTTATTGTTTGTAATGTATATTTGGTAAAGTTTCGTCTGAACATGAACAGGTGCTTCCGCTCCCTCTTTTAGCTCGTTCATTGGCCGTGTAGGGATGTGTTTTCCAAGTTTGGCTATTCCAGATATGTTTTAATTTCCCTTTTCTTTCCTCAAAAACCATATCATTCCTGCAATATATAAACAACCACATATAAAAGCTTTTAATATTTGATCAAAGTTAACGGCCAATTTGTCTCTGGAAGCAGGGTCTATTAATCAATTAATAGACCCTGCTGGAAGCTACGTTAAATGATGATTATTTCTAGGTAATGGTCTGAGAAGCTATTTGTGAAGGTCACTTTGACCTTGACCTTTGGTATACTGACCTCGAAATCAATACGGGTCATTTTCATGTGATGAAAACCAAGTTAAACAATCTGAGGACCTTTGATGAAGTCGTCCAGATATTGGTCAGACGTTATTTGTTGTTGAAGGACTCTGTGCCCTTTGACATACTGATCTCAAAATCAGTAGGGGTCATTTACATGTGTTGACAAAATTGCCTACCAAAATCTGAATACCGTAGATGAAATCACTCTCCAATTATTTTTGTGTTGAAGGTCACTGTGACCTTGACCTTTGACCTACTTACCTCAAATCAACAGGAGGACATCTACATAAGATGACGAACCTCTGTACCAAATATGAGGACCATCTGCCAAATCATTGTCTAGTTATGTCAGACAAGGTCTGGTAAGGTTGGACTGACCAACATGTGTAAACAATATACCCAACTTCTTTGTACAGAAAGCATAAAGAATTATTTCTACATAAAAACACTCTTTAAACGGGTAATAAAATAAACACTAAAAATGCGAGCAGTAATTTTTATTTTCTAAAAATAATTGTAAGTAAATTGAACACAAATGCAAAATATGATGTACACCATTATTACATGTATAAATTAACATAATTATGTGGGATCAAGCAATAAATATGCTACGGGTTGTATATTTGCTGGCAAGTTAAAACAAAAGATAAACTGTGAAAAATAATACATGTTATAAATTGGTTATGTTAACTTTTTTAGTCAATGTGTGCTGTTCTGTCCTGATGGGGGAAAAGGAAAAGGGCCATGATGGCCCACCCTAGCATATTAATGCCCATTAAATATGGTATGTCAGTTTTAGCCATGTTTGTTTCAGAAAAGAAAATGTTAACAATATAACTAAGTCTATAATATAACTAAGAATTTGTATAGACAGTTAGCCACCTGGTATCATGATTATTTACAATTCTGGTAGAGGGTCACATTCAAATATTTTTGATATCTGGTGAACGTTTTTGTGATTTTGCTTATAAGTGAATGGCTGTTGTGGTATTTAGAAGAAATTCGAAAGTGATTTTTGCCTGGATGATTGAAACAAAATTTAGTAAAAATCTGTCCATTGATTTCAGAAAAATATTAGAATCACCTTGTTAAGGGCCAGTTGGCCTAAAGACATTGCTGGTGGCAATTTTAGCTCACTTGAGCTAATAATGAGCCAAAAAAAGAATAATTGAATGAAATGAAAGTTATTTGTTTTATATAAGGCGTATGCCTGGGTGCAAGATCATAAAATAAAGATTGGAGACCATTCTCAAATCATAAGAATCTAATTGGCTGAAATGACAACCAGTTGCCATTTCAGCCAATCAGATGCTTAAGATTTGAGACTGGTCTTCAGATTTAGTTTTATGAAAGGCATTTTCCAGGAGACAGATTGAATGCAACATGTCATGCATATTATTTGTTTTACATTTTTTATTGCACAAAATAAAATTAAAAAACAACAACAAATACTAAATTAAAAACTCAGGACAAGGAAAGATCATTAGAAAGTATTGACTTTAGCCAATAACAAGGTGAAATAAAACAACACCAAAAAACCCTCAACAAAACCATAAAAATAGAGAAAAATATATGCAAAAGCATACAGAAATGAAAAAACAATGTAGTACCATAAAACAAGAAACTCTTAAACATGGCAAAAATGTCAGATTGCTTTACTTTAGTAAATTGAAAAATGCTTGTGGTTGGAATTAGATATTTAAGAAAAACACATGTTGCTGCATCTAGTGTTGATGTTAATTTATGTTTAAAGTGAACTCTTTTCTACATGGATAGGACTAAATCCCATTTGCATCCAGTGTAGTTCAAGAACAGCCAGCACAGTCATGCAGACTGATCAGGATCTACACTAAATGCTTCATAGTAATAAATAACCTGATGAACCACAAAGCAACTAGTGTAGATTCTGATCTGGGCTGAAGGTTATAAAGCTGAGATTGGAAACCAGTCTCAAATCTCAAGCATCTGGTCGCCATTTCAGCCAATCAGATGCTTGAGATTTGAGACTGGTTTCCATGCTCAATTTTATAACCTTGGACACAGATTGCATAGATGTGCAAACTGATCTGAATTTACACTAGTCACACATGCATCAAGAAGTGTCTATATCTAGTAAACTGTCAATAAAATAACTGGACTAGGTAAGATGAACTTTATACAAAATTGTTTTGACAGACAGATTGGTTTAAGCTATACTGATAACAACTGAAAATAAATCATAAACAACTAGAATGTGTCCTCGGACACTGATGCCCGTACTGCTTCAACAACAGTTGTAATAAAAAAGCGCCATTACTCTGGTAAAAATGGCCACAGGAAAAAATTCTTTCTTTAAGTTCATCTAAACATCCTGCATCTGTGCAAGTTTGAAAGAAATCTGCCACAAGATTTGGAGGATGTACAAACAGACATACGAGTGCAACTCTATATGCCTCCCACTTCATGGGGGGCATAAAAACCTATAAATACTGGTTAGACCAAAAGTAAAGAGAAGATGAACTACCCCTGCAATATTTACCAAGAGCTGCCAGAAAACACATCTTGTTTAAATGATTTTTGATAGTTAAATTTTACCCTGTTGTCAGTTTCATTAAATGTTTAGGTAAAATAATGGTTAGTAAAACTAAGTGTTTCTGCATTTCTAACCTGCATGCAAGAAAGTTAACAATGGACAATGAGACAATGTATGCCCTTCAATCATCAAGAACCTGTGACCCCTAGAATAGCAGTTCCATCTTACATGTACACCTGCTGGGCCCAACATCAAAAAGCTAAAACTGAAGACCAGGTTCAAATCTCAAGCATCTGATTGGCTGAAATCAATTCAGCCATTCAGATGATTCAGATTGAAAATAGTCTCCAATCTCAGTTTATGACATTGGGCCCTAACCTATAATTATCAATCTATTTTCCATAAACTACAATGTCTTTAACACGTTTCCGTGTAACTCATTCTTCAAACTTACCCATACTTACAGAAAATGTTTGAGAGGACTGTAGACATGAGTTGATAAAAAGAACATACAATGTTTGTAGAAAAGCAATGCCTCAATATCAAAACATTACAAGAAATTACAAAAATTACATTAAATAAAATTTAAATAAAAAGATACATAATTACAAAAATTAAAATTCAATAAAGTTGAAATAGAATTATACATGGTAAATGCATATGTGTTTATTATTAGTAAATGGTGTAACTATATAGGATTCATATAACTGTACTACAACTAATAATATATTCAGCATATTTATCATTATTTTCATCAGCAAATTTGCTGGAAAGAAATAATAATAATAATCTGGTACAACTTACAGATGACCAGTTTTTAAAATCAAGGATAACAACAACACAATCATAAATATAAAGGTAGATCTAGGTGCAAAAGCCAAATCTTCAAGCAGTTTGTAATAGAATTTAACAAGGAAAACATTGCATCATTTTCTGCATTTAGATAATTTTTCTAATTTCTTTGAGAAAACAACAAACACATTTTTATATGATTATTCCAGGAAGGTATAGTAAATATGAAAAAACAAATAGCGCAAAAATGCCAATAAATGTTCTAAAGCTTTTAATCAACATTCCATATAACTGACATTAATATTCAATAATAGCCTATTGCTATAAATTTATAATTCTAAAAAGCAAACATCTGATTGAGCATTTTCTGGTAATCACAAATAAAAAACAAAGCACCATGATTATATATTTTAAGCTAAAAAACTGAAATCACCTTTAGCAATTTAATTCCAAATACATCTCTGTGTTCAACGTAACCGACAATTGTTTGAACTGGTTACTTTTAACCCTTTATAAAACTTATATTGCATGGGCAAACATCTGTTCCGGATCTGCTCTGTTTGCTTTAAGTTTCATTAGGCTATTTCTGACTGAGAAGCCACCAGTGTATATCCAAACAAGACACCTCAGATGTGCTGGCTGATCTGAATATACACTGTGGCACATGCAATAAAACCCGCATATTCAACACAGATACAGCTTTTATCGCAAAGGTAACATGTAGATCCAGATCAGCTGACACATCTGTACTGTCTAATCTGGAGCAACGCTGTATGCTTTTTTAAACCTTTCCTCCATCAATACTCATTTTTACGCGTGTGCGACCAGTGTAGATCCAGATCAGCTGGCACATCCGTGCCGTCCGATCAGAATCTGCACTGGTCGCATTTTTGTCATAAATAACCTAACAAGTCATAAAGCGAACAGTGCAGATCCTGATCAGATGGCACAGATGTGCTGGGTGATCTGGATCTACACTGTTTGCCCAGGCAATAAAGGTTTGTCTATGGAGGAACGGGTTAAGCAGAAATAACATTATGAATCTAAAAGTGAACAGAGATTAGGCTGCATGGATGATCAGGATGACATCAATCTTTACTGGTCACCCATGGGATATAAGTGCCTAACGTTATTAAAATGAGCATGGAAACCAGTCTCAAATCTCAAGCATCTGATTGGCTGAAATGGCGACTGGTCGCCATTTCAGCCAATCAGATGCTTGAGATTTGAGACTGGTTTCTATGCTCAGTTTTATAACCTTGGCAAAGGTGTGTCCCAGTGAGTAAGGGGTTAAGTCCTTTCAATTTAATTCAATATATGCTGTAGCTGACTTTACACTTTATTTACATGTACTGCAGATAAAATTTTTTCATCCTAAATCCTGTAAAATCACCTCACCTGACAACTAAAATACAATTACAATATACACAATACAGTTATCTGTTACAGTGATACCATGTCTGCTCAAAACAGGCATTCTTAATCCAAAGTCTTCTAGCTTATTAAAACTACATGTATCTTGATACAGGTCAGGTAAAACTAGCTTTTGTGTATTAATAATCATAGAATGGTAAATCTGAAAATGGCGTGACCTGGCTAAAAACGTCTCAAAAACTTTTGAATTCTTTCAAACTTAGAGTAACAAACTGTTTACTTCAGTATCTCTCCTGGTGAGACTAATTTTATAAAAAGAACTACAATATCAGCATATCACTGTACTAAGTGAGTATTTTACTCTACTAAAAAAACAAAACAACAACAAACATTTTGCCTGTGCTCAATAATTGTGAAATTAAAATATGACATTTTCTGATAAAATTCTTTGTCATTGACTTAAAGAAAACTTTTTTGCTGCCTATTTTTTTTAAAGAAAATGGATCACCAGTATAATGAACTTACTCTATTTTACATGACTAGAACTCCTGAAACTATGTCACATGTGACTGGCTCGAGTGAGAGCGAAACTGATTATAGAATTGATAAATACTGGATCTAAAATTCAAAACCAAGTTCATAGAATCATTATATTACTTTCATGGCCATAACTTTTATTCTGTGAAATAAATAATAGCTTACTGTAATCAATTAGAATTCTTTAATTCAAAATTTAATGTACCAAATGGAGCTTACATCATACATGTATGAACACATACATAAGGCCACCAGTTTGATGACTATCAAAAAGACAAAAGTGTATATGGCATAAAAATGGTAAATCAAGAACTATGATTTTGACTGATTTTAAAAGGAAAAAATCTAATTTTCAGATCCTTGTTTTCTTTGAATGAACACACAGGAATTGCACTCCGGTCAATTGCTGAAATTAACACATGCTTCTGGCAAGTTTTTGGAACTTTTAAGCTTGAAATGTACACACAGGTTTACATCACAGCCTAGGCAAGAAAATATGCCTTACAATGAACACTTAGCAACAGACATAAGTTTCCTTTAATGGTTTTGACACCCTGTGTACCTACGCTTTGAATATAAAGAGTACATTAAAGCAATGGTAAACAACAAATGAAGCAATATAAAAACACAAACAAGTAATACATATAGCAACAACCCTAGAACATGCCCAAAGCATAAAATATGTTTATGATAGAGAAAACTATTTTTACAACAAGTAGTCATCTTAGCAATGTCCAAAACATTCATTTTCTGCTTGAACTAATTAAATTATTTCAGTTTATTTAAAGTTGAAAGTAGTACTCAAGCCATGATTCTTTCACCAAAACTTACAAGTTATGATAATAAGTTTTTTGTGTTAAGTAGAAACAACCAGTCTCTTCAGACTCGCGGTCCAATATGCTGACCACTGAGAAAGCTCAACTGCTTGGCAGCACTGTTGTTTACATGCCACACATACTGCTATAGCCCTTTCCTCCATAGACACAACTTTATTGAATGGGCGAACAGTGTAGATCCAGATCAGCCGGCACATCTGTGCTGTCTGATCAGGATCTGCACTGTTCGCTTTTTAATTTGAAAGGCTATTTCTGACCAAAATGCGACCAGTGCAGATCCTGATCAGACATCTGATCTGGATCTACACTGGTTGCACATGCATAAAAATGCATATATATGGAGGAAGGGATAGTCTGATTTTGACCCATGGGCTACGACTTTTCAGACATGACCAATAATATACCTAAATAGGATTTTTAATGACATCTTTAACCATTTACTTCATATATACACATTTATTCACATGTGCAAACAGCGTAGATCCAGATCAGCCAGCAGATCTGTGCCATCTGATCAGGATCTGCAGTATTCTCTTTTGGTCAGAAATAACCTAATGAATCATAAAGCAAACAGTGCAGATCCTGATCAGATGGCACAGATCTGCTGGCTGATCTGGATCTACACTGTTTGCACATGCAATCTGCTGGCTGATCTGGATCTACAATGTTTGCATTTGCAGTACAATGTGTATATATGGAGGAAAGGCTTAAATACTAAAGTACATTCACAGCTCGATGCTTGAGATAATTAATGTTTGTGTAGGTTTGAATTTGGCACAACTTCATGATATACTATAAATTTTGTTTTAAATTAGATTTTGATCCACTGTGCAGCCTCCATTAACATCTGTTGCAAAGCAGCACTTCACAACACGCCAACCAACATTTTTTGTCATGTGTAAGAACTGCTGCTCCAATCAAAAGATCCCGTATTTTACTTCTAAATTAGGTTTTACTGTCAATCAATTTTGTCACTGTGGGTTCATTCTCCTTGCGGATATTGAAACAATAATAAAAGGTGTGGCTTAAAGCAACCTGAAGGCATGATTAACTATGAACAATGTTCTGTCAATTAAACTTCCCGCTACTTCTCAACGATTATATCTGTTGCAACGCAACTCGTTTGATGTTTTGGTTGCAAGCCAAAATCTAACTGGAATCGAAATTTGTAGTAATTCTTCACAAATAATTAGTTCTGGAAAATTATTTGTTCTGTACAGTTTTGGACATACCTTACACAATTTCATCATTTGATGATACTAAATGTGAGTTTATTTTGATGTAAAATTCTTACAATGATCTTTAATATATGAAAATAAATAGAATTTAAAAAGCATTTTCAGTGAAAATGTCAATGGAGGAGAGATTTTGATATTCAGTGCCAGTTGACTGTATAAAACAGCATAAGATCATTTGACAGCAGGTCAGATGATGCTATTCCTTTATAATTCCGATTCCGTCTTTTGTTACCTCCCCCTTGTCGATACTACTATAGGAAGTTGGGAACGAGATCAGTTCAGCATTGCATGGACACATTCACAGTTTAACCATCCAATCTTGTTTCAATACCCATAACATTATGGGAACTGCCTAGATCCTGGTCAGGCAGCCTGGAAGTGCTGGTTGATCTGGATCTACAGTTCACCCATGGAAGTAAAGGATTTGAAGAAACAATGTGTCTCGTTCTTTATCATTTAAAACAATATTCTGCAAAGTCTTCAAAAGACTATTACAGACCACCCATTAGCTGACAGCCCATGTATATGTATTTTAGTTCCATTAACTTTTCTTATGCTGCTATTTAAGTAAGCTTAATTTCACATATCATTGAAAATATCTCATTATTTGCAAATATATAAAAAATAAAGTAAGTCTGCATTGTAACACAAATACTCGGTAAGTAACTGTTTTCTTGCACAATAAGAGTGTAAGTATCACTGAAATAAGAAAATATAAAATTTTTGCACCAGGGGCACAATATTAATGCCTCCTTTACCAATAACATTGTAATAGTTATATGTTTAAATTAATCTTATAAACTAAAAAAAAAATAATGAAATTAATTAAGGTATTAAATATCTAAAACTAAAATCAGATCTTCTAACTGAAAGATAACTTTTCTAACTAAAAAAAAAGTTTAAGAAATCAACTGTCCAAACATCCACCACTGAATATGTGACAAGATGACAGATAGCTTTCCGACCATATAAATGCCACTTAGACAAAAAAGGACATAAAAAAGTAAAAATGTTTAAATTTCACTAAAGCTTTGTGACAAAAAGGTAATAAAAAGTTAATATCTTTAAATTTCATTAAAGCATCAAGACAAAAAAGAAAAAAACATTAATCATTATCATAAAAATTCCATAGAGCATTGTGATTTATTAACCAACAAGAAAAATCAGCCAAATCCAAAAAAACATATTTAACATTCCTATTCCCAAGTGAAATGCAAATATAAAGATCCCTATCACCCTGCATGTATTATGTATTTTTATGTCTATCAGCCTTTCGCTTTTTATTACCCTGCATATACACATTCTTAAATTTCTGTCAATAGGTTTCCGACAGTTAGCAACTGTACAAAAGCATTTATTTAAATGAGCAGCATATTTTTGGACTGTGTAATCTCAACTATGAGTTTTCCAGAGCGAACCTGATCGCCCTGCTTGCCACGCCCGACCAGCCCAACAGTCTGAACCTGGCGTGTGCACTCATCAGCACTGATAAACAGGTGCTTGCCCATGTAGGTATCTCTCAAAATGTTGTTGTTCCAGATCTGAAAATCAAGATATAAACATTTCCTTTATAAATACACCTTTATTGTGTGGGCAAACTGTGAAGATCCAGATCAGCTGGCTCATCAGTGCCATCTGATAAGAATCTACACCTTGATCCCTCAAGTAGTTTTGGAGTTATGCTCCGGACAAAATTTATCAAGTAATTCTGATAAAGGGGAATAACTCTTAAAATATGCAAGGTAGAGTTATTGTTCTTGCACACTGCACTACCTACCAATGTGCTCTGTCAGTGTATGGAGTTTTGAATAAAATCCCTCAAGTAGTTTTTGAGTTATGCTCTGGACAAAATTTATCAAGTAATTCTGATAAAGGGGAATAACTCTAAAAATAGGCATGGTAGAGTTATTGTTCTTGCACACTGCACTACCTACCAATGTGCTCTGTCAGTGTATGAAGTTTGAATAAAATCCCTCAAGTAGTTTTGGAGTTATACGCCGGACAAAATTTATCAAGTAAATATGATACAGGGGGATAACTCTAAAAATAGGGAAGATAGAGTTATTGTTCTTGCACACTGCACTACCTACTAATGTGCTCTGTTAGTGTATGAAGTTTGAATAAAATCCCTCAAGTTGTTTTGGAGTTATGCTCCGGACAAAATTTATCAAGTAAATATGATAAAAGGGAATAACTCTAAAAATAGGCAAGGTAGAGTTATTGTTCTTGCACACTGCACTACCTACCAATGTGCTCAGTCAGTGTATGGAGTTTGAATAAAATCCTTCAAGTAGTTTTTGAGTTATGCTCCGGACAAAATTTATCAAGTAATTCTGATAAAGGGGAATAACTCTAAAAATAGGCAAGGTAGAGTTATTGTTCTTGGACACTGCACTACCTACCAATATGCTCTGTCAGTGTTTGAAGTTTGAATAAAATCCCTCAAGTAGTTTTGGAGTTATACCCCGGACAAAATTTATCAAGTAAATATGATAAAGGGGAATTACTCTAAAAATAGGCAAGGTAGAGTTATTGTTCTTGCACACTGCACTACCTACCAATGTGCTCTGTCAGTGTATGAAGTTTGAATAAAATCCCTCAAGTAGTTTTGGAGTTATGCTCGGATATTGTTTCGGACGGATACACGGACGCAAGGACGAAGGGCATTTCTAATATCCCCCTCGCCTTTGGCGGGGGGATAAAAACTGGTACTTAGAAATAGTCATTTAGATTTATACTTAATACATGTAAGTTTTCAAGGAGTGTAAATCAAGTCCTCATTTTTCAGTAGAACAGGAAAATAAATCATTCAAAGTTAACTATATGACTGGTGTGCCTTCAGTCACACCCAGACAGTTGTACTTTCAGGTATAAGGGGAATAACTTAAAAATGAGACAACCAGGATTTATCATTCTTGTTGTCAAAAATAGCTTTCATTGTTTGAAATGGATCGTAACTGTACTGTTAACTGGTGTAAATATAAAACTGCACTTAACCCGGAGCTAGGCTGCATGGGCAGTATATGCATGAACAGACTCAATCAAATTGAGTCTGCAATATTTTCATATTTTTATGTTTTGTGGCTATCTATGTTCCCTTTTCATTTATTTCATTAAATTAAAAGATACAAAAACAAGTTTTCTAACTAGTCTTATTTTGTTTGAATATGGGACCAAATACTGAAAGAAATTCACTTTTTTCATAACAATCTAAAAATTCTCTGCATGAACTGTAATAATATACAGAACAATCCAACTTGTAATACCTGTATTTTGATGGGATTTTTGAGTGGGTTTTTGCGGAAGAAAATAGCCGACTGTTTCCATTCTGGGTTGACAGTGTCTTTCTGGACACTGGTTGTTATTTTCTGTCCCTCACACTTGACAATACAGTAAGGATCACCGCCTGTAAATACAAATTGTGGTAAAAAAAACAAATCACCACCTGAAAACGGTAATATGTCACATCATTATGTTCAGAAGAGATCATCACTCAAGAATGGTTATACACATGACATTATTGTGTAAAGAACAAATCACTGTATGAAAACGGTAATAAATGTTACAGACATTATTCTGTAAGCTACTTCTCTGTAACATTCAGATATTGCAGTGAAATTGGTCAGAACTAAGAGACTTCAATGTATTGGTCATCTTACCATCCCTCTCCTGTTTCTCCAGCCCCTCTGCTCTGAGGACCTTGATCTGGGTAATCATGACCGGTTGTTTAGCACAGCAGTTCCAGAAACTTCGTGCAGGCTTATCATGTAACAGCTCTCTGAAATATAATTATACAATTAAATCTGTCTAAAGGGTAGATGTATAGGTAACTTTTAAATTTAAAAAAACAAACTACATTGTATAAAACTTTGATTTTGTTAGAAAGGAAGTTAACCAGTTACTTCATAGACACCTTTATTGCATGGGCAAATAGTGTAGTTCCAGATCAGCCAGCACATCTGTCCTGTCTGATTAGGATATACACTGTTTGCTTTTACATTCATAAGGTTATTTCTGACCAAGATGCAACCAGTGCAGATCCTGATGGGATGGCATGGATGTGCCAGCTGATATGGATCTACACTGGTCGCTCATGTGTTAAAATGTGTATATAATGAGTGAAGGGTTAAAACATACCTGAATTCGTTGCCAGCTCCTGTATAGATCCTGAAGAGAAATTCTTGTTCAACACCTGGGTCAAATGTACAGGCAAGGATTAAATAACGTCCCTTGTCTAACTTCAACTTCTGGAAAATGGCGCGGCTGTCACGGAACACAGTGTTTTTGATCATATCCTGGTACGTGTAGTCATGGATACGGTAATTTCGGTTTTCCTCAACCTATAGACAGCAATAAAATTTAATGTTCATAATAAATTAACTTTGATAATTTCATTTATACACACAGTAAGATTTCCATTGAACAACTGACTAAAACAAACAGTAATTCTGTCATTATCTTGCAAACAAGGATATGAACAAGAGTAAGCACTAAGCCACAGTCATTTATGTTGTTCATACCATGGCCATTTCTAGAGTCTGTAAGTTGTTTCAACTTCCTTCGTGTTCTTTCTGATGACTTTTGTCTATTGCTTATTGTATATTTCCCATTTTATTATTTATTATGTCACACAATGCTTTACTATTACACTTGTTTACCTCAATGAAAAATAAAGGCTTTATTTTATGACCTCAGAAAATAAAACCAAACAAGAGCTGTCACTGGAAATTGACATATGCCCCAGAAATGTTGCTTTGAAATAAAAATGGTATACATATGTAATTGAACAAGCCTGTGTAAGTGAGATCAGACAAGAATTTGAGGATGAACTGAAAGAAAATGGTAAAGTTATGTTTTTCTGCATCATATAGAAGTTATAGTAAAACTAGAAATGTGTCCTAGGACACCGATGCCCCCGCTATGCATCGTTTTCAAATACTAAAGTGCAATGATGGGAATAATAGCATTTCAAAGACAGTGATGTTCGAGTAATTATAAGAATATGCATAAACTTGATGATCAAGTAAATATTTTGTATTTGTGGCACTGTTGTCTTCTCATTACGGAAATGTCTGTGAAGAAGTTGGTGGTAATGCAATGCAATGTCATAGTGAACATTTGTGCCAAGTTATTTTGAAATCCCTTCCTTCATAAAGAAGTTATAGCCCGAACAAGTAAATTCAAGTTTTAGTAACTGTGACCTTGACCTTGGACTTACAGGCATGGGTAATGTATGCAACACACTGCCTTGTCATGGTGAGCATTTGTGCCAAGTTATTTTGAAAACCCTCCATTCAAAACAGTTATAGCGCGGACAAGGAAATTCTATTTTTAGTAACAGTGACCTTGACCTTGGACCTACAGGCATGGACATGGTACACGACTCACCACCTTGTCATGGTGAACATTTCTAACAAGTTATTTTGAAATCCCTCCATTTATAATGAAGTTACAGCCCAGACAAGAAAATTCTATTTTTAGTAACAGTGACCTTGACCTTGGACCTTCAGGCTTGGGTATTGTGCGGACACACTGCCTTGTCATAGTGAACATTTGTGCAAAGTTATTGAAATCCCTCCATTCATAACAAAGTAACAGCCAGGACAAGAGAATTCTATTTTTAGTAAGAGTGACCTTGACCTTTGACCGACAGGTATGGGCATGGTACACGACACATCGCCCTGTCATGGTAAACATTTGTGCCAAGTTATTTTGAAATCCCTCCATTCATTACAAAGTAACAGCCCGGACAAGAAAATTCTATTTTTAGTAACAGTGACCTTGACCTTCCACCTAAATGCTTGGGCTATATGTGACATACCGTCTTGATATGGTGAACAATTATTATACCTAAAATTCTATTTTTAGTAACAGTGACCTTGACTTGGACCTACAGGCATGGGTATTGTCACGACCTACCGCCTAGTTATGGTGAACATTTGTGCCAAGTTATTTTGAAATCCCTCCATTTCAAACAAAGTTAAGGGCAAAGTGTATATTTTTCTTAACACAAAATGTAAGTGAAAAAGGGGCATAATTAGAAAAATATTGGAAGCAGGGTTATGGGTCTTGTTGGTTATGATGTAGATTTTGATGGTGAAAATATATTTCAAGTTTCAAGGCAGTATCTCAAGTAGTTTTAAAGTTATGGGCAAAATGCATATTTTGCTTAACACAAAATATAAGAAACAAGATATATTCCTATTAAAACTAATGAAAATGGAAGTATCAAAGGGCCATAACTTCTGAACGGAACATGTAAGAGCAAAACCCCACCATTATGCACAACAACATATCAGGCCAAGCATTCCGGTAAAGTTTCATCAAATTCCCAGCAGAGGTGTAGGAGGAGTTGCGTTCACGAGATATACTCCTATTAAAACTAATGTAAATGGAAGTATCAAAGGGCCATAACTTCTGAACAGAACATGTAAGAGCGAAACCCCACCTTCATGCACAACAACATATCAGGCTAAGCATTGTGGTCAAGTTTCATTAAATTCCCATCAGTAGTGTAGGAGGAGTTGCGTTCACGAGATATACTCCTATTAAAACAAATGTAAATGGAAGTATCAAAGGGCCATAACTTCTGAACGGAACATGTAAGAGTGAAACCCCACCTTAATGCACAACAACATATCAGGCCGAGCATTGTGGTCAAGTTTTATTAAATTCCCACCAGGACTGTAATTCCCACCAGTAGTGTAGGAGGAGTTGCGTTCACGAGAATATCGGACGGACGGACGGACGGACGGTCATACGGACGGAGGGACGGACGGACAGGAGCAACTCTTAATGCCCGTCGCCATTTCATGGGGGGGGGGGGCATAAAAAGACTAAGGGACAATAATTCTGCCAAAAATATCAGAGTGGCAACTCCTAATGATATGCAAACTAGGCTTGGCGACAAACATTCCTGTGAAGTTTCAATGAAATCACCGAAGGGGTTTGGGAGCTGAAGCATGGACTAGATTTTTATATAGAAGTTATAGCAAAAACATACTAAGGGCTCATAACTCGGCCAAAAAACATCTGAGCAGAATTTCCTGATAATATGCAAAACTAGGCCTGGTGACCAACACTCCTGTGAAGTTTCAATGAAATCCTTCAAGCGGTTTTGGAGATGAAGCGAGGACAAGATTTTACTGGACTTGCATTTCGGATAGAGAGACAGACGAACAGTGCAATTACTATATGCCTCCTTTTGGGGGCATAAAAATGTCACTTTACAACATTTATGACTGTACAGCCTATTATCACATGTATGTATCAGCCACTACCTTTTCATTTCCATGTTACACCTGATATCAAATGACAATATTGCTGTAACACCTACCTTCATAATGGTAAATCCTATAGTGGTGTTACCACTTCCTTGCTGTGTTCTCGTACTTTTCTGCATCAGCTGCATCATACAGTCTTCCTCATCTTCATAGACACTGAATATAAACTGAAACAACAAACAATTCACCCTTTACTATATATATTATACAGGTTTTATCACAGGATTGAACAGTGTATATCACATTATAAAGCACAGTATTATCCCCTTCCTATGTATGCCTTTATTACGTGGGCGAACAGTGCAGATCCAGATCAGCCGGTACATCTGTTTCATATGATCAGAATCCACACTGTTTGCTTCTTGGTTGGAAATAATTTAATAAACCAAATTGCAAAAAGTGTACGTTCTAATATGACAGCCACAGATGTGCTGCCTCGATGTATACAGGGTTGAAGGTTATAAAGCTGAGATTGGAAACCAGTCTCAAATCTCAAGCATCTGATTGGCTGAAATGGCGACTGGTCGCCATTTCAGCCAATCAGATGCTTGAGATTTGAGACTGGTTTCCATGCTCAGTTTTATAACCTTGAGCACAGTTCGCTCATACAATTGAAGTCATATTTATGGAGTAAAGGGTTAACTGATCTTTCTTAGATTAATTAATCTTTTTTTGCAAAGATAGTCCAATCAATTATTAGGGCAACAAAAAGTGTCTAGTTTTAACACAATTATCTTTTTAAACAAGAATCAATGATATTACAGACACGGATCATCTGCCATAATACAGGGGTTTAAACACCTTAAAATTATCAATCCTGAAAACTTGGTGGGCATCAACTTTGCATGCATTTCATATAATTATCTGCCATTGCACTTTGCTATGATAAAAGTCTTTCTTAGACAGTTTCTTATTTGCATTTGGAAAAAGACCCACAAAACCCTTCAACTGTGCTGACAATGTCTTGTGACGTTGGCAACCACACAATCTAGTTACTTTATTTCCCACTGAGTAAATGTGTAAATGTTTTGCATAAAGAGCATAAGCCCAAATTCATTTTTTTCACTGCAAGTTGTACTCTAGAGACATATTTTTCACATGAATATCATACAATTTTGCAAGTTTTATCTCAATAGACACATGTTTTAAGCATGTGCACAAAAATGAGTAAATTATCACAAACAATCAAATGAGACCTGTGGGTTCTTGAGAAACGATTCCTTGTTATTGAGACATCCCCCAGCCTTCTCTGGTTTCTTCCATGCACTGTGAGCCAGCCCCTCATGCCAGGTCTTGGTCAGACTGAACACAGAAGTGTTCACCACACGACAGTACGACACATGGATATAGTGGTGACAAAAGTCTTCAAATGTCATCCTATCAAAGAAAACAACTTTTTATTCCTTGTAAACTTACTTTTAAGATACGTGTAAGGTGAATTATGTCATTAAGGACTGGCAGAAACATTATTATAATTAAAAGACAATTCAAAATTATAACTGCAACAAATTGTAATAAAGTTTTTAACTATTATCTGTTTCTGTTAAGTGGCTGTTTAGTGGTCTGATCAGGATCTAAGCTTGTTGGATAAGGATTCAGATCTGCTACAGCTGAATGTCTGATCAACAAGTAAACAGCGAAGATCCTGATCTGACTGAAAGGAAGTGGAGTATAATTGATGAGCCATGGTCAAACATGGAATATAAACTGCATTAGTTGAGTACACATTTAATTCAACAATATGTGACAAAATACAGTAGGTTAAGATTGGACAGGTTGGGGGGGGGGATAAAAGTGTCTACACTGTGGTGGTGAGCTTATATTTCCCAAAACAACGCTAATATTTCCCAAAATTCCCAGTCAGCTCTAATGCCGAAGTAGACCCAGTGTAGAAAATACCAGACCACACCCACCACAACACACCCCAGTCCAGTCTGTGCCCAAGGTTATAAAACTGAGCATGGAAACCAGTCTCAAATCTCAAGCATCTGATTGGCTGAAATGGCGACCAGTCGCCATTTCAGCCAATCAGATGCTTGAGATTTGAGACTGGTTTCCAATCTCAGTTTTATAACCTTCAACCCTGTATAACATCTGTGTTTATTACCAGAATTCTCCATCTTCCTCGAACACAATGCCAGCTTTTTCTCTCTCACTCTTTGGAATCTTGCTCCACTGAGGATCACTGAAGATAGATGGAATAACACCTCCTTTATATACATTTATCATATACCCATGAATGTTTTTAGCTTAGTGCATCGTTAATCCGCAAAATTGATGCAACTTGTCAGATTAGAAATTCCGTATCGAACAATGTCCAGCTTTCCATGTTATATGTGACATCATATACAACGTCATGGTAGGTTGTCGTAATTTTCTAGCAAATAACGAATTCCAAAATAGGAATTTTCTGTCGCAGTTTTACAAAGGTTACGGTATTTTTAAGCCATTCATAAATTTTCTATGCCATTCATAAATTTACTATCACGTTACTATTTTTATTTCTTCTATTATGTATACCACGTTTTTGACTAAATTTTTGTTGTTTAGTTTAGTTAAATTTGTTTTGAGCAAGAAGGGTATATAATAAAAGGAACATTATGACAGTATGCATTCTGTAGGTTCGTATTATTTCTCGTTGCGTATGTAACCACATCATGCTCGACCTTCCGTCTCACTTGATATTGTTTACACACTCAACTCGAAAAATACGAACCTACAGAATGCATACTGTTATAATATTCCATATATGTTAACCCTTTACTCCATCAGATATGTCCGTTATACATGTGCTAACAGTGAAAATCTAGATCAGCCAGCACATCTGTGGTATATGATCAGGATCTGCACTGTTTGCTTTTTTATTTTTTAGGTTATTTCTGACCAAAAAGCATACAATGTTGTTCCTAATCAAACACCAAGGATATGCTAGCTGACTGGATAAACACTGGTCACACATGCGATAAAAGCTGTATATATGGAGTAAAGGGTTATTGTACAGAATAAGTCGAGTTGCCAGCTGTCCAATGAAATCATTGTTGTGAAAATTAAACACAAATTTTGATGACAATCCAATCTTTTGAAAACATGCCAAAGTGCTTTTTCAATGATTTAACATTCAAAATGTTTAATAAAATGAAATCTATTTGTAAATGTACTTATATCTACCAAACAGCCATAAAAATACAAAATATAATTTTAAAATGATAAAATGAATGATAAACCTGTCAAAAACACTTCAGTTGACTAAATAATTTTTTGAACTTTTAACCCTTTCCTCCATATATATGCATTTTTACGTGTGTGTGACCAGTGTAGATCCAGATCAGCCGGCATATTCATACCATCTGATCAGGATTTACACTGGTCACATTTTGGTCAGAAATAATCTAATAAATGAAAAAGCAAACAGTTTAGATCCTGATCACGATCTAAACTGTTCGCCCACGAAATAAAGTTGTATCTACATGTATGGAGGAAAGGGTTTAATATTGTAAGTGAAACCCTGTCACATTAGGAAATCAAACAATTACTTATTTATAAATTAAAATAATTTCACATAACTTGAAAATTGCTTTATTCACATTTTCAGTTTTCATGTTAACATTAAAAAAAAAAAACAAGCTCCAAAAACTTATTCTTCATCAACATGATAACATACTGGTCACTGAAAGCCCCTTTCCACTCGCCCTGCCCCCATGGGTTCCGAAGTCGCACCATCTGTAACTTGTTCTTGCTCAGAAAGCTAAAAACTCCGGTATCCAGGTTGATATTTTTCACAGCTGTTATTCCGTAGGCGTGACCCTTCACCAGACCCTGTTCTGTAGACGCTTCCATCTCTTCACTCGATCCAGCCTGTACAAATGTATCACATTAAAAATGTAATCATTTCTACATTTCTGTTAAAGTTTGTTAAACTATATCACATTGCTGATTTACAATGTAAATATCACATTGCAAACAGTCCAAAACTGTTTCTATTTTAGGTAACAATTACTTTGTCTTAGGGGAAGCTTTTCGGATGGACAACAGAGAGTATAAGAGAAGCAAATGCAGGTCTTCAGCAACTGCATTATGAAGAAAGTTATCTAACTTTAAAATTATGTTTGACAGTATGAACACTGATATGCCTTGCATTAATCTTAACTTGGTAATATTTTGGAATTTCTATAAATCAATATAAATTTAAAAAACAACAACATATGTTTAAATTATTTTGGAAAACTGAAAACCCAGAAAAAGCCATTTATTAGTAAAAAATTTCACAGCTGTCATTATAAATGTAATTCCAGTACCTAACAATTGTACACTTAAAGTATAAATGCAGTACCTAACAAGTTTGATTATTTCCATATACACTTACAGGTATAGATGCGGCCAGCAGTGACTTTCTTTCCACTTCTTTCTTCATTCTCTCAAAGAACCTGTTGCGTTCCTCTGGGTTGTCTACCACACCCATATCAGCCATGCTCATCTGCTCAGACACCCCTCCAGTGAAGTCCTCTAGAGCCTCGCCCAGGTCACCTCCATCCAGGGCCTCGTAACAACCAAATAATCTGTAAGCAAAGCACAATCATGACATTTTTTAATTCAAACATTCACATCATTTATTAAAGTCTCACTTGGAAGTGTGCACAACTGTATCCGTGCCATCTGAATCTACACAGTATGCTTCTTGGTCAGAAATGACCTAATAAATTAGCAGCTAGAATAGTTCCTGGGCTGAAGGTTATAAAACTGAGCATGAAAACCAGTCTCAAAACTCAAGCATCTGATTGGCTGAAATGGCGACCAGTCGCCATTTCAGCCAATCAGATGCTTGAGATTAGAGACTGGTTTTCATGCTCAGTTTTATAACCTTGGGCACTGGTCAATCTGCAGGAATATGCAGGCTAATCCAGATCTACACCAACTGTACATGGGATATAGGCATATCCAAGAGGAAAAACTATAATATTACTAACTTTGCATAGGCCTTCTCCAGCAGAGCACTCCAGAACTCGTTCTTGGACTGTGAGTGGATAAATACCAGCTGGCCGTTGATTGTTGGCAACTGATCATCCACAACCACTTCTGTCCATTTACCATAACGCCAAAATCGAAAACGAAAAATGCCGCAATAATTCTGTGGCTTGTTCTCGTCCCATTCTTGATCTGAAGGGATGACCTAAAATATTGTGAACAAGAAAAATTCTAATTAATCATTTTAACTTTTTTTTCAAGTGAGTTAACTGTTGCTTTTTTTACTTAACCCTTTACTCCATAGATACATCTTTACAGTATCTGCGAACAGTGCAGATTATGTTTCAACAAGTAACTCTGTGAGCTCATGCTCACTAGTGATGCCCCCCTGTGAGAAATATGACTATCAAAATGTAATTTGCATTTTTCAATGAAGATGCCCTTTGATGTATTTAATGCACCTTTATAGTGATTAAGATGCCCTTGGATTGTGTAGCACACCAGAATAGTAACAAAATCTAAAAATGGTAAACAGGAAGTAGATGAGCAAGGAGCATAAAATCGCTTTACACCATATGGGACTAAAGGATAAAGCAATATGCAAAATATCAGGCTGCTGCATGTTATAGTTGCTTAGAAAACTGCGACAGAAATTTTGTTACGGAAGAATGGAAAAACTGAATCACAGACGGTAGAACGGAATCACGGATTGACAAGGGTAAAACAGTATACCCCCTCTTCTTTGAAGCAGGTGTATAAATATCTTATGTTATTGCTTACTTAAACAAGAGCCAGTCGGAAACGACAGCACGCTCGACTATTCGAAGTCAGACATATTTAAGCACATTTAAAACTGGGCTTCATTTAAACTGGGGAGTGATTCAGGAGTTTATGACACCCAACACACACACATGAACAAAAGTTTCTTAATACAAGTTAGGAAATCAATAAATTACAGTCCATACACCCCTGCCCACCTATAGTGTGGTGTAGTATAGTAAGGTATGGTATTGTTGTTGGTGGTATTGTTGACAGTGTTGTTGGTGGTGTTGTTGTTGGTGTTGTTGTTATTAGGGTTTTTGTTGGTTGTGTTGTTGGTGTTGTTGTTGTTGTTGGTGGTGGTGGTGTTGTTGTCAGTGTTGTTGCTGTTGGTGGTGGTTGTTGATGCTATTGTTGGTGTTGATGTTGTTGTTGGTGGTGTTGTTGACGGTGTTGTTGGTGGTGTAGTTGTTGTTATTTGTGTTATTGTTGGTTGTGTTGTTGGTGTTATTGTTGGTGGTGGTGTGGGTGGTATGTGGTGGGGGGTGGTGGTAGTGTGGTGTGGTGGGTGGCGGGTAGTGGTAGGGGTGGTGATGGGTGGGTGGGGTGGGTGGGTGTGGGGTGGTGGTGGGTGGGTGGATGGGGGGGGGGGGGGTGGATGGGTGGTGGTGTGGTGGTGGGTGGGGTGGTGGGTGTGGGGTGGGTGGTGGTGGTGGGGGTGCTGGTGGGTGGTGGTGTGGTGTGGGGTGGGTGGTGGTGTGGTGTGGTGTGGTGTGGTGTGGTGTGGTGTGGTGTGGTATGGTATGGTATGATAGTGAACAAGTTTCAAAGCTATAGTACAAGAAGTATGAAAGTAACTAGCTTGCACGCAAACTTTAACCTGAAATTCTAAGTTGAAAAAGGGCCATAATTTGATTAAAAATTAAAAAGAAAGAGTTATGGTTCTAGGCATACATAGTCAGGGTCATGATGGTAAACAAGTGTTGAAAGTTTCAAAGCTATAGTACAAGAAGTATGAAAGTAACTAGCTTGCACGCAAACTTTAACCTGAAATTCTAAGTTGAAAAAGGGCCATAATTTGAACAAAATGGAAGTTAGAGTTATGCTTCTTGGCATACCCACTCGGGATATGATAATGAACAAGTGCTGAAAGTTTCAAAGCTGTAGTATACGTAGTATGGAAGTTACGGGTTTGTACACTAGCTTGCACGCAAACTTTAACCTGAAATTCTAAGTCGAAAAAGGGCTATAATTTTAATAAAATGAAAGTAAGAGATTTGGTTCTTTGCATACACACTTGGGAGATGATGATGAACAAGTGTGCCAAGTTTCAAAGTTGTAGTATAAGTAGTATTGAAGTTATGTGTTTGTACAGTAGTTTGCACGCAAACTTTAACCTGAAATTCTAAGTCGAAAAAAGGGCCATAATTTGATGAATGTGAAATTTACAGTTATGGTTCTTGGCATACACACTCGGGACATGATGATGAACAAGTGTGCCAAGTTTCAAAGCTGTAGTATAAGTAGTATTGAAGTTATGTGTTTGTACAGTAGCTTGCACGCAAACTTTAACCTGAAATTCTAAGTAAAAAAAGGGCCATAATTTGATCAAAATGAAATTTAGAGTTATGGTTCTTGGCATACACACTCGGGACATGATGATGAACAAGTGTGCCAAGTTTCAAAGCATTAGTATAAGTTGTATTGAAGTTATGTGTCTGTACATTAGCTTGCACGCAAACTTTAACCTGAAATTCTAAGTCGAAAAAGGGCCATAATTTGATCAAAATGAAAGTTAGAGTTATGGTTCTTGGCATACATACTCGAGACATGATGATGAACAAGTGTGCCAAGTTTTAAAGCTGTAGCTATAGTAGTTTTTAAGATATCATTAGGTTGCACGCAAACTTTAACCAAAGCGGGACGCCGACGCCCAAGTGAATACAATAGCTCGACATATTCTTCGAATAGTCGAGCTAAAAAATGAATACTTACTGTGGATGGACTTTAATCATTGACATTAAATTATGTGGTTTTGTGGGTTTTTTTATTAACAGTTTTCAATTTTCTTAAACATGTTATACTTCTCAATTTCGCTGTAGTTTTTAAGTTTATGGATTGACCTCTCTGCAAAATAAAAAAAAAATTAGCAGCCCATGAATCTGTTTACTTCTCAGTAAATGTACTGGGATATTCATCAAAAAATATTTTTAGGCGGACATAAATTTTTGTGTTCCCTCTAAAAGGTTAATATTTCATCAGGCTGTATCTTGCTATCAGCCTACAGAAACAAGAGCAAGTCGGAAACAACAGTGCCCAAGGTTATAAAGCTGAGCATGGAAACCAGTCTCAAATCTCAAGCATCTGATTGGCTGAAATGGCGACCTGTCGCCATTTCAGCCAATCAGATGCTTGAGATTTGAGACTGGTTTCCAATCTCAGCTTTATAACCTTTAGGCCAGCTCTAGCTTGACTATTCGGGCCAACAGAAATCAGAAAAACATCAAAACTAAAGCAACTTATTTATTGCAAATGATAACAACCACAGTAAGTTTCCTACATCTAATGATTTTGGCAGTTTTGATTTGCTCCAACGACACTCAACTGTTGAGTTTTATTGCGCGTGAGAACAGAACAGATCCAGATCAGCTGGAAAATTTGTGCCGATGGATAAGGATCAAAACTGTTTACTTCTTGATCAGAAATAACCTAAGTAATCAAAAAGCCAACAGTGTAGTCCCTGGTCAGATAACACGGATGCAACATGCAATTACAGCCTTATCCCATGGAGGGAAAGCTTCAACAGATAATCATACACATCCAGCATACCACCTAACTGGAATGTTGTATATGTAGAAAGAATGAAACAACTTACCCTGTTACAAAGTTCCTTGTAGAGAGCCAGACAGGAAGAGGCCGCTACAAACCAGCAGTTACCAAGGCGACCCTGTGTCACATCCCCTGAACTTGTGCCAGCTACAAACAATTTGGGGTTCTCACATATGTCCTACAAAATAAAAAGGAGCCACATAAATAGGGTATTTTATTTCAAATTTCGTATACTTATCATTGCAGCAAAAAGTGAATTCTAACAGGACTGCCGTGATTCTCCATAGGCAATGCATTGAAGTCAACTGTGATGAAATCCATGATGTAACAGTGCTACACATCGATATTCCTTTCATCACTAATGTCACTATCATTTTGGATATCAAAAACCGTTTGACAAATATACTCGGCAAAGACTTCTATGTGTTTTTAAATGTTCTACAAAGCATATTTATGTTAGAACTGAAATAAAAAAATTCATTTTAGAATGGAAATAAGTAAAAGGTTCATCACTGTCAAATCATTCCCACATCGTATCATCTACACATTTTGTAAATGAGATCTCACAAAATTCGTTCAGATGCATAAAGTAATATATAACTTGGGGCTATGCACCTAGTGAAATATCTTTGCCCATCAGAACTTGTCCTAGTAATAAATCCTGTGATTATTCAATGTGTAGATGCTTCAACAATGATGAAACCTTTTCTCCGGACATATATACAAGTTTTCAACTTTTATGGCATAGTAAAATAGTGTAGGTCCAGATCAGCTGGCACATCCATGCCATCTGGCCTCTATCTAAACTGTTTGGTTATTGAGTTATTAGGTTATTTCTGACCAAGAAGAGAACATCTTACATCAAGATCAGAATGCAAAAATTTAATGTTCCCACTGACCTGGATCTACACTGACCACATGGGATTAAACCTGCACATATGGAGAAAATGGTTGTTTATCTTAGGTCTTTTCCATGTCAATCTGGCAAGATTCCAACTTGTGTAGAATAGGGATTTGTCTTTTATCAATTTCCAGGGATTGGAATGAAATATTGCTGACACCTATATTTGTGCTTTCAAAACAGAATTAATGATCTCACAGTTTTGAGTTTGTGACATACAATATATATAATGTGGATTTCTATGAGATAAAATGGGCAAGAAGCACATGGTTGTGCCTACTGATCAGGATCTACAGTGTTCACACATGTGACAAAACCTGTATATATCAAGTAACTAAAGGGTTAAGGGTTTACCTTAGGTCTCTTCCAGGTCACTCCAGCAAGTTTGCCACTTGTGTAGAACAGGGATTTGTCTTGGGCTGGAAACTCCATATCCACGTATAGGTTGCCTTTTGTCTGACATTCTTTCTTTAGTTTGTCATAATCTTGATTTTTGAACTTGACGATGTCTGTACCAAAAACACCCATTTTGTCTTGTGGGATATATTGTAGACCTGTAAAAAATAGTAATTTCTATGTTGGCCTTAGATTTTCAAAAGAGCCAACTGGCTATTTTCGCCACAATTGTAAACATGAGATTACAGAAATGTAACCCTTGAAAAAGGAGTTGTCAGTAACCAGAAATAGATTGATAGATTCATTAAATAAAGACAAGTACGTCCCTGTGAGGGGTTTATAGTGATGGCAGCATAAGATCACTTTTAACAGCCCCGGGTTTCCCCCAGGCCATTTTCGGTAGTCACATGCGACAAGCCATAATTTCGGGACCCAATTTGCGACATGCCATAATTTGTCTGACATGCTTTATCTCCCGCAGCGACTTGTGTACCTGTTGATTGCATTATCAGTATGAAAACTCTATTCTCAATAAACAAGAGACAGCTGATCGCGCCGATAATTGATAGCGTCATCAGCTTTGCGAGTTTACCAATCATTAACAAGAACTGATGGATAACGCATGTCAGTTCTGCCCATATGTTGGCAACAGTTGATTAGAACCGCATGTGATATAAATCATAGCCGAATCACTATTTATCAGCGTTGTCAGTAATCAGAACAAAACTTTATAAAAATGACTTACTTCTGCCGTCTGACCATTTCGAGCAAAGAAGGAAGGAACTAAAGCATCCCATTCATTTTTTGATAATATCCACAGAAAATATAACTTTCTGATATCTTGATTATTCCATTACATAGCCTCTAATGAAATTCAACAAAGCAACAAAGCCATTTTCATTTCGATTAAATCGAAAACAAAATAACCTAGAGGCTGACATCGTTTTCGGAACATCGTCGGTTTGATCTTATAACATCCCCAGAACAAAAGAGAAGCACCTGAAACACATTTTCAATCCAAAATATGTTGTAACATCCAGCAAACATTCAATATTGTCATATGCTGCAGTGAAAGTTTACACAAATGACGTCATAGACTCATACTGTAGATTGACTTCAGAAGCCGTTTACGGTTTTAATTTTTCTTTTTAGACATAGGGCAGTTAAAATGATCGATTTTATTACATGTTTTGCAAACAGGACAATGGTACAATATGCATGGCGCATCAAGTTTATGTAAATTATAAGTTTTTTTAATAAAAAAAGCGCGAGTAAATATTCGCGTTCCTATTGTTCTTTAATTGAGAAGGCATGGCGCATCATTTCTTTTTCGCACGGGTAGGTATAATTAGACAATTAAACGAGTTTTAATTGCAATCAAAAAGCGAAAGGTGTTATTTGCGGTCCCGTTTGTTCTGTATTTGATAAGAAACGGCGCTTACGGAAAAAGAGCGCGGTTCGTGCAAGTTTTGCCGATCTCGAAAAAAGGGAGGAAATAAAAAGTGCAACTGTGTAGTTTCCACCATAAAAAGATGTTTTGTTGAAAAAACTTTTAGTTTTCCTGAAACATCTTTATCTCATTACAAATAAGCACATTATATTGTAATTTCCATTTATTTTAGTTTTTGTGTTCATAAATATTTCTAATTGATATTAGATCTAATTATAAATGATTGGATCAGAGGAATTTCAGCCGTTGTAATATAATTAGGATTTGTGTTTTAATTTTAAAAAGCATTTATAAGATTTTTTGGTGTAAGAATTTAATTTACGACTTTTGAATCTTTGTTATAAATCTGTTTAACCTACAGCAGCCACAGAACAGTGTGTGTGTGAAGACACATTTATTATTAACATATATGTCATTTAAAAGGCTTTAAATGAATAAAGCCACTTAAGAATAAAAACACAATTTATTTTTTTCATTTATTTAAATGAGAAGCAAGACTGATATATACACACGACTGAAAATTAAACAGCGTGTTGCAGCGCGCGACAAAATGGATAAAATCAGTCAATGCTGCAACGACCCTTCCTGAAATCATGGGGGAAACCCTGCAGCCTCTGTTAAAGTGACTGTCCATGATATTAAATTTATTTTGAAAGAGTATATTCCATTGCACCGCTAAATATTATATACAAAAACTCAAAGTGATACAATGTTGTTTTTATGTACGTCCAAAATATTGGGGTTGAAATGACTTCGGAGCGAAAAGACGTTAATTAATATTCAGCAATATATCATAAAGAGGTGAGAGAAAACTGTCTGCTAGCTTTTCAGTAACATAGCTTAAGTGTACTGAATGCCAAACACTAGTCAAGCAACAGTTTGCTCAGTCAAATAAATTATTTATGCCTGGTTTTGTGTCCCACTGGGTGTGGTTGGTTCGCCTCCAGCTGGGAATATTTTCAAGATTGACATCGACTGTCAGAGGCAGATCGAGAGGGCATTCATTCTGGTTGCTCGAAACCCACTTTTTAGCATCAATATTTAGTTTGATTTGAACAACAAAAAAGAAAAATAACTAAGCATTCTTACCTGTCTTGTTTTGGACCCCACCTTTCGGTGTGCGAGATATATCTACCTGTTGTGAAAAACACTTCATTAGGTTCGACACCACTGTTTATAATCTGAGTGGTTATTAGACTCTTTCTCCGTCGTTATCAGAATATAAACGACTGTTGTAAACCAAAAACTAGAGGCCTCTGATTGGCTGTAGGATGACATCACACTTGCTTTCTGTATCTATTTTAAAATTTTCTCTCAAGCTTCGTATCAACTAGGCCTATTGCTCATCACAATAATTCATGATAAAACTTGACATGGATTAAAGAGTAAATATGCACCATTTGTGATAAAAAAGGAGAGGTACAGCTTTTACTTTATTAAACCAGCAGCAGCAACTAGACGGTGTTTACAACAGCGCACTGAACGATATGATATGGCAAAAATTGTGCAGCATTTGTGCAACTCGAAGGTTTAAGATATCTCAGTAAAAAAATATTTATGGCAATAAATCAGTGGCCGACAATGAAGTGGCATCAAATTGCTATCAGCAACCCTGCTGGGATAATGGTAAGCATGCATCTTGTAATGTGACTCCAAGTTTGTTGAATTCTTGTTAATCTCCAGCAGGGTGTACTTGTAAACGTGGGGAATATACAACCTATTTTAAACCTCAAGGAAAGATAACTGAAGCTCGCTAAGGATTCTCTGGCGACTATAATCGCCAGACAAAATTGGTTTACAACTGTCTGCTTGTCTGATGAAATACAGACATGCGCAGTGAAACAGTCAAAGTGGTTATCAGAATAAACTGTTTGCTGAAGTAGAGACATTCGCAGTGAAACAGTCAATTTATACTTTTGATCTACAGAGGTACTAGTCCTGTAAATGTTTCCCCAGTCGTCGAACCAATGATTAGAAGTATTGTTAGAAACTACATGAAAAAATATCAGCCCCCCCCTCCAAAAAAAAATGATGCACGCACAAATCATGTGACAAAAAGGCCAAATAATTATTCAGAGCTGCAAAGTTTTGACTAAGTTTGTGAAACTTACAGATCTATAATTCTACATTTGTTCAGGCAGTAGCGGATTTGGGGGTATAGCGGATAGTCCGTTTCTTTTCTTGGTCATTTTCTTTATTTATACAATTAGAATAATTAACAATTATACCAACAGAAAGAGTGAATTCTAACCTTCACTTTCATGTATTTTGTTATGATTTCTAATTTTGCAATGAGAGTTTATCTTAAACGAAGTAGAACGAGGCAATCGGAAGTCGATACCTACACCGTGTTTTTACTTTATGAAAAGAACAATAAACATAAAGTTTTATATCAAAAGCCTGTAAACTTTCAAAGAATATGGTTTGGTTTGGTGTATAAATAAACCTTTTATCACTAAAAAAAAATTTGTTTATAAACCTGCAAATTGTCACCAAACAGAGATACAAATAACTACCATGCACTTAGTCAGTAACGGATTGCATATGTATGCTACTCAAGGGGATCGTCTCCAAAACAACTTGATCTGTCAAATCGCTGTCAGAGGCGAGTTGAAAGTTAGGTATGATGTGTTCTGAAGATTAACAATTGAACTAGTAGAACGCAATGTAGTGAATAAACTGTAACTGTAGATATTTATGTATCAATGAATGGGTGAGCCTGAGGAAATTCTGACCGTGCTTTTATAAGAACACCTAAGTCAGGTGTGCCGATGGTTTAGTCATTGACTTCTCCATTTCTTTTTCAATCTGGCCAGTTTTCGAATAGAATATGTCTCCACAGCCTTCCATTTTGGAGAGGTCTTTCATTTCACTGTTCTTTTTTTTTTGTTTGAGAACTCGCATACATGTACGTAATGAATGAACTGTGTAAGAAAAAATCCTAGTTTTCCTGGCCACCATGTTTAGTTACCGCCAGTAAATAAAGATATTTTACTAAGTATTTATGCTTTTTGATATGATAATACTATATATTCCATTTGATTTCTCTGTGATTGGTTTTAAGTATTACTAAAACCCCGTCTGTGATCAGTATTATTTTAAAATGCAATTCATTTGTCTGTGTTAATTTTTTATGAACTATTGTATCATGATTTTCTTCTATTACAGTTAGCAGCGTTTTCCCGGTTTAATCAATGATTCAAATTCAGATGTTATTGATTTTTATTGGATAAACCCCTGAACATGTTTCAGTACATGTCAAAATAAAATACAATTTTTGGATTGGTTTATGAAGACCCGTCAGTGACTTACACTACTATCCCATACTCCCCGAAGCAATCCGCTACTGCCTAAATCCATGTATATCATATACAAAACCACGAGCAGGAAAGTTGTCACAAAAGTTTTAAAAGAATGATAAATTTTAAGAGAGAACACTTTTGTCTGTTGAATGATATTGATAAGTTTGTAGAATTTTTACTTTTAAAGACCCGGCGAGCCGTAATCTGCTTAGCTATCCGCTACTACCTGAACAACTGTATATGTCCAGGAAACTGGAATTCGGTAATTACAAAAGAGAGAAAAACCTTAATTAAATATTTATACAACATTGATTTTTACCTGCAGTTTATGGATTGGGAATGAGGACCAAATACTAGAACTTCAAATAATCTGCTACCAACAAACGAAGTCTTTAAAAATATAACAATTTACGAATAAATATATAATCAAAGTACTGAAAGTACAGAAAACCAGCGAAGCGATTTTGCTTATTGAGAATAACCAGTGCCATGATTCTCATACATGTATCCATTTACGAAAAAGCAAAAGAACTTGGTTCACTCGCAAAGACCTTCATCTTGTCTAAATGATAGTGGAAATAAGGGTTTCCATGTATTATCTGGATGAAGGCTTCTGTTAACCCTTTACTCCATAGATATACCTTCATAGCTTGGGCGAACAGTTTAGATCCATATCAGCTGGCACATCTGTGCGATCTGATTAGGATTTAAACTGTTCGCTTTTTTAATCATTATTTTTTTTACCAGTAATCACAAATTTTAGATCCAAATCAGATGGCACTATTGTGCCAGCTGATCGGGACCTGAACTGGTCACCTATGTGAAAGGCTTATATATTGAGTAAAGGGTTTTAAGGAAGAAATTATAATAGTGAAATCTGTGTACTGACATCCCAAAGACAGAATGAACACGAAAAATGATATTAAAAGTGAGACCCCATCGATGGGAAAGATTATGCACTTATTTGAAATAACAAATATATAATTGTTTCCTTCATTGTGAATAACATGTAAAGGAAATCATAGAATTGAGAATCCTACATATTAAGATAAAACAACCGAGAGTCATAACACACATGTGAAATTGAAGACAATTTCAGAGGAAAATGAATTACTATAGCTTATACCAAAAATTTCCACCGTATTAAGTTGTATATAATAACGGACTCGATGTTTTTTTCATGTAGCATATTATTAGAAAAAGGTGCCAGATTTAAGACATTGGTAAACATATCATTGAGTTTTGGTTGTTAAGGAGCTGGGATAAATGTCCATTAGCTTACAATCCGTTCATATAACATCAGTTTCAGCAGCAGATGTATCATTTTTAATTTTAGGTTTCATCATGGTTTGTCCTCTATATTCACACGTACTTTTACTGTTATTTGACTTTCTTCAAAACGCGGGAAATTGTGACGTCACTGACATTTGCATATTCAATGTGTTACTGCGCCTATGATTTCGTGTACTCCGAACAAAAATAGTAGTCATCTCTAGCTTAATCGAAAACGTAAACCGAGTAAACATCTTAACCATTGGAAAAAATGTAAATTATGCATTATTCCTAAAACAAATCATAGTCCGTTCCTTGGACCACTGATGGCCTTATTGTCGACGTGTCTCCTGCCACGTACGTGATAGCCGGACACGTACCGCGCTTGCTCGTAGCATGTTTCGAATACATAGACCTGTAAATCTTACATGTCCTTATTTCTGTACGAGTAATATCCGGTATACTAGTTTTAATATGTAAAATTTTACACATCTCAATAGTTTACTGTTTACTGAAATCCAATATATAAACATATTCTGCAATGATGATTGCTTCATGTTCAGTGATTTACAACGCTCATGAACGCCTACCATCAAATAATAAACAAATGTTTGCAATATGTATTTAAAATTTTAAGTGAAAGCATTTGCGCATTGATTTCATAAAGTGGACAATTGAAGAAAAATATGCTAAGATGGAAATTTATCATTATCGTTATTGTTAATGATAAAAGTAAAAAATTTAAAATATTTCGCGAAACAAACAGTTAAGCCGCGGAACAAACGTCCAATATTGAAATGGCTTTAAAATGACAAAATAAAGAAAATGTTTTCACTGTTATTTTGAGCTTCGAATTAGCAGAAAAGATATATTAAATATTTCAGATTTAATATTTGGCTGTTGTAATATCCTAACATCGGGAATATCGTTTATGTCTCTACCTAAAGGTAACATATCTGTGGCTCGCTAAAGAATCCCTGGCGGCTACAACCCCCAGATAAAATTGGTTTGTTGTTGTCGATTGTGTTCTGAATTAGGGACAGCGCAGTGAAGCAGTCAAGTATTCTTTTAGCGATACTAACGTGGCAAGAGCCAACTTTAACACGTAACAGGAAACTTGGGGACTACTTTACTTACACTGATTACTCTGAAATGCGTAAATCGCCGGTTGCCAGTGCCTCGTTTTGGTTTGATACCGATTTCAGAATTGTGATTAGTAAAACTGGTTAAAAATGAACTGAGCAAGACACCGATCACGACAAATATGAAAATATTAAAGGCTCATTTTATAGAGCATGTTCATGAGCAGTAATTGAGATGCATGTTATTGCCCAGCTTAGCCCCGGGTTGAACGCAAATCAATATTTACACAAGTTTACAGTACCCATTTAGAGCCATCCCAAACGATGATGGGCATATGACAGTAAACATGGAACCGTCAGTGCGATATTTTAATTCCATAACATGGCAGGCGGCGTATGGTCCGCACAGAAAAGAATGGGTTTGTTCTAACGGAAAAAACAATTTGCGGAACTGCAATTAAGGTTTCTTGGGAAATCTTGTAAGTGATATCCACCCCCACCCCTACTGGGGAGCGTAAAAGAATGTAGACTCTCGATCTGTTTCTTTATTCCTTCCATCGTGCTCTTGCTGAGTTGACTCCATGTGCTCGTATCTCAGTAAGCTCATTGAGTAAACATCATAAGCTTCTCGTGTTTTAGACGTGTATGTGCTTTTGCATGCAACATCGTCGAGTTGATCGGTGGGTTGGACCAAGACAATTGTACTTGTTTGTTCATAAGAGAACCAGTTAGGAGGTGTGAGGTTGATTCACCCTAGAAACTTGTTCACACTGGATACACGTTAGGCTACAGTATGCACGTGTAAGCTCAAACGGCGAAATTTTACATAACTGAGATGTTTTACAATTATTTAAAACCAGTACTTTGAGACATTTGACTATTTCTATTTTTAATACACAGTTAAGCCGCTTGGACCACAAACGTGTATCGGAATAGATGTTGTTAGAAAAGTCATCATAGTGAGTTCACTGTTGACAATTTTAAGCTCAAAACTGGTAGATTTCTTGTATTTAATAAATTACGCCCTGTAAAGGCCGTCGAGCACGACACATATATCTGTGTTAATAATTGTTATTCAGATGTACGACCTTTAAAAAGCCCCCCCCCCCCCCGATATAAACTATGGTAAACATATTTCAATAGGCTGGAAATCATAGCTGGTACCATTTGATAAGGGGTGCTTGTACTGTCCATTTCAATCAAGAAAAGTATAGTTCATGTATCAGTTCACAGAGATCTGAAACCTTGAAACTGGTGCACTGTTTGTGTGAACTTATAATCTGTTTTACATATACCATCTTAAAATCAGGGCTAATTTTGATATATTGCATAAACAAACACAAATGTGCTATCATTGTATCAATAAAAAAAATCTGCCGTTTACTAAAAATCTCCATTTCCGGCCACACTAGCCATCTAATGCCCCAAACCCCAATTAAAATGCAAGACATCGAGACTATTCTTTGTCAGCAATTGTTCGGCTAGTGGGGACATCCGGTTATGTATTTATGAGTAATTAGCTTTTACCAAGTAACTCAATGCAGCATCCGTCTAAACCATTTGCGCAGTTTCGAGTTACTGTGGACACGGAAAAAATAAATATCCGCTCGCTAGCCATGTCATTTGTACGACATGTGACTATGAATCAACTTACGAGTTGTTGACAGTCTTAAATCGACAAACAGAGTGTACACGCATATATGGTCGTTTGATTTTTGGTAAGTAATCTGTTTAAGTTCTGTTTTTATTATAATGTACTAAACGATTGCTGTTTAATAAAAAGTGTAAAAAGTGACATTTATGCTGCATAAGAAGGAAAAGCTTACGTTTCGATTGTCGCGCCATCCTGATGTATACATCTGACATTGGAACAAATCTGTGAATACGGCTAAATCTTCTTTTTCCGACACTAAAAAATCCGGTTTTTGTTAAATTATTTCATTGAGAACTGTAAAATTTAATGATTTTAACTGCTCATAACTGTTTTACATTGATCTTGCCTGTGCGCGCCTGTAAAGAAATGGCAATGGATTCCACAGGTTGGCGATTTGTAACAGTGGATTGTTTAGGGTCAATGTGGGAATTTATGATTTTTCTTTTGATTTTTTAAACCGAGTGTGAAACCTATAGGAAGTTTTCGTTAGCTTATCTTAAAAGTAGGCGACTCCGGCGACGAATGCCCCATTAGGGTTTTGAACAATCGTCCAGGTCATATCACTCTGGAACCTGAAATAATTTTCAGTTATAATTATGGCCGGGGTTTAGAACATCATTATCAAACTATTTTAACAAAGTGAACCAACTAAGTACCATCTGTCTCAACGCTTTCCTTTGCTTTGATGCAAGTGACTTGATTCTATGGGCTCAAATATGCTAATATTTATATTACAAAATAAAAACTGCAATGTAACGTTGAAGATGTTTTATAGGTATTGTATTTATTCTAAAGACAAAATACAAAAGCAATTAATGAATTGCAATCCCTGTCATGGGTCATGAATTACTGAGCTTCCTGCTCTTGTCGACATGTTTTAGTGCATTTCTTAAAGTAAAATAAAAACAAAAAAAACGGACAAGACTAACAAGGAAGTGGAGATTACCAAGATATGTCACACTTACTTTACCTTTCATGGCTCCTTGCACAAATCGCCGGGTTTATTTTCTTTGTGGTAGCGCACCTTTCGTCATTGCACTGTCAACGATAAAACAAAGAAGAAACAAAAATCTCACCGACGACGAAATGCAGTTCAATAAATCTTCGCTCAAATAATTGTGATTAATGTATCGTTATTTTACGTAGGTTAAGAAAAGTTAGAACAGTAAAGAAAATAGCTA